>OU893338.1:2612637-3912706 GCA_918026875.4 Diatraea saccharalis
CCGACCGCAATCCTGACAAGAGTCTAAAAATCCTGAGATATGGTAATCCTAAACGGCTATGCCATTAAGAACAAAACTTGTTACCTGAAATATTACAAATATATACGTAGTGTAATCAATAAATTATCAAAATCACCCGCTAGCTTATTTACAATCTTTAAGACGTACGAAATTGTGCATAATATCTATGATGACTCCATTTTGCCGTTCTAATGCCCTTGAAAAATCTAAGCAAAATATCAAGGTGTTGGCCCCAAAACGTTATAATACTCACCTCAATACTATCTTGTAAATAAATCGATCTAAACATGTAGTTGTTAACTTATTAATTCTTTATTGTTCTACTGGCATCTTCCCACGGGACTTCCATCGTGTCTTTACTCGTATACAGTATAAGAGGGATCCGCATTTATATTTATGTCTAAAAATATTACTTTTAAAAGTAACTACATACTTAGTGTAATAATTTTATAGTACATTTTAATTATTCGTTACTATATTTCAACCCCATAGAAAGGAACTAACCGGACAAATTATGACATTCAATGGAAAAAAAATGGTTGAGTGAATGTTTCAAATAAAAAAAAAAACTTACAAAATCAATGCTAAAACTATCACCAAAAATATGTTTTGTGTGAAAATATTTGTACGCTTTGTCTCTTTAGCTTTCCGTATTTAGATGTAGGCCTCCTAGGCGTCTTATATGAAAATATATTATTGAAATCATTTCTGCTTTTTGAAATCAAGGAAGGAAGGAAGTTTTACAAATGGCTATTTGGCTTCTTCGTTTCCAAAGGTTGCGGACACCGTAGCTTTTTCATACTAACTTTATTTATCTTTGTTGATTCGGACTAAATATTTGGGTTGCATAGGGCCGGGTTTTCCAATTGCTGTTAACGCGCCGTTGATCCGTCACAAAGCTGCCATCTCGTTACAGGCGTATGTCGCCCGCGTGCTGACGACCCAAACTGAATAACAAACGCTCGATAACGTACCACCAATGATAAATGGCCGGATTCCCGAACGATTTCATATTAACTGACCGTTAAACGATAAGCATAGTTAATACATAAGAAAGGAAATTTATGCTGGCAATTTCGTATGAATTGTTTTCGGAATCAAGATCTGCCGATATTATAAAATACATGACAATCTTACTTCTAAAGGCACAGCAGATACGAAAAAATGAACGTGAATCTTGCTAGGATGGTCATATAGGGGACGAAGACAGAAGAAAATATTAAAAGATGGCTATGAAAAAAGTGAATGAGATATTAACAAAGCAAGAAACATGGAATAAATACTTACAGAATTATTGCATTGACCCATGTTATATTTACTTAATCTATGCTATAGTATTATAAAATAGCCTAGAACGTCGAGCTAGCGCTGTAAAGGCTTAGAGGTTCAATCAGATAAAACCTACTTCAAAAGGTATTAAAGGTTTTTTTTAATTGAAGCTTTATACTCGAGGGGTTCTTGAAGCTGTTCTTAATATATATACTTTACTCTTTGCTGTTCTATAATATAACAGCGTAGCTTACACTTTAATGTCACTTTTCTCGGGTGCCCCTGAGAAAAGTGACTCACTCTCGTCCCGAGAAAAGTGACGTTTGGTGCAGGGAACGCGTTTTTCGAGTTGGTCATGCTAAGTGTGCAAGTCGATGTTGACCTATGAAGCATTTTTTTTTTAAATTGATAGTTTTCATAATCCGATATTTATACGACTTGAAAGATGAAAGCTTAATCAAATTACAAAATCACGTTGTAACTCCACTGGTCAAGAAATTATCATGAATAAATATTAAATGATAAATTCTAGTTGTTTTAGTATTATATTTCTTTCTAGGCGTTGTCTCATCGACCTTGCCTTAAACCCTTTTTATCAGAGTCCATAGTAAAACGGAATATCATTGTACCAGATTTTTAATTACTTTAAATTACAAAAAAGAACAGTTTCTGCGATTATATAACAATTTATGAATTATTACGAATGCAATTTTAAGTTCTGATAAGGCAAAACCAATGCCAACGAAGTTATCGCACTTTTTGCAACATTGCTTAATAGACAATGATCTGCACAAAAATAATTATTTGATTAGTATTTTATGACTTAATCATTAGCCATGATATCTTTCAGTACTAATTTAATAGGTACTAATTTCTGTCATGACAAGTGTAATAATACGTTTTTGAATAATCAGTTGCGGGCTTACGGGTCTAGTACGCTGATTTTGAATTCAATTTTTGCTATCGAGTACATTATATTTTATCACAATGCCTCTTGCGGTAGTTTTGAAACCCTCAAATTTCAAACGTTTAATTATCTTGATATCAATCCGATATTGATTTAAGGATTCGCATAAAACATGGTTAGTGTACAGAGGAGCACAAAATACGCTACGACAATAATATAAAAGACAAACAATACTTGATATATAGACATCATAATTAACGGAATTAATTTGTATGACTTTTTATTCGCATAAAAGTTTCCGTATAGCTAAATTCCATACAGACCAAATAGCTAACAAATTCCTATTACGCGTCACTCAAAAGATACCTACGACACAAATGTAACGTGTAAATCCAAAACTGGCCTATTTCCTTCACAATGTCGTTTCACCGAACGGACAGACGTGCACAACGAAAACTCAATACCTGCAGCCAGTTTTCAGAGCACGCGTCGACAATGACTAGCGCCGTGAAGCTATTGTCACATCTTCAAGGTGACAGCGCATTGAAATATTCGACGTTATAGAACCGGCACTGATTGTCTCAGCGGCTAGGGAAAACTTTCAAGTTATGCATTTATATTAACTATATGTATCTCTTACAAAACTTTTTAGTTAATAAAATTACATGTCTAACACTCAATTCATCATCAGCCTATTAATGCCCCCATTACTAAGGCTCAGGCCTCCCCTATTTATGGAATCGAATACAGTGAACCCCCAGTAATCCGGCCCCTGTCTATTCCGGCGCCCCCTGTAATCCGACATGTCCGAATATTTCTTGGTAGATACGTAATGCATGATTGAACAGGTCATAATTTGTGCGCGCCACCATTATTGCGCTCGACGCGTAGGTTTGTTTGTTTATTACGTACATTTGTTTGTACACAATTATTTCCTAATGCAAATTATTATTTTTCACATTACTCACTCGCATCACTTTTACATTATATTAATACGTAAGCTCTATATTATGTTTTTTAATTTACCTACTAGATTCGATATACATAATGAAGTATGATTTGTACTTCAGAGTAATATAGATATATACATAACATATAGATCTTTATATCTGATCTGTAATTAAAAAAAAGAACTATAGGGCGTATTTGGCAGTACTCTATAATCCGACAAATTCGATAACCCGACACTGCCCTGCAAAACGTTTGTCGGATCACCGGGGGTCCACTGTACTGAGAATGGGCTATGACCTATCCATTGAGAATTGGAAGGTGTTAATGACTGCAAATGCGGCCGGGACCAACGGCTTAACGTGCCTTCCGAAGCACGGTATAGCTCGAGATAATATTTTTTTTGGTCACCCATCCCTTGCGAAAGTTGCTTAACAGCAACAAATCCGCCGCGGCGCTTATCCGCAACGCCAACGAGCTATTCAGATACATACAGTACTTAGTAAATACATTTAATATCGAATTTTAAATTTATACAAACATGATTCTTGATGATTTTCCATAATACTGCGTGATTGCCTCATCAATGGAAAGTTGGATACTGTTATTTATTTTAAAGAAAATGACTTAATAAATTCACCAGTCTCTGGTATCCTGAGACGGCGACAGTTAAAATACACTCACAAGAAGCAACAGTATGAACTGCTTGAAAAATCGTGAGTCCTCAATTAGAGGCCGTATTGCGAAAGGTTGTGTATTCGATATAGTATTCGAGGACAGGTGAATTTTCAAGCAATCTTCATTAAAATAAAAATCAATTAAATACGTTAAATATGACAAAATTCAATTAAATTTATCAGATATTATAGTGTAAATAAACACAATGAGTTCCAAATAAGGCAGAAAAATATTTACCTTATTCGCAAATATAATAGGGGTTGAAGCCGCAGAAGGAAAGATAGTTTAACGAAAAAACACTAAATGGTTCTTCTGAAAACTGACATCACTGTTTTGTAAATATGCGATATTTGACTATGTAATGTAGTGAAACTTTTAACTTATTTGGGTAAGACGAAATTTTCACGTCGCAGTGTTGCATTTTCAAGGTGACATTACGCACCTGCTAGACTGTGTGCACATGCCAAATTAAAAATACCTATAAATCTTCACTGGGCCGTTGAATAAAAAATTATCATATGTAATTGTGAAATTATAAAGTACATACATGTTTTTCCGCGATTTTGGCTCCATAAATTATAGCCTATGTAATCTGCGTATGTAGCTTACCATAGGTGGAAGATAGTTCAAAATCGGTCTAGCAGTTTCGGACCCAATTCAGTGTAAATACAAAAAGAAATCAAATGTTAAATTAACTAAAACAGAGCTCCTACCATAACAGATTCTAAAGGTAACAGTGCCAATTATTTATCATCAATTAGGTAAATTTAAATTTTTGTAAGAAATATAGCGTCATAGCGTTAATCGCCATTCTAGATTTAAAATTGGGACGTCCCAATACCAATCCCTGTACACATCAATAAACTGTTTTAATGTTCTACTAGCGCTCTGAACTTTTAAGCCTTTTATACCACAAGAAATATTTTCTCGTAAATCAAAATTCAATATTTTCTTTATTGAAATCGAATTATTTTCATTTAAATCATGTATATACTGATTAAAATAATTAATATATTATTTTAATTATGTTTACAATCACCTTTTAATAATAATTAATTTTAAGCACTCACAAAATATATTTGTAACAGTCGTGTTAAGGACGATGAGTACGTTCCAAAACGCAGCTGCAGTTCCGACCGTCTGTGAATAACATGATTATTTGAATTAATGCAATGTACACAGTGCTATATAAAATAGTAACGGTTAAAAATTGAATTATAAATCGCGATACTACTATTTTTCAGTTAATTAATAAAGCAGCTCGGTGGCGTAGTGGATAAGCGCCGCGGCCCGCGATCGTAATCGTTAAGCAACTTTCGCAAGGGTCGGTCACGGGATGGGTGACCAAAAATTATTATCTCGAGCTACTCCGTGCTTCGGAAGGCACGTTAAGCCGTTGGTCCCGGCTGCATTTGCAGTCGTTAATACCCTCCAATCCGCATTGGGCCAGCGTGGAGGGTCATGGCCCATCCTCCTTAACCATCCATAAGGAAGGCCTGAGCCCCTGCAGTGGGGACGTAAAAGGGCTGGTGATGGTGATGAATAAAGCAGTATTATTTCATGTAATGAAATACAACTACATTGTAAATATAAGATCTTATAGGTTTCTTTAAATCAGATAAAGTTCTATTTTGTAATACTAAAACAGTTCACCAATATAGTTTTTATAAAACCACAATTTTTTTATAATAATAATAAAATTGCTGATGACGAAACTCGATAGGAACAAAAAGATTCTAATACAAAATTTAAAGAAGAGTAGAGTATGAAAGAATACATTCTAACGTATTACAGATTACGTAAAAAAATATGTGTTTAATATCCTTTAAGAACTACTCGACTGACAGACGAACAAAAGTTCGTCTGTCAGTCGAGTAGTTCTTAGAATAGGGATGTTCGTCAACATCCCTATTCTAGGAGGTAAAGTCAAAGAATTTAAAAAGGAAAGAAAAAAATTAACGTTGAAATAAAATATAATAACTTAAATGTATCTAATAAATATCATAATAATAGTATATTCAACAAAATACGTATTAGTAGTCTCTCGTAACTACCGTTGTCGAATCATATCTTATTACCATAGCTTATGCCTTTTTTTTTATTATTCAACGTTGTCGACTAAATAGTTCTTAATATATTTTTTTGTGAAATGTTTCTTAAGTTAAAAGTCGTAATACATAACACGAATGTAGTTCTTATCACAAAAAAGCTTAACTCTAAACACAGATTTAAAAAGCTATGAATATAATTTTTTGATAACCCTATAGTGGTAATTTTAATCCGACTGTACGTTGTCGTAATTAAATATATATTATTTAATCATTGTTTCACTTTAAACAATATTTCTCCTTGAGATAAATGTATGAGTTCGTTCAACTTAATTTTAATGAAAATAAGAAGTCGTCTAGACAGAAAACTCAAACATAAATACGCATTAAAATCTACATTGCCGAAATTTTCCAGAACTGGCTACTTGAAATAAATAACATAGAAAACTAATCTTGTAATTTGTACTTGTGAATAGAACTTTCTATGAATATAAATACTTTTTTAATATGCGTGTTAATCATTTGTTATGTCGGGGCCTTAAATCAGTGAGAGAATTGCCAGTGACTTCGTAAGCATTTAGATAGTAATGTAGCCACACTTTGGTGCAATCAGTACGGTTAGTTTTTACGTAATTTTCTTATTATTAATTTGGACTTAATTTCTTTGATCACAATAAACATACATGTCTTTTCGAATTTACCAATATTATTACATAACACCGATTACTAATTCCTTATTTTAAAAAATGGACAAAAGAACTTCAAACCCATTATTACCATGATTATTTTTAGTGACGAGTTTTTCATAATAGAGTTACCTGGCTACATATAAAAATTATCTCAGACCGGGCAGCCATTCGCATTTTTAAGACAAAATCGAGAGCATTGTCTACTGTGAACCTTGACAAAAACACTCGTAAACACTTGACGGGCTTGTATAAGCAATCACCTACACAAGCCAGCCGAATTTTTATGATTTTTGTGAGGTTGCTTATCTATCTGTAAATATATATTATCAACCTGTACCTTATACAATCCATTACCAACGCAATGCAGTCGAATTTTTATGATTCAACCAAGGCTAGTAGACAATGCTCTCGTTTCTAGGTCACTAGTAGAGGACAAAAATATTATAATATAAATATTTTTCACGACTATAGACTGTTATTGATTTTCAAGATTTGTGTAAAAATATACTTTATTATTGAGACCTAGCGAATGTAATCCAACGCATTGGGAAAATTCGTTTAAAAATAATAATAAATAAAAATGAATTTTACTTTCACTTATGTTTATACAAATGATTCAATGAATACAACAATACAATTTCAGTGATATACATTAATATTTGAAAGCTTTCAGTTGATTTTCGTTCGTATATGAATTCAGACGTGTTAATGGGTCGGGACAGTCATGTTTTGTATCATATGTGTTTTAATTATTTGCGTGCTATAAACAGGTAAACTCATTTAAGGATATCGGCGAATATTTGATTATAATTAGTGATAAATACAATATTATTACATAAAGTGGCACTCGTGGTCAAGAATTCATGATAACATTATATTAAGAATGGACACAATATCTTTGAACCCGTTTTTACTAAAATTTCGCGGGCAGGGGAGTGTAAAATTGATCAAATTTAAAGTTTATAAGAGAAGTGCAGTATAATAATATTTTTAAATGATAATGCTTAACAGTTATATTACTATATGGGTTCGGTCGGACTATCGGGACGCGAATTCGTGTCGCTCTTAACTGAAATATACCTAATTAATAATTGAAACTTATTAATTAGGTATATTTCAGTTAATAGGAACATAACTATTAAAAATTACACGTAACTTTAAAAAATCCTAACGTTATAAACCCTAATTAAATTGGGGCATTATCAATGTTATTAGCGTTGGAGTAAATTTACGCTGACACAGCACTTAGTATCAGTCAAGAATCATATTATTAAACAGAGACTTGGCAAAGGTAAACCTAGTACGAGGTTCTACGGGAATAAAATATACTCCTAAAAGGTTTGCTTATTCTCTGTATAATATGAATTTGAACAAATACTAAAATTGCAATTTTAGCGTAAATTTACTCTGACGCTAAACCTTGTTTATTAATGGCACTATATTAGTTTAGTGTAGTGGTACAGCAGAATTGGCAACAATGTTTACATGAACTTAGTCAGGCTAGGAAAAAAGTTAAGGGCTTGAGTTACGCCTGATACCTAAGAGTATGTAAGTTCATAGCAGTATGTATAGAAAATAGGTACCTACACTAAACATAAGAATACCGAAATTTTCTACTGAAAACCTTTGATAAGAGGTTATAGGAAATCACACAGCATAACGTACTCGTAACATGGGTGATACCTACACACCCGATGAAAAAAAGTCTGATGTTACTTCAATAATGGTTTTTTACTTCACTGCAATTTTACCTAAGGGTTGACTGTTTTTGCTTTCTACATCAAAATATTTGTTGTTTGTTTTTAATATTGGATAAACATGAATTTCTTACGTTATATCCTTATGGTAGCTGTCGGTACTTGATTTACTTTAATGCTGAGATTGTGAGCTAGAAGGAAAGGGACTAATTATGCTACTGCATTTATCAATGGTAGGTACTTAATTAATAAGCGACAGTTGTTTTATTTACACAAAATAAAATTAAGCAAAACGTACACGTACAATTGATATTACTTAATAGAATATTTTTACAAACTTTTATTTTAAATGTTAGTTAGTGTGCAAATCTTGGAATGAATGAATGAATCATAGACATGTAAATCAGATCACAACGAAATATTATGGTGTCAGTAAGCTGATATGATGATGAAGTCGGAAGGTGGTCATAGAAACTTAGAGATGAAATAACGCAGCTGTATCGTTTTTGGGCTCGTAAGATCTGTCTTTATGAGGACTATAGTACTGGATGCTTTCCAGACCAAGGTCTGATAATAATGGAGCTGGAAGGTGGTCATAGGAACTTAACAATGTAATAACGCAACTGCATCGTATTTGGGCTATTTAAATCCGTCTTTATGAGAACAACAACATATTGAGACAAACACCTTGCAATACAGATGCTATATCAGAAATGAAAACAATAAGACATAACTAAAAAGTCAAAAAATAATAATATAATTCCAACATATTGGCGCCGCTGATGTTGCAGGCCTTTTTGCAAAACTAATTCGACATTTGTACGCAGGCTGCCGGAACCTGGGGAGAAGCCGGCGCCGTCGTCCCCGACCCTCGCGGAACAACCCCTGGACCTCAGCGCCAAGTCCACCTCTAGCACCAGCGGCACGCCGCCACCTGATGCTAAGACACTAGATACCCGGTAAGCGTCATCATAATACCATTTACTATTCATAATAATTAACATAACACCTGAAGCCTATTCTATTTCTTTACGTATGTTTTTTATTTATGTATTGTATATTTATAGTCTGATGTGTATATATAAATGTAGACTCTTATTTTTATTAAAGCAATTGTTTGTTTTTCTTTGTTGCGCCCGTATGCTATCAGACCTTTACTTGTTGACTTATAAAGAAAGCTGTATGGCATTTACTTTATTGTAATAAAGAATAAATAAATATTCGATAATTTATGATGGAAAGGAGGTAGTCTCTAGTCACAAATCTTCATTGAAGTTTAGCAAAATTTTAAGTATAATTAGAAATCTTCCGAATTTTCTTTCAATGCATTGTTTGAATAGGTCCTTAGGTGTCATGGTAGTTCGAACGAATTATAAAACTAGCGCATGTTGGCAATGTTTCTCAGCATAACTGTTTTGTTGCTCTCATCGGGTCTATGGTAGCGATGCACGATGTTACTCCTGCGTTTTGTTATAAGACACGTCATACCCGTACATTATTGCGTTTTAAAACAGCGTAAACTTTATTTTGGTAGCGTAAGATTATAATACAACCACAAAGGACGTGAAGAAATCAAAAGTATTTATCTCTTGTTAGTAGAACGAGACAAACATACTTACATAACTTTACGTGTCAACTGCTGCATCCTCATATAACACGATGCGCGAAAAAATAGCAGCGTACAATGGCGTTTTATTATTTTTGTTAAAATAAAAAAAGAGTTAGTTCAGTACTCACGCACGAAATGAATTATCTTTTTTGCTTTTCTCGTTGTGAATGTGTAATTTATGCATTGTTTGAATGCCTTTCTGCCATTTTTTCTACAACTTTTCACAGAAAATTACGAGTGAAAATGACATTAACCACAATGCTTGCTGTAACTTGACTAAAGTTAAACTCGCGTTTTGATTTATCTAAGTGTTATACCAAATTATTTTAATGTTATTAGTGTCATCTACTTTTCACAAATTAGTGATCATATTGTCAAGTCTTTAAGCGTACGTCATGGTTAAACTTCTTTAGTTGTGTAAACCAAAAATCTTCAATTTGCACGGCTGAAAGCTTTTCTGTTACCCAATGCTCCAATTACACTTTTCCCATAGTATGCGGGTAGATAAATAATTTAAAACAGTTTTTGACGCATATTCGCCATCCTTTGTTCTTATTTAAATAATTTTCGCGAGTAATAAAATAGCTTTTTAAAATTAAACGTCACGGTGATAAAAATCGTCTTATACTTACTTTCGGTCAATAATTATTTACAGATATAAACATTGTTTAAATTGTTAGTTCAGTTGTCTTTGCCGTCTGGCGGACACCATCGGCAGACACCCTCCACTGGCAGGCATATTGTCTCTCGTATAAATACGTCTTAAAAAGCGTTATGTCGCTAATATCAACATTGATATGTCGTCATTTAGCAGGCAACCATTACAAGAGTTGTAATAACATTTTCCATTAATACAACAATTGAGACTAATACAATTATAATTCGAACTTTAATTTCGTTATTTATTTTTGTTATTGTTATATGGGAACTCTAAAATGGCTCCACTGTTACTTATCACGTTTTCCGAAGCATGATGGAGCGTTTTTGGGCATCCATCTGCGAAAATTGCTTAACATCCGCTATCTCAGACTTCTTAAACACAGACTCGTAGTATTGTATTATCTAATTCATATATATATGTGCTTGCACAATTAATCATTAAATGTACGTGTATCGCCGCTGTTACGATATTTATGTTGCACAAAATTGCAAAAAAGCTCGGTGGCGTAAAGGATAAGCGGCCGCGGCCCGCGATCGTTGTTGTTAAGCAACTTTCGCAAGGGTCGGTCACGGGATGGGTGACCAAAAAATTATTATCTCGAGCTACTTCGTGCTTCGGAAGGTACGTTAAGCCGTTGGTCCCGTCTGCATTTGCAGTCGTTAATACCCTTCAATCCGCATTGGGCCAGCGTGGAGGGTCATAGCCCATCCTCCTTAACCATCCATAAGGAAGGCCTGAGCCCCTGCAGTGGGGACGTAAAAGGGCTGATAATAATAAACAAATTTTTACTATTTTTAAGATGAATATATTTTTTTAAAGTTCTTACTATATCAAATACCTATTAAATCTATCGATGTCTGAATTAGTCGTGTTTTTTTGAGTGACTCATAAGATAACAAGGAAATTAACAACCAATCGACAATAGTAACGTTTCTAGGAAGCTGTGTACGTCGAGGTCCAATAAAATCTCAAAATGGTACATTTACCGGGCACAATAGCTCCACTGGAGAGAAACACACCATTTATAATTTTCCATGGGGTCCTTGTGCAGGCTATATTGACCATAATATATAGGACGTTGCTATACCACAGAGCGAAACTGTGTCTTGATTTTAAATTATATTTTTATCCAAATTTCGTACTAATCTTTTAAAAAAATTATGGAGCTTTTATGTAACATTCATGTTTTCAAAAGAGAGACTCGACATAAGGAAAACATTTCTTTATATTCAATATAGGCAAAAATATAGAAAACAATTAAACAATGTTTGTTGAATATACAAATATTGACAGTAGACGGTATTTTAATGACAGAACTAATTATATAATATATAATTTGATACGAGACAATAATTACTAATGAATAAAACGTACTTGAGTCAACAAAGAATGCTGTATTAGTTATATAAGCTACATTATAGCTAGAGATATATCGCGCAATCTCTAGTAGTGTTCGAGTGCGTTATAATTTGAAACGGGTGCGCTAGTAGGTACTGTCGACTTCCTCGGGATCGGATAACGCAAACAATGTGACGTGAACGCACCCATAAACTTATGAAAATGAAACTTTGATTGGACGGGGTCGGTGAACTTTTGACGTCACCTAACTATACGCATTTAAAATAATACTATAATTTAAAATGTTAATCGTTAAATTCTTCATTCTTCACTTTCGAAATCTGCTAAAAATTTAATTGTGCAATAATGGCTGCAAATTAAAATTCAATTGAATAAAAAGTCGATTGAATCTTACGCATTTTTGCCCGTTGCTCTGCTGGGATTTTGTTGCTATTTCTACAATCGCGAATTGATATACCATGAGTAAGTTTTTACTCACTTGCCATTGTTTAATTACAAATCAAAAACCATTCAATTGTAAAAAATATATCTGCTTAAGCTTAGTTTATAAGATATTTAAGTTAAGATCTTGTCTTTCCTACACAGCTATGTCCTGAAATGTAGCAAAAAAAGCCTAATTTCTAATGTTCCCACTGCTAAGGCTCAGGCGTTCCTTATGAGTGGTATCGAAACAAGTCGAATAGGGAGAATGGGGTACACGCGGGCCCAATACGTATTGTGTGTTAATCACTGCAGCTACAATTGGAACTAACGGCGTAAAGAGCCTTCAGAAGCACAGAGGAGCTCGAGATCATATATTTTGGGTCATTCATTCTATGTCCGACCCTTGCGAAAGTTGCATATCGCAGACCGAGCGCGCTTGCCACTGCGCAAGCTCCAATCACGCCATATTTTCATGAAGTGAAAGTGCATTTTCAAATATATTACTTAGTATTCATTTTTTTACACTTGTGCACTTAAGTGTATTTCATTAAACAGTTTGTCCAAGCAAAAGTGAGGGCATTATTTACAAAAAGTGACACTATTATCAGTCAACGCGCACCTCTAATTTGCAATAAATCCAAACGCGCATTGCCGATAAACATTAATACTTAATGTCAAGGAACCCCTATCACCAGAGTCAACGACTACCACGATATTGTAAAAAGGCTTATCACATTGTGTGCCTTGATTCATTCGACTGATGAAATTCAAGACGAGAATGTTGAGTGAGAACACTTGTATATTTATTTATTATTATTTATTAAACCTTTGTATTACAAAACCTATAATTACACGTACAATCATAACGACGCCATAACCACAGATCTGTCTCTCCCACAGACCACTTTTACCAAGGTTCATATTGCGTTCCGTTTCATGAAGATTATTATAAATAATAATATCGCAACAGAGAATACCTACATATATGCGATAATTGTAACGTTCACTTTATTTCACGTCTCATTTAGATACTTGATAATGTTGAGTTTATAATGTTTCATGCCTCATTTAGATAATCCAAAGTACACACATACAAATTCATATATTCGGCTGATTATATATGGGATGATTTTGTCAAACCGACTCTTCAGTAAATCGACTCATTATATAACTGAATGTTGTTTGTTATGGATGATTTTTGTATCTCGCAAGCTATTACTGATCAGTCTTTGGCTCGATCGAGTCTCTATAGTGTAATATTCGAATTTTTAAAAACAATAGAAGAATATAGAGGTATCTATTTTATATAATTCCCTTTCTCAATTCATTCTCAATCGAGCTAGTCGAGAAGCAGACTTAAGTTTTAACAATATAATATCTACGTATCGATACAATATCCAATCGATATCTGAATAAATTCATTCGCCGGGACCGAGATCTGGGTCGCCTCGCCAAAACAAATAAAAATGCAAGCGATAGTCTCCGGTGCATTGACCTTGCATCCTCGGCATACACGTTAAAAGTACCATTCGAACATAAACTTTTTCTACAGCGATATAAAGCACAAAATCCGTCGCCTGCCATCGCGAAAAATAAGAAAGCTAGATCCAAGATGAAACTAAAGAAGTTGACGACCACCGAGCAATTTAAAACTTTAAATATAAAGTGGGAGAGTCGGTTGTGGGGTGAATACACCGAAAATAAAGGCGAATGATAAAGATGCATTCACGGTTGCCTGTTATCGGTGAGACAGAGAGTAAATATTTCGCATTTCGCTTATCTTGGATATGAGGACTGTTTCGAAATGTCTTATTTGATGGTTGCAGTGACCTGATTTGGTGATGATTCACAAGCGAACTGGATGTTTTTGTGTGTATGCGATCGATGAATGAATTGGACCCTTAAAGAAACATAAGCTGTTGGGTGATTCGGCAACTCATTAATGCGTATAAATAATAAGCTGAGTTTTGTACTACTGTTTGAAGTTTAGGATTTTCTTATTTATTTTCATATAATATTTCATTTTAAAATCGATAATTCGTTAGAACAACATTTAAAAAGAAGTTTACCGTCCATCACTACTATAACAACAAGAAAAAATACACTGCCAATTTGTAACTTGTCTATGCATAGATTAAAAACAAAGTAGCTTCCCGCTGTCTGTACGCTCAGATCTTTTAAACTACGAAACGAATTTTGTTGCGGTTTTCATCAATATATAGAGTGATTGAAGGTATATATCTATAAAACAAGACAACGCGGACGAAACCGTTGGCGGAAAGCTAGTTGCAATACTTTACTCTTTGGCTAGTTGTAAATAAAATTGAGTAGTAAAACTATTGTTCTGTAGCTCTCTTTCGCTCTGCACCGACTGCTGTGTTTTATGATACATTAAAATAAAAGTAAATACAATTTTATTAGAAAGCCCATAACCTAAATAGACTTAACAATTTACTTTTGTTTCAGTTTGAAAAGAGGTCCGTTGGACGTAAGTAATAATGTGACAAGACGAGCATACACAGACGACGAGCTGCAGTCCGCGCTAAGGGACATCCAGTCAGGCAGGCTCGGCACGCGGCGTGCCGCCGTCGTTTACGGCATTCCACGCTCGACGCTTCGCAACAAGGTCAATAAATTTGGACTCGCTACGGAGCAACACGACTCAGAGGCCGACAGCGACTCCGAACGGCCCGAATCACCGCCTTCTGTCATATTAAAAATTCCGACATTCCCTCCGCCTGACGACAAGAGCCCATCACCGGCCACTCCAGTCACCACCCCCATCACACCGATCACACCGATCATCCCACCGCCGCAACCTCCGCTAAACCCCTCTGCGCATTTACCAGCCTTCTTTGCGGATCCCCCGGCCAACCAGCATTTGTTCACGTCTATTAATGATGTTATAGTAAGAAGCATTAGCCAAAAGTTTCAGCAACTACCGGACCGACCGACTCAAGCTTCTGATCTGCAGTATATGAGAGCACCTGACCGACATGTATCCGTTATCAAAACTCCGCCGGAGAATCAAAGGAACTATCAAATGCCTAGTAATTCGAAAGCAACGAATAATGGACAGCCCGCCACGGGAGGTAAAGGCACGAGGCCCAAAAGAGGAAAATACAGAAACTATGATAGGGATAGTCTCGTAGAGGCAGTGAAGGCGGTGCAAAGAGGGGAAATGTCGGTCCACAGGGCTGGTTCGTACTACGGCGTCCCACATTCAACGCTCGAGTATAAAGTGAAGGAACGACATTTGATGCGACCGAGAAAAAGAGAACCGAAACCACAACAAGATCCGAAACCACCACCGAAACCCCAGCCAAAAGCACCGCCGACGACCAAACCATTCTCAAACGGGATGAACGGACCAGACACACCGGCGTATCCAACCGGCTACCCGTTCTGGGCAGGCGCTGGCTTCCCACCGCCATCGCCAGATTTGTACGCATCACATATGATGCGACGGTTGCGTGAAGAAGCACCTCCGCCGGCGAACGGGTCATTTCTCGAAGGTATAATCCGATCGAGCTTAGAGCGCCCCGGGGCGGCTTTGATGCACCGACTAACAGAGCAGCGACCACTCGGGCCACAGGACGCACCGAGTCTATTAAGACGTCTGACGGGCGAGCCTGACGAGCCTCCAGCGAGGCGCGCGCGGCTCGATAGCTCCGATCGGCAGCTGGCAGCGGAGATGCGCGAGGCAGTGCAACGGCTACGCGCTGACAAACTTCGGCCACGCAACGGGACTCCCACGCCCCCCGCACCTTCCTCACCCTCGCCGGCACCCGCTCCTGCGCCGCCCGATCGAACCTAGTGGCGCTGCGCACCGATTCCCCCCGAGACGCCTCGATCTCCTCAGTCTTGTGATAATATTATGTAAAGTACATTCCGTTGGGAGAGGCGCAAGTCCGACCGTCAATCGGACTGAGTCGTCAAAGAGAGGCAGGCATCTGCACGCAACAAGCAGTGAGTTTAAAAACTTTCAAAGAACTGTAAAAGTAGACGCCGATGCAGATTCCATTGTGCCTAGCGATATAGGTAAATGTTTCAAATGCGAAGGCCGCCCTTTTGGCGTGAGATTTGAACCAGAAAACCTACCCGCTCGCGTCCGAGACGACGCAAATTTAAATTGACGACATGTTAGAGTGCAATAGAACATTTAAGTATACTTCGTACAGATATCACGCATCGATTGTGGAATACTGTTGTAGTGACAATAACATTAGTTGCAATATTTAGCCCATATTCCGACGTAGACTGGGTTAAATTTATATTAAGCCGCGGTATACTTTCACACTTGCAAATTTTCTGTTTGGGTACAGCTTCCCCCTGTCGGCCCAGGCGATCTCTCACCTACATTCTTAATTTGTGGACACATATCACCAAATAACACAATAGTTACCTAAAATCACGATCAGTTCAACTTAACACAGCTTTACTATGCAGAATCACAAGTAGATTTATAAACCGACTCAACATCTTTTGGTGTCAGCCGTTGAGGCATTAAACGTTGTTCCGTTTACATTATAAATATTGGCTTCCTTTTTTATTAGTACTAGAAAAGTTTCTAAAATAAATTATTAAGAAAAAAAACTATCGTACGAAGGCTGGATTTCCTTCTTTTATTTCTTTCCGATAGTTACTTTATCATCTAACTATGTTCCACAAAAATGTAAAGTTATATTGAATTTTATTTATTGTAGAATGAAACTGCGCGTCGTCACCGATGTCTAGGGTTGTACAAAATTTCCGTGTAAACATGCCTCGATTTTTGAATTTGTTTTAAGTAAAAGACAACCAAAAGTTAAATTTAAAAAATTAACTATTTAAATAACTTTAAGGAAAAAAAAAACAATGTAACAAATTAATTATAAAGCTAGCTATGAGTGTAAATGTTATCGATTTTTAAGTGAACTATTGCAGATTTTGTGCGGTGTTTTTATAATTAGATAGGTAATATATTGAATGAAATTATTAGCGCTATTTGGCGGGTAGTGCGGTTGTCTAACCGTCTTTTTCTATCGCGAGATTAAAGAAGAAGAAGGCAGTAGTATTAGATAGGTCGTCGTTTCAGCAGGGGAGCTTCGACGTATACGAAGCGAAGTTCGGACTTATGTGCAATTATTATTTTGTATAAAAATAGTAATTTAACTGTGTCTAAGCTAACACGTGGATTTCCATATTACTGAATGTGATATTTAGGTATTACGAGTGCGGTTTGTTTGGCATGGGGACACGCCCCACCATTATACATACGCGTATGTACTTTGAATATGTACATCTAGCGAACTTATATATATTTTATGTACTATTATTGTATCTTAAGAAAATATATTCTTATTTTTCATGGTCCAAGTTTTAAATGTTTTATCGACTATACAAAAGTATAGATAATCATTATTATATTCTTGTCAACTTTAAAAAAAAAACTAAAATTAGCCCAAAAATCCTCAAAAAAATATTGATATCTTCAAATTTGTGAAAGTTTTTGGTGTTCAATCAAAGTATATTATTGAAGTACGAGATGAAAATAAAATGTATACGCTCTCCCAGAATAAAATTTAGGTAAAAGTATTTGGATATAAAATTATCATACGATACTTGTAAGTTATGTGTACATGTGCGCCTCATGAAAATTAAGAAGTCTTTGTATTATGTATGTAATTAAAATATACATATTATTATATACAAGTTAAAAAATAATGTCGTACTTTTTCTTCAGTGACCACAAATGATGTGCAAAATAGAAATACTAGAGAACCTCGACTCGACATTTCGACAAACATTTTATTAAATCCACGGACTGCTAGCGAACGGACGCTCAATCATTACAAATACATATATCTAAATCATGATACATATCCACAGTGCCGAGATGTCGAACGAATTCTCCGAGAGAAAAAGTAACAAAAATTTTTATATTCCAAATTTTAAACTAGTCGATAGCATGTCTTTAACTTTTGTTTCACTGTGCATAATTTTCGACGTCTTTTTAGCATTTAATCGTAAAAAATTATCTATATTAAAAGTTATGTGCATTTATCTGAGTGATTGTCGACTTTTCTACATTGAACGTTAGCAATTAGAGATAGTATGATTTATTTTTATTCGTCGTTGTGACTGTTGAGCCCCTCCAGACCGCATTTCGAATTACGTTTGAAAATTTGGAAAAAGAACAAATCCTCTTAAAATACGTACCTAGACGGATCTATGTGTTACGCCTCACATTTGTTGATAGCTTAAAAAAGGTTATTTTGTGTAAGTTTGTACAGAAAAATAGGATGGGACAATTTGCAAAAAGAACTTAGATATTAATGAACATTCCGTTTAGAATGTTATTAGTTTTTTTTATTACTATTATAATATAAAATGAAAAAAATAATATTTTTTGCATCGGGAACAAATAATTATGTTGTTTAATCTTATTTTGTAACGTTAGTTAATTTTAAGTGGCTTTATTTTATAAATAACCCAATATATTATTATAATATTATATTGAGATGTTATACGTCATTGTTTTTGTGCAAAGTGTTTGGGGTTAAATTCCCGGGTTAAAAGAGAGTTGCGACTGATATGTAGTAGAAAATGCCGAGTGTTTTAGCACTGGGCCGGTCTGTACAAAGGTATACGCCGCCTTAACACTTAAAATGTTATTAACAGTGATCTTTTCAACTTAAAATAATCACTTTTAACAGAAAATAAAAACTATAATCATTGCGTGTGCTGAGCCCAAGTTAATTTTCTGTATGGTTGGTTATTTTAGATATAACTTCTGTTTGTTATAAGATGCTCGTTATCAAAATATATTTACATGAATAGAAACAAAAGTGATTGTAAAAATGATGGCAATTATTGCCATTTCAATGTACCTCATTAAAATAGTGAAAAGTTATTGGTCAATCAAAGGCAAATAGAAAAATAACTCTGAAAATAAGCATCTTTTTGTTTGTAAAGATCACTGGTTTATTAGTGAATCATTTTTATTGTATATTGTTCAATCATTTTTCCATATAGTTTAAGAATTTTAGTTGTATTCTAGCGTAAATTTCAATTAATAGGTAGCAGTTAGTAATTCTTTAATATTTTGTTAATTATTTTTTCATAAATATTTTGCGTAAGGGTTAGGTTAGTCTGAACGGTCCTCGACTGGTCCAGGAACAAAAAGACAATGAAGGGAAGTTGCATTTGTTTTTAAATAAAAAAATAAAACTAAGGGCTCCGCGAGTTATTGTGAAGGTGAGTGCAAGAAATCGCATCTCGGGGTTTCCGAACGCACGAAACTTAAGCGTGATCGAGTAGATACTATTTTAAATTTCACACCTCGAATGATGTTTCAACGGATTCGCTTAAATACTTTTTTAATCGCGCACAGGTTTCGTCGGACGGCACTTATAAAAGACATTGCCAGATCTTATTTCTAAGCATACGTGAAAACAAGTTTGTTTGTATGACTGCATCTATTTTCATTTTCAGTTGTTGAAGATCACAAAGCATATGAATACACTTCAAATGCTATCGTATTGGAAACACTGTGCTTATTAACGTGGCGTTTCCAATTTTCATTGTTGAAAAAACTACTTTGTAATGGCACTTTACTAAATGTAAGTTCCGTCTTTATTGTCACTAAATAATTGTTTTCCTTTACAACTGTATGTATTTCTAGAACATTAATTTTAAACAATTATTATTGTACTATTATTACAATAACTGTCTTATTATTATTATTGACATTAAGAATTATTGTGGAAGGGTATAGAATACTGAAACAATAAATTAATGAATTGCTTGATGCAATTAGAGAATGTCCGACATTCGTTTCTTTTTAAATATGTACAAGAAGAAGCATTTAATTTTAGACATAAATAACGTTATCTTTATTAAAACGGATAGTGTAAATTCAACTTATTTTCATGATGTATTTATTGAAAGTAAACGCTTACAACAATACACATCACATTGCTGGGGAACATTCCTTCTTTTTAAGAATGTTTTCTTTGCGACGCCATTTTGAGAAAACTGATTAGAAAAAATCTGGTAATGGACCAAAATAGAGGGTAGGCATTGTTATCTCCTAAATGGCTCATGTTTTTTTTTAATAATATATAATCCGATAAAGAACCTAACGAGATCAAATTATAATATTGTTATTTAATTATTGAGTACAAGTTTTAATGGAATATTTTTTTCAATATACCTTACTCGCCTCTATATTTTTTGTTATTTTGTTCCTTTAGTTTTTATATTATTGTTTAATTGAGATAACAAATAAATGATTTTGCGTTAACATTAGCAACTCATTAATTTTTATTAATAAATTATGAATATTATTATATATTTTACACTTCCTCAGTAACAAAAGTGATGTTTTATAAATAGGTTTTTAATTATTATTTTTTACTCAAGCAAAACAATTGGCGTGTAAAAAGTGATTGGCACATACATTATTAAATCTAGTCAAATTTTAGTGGAAAAATTAAAAAGCTAAGCTTGTGGCGGTATTCGACTGACTTTTTGATAGAAAGTTATAAATAGCGTCCAAAAATAATGTCGCTTGGCGACTCAAAAAGTTGATTTGAAGTTGTGGAATTGTAGACAATGTTTGTAAAAAATTGTTTCTTACGTATACTGTAACATTAGCATCATTTGAGGTAAAAAAGTTTTCATATGTAATGTCCTTTATATATAAGATCTTTATAACTTACGTTAATATCTTAATGATGTGGCTGGTTAGGCAGATGTAAGAATGTGCGAGGATATTTAAAACCTGTATACAATAAATTTTCTTTCATTTGTTGAAAATATATTTCATTTCTGACAACCCTAATCGAATGGAGAGTTATTCTTCAACAATAATAGTAGTATATAATCTTAAAATAACGCATCCTATTTAATTTTTTTTTATGTTTGAGAATATATCTTTGATATCTAAAAACATATGCTTTGCAACGAGAGAACTTTGAATTTTTCCGATTGAAATTTAAGTAAAAAATAAATACAAATCTTAATTTTCCAAAATGGTAAGCAATTAAATATTTTGAAAGATATTCGGAATATCATACGCAGGTAACATAGACTACAATTTACGCGGGCGAAGTCGCGGGAAACAGCTAGTGTTGAATCAAAATGATAGGTATCTCAATTTTATAAATTGTATTAAAAAATATTTTTTTTTTAATAAGTAGCTTCTAGAACTTGTATTATAAAAATCCGAAATAATAAAGGTAGCACAACCCTCAGACCCAATACAATACAGAAGAGTTCTTTTTTGTACATTGACTCGACTGAGAATCAAATTCGAGACCTCAGAGGTAGCGACACCTTGAAACCGCCATGCGAACCACTAGAATTTTTTGTTATTAAAAATCTGGTAAGGCCATTACTCTTGGTGGAGCACGGCCAACCTTCATCCAACGCCCATGTATTATTCTACATATTATATTTTACGTGGTAATTCGACGTGCATCCCTGTGACCGGCAGTGCTATTCTGTAATAAAATCAGCTTCGAACTCGACTTCCAGCATAGAGCTGTAGTGCATAGAGATTCAATGATATAAAACCTACTTCGAATGGTAATAAAGGTTGGCACAAATCGACAGTCAGCGAGTTACTTTCGCATTTATAGTATGTTGTGACATCCATACACAAAATCACTTTAGTAGTTTTGGAGCATTTCAATACAAACAAACAAATTAAATCTTAATATTACTAGATGGATTACAGCAATGACTATAGTAAAACAAATATCGTTATACGTACATTTACGATAGATTTTAAAATCCATGAATTTCATGTGGTAGGTACCATTACGTAGGTACACTATGCCTTAACAAAAGGAGGTCAATGACATAGTCTCAAAAGCGATTTCTTTAGCGCTCCAACCACAAAATGTGACCTAATTTGACAGCAGACATCCGCCACATGTTCAACGCCAAGAGGAATGAAGCATGCTGTACCCAAATTAGTATTATATTTTAACAATAACAATTTAAACAACCGCAAATTAAATATACTATTGAATAATTACATTTTCGCATTGACAAAGTATTTTTCGTGTATACCGCCGTCAGCGCGAAGCCATTTGGCGCCAAGGTCGAGTTTTAAAGAAAAGAATAAAAATATTGAAGAGCGAAATATTTCAAAATGGCCGAGAGTAGTTAATAGGCGCGAAACTGATAAAAAACAAAAAAGTGTAAACCGGCTTTTAAGAGTAAAATTTTGTAGTTATTTCTGTTCAATGAACAAATTATTTTTGGTAGTAAATAAATTGTGATTGTCTTTATTAAAATATAAGTTTATTTTGGTTTTGTCATACTAACTTCGCCGTCTTTCGCTCGTAGTTAGCTAGTTCTTTATTTAAACCAAGTCTTAACTTTTAGAGATTTCGTGAATAATAAAAGCATTTTGTTAAAGTTTATGATTAGCCGAAATAAGTCAGGAGTATTCTAGATAGTAAAAAATTCGTGAAACTAAATTAATGTATATAACAATATGATTTGATCTATTTCGCATTCACAATGCTATACTGAAAAATATTGGAAATGGAAAATACTTAAAAAATCACCAGCCCGAGGCATTCTCAGATGGGACTCGAATACGGGACCTTTCGCAATCCGGGCTGCTTCTTGCGGACTGCTTTAACCACTGATGTATCCAAGACCCAACAGTATTTTTAAGCGTTTATCATTAAGAATAAATTAAGAATATATTTTTTAATATTAGTTCCTCAGTAGACACCTCAAACAATATCTAATTTGTTAATCTTCCTGCTCTTTATTTATTATACACCGCTAATCTAAAAGAATATTTTCCGCAGACCACAGGAGCAAAGAGAGCACAGAGGGCCTACCTATCGAAAACGTTATTTCATCAATTGTTAAAACGCCAGAGAAAATCATTTTTCAATAGGCATTGATGACCTTAACACTGCCTTTGATGCACAGATAATCGTCACGAATATGATTTTAAAAACGTTACGATTTTTTCACAATTTTCGTTCGTAAACAAACAGAGTTGTAAAATTTTTCAATACTTAGACTATATTATTTAAATAATCTAATTGTAATCCATTCAAGAAATAAAAAGTTTCTAAATTCATATTCTTAGTCGAAGCAATTCTAATTCATTCCATCAATAGGTAGGCATTTAGAATCGCTAATATGTTTAGCAAGTTATAAAAAAAAAACTAAACCAACCGACCAACGAGAACAAAGGAAACAACTAAAAAAAGTACAAAATCACCGCCCAACACTGACCCTACGCGACGCCCGAACGAAACCGAAAACATCCGAAAGAGACCATGACCTTACTCTCTGACTGGTGTGTGTGCGTGCGTGTTGCATTTCGGGTACTTTGACTGGTTGATGATATTTTTTGTTCGTGTTTGCCATAGATTAAAGGACGCCGATTGGTCTTTTGACTGGGATTAGGCAGGTAGATTTGAACATGGAACTCAGTTTGTTCTCCTTTTTTGGGGCAGTATTATAACTATAGGAAGGCCAAAATGGTGTCTTTTTTTTATTTCTTAACAATATTCTAAACATATTGTATTGCAGATGTGTGTGATGGATGTGTGAATCACAAATTACGTAATCGCTATTGTAAAACGCATACGCACCTTTTTTTTCCATTTACTCTAATATCCTACGATGAAGCTTTTCTAAGTAAGCCGCTAATGAAGAGATGTTAGTCCTCGCCAAACTTTCAAATTATCTAATTTTCCATTTGAATAGAACGGTGACGTGATAACCATATAAATAATTGGGAAATAAAAAATTTAATAAATTCCAAAAGATTTGTAATTATGAGCATTTTATTTGGTTAAGGCGCCCATACTTATACGCTATATCTCTTAGATGTACTACATTGATTTCTTTAGAACTCTACAATTCAAAGCACAGTTCAATAAAATTATTCTTTGACGCGCAATTCGGATACTTTTTGTCGGCGGGCCGCGCTTACAAACACTCTCGCGCAATGCACGCGAAATTTATGCTTGTGTGAGTGCATGTATTTTTCGCTACAGCTTTGGGCATTGCACTCGCGAGTTACAATGCCACTGACCTTGGCCAAGCAGCTGCATACGTGGAGGGAGCGAGCCGCCATTTCGGTGCCCGGTTCGAATTTTGAATGCATTTTTTTGTTCTTTTCTTGGGAAATAATCTAGGACCAAATACCGTGCGCTCATAGACGCGCAGATTGGTATTATAGAGGTATATTATAATACCTTTAGGAGTGCCTAGGTAAGTACGTTATACAAACTATATTTTTTTTTATCAAACTTTTAGCCCTTGTCTCCGGGGCATCGATTTTAATCAAAAAAATCGATGCCCCGGATCGATTTATTTTAATAAAAATCGATCCGTTAACTGTTATGTTTTGTTGTTATATTTTTAGGAGAGTATCTACCTATAGATGTTTTGTATAAATGCCTTTGTGGTGTATATTACACGTTAAGGGACTTTTAAATGGACAATACTTTTCGGCAATTAGTGACTACAACACAGTGGCCCGGGAACATTGCAAGAAATGTCGCCTAGATTATGTAATATTGCAATTATACCCCGGCCATATAGACAAACATTTCTGGATTGGCTGGGAAATAAGTAACCGATAGTGCACTTTTAAGTACCTTTCATTAGAAAATTGCATCGAATAAGGTCCGAAACTGTACCTATTAAAAAAAAATCCTTCACCCGTAATTAGCTAGTTTTATAAAAGACATCTTAGTAGGTCAGCGTGTAGTACAAATTTACATTTTTATTATAATAATTTGATAAATTGATTCACATGCTAAAAAGTAAAATTAACTCATGCTTCCGGTTTGAAATATACGATTACCTGTTTAAAAATATAAATGTCCACATACATTTCGATTTTTGTCTGTAAAAAAATATAAGTAGGAACGAAATCGGCACCTGCGGAACGAAAAAAAATGTTATTCCCGTGCATCCGCCGACACTTAGAGCGCAGCCGTCTTCTAATTGAGTTCTGGTATTTTTATCATTCTTTTACTAATATTATAAGCTAGCTGTTATTCCGCGTCTTCACCCGTGTAATTGTATGCTTGTCACCGGCGTATAATATAGCTTTCCGTAGTTGAAAAAATTTTGATCAACAGACTAGTATTTCTGAAGATTACCCCCCCAAAACAAATAACGTTAGAAATTTTACCTCTTTAATATTAGAATAGATTCTTAAGGTAGTTTCGGTATACCTAAAACGGCAACTAAATCTGGATGAATAAACATTGTGATTTTAAAAGTAACTAATTTGGACCGCGACCCGCAATCGTTGTCGTTAAGCAACTTTCGCGAGGGTCGGTCACGGGATGGGTGATCAAAAAATTATTATTTCGAGCTACTCCGTGCTTCGGATGGCCCGGTTGCATTTGCAGTCGTTAATATCCTCCAATCCGCAATGGGCCAGCGTGAAGTGTCATGACCATCCATAAGGAAGGCCTGAGCCCCTGCAGTGGGGACGTAAAAGGGCTGATGATGATAATGATGAATAATAAATCAGTGTTGCTATTCCGTAATATATACACGACCAAAATCTCTCTCCCATAATCACCAGCCTATTACTGTCCCCACTCCTGGGGTCCTGTGGATGGAATTGGATCAAACCGAATAAAGAAATTGTCCAAGACCAACCACGCTGGGCCAGTGCAAATTGGTGAGCGTTAACCAACGGGTAACGTGCCTTCCGAACAGTGGCAGACCGTCCCGGGCCTCTAAATTGGGGTTGTACTGCCTTATCTCTCATATGTCCAGTTTCGTAGTTTTACTAGGCGTCTTAGCGCAGGGGGTGGGGGTGCCAATGCAATATCATTTTCTGCCCGGTTGGAATAAGTTGTAGGTCCGGGCCTGCCCCGGGCCCCATCAACCACTACTTGCGAAGCACGGGGGAGCTCGAGATAATAAACCACCTATCCTATTGCGATAGTTGCTTACCAACCGTATTGACTCGTCTGATCTGATCTACTCAAGAATAAACTTTGTGTAAAAAATACATTTTGATATTTTTTAATGTATTAAACACAAATTTGCCTTTTCACAAATTAATCTGATTAAGTCTTATTTTGAAATTTATAAATGAAATATTTTTTTCTGGGAATATCTAACTCGTTATATTTGAACTTTGAAATATAAAAAAGTATTCCTATATACTTTTCGTGAGAAATGATAAGCATACGATGCCTCGTACACCAGCTGATTCATCTATAAATACGCCTCGTATGGGTTAATAAACCGCATTTGTTGCGAAGACCGCACTACGCCGATCAAGTTGCTAGACAAATGTGAAACTCGTTTTTAACATCTTAAATCATCATTATTCTATGAATCTTTATATAATTTTTATAAACTCCGTGACAGAGCGGCTATCACACCGCTTTAAGCTTGTCATCATCTCAGAGGTCCCAGGTTCGATTTCAACAGGATTTATATAGAGAATCGACTTATCTATATCGTTTCGGGTCTGGGTGTTGCGTGATACCTTCGCTGTATCAGATTTCCACGAGCTTAGTGCCAAAAGCACTTCATTTGAGATCTGAGCATTGTATGAGATGTAGTGTTATTTATTTCTTTCAAATTCATTATTTATAATTTTACCACCAACCAACTTTACAAACCTCCTCTATCCTTCTATACAAACAGTATTTGGATTGTAAATTACAAAAAAAAATATCTATCTGATGTTCATATAACTAGCCAATAACGTCAACCTTAAGAAAAAAAGAGCTTGTAATAAAAACTGTTTCATATGAAAGGTGAAATATTAAAAATAATAAGTTTAGTCGAATGTCTCCAAAAGTCGATAACGTACACGTTTATAATTATAATTTAAATATACTTGAAACAGTGTCTAATAAAAGCAGAATATGAAAAATTTGTAGCTAAATAATACCATTGTTAGATACTTATGTAAGTACAAAGAGCAATATCTCTTAATAAGAAAAACGCGGCGAGCTAAGTAAACGGCCTTCATCATCTTAAAACAAATATGTTTTAAGCTAACAAAAGAAAATTAAGAGCAATTTCAGAAATGTGCTTTTCTCAGCTCTCATCTTTTTCGCACAATGAACAAAGATAATGTCATATTATTATCATTATTGCGATACACAAATGGCTTTTTTATTATGAAAGAACTTCAACGAACATTTCTTTAGTTTTGTAGATCACCATTTTGTGACTACCTTCATTTTGTTTACACAATATTCGCTAATAAAATCTGCGAAGTAACACTCCTAAAAAACTAGTTTAGATTGAGTAACTCTTCCTCATGCGAAGGCAGTGGCAGCAATGCTACTGCACAAACTAGACTTTGGGTTTAGTCTTGTAATACTAAAATAACTAAGACAATAGAAGTAAACTTATTATGTTATATTATCATATGAAACTGTAATAATGTTAAAACCAAATTCAGGTTAAATATTTTTAGTTTAGAGATTGGTACAAGCAGCAGTACGTCAAGTTACAATAATATGACAAATGAGACGACCCACGCTCCATACATAGTTTGCCACTCAGTTAAAATTCACAAGGTGTCACAATAAAATTTGAATTTCTCTATCAATATTTTAAATAGTTAAACTTTATCACAATATAATAATTATTTTCTCAGTATATGTTTGCTTTTTGTCTATCCAGTATCCTCCAAAATATGTAATGTTTATTTAACACCACTTTCTAAATGTTATACGATAATTTTAAGACTATTTAAATACAGTTACAGTGTTTGTAATTTCCGTAACATTAATCTTCTATTTTCACTAAAAGTCTGGTGTACGATATCTAGATCTTTTAAGAGCTTTTGAAGGAATTAAAAGATGAAGACGAATAAGGTAACTCAGACTAATAACCAATTATAAGATATTTTCTATATTTCATTGAATTAATATATTTTTCACTGTTATATTCACTTTATCTTGTGAAATAACACTATATTAACATTTGTTATGTCTGTCGCCTCTTTAACCTTAAGTTTTTACTAAAACTGGTTGACTGGTAGATAATGCCTCTTTGGCATTAAGTCCGCTATTTGTCTATTTCTTTAGGAAAATAAGATTAAATAAATAAATAAATATACTCTCTGCATACAATAAAATAGATACGTTAAGGTAATTAAAACACCAAATTCTTTACATACTAATTAAGGGTAGTGAATAAAAAAAATTAATTTATTTTGCCATTATGTCAATGACAATTCTTCACCATTGTTGGAACTTGATTATGAATCTTTATTAACCCTATTCTTATACCGAATAAATAGGAAGTTTTTATTTTGTACCTTAAAAGTGTAAATGACTATGTACTTCTTTAAGGTTTTATCGAGTCACTCGCGCGTTTTTTATTTTTTAAACATAAAGCTTTTCTGAGTCCCATTGTTTCTGGGAATTGAAATGTGTTCTTTATTAATTCTATTCTGAAACCTAAAAGAAAGGCTCTTCCTATATTTTGCGTTAAAAATGTAATGTATATGTTTTGTCAAGTTAATCTTATAAAATCTCTTGCATGTCTTACTCTAGGGCTATTTTGGGCAGTCTCCTTTCCATAGTCGATTTTGAGCTTTACCACGAGTATATTAAGGTTTAAAGGTTACTTGGAATTTGAGAAATGTATGTGATGTTATGTCTGTAAGTGAAACAGCGACACTATCAGAAAAAGAAGGAAGATTGTGGTGGTAACCTATCACTCTCTTTATTCGTGGATTCACATTTAAACACAGTATGTCTTCGAATAATACAATCAAACCAATTTTAAAATCAAAAATGACTTACGTACTCTATTATAAAACATCATCGGTTGCAGCCCGTTATCTATACTATCTAGAGGAAAGTTTTGATTGGTTGTTTGCATTGAATAGACTCCGGAACAAGTGGATCGATTCGAATAATTATTTTACCATTAGATCCTTACATTATTCCTGATAGATTAATTTCAAAAACTACCTATTGGTTTTCATTAAAATAGTTGCGTTTGAAAGGAATCAAATGAAACGCAACATCTGATTAGCATAATATAATTATGGTGCAGGTCGCCGTTTGAGCCAATGCGGATTGAAGCCTGTATCTTTGAACAGCTGGTCGATATCATCTTTGTCCAATCTGAGTGAACCCTGAAATAGAATGAAGGAACTATTAATTACTTGTTCGATCTGTATCGGTATCTCTAAGCAATTTTCTATTCCATGTCGACTTATAAGAGAAAGAAAACAAGAAACATCAACAGCTTGACTATACACAAGTTCATTGGCTGTTAATAACAAATGTATAGCTGTCTGTCTCAGTGATCGAGAACCTAAAGCGACTAAATTAAGTTTAGGCCGTAAAAACGCATATTTCGATTTTCTCAAGAAAATCAAACTAATAGGGTACTTCCCATTGTGAGGCATCATATGAAAAGGTTGGATATGCATATGTATTTTAAAACTAATTTTATTTTTACGACGAAGAAATTCTTATTTACAATTAAATAAATTGGAAGTCCCTAACAACTTATCTACTATGCTTAGGACTATTCCTGCCACGGCTCTTCTTACAATGTCGCTAGATCTCCTAGTCATTGACAAAACGACTAGGAGTGAGATTCACCTTAGGCGCTTTCTATTATATATAAATTAAAATTGATTAAAATATGAGAAAAAAAAAATATACACACCATTGGGTTCCTCGTGAACGCTGTGATCGGTAGATATAGCAAAGCACTTGCACCAGGTCTGAAATAAATTAATATAAGATTATTTTTCATCAATAACATTTAAATACAACACAAAAATTTATTACAAACAGATTTATTCATGGGAAATAATTTAAAAAGGATCTCGTTGTAATTATATATATTTAATTAATAAAGATTAAGATTTTATAAAACTTTTCCTAGATTAAGATGTAATAGGTAAAGTCAATTCCGTCCGACGACCACTAAAGTTTTATTAAGAGAGGGAGAGAGTAAAGCAACTGTCGATGCAATTTCTGATCTTGGAAATTTAAATGTTATTAATTTTACTCAGGAAGATACACAATTTGATAAGCTCTATTGTATAAGATTGATGGTTTGGCAATCAAATTAACTTAGTGTACATAGTACCTTTTGGGACGATCTCTAGTTGGATGCCACTTATGTCTAGCGACGTACTGGAAGCAATACAAGACAATTATAAGTAATAAAAATGTTAAGCTACATCGTAATATTGAATCAGATGCCTTGTGGCCTTGTGGGCAAGAAAAAGGGAAGTTTAAACTTTAAAATATTCTAAAATGCAAGGATCTAAGGAGAACGAGGAAGTTTTGAGAAATCAAAAATATATATAACGGGTAGTCAGAAGGGGCTATTACGAAGCCCAAATAGATGGTCCATATCGGAGGACTATCTTTAAAATAACACTGCAGGCGTGTATACCAACGTGGATTTGTTCCATTTTATCACTTTTCATACGAAAATATAACGAGATGAGCGTGATGTCGTCGGATGTCTTTACTCCTCGGCGATCGGAAACAGAATGTGTGCCAAAATGGCGGCAACTTGCTTTTTATTAACGAACTGTCAAAGTCAGTGTCACCATTCTAATAAAATTAAAAATATCGATGATCACGCTCTCTCAATCAAGTAATTAAGTAATCGAGTAACTAGCAATTAAAAATAAAAGAAACTAAATCCATCGATCTTCGTAAAGATGATGCGACATATACAATAAAAGAGAGCGAATAAAGAAATACGAAACGTTGATATTTGTAAAACGCAGTTAAGCAAATTGGTGAATATTGTGCGTATAAGTATAAGCGGAAATTAGATATTAAAAATAGTAAAATAAGTAAAGAATATTTATTGTACACAAATGTTGGCAAATCTAAATTAATTAAACAAAACAGACTATATAGCTTAAGTGAAAGTTTAATAATCGTGAAAAATAGTAAAATTATTCAAAAAACATCAATAGAAGTTTTTTAGATAAAGTTTGAAATCTTTTTCTTTGTAACATTACTCAAGATAACGTGGAGAACGGGTAAATCCGTAGAGTGACACCATTTCGGGTGTCACACAAGCTAGCTACGCCACTACACTCGGTGTCGAATGCGAAGTAGGTAATAGTAAAACTGACCTGTTCTGAAATGTTGGGACGTCTTCGATACTCCAATATTCCGTCGTATAATGTAGTTAAACCTTTACCAGTACCTTGTTTCGTTTCTTGTTCTGTATTTAAAAGCTTTTTCCTAAAATGAATTCTTATAAAAACAGTAAAATATAGTTCATGTATCTAATAATGGTCTGCATTAATTGCATCCACATATTAGATTCTAAAATTCTATTCCAGGCGAATAATTGAAGTTACATTATCTACCCTCTTTCGAGTCCTAAGAATTATAAACTAAGAATTAAGTTTATTGCGAATCACATTAGAAACATTGAGATATAATTAAATTTTAGGTATAAATGTGACGCCATATTGTATTATAATGTTTTTGGAACATGTTATTTATCTAAAAACAAACTTTATGACAATTACAATAATACAAAATCTAGCTTACGGTTTCTCATCAGCTGGCACGCTTGATCTCCAATTGGCATCGTCAACGAAACCGAGCCAAACCTTATTGTTAGCTTTGTTCCTGTATTCCAGTTCGCGGTCCAGCTTGTGAATCAGAGCTCCCTTAGTTCGAGTCTGTATTACACCTGTCATAATATCAGCACTACAAACTACAGCCTACACGTCAGTATGTTTATTTATTGATGAAATGCAGCAAAAAAAAATAGTTAAGTAAATTTTAAAAGCTGGTGTTTCATTCAGATTTTTTGTAATGTAACTGTTTTTATTACAAAATAGGTAATACCTCTTCCAAGGCGTCGCAAAATCTGCTATGATTCTTTAGTTAGATCAAAGGTTTTTAATTTAATTTAAGCGGGGTTTTGGAGAAAGAAAAAACTAGAATATTTCAAATGCACAAGACAGTGTTTATCTAAAGGACGTCCATCGTCTGACATGTTAAACATAAACAAAAAATCTAATAAAAACAACAAGCAAAATTACCTTGAAACGTATTATCCGTCCTCCATTCCGTATTTCTATCTACGGTTCTTGTGGTCAGGAATTGTATTTTAGTCTTTTGTGTCGTAGCATGACTTTTGTGCGAGTCGGGAAAACTTGATAGCAAGCTGGTATTCTCGTCTTCGTCATCGCTCCAATAGTCTTCAGTAGACTCAGCTTCGTAATGTTCTGTTGGTGCCGGATGGCGAACCTGATTAGAAGTTGTGATTTTTTAGATCAATATAATCACGTCTTCTATTATGATTAAAGATTGTGATTCAGAAGCTTATATGTTATCAAGACAGCAAGTTTGTACACTTCGTCAATCAAAATGCAATCTGATGTAACTCTTGAGAAAATATATTTAGTTACTACCCTTTACCTCTTACCTGGATACATATCTAACCAAATGACTGAAAATTAGAAGAACTAACTAAAATATAACACGAATTATTTAGTACGGTTTAGTACGTAGTTAGGTAATTCTATAAATTATGGATTTCTTCGCTTTTTTGTGCTCGAAAATATAAAAATGGAGGGGTGGACAGACAGACAGTCAACTAAACCTAATATCTCTGATCTTATCCTATAATGGTTCTTTTTTTATTTGAGCTAGGTATTATGGAATATCAAAATGGTTTATTCTTTTTTTCTTACCGTAGCACAGAGTAGCGGGTACGCAGACCGCGCTCTTCTCTCGAAATGTGGTGGGCAGTGAGCCAATGGACCGGGCGAAATCGTCCGCTGCCCGAGCATGTTTGTATGAGAGAAGTCGCAAACCAGCAGCAGTCGAGGGTAGTAAGCGCCGTGTCTGACTGCTCCACAACCCACCGCGCGCAACGACCATACTGCTAGCTGACTGAAGTGACCCCATACTGCACCCCTAATATTTAAAAAAGTGAAACAAAGAACAAAGCCTATACCTTTATTAGAAATCAGACATTGAATAAAATTAATAGAATCAAGCGTTATTTTGCAGAAGTCCATTGCAATAACTGAACGTGGAAGTTTCTAAATATCACAGTTTTACGGTGATATTGAAATGAAAAGACAAGTTGCAACGAAATAGCAATTTATCTAAAATAATGATGTACACATATGTAGTCATCCAGATGATCTAAAATTTAAAGATAAACATGTGTCAAATAAAGTATTCAGGAAAAAGTGAGAACCTTTGAGGGCCTTTTTCGATAACCCAGGGGAAATGCTGACTTAAACCTTAAGCCAGAGTTCTCCAACCCCACACTTGTCCTGAAAACGACAGGCTTAAGCGAGGCCGCCCTCCCAGTGTGAGAATGCTTCGGAGGGATCCGGCAAGGAGCTCGCCTGGTCTAGCTCCACTTGGATCTGAGAGCCTAGTATGTTGGTTCATAAATGAAATTTCTTTAAATTTTGTTATTTTCTAATAATGTTTTCAAAATCGTATCCGCCAGTGCCAGGCCCTACTTCCGTTACATAATAAATTAAAGAATAATACTTATCTTTAGAGTCGTGATAGCGTTTCGAAAGTAAAAAAAATTTCGTTTACGGAGAAATAGAGTAGGCCTTCTGATCTTCACCCCGCCCTCACAAGATACAGGAGGTCTCTACAAGACAAGTGGTTCTCCACACTGAGTCCCGCGAGTTTAGACCTTAAGTTACCTAGGTATCTATTATTTGAGACTGAGCATATTTAATATACTAAGAACGCATTCACAGGTAGACTTCTAGTCGCGTGATTGTAGCGCTTCCCCATCGCAACTTAAAATAATCGCTCTCAATCTCCCTCCAATCATAGGATTATAATGTGGTTAATATGAAGCGTATCTCAAGGTTAATTACTTAGCAGTGAGCCTAAAAGGGGCAGTGAGCTGATTGGGTAGGACACGTCTGCGCTCTCCCCACCAGGCATCGAACACCCTCCTGATGGCGCGCTGGGCTGTCAGCACGTCTGAATCACTCGACCGACGCCATCTCACCTCTCCGACTGTTTGCCCAGCGTACGGATAGCGAACTAAGTAATACAAATATCATAACTTGTCTTATACCTGGATTATAATTTGTAGAAAAATGGAGCCTATGTCCAGCAATGGGCTGATGATGATATGTTATGAAAATACTTCATCTATCTTTTAACTGACTTAAATAACTTTAAATTTTATATTCTAGGTTGAATTTAAAAAATCATCATCCTTCTCGTCTTCGAGAAGAACTCTGTCTGTTCATCCGTATTCATGTATTCATATCCAAGAACTAATGGGAGAAACTAATTCTGACCACCCGGTTTGTTGTCTGACTGAACTCCAACTATATCCTAATAGTGACTGTATTTTATATGAAGAGCATGGCAGCCGCTAAGGGCCTCACTCTTGCATTTTGCGCAATAACCCAAGTAAAAAAAACTCTACACAGCACAAAACGATAAAGTATCAAAACACCAATATTTGACAAAATAACTAGGTGCACATGAAATTATCAAACGTTATTCAACCGTCGCTGACACAGGTGGCAGAGGCTTGCAATTGTTAGGACCGCTTATGTCTATCTCTATCGCGTAACTGAAGTCCCGATCGGTCTAGAAATGGACAGACCAATTCTGATTGATGTGCCAACAGCTGATCCGTCAACCTGGCAGGTCATTCATGGTTTCGTTTTTGATAGATACGGGGCTTCAAGTACGCGGTACAGTCGCTAAATACCATTTATAGACTTTCTGATTTTCCACCAATGAATAAATGTAAAACTGTTAGTTTCTTTGGTGACATCTTTCATTACATACCCGTGGCTCTGCATTCGTCGTGTACAAAATTGCATTGGTCCGCCAGTCGCTGAGCTAAGCTGGCCAACTCTCGGTCCCACTCCTAATCGATGTTCAAGATTTTTAGTAAAAATTTCAACCCCCAACTTCAAGTAAAACTCAAAAAGATGATCCAAATCTGACGGAACATCCGTCAAGCGTCAGAAGTTGTGTCCTAAAATCCGTCTCTTAAATTATATTTTCAGTTTTCCACAACACGCAGTAGTTTTTATTCTTTGGCTTCAACATTTGAAAGCAGTACTAATTATTTAAATTTTATGTAAGTTACTAATATTTTCAAAAGTAACTAAAATTTTTGTAACTATTCATACCGTTACAGTTTTATTGTGACTGAGTAAAATTATGGACTTAACTATCTATATCTACTACTCAGAACTTCTTTAAAAACCCTTTTCGGTTATTTACTTAAGGCAAGTCTCTCATGAAAAGATCACAAATACTCTATAAGAATTAAGTACGGTCGATGTTAAGTTTTTGTCGTTTACTATCTAAGTATCTATATCTTCACGCCGTATTCCTTGTATGGTCTGGGGTAGGCAGAGAGCACCGAACACCACAAAGCATCCTAGATCTTTCGCCTCACTATCATTTATCTTTTCATACATCACCTTCTAACAGCACGCGACTGATTTGATCATGAATGTCGTGGTCTTCCTCTGCTGGTCCAGTCGATTTTAAGCCTAAATAAGCTGACAATTAAGTTCCAAATTGCTTGCAGAAATTCAGCTACATTTTGATTATAGAATATATTACTTACAACCATCATCATGAGCTCGGGTTTTGGTAGGAGCACTCCGCCGCGCACCCTTTCAGCTCCGGCCGCTATGCGTTGTCTGCGCCTGAAATATTTTCAACTAGCTCTGCCCGTGACATCGCCTGCGAGGATTTTGGTAACGTAATCCCTAGGAATTCCTTATCCTGTGTTTAAGTAGAGTGAGTATACTCTCTATACACCTATACCTTAATTTTTTTAACAAAAATTTAGGATACTACCTGAATAACGAATTTTAATCTATTGTGAATGACATCATACCTTGTCAATACCATTGACTATTGATATTGAATTTTAATGCAGTAAATGTGTAAGTAGGTACTTAGTTATAATATATGTGACGTACGCTAACAAGGTTTAACAACAAAATAACTCTGACGCTATACCTTGTTTATTAATGTACATACTATATTAATGTACTGAAAAAAATTAAGCCGTTGCTTGAAACTGCATAAGAAGTCATTAATATCGAGTTCCAAATGGAGTATTACTGAAATTCTAAGTTTTGAAAAACCTCATAGTATCTTATTAGTGCTTACGTTATTGATTTTATAGAATGAATACGTACATAAGCACCTATATAATCGAAATAAATACCTGTTTATGTAGTGTGTTATGAAGTGTTTTAGACTATCCTGAAATTTTATAGGGGAGTAGTTCGCACATGCTATTCCTGGACCAGGCTGAAATAGGAACAGAACAAAAAAAATGCTAAATTGCCCGTAATAAGATAGAGATGGAACGTGTAATGCGGCGATTACACCTCCCTAAATCTATGGGTCTTGCATGATGTAGGGCACTAGATGATCCTCCCTACATCCCAACGTGGCTTAGTGAACTACATGTAGTGCTGTGTAATCTAATGACAAGTAGAGACGACGCCTATATTATCGCTCAATCTTGCCGGATTGGGGGATTCTCCCAAAATTTTTGGTGTTTTTTGTGGCTCTGGAGAAATCTTTGTGGGAGAGAAACTGAATTTTAAAGGAATTAACATAGATCCCTAGATGTAGGGTGGTTTAATCGTTACTTACTTTCGGTGTAAAGCAACAAGAAATAAATATAGCAAATCTTTTTCCCAAATGACGCGACAATTTGAATTACTCGTTTGCTTACGACTAAGACAAATAAAGGACGTCTTCGTGCCAGATAAGATGCGGAGTTATTTTCAGGCATGTTTTTTTTTGGCTTTGTATGTGAAGTTCATTTTCTGGGAATAGCAAACATTGTAAATCCTTCTTTGATGGATTTATTTACATCAGTAGATACTCACTTGGGGAAACTGACAGCCGACGTGCCACCCCTTGCCCTGGCACAGTCGGCGGTACCGCACCGCACAGTATGGAGAATCATCGTGTAAACCGACCACAAGCGTCAACACTGTGCACACCATCACACAACCCACCCCTATCATCGCCGGACATCTTTAAACAGGATTCCTGATTAGAACTTCATAAACAGACAAGTGTCTAGATAGGTAAGTACTTATTTATTCAACAACGATTTAAAAAGGGACTATAATATACCGATAGGGGTATATCATCTATTTCGTTTGCTCGGCTCAGGTGAAAAAAACCATAAGATAAAAAATGAAAAATTACTGAAAGGTTTTTCCTTATTACCATGCTATCTATTATATATATATATATATGTCTCTTTAACAATTTAATCCGGAAGCTGGAGTCAGATGGCGCCACTATCTAGTTTTAATCCCAGTTCGAAAAAATCGTAGATACTGCAATTTCCCTGATTAATTATCTCATAGCGAAATTTTGTGCTGCATTTGCAAGGTAATGTTTTATCATCATGTACTTTATGCTCTGACCATTCTGAGTCATACGTCAGAATTGGAGAAAAGCAGTAGTTTTACTCCACAATTTTCAGGCCACAAAACTAAAGCGCACCTAGGTCATATAAATAAAGGTCAAACGATGTGATGCTGTCTGATGTAGTGTAGGCGCGGCAATTGCGGTGCCGCAGCGGCGTGGAAACGGAACATCGATGATGCTTGTAGGATCACTGTAGCACCATTATAATTGATGTTTGTGACGCCGCCGCCGCGAAGCTACGGCACCGTAACGATCTCAACTGCGCGATCGTAACGCATCAACTATCGCTACGAATATCATTTTTACTATGGGCTTGAGATAGACTACCAGTTTCTCTTGTTGTCATGATTACCTACATACCCTGATGCCATGCCTGAGCCTGACCTGCCCTGCGATTCTGTAAAACTCCAAACCCGAATTCGAATTCTCTCAGGTGTCCGAATTGACTTCAAAGAGGCATCCACTCAACCTTGAATTGGTAATAACGTTTCGTGGTATAAGTGAAGTGAGTTTCGAAATGATATAGGAATAGAATATCTGAGACACGTGTATTCAATCAATTTTGTTTTGTATTTTTATACAAAAAAATGGAATCAATAGAATTTTTATACTAAATGACGTGAATTCGAATTCGGGTCTGGATTTTTACAGAATCGCAGGGCTGATCTGAGCCAATATACTAAAATTCATCATCTAAATACGGCCGTGAATCGAAACCGTGATTTCTAAAATGATGATACGAAAGACAGTGCAGTCTCAAATGTTTTATAAAAACAGATAATATTAAACGCAACAATTTATTGGTAGGTATTTTATTCCAGGTATTTTAAGTTAACTGAAGAATTTGTACACATCTTTTGCCTTCGGTCGAATATCAACAGCCATTTCTGTTCCTACCAGTTTATCAATCATTGGATAAACAAATTGTCTAGCTAACAAGTATCTCGTATGTATCTTATAGTACCTCAGAACTATATTTAGAGTAAATAATAATAAAACATAAAATAGGGAAACAATCGCTTCTTGGTCAGAGTAGGTTATAAATTATCCGAATTTTCGCAGTAGGTACTTACTTACCATTTACGAAAATAACAACATATGGCATTTGATTTTAGACACAATTGTATACACACAGACACGAATACGACATCAAAATTATATTGGAATACATAACTCATTAAACAATAACAAATAACAAAATAAACAAATTTAGGTATGACACCATGACACTGACATTTAAACCTTGTCCATAATATTGTAATCTTTGTATTGTCCTATATAATTTGCTCTTGGCATGGCCTATAGAGAAGAAGTTGATATCTTTGATTGTAAACCTCTTATTCTTGATGCATGCTTGCCCCAAAGCACTGAGCCAAAGCCTCCATAAATCTAAACCCAAAGCAAATTGTAAGTCTACGAAGACGCGAGGAACCAAAGGGGAACCAATGATCTCAGTAGAACGGGAACTCCAAAGCACACAACGTCAAACAGTAAATGTTTGACGTTGTGAACATTCGATGGAATGGAACCATTTTATTATATCTTTATATAAATGGTATCCATTTCGCTGCATCCGATTTAGTGTGTATGTAACAACGCATTATGATTAGCTAGAATAGTAATTTTCACTAATTAAATTAATTATGTTTACTTGTTATAAACGTCAATATCAACTGTCAATAGACTACATGTCGGATTGGCGACGCCAGTTAATTAATTAATTAAAAAGAAGAAGAAGAAGAAGACGCCAGTCGGCAGCACCTTCGTTGTGCACATCTCCGTTATCTGCCATAGAATATCCTGTACACACTATATTCTATGGCAGATAACTTTCTAATTGTGTAAACAGTAATTTTTATACCCAATAATCTAACTAATCCATAAGCAAACTGTGGTTTTATAGTTGTTAATTGTTAATATAAATATGATGTTAAAGAAGTGCACGGACAAACCTTTCTGGTTTTTGCTGCACTAAGTGATACGAATGATATGTAATTATTATTCATCAATAAATAAAAAAAAAAGGTTACCACTATATATAAAATGAAATCTATTTACAATTAATTAAAGTTTAAAATCAAATGTGTATTTGAGTTTCACATAATCTGATGTTGACTGTATATTATCATGACAATTTTTTTTTTACTTTACTTTCATTCAAGTATGCCACTCCCTCAAGAACGGAACGTAGCAGCGCCTTTGACAATTCCTCTATATCAGTTGCAGCTAATCCTATTAATATTATAAATGTGAAAGTTTCTTTGTTTGGATGTTTGTCGGTCAATCACGCCGAAACTAATGAACGGATTTTGATGAAATTTAGTATACAGATAGGGTATTAGCTGACTTTGATAATAGGATACTTTTTATCCCACTAAACATTTCCCTAGGGTCCACGCGGGCGAAGCCGCTGGCAAAAGCTAGTACGTCTATAAATCAGCATGCGTAGCATTTTTTTTTTTTTTTTTTTTTTTTTTTTTTTTTTTTTTTTTTTTTTTTTCTTTTTTTTTTTTTTCGGGTAGTTTGGTGAAGAAAGTTAGAAAATAAAACACTCCCAGTTAAAAAGAGATAAAAATTTAATTAATAACAATTACTTCCTTTTTATGATTAAAATATAATAAAGGCACTGTAACTCACCCGCTTGAGTGTTATCTCCTTATTACTGGCAATAGTTTGGAAGAACTGAGATGGAACAGGTTAAGCACACTTTGACACACTTGACAGAAGTGTTTCAAACCCGGATGGCAGATTTTGAGGCTGAACTGCAGAAGGCTCCAACTGGAGCTATATCCAGTACTGCTGACCTGGCCTCTGAGTTTGTCTCGTTCAAAGCCTTCATATTGGGCACTTTGAATGGGCTTCAGTCTCAGATCCAATTACTAACAAAGTCTGTGGACAGATTGGATATGTATGGTCGCAGGAAGATGTTGCTACTTCATGGTATCCAGGAACAGGAAAGCGAAGATCCCTCCCAATTAGCAACTAAAATGGTGACAGAGAGGTTAAAGATAAATAACTTTACACAACAGGATATCAAGCGGTGCCATCGATTGGGACGTTTGACTAACACTGGTGACAAACCTCGTCCCATCGTTGTAAAGTTCCAGCAAGAAGACATGCGTGACAAGGTCTGGTTTGGCAAGTCGAAGCTCAAGGGCACTGGCATTACCTTGTCAGAATTTTTAACTCAGTCGAGGCATAATGCATTCATGGCGGCACGAGATAAGTTTGGCGTTAACAGGTGTTGGACGCAGGGAGGCATCATACATGTACTCGGTCCCAACAACACACGGTATCGTTTCACTACTGTTATGGAACTTCAATCACTTCAACTTGAACCAGCTAAACCGGCTGCTGCTGCTGTTTCAAAGGTTGCACCAAAAACAAGAAGGATAGCAGGTGTCAAGAAGTGATGGTTATCGTGTTGTTCGTGAGTTATATTCATGTCATGTCTCATTCTATTATTTTTCTTTCGTTTTGCGTCTACACAAAGCAAGCTAGTTTCATTCTTTTAATGTTATAAATTTTAATGTGTCTACCTACAATTAGCACAACAAATTCTACCTGTTATTAATTAACTTTTCGAATAAGCACGCATCGAAAGAAAACGCCACTTACTTATTTATTTTACTGTATGTCAAACTGTCAATGTTATGCTGTTTATGTCGAGCTGTCAATGTCGTTAAAACTTATATTTTTGTTTCTGTAAGCGAAGAAATCAATGTCCATACAGCCATATATATATATATATATATATTTTAATTTTTTTTTTTTTTATATTTGTTCAAAATAGAATCTTTATTTTCTTTTAATTGTATTTTGCCAACAAATTACATTTGTTTTTTCTATCTCTGTACCAAAATTTCTGTAGAAATTACTTTCAACTATTTTATTAGAGTAATGACACGAGCGGGTGGTTATGGTGTTTTAACAAGAGGTTTATACCTGTTTGCTATTGATATTAGTGTTACAATATTATTTATTTATATATTTTAAACATATACGTGTTACATTTGTTGTTCTCTCGTAATGTCGTCAGCTGATGACAACACTGACTCAAACAGTTTTTTGTCTGTAAGTGATAGTGATAATGATAGTTTTGTGAGCTTACCTGCGCTGACTGAATCTCTTTCCTCTTGCTTCTCCGACGTTCCGAAAAATTTCAACGTTGTCCATATAAATGCTCAAAGCATTCCGGCTCATTTTTCAGATATGCTGACAACTTTTGATTGTAGAAACATTCACGCTATCCTTGTTTCTGAATCATGGCTTAAGCCGTGTCTCCCCTCAACTTCTTATACGCTACCAGGTTTTAACCTCATAAGAAATGATCGTGCTGTTGGCGGTGGCGGTGGCGTTGCTATATATCTCCGTGCCAACATTCGTTTTTCTGTGGTAGATGTGTCACCTCAGCCACCACCAGCAAATGCTGGCGAACATCTTTTCTTGGAGGTTGAGCTAAGACATTCAAGAATTCTTCTTGGCGTTTATTATTGCCCCTCATTGCGAATTAACTACTTTTCTTCCCTAGAAAGCAAACTAGAGCTGCTTTGTCCTTCCTACAGTCACACCATTATAATGGGTGATTTCAACACATGTCTCCTGAAAAATGACTTTCGTTCAGCGACTCTTCGAACCATCTTACAATCTAATAATTTACATATTCTTACTCTAAATGCCACACACAATTTTCCTAATTGCACTCCTTCTCTTCTGGATCTCCTTATCACTTCTTCTTCTCAACATGTCGCAAAACATGGCCAATTCCCAGCTGATGCCTTCTCATACCACGATCTCATTTTTCTCTCATACAAGACGCGTCCACCGAAGGCTAGGCCTACAACTCTGTTACAGCGCAATTTTAGTGGTATCGACCTTGACAAACTTCGTGACGATGCCAATAACATCGATTGGTCGTCGCTTTTGAGCTGCGATTGTGTGGATAGAAAGCTTGAGTTTTTTGTGTCTACTATCACTGCACTTTTTGATATACATGCACCGGTACATCCTGTTAAGATGAAGCATTGTCCTTCTCCATGGCTCACTGAGGACATTAAAAAGCTATCCGATCATAAAGCTGCTGCTAAAACTAAATATAAGTGTAGGCCATCTGCGTCAAACTGGGAAAAATACGTCAACATACGCAATCAATGTAATAAGGTGTGTAGGAATGCACAACGCCACTATATCCATAATTCTATTGAAAACGAGGACCCGGCGAAAGTCTGGAAATTTTTTAAATCTATGGGCATTGGTAAACAACGTCAGACAAATTCTTCTACAGGTTTAGATATCAATCTCCTTAATCAACATTTTAGTTCATTGCATGACTTTGATACATCGCACAAATTGAATACATTAAAATTTCTTTCATCTCTTCCATGCCCCAACTATCCATCTTTTTCACTATCTCAATTTACTGACTGTGATGTTAAAAAGAGTGTTATGTCTATAACATCCAGCGCTGTGGGTAGCGACAATGTTAGCCGTAAGATGATTCTTCCTATCCTAGATGAAATCCTTCCCATCATTACACACATCCTAAACCACTCTATAAGCACTGGGGTTTTTCCATCTATTTGGAAAAATGCCCAAGTCACCCCTTTACCAAAGAAGGCTAAACCATTGTCCTTTATCGACTATAGGCCTATTTCGATCCTGCCTTTCCTATCCAAAGTCCTAGAACGTCTTGTCCATAATCAATTATCCACTTTCCTCCTTAAGAATCAACTCCTTAACATTTATCAATCTGGGTTTCGTGCTGGACACGGTACTGCTACGGCGCTGGTTAAAGTCACTGATGATATCAGATCAGGCATGGAAAGTGGAAAAGTCACGGTTTTATCCTTACTTGATTTTAGCAATGCTTTTAACACCGTTGACTTTGATATTTTGCTTGGGATATTGCACTCTATAAACATATCTCCAGCGGTGATTGATTGGTTCCGTAGTTACCTGTCTGGACGCCGGCAGCGAATACGCATCGAGGATACATTCTCCAATTGGTGTAATATTTCTGCTGGAGTGCCGCAGGGTGGCGTTTTATCTCCATTACTTTTCTCCATATTTATTAATTCAATTTCCTGTCAGCTAGCTTCATCCTACCACCTTTATGCAGATGATCTACAAATCTATTCACAAGCTAGTATTGACCAGCTTCATCAAGCCATTAATGACATGAATAATGACTTTAAATCGATATGTAGATGGAGTAAGTTATATGGCTTGAAAGTAAATCCTCACAAGACTCAAATAATCATCATTGGTAATTCTGCGCTGACTAATAAAATCGATTGGACACAACTACCTGCAATCATGTTTGATAATATTACATTAACACCCAGTGACAGTGTTAGAAACTTGGGCATTTTAATTGATAAAAATCTCACATGGGGGCCTCAAGTACAAGAAATGAGCCGTAAAATGTTTGCTGCAGCTGGGTCTTTAAAACGATTACGGAACTTTCTACCAATTGCCACTAAAACTGCGCTGGCACAATCTCTTCTCCTTCCTATTCTAGATTATGCCGATGTCAGCTATCTTGACCTCACTGAAGAGCAATTAAATAAACTTGAGCGGCTTCAAAATTTCTGTATCAGATTCATTTTTGGATTACGCAAATATGATCATGTTTCCGATTTCCGTACTAAGCTCAAGTGGCTACCAATTCGTCTTCGCCGGAATGCACATATTGTTTCTCTCGTCTACAGTATTCTATTCAATCCTTTTTCACCAGTTTACCTCAAGGAACGCTTCACGTTCCTTCACGATACGCACGCACGAGTTTTAAGGTCGTCGGAAAATCTGAGATTGGCAATACCAATGCATTCAAGTAAATTTCTGAACAAGTCTTTCACAGTACAAGCTGCTCGCCTCTGGAATGCATTGCCGGAGGATATTAGGCGTGCACAAACTATTAACAATTTTAAAATATTAGTTAAGGAGCACTATTTATCACTGAATTCATTGCAGCAGTCATAGGATTATGATTTAAGTAAGTGTATTTGTACTATGTATTCTTAAGTAAGTGTATATGTATGTATTTATGTATCAATGTATATATATGTAACTATGTATGTTTATGTATTATAAACAATTTTCCTGCTTAATGTTTTGTTACCTGTAGACTTCTTAATGCACCATAGACTACCCAATTTTTCCAACTGTATCCTGTATGCTATGTTAAGGTTGCCTGGAAGAAATTGCTTTTTAGCAATAAGGCCGCCAATTGTACTACTTTGTTTGATTACTGTATATTTGTCCATTAACTTATGGTGTGTACAATAAAGAGTATTACATTACATTACATTACATTACATGAAGAACTCGTGAACTGTTTTGTCTACTCCCAAATATCACTTACCAAAAATCTAATTAAAACATATATTTTTCTTGACTTCACATTCTTAAATTACTTTTTTTTATTCGTATAAGAAAGAGTCGAGTGCGGTTGATACCACTGGATATTAATAAATAAACACATAAAACTACGTTTATTTTTTAGGGTTCCATATTATTTGGTTTGCTAGCCAGAGAATTAGGGCAATAAAAACACTTAAAATCATAATAAGAGTAATTGGGTATAATTAAAGAACTTAATTTCTCGATTGATAATTTTATTATGAAATACAATAATTTATGTGACAGGATATTTACAACGCTTAATCACGTTTATGCTTAGTCTAGTTTACTATAGTCAACAATAGTACACGATACACTATGATATATATATACTATGTATACATGACGCTATAATACAGGAGTGGCTCATGTGGGAGGTTATATGATACTGATTAAGGAGACAATCGTGAATCATTGGTTCAAAATACGACATAAATAAGACCACCGTGTTTCAATTGATTCCATTTGGCCACTGTATTTAGATAATGATTTGTATACATCGAAATACATAGGATAGGATTTCGAAGGATTTGAAACTTTAACAATAATAGATTAAGGTTTAAAATCGATTGACAACTCAATAGTGACAGTTAATCTGTTCAAATAATAAGAACTATCAAGTGTTATTGAAACACCATTGATTATCATTACAAATTAGCACATAAAAATTACCATAAAATCAAATCGATTCATAATCGATTAAATTTTTTTAAAATCAATTGTAGCATTCCACAGATTTCAATGACCGCATGTTCTGTTGACAAACTTACACCATAATTACAACTTAAAGTTAATAAAGGGAACATTCAGGCTCCACTCATTCAATTAACATTTAAGTTTAGTCCCTTTCTTTATACATGTAGAAGAAAAAAAAAACCCGAATGTTCAATTTTCAACCTTATATACAATAGTTTTAAAGTATAAGCAACTTGGTTTTGAAAAAAAGAGACATTTTATACTTAAAATTGGATATAAAATACAGAAACGAGTACATACATATTAAAAAATATATTAATAATTTAAAAATATGGCATCATAAATCATTTATTATTAAATTTTAATTTCAATTATGTACTTAGTATAAAAAATAAATAAGAATAAAGTTTATTTTACTGATTATAAATATCACTGAAAAAATGTTATTTCTTTCACTAGTGTTGGACATTTATATGATTAATTGTTGGACATTTTTATTGTTTTTTTTATTTTTTATTATGTAACGCACCATTAACCTACACCCACAATAATTTATATATATTATTTATATTTACACTTAATGATTGGCATGGAAATTGTCATTTTAATAATTATTAGCCAACTAATTTGAATGAACACACACCTGTACATCACGTTATGACAAAATTACTAATTTTTCAATCGATTTCAAACTTTAATAAAATAAAACTTGGTGTTTAAAGACAACTGAAAATTTGTGTTTTCAACCCGATTTCCTATAGGCTATATAATTTCCTTTATTTTAATGAAGAATCATAAACAATTATTTGACAATTGTATATTTATATTTTTCAATACTAAAGTATTGAATGTTCGAAAAATAAATTTAAAAAAAAACAATAAATATTTAATAGGGGGCCGTCTATTAATCAAGTGATGTTTTTTCAGCATTTTTTAACTCCTCTCCCCTTTGTGATACATGGTTTAGGCTACCCAAAATCACGTGTATTTTTAATACCAACAAAAAATCTTAATTTTTTACGCCGCGTTTCCCCTCCCACCCCTTTCGAGCCTCACGTGATTAATGGACGGCCCTAGGTCGAAAATTAAAGTTAACTTGATATGAAAGGTTAGAAAAAGTAAGATTAATTGAGAAACTGGTATTGAGCGAATTCAAACGATTGATAAATCGGTTTTAGCACTCGCTTTTTTGTGTTTATATATATTACACCCGTTTACTGAAATGACATATAAATGACAGATCAGATTCTTAATTCCAAAGAGTTCGAAAACTTAATTATTAGATTTCTATGCTGTCTTTGCCTATTTTCAGTACGAGTAACAGTAATGGAGCATAGAGTACGGTTTCTGATCCGATCGTCTATGTACAACATGTAAGAAGCGTGTGCAAACTTGGCTTGAATATAAAACCAATATAGAAAGAAGTCAAATGAAGAAATAAGTTGTGAATAAATTATAGATTTACTTCTCATCGTTAAAAATACATTTTCATTTGATATTTAGAGGTGATAAGATATATGTATTTTACGTACATAATATACTAAAGGATGAAAAAAACACTATAGTTTTATATTTTAATTTCGCTTTATATATTTTTGCATAAATTTAAAATGGAAAGATTTTTCATTTTATAAGCTGGATTTTTATAAATATATATAAAGGAAAGATAGAAAAAAAATAGCATGCAGCATCATATCATGACAAGCACGTTACTTAAATTAATATATGAAATATGTTTACAATTTTATGTACAGCCTTCCAGTTCGTCATTATTTAGACACAATGACCGAGATGAATAATGATGCATAATTTATTTATAACAAGACTGTAGTATATTTGTAACTTAATTTTATTCCTTGCGGCCTCAATCCCATACGTTCGAGGTCGGTGCAGAGTTCTAATCTCACTCTTCTCTTTATCATCAAATCATTCACTCATATACCAACTGATAATTCTGCATTTATCACTTCACCTATAATTCTTAATTATTGGAAAACAAGATTATTGGCTGATGGAAACGACACTCAATACCAAGTATAACAAGATAATAATGAAGGTAAGTTAAATGTGTAAATATAACTATGAGAGTTATGATCGATCGAAGGACATGTCTTAAAAATACAATACGAAAATGTATTAATTGTATTCCAAATATTGCCTGAGGTTAACAATTGCTCTGTTTTATTCACAGTATCACACCAGACGAATAGTAAGTTATACATCTATATATTTTTTTTTAACACTGAAAAATGTAAAGGCTACTTTGTTTTTATTCACATAATATGATTGATACTAGAAAAATAAAAATTTTGAAAGAATTTCAATTAATGCATTAATAAAAGTAAAGAAAATGAGCAAATACAAAAATATAAATGAGATATTAAGATTATACGTTTTTCATTCACTTGTGTAAGTACACACATCACGTCATATAGTAAACAAAAGGCCCGAATTCTCCAATCGATTTTAAGCCTTAATGTGTTGACTGGTACGTTCAAAATTGATAGCGGAAATTAGTAACATGATCTACTACTATGTACTATAACATGAATTAAATCTGCCGATACAAAGACTTTTACAGGTTTTCTTAGATTAATGGCAATCAAGTGGTACAGGCATCTGTCCCAGAAGCCATACAAGCAAATACAAAATTTTGAATGACATTTTTTTTTTCGTCACTATTCAATTTTTAATATGGTATAGATACAGTTGTCTCATTTTTCAGAATTTTTTAATTTCATTTATATTTAACAGACAATTTCTTTAAGATTTCCTTATGATATTTAACTATGCAAATAAAATTCTTAATTACATATTCATTCCTTTCTTGTTCAGAAATTGCTACCGTTAATAAAAAAAAATCAGGAATAACGGATTCAATTGTTTATGACTATATTACAATATATTCTCTACTTAAAATTAAAGGATGTTGTGTCAAGATCTTGTGATGCAACATATGTATCATTGGATTACGAAAAAAAAAAGCATAGGCGGATTGAAAAAAAAAAGAAGAGACTAAATAAAAAGTTATTTTTCTATCCAGGGGAATGTGTATTGTTCATATTTAAATAAAGGAACTGATTTGACACAACATCCGTAATAAATGCCACCATTCAAAAAGAAAAAATAAAATCATTTTTATACACCATTTACACATCAGTCCCAAATATAATCATCATAGTCTTGACGAAGCCGCGTATTTACACCTAACTTGCTACCGGATCCGTTTTATAACATTGACAAATATATAGCGCAAAACGTATATAAAAAAAAGACTTCCGTTCACTATTTTCATTAGCACAACGACAAGTACATCGAATATGTGTTGCCATGCTTCTATCGATAAACATGATTCGAATGAGATGTCAATTTCATTTTGTCAAAAACTTCTTTAACACTAAATTGTTTCACTAAAGTGCATATTTAATGATTAAAAAATATTCATTAGATATGCACTATTGTATAATATTATACATAAATGCAAAATTAGCACCACGTGACCACCCCAGACTATAATCAGAGACGTGATATATATATTTTCAAATAAATAAATATCTGAATTGATATTATTCTAAACAAAAGTATGACTTAATTACCTTCGTCTATCTACATTGACGCACGAATACTAATAATTTTGTTGTAAGTCTGTTATGTGTAACAAAATCTTAACAATCCCTATAATAATTTATATCATATCCCGAAACTACAAAAATATATATACTTAGAATTGCCTACAATCGGCGGGTGGTCATCGTGGTCATTTGTGATGTTTTATATGACTAATATCGTTGTTGGTTCGAGTTAAAAATATTTTATTAACTCACAATTAATACATTGACATAATATACAATTTAACCGATTCAGTGCTTTTGCTAATCGCAGTCAAAACAACCAACGCTCCGCGCAGACGGGTCACTTATTTACTGCATTCGCCTTCGAAGTATTATAATCAGAATGTAGTCGATGTAACTGCATTTCTAAATACTACACAAACTAGATACAGTGGAACTTGACTGTAAATTCATCTCAAGATTTTTACTACGCTATCATTGTGCGCGCAAATAAGTAGACTTTCTCAAATATATTTGCCGTTCTACCAACAAAGCGTTCGAACAGCTATGCAGTTCAAATATGATCCGTCTGTAAAGGCCCTGATAACCAACGATTAATCGTCAGCTAATTCCTACTATACACATTAATGTATGAAAATACAATCATTCGAAGACTAATTAAGCTGATATTCAAATTTACAAGCATGATATACACGCGAGCATAAGTCTATTATTCAATTGTAAAAAATAAATAAGACTATTCTATAAAATACATGTAAAAAATATTATTAAAATTAAAATAGAGAGATTTCAACGTTTCTCTGGCGAAACCTACTATAATATAATAAAAAATAACATTGTGACTTCACAATCACAATGGCCGAAATTCATGTAAACACCGCAATATAACTAGCTGCTCTACAAGTGCAAAATTTACGTGTCAAAAATACAATTTTTTTTAAATTTTATTTGGCAACATTGTAAGCGGAAGTCAGTGATTATAACTGTGTAACTACTAAACATTTTTCAATTCATCATTATCGATACTGTCGATTTTATACTGTCCTATACTTTCTGTCGTCAAATCAGACACACTGATTGTTAAAAAATACCAAATTTTTGGCCTTAATAGTGCCTTAAGTTGAAATTTGATTTCTTCTAATTTGACAATAGAATAAAGACTTCTATGACGTCTACAGTAAAAAAATAGCTCGACTCTCCATTGAAACTACAAAGGTTGAAGTTATTCAATGGTCACTTAACTGGCACGTTTTTAACATAACAGTTGTTATAAAATTTTAATTAACACCAAATAAATATATGTTTAAAATACAATACATTAAAATTTTCCAAAAGAAAAATAAATTGTATTTAATTATTATTTAAAACTTTAATTAATTTAATTGTAATAAAATTGTTAAGAAAAAATCAAGCTGAATTAACTAATTCAATATAAAAGTAAAAAAAACTTATTATTTTAAATATGATGGAGTGTTTTGTAAGGAAACATTTTATATCAACTGTTGATTACATGCCAAATTAAAATGTGTCTCATTACAAATGACTGGCAGTTTATATATAAACGATATATCGTTGTACATTTGCCACAAGAGTCATTTTTGCTCGCTACAATTCTGAACTTCACAATTTATCTGTACAAACATTATGACTGAGTATTAAATTATATTTCAAACGTCGGCTTGAGCAACGAATTAAATACATATCTATATACAGCACTTACATTATATCATTTTATATACATCGGTGTTGTAATCTGAAACAATACAATATTCGGTATTATTGCTTTACATCTATACTTATATTATAAAGAGGCAAAGTTGCTTACTTTGTTTGTAGGAAGTGATCTCAAGAAATACTGATCCAATCATGAAATCTGTGAGTTAATAATATTTCAAACGGTTTTTACCCCAAAAAATAGAATTTCTTTTGAAATCCAAACTAAACTGGAGGCGCCATACCTAATCTTATATTTGTGTTAAATTATCTATAATAATGATCTTTTGGAAATGCTTAAATGTCGCGATAAATTATTTGATTGTATAGATTTCTTTAAAATGAAGATGCCTATCGTCAATTTAGTCTGTCAAATGTTCTATGCAGTCATAAACTTTCGCAATCAGGGCGACTGCTCTCACCACTGAGCTACCCAAGACCTAGACGAATTTTTCAAGCGCTTGTTACTTTACCGCTAATACAGAGCGTATTTTCGTTAATGCTCAAGCAATCTACCCAAACAGCCTAAAGAAATATTTTTACAAACATATCTAAACTTCAATAAAGATAAAAATTTATTCTAATTATTACATTTCATCAATTTTGAATTCACAGCGTTCATAGATAACCGCCAATAGATGCTGTCGCGGAACATATTATTAATAATATTATGCACTTACGCCTGAATTTTAAGGGATGTCATTGCGACAAATACATGCATACACACACATAAGGACATGCATTGTGAGATCAGATGCTTTACTTGTAACTCATTAACATTGTGGATTACACACAACATTACAGCATGTTGTTAACATTTCTAGCCGACAGCATATGTCTACCCAGGAGTCGTCTTCATGATTCCTTCCTCAAGATAGATAGACATATTGTCGGTATAGCTCTTGAGGAGCCTCCTTCCCCATAGACCACCTCGACCTCCAGATTTTCCACAATTACTCTTATCATCACACATCTTCATGTATCTCTCAATGCAAGAGGCATAAAGAGGAATCTTCACACAATTATACAATACATATTATAATACATGTGCAACTCTCCCACTTAGCAATCTTTACTGTTCTCAGGCCTGGGTTTCTTTAATTCAATATTTTTTTTATCATTGTAACTATTCAAACTCTTATATCTTTCATCATTGTAATATTGACTTTATTGTTTATTGTCAAAAAAATATTACCTTTTTTTTACCCGCCATAATTTATGTCAAAGTTATGATGATTCTACACAGTGTTACCAACATAAAATATATAATATTTAGATCGGAAATAGCATGTTTCGCGACATGAAAGACAGTAAGCTGTAGCCAAGCATCTATGATTCTGCATAGATCGTTTTAACAAAAGCAGTAAGTAAGTAATATGCGTATGCGAAGCCTCAGTAACGACCAAGTGTTCGGTCTGTGAATATATGCTTGGATTTTTCTTTTTATAGTATCGCTACTGCGTGCTATTTTTAGGTATCAGCGATATCGAAGAATATTTTTCAGGACTGTAATGTCTGTGCACGTTTCTATAGGTTTACTCTGCGTACAATTTATGGTCAAAGCCGGTCGTTAATATTTTGAATTATTACTTTTTCGTATTCGAATTCGCGTGTTCGTGTTTTGCTGGTTGATAATCTTTCTTTCTGATCGAGATCGGCATAGAGTCAATATCTTAGTATTTAGTTATAAGTGATTTATTCGCAAATAAAATCAAGACTGAAGAATTATACCAGTATTATATGGCGCTATCTGGAGCTACAGCTGATCCCAACATTAGAGTACAGCATTGTGAATGCAAAATTGATCAAATGTAAATCATTTTTTAGTCGAACTGTATAATTAATGAATGAATATTATTTATTACATTATGAAATACATCAAACTAGATACAGTAACACGAAAGGCGATCACATTGCCAAAACGCAACGAGCACTATGCATACGTACGTGTCAGTGCGGATGGTGGTGTTTGGCCGCGGCCTGGTGCGCCTGGTGCCCCTGGTGCGGGTGGTGCGGGTGGTGCTGGTGGTGGCCGAGCGTGACGAGCGCGGAGGCGACCGCCAGCCCGCCCAGCGGCGGCGCGCGGCCCGTGCCGCCCGTGGGCAGCCGCACCAGCAGCGACAGCACCGCCGCGCGCCCGCCCGCGCACGGCTCCAGCGCCACCGGCGCGGGCACGCCACCACCTGTGTACGTACACACGTCACACGTCACGCATCTATACGCGCCGTCGATGTTAGGTAAACGATAGTCGTATAGAAACCGGGCGTTTCTCAATTGAGAATTTTTTTTTATGATATTTTTTTGATGATACGCCGAAAATTCCTTGTCTTTACCAAACTGCCATCGCCTAGTTTGGTAAAGACAAGGAATCTTTGGCGTGTCAAAAATAAAGGACTTAATTTATTGAGAATATTTTTAATGAAAAATGCTTAAAAAATACAATTTGACCTTTCGCAATCCGGGCGACTGCTCTAACCAATGAGCTAACCGGGACCTGACAGGACTGACGAATTTTTCAAGCACTTGTTACATTTTTTTCAACATTTTTAAGTATAGCATTGTGAACACGAAATTGATCAACATAATTCTTAAGAATAATTAGTCGAGTTTTAATATTTATCTCGACTCAGAAACCGGCCGATAGCGGTAATCATAACATTTATTGCTCCATGTTGGTCATATTATTATACATATAAATTATCCTCAATATGTGTCCTGCAGTAGATTTTAATTTAATTAACCTCTTAAATAGTTACCTAAATGTTTACCTATTACTTATTTGTGTATTTACATATACTTAATCTCTTTAAATTAAATTTAAATTTTACTTAATTACGTCTAAATACACAATACAAGTTAATTAGCAATAAATAGGACAATACAACGTTGAGTGACCCATAACTGCACTCAGCCATTACACACGTTACCTTATCACCAGTGATGGGAATAGAGATGATGAGTGAATTAAAAATTCTGAAATTCTGTTCAGTTCGTCAGTTAGATAATAGAAAAATATTAGATACAATATTTTTTAATTGCTTCAATTTAAAGACAAATATCTTGGATAATGCGCATCAAAATTATGAAGGGGTGAATATCTTCGTCATTCACGACTATGTGGAAAACATACAAAGGTGTGATGTCATATGACATTTCGAATGTATCACCATAATGAACTGATTACGAAAAAAAAAATCGTTTTTAATATTCTTCGGTAACTTGATCGATTATACAATTCTAAAAACATAATATCACCTCCGCCGAGCCATCCGCGCTCGAACTCGACGCATACTTGGCTAAAAGGCCTGGACGCCATCTGCTCCATCTCTACAAAGAGACGCTGTCTCCTTCTGTACAAGTCATATTTCTGAAACAAAAAGTAAATAAAAACAAAGTTTTTACCTAGTTCTTAATCAAAATTACGTTTTTATTACATTCAGAATAAAATAATAAATATTGTCAAAAAATATATATATTTCATACATCACTCGCATATCTTCTCAGTGTGTCAATTTTAAAGTAACAAGTTTCGTAAAAGAGTAAATTTGATTAAATTATGTCCCTTGTTTTTACAATACTATCTTTTAATACAACTAAGTATACACATGACGAATATAATTTATATGTACACTTAATATAACAAAGAGGAAAGATATGATTGTATGTTTATGTCCATATACATACATATATATACTTTACGATCCAAAAACCACTTTTAAAAATTCTTTCACCTAGGACAAGCTACATCGTACGCGGGTTACATAAGCTTTAATAGGGATGATGACTAATTTTTGTTTGTTTGTCCGTCAGGTAAAGTGTTAAAAAATATTAAACACGTATTTTTTTCGTAATCATAAAATTACGACGTTACATTGAGTTGAAATTTCGCAAGACGTCACGTTAGTGTACGTTTTCTACTCAACTGTGACGTAGCGAGCCCCCACTCCTCAACTTTAATGCCTGTTATCTAAGCTATTTCTTGTTAAATTGAAGTAAAAAGAAATACGTATCTAATATTTTTCTATTATCTGACTGACGGACTAAATAGAATTGCATTTTTTTTTACCCAGTCATCATCCCTATTCAGGCGAAGCCACGAGTATAATACATTTCTATTTACCTGTTTTATCTTCCAAAGCGCTGCCGCCACAAGTAGCAGTAATAAAAAACACGACGAGAACGTAATGAAGAACTGTTGCAAGTTCAATTTTGGATACTGCGAAAACGATATCTGTATCCACAGTGGCGGCCTAAAGTCGTACACGTATACGAAGAAAGTCGTCAAAGTTATGTTGTCCTCCACGCCGAATGAGTGCTCAGACTTCGCGAATCTGTAATGGAAAGTTCTACGAGTCATTGTACTGAGTTTTGTACGGAAAAACACTGGTTTTGACTTCGTTCTAATTTTGAAAACAGATTTTAAACCCTAACATGTTAAAAGTAAAGTTCAAAATCGATATCAATAATGTAGAAGTAACATTAAGTCTGCGATTAATAATTTTGGAGATACGGTTGCTATATTTGTGGAACTGCTGCTAGTCGGGTGAAAACGGTCTCTACAAATTCAAGGTGTGACGTCACAGAGTACTACGGTAGCGAAAAATTATGGACGTATGATCAATCTTTGTAATATCTTTGTTATTTGGGCATATATGTTTATATTATATTTTTATATTTATATTTTTATAATGAAAGTTGTAACGTTATATATAACTAATTTAATGCCATATAATTGGCTACTATACTCCATTAATTATAGCATTAGACAGAAGTTAAATAAGGTTTTTTTATAGTATACTTTGTGACAAAATATAAATAATCATGTTACTCTTAAGACTGACGGCTAATTTGCTACTACTTAAATATCAGCTGCTATACTTAACTGTTGACATTTTAAGCTATTTATTAAACAAATTAATGAGTATATGATTAACTTAAATGATTTAATAACTATTACAATAAAAAGTGTTCATCGTAAAGAACCTAAAGAAGCAGGGTTGGATAGTTTCGGCACGATTCTCATGTCACTATAACTCTACCAAATTTTAAACGTTGCCTAAACCCTTCCAACGTTTCGGCAGTACAGCTTTTTAATTTTGTCAGACTATTATTTATTCATTATTGTTAAAATCGTAATCTGGGATTGTCATCCATTGTGAATGCTACTTACTGCCTTTCTTATTGTTTTGCCGTTTTCGTTGATTCAGTTGTTATTGTTTTTTTTTTTGTTTTGTTTTTGTTGTTAAAATTTTGTTAAATATGGACGATGCCGGTGCAAGCCCGAGTGGCCTACAAAAATTACGCTCTAAGCCCCCATACCTACCCTCAACCTTTGACATTTCAGGAAGTTTTTCCAATGTCTTCATCAATAGTCTAAATAATTACACTTACGGTTAGAATTTATCAAAACAACAGACAGATAGTTTCAGTTTTAGTTCCATGTTGGCTTGGGAGTAAAAGATGAATTTATTAAATGCTGGCCTCATCTCAACCCCGAGGTATCGTAAAAAAATGGAAAATTGCCCAGCTCTTTCAGACTACCTAACGTTCAAAGTTTCAACAAAACTAATATAATTTTTTAAATTATCTTGAAAATAAAATATTCTGCACTGTTGCTTCTATGACCTTCTTTTTTCTAATGTTATAATGAATGGAGTATAGACTGTTTTGAGAAAAGTATTCTCGTACTTTCAAATTATATTACTTTCAAATTTCTTTACCTCGAAAAAAAAGTATGAAAAAAATATGTTTTTATTCATTGACACGTGACATTTTGAGCCTAAACGTTACATGTCAATAAATATGAGTACTAGTTGAGATATTTTTTAAAATTATATTTATAAATCATTTCTTTATTTGCGAAATTAATACAATAAAAAATTGAAATTAATTGGATAAATATCTAAATCGAAGAATATAATCAAACAAATATTCGAAAACAAAGACATCGACGTTTAGTTTATTGAAATGTGACGTCACGATAGTCCGTGATGGGTGCCTAAGTTTCGGTTTTTTTAATCCACAGATTCTAAATTGTAAGTTATTTTGCAAAGATAAAATATACTTTACGATCCAATTTATTTCAAAATGCAAATACTGCATAGGTTTTGTTAGATAGATATAAGTTACCATTTTCATTTCACCCGTCAAGTAGCCAAATTTTCGACTACTAATTTATACTAACTTGTATTTAAAATTGGAACAGTTGACGTCGCTGAATAGCGTTCGTTCAGCGGGCTCCGCTCTGGTCCTCACAGTGAGATTCATGCGGGCGTGCGCTGAACACGTAATGCTGAAATCAGCGTCCACGTCTGGCTTCACTGGCGCATTCCTAAAGTTGATCGCCGTCAAATGACGATCCTCCTTCTTCGACAGATTAAACGTGAACTGATAATCCACCGCTAGATCGTCTGTCAATATAAATAAAGGTCATTACTTTAGAGTTTGGAGTAGAAAACGAATCCTATTCTATCCGACATCAGCCTGCTTATTTTGTAACCCTGAGGACAATCAAAATAAATTGTTCGCAGAGCTCTGCCGACAAGCTGTCATACAACTATGTGATTTTGACACATTTTACCTGTTGACTTTTTACGGTAATTGCGACTTTAAACTGCCAGTTGAGTTAGCAAATGTAGGCATGTCGATTTACTATCGGTTCGAATCGATTCTCGATTAAAATATCGATTTTCGATTAATCGCGAATTTTGCAATCTGACATGCCTTATATAAACACAGAGCATTATTGATGATAATTTATCGTTAATACAAGTAATGCAGGAATTGTAGGGGACCAATCAGGCAATTTGTTATAATAGATGGGTTATTCCACGAGCTGGAGTAACAGTGGCAGTAGTTACAACTATACTAACATTCGAATGCGATCATTAATATTTATTTTATGCGTTCAAATTATCAATACGTCCGACAATAGCAAAATATTAAAAAATTAAAAATATCGTATCCAATCTAGGAATTTTATATTACTATTTCTTGAATTAAATTGAATCGGTCCGGTTTAAACATCTATTCAAGACTGGATGTATCGAAATCGATTGTTTTAGATTAATCGATTTCAGATCGACATGCCTAGCAAATAGGCTTGCTGGCCACACACACACACACATATACCATCTACAAACACTATTAAGTAGAAGAGATAATTCTACTGATATAACATTAAATAATTAAAGTGACTTTATTCAATATAACAATGTTGATTGTCTCACAGTAGCACGCGCCCTTGTTGTACACGTCCGCGTGATAATGATTAGTGTTGTCACACTTGTCACATCTGTCCCCGGCGAGCCCCTTGGTGGTGCAGTAACATCGTCCCGTGTCCGGTGCGCAGGACACGGCTTGGGCGTTACAGTCGCATGCTGTTAATTAAATAATACAAATAATTCTGAATTACGGTCAACATTCGGTTATGCTATTCTGTTAAAAAAAAACGCTACAGAGTTTCAATAGAATAAAAATCTTATTAACTTTTGAAGTAAGTTTTATTTGATCAAACTCTGCCCTGCTCAATGTGGAGTTTGAGGATGTTTTTGTAAAAGAATAGAATAGCGTGTTAATACCACATATTATACCTAATTGTAATTAGAACTTCAAAAATACAGTATTCAGAAATCTTTTTGTTACTTAAAGTTACTTATGTATGTGACGCCTCTACACCATGTCACGTGTGTCTATGAACGCGGTAAAAGTAAAAAACTACCAAATTAATTTCTAAGCAATTTGAACCAATATATGTAAACAAAAAAAAAAATTACGAGCATCCTAAACGCGACTCGCAGTGCGCTTGCCACAGACAAGACTATTAGACGTACGGAGAGTACACGATGTAAATGAACATTTCGATTTTAGAATGAGGATTAATTATACAATAAAAATCAATACTAAAGCGTTCAGAAGGAATAGTGACAGACGAAAATAGTTTTCATTGTTTAATATATAGATAATAATATTCAATAAAGATCTTTTACAATGTCAATGTTGTAATAATAATAATAATTTATTTGCGTTAGAATTGGGTATACAAATGTTTTATAGTTTTAATAAGAGGGCAACCGCTCCAATGTTAAATATAAATAAATATTTCTAGAAATAGCTAAAGTTGCGCTACTGTATTATACTATGATAAGACCATTTAAAATTAGTTTTCATTCATGACATGACGATTAGTGAGGATAGTATACTAACGTTGCCAACCGGGGAAGGCCTGGGAGACCCAGCAATCCTTCCAAAGAAGCCGGAGGATGCCCATTGTCCGGGGCATCTCCAACCGAGAGGGGGGCCGAGGAGTCCAAACGGGAGGAGGTGAATAACATACGGGCGCGGATTTTCCTTGCTAGATAGCGCGCTCCGTTCCACCGTAACCTCCCCCCGCTCGAGCGGGCAACGAGGGAGTGAGCGGGCGGAAGGGAGTTTCAGTGGGTAGGGCAATCTCTATTCGGTTCCTTAACCGTGCGTAAGGCAAACAACAGTGGTATACAAACGTTGGCACACGCCCCCGTTGAGCGGGTTGCCCCAGTGGCCGGGCGCGCACGTGTCGCAGTGGTCGCCGACCGCGCGGCCGCCGCACGGCTGGATGCAGCGCGCCTCGCTGTCGCACACCGCGTGCCCGTTGCACTGGCACGCCGGGCAACGGGTGAAGTGCCATCTGCACACCGGTACACAGATTATGTATAACGTTATTAACCCCTTACCTACCCAGAACCTAACGGGACTGACGAATTTTTCAAACACTTGTTACTTTATCGCCAGGGATCAAAGATTAGAACAAATTTTAAACTTTATCGAAAGTTTAAAATATTTGCAAGAATATTTCTTTTGGCAGTTTGGGTGGATTGCCTGAACATTGATGAAAATACTCTCTGTAGTAACGAATAACTAACAAGTGCTTGAAAGATTCGTCATATCTATACACCGATTATGTATAACGTTATTAATACACTATTCCTTTTTTTAACAGACTTAGCTGATTACCTACATTTTTCGGATATAAACAAGACCATCATTATAATAAAATATACACACGTGTTTCTTTTTGTGCATTAATGTAGTCATAACGAATAATTTTCTGTATGGCATTCCGCTCGAAGAATTATGTATATAACGAGTTGTGAGAAATAGGTATTCAGGATGTTTAATCAGTGCATAATACTGCTTTATCCAACAGTTAAGTATCGGTAATAGGATGAATTTATTTACCTTTTTTAAATTTATATAAGAAAGTAATAATAGGTAAGACATTATAGGTATCATCTGCGGAAAAACTGTTAAGAGTGCTGAATTTTCGTACACACTTTTATGTAAAATGAAAAATGATATGTGAGAAATAGACATTAATATCGTATCAGCTAGAAAAGTAATTGAAGATCAAAATTCATGCAATATACGCGAATATCTTACGTCAGATTTGCGGTAGGTTGAAGCGCTACTCATTGGTACCTATCGTAACTATTCATTATGCAAATTTGTAAATTTCATAAGCATAAAATTGTGATTATCCGTAATAGTATATTAAACACTACCAGAAAAGAAAAAACGTATTTTTTGTGTCTTGCGGTATACGTATACGCACCTATGTTGCGTACACACGTGCGGCGCGTGCGGCCTCCGCCCCCCACCGGGCAGGCACAGGCCGCGGCCGGCGCCGGCGCCGTCGTCGCACCACCCGCATGCGGGCTCCGCGCGGCACGCGGCACACGACACGTGCGCCCCGCACCCGCCGCCGCCGCCTGCGCCCCCGCCCCCCGACCCGCACGTGCTCGCGCCCCCGCTAGTGGACCACGCACGGCAACCGCCCAGCGGGAACGACGCCCCGTATGCGTTCTACTCACCATACGACAAAATTTAAGACGGTTCTACGGCCACTCGTCTGATCACCGAGCGTTGCGAAAGCGAATATGAGTACGCGTCAATCATCCGCGAAGACTTTGAAATATGTCAATGTTCTTCCAGAATAAAAAACCGCTTTTTATTTGTTCCGATACCTAAGATAAAACTATATAAAATCTTATTAAGAATAGGTTTAAACCAATACTTAGTAAAATACCTATACTCCATTCATTATAGCATTAGACAGAAGTTAAATAAGGTTCTTTTTATGGTATACTTTGTGACAAAACATCAATAATCAAGTTACTATTAAGACTGATGGCTAAATTACTACATATCCACTTAAATATCAGCAGCTACACTTAACTGTTGTCATTTAAGCTATCTATTAAACAAATTTATAAGTATTTGACTAACTTAAATGATTTAACAACTATTACAATAAAAAGTGTTCATATTAAAGAACCTAAATAAGCAGGGTTGGATAGTTTCGGCACGATTCTCATATCACTATAACTCTACCAAATTTAAAAGGTTGGCTAATCCCTTCGAACGTTTCGGCAGTACAGCTTTTTAATTTTGTCAGACTATGATGTATTCATAATTCTCAAAATACTTAATCTGGGATTGTCATCCACTGTGAATGCTACTGCCTTTCTTATTGTTTTGCCGTTTTCCGTGATTAAGTTGTTATTGTTTTATTTTTGTTAAGTTTTGTTAAATATGTACTGGTACATTACGCTCTTAGCCCCCATACCTACCCTCGATCTTTGACATTTCAGGAAGTTTTTCCAATGTCTTCATCAATAGTCTAATGTTTGCATAAATGTTATAAAGTGATAATAAAAATTTCATTTTGTTTACCTTTCTTTCCTGGGCAAAGATATAACCAAAATCTGTTCTAACTATATACACTCACAATTAGAATTTATCAAAATAACAGATAGATAGTTTTAGTTCCATATTGGCTTGGGAGTAAAAGATTAATCAAGAAAATGCTGGCCTTATCTCAACCACGAAGTATCGTAAAAATGGCAAATTGCCCAGCTCTTTTAGACTACCTTTATGAATGAATGAATGAAAAATTCTTTATTGTACACCAATGGACAAAATCAAATATAGGGATACAAAAAATGTGAATGCACAATTGGCGGCCTTATTACTAAAAAGTAATTTCTTCCAGGCAACCTTGTGAACTGAACGAAAATTATATCTACATTAGATTAGATTTAGGGTAGCTTATGGTGTCTCAAACTTTACCATGATATTATATCTCTACCTATATTTAATGAATAAATGAAGTACATAAATACTATAAATTCTTATACATAATAAATACTATAATTTCAAAATTTCGACAAAACTATAATATAATATATGTCGCATCATCATTACGAAGATCGTTTGATTTAGTTTCTTTTATTTTAATTGCTAGTTACTCGATTACTTAATTACTCGATTGTAAAGAGAGCGTGATCATCGATACTTTTAATTTTATTAGAATGGTGACACTGACTTTGACAGTTCGTTTATAAAAACCAAGTTGCCGCCATTTTGGCACACATTCTGTTTCCAAACGCCGAGGCGTAAAGACATCAGATGACATCACGCTCATCTCGTTATATATTCGTAAGAAAAGTGATAAAATGGAACAAATCCACGTTGGTATACACGCCTGCAGTGTTATTTTAAAGATAGTCCTCCGATATGGACTATCTATTTGGGCTTCGTAAAAGCCTCTACGAACTACCCGTCGTTATATATTTTTTAAATTTATCTTGAAAATAAAATGTTCTGCACTGCTGCTTCTATGACCCCTCTTTTTTCTTATGTTATAATGAATGGAGTATAGTTTGATACTAAATTTATGACTCATAAACATAAGAAGGAAGAAAGACAGAAGAAAGGAAATGTTTTTATTGGCCTTCACCATACAGATATACAACATTATAGAAAAAATATATATATAAAAAATAGCACTAGAGATATATTGGGAGGCCAACTAGGTGGCTCTCTCAGTTATATCTTTTGCAACAGTTGACATCACAAAAGAACTGATATTCTGAAAGCCCCTGTCGTGGAGTGCCGTACTAAGTTTCACCATATATTTATCGTTTTAAAATTTCAGTTGCATTGTGTCATTCACACAAAAATATATGTCACACTAAATCTCGTCTTATTTCGTATAAGCTAAAAGGTATATTTGCTCACCTTATCAACGCACCTGCCCGCAGAAGCGCACCATATACATTCTTCCGCTGTACAATTAGCACACGTTTGGAAGGTAGAACAAGGAGCGCTGCAAGGCCCAGCTGACGCGACACTCCTTGGAATATATAAAGAAATTTCAACCTTACAACTATACCATTAAAATCAATTATCCAATCCATAAATCGTTTTATTTTAACTGCTATATTAAGGTGATGTTGACTTTACATTTTAACTGATAGGAATTTTAACTCAACGGAAATTAAATAAGATCCATTATTATACATTAGAAGTGATGATTTGTAAAAACAATAGTTACCGTATGTCATCTGATGAATTAGCAGGTTTACATTTTATCGTGTCATAATCCCAATAACAAAGTCTTTGACTCAAGTCTTCAGAGCCCTGAAAATGAAATTTAACATAAGTATCTGTAGGTCGTAAACAGCTCCATATCTATTTAAAAATGTACAAATGTGAGGTTGACATTTCTAATCGAAGAACGGCACTTTCATAGTTGTGTGAGTTTTGTTCACAATAATATAAAATAGATTTTAAACTTTAGTTTAACATTACAGATTATACAGGTCAATTATATTTATTAAAATGATATGGTGTTTCCGTCAACTAACCAAACTTTTTAATTAAAATAATAATACTCGCCTAGGATTCGCTCCGTATAATAGGCTAGTTGTCAACTTTTATTTTATAAATAAATAGTCTATTTATATCTGAGAAATAATGTAGAAGTCGATGTTGCACGCCTGCGATTAATAGTTTTGGTGATATGGCGCTGTTTGTGGAACTGTAGGTAGTTGGCCGAAAACGCTCCATATAAATTAAAGGCACTAAGTGACGTCATACGGCGCTACGCAAGCGAAAAACGTATGGGCGTTTGGACAATTTTTGTAATATCTTTGTTATTTGTGCATTTATGTTCATAACTGTTATAGTGAAATATGTAACGTTTAATGAAACTAATTTAATGCCAAATTAATTTTAGAAAATTTATAGTATTCTATTTTGCTACTTTTTTCAAGTTTTCATCAAATTGATGCCATAAAATTTATTTCATCTACACTCAAATTGAAAAATTCGAATTACGAATTCAAAGACGATTCTATACATACCTACAATCCTTTATAAACGCATATACATAAAATTAAAAATAAAACTAATTATAGTACCGCCAACTGTATCATAAAACTCATTATAGTACCGCTATCTTTTTTATTCATTAAACTAGTCTATGGTTTTAGGCTGAAAATGAAAAAAGGCGCACGCATGCGCAATTCGAACTGTGAAAAAAATGGCGCACGCATAAATTACTTCCTTGTAACCTACCGACTTTGTTTAATTTCAATATTTCCTGAGTGAAGTAGTGTATGAATAAACAGACTCTCGTGTTTTAATATACCCCTTCTTATATGACTGTTGCATAAACTACTATTGTATGAATAAACAGACTCTCGTGTTTTAATATACCCCTTCTTATATGACTGTTGCATAAACTACTATCTATATATATAAAAATGAATCGCAAAATGTGTTGGTAAGCGCATAACTCAACAACACCTCGACCAATTTAGCCAAATCTTTTTTTTAAATGTTCGTTGAAGTTCAAGGATGGTTTTTACGGCGAGAAAAATTAGAATTATTGCTGGAAAAACCCTAAAAATAGCCCTTTTCTTTTTCCCATACAAATGATTTGTAACTAAAACGTAGTCAATTTGAGCTTTATTGCTATGGTATAAAGTTCATATTAAATTACAAGCACTCACTGTTGTCTAAGCAATGTAGGTGTGTTCCTAACGTCAAAGATCATATCTATCAAAACAATGTGCGTGTGTGCGTTGGAGCACAGAATGCATAGTTGGAGGAGTTTAATGTCGCGTTCCGAAACTCGCGTTTCTTTTGTATTAGTTTCGGCACGCGAGATAAAATGCATCAGTTTCCACGTCATTACATGTATTGCCGGAACATTGATGAAAATACGCTCTGTAGTAGCAAAGCTGTTGGGTCCTAGACAGCTCATTGGTTAGAGCAGTCCCTGGATCGCGAATGGGTTCGAGTCCCATTCCGGGGTACAGGTAGATGGATTCTTCCAGCATTTTTCCTTGAGAATGTTTATATATTTTTTTAATTCGAATAGTTTACTTTTATAATGCTGTTGTGTGTAATGTGTTTTTATGATCATAAAAATCTCTTTTTTCTATATTTAATACTATTACTATTAATACATTGCAATAATAATTATGATTCACATGATTAACAATAAAGCGATTACTTACTTTTAAATCCTTATATATGTTTTATTTAATTATTTTTTATTCACAACGCCCTATCACCAGGGTGACGGTTCTGTTCAGGAGAATTTTTTTAAATACGTAGGCAAAAAAACTGCCACATTACAAATCTTTTTGACAGGACGAAGTCTGTCGGGTCAGCTAGTTGTTAATATTTATAAGTTAAAATGCTTCATATATTCCGAACATATAATAGAATCCTGCATTTTCAGTTGTAGGACAGAAGCCTATTATGCTTAGACAAATATAAGACTCACATGCATGTGGTGATGCTGATGCGCATAACACGCGGCACAGGAATGAAACCTGCCACAGGTTTCTCTCGGCGATTCGCTGTTAGCTCCACACTCGTCGATCGATAGCGCCATCTATCCACATATCAAATAAATATAGTTTAGATAAAATGATCATATGAATTATATTTCGAGCCTACGGATGAAACACTAAAGCCCAAGGAAATATTCTCTTTCATTCACTCAGAAAAGAAAGAGATCTCGATAGGGTTTTATTGCTTATCGCTTTAATTAAAGGTTGACAAGTATAACATTATTGTGTGTCACCGTTGCCTAAGTTTTCTAATAAATTCATTGAAGAACAGACCTTCCCTATCCATTGAATCACGTGGACTTCGTGCAAATTGACAGATATTATGACATAATATAATGTAACAACAACATTGTATTTAAAAATGAAGAAACTCAAGATAATAAATAATCTTTTGTAAGCAGGCTTGTAATCTCTGCTGTCACAATAAGCTGCACCATCGAGCACCACATGATTCAAGCGTCTAAGCGATACAAATCTTTAGTACTTTAAATTATATTGAAAATGTCAACCGTAACATAATAGCATAGAGCTGAAGTTTATTTAACACAAGTCAACTAATAACACAACTTTCATTTAATACACTTGAAGCGTACAAGAAACATAACATACTCTAACTAGTAATATTAATTAATGATATTAACCCGTATTAACACCTTATGAAACTTCATTCTTGAAATAAATTTTCTGAACTTGTTACGTGCGGCCTGTATGAGAAAACTACTAATTTATTTCATTTAATTAAAAATAAACATCTAATTGTAAAATCATCTAATTCAACATTAAAAGTTAAAATTCAGTAATGATACTACGACGATGCTTTATGTGGATTTTACATTGGCTTAGTTTTAAATGAACTTAGAACCATTTTAAATTTGCCTAACAAAGAGTGCAGTTTCATTGATTAAATGAATTAAACGATAAAATTTAAAGCATATGCAACCTTATCACATTTACACAATGTATATGAGATTATTTGATTAAAGTCTCTAATTCTTGGAATTGTTATTTAGATGTGTACAAAATCTTAGATTTCGCAACCCACATGTAATACGGTAACCATTGGGATCAAATATATGAAGCGCAAAGCTGAATTTCGTCAATATTGAGTCATAGAAAATAAATACTAAATTTTATAAAAAAATAATACCTGATGTGTGTGTTGTTTCATACAGAATATAGACGATGCCAGACAAGTTCCACACCAAGCGCAACCTGCTGCAGTACAAGCAGTACACGACTCCGCTGTCATACACAACCGCTCGTCTGTAAACGATTTTCCGCCTTAAATAAACGGTTTTAAAGGCGAATTTATGAAAAAAAAAAAACAAAGAATTATCACAAACACAAAATATTAATACTATTAACTTTCTAGTCATCAAAAATGAGACTGCAAATATTTTATAAACATACCGAAGATGGGCTCTGATTGACAAGCTTTCACATTTCCTTCAAACGACTCTTTCCAACCGATTTCATCTAACTGAAACAAATAATTTCATTAATATTACACTATAAATATTGCTTCGTACAGCAAACTCCGAATAGCATGCATGGTGTATTTTCATTTGGGCAGAGAAATAGAGTAAACGAAAATAAATAGAATTTTTTTTGGTAGTATTTAATATTCTATTACCGATAATTACAGTACCATGCTTATTTTATTTATATTAATTAAGAAAAACACTTATTTTAAACTATTTGTCACGTGACTGCAAACAGCGCGTGACGTCACAGTCCTCTAAGGAAGATGTCATAAATTAGACTTTGACATTGACATACATAGAACTGTGACGTCACATCGACGCCATGATCGAGGTTAGCGTTTTAGCGAGAAATTTGGAACATGAATTTTATTTTTAGATTTTATAATATATGAGATATTTTTTTTTTCATATATATTATATATTTTAAATATTTCAAGAGTTTCTTTAAAATAAAAATATATGAAAAATCGTCAACACCCGTATCAGTGCGTGTGAAAATATTAAAAACATATCACTAGTAACAACTTATAGACATAAAAAAGTTTGAAATAAGTATTATTATTGTCTATATTTATAATCTACTCTTCCCGACCCCTCGACGATTCGAGGGGTGGGAGGATTCCCCCCGACAGAGGACGCCAGACGGCCGGGGATCAAGGCGACAAAGAGAGAAAACGGCGGACAATCCTTGCGTCATCGAGCAGATCGTCCGCTGGAGCCTCGCAATCATTGGTCCGTCACGGAGTCCCAACCTCTTCTGATGATCGTGAAGAGAAGTTGGGATATTATTATTTTTTTAACACCTTTGCTCGTAAAGCTGATGTAATTCCACCGGTTTTAAATATGTAAAGCGGGTCATAAAAAACGCGTGCGTTACCAAAGCAAATAGTTATAGTCCATACAAATTCCATAACAGCCATAACATTCCATATTCCGAACTAATCGCCGCGCGGCGCCAGTCAGTAGGCAGATAAACTGGCGGGAAAGCAACAGTGTAAATTTACAGATTGAGTTTATTTAATGTTTTTTTTTTCTGTTTCCCCGCTAATGTGATAAAAAACGTCGTACGATATACGTGCTTATTGGTTATAACATGCTCGGCTCAATTACGCCCGTCGTCTCAATCGTCTTCGGTTCGGGCTGAAATTCATGTCTGTCATGCCTCGCATGTTATAACCATCATAAAGCACTAACATCGTAATCTACTATATTTTTATTATTATTATTTTAGGATAAAATTTTACTTATTTATTATTATTATTATTACTTACAGGCAGACAGGTTTTCTTGTGCGTGTGCCAGGCGCACGCGCGGGCCGCCTGCGCGGACGCGGCCACGCACGCTATCTCGTTCGTGTACGACGAACACTTATCACCCGCCTCGAATAGCAAAGCGTCCGAACGGAGACGACCGTCGAACCTTAAAAAAATACAAAATAAATTATGTTAGGTGGATTTTTGAGATGTACATGATATAGAGGTTTTGAGATATTCTAAGCTGTATGATCAGATTGTGATTAAAAAGTACAGTCAGCAATAATGTGCTAAAATACCAAATGTACTATCGATCCCAACTCATGTGATTCGAAATATTACATGGGACCATTTAAGGTACTGAACAGAAATCGCCAAGTCTTGTCATATAAATGTACGGCAAAACAATAAATCCACTTAAAATATATCAAATGAACGACTTAGTATAGTATTCTCGATCGCACAGTGCCTTCAGTTAGAACTGTCGGTCTAAGGTTTATCCATCTCTACCTTTCCTATGCTTTGAAAAGCACAATAAACCTTTGATACAAATAAAATAAAATATTTGACATTATTAAAAATATTTTATAATTATATTTAAATAGCTCGAATATCCATAAATAATTTAAAAGAGAGGTAATATGTGATTGTAAACAAACAATCAATAGACTTCGAAACTACTGCGCAGATTTTAACAATTCTTTAGCTAGAAGCCACACCCCCATGATAGTGCTGCAAGGGACCATAGAGTGGTCCCGAGGATGACGATAGTCGTATATACTCACCCTCCGTGTATGATGACAGCGGGCGGGTTGCGGTCCGGCAGCGGGGCGGCCGCGTGCGCCGCGCGGGCCGCGCCTTTGGGCGGCGTCACGCTGCGCCAGGTTCGACATCTACCAGACACAGACATGTACCGATTAGCACACGTATACATAGAAGCGTAAGAGGTTAATTAAAAATTAGTAGCTATGCTACCGAATGAGAACGCAATTGACAAGTAATAAGGTTTAAAGTGTTTAGTTTTATTTATTGATGTGATATACAATGTGTTGTCAACATAGCGTTAGATTAATTTCTGTTTAGAAATGGAATTGTTAAAATACTCTTTGTTTTATTTTATAAAAAATACTGTTCCATGTTGTTTTATTCCGCTTTTTCACAAATAAATATTGGACAAATATGTCATATATTTAATTTTAAGTTAATTTATATTAAAAATCACTTAAAATTATCTCTTATTTACAAAATGTTAATTGGTATCGCACTATCTGCCACTTTTGTATGCTAAATAAAAACAAAAATATTATACCAAAATAAAAAATAAAATAAAAAATCTTACTCAATTTTCAACTCTATCTAAACACAATTACATAGAAACGTAATTATGAAAGAGTTTTTATCTTCATTCCGTTTGGTTTCTGCCTCACCTGACGTCATATATTAGTCCGCCGGCAGAGTAACACCTGGCGGCGGCTGGACTGGCCACTGCTGCGGCAGCACTATCATTGTGCGCGTTACCACCGAACACTAATAGAATACCTACAACAACAGGTACACATTACAGTGAAAGTAGATGTCCAAATATCTTTATTCAAACAAACTTAATTAAAGAACTTCAATATATAACTTCAAAAAATTATTAAAATCCTTCATTAAACCGAAGAACATTTAAAAAAATAAATTGTTAAAAATCTGCTTCCGCTCATCATAGATTGGGTGATGGCTGAAAACCGGTGCTTCGCCCATTCTTGGGTGATTTAAATGCACTGAGTCTTCACACTTTTCTAAACGCTATACACAGTTACATCATTATGTATTTACTATCTTGTATGTTTTTTTTCTTTTTATATTATTTTTAAACGTTGTCTATGTAGTTATTTGCAGATGATAAAACATTAATTAAGAGATGCGCCGAATATTCTTTTGGTATTCGGTATTCGGCGTATACAGCGGCTTTTCCACTATTCGTATTTGGCCGAATTATTTGATTTTGGTGCCGAATACATTCGGTTCGAGTATTTCTATTTTCTTTGAGTGTACGACACGGTATAGAACTAATACTAAAAGACAAGACTTCTTATGAAAGATTTATGTTACAATAAATTCAAAAGTCAAAATCCTTTGAGAATGCATTCAATAAAGCTAATAAAATAAAGTAATGAAAATTTAAATTATAAATATTTATTTTATAAAATATAGTCACTATTAAAAGAATAATAGAGAATAAAAAATAAGAAAAAGAGATAAATTATGTTGGGGGTTTCTTTATATACGTTCCCTGCTTCCGAAATAATTGTTTATTATATTAAAAGGAGCTAAATAAAAATAACGAAATTGTGAACCAAATAATTCGGCCGCATATCCAGTTCGGTAAAATTTATACCGACTAATATTCGGTATTAGGTTATTCGACGCATCTCTAATAATCATCATATAGAATGGAAGAAACATGTTTTATTTTTTCTTATCAATTGATTGAATTTGATGGAAATTTGACAACATAATAATAAGGCGTCCTATACTTTAAAAAAGTTTTATATTACGTTACCGCTAATTCTGCCGAGTCTCAAGTTTCTAATCGATTCTCTCGATGTCCAAGCTGTCCACAGATGATGGTGCATAAGAAATTATTAAGGTTATCTACTGAATCGATTCTTACCGGGCGTTACAAATGTAGCGGAATGTAGATATCTAGGCGTAGGCGCAGACGGTAGAGGCCTCCATATCCTTTTGTTCACGTCATATTCATATAAAGCTGGTGAAGGTACCTAAACAAATTTTTAATACTTCATCTAGAAAAGGTGTAACCTTATTTTTTAAGCTGAAACCTTCATATTTCTATTGGATGTAATGAAATAGGGAGAAAGGATCATATTAATCCATTATATGGGTTCAGGTTGGTGGGTATTAACTACTGCAGATTAAAATCAGGACCAACTGCTTAATGTGCAGTCCAAAACACCGAGGAATTTATTTATATTACTTATTCAGAATAAATTTTGGTTACTCAACTTATGGCCGGGTATTGGGTAAATTGCGTAACCTCCATAATATATACCGCGGGCTCCATTGCATGCGCTATTGAACTCCTCAACAACAGTTTAAAATAAACTTTAAAATGTCCATAAATATTAAATGATCAACATTTAGATATCGCATTAAAAATGCTTATGTTTTAATAACGATACTATCAGCCAGTTGCACGAACATTATTAAGGTTTAATGAAAACTTTAAGGTCTAATGAATGTTCTAAATGTGAAAATTTACATCAGTAACATTGCTTCAAACAAATGACAATTGTAATGGACGTTTGTGCAACGAGCAGTAAATCATAGAAAGCAAAAAGAAGCTGTCTGAAACGAAATATATGTACTGTTTAAAAAGTGACCCTGTATACTCAACATCAGCCTTTTTACATCCCCACTGAGGGCCTTAGGCCTGGCTGGCCCAATGCGGATTAGGAGGTATTAACAACTGCAATTGCAGCCGGGACCAACGTACTTTCCGAGGCACCGAGATCAAAATTTTTCTGTCACCCATCACGCGATCGAAAGTTGCTTAACAACAACGATTGTAGACCGTGGTGCTTATCGACTACGCCACCGAGCTAACCCTGTATAATAAACCATAGAAAAAAGTGACCCTGTATAGGTTTGAATGTAAGTACCTGTGTGGCCTCGGACTCTGACACTAGTCCCCCGTGCACGTACACTTTGCCCGAGAGCGGGTCCCACGTGGCGGTGTGACCGAACCCCGCGCGTGCGGGCCACCCCTTAGTGGCCGCCGCCGCCCATATACCCTCCTCTATGTAATACTCCTGGACATATAACCAATAGCTAAATTAAGCTATAATTTCTATGAAAGAAAGCAAAACATTTTCCAATACAAAGTACATACTTAACTGGAAATATTAAACCACTACCAAATTTCTTTTTCTCCAGTGTGTTATTAAAATTATTGAATAAAGGAAGAACATATGAACATGTTAAGTTTTAAAGCTCAGATTCGGGAATTCTTTAGTTCTATTGACTAGATTGGGTTGGGTAAGGGGCTGGGGTTGACGTGCTCTCTGAAAGCCTGTGTTACAGGTAATTTGATCTGACTTTTCACTGAGAACCGGAGAGTGCCTTAGCCTTCTCATTGGTGTTTTTATCAGTGGTTGAGTGAATTGTAGGTGTCGTCTAAAATTACACTTATATGTTAACAATGCTGTGTCAACCTATAATTGGTATATATATTAGATTTAAACCTAACTGTAATTTACTGGAGTAAGTTGAAATATGTATGCTGTTGGTTGTCCATATAAAATAAATAAATAAATAAAACATATTTTTATTTAATCAATCAGTCACGTAACATATGGAGCTATGACGTCACATTTCAATAAACATGAGTACTAGTTGCAGACTCAATCAAGACTTCAACATTAAGTTTATTGTTTGATGACACAAGATGTTCCGGTTCCACAAGAGGTTTCGGTAGAGGTCTCCATATCCTTTTGTGCTTTTCCTTTTATCCTATTGTTTTCGGTTCTTGTAATCCACAGTTTATAAATAACAAGTTAATTTTTGCATGTAAGTTACCACTTCCAATATATTTCTTGACTTATTGGCAAGTAGCCAATTTACGCAGGCAAAGTGACGGAAAATAGTTTGTTTAGAATAAAAACAAATACACAAACATTCATACTTTAATAGGATATATTCGTATTCACCTGTACAGTATGTAAATATCCATAGTGCGGCGAATGGCCGAAGAAAGCGAGCATCACTGGCTTTTTGGTTGGTCCTAGATGTACCACTACCGCTGTATGCCCCGAAACGTGCAAACCACCTACCAACAATAAAAAAAAATTAAAATGTATAAGTGAATCAACCACATTACCCATGTGAATGTCATTGACTGAGTTATCGTTATGCTACTCTTGAACGCAATAGCAATCGACCGACATTGCAATTGTGACGTTTCGTACTCATGATTTGGCACACTAGCGCCAATCGGCTAAATATTGCGTGGTTATTGAATTAACTTATTGACATTGAGTAAGTATTAAGTCTATGTTTCAAGAGTATAGGCTAAAATTCGATGAAAATTAAGATCACTATTGGATTAGATTGAAATTGCGTTTAAGAGCAAGCATGCAGATAATTTACCCTATTTTAGAACCTGGTAACTATTTTATTAATTTGTAAAATTTACTCGAAAATAGTAACTACATATTGAAATGAGACAGCCGAATAAGTTCGGGTGAGTGATGAATTTATTAGTCGTAGTACGTATCCGCTGGACTTCGCTACTAAAGGTCTGTGTAATTTTGTAGAACCACCGCAGTCATTCTCATTATACATCCTAGAGATAACGAGGTCTAACGGACATGCCCGTGACAGTAACCAAACCACCCCTGTCATAAATAGTAACCACCAGTTAACTCCTCGCATTATACATACCACAATGACGAAACGGCGCCGGTCTCGGTGGCGCACAGTTAACAGGCGTGGCATTCCTCCACGAGGGACGCGGGGAATTCAGGGATACACGCCACAGTTCATTGGTAACTTCCCCGGCGCGACCTTCCAATCCAGCCAAACCACCCCTGTCATAAATAATATAAATGATCAGGGTTCATAATTATTACGAATTATTATTTTTGGATTATTATCGTCGTAATTATCAATGATTAATTATCACCCCGAACCCTGCAAGTGATATCGACGAAATCTTCAAACTTATAGACTCATACCATTACACAGCGACATCTATTGCATTATACTAACATCGCCACAACAAAGGTGTTGTTTCGGTTATAACAAAAAATAAAGAGATTCGGATTTTGAGTCTTAAAATCGCACGCCGGTTTCAAAGTGTCGCCATCTCTGAGGTCCCGGGTTCGATCCCCGGTCGGGTCAATGTAGAGAATGAACCTTTCTATATTGTGTCGGGTCTGGGTGTTGTGTTACTTTCGTTGTCTCAGATACTCCATAATACGGGAACTTTGACTACTCATTTTGGAATCTGAACAATGTATGTGATATTGTGAATATTTATTTATTTATTATTATTAAATAAAAAGTCAAGATTTTCAGTGTGTCACGTGACTTGAAACACGACCCGCCGTGTGACGTCACTGTGACATCAAGATTTTACAACTCTGGATCTTAACCGTTTTTTTTGATGAACCAAACGGTTGAATATTTTTGAAATCTTTAATGAAAAATGCTTAAAAAATCCATCAGCTACCCCGATTTTACTATGCATATTTCATTAAAGATATTTATCAATTTAGCATTGTGAATGCAAAATTGATCAAATATATTATTTGAAGCCTGTGATCCTAATTTATTTAGTAGTATTAATAAATATTTATTTATTTTGGCACTTTATTAGATATCAGGCACTTGAAGTTTTTATACATATAATAACAATACAGTTAAAACTATGGGCTTGACTGTACCCATATAATAAGAAAAGTCGCTGCTTGGTTTCAGTTCCAAAGTAATAAGATCGAATATTTATGAAAATAATGGGTTTATTTCTCCACAAAATCAAACTTATTTTATAATCTCTCATATAGTCTATTTAAAACCAACATATTTTATAGGTTTATATTAAAAAATATCACATACATTCGTCAGATTCCAAGATAAGTATCTAAAGCCCAGGCTCGAGACAATATAGAAAAGTATTTTTTCTACATTGATCCGACCGAGAATCGAACCCCTGGACCTCAGAGATTGCAACACCTCGAAACCGGCGTGCAAACCACTCGATTACAACTCGGCATTAGAATTAAAACTGTCTGTAAAAAGTGTATACAAGTTTTAATAACTCACCCCCTCTCAGGTTCGTCGCTAGCCACCACCCCCCCGTACACAATTAGTTCGTCATCGTACACGACCGCTGAATGTGCGAATCTCGGCGCGGGCGACACTCCGCGAGTCTCTATACTCTCCCATTCGTTATCCGATACTTTATATCTAGAAGAATAGAATTTAAATTACTACACACATCATTTTATCGCACTGATATTATAAAAACAGTACTTTTATGAATAAAACATAGAATTATAGATCTGAAAATGGGACAATAAAAACTTAATAATAATAATAACTTTATTCCCATTACTAGTGTAAATGATACGACCCCTCGTTTTTAGCACACTGACATTTAATAATTTTATTTTATAATCTATTTTAATACATACAAATATATAGTATTCCAAAAAGTATAGTTATATAAAATCAAAGAGTATAATAAACCTGGTATCAAAAGCTATTTACATATTAGAGCACAGTTAGTCGTGAACAACTAGTACAATATACTTTGTGCTCTGTCTCCTATAATAGTTTGAAATGTATTATGGGAGACAGTGCCTTTCTAATTGCTGTTAATTCAATATTAAAAGTGATGTTCTAAACAACTTAATACAGAAAGCGATTACTAAACATAAGTAAGACAAAATGTTTTTTCAAAAATGAACTGTAATTTGAAACAGGTGTATAACTACATACCAAACTCTTATTTAAAAAAAAAAATATTCTCTATTATTATTACTTCACTGCTACAACCAATCATAAGGTGAGTTGCACAAACGTTCATTAAGGTTTAATGACGTCTTTAAGCTCTATTGAATGTCAAATTTGTATGCGTAATGTCACTTTAAACTAATGACAATTTTAATGGAATTTTGATGGAATGGATAAGTAGTAGAACTAGGAACTAGGAAATAATTTTTTCACACATATCATAATCAAACGTATGTAACCACTCTTTTAACATTGTTTTTTTATTTAATAGATAGATGTTGTGACTATGTTTGAAATATTATTGCATTATAAAGACGTGATGCAAAACTGCTATAGTTTCTTTTAGTTATAAACTTTTGGAACAGGGAATCTTGGTGGAAGATCAATTTCCGGAACCACCGAGCAATAGGGTAGTCCTATATTTGAAATTTGTATGGTCGCTTTAAAATAATGATATTAGGGATGACGATTAATTTTTTTTTTGTCTGTCCGTCGATTACTGAACAATGAAACACGTATTTTGCGTTATCAATAGACATTAAGGTAAAATATCGCGTGACGTTAGACTTTTGTCCATTTTCTACATAGACATAGAGAGCCCCTACTTCTCAACTTAAATGCCTATATCTAATTAAATTAAAGCAAAAAAGACAATTCCCAACCCAATATTTTTCTAATATTTAACTGGCGGATTAAATAGATTTTTTTTTTACACAAACATCATCTCTTTTTTAATATAATGTGAATAGTGAGTGTATTGACATTTCCCCACTGACCTATACAAAAATGGTTCCTGCGAGAATGTCTCCCCGCCCACCCGCACTAGGTCGGCGCGGTGCGGCAGCAGCACGTGCGCGGCGGCGGGCGGGGGCGGGCGCGGGCGCGGCGGCGCGGCGGCGGGCGCGTCCCCCGCCTCCCGCCACGCCCACCGCCACCCCGCCCACGCCGCCTCGCGCCCGCACGCGGCGCCCGCCCGCGACCCGCTGCACTCGCAACCGGACGCCGTGCAGCTGCCCGCGCCGTATGCCGCGTTACAATTCTCTATGAAATTTCATTTTCGATATACAAAGAATCGATACCACTGCATTATTGAAAATAATTAATTCTCAGGTAAAAATGACTACCTGGACATAGTGGTTCATCACAAGCTGCTCCCAACCATTCTGGTTCACACCTACAGGTGCCATCATCACATTCACCGTGATCTACAAATAAAACACATAAAACATTATTATTATTAGACTGATAACAAGGATAGCTCAAATAGTTAGAGCAGTTATGAACTTAAATGATGGAAGAAAAATAATAGACTAAGAGCCCGCGACGCCCAGACCTTCGTTATATTATAAAAGCTGAAAATTCTTCTATACATGTCTCCTACACAGGTATAAGCAAACCCAGCCTATACAACCTGGATCGCGGTGGCTTTGGCAGGTAACAGGTAGTAAAGGTGAGTAAAATTATGTTTCAAATTTGTGATAGTATAAAACTTAGTTTTCATATATTTTAACTTACAATCATATTAGAAACCGCCTCGTCTATTGGCGGACACTTCGGGTGGTAACAACCCCTTTCCAGACACCCTTACAGTATGATTATTTATAAATCTACTTTCGTCATAGTATAAAATCTGACTTTTATATATGTTATTCAGAAAGCTATACGAATAATGTTTCCACAACCCCCAGTCACTTTCGATGGTTTCTCTATCTTCCCAGGCACATTGAAGTCTACTCCAGGCGTGCACGCAATGAATATACATGTACGTTGGTGCGAGTGAAATAGCCCGATCTATACTCTAAATTTATCAAGATAATTAATCATGTAGATTTATAACGGATTAAAAAAGTAAATAAAAAAAAAATAATGTAACAAAATTTTCATATCAACAATATAATAATGCGATTCATTACGCTATTAACTTTTGCAAATTATAATTAAATTTTGTATTCAACTAAAATTTGAATTTTTTCAAGTGAATTTTATGGAATCGAGTTGTGATTTAAGAAAGTTGTTAAAAAATATCCATCGATAATTTTTCTCCAGTATTGTGCAGAAAATAATAAGAAAAATCGGCAGTTGATGATAAAATTCTTAAAGATTAAAGTTAAGGAGATAAATTTGTATGTATGTTGATTTTATTATAAGGAGAGAAAATAAATTAGATCGTAATGAAAACATTGGAAAAAGAATTAAATTATACTTTTTATTTTCCCTCACTTTTCTTACAAATAAAACAACTTAATTTGTTTTCATCCGTTTCTTCTGTTTCCATGATAACACTTTACCACAACTGGACCGCTTATTCAATAAACTTTACAAATTAATTATTCAACGGTTTCTGTACGTATAACAGTTCACACTATATAATATATACAATATATAATACGGCGTACGAGACAGCTGATGCGCAGAAAGAGATCGCCGTGGACCGATCATGCTATTTCACTCGCACCAACGTACATGTATATTCATCGCGCGCACGCCTGGAGTTGACTTCAATGTGCATGGGAAGATAGAGGAACCATCGAAAGTGACTAGGGGTTGTGGAAACATTATTCGTATAGCTTTCTGAATAACATATATAAAAGTCAGATTTTATACTATGACGAACGTAGATTTATAAATAATCATACTGTAAGGGTGTCTGGAAAGGGGTTGTTACCACCCGAAATGTCCGCCAATAGACGAGGCGGTTTCTAATATGATTGTAAGTTAAAATATATGAAAACTAAGTTTTATACTATCACAAATTTGAAACATAATTTTACTCACCTTTACTACCTGTTACCTGCCAAAGCCACCGCGACCCAGGTTGTATAGGCTGGGTTTGCTTATACCTGTATAGGAGACATGTACAGAAGAATTTTCAGCTTTTATAATATAACGAAGGTCTGGGCGTCGCGGGCTCTCACTCTATAAATTACAATACAGCCTGATACCATTTTGGCATGAATAAAGATAACGGATTTCTAAATCAAATCAAAATATCTTATTTCGGTAATCTATTCTTCTATACTAATCGTTTAGTTGAAAAGATTTGATTTAATGGGTTCCGAAACTACTGGATCGTATTTTATTTTCTATTTTTAAAATAAAATCCTTAATACTTAATTAATTATCTGAGTGTGTGATAGTGTTATTTTTAATTTCATATTTATTTATTTAAATATCAAATACAATCAATCGGTTAGCACAAAAATTTTATTCTATAAATTAAATAATATATTATTACTCATAATGCTTACTACTTCTCGTTATGTTTTGTTTAAAAAGTGTTCAGACAGATACACAGACGTGGCGGAAGACTTGTATTTATACTGACTTGAACAGTTAGTCCTCGGGTTGTCGGACGGGCACGAGTACGCCGCGTACGTGACGTTAAACCCCTCCATAGCGTACGCGTCGTCGGAAAAGAAGTGTAGTAAGGCACTCCCCGACCGCGCTATCACTTGACGAGTCCACCCGGACTCGCCCGGCTCTAGTACACCACTGTTGACAAAAACAACATTATTCAACAATCCTGCATTTGGATTTTTATAGTAAGGATGTTGCAGATGCAGATACTTGTGCGAATACACATATAAAATATATCACTTTAAAATTGCATATATTCATCTATAGGTTATACACTAGTTTCAAAATTTATCTCGCCATCTCTGAGCTCCCGGATTTATCAGAACACAATTAGCAATAAACTAAGATGTTTTACGCCATCTTGAATCAGTTGAATCAGTTCTCACCGCTGTTCCAACTGCTTCGCGAATATCTCATTAAAGTTGTTTGTCTCACAATCCGTAAAGCATAAGTGGTCTCAACTGTGTTAATAGGGATGAAGTCGGTAAACGAAGATAAATATATTTTTTTTTCTGGTAGTATTTAATATACTATTACCAATAATCACACTACCATGCTTATTTTATTTATAGTATTATTTGAATTAATTATGAAACATCACTTATTTTATACTCGTTGTCACGTGACTGCAAACAGCGCGTGACGTCACAGTTCTCTAAGGATGATGACATAAATTTGACTTTGACATACATAGAATTGTGCATAGAAAGATTTTTGTTGTTATTGTTTATATTAGAAACTAACATGAGAGGGCTGTGACGTCAAAAAGACGCCTGTAACTTCCATGTATCTGTGGTAATAATATTATCTATAGATGTGACTATTGACGCATGGGTGTGACAAATTATAGCTTGGGAAAATTTTCTTATTTTATTTGTTTATTAGTGGGCTTTGTGGGGTCATCTATTTTATTGGTTTATTGATTTTTAGATGTCTAAAACCAAAACTCACAATCCGCCATCTTAAAAGAAGGAATGTTGATAGATGAAATTTCTTGTCTAAGAGAACCGGAAATCATTATGTTGGTCAAGTGTTGGATTTGAGAGCAAGGAACTGAAAGTAAAATTTACAAAAATGATCTTAAATAGATTATTTGATGTGTTTTGGATGGCACCTGAGGACATATTTCTTGTTCCATGTGAAGACATAATAGCTATTTTGTCAGAACTTACACCTAGTAAGAGTGGAGAATTACTATTTCTGAATTAGAATATAGCGGCAGATTCCTGCCATTTTTCTTGGCAAACATGTTTGTGGGGAGTGGGGGAACGTTTTTACCTACAAGCAGAGGTAAAAGCTGCCTTAATCTTGTACAGTTAATCGCATAATTGCGATCAACAAAGATATTTCAAAAGCAGTATTTAATTTATAGTAATACTTGTTCAGATTAGATAACTGCTTTTAATGCTGGTAAGCATAGTTATTACTATTCTAATAACACTTTTAGTATCTGGAGTGGACTGATAAGATTTGTTATTATATGATAACTAGGATAAAAACTGCTCATCTAAGCAGTAAGTCTCACAGTGCAATCTATGTGCATCTGTGTCAACTGACTGACTGTGTCATAACTATCCTGCGACAGAACCCTGTTACACACTCTGAATCCTCAGTATATGTTTAGTTTCAACTTAGTATAGACTGTGGAACTAAATGCTTTAGTTGTGTTTAAATTTTTTTTTTATATTTAAATTTTATAAGAAATGGCTTATATACTAGGCATTAAAGTTAAGCAGTGGGGGCACGCATGGTCACTACTATGTAGAAAACGTATAAAGATGTGACGTCATGCGAAATTTCAATTAATTATATCGCCGTAACTTATTGATTAAGCAAAATAAAAATATACGTGTTTAATATTTTTTAATTATCTGCCCGATGGACAGTCAACTAAAATTTTTCATCATATTGTATACACACAAGTATCTATATGCATACGCAAATACAACATTACCTGAACACAGCAAGGAGTTTCTCTGCGCGCACGCTGTCCCCATCATATACATAAAGGTGATCCCAGCCGCACTCTGTGGCGAAACTCTCGAGGCGCACACGCAACGGTGGAGGCGCCGGCCCTAACCAAGGAGGGGATATCAACCATGAGCATTGAGTGCTCACACTGTAGTTTCCCGGACCATCAGTTATAATGCCAGTGGGTTCTGTCAACCTGAAAATATAAACAGAAAACATAACCTGCAAGATAATTTCATAATATCGCTTACAAGATTTATTGGAAAAGAAAAATGAGGAAGTATTTAAAAAAAGCAACAGAAAACACCTCCACTCGATGGCGATTCCAGCAAAGTTGATTTTTGCAGGAAACGAATGGACCAAATATAGTCATTTCCTTTCCATTTAACTTACATATTAAAAAACTAAAATTAACTAAATTCAAAACTTAGATATCAATACAAATACGAAAAAGTAGAAATAGAATATTAATTGTATATTGAGTTTTGAAAATTAATTTACTTTTATACATGAAATCAAGAAAGTACCATAGCATCATCTATTTCGGGAATAAAATTTTGTTTCTAAACACTTTCTCATTGTTCTGGAATTACAATGTGCAATGCTCACAACTTATACTACATATGCTACTACATACTTTGGCTCTAACAGTGAAAATTATTAAGAATCACTGATGACTTGAAGACAAGATACAACACATCAACCATCATATAAGCACCAACCCACTGGCACAAATAACATATTAATTTGGTGTGGTTTACTTCAATGTGTTTGAGTACAATTTGTTGATATTATAGTATTGTATTATGGAACTATTATCATTCTAGATTTTATTTGGGTATATGGTGTTCAGATTTTTTTTTGATAAGAGAATTTATGGTATCCATGTATTTATTTGCAGTTTTTATAATTAATCCAATATTTACATTTATCAAAAAAGCCAAGCTAACATTTTTAAAAGGATTTTCATACTGTTTTTACACTTTTATAAAATTGGTTTCGATAATATGCTATTGTTATAAAGCTTAATTTGTTTTTGCATGGTTTTATCTCACTCGTATAGATAATAACTATTCTACTAATGACTTGTTCCATCCTTTAAACATTTAATTTGAGGAATCAACATGTCTTATTAAGTTTCCCATGGCATTCATATTCTGACAAAACAGGTTACACTATAAATATAGACATATACGCAGACATCCTTCTAACAATTGAGCAAGTCATAATACACAAGTCAGATGTTTCAACTGATAGTTAACAACAATTATTTCAATGAAAACATATTTGCATGAAAATATAAATAACCATCAGAACAATGCTTGATCCTGTTAATGATATCATTATGGTGATGACCACATATGCAGTTCACACACAATCCACAATTTTAGTTAAAACTATGAGTTGAATATAAAAAAAAAGTTACAAAAAGCAATTACCTAAATTGTTCATAACACACAATTCATAACTCACTTTAAATTATTTCATATCAAAGATCATTAAAACCTTTATCATTAATAGGTGTAATAAGATATTCAGGATAGTGACCATCTAACCCCACGCTGACTCTAGCCATAGCTATTTGTTCCTTCATTAGTGAATGTTTATATTTATTCATAACGTTTTACGTATTTAATTAATAGTTTCAGTTGTTGTTATCTGAATTATATTAAGTTTAACTAAGTTAAAAAAATATATAGACAAACAAAGCTCTTAGAAAGCTAAAATGTTTTTATGGGTATACTAGAGTTATTATTAACAAAATTTAAGTCCAATATAAATACCTAGAACAAAGTTTTATGTATAAATAAACAAACATATGTTTCAACTTTTTTACAAATCATTAGCTCCATATTGCAAAACTTTTCTTTATTTTATTACCTTTCATAGATAAATTACAAGTATTTTCACAGAAATATAAAGTAAAATAATTTCTCTTCTCATGTCAATATCAGATGCCAGACAGATATGTATGAAACAAATTCTAAAGGATAACAAAACAACATTTTCCCAATAATAAGAACACAGGCCAGTGAATCAGTCAGTACAATTTTTAAATGTTTGTGATGTATGCCAAACTTTCTATGAGCTATAGATGAGGTTTAGATTTAAATTTATAAAGACAGTCCAGGAGACATGATTTGCTTTGAAAATTTCCTACATTTTTGTAAGATCATTGCAAGCACTTTTGTTATATTAAAAGTTTTTTCATCTACCCCTCATTCAGTCATCAATTTAATTGTTGATAACACTTTCTTGTACTAATAATATAAGGGCAGTGAGTAATAAATTTATCCTAATATCTATAAACCAGGCTTCAGAAAAATGTAGTTATCTTTTTTTAATACAGAATCAAACATTTTTGCAAAGACTTATGATTACATTCAATTACAGACTCAATAAAACAATTTAATAATATGAATATTATCTACCTCATGAATAAACGTCAGCTATTTTCTTATAGCTTAGTGACAGAAAACTCGACCTTTCTAGTAAGCACAGAAGGGAATGAAGAAGCCAAATAAGATAATTGGATAATCCTACACTGGCTTTCTCTCGCAAAATCCCACTTGTTTTCAATATGTAGGCGCGCCTGTCAAATAGGTCACTGAACCTGGCAGGTTCACCACCAACACCAATTTTCGCGGAAAACACATATGGAAGACAACTTACTTGACTTTCCCGCCGCAGTACTGACACTCAGGACCTTGCCAACCCTCATAACACACGCATGTATCATTCTTACACACACCATTGATACAGTTATGATCACTACACCTAGAAAGTACTCCATCACAAAACAATAACACTATGAGGACCGAACATAGGAACGGCGAAAACCAAGACACTTTTCGTCTGTATTTAGATTTGAACAAAAATAGAAACATTTGCAATGATTCTACCATTTTGATGTATGCATTTTCAACGAGTTTTGTTAGCGCGGACGAAAAGAAGCACAACGTCGCGTAGTTTTCGTACGGTACTAAATGTGTGTTGTCAGTAACAAAATAAAAAATACCAGAAATTAATCATTCTACTTTTATCTAGAAAATGAAGATCAACGCCGATGATTTCTATTAAAAATCATACCTAATTTCATTGATTTGGTCATTGGCTATAATAACATACCTACTTATAAATTTTGACTGCTCTACTGCCTGCACGCTTTCAGTGTGACGACATAAAAAGTGTGCCCAATAGTTCATTTAGTTTACTGGATGGCTCATGTAAACAATATTGAAATATCTCATTGTAATAAAATTATTATTTCGTTATCATATAATCATTAGTTCGATATTAACAAAAGTTTAGAGCTCTATTTAAATAAATTATTGAAATAGTTTTATTTCAATTCCTTTTTAAAGCTTAATAGTTAAGTAATTTGGGACATCTTTATCATTTCATCAGAGAACTCATCTCTTAATCTCCATGACTGTCTTATCTTGTTTGTATATATGATCTTGAAACAAATTTCATTATGTTACTTTATGTCACATATTGATGTTATTTAATTATAAACAAGTTTGGGTGAGCAAACGTAAAAAACATCACGTTGAAGTTTTTATTTTTTCCTGATATATGACATTTATGTAAGTGATTAAGGTTTACGTCATTCTTTGGCTTCTGATTATTGTTTAGTGGTTTACTGTGAACACAATCTCTACTACTAATATGAATTTTTGTTTTTCTTGCTCATTTAGGGTGCACTCACTGTGCTACCATGGGTTTGTCTTATGCCTAGGTTTTAAAGGAAAATGGTAAACAATCGTAAAAAAAAAAGATGGATCACTGTCTTCATACTGAAAAAAAAAACGACTTTTATGGTCGAAAGTGGGATAACTTTTCAAAATGTAGCAAATAAATAGAATCATAATTTCATGACGTTTCAAAGACATGTATAAGAAGCAAGCTCCGGGCTATAAATGGACAGACGGCATTTGCCCAGGGCGCCAAATTTTTGGGGGTGCAAAATAAAAGAGATAATAAAAATAAATAAAAGAAACAAATTGCCTTAAAAATATAATTTTAAGTTGTAATCTTTGCTGGAAGTGTGAATTATGTAGAAATAAATGTCTACATTTTTGTGTATGAAAGGCGTGTTTTCTTATTATTTGGCGCCAGTCACCTATGCCCGGGGCCTGATAAGAAGGTATAGCCCCACCTCGCGCCTTGCAATTTTTATTATTCCCGAACATAAAAGAACTTGTATTGTAACAGAGTACCCAGTCGGGGCACAGTCGACAGCACGACTTACTTGATTTAATGTGCAATCTAAAACACCTTGTAAGCAGTTACTTGTTAATTTAATCAATATTTTCGGAGACACATCGTCGTTTTTGTTTTCTTGTAAAACTGTGCCCACCTTTTTTATACTAACATAAACGTTTGAAATTAAAATTGGATGCATCTAGTTAATGCATTTTATATCAAATTATTCACAAACAAGTCTTTCCAATAACTTACACTACTCACATTATTTAAAAGGTCAGATTTCATTTCAGTTTCATTTCAGCTTTTATTGTAAATACCTTTTGACAAAATTTTGATTGACATTTTAACTAATTAAATTCAATTAGTATTTTACTGATCATTATCAAATTGCTCATTTATTGAGGATTTATTCTTACTGGCAATATAACTTTAAATAGACAGTTATGGAAACAAGGAATATATATTCACTGCCATGGAAATATTTTTTTGTCTAAATATAAGAACGACAATATCCACTACAAAAATATTTTAATCAATAACAATATACAAAAGTATCTGTTTTATTCGTATTGGGCCCTACATGTCAAACTAAAATAACTAATAATTTATCTTTAGTGCTATCGAAGATGTGACTTTGATAAAGATTTTTAATAGTTTTGATAAGTTTTAGTATGGTATTGGCAAATAAATGTGTATATTGTTAGCCTTAGTGGGTTTGCTCAAGAATTTTAAATATTATACCTATTAAAGAATATCAAATCTATGGTAAGTGCCAAACTTTTGGTCTTGTTTTCGTTTTGATTAAAATATAAATATATAATCCCTTGGCTTTGGGAGAATTAAGACCTCTTAACTCCCTCAAAACCAAGATTTTTACAATTCTTGTACCTAAAAGAATCGAAAAAATAAAGATAATAATAAAGAATATCTAAGCTTCTTGTATAGGTATGTAACTAATAAGCAAATGCTTGTTCCTAGGTCTATCTTGACATAGTTAATATTAACCACAGAGAAAAAAGAATCATTGAGTAAAATATAATCGAAATAACCTAAAATTAAATGAAAGTTTATATAGCTCACATTCTATAACTATTGATATCACAGATGGAATATAGTTCACGATAATTTGTAGTGCCATGTGTTGCTATTGCTGCCAAGGTAACGGTTGTTGTGCAACTTGCTTGAGAATTGTTTGTTGCATCACGTTGTGTACATTTTTATTCCACTTGTGCAACATTGACTGTGATGAGTGCTGTGAAGGGTGTTGTTTAAGTGACCCGACCGATTTGTAAAATACTAAGTTTATGCTTACATAAAAACTTTCGTCTAAGATGTAAAATAAGCCATTGACTGCAATTACCTACTTTTTAAATTTTATGAATTTCTTATGCTACTATCAAGAAAGTTCTTCAAACTTTTAACTTTATTTTGTGTTATAGGTATTTATTAATTATAACAATATTGCAATTATTGCGAAAAACATAACAACAGCTTAAAAGTCTGTTATTTTCTTAGCACTATTTTGCACATAGAACGCCGTACTCCAAAGAGTAAAATGTAGTACACTGCCATGGCACCGCAGGTTGCGATTGGCTAATAATGGGGTGCAAATATGCTATGCAGGTATATCTAAGTTATTAATGTGAGTGAGCATTATTATATGTACTATAACATATTTGAATATGATAAAATAATACCATATTTAGATTTGCTACAAATTCAATCTTAACGTTTAATAATATTTACACTAGATTAGGCCGAATGAAGTAAAACCTCTTTGTTTGATAATAAACAACAAAAGTATCAGTCAAAGTGACAGTGACAGCCGACTAACAAACATTGTTTGAGGTTAGGTATATGAGGTTATATTGTCAATAATAATAATAATTGTTATTCAATAATATTTCGAGAAAGAAGAATATTAATATTTAAATCCCGTTAAAATGCCGTTCATGAAAGGGAAAGCTCCCATTCGTCGGACTCTAAATTATCTACAAGCTGGCAAGTTGGTTTTGAAAGATAAAATTCGAATATTTTCCGTCGCCTACAATATCGAAGGGAAGAACAACAACGGTGCAAAGGAATTCGTTTTCTGGTATTTACCACAAATCCAATACAAGAACCCGAGCGTACAAGTTGCTACTTTGAAGAATCTAACCCCATCTCCTTTCGTGAAGTGTTATTTTGATGATGGCAGAAAGATTTTAGTGGACGTTGATAACAAATCTAAGGAAGAAATTTTGGAACATTTGATCAACACAGTAGGCAAAAGCAAAACGGTTCTTGAAGCTGAAGCAATCATGGCTGAAAAAAAGGACAACCCGGCAAACTTTGGCATTGGCTGCGAACGTCCCTGTATATGTGAAGTATACGGCCAAGTACCATGTTCAGGTGTTGTGCCACTACCTAAATTTATGAGAGGAAAATATAAAAATGCTACAAACTAACTGAGTTATATTAGTAATAAATTGTGGTAGAATGATGTGAGTAATTGAAAATACAAAAGGTTTATTAAAACACAATAATTATCTTACACAGATACATGTAATTGAATAGAAATTATTATTTGAGGGTCTGTGGCTGAAATGTCTGAAAACTATAAATATACACCATAAATTGTATTTTATTACATGGAGTTCTTTCATCTGAAAAGTCAGCATGTAACTTAGTTATAATTGTAATATACTAATTTTTAGTAATTTCATATAACTTTTATTTCATAAAGTAATTACATTGTTTAGAACTTATATCCTTTGACTGCATTTGCCATAAGAGCTGCACTGATGTACTGCATATTTTGGAAAGAACTGAATGTTCGAGAGTTGCAGTGATGAAAAAGGTCATCATCAACTTCCTCTCCTCTAGGGCATGTGTGGAAGTATATCCATCTTGCTGAAGTGTTCTTTTGGATGTCCTGTAAATATAATAAAGGCATTAGTTGTTAAAATTAAAGTTTTCATGTCCTGCATATTCCTTACAAAAATTCAACTGTTTTGGCAAATGGCAAAAATAATATCATTTTTAATAACAACAAAATTGTATGGCATGGGATTAGGGTTGCCAGATGGTAGGGATTCGATGGTAGGTATATGTTCAGAGATCCGAAAAAAACAAATATGTTTGACAAAAATTGTTAGATTCTGTAAAATCGAAATACAAGAAAAAAAAAATAACCCACATCATAAAAAATATAATAAGTAGATATATTAGCTGTTTAAATGTTATACTATTATGTAATCTTATAAATTGAAAAAAAAGTAGATACTTTTTATTATTTTAAAATTTAATAAATTAAAAGTGGATTTTTATTAGTTTTTTTTTGTCCCAACTGTGATCCCAAAATCCCGTTTTTTTTTCAAATTTTCAGTGTCCAGATATTTTTATGTCTCGCTATCTGGTAACCCTACATGGGGTAGATAAAGCATTTATTTCTATCACAAACATGATGTCAACAATTTGTCTAACAGTTGCACAAACGCCCATTAAAGTTTAAATACCTACGCTTTTAAGTTCTATTGAATGTCAAATTTGTATGGGTAATGTCGCTTTAAATCTATGACAAATATAATGAACGACTGTGCAACTGATCGTAAGAGAGGTTACATAAACCGATTGACATTTAAACAATGAGGAAGTATTTAAAAAAAACGAAAGCATTAAAAAGCACCGCCACTAGATGGCGACTCTAGCTAAAGTTGATTTTTGTAGGAAACGAATGGACCAAAGACAGTCATTTCCATTCCTTTTAACTAACATATTAAAAACTTAGAAATCAATATAAATACGAAAAAGTACAAATAGAATACGAGTTGTTCTTTGAGTATTGAAAACTAATTTACTTTTGAACATGAAAGAAAACTGGAAAGGTTGTCATGGAGAAATCAAGAACGTACCGTAGCGACATCTAGTTTCATTTCGGGAACTAATGTTTTTTTAAATAGGTACTTCCTCATTGTAAACGAAAGAAATAACGTTAATAAACTTTAACAATAAAACTACAAGCTTTTTACCTATAATCTTCATTCACAGATTTGAGGAATATTTTTTTATTTAGTATTATGTAATTGAGTTATTTTTAATATTTGCTTGAAAAGGGATGACAACTAATTTATTATTTTTAATAAAAAAATGCTTAAAAATTCACTATGTCACTGGCACTCTAAGGTAAGACTAGAACCCATGTAGAGTAGATTGCCTGAACATTTATTTTATTTATCAGGCTCTCACAACAATGAGTACACTAAAACTACAATAAAAATTACATAACGACAAGGTTATATACTAAGTGTCCCATTACTTATTGGAGGGCACCGCTTGCATTGTTAGATCATTACACACTTCTCCCACACATAGGCGTTCCAGGCGAGCCACAGCAGCACTATGAGAGACAAGCACGCGCATCACAGCCGAGCGACCGAAACGTCCATATTGAGAACGCGTTTATATTGGCTATAGTTTTAACTTAAAAATAAAAATAATAAAAGAAATATATAATACACGTTACAATTCTAGTGTATGAATAGTTTCTTAATAGCAGGCATGGAAGTCAAAACAAGGTCGATATTATTTTGGTATTCCTTATAAAATGCAGTTGCTCGCGATAAAGGACAGTGCAACTTTAGATTTGTATGACTCTTAGGTGGATGGAAAAGTTTGTTACTGCCAGATCTCGGTAAATGACATGGAATATTAAAGTTTAATTTAGAAAGTAGATCGGGACAGTCAGCAGATCCCATCACAAGTCTTTTTTGAAATATTATATCCGTTATTTTTCTTCGCGATTCTAATGTAGACATATGAAAATGTTTTAAACCATCCTCATATAGTTTGACTTTTTTTCTTATTTTGCATGAAAATGTCAAGTGCCTTATAAATTTAATTTGCAACTTTTCAATGCGTTGTATGTGTATTTTATAGGTAGGTGACCAAACTATACTACAATATTCCAAATGACTTCTGACCAGAGAGTTGTACATGACCATCTTAGTTAGAGGTTTTTTGAAATTTTTACATTAAGAATGATCAGTATAGTCTGAAACTAGAAGACATATGGAAATCTGTTCTTAGGACCTAGATTTTAGATATGTAGTTATTTTGAATTCCCTTTTTACAAAGCCAAGCATTTTAGAAGCCTTTAAGACACAGGTGTTAATATGATTATTAAAATGCAATTGTTTGTCGATATGAACGCCCAAATCCCGAATTTCGTCGAGAATTTCTTCATTTAATTTGTATTTAGTATGTATTACATTGCGATTACGAGTGAATTTTATATGCTTACACTTTTTTATATTGAGCGTCATTTTATTTTGCTGACACCACACCATGAATTTATCCAAATCCTTTTGAAACAACTCCGAATCTCTATAATTTGTTATTGTTTTAGTAGCTTTTATATCATCAGCAAACATGTACAGACTAGAATGCCGGAAACACTGCTCCACATCATTAATAAAAACATTGAACAGATAAGGACCCAAGTGAGACCCCTGTGGAATACCCGATGTTGCTATATAAGGATAGGATCTGAGTTCATTCATCACAACTGTCAGATCACGTTGTGTGAGATATGATCGAAACCATCCAAGCAGTGGCTCTGAAACTCCACAAACAACCAATTTTCCAATTAGAATATCATGGTTTACCGTGTCGAAGGCCTTGCAGAAATCAGTGTATACCGCATCAACCTGCACCCGTCAATCAACTGCCTCTACAAGGTCCTCGACACAAGTAACCAAGTTAGTAGCAGTCGATCTACCTTTTATAAACCCATGCTGTATGATTGATAGTAACTGTTTCAAATGCCACCACAATATAGGACAAATAAGAGCTTCAAATACTTTGGCAAGGACGGATAAAATAGCAATCGGTCTATAGTTGGTTACATTTGTTTTATCTCCGGCTTTAAAAACTGGAACTATTTTTGTCTCTTTCCAAACTGTTGGAAACACACCCTCGCGCAGGGATCCATTATATATAATCATCAACGGAAGGGCCAGCTTTCCGGCAGTTCTAGATATAAACACAGGCGGGATTTCATCAGGACCAGCTCCTTTGTTTACATCGAGTCGATTCAATCTGCACAAAACTTCGCTTTCGTTGAAAGATACATTGTTTAAAATATTATTGTTACTAGAGTTTACATTATTTGAATAAGCTTGATGAGGATCGTTAATGGGATTTGTATATACCCTGGAAAAGTGTAATGCAAAGAAGTTACATATTTCATTGCCATCGTCAGAACTGTTATCTCCATATGACATAACACTAGGATAATTACTGACTGCACCTCTTTTATGCTTTAAGTAACTCCAAAACAGTTTAGGATTACGCGCTATCTTATCTTCCAAACCCGCAGTATAAGAGTTATAACAAACCACAGCCATGCGATCACATCGTTTTTTAAGGAGATCAAATTCAATTATATTCAGAGGATTGTTATATTTTTTTATCTTTAATCTTAATCTAATCTCGAACATTAATGAAAATAAGCTCTGTAGTAGCGAAAAAGTAACAAGTGCTTGAAAAATTTTGTCAGTTGTGTTACGTCCTGGGTAGCTCAGTGGTTAGAGCAGTCGCCCGGATCGTGAAAGGTCTGGTTCGAGTTCGTGTGCTAGGAAAGTGGTTTTCTAAGCATTTTTCATTAAGAATATTTTCCAGTATAGCTTTAAGAATGCAAAATTGATCAAATACAACAGATTAAACAGCCACACACAAAAAAAATCGGCCTGGGGGTCTGACTATGTATACTATGTTTTCGGGGTAATAATTATGGACCTCGAATTTAGATTCACCAACCCAGAAAACATAGAGTATACAGAATCAGACTATAATAGTCTGAGTCGCTCGGTGGCGTAGTGGATAAGCGCCGCGGCCCGAGATCGTTGTCGTTTAGCAACTTTCGCAAGGGTTGGTCACGGGATGGGTGACCAAAAAAATATTATCTCGAGCTACTCCGTGCTTCAGAAGGCACGTTAAGCCGTTGGTCTCGGCTGCATTTGCAGTCATTAATAACTTCCAATCCGCATTGGGCCAGCGTGGAGGGTCATGCCCCATACTCCTTAACCATCCATAAAGAAGGCCTGAGCCCCTGTAGTGGGGGCGTAAAAGGGCTGGTGATGATGATGATGATGATTGTCTGACTGCTGGAATAAATGATATTTTTTTACTCATTCATTATCCGTTATACCACAGATCAAACTTTTTTTTTTAATAAAAGACAAAGGAATACTTACCCTGACCCCAATATGAAACTCTTTCACTTCCTCCTTGTTGTGAGTAGTGGGCCCCGATATAACAACAGTAGCATTGCTCAGCACTTGTGTTGTCTTCATGCATTCCTTGGTTTCAGTACGACTGTCGCTTGTCATCACCTCACTGGCTTTGAGCAGGAGGGGAGAAACTCCTGCCTGGTGAACTGAGGGCATCATTCATTGTCGGAGAAAGGGTATAGATGTTATAGAAGGAGATTGTTCAAATTCATTATTTTTTTATATAGGTGTAAAATTTCTCTCGTCCATCAATAGATGACGTTGTGCGATTTGGCATCGCGGTAGTAACATTATTTCTATTATTTTATATAATTGTTAGCCTTATGAAATACCGATGGTCGCGTTGTTGAACCACGGCTGTGGTAATACAAAGTAGATCTTAGTATGTGTGTTTTATTGTTTACTAGCGCCCCCTATAGTGAAGTTTTTGTGTTAAACAAATTTGGTGCCGAAACCCGGGATTAATTAAAAATCTATGGTAGTGGTGAGTGAAAAATAAGTGAAATTTCTACCTTAAAACTGTAAGTAAAAAGACTTAGAAAATTTAATCAAATATTTGGACTTGTAAAATTTTCAAATAATTTCATGGACTTAGAATAGTTTTGCAAAAAGTGTTCAAACGTGGAATCTATGCCAAAAAAAATATTCAAGTGTAATAAATTTAAAGACTTAGAATAATTTGTGCAGAAATCGTCTTTCAAATAAACATATTTTTGCTGTATACATTTCGATCATATTTCTAAATAAGTTGCAATAATGGAAGTACAGAAACTGACGATAAGAGATGGGTCGTTGACAGATTTTCCGTCGACGAAACGAAGCCGTTCATGGACCTTGATCGACTAGTCGATCAACTAGTTGATTTTAACTATAGTTGACACATAGAACTACGTCAACGGGTACGAACTTTGGACGAAGTTAAACGGTTTTAATTGTTTTATTGAACCGTATATCAATATTTAAAAGTAAACATTGTTGATCATCTGTACCTGGTTATGATTTTTTATTGTCGAAAGATAGCGCTAGTATTCTAATTAGATATTGTTTTGGGTTTTGTATTTTAAACGAAACCGTATCATTAAGTCTTCGCTATCCGTCCGTCTGTCTGTCACTAGGCTGTATCTCATGAACCTTGATAGATAGATAGTTAAAATTTTCACATAAGATTCATTTCTTTTGCCAATAATGAACAAATACTAAAAACAGAATAAATATTTGCTTTTATTTAATAAAATAATGTTTTTGCTCGATATAGGGATGTTAAAAAATAATCGATTTTTATTTTAATCGATTATTATTTTAATATAATCGATTTTTTATAATCGACTTTCCATGTCATATTAATCGATTTTTAAAAAATCGATTAAATAAATTGCGCGGTTCAATCGATTTTCATAAATAGCATCATCTATGCGCCAAATGAAAAAACTCGAAGCATTATTACTTAAAAGTTGATTATATAAAAACGGCGCCATCTGTAGGTATGTAGGTATATATGATCTATTTCATGGCGACCGTGAACACGATGGTCCGAAGCTACAAAATAGTGGTGTGAATTGTGACATGGGACGGAGGTCAAGCTGTTAGTTATTTTCCTACATACTTATAATGGGATAGACAGCAAATTATTATTACTCCGAGAATTAAATTAACTATGTTTATCAATTGGATATAAAGAGAAGATGCAAGAAATTCTTAAAAGAAGTCATTGAAGAAACTGCAATGGTTATAATACAAAAAGTAATTAAATGATAACGAAGAAGAAATGGCGGATAACCGAAGAAAAAAATATGTAAGAAGAATCTGATACTCAAGACGACATTAGAATAACATCGATGTTGACATCGATATCATCATCGTAAGTCCAACATCGATGTTTGATATTTATCGAAAACTAAACATTTACATTCATGACAATATTTTTTTTTTATATTTGTATTTAATTTTTTGCGACAATAAGGTTGTCATTTTGATGGGGTGCTCATTTAATTTTTATTATTATATAACGTTTAAAGATACTGAGAATTTCTATCAATAATGATATTTGGTTTTATTATTCCTTACCTTGAAAGTTTAAAAGAACATTTGCTTTGATTTTTAGTTTTGAATTGTCAATTTTTTTATTCATATTAGTTTTTTTTAATCTGATTAATTGTTAATATGAATCTTTTAGGTTTATTATTGGAATATGCAAAGCATGTAGGATTTTAAATAATAGAATAAAAATCGATTTTTTCGCAAAAATCGATTATTTATTTTCATTGAAATCGATTATTCACAAATCGATTTATAATTTATAAAAGATAATCGATTTTTATTAAATCGATTATTTTCTATTAATCTCACATCCCTAGCTCGATATCGATTCTTGCAGCGAGTAGACCCTTGAAAAATCACTTAAAAAATAAACAGTTAAATTAAAATAAAATAAATACTCAAGTTGGTTCTCGTACAAATACAACAGATTTAATTTTTTGCCGTTTTATAATGGTAAGTACGGATCTCTTCGTGTGCGAGTCCAACTCGCACTTCACTTAGCCGTTTTAAACATACAGTTAAAAGAAATATTATGATTTTTTTCTGTAATAGGATAATTAATTTAATTAATAATTAATTAAAATAGTAAATTAATATTCACTGTAGAAAAAGTTAACTTATACTAAGTAGTAAAATTCTTAACACCGCCATGTCCAAAAACGTATAATACCATCTATCGGGGATTAACGTAAACAAACAAAGTCTAACATGTATTTAAACAAGGCCTATGTATTAGATACGCGTGTTCAAATATTTACTTACTTCCTTTGACTTTAGAGTTTAAATTATTTCAGCTGTCAAAGTTACATGAAAATTTAATAATGGAAACAATCGAATTCCATTGTATTATACAGATAAAGTTATGCGTCGCAGTTTCGTAATATGTTTATAGATGAACGGTGCGTTCTTCGTTTAGCCGTCGACTTTTTAACTGGTTGTATTATTGTATTATACGACAAAACTAAAGCGTTGTAGACTAGGTGTACGTTGATCAACGAACGTAACGCTCTTTATCTGATCATTGAAAATTCAACTAGTTGAATTATCAACTATAGTTAACGTATGCAACTACGTCGACAGGATAGACGTGGACGGATGGGAGTGTGCGTTTATTTATGAACTACAACCAACGTACAAATATTAACCGTATTGGATGGACTATATAGACTTTCGCAGTTGACCGAACTACTTAACGTTAATGGATATAAAAAATAATATAGTATTTATTTTGTGTAAGATCGTAGTTACCTAGGTGTAGGTATAATAGAAGAAATTTACGGTTTCATGTTTTTTAATAATCTAACTAGAAATCTTTAATAAATATTTTATTATATTTATCAATAAATATTATTTTTCGTTTATAGTGATATGTTTTACTATTTTAACATAATATTATAGATATACTGTACTTTAGGTTTTGTTTGTTTTGGTTCAAAATAAAATTATTAATCTTAATATTAAAAATTATTGATAGAGATTTTATTTTAGAGAATTTAATGCCCAGAGTGAATTAAATTCTCTAAAATAAAAAAAAATCTATAAACGTTCTTTCAGAGAAAGAAAGGTTAGAAAGATTATCAGACAAAAAAAAATCCCAAGGAAACCCTAATTAAACACACAATTAGACGAGTGTATGCAAAACTAAAGAAAAGTTTCTTATCGCAACAATAGTTGATCTATACTAACTAGTAAAATTCTTAACACCGCCGTGTAGATAAATACAAGAACTGTATAACACCATCTATTAGAAACAAATGTAAACAACAATCACTTTTGACATTCATATATATATACAAGGCCTATGTATTAGACGCGCGTATTGAAATATTTACTTACTGCCGTTGAATTTAGAGTTTAAATTATTTCAGCGATCAAAGTTACATCGAATCTTTATGAATGGAAAATGATGCGTTGCAGTTTCATAACATGTTGTTAGACGAACGGTGGGTTCTTCGTTAAGGCGTCGATTTTTCAACTAGTTAACCAAAGAACTGTCAACGGTCGACGCGTTGATTCTACGTTAACGGTTGATTTAACTAGTCCGTTGATTCAACGCCCATCGCTACTGACGATTATACATACATACAAGAAGATAGATTTCAAAAATTAGTAAAAGCTGAAATCAATTATAAGAAAAGTCCAAAGGATAGAATTACTTTAGGATATTTAGAAGCGAGATTGGAAACTTTAGATAAGTTGTGGAATGACTTTGAAGAGACACATACAAATATTATTACGTCTGTTAAGGCTGATGAGCGCGGTACTCTAGCCTACTTCAAAAATAGTATTTATGATCAATTCGAAGAAAATTACACCTATTATAAGGGTACTTTGAGAGAAGCGCTTCGAAAAATAAGTTCAACGCTCATTCAATCCAATCTGAATAAAACAACTTCTTGTGATGTCAAATTGCCTAAGATACAATTACCCAATTTTAGCGGAAATACAGCGAATGGCAGTCGTTTCATGACCTATTTACGTCAGTTGTACACAATAATAATAAAATATCTTCTGTTGAAAAGCTGCATTATCTAAAGAGCGCCTTAACTGGCGAAGCAGAAATCTTAATTCGTAATTTGCCAACAACAGAACTCAACTATGAATCAGCATGGGAAAAGCTCACCACAAGATACAACAATAAACGATACAATTGTAATGCAATTCTTAGAACATTATTTGCACAGAAACAAATTATTGTTGAATCAGCAAATGCTATCAAGGGTTTACTGGACGTAACATCTTCCTGTTTGACTTCATTAAATAATCTCAACATTCCTACAAATTCATGGGATCCTATTATCATATTCATGGTTGTGTCTAAATTAGACCACGAATCACTACGACGATGGGAACTAAATATTAGCGGAATTCCAACGAATGGGCTTCCCACTTGGAATGATTTAGTTGTATTTCTAGAATCACGATTTCGAACGTTAGAAATGATTGACAGTAATAAACCAATGCAAAGAACCCCTCAACAAAATTTTAGACGACCAGAAAAGGTAAAATCATTTGCAACTGTACATGATGAAAAAAGTGATATGAAGTCAAAATGTACCATGTGTTCAGGGAATCATTTTCTATATCAATGTAAGAATTTTGGCCAACTTTTACCAAATGCGAGACTAGACTTTGTACAAACAAAGTATTTATGTTTCAATTGTCTTGCGCCCACTCACTCAGTTAAAAATTGTCATCAATCTACGTGCTGCCGCAGATGTGGTAGAAGACACCACTCATTACTACACGTCGATAAGCAAAACGTTCAAGGGCCCATAAATAATTCAGAAAATACACACACTACACCAAAACGACCCACAGATGAGGATAAAACTACATCAACCGATCGAGAAGTAAAGATTGCTGCTAATTTTGTCAAAGAAGATGAAACAATTGATCGGTCACATGTTTTGTTGGCGACAGCAGTCGTCAGAGCATATTCACGTAATGGTCAATCGAACCTACTTCGTGCATTAATTGACCAGGGATCTCAAGGATCTTTTATTTCAGAAGAAATCGTCCAGTTATTAGGTCTTAAGCGTGTGCCAGTAAGTGGTTGCGTGTCAGGTTTGGGAGATGGTCAATTAAAAATCAAATACATGGTGTCTCTCTGTATAGAATCAAAGAGGAATTCAAATGATTCAATTCAGGTTACTGCGTACGTATTAAAATCACTTGTCTCACGAATTCCTTCTACTAAAATTCCATCACCTAATTGGTTAGAACTTGAGAACCTTTCACTAGCCGATTCAGGATTTGCATCACCAGGCAAAATAGATCTTTTGCTTGGCGCTGAAGTTTACTGTCAGATATTGTTAGGTGATATGCGTAAACACCCACAAGGAAATTTACTAGCTCAAAATACAATTTTTGGGTGGGTTATTTCAGGTAGAGTATCACCATCAGCTTTAGCAACGAGACCGTTAGTAAGTTTACATGTTCAAATCAAAGAAGATAATTTACTCAAAAAATTTTGGGAGTTAGAAAATGAACCGAATACAATTAAAAGGAAATTATCCAAAACAGAACAAATATGTGAAGAATTTTATGAAGCTTCAACTTTCAGGAACAAAGAAGGAAGGTTTGTGGTAAAGCTACCTTTTAACAGTCAAGACCCAGAATGTCAATACGGAAGACTGAAAGATATTGCACAAAGAAGATTTCAGTTGCTCGAAAAAAGGTTTCAAAAAAATCAAAATTTTAAAGAAGAATACTGCAAAGTGATTCAAGAATATTTGGATTTAAATCATATGGTAAAAATCGAAGATGATGTGGTCGATTCAAAGGCAGTCTACCTTCCTCACCATGCTGTAGTAAGGGAAGATAGGGAAACGACTAAATTACGTGTTGTATTTGACGCATCTTGCAAAGGCGTTAACGGTGTATCGCTGAATGACAATCTTCTTGTTGGTCCTAGACTACAAGAGGATTTGAGGCACATTTTAATGCGATGGCGCAAATTTCCAATATGTATTGTAGCAGATGTCGTAAAGATGTATCGACAAGTTCGAGTAAATCAAGAAGACACACGTTATCAGAGGATAATTTGGAGAGCGATCCCTAAAGAACCCTTAGGTCATTATGAGTTACTCACACTTACTTTTGGCACTGCCTGTGCACCTCATTTGGCCGTGAAATCACTGCAACAGTTAGCGGATGAAGAAAAATGCAATTACCCTATTGCAGCAGAAATTGCAAAGCGTGATTATTTTGTTGACGACCTTATGACTTGCTGTCTCACGGATGAAGAGGCTATTGAAATCTACAATCAAATGAATAATATGCTAAAATCCGGTGGGTTTCAGTTGCAAAAGTGGAGTAGTAATAGTAAAAAATTACTACAATTTATTGATCAAAATAATCAAAATGATTCTCATTCAATCGACATTAGGACAGATAATATGGTCAAAGTTCTCGGTATTTGTTGGAATAGAAATACCGATGAGTTTCAATACACAGTGGATTTAGAAGACAGACACCTACGAAGCGAAAAGTGTTATCAGATGTAGCTAGACTTTATGATCCTATGGGCTGGATTGCGCCAGTTGTGGTTATGGCCAAAGTACTTATCCAGAGATTGTGGAAGTTAGGGTTGCCGTGGGATGATGAATTGCCACAAGAAGTTTTGAATGACTGGCTTAAATACAGATCAGATTTAATGCAAGTGAAAAATATCTTAATTCCAAGATGGATTCATTTTATTAATGATTGTGAAATCGAACTGCATGCATTTGCGGACGCTTCCCAATTAGCTTATGCAGCAGTAGTTTACTCAAGAGTGATAAATAAAAATGGTGACGTTTACATAAACCTTATAACTGCAAAAACTAAAGTTGCGCCAATAGAGAAGGAACTTTCGATTCCCAGATTAGAACTTTGTGGCGTAGTTTTGGCAACAAAATTATTGTATGAAGTTTCGCAAGTTATGAAAGTGCCAAAAGAAAGACTTTTTGCATGGTCAGACTCAACTGTTGTGTTGGCATGGTTACGTGGATTGCCATCACGATGGACCACCTTTGTTAGCAATCGTGTATCTGATATTCTAAATATTTTAGATAGCGATCAAATCAGACATGTAAGCACAAAAATGAATCCCGCTGACTGTGCTTCTCGAGGTTTACAACCGTCAGCCTTAAAGAAAGAAAACCTTTGGTGGAAAGGGCCTGCATGGCTTCATCAACATATTTTTGATTTACCCACATTACAGTACAATACCGAAGAAGAAATGAGGACAAGCAAATCGTCGGGAATCATGACTTTTTTTACGGAAAAGAAAAGTGACATAAACAAACGGATATTAGAAAAGGAAAAGGAATTTATATGGAGCAAATATTCATCACTGAGAAAGATGTTAGGAATTCTGTCATATGTTAGAAGATGGTTAAATGTAAAAACAAAAGTTTCATCAGATAAAGAAAAGTATCCAAATTTTATTACTGTGAAGGAAATGAATGAATCTTTGGAAGTATGTATTAAACAAGTTCAAGATTTGAATTTTAGAGAAGAAATTAAACAACTAAAATTATACGGAAATGTAACTTAGAAATGTGCACTGTATTCTCTCTATCCCTTTTTAGATGCAAAAGGGCTTCTGAGAGTGGGTGGCCGCATCGAAATGGCAAATATAAATTACGATAAAAAACATCCGTTAATAATGCCTGAAATAAGTCATCTTACCCAAAGCGTTATTGATGACGCACATAAATCGACAATGCACGGCGGCCCTCAAGCTATGCTTGTTTACCTAAGAAACCGATTTTGGATAATACGCGCTAGACAGCAAGTTAAAAAATACTTTCGACGTTGTGTCACATGCATCAGATATTCTCAAAGAAAGAATACTCCTTTGATGGGTCAATTACCCGAGGTGCGTTTGCATCCGAGTAAAGTTTTCAAATCTTCTGGTGTTGATTATGCAGGACCAATCAACATTAAATTTTCTCCAGGAAGGGGAGCAAAATCCTACAAGGGCTACGTATGCCTATTTGTTTGTATGGTGACTCGAGCCATCCATATTGAAGCCGTATCCGATTTAACTTCAAAAGGATTTATTGCCGCATTTCGAAGATTTGTTGGACGTCGAGGTCGTTCAAGTTCATCAAAGTTCTAATCTGGGAATCGAAACTTTTTATTTATCACGTTGTTTGGATCTTTACTGCGACAACGGTACTAACTTCGTTGGCGCAGAAAGAGAATTAAGAGAAATATTTGATACAGCGAAATCTCGAATGCCTCAAGAGATAGCGGAACTGTTAGTTCAGGAAGGGACGACGTTTCATTATATACCACCTCACAGTCCCAATTTCGGTGGGTTGTGGGAAGCCGGAATACGTTCAACCAAAACTTATTTAAGAAAGGTAATAGGTGATCATACATTGACTTACGAAGAGCTATCTACTGTATTAATCCAAGTTGAATCATGCCTTAATTCGCGTCCGTTAAGTTAATTAAGTGATAATTCTATAGACCCTCTCCCGTTAACACCTGGCCACTTCCTGGTAGGTGAACCACTTATTAACATATGTGATGACTTTAACTGTAACGAAACCAAAAATGTAACTACATTAGATAGATGGCGACTAGTTCAAAAAATGACAAATGATTTTTGGTCGCGTTGGTCTAAAGACTATTTGTTAAACTTAGATAAAAGATATAAATGGAGTACAAAAAAATCTGAAGTAGATATTGATGATGTTGTTGTAATACGTGAGGAGAATTTGCCTCCTACGAAATGGATTCTTGGTAGAATTGTGCAAAAACATACTGGCAAAGATAATGTCACACGAGTAGTCACTATAAAATGTAAAGATAAATTGATAAAGCGTCCTGTAAGTAAGCTTTGTCTTTTGCCTAAATAAGATATGTTGTTCCAAGTTTATTTACATTTTTATCTCTCTACTAAAAGTGATTGTTTTTATTTTTTCATGTTTTATTGTTTCGAATTTAAAGGTTTTCTTTTTAAATCCACATTTTGTCACGGTGGGCGGAATCTGTTTAACTATATTTATTTTTAATGTTAGAATAGTTTGTAGCATTTTATAAAAACTCGTAATTACTCATATTATTTGAATGAGATACTGATATTGTTTAAACTGAAGGACAAGTCCTTGGTGGGCGGAATGTTCAAATTCATTATTTTTTTATATAGATGTAAAATTTCTCTCGTCCATCAATAGATGACGTTGTGCGATTTGGCATCGCGGTAGTAACATTATTTCTATTATTTTATATAATTGTTAGCCTTATGAAATACCGATGGTCGCGTTTTTGAACCACGGCTGTGGTAATACAAAGTAGATCTTAGTATGTGTGTTTTATTGTTTACTAGCGCCCCCTATAGTGAAGTTTTTGTGTTAAACAGAGATAAATTGAGTGGAGATGTCACATGACGTTACAACCTAAATTTCTTTTTTGCACCCAGGCATAATATCATTATTAGGAGCCATAACTATATCTCCGAGCTATAATAGTTTTAGAAAGTGGTGCGATTAATCGTCTGACGCTTTATCGTAAAATACAATTTTTCTAGTACTCCAATGTAACAAATACATTAAATATACGGTTTCCGTATGTTATGAGTTAACTTTTAGAGTATAATGTTTTGTACATATACGTAAAGTTAAATTTTTTGTAGCTTATTTTGAAAAATACTATATTTTTCTGAGGAAATGTTACAACCCTAGTTTTATCTATAGAATTACCTCTTTTTTGCAACAACAACGAAATCTAATATTGGCGCCCAACATAGGACAAAGCAGGAGGTACGAGTTGAGCACTGGATGCGGGTGTCCCACATACGCTAAGGTCACATTCTGCATTGTACCGTATTCTTCCTGCAACGTATGCGAAACCTTTTAACAGACATTACACGGAAGGAAACGACAAAGTTAAAAATACATTTAAAGAGGAGAGGAGAGGCCTGCGGTGCAATTATTTTTTTTTATTCTTCATTTTGTTTAGTATGATTGTGCTGTTGGCGGTTCCCACAATGTTAAAACAATAAAAATAAACTGACAAGTCCGCACCTGCAAAGGGTTGCGTGCAAACTTGTAGATTTCAAATAATTAATGAATCCTAAAAAATAAAATATATATGTTTTCAAATATTTAAAGTCATGAAATTTTCTCAATTTATTACTTCTCTCGACTATAGATCCTATCAATTTTGAATCTCTTGAGAGTATCTATCTATGCATAAATGGACGTATATTTCTTCGTTAATTTGGAAGTTTTATTTTTTCACATATTCAATGGATTGTTCACCCATAGAGATTGTAGACACGCTTTACCGCAATAGTGTCTTGACAGATAGATAGACAGACAATAGAATGATCGTGTAAGGACTCCATTTTCCTTTTGATGTATGGAACCCCTAAAAAATGACAACCGATTCCCTAATTTTATTAAAATACTAGCTTCGTAAATATTATCCCACGTGGCCTCTAGGGAATTGTTTATTTGGATATAGATTCCTATCACGACACAGATGACAAATTGAGTAGTAAACAATGTTTTCATACAAACTTCCACTTTTATTTTCATTCCTTTATTTGCTGTTTTTCGGGATAAAATATATCCTATGTTCACTGAATATGATGTAGCTTCCCGTAGGTGAAAGAATATTAGTATAGATAATTAAAATTGTTACAATGATAGCCATGATGGTGGCCAATGATTGTATACTGGCGTGTGTTCTGGACCTCATGCAGAGTACTGGCACATTGGACTGGTTGGCGAATCTCTGCACGCACATGTGTGTGGACGTAGCGACGAAGATCACATCCGCCATTAAGGAAAATACTCTGTAAATAACAACGATCAATCGTCTAACAAAACCTTTCTCTTTAAATAAAGTATTGAAGACTGTGTAGCACTCAATAGATATATAGTATTTAATTCTATTATGCAGGGTGAAAGCTGCTTGCAAATCTTTCAATTCACACAATGATTCTAGCGATATCTCATCGATTTCATGGCGGTATTTTGTTTCTTTGACGTGGATAAATTTATAAAGAAGATATGTTTGGGATAAATTATTAATTTGGTAATGCTGCTCTCGAATCCATAATTTCAATATAGGAATATTAATTTACCAGCATCTCGAAAGTGTAGAAAATTCTAGGACTGAATAAAAAAATTGGTACCATAATCTTCTCAGAAGTTTCCCGATTTTAAACATTCAACAGTCACGAATAATGTAAAACCAAAAATATTTTAAATTCAAATTGACGATACTCGTCGTTTAGAATCACCAAGATCGGGAGCTTTTCACCTTAACGAAAGTTACAAAAGAGTGAACCGTTACTTTACTTTCCAACATAATCGTTGTCCCATATGAGATGGTCGATGATGTTGACGTCGTAAGCACCCAGAAACGTAGCGGCCTTCGACACAGCCATATTCAGAATAGGTTCATTCAACTCCTGAAGTATCATCACTTTGGAATTTTTCAGTATATCCTGTAACAATTATAAAAGAAGAAGAAAGTAGAAACATACGAACATAATTTTCTAAGCAAATGTGGGCATCCTTGAGTAGGCTTACGATTAACAGCCTAAACTGAATGTGGGTTGAACTACATCTGTCAGCACGGTATTGTCTTTTTCCCTAGCCTTATCGTTTTCATTTAACGCTTGCTAGAAAATTGCTTAGCCCGCCGTGGAATCATGTAACAATAGGTATCTTTTCATTCTAGCAAAAAAAGTACATCTGAACTTCTAACTGGCAGAAGGTAATAAAAAGACGATATCGTGCTGCCAGATGTAGGCTAAATCCTAGTGTTTCATTTATTAAAATAAATAGTAACCCACCATTCTCTTGTTATGAGTGTCGCCTATGCAACATTTTAAGTTGATCGCGCTCCATATGATTTCCATTACCATTTGTGCAGTCCATTGCTTGAAACATATGAGGTGACGCGGCTGTGGTGAGCTGTGTAATTAAAGCCAACGTACAATATGACGTGCAGGTTATTTGATTAAATGTACCAAAGTACCGAATCGAAGCACCGTATCGAAGGTTCCAGATTATACCTATATAGGAGAAATATTAAGTCGGTTGAATTAATTTTTATTATTGACAAAATCAATGTAGAATATTCTCTTTTCTGCTCTCGGGTCTGTGTGTTGCGCTACTTTTATTGCTTCAGTTACTCTTCTATCTTCTGAACAATATGTGTGATATAATGTCGCTTCTCAATATATGTACGCCGAGATCTTTTAAACTAGATACACAATGGATTTGCATCAATACACAGAGTTATTCAAAAAGAAAGGTTTATTTATACATATGAATAATACACTATACTACACTATATAATACACGCGGGCTATGTCGCTGGCGGTAAGGATTCAAGAAATGAAGTAGGAAGTTCGAAATCAGAAGTTTTAACATTTTTAAGATCAACTAGTGAAATATAATTAAAATTATCCTGTCTTTTTGTATTTGAGGGGTAGATGGAAAGAAATGAACGTCTCAAATTATTTACTTTACACATCTTGCGCTTCCTTAAAATTAATATCGATTATTAAAGTTACATACGGTGGACGGAAATTTCTAATCTGTAGATAAGGTATTGGACACAATTTAAGCAGCTTCATAATTCTCTACGCGGAGATTTAGTTAAAATGGTAAAGTATCATGGAAAATGGTCATATATTTAGCTTGAAACATGGGAAAGGAACAAAGAGCATGGTGTCTAAGAGTAAATGAAAAGAACATTTACAATTTTCAATGTGCTCTATGGAAGAAAGGATCGGAGAGTCCAAGAAGAATGGCGAAAGAAATGCATGCCTTATGTGAAACTAAAACTTGTTGTTTGAATTCTCTTTGGAAGAAACTAACCGCCTCAATGAAATATGGCCCAATTTGAAGATTAATATGATGGCATATCTTTTTTTTATATTTTAATCAAAGGACCTGATACTGTCTCTAATACAGAGATAATTTTCTGTACAGAGTATAAAATAAAGTCGCTCCCCGGTCGCTCAGATGTTTAAAATTACACAACGGATCTTTATATGCTTTCTATAAATATATAGAGTGATGGAAAGTTTATACCGGGAGCCACAAAATGACCGACAAAGCCGAAAGTTTCAAGTCAGGTTACATGCAAACATCATTTTATTTGATAAATATTTCAAAATAAAGGATTAAAAATGGGGTTAATATTTTCTAATTTCTATGTCTTGAGAGCCCTATAATGCGAAAATACATTAATTTAATTTAATTATTTACCGATATCTTGATGATAGTCGATGCTGATAATGTCCATTTCCTCTCTGAAGACTGAGCTAAGCACGATGTTTTGCATGCATGCAAACACATCACATTTCACACAAAACTAAACACAATCTTTACTAAACTATACTTAACACTCAAGACGAACACTGTAGTATCTTATTAACAAATATACAATTAAAAATGCCCTAGAACAAAACAAAAATCGACGAAAAGGCGCTTTGACAATGAGAAAAGCAAAAATATATCATTTCATGCGTTCGATCAACAGTTGTATTGTTGATCGAAGTTTCATGCATAAGTACTGTATTGACTCTTTTTAATTTTAATAAAAATAATAATAGTCATTGAACACGGCATTTTTTCGTGCTTCGTGTTCTAGGTAGGTGCAGTTGACATGTAAAGCTATGCAAGAATGTTTATCTCATTCTAACAAGAGGTATGCAGAAGATTCTGAGAGGGAGATAAACACAGAATACAGAAAGTGTTCTGTGTTTGTATAATGTTACCCCCCCATAGCAATTTAAAATTGTTTCTGACTTTCAACAAGTTTGTTACATCAAAAAAGAAGACTTGCTTCAAGTTTGCCATGACAACTTGCAGCAAGTTTAAATCAACCTTTCTAGTTTCAGTGTGACAAACTTGCATTACCTTTGACATATCAAAAGTAGTGCAAGTGTACTGACTCGAATACCTCGTAGGTACTCACGTACTCGAGTACTTGAAATACAGGTTTCGAGGCAAATATTACTTTATGTTTACTAAGTTTTTATTAATCTTTTGATCATTCAAAAATTTTGGTCCAAAAACGATTGCGACTTTAAAATTAGACCACAGCACAGAGCCTAGCCTAAGAGTCAAAGTAGTTTACTGGAACGGATAGTTTCGAATCCCATATTAAGATCACATTATACCCCAGATACAATCTAACAATATAAACTGATACCGCGATTCATTAAATGAACAGCGCCATCTAGTTTGCAGACTTAGAACTATTCAGGCACCTATGAAGATGATGGGTGTGTTACAAATAAGTATCTTTGTCATAACAATATTCAAACAATATTGTCGCAAACTTGAAACTTCATATTTAACATAACAATATTGCAGCGACATTGTCACAAACTTGCCTCGTATATTTGACGCAGCAATTTAGAATCAAAGAAAAATCAAACTTGCCCCAAGTTATCTGGGACGCTACCACAATAAAGTTTACACCGATTTAAAACGCAATAATGTACGGGTATGATGTGTCTTATAATAAAACGTCATTGAATGGGTAAATAAAACAATAAATCAGTTGTTACATTAATATCATCATCAAGATTAACATATAAATACATAGAAATATTTATAAACGGAAATCGTTTGAAATATTTTTCTCGCACTTTTCTTCGTCATGTTTACCGACTAAGTTCATTTGTATTTCTGTAAAAGTTTTCCCTTTTGTTTCGGGAAATAAAAAGGTTATTAATCCAGACATTATTAGACAGTTCAAGCTAAACATCCAATATCCAGCGGCTGGTCCTATGGCCAGCATAAGAGGCGCGAAAAATCTGATCACCACGAATACGGCTATAGTGAATAGAACAGAACAGATGGACAAGCCGACTGCTCTTGACGAACTGTCGAACATTTCAGCTGATAACATCCAGTTTATTGATCCCGGACCTAAAGAAAGAGGAAATATAACTTGATAAATATTTCATAAATAAACTATTATGATAGTAAGTCTATAATTTTTAATGCTATTAGTACAAGAAAGTAATGGTCCATTTATATAAGACTTATAACCTAGATATTTCAATAAAATTCAAAATCGTTCTATTTCATTTTACTGGCTTGATTACTGGATTGGAGGGAGGCCGATATTAGCCTCGCTTAATGAACTGTCTGGATTACTAGCGTTGTGTAAATGGTCCATGAGGTGTAACAAACAACTCCAAAGGATGCTCCGTGGAGGGGCAAAACACTTGTAGTAGTGGTTGTGAGATACGTTACCACTTGTATATGTGCGTTTGCGGGAAGCAGGTGGTGCATGCACAGTAGTTCTTGAAGATACTGATTGAATATAGAAGTTCAATGGACTTTCGCAAGGTAGCACCTGATTCTATTATACAATAGTGAAACAACCTGCAAAATGGCGAGTGTTTTTGTGATGCTGAAATCAATTCTCTGTCTGGCTAGCACAGATAACGATCATTGATAATTTTTTTCTAAGTGGTTGTGGTACCTAAGTTGTTTTAGTATTCCAGAATACGAGGGCTTATGTAACTTGAGTTCTAAGAATTTTGTGATCAGAAAATTCTAATGGGTGATGGGTTTTATGTGAATGTACCTAGTAACCGTAATCTGCTTATACATATACTTAAGTTCTGTTTTATAGATATATATTTTTTCTGTGGTCTTTTATCTTTTGAAATAAGTGTGAAGAAGCCTTAATACTGGACAGCTAATCAATGATGGCTGCCAGGAGTAGTTTAGAGTTCTGGCAGCTATTAGTGTTACTGGATTGCGTTTTGCTTATAGGTTGTATTAATCTGTGTTTAAACACCACTTTGAAACAACAAGATTGACCCCCATTCCACATTTAAGATATTATAACCCATTAGTGGTCAAGTAGAGCAAACTAAAACGTAATGGTCTTTCTTCCAAAAATAGGTGGCATGTCATGTTAACTTATGGATACGTTGTCTCCCCTTACCTGCGCTAAAGCAGAATACTATCAATACAAGGGCTATTAATGGCAGGAAGTTCATGAAACCAGTGATGTCGTCAGCATTTTCGGTGAAATAGAAAAATGTACCTAGACCAACCTGCAATAAATAAGGACAATTTTAGAATAAATTATTGTGAATGTTTAAATTTGAGAAATGTATTTTTTGAATGACTAAGTCTCACCATTCCTATCGCCATTCCGGTAAACGTAGTAGTCAAAATACGTTTTCGTCCAAACCTATCTGTGACTAATGACGTAAAAATACTGGCGGCGAGCTGTATACATCCGATGATGACTGACGCTACCTCTGGTCTAATATTAGTATGCGTGGACTCTAGAATTGTTTGCAGGTACAAATTCACACCGTTAAAACCTGATAACTGTGAACCTACAACTAAAATAGCACAAAGAAATAAACTCTTTAAAAATATTCTATTTTTAAAATGTTGGAATATTTTTAACTTCTCATTTGAAATGTATTCTTTTAGTTCTTCGGTAGCAGTTATCTCAGAACCACGAAGGAAGGTTAACACTTTTAAAGCCTTATCTCTGCGTCCTGAAAATAAACAGATTTTAGAAATACTCGTAATGAAGAAACAGAAATTGCTGACTGTTTTATAAAAAATAAAAACTGGTATTATAAAAATCTCTCTCTGATTGATTTGAACGTTAATTTATGGAGAGTTGAGTTCAAAATCTATTGATTAACTTTTCAGAAAACGGTATTCAGTTAAAAAACTGAATACCGTTTTTATGCATAAAAGTGGTTATTAATGTTTGATGATTTGTGTAATACATATTTATAAAATAAGGAAAACAAATAATTATGAACACTAGATTGCACAAACCTTTTGCGTATAAGAAATATGGGCTATCTGGTACAAGTATCAAGGGAATCGCGCAGCCTACAATTACTGAGCAGAGTAATATGTTAGTAGCCCTATAGGAGAGGAATGGGCCAACACCTAACATGATGACTACGCCCAGAGAGCTCATAATCTGTAGTAAAGTACCTAAAGAACCACGGATTTCTTTCTGTAAATAATAAAACATGTTAAACAATGGTCCTAATCCAAAAGTCTCCTGAAACACGGTAAAATATAGAACAGAGATAAGATGTGACCACTACATGCGTGTTATTGTATATGTATAGGAATACTCCCTGCTAAGAGCAGAATTGCTGCATTGATGTTTAAAATAATAAATGTTACTTTTCAACATCGCTCTATGACCAGTTTTATCAATTGTGAGCTTTATTTTATTTCTTTGAGTATATTTTAATTAAAAAAATATCTTATACAAAATAGCTTCTGAACTTATTCTTGACTCCATAAGTCATAAGGGCTATCCTCAGAGTAGGTATATTAATATATAGTTTCTTTATTAACATACACTTGCAATTTCTGCAGAATAAGTTGGTACTACACATATTAGGAAACCGTCGGCAACTGAATTCAACGTTCGGCACAGGTACAGTATCCAAATCTTAGACGTAGATACCAGGAGTAGACCTTCTAATATCTTTGGAATTATTGCGACCATTAGACAATATTTACGGCCGATGCGTTCCTGAAGAATACCCGGGATAAAATTGGCTGAAAAGAAAAAAGAATAAGATAAAAACAAACAAACGCATAATGAAAAATTTTTTTTATCGTGAGTTTTAAATGTTAGTAAGTATAAAAGCAAGATCTTAATATTACTGGTGGGATCTCAGATAGCATGCTAACTTGGGACAAGTTTGATTTTTCTTTGATTCTAAAATGCTGCGTCAAATATACGAGGCAAGTTTGTGACAATGTCGCTGCAATATTATTATGTTTAATATGAAGTTTCAAGTTTGCGATAATATTGTTATGACAAAGATATTTATTTGTAACACACCCATCATCTTCATAGGTGCTCGAATAGTTCTAAGTCTGCAAACTAGATGACGCTGTTCATTTAATGCATCGCGGTACCAGTTTATATTCTTAGATTGTATAAGTAATATGCCGTTTAATGTGATCTTAATATGGGATTTGAAACTAACCGTTCCAGTTTACTACTTTGACTCTTAGGCTAGGCTCTGTGCTGTGGGTGGTCTGAGGTCTTTTGATCAAAAGATCAAAAGATTAATAAAAATTTAGTAAACGTAAAGTAATATATGCCTCGAAACCTGTATTCCAGGTAGCAGGTACTCGAGTACGCAAGTACCTGCTAGGTATTCGAGTCAGTACACTAGCACTACCTTTGATATGTCAAAGGTAGTGCAAGTTTGTCACACTAAAACTAGAAAGTTTGATTAAAAACTTGCTGCAAGTTGCTGCAGTTGTCATGGCAAACTTGAAGCAAGTCTTCTTTTTTGATGTATCAAACTTGTTGGAAGTCAAAATCAAGTTTAAATTGCTACCTGGGATCTTTGTTGGTAAGTATAATACTTTTTTGAAAACTTTTTTCGAAAAGTAGAACCGTCTTCAAATTTTAAAAAGTGATAAATAATACTTATCCCAAAAGCGACTTATTCAGGAAAATGCTATTGAATTCATTCAATGAATAATCTATAGAAGACCTTCGTCGAGGGCCTTCGCTTTTGAGATAAGTATTATTTATTACTTTTTAAAGTTTGAAAATGGATCTACATATTTGTCGAAAAAAGTTTTTATTTTTAGTTATATGTATTGATAGTTTTTATATAATATTCAACATAGTGAAAGCGTGGAAGTCTTAGGAAAGGAGATTTTGTTTATTTGCTCGACATATTTTTTTTTAATAAATCTATACTCATATTGTAAAGATTTGATCGCTTGTTTATAAGCATTGGATAGGCTTCGAAACTATTAGACCGATTATAAACTCTCTATACCGAACCCATTATTATTATTCATTTACTGGAAGCCACATAATACGCGGGGGACATAGGTAATAATTTACTTAGGCAAAGACGCGGAGGAACAGCTAGTTTGATAGAAATTGGTTCACAACTCAAGAAGAAATCGATGAAAGAACATACCTACTTTCATAAAAATATACACAGGTACCCGTTGATAATAAAAATCCTGCTTTAGAAATTTGAATGAATGCAAAATATTATCTTTTGTTTTTTAGCTGATATAAACCACCGTTCTTAATGGAAATTGCTTAAAATACCACTTTGTGTCTGGCATTTTGAGATGGGACTCGAATCCTTGACCTTTCGCAATCCGGGCGACGGCTCTAACCACCAATCTGCCCAGCACCTAACAGGACTGACGAATTTCTTAAGCACTTGCTACTTTTTCGCTACAACAGAGCGTATTTTCATGAATGTTCCGGCAAAGATATAACAATTAGAACATCTGGAAGAGATTGCTGTTTAGCAATAAGGCCGCCTTTTGTGTACTTTGTATTGTTTTACTGTGTAATTTCTTTCTGTTTTCCTGTCTGTATGTGTGCAATAAAGATTATATTATTATTATTATTGTAAAAATATTTCTTACGACTGTTTGGGTGGATTGCGATTTTGAGTCGGTTAAAAGCTGCGCTAAGGTCAAACCCAAGTCAATAATTATTTACCATATAGGTATAAATAAGAATATTTATATCGGTAGTAGGTTCAATACATCCAAGATAATGTGGTACCACGATTATCATACAGTTTATTGCGAACAAATGTTATTTCAGCCAACCATACCTTCGGTAAAAATATTTCGACCAAATCAACATCGAGATCACGAAAAATACAAGTGATAAATAGGTCAACTGATACAATAGGGAACTTCATTTCGATGAAATGAAATGAAAAAATCTAACGAAACTAATTGAAAGGTTTGTTTTCGAATTCGAATTGAAATCGATGGTTAATCCAAAATATCAGCGATAATTAAATGAAAAGGTGAGAGAGAAAAAGAATCTCAGCACTTATGATCTCGCAAACCTAAAAAAGAACTATTTTGCTCTAGAACTTACTTATTGCGGAGACCAAATAACCCGCAGACAGTATCCACGACCACTCCTCCGGCGTGATCTGTCGTTCTAACACTGCCTCGTCTTTATTCCTCAGTTTCACGTAGATTGGAGACGGCCACGTGACAGTCATGCCCGTTCCTAATATGTTGAGATTCACTGGAAAAGAATATTATTCAATATAACAGATCATGCCTTGCGCGAAATTTCTATAAATATGGTATATCCTATTAATATGTTTTTGTTCGTCAATCACGCCGAAACTACTGAACGGATTTTTATGAAATTTGATATACAGACAGGGTATTAGCTGAATTAGATAATAGGATTTTTTATCCCACTAAACATTTCCCTAGGAAGCACACTAGGGAAATGTGAGAGAAGGGAGGGAGCTAGGGACTAAGTAAAAACTCAACTAAGTAAAAGTTGTTGCATTAATCTGAAGTTCTAGTCTATACCCGTGAATATTAGCTTTATCGACTTACGATCCATATGTAAGTGGGATTCAAAGCCTGAGACACCTTCACTAATTTATGACATTGATACAATGTTAATAAAATTATAAGATTGTCTATATGTTAATGATTTGCTCACAGCGTTTTGCAAAATTCTCACAACCTAATACCGACGTCAGCCCGGAGGTTAAGAAATGAAGCTGCTATATATGATAGCCACGGTATTTTTTACATTGTTCAGTCGGATATTTTAGTCGGATGATCGAATCTTGTGTGAATGCCAGTGGTGTTAGAATAATCTTAGTTTAATACACATCGATAATATAGTGAGACTTCTTGTCCCTCAGTGGATTCTCTAAAGTAATGAGGAAGTATTTTAAGAAAAAAAAGAAAGCACTATAAAGCATCTCACTTGATGGCGACTCTAGCAAAAGTTGATTTTTGCGGGAAACGAATGGACTAAATATAGTAACTTCCGTTCATTTTAACTATTAAAAAAAATCAATTTGCAATGTTCGAACCTTAGATATAAATACAAATTCGAAAAAGTACAAATAGAATATGACTTGTTTATTGAGTTTTAAAAATTAATTTACATTTATACATGACAGACAACCGGAAGGGTTGTCATGGAGAAATTTAAAAAGTACCGTAGCGCCATCTAGTTTGATTTCGGGAACTTATGTTTTTTTTAAATACTCCCTCATTTCTTAATGACAATCAAATTTCTTTATTGATAATCAACATACTGATTTTTACTCAATTGATTTTTACAACATTTTACTCAATTATCATCAGCCTATTAATTTCCCTTTCGCTAGGACACACACCATCAACATGCATCTTTACACCAATCATTCTATGCACAATATCTTTCGCAACTGTCATGAAAACTTACCAATAATGATGATAGCATACTGTCGTATTTTAGGTCCGTTACAAAGCTTTAATAACATCTTCGCCGAATTCGCTAGAAATTAATATTATAATAAATATTACGGTTCATCACATACACTGCTTAGATACCAAGTAAAGAGAAGGCTCAAAAGGTGAACAAAGAAATGAAATAATATTATGTAAGTAAAAGAACTGGTGAAACTATTCTCGTTAAAAAAATAAAAACTTCAACTTTTTCAATATTCTTAATATAAAATGCACCAAAAACATCCACCAGTCTCGGGTAGCTCAGTGGTCAGAGCAGACGCCCGGATAGCGAAAGGTCACGGATTCGTGTCCCATCTCGGGATAAATGGGACTAGTGGATTTTTAAGCATTTTACGTTAATTATATTTACCAGCATAGTATTATGAATACAAAATTGATTAAATATGATAATTTGCAATTGTTATTTAAGTTTTAATAATGGAAATTGACAATATGGGCATGAGAGTTGCTTTGTAGCTGAGATATAATATGAAATTATTTATAATGATTTGAAAATAATGCCAATTGCCGCTCTAATTCCTGCAATATGCCATCGTTTGTTTCTATGCGTCTCATTAACTGGCATGTTGACATCATCTTGTTTCCTCTTTTTCTTTCTGAGTTTTTTTTTAATAGAACCATTAGGTTGCATGAGGTTTTGAATTCACAAAATAATAATGGCTAATTCTTGACATTATGTAAACGGCATCTGGCTCATATTACCGCGAAGGTCATAATTAATTAACAAAACCTTAAAATTGATTGTGAAAGAAAAACAAAGTGTAGTTCCCATTATTATTATTTTTTTCTTGTAATAAATATATTATTCGCTTTGTAGCCAAGTCTTTACATGACACATTTTACAATAACCGCAGATATTGGTTTTGTAGTGATCAATGAAACATAATAGCTCGTTTATTCCGTGCAAAACGATATCGTTTTTAAAGCAATATTATTTCTTATTGTGCCAGCGATGCAATAAGAAATAATATTGCAACTTCCTACCGCCAGAATGCAGCACTAGGTAGGCTAAAAAAATATAGTTAAATGGAAAAAGAGTATTTTTAACCATTAATGGATCAATTATGTGTTCATCATTCTTATCTTAAAAGAGAATAAATTGCGGTTCTGATTTGCCAACATTCGGTTCTCTCGGTTTGGGAAATAAGTTACAGTAAACGGGAGCAAAACTAGCAGCAATATTTTGTTAAAAAATAATAATTTGGAACTCGTCGTCTAAATCAGCGTAGTTATGTAAAAGAGCTTCAGTGAAATATAACCTTTACGATCTTTTTAAAAAGGTTTTATTTGATTGAAACTATATTATAACAGCGCTACGTGCGTTTGACGACGAGTTCGAGGATGTTTATATAACAGCACTAGCATACTAGACGAAGCCTATTTGAAAATTTCGGATAATATTGCATTAAATTTTTAATTAATTATTGATTTCTTAAATGTTCACGCGCACTATCCATTAATGAAACAACTTTTAAACGGCTTCATCGCGTTAGTATTTAGGTTTATTGACGTTTCGGACCCTTTACAGGTTCCGTGTTTACATAACACTAAGGTGTTGATTGTCTTTTTAATTTTTATTACAGTGGTGTTGTGTTTTGATGATAGTATACAGTTAGATAGAAGTCTATAAGACATTATTCTTTGGAAGCTTAAATGGTGAGTATTCGCGGCGATTTGCAGAAATGAATAATGAATAAATTCTTTATTGTACACCATAAATTATAGAGAAAATACAATTTATACAGTTTAGTTGTACAATCGGCGGCCTTATCGCTAAAGAGAAATTTCTGCCAGGCAACCGTAGGTTGATTACTTCATATATTGGTGATTACTGCCAGATTTTAGTTACGAGTATTAATCATTATATTTTATAAAGATTCACGTACGCCACAATATAATTTTCATTGCGTTGCGCAAGGATCATTGTTAGGTTCATAGTTATACATTACTATGATTTCCCTACGTCAAACATTCCCTTTCTCTATAAATTATCAGTTAATTGATATATATATAGTATTTAGCATAATTATGTATAAGTTATACATAGCGAATACACTGTAATATCTGTTTAATAGTATTTGATTGTACGGTGCTATTCAAATACGTATATAGCTTGACGTAGACTTTACTGAACGCAACCTTCACCTGTACAGCAAGGTGACATTTAGATTACAAGATTATTATCATTATTTGTTGATTTTTTTAATCGAGATTTATTTTTTTATGCTTTATTGCATAATAAATTGTGTAAAAAGATGTAGAGTATCACCTAGATAATAGTATTTGTTTAAGTTTGATATACTTTAAGTGAATCAACATTTGCTGTTATTGTTACATAAAGTAAAATGCTATACAATTTTTTTTTGGTCAACACTTTGTCAATTACCGATTATTTCCGAGGCACGTTCGTTATTGTAGAAAATATAATAGTGGAATGGCGCTATTCATAGGCGCTAATGCATATGTTAGACCCAGTTGCACGACTATTCTAAATGTTAAAGGAAGTCTTTAATTAGATGTCATTAAAATCATTTGTGCAATCAAGCTTTGGTTATAAATAAGTCATGCAATTAAAATGGAGATTTTTAATACGTTGGCCGGGATATCATCAACAAATACTTAATTTATTTACCAACACTACAGATACACATAAATTAAACTATATTATTTTGTTACTTCCACAGCCTGTCAAGAAAGCAAATACGAGGTACTTTAGTTAGAACACATACCATGTAAGTATAAGCTGGACTGGATGTGAAAGTTACGAGATACCATGATGGTTGTACTGTACATTTATAGTATTGGACTTGTTCAAGGTAGTGCCTGATTGAATTAAATAAAATACAAGTCATTATATCATAAACGACTAATATTATAATGTACAATAATGTATGTGTTTGTTTGGTTCTCTTTCACATAAAAACTACTTAAAACAATTTGATGAAATTTAGAACATGGATCTAAGTCAAAATTAACATATAGACTACTTTTACTCCCAACAAACAGTTTTCTAGGGAACACGCGGGCGAACAGCTAGCGGGAATCTAGTTTCTAAAATCACTTACGATATTGGAATTTCGGTGTCACATGAAGAAATAAACCAGTAAAACACAAGAACAATCGCTTTTTGTTACAGTACGACTGAAATGTATGCGTGGTTTCGTCTCTTGGTGTCACGGCGACTTTTCTGCGTCTCCGCTATATCCTAAACTTGTTGGTTTGCTTGGTGATATTTGCAAAATGGAATTGTCCAAATATTGTGGGAGATAATTAGTCAGACCATTGTTTATGACAATAACGTAATTCACCTTAGGTATTTAACTCTTTTTAAAATAAATTACTGTTCAAGATGTTTCCTACTGAGGAACGATATCTATAAAATAAGCAGCGGAAATCTTTAATCGCTCACTTATACAAGATTTTGCTTTATAAAAAACAATGTGGTACTTAGCTTTTAATTGGGACATAGATAAGATTATCCCGTTAACGGTGGTTAGATTTACTGTGTCAATTGGTATGTTTACCTACGATTCATGAAATTAAATAGTGATAAGGACGCATTGGTAGCTGCACTATGCATTTATGTTTCCATTTCAGTTGCCAGTTACGAAACTAATAATATCTAATGTCAAACTGTATTTTTTGAATATGACAGGGCTCAATCATTGAAGATATTACGGCAGTGTCCAAATTAATTAAATATGAAGAGTAAAAGGTTAATAAGTTGCATTTTGCTTGGTACGCCACAACACAAAATATCTACAGTTGCATATACGATTTTGATTTCTCTTTGTGAATGATTTTTCATCCTAGAATATTTTCAAGACAGAAAGTTTTAGTGTTTTGTATACTGGGAGCATTTTCAGAGCTCTTTTTTCATATTATAGTATCTTCTTGGTAACATCTTTGGTGGAATTTCACTTCTTTTTATAAGTTGCTTATTACATTTCTAAATTGAGTTTTTATGGAAAAATCTGTGGAATCAAACTTCCATCGCCTAAATTAAAAGGTGGGGGGTGATTTACTTACTAAAAATATTGAAATTCGTGTTTTATTATTTATGATAATCCCTATTTCAATTTTCAGACCTTTAGCACAAAATATTGGGGAAGTTTACTACAAAATTCTACCCCCTAGATTAAGGGGATGGGGATAAAAGTATCAAGTTTTAGAATTTTTCTGTTGTCTGTGTACCAATATTAGCTTACATACCATATTTCAGTTTTCTAGGGCTTAAGGAGTACCTTAAGAATTTTAATGATCATCAGTGAGTGAGTCAGTGACAAAATCGAGGTTTTTACGTATCAATAAAATCTTAAATATTAGGTTGGGGAAAAAGTCTTTTCGCATATAGTATGCATAGACTTGGAATAAATCTTTCTGACCATTTGTATCGGGCTGGTAACGGTATCAATAAAATGTTTAAATTTTAAAGAAGATAGCTCCGAATTCAACTTAGGAAAATGTGTGATATTCATTTGTTTTTGTTACTTACTCAAATTTAGTTTAAGCGTTTTAAGTCCGGAAATTTTAATGTCATGTCGCTTCGGTCGATCTGTTACGCACTAAATGGCATTTTTTAAAAAGTGGAGCATGCTTTGGATATCAGTAGTTACGATGTAGTTGAAGAATTTGGGACTGACCACAAAACCATTTTTGACGCATTTGAAGAGGTGAAGGGCGGCTGGTATATAGTGTGCGGTGTTGAACAGGATATGCCTACAGTCAAGTGTTAAACGTACGTCCACGTCGTTTACCTCAGTAATACTTGGATCTAAGAACAGGCACCGCACACTCACTATCTGCCCTGGGATCCATGTTGCTGAAGCGTTTAACGCTACCTCACCAGTGCACTCCATCAAGGCGAGGGAATACTAAGACCCTCTAATTCTATGATCCTTTCCGCACTTTAACACGCTTCCTAACCCTCTTTTCGTCCTTTCCTTGTCACCTTTCTCCCCAGGCTGACCTACAAAGGCCTCTGTTTTATCGGTTTTTGAGGGGAAACCGATAAACTAATAACCCCTCCTGCATTAAGGCCTGCGCAGTTGAGCGCCGTAATTGGGGATGAAGGAGTCCTGGGGGGTTGAGCGAAGCGAGGTCGGCGGTAGTACCTTCGTAACGCAACACGCCATCTTTGGTCAACGTAACGCCAGCGAAGAAACGGTCACACGTCCCGTCAGAGGGCCGCCGCGAGATATGGGGGGATCCGGCGCAGCTTGCTGTGCTGGACGGTTAGGGTCATGCTGATGAGGTCAGGGTGAGTGGAACAAATGGGTTACTCGAACTGGTAACACAGCCTCTCATTCCAAGCCTCCGTTGTCGCACCTGTCACCAACTCCCTATATCTATATCCAGTCCGTAATCCTAGTGCACATTGTTTCTATAGGGCACTCCCAGATGTGCGGGCTCCATGGAGGGTGGGGAGCGGACTGGATGAAGTTTTTACTCTACACAGTATGGACATACAAATGTTCAATTCACTGCCACACACATCAGCAACTGCTGACTCAATTGCTTGTGAGCAGGCCTCAATGGTATCCCCAGAAGTGCACAACACGCCCGAAGGGAAACCCGAAGGTAACAAAACCAACCTGATTTCACCCCAAAAGGGGACCACTACTCTGCCTGAGCAAGATTAGACTCTTGTGGGAAGGAAGAGCGGAAAGGTGACACAGGAGGAAACTCCTACTGCCGCTGCTCAAGCTTTCTTAAAGAAGTCCAAGAGGAAGGAGAAGAAGAAGGCAAGGATGCAGCGGCAGAAGCAGCTCAGATGGGAATCCCGAATGGCTGCATCAGCCAGTAACCGAATTGTCCCGACCAACGGCACGGTACAGGGAACGCAAAGGTTAGCTGACGGTGGGAAGCAGGGAAACCTGCCAACACCAAAGCAACCCCAAGTGACATCCACTAGCAGCCGGGATAAGGAGCCCCGAACGTATGGGGGAGCAAAAGGCAACATGTTGTCTGAGCAACCCCACATGGAACGGGTACCGAGTCAGGAAAAGGACTGGCATCCATTTACAACCCAATTTCGGTACGACTTTTATAAGTCTCTCGATTTCGGAGGAGGACGTGCCAGCGATCCTAGCCAAAGGGAGACCCGTAGATCCGTAAACTCTGCAAAGCGTCATCTCAGGGTCTGTGTACCTGAAGTTCAGGGACGCGAAGGGGAAGTACGTCGACACTCCGCCGACGAACAACCCCGGTGCCGCCCCCTCGGAACAAATGGAGACTACACCGGACATACCACCTGCACCGGCTCCTACACCGGCACCAACGTCAGACGCCGGCCCACCACTGGCCACAACCACGTCCAGCGCGACTCCGAGCACTGCTGTCCCGGGACCTTCGCACGAGGCTTCTTCGCCTCTGAGTGAAGGCTGCTTGCTTGGACTCAGCGAGCTCAAGATCGAGGACGTGGACTGCCAGGAAGATGGCGTTCTGCTGTAGTAGAGCTAACCTACTACAAACCAACCTCCACCACAGTATTACCGCAACAGCTCAGCTCCAGAAATGGTTGGAGGTTAACACAACTGCATAGCATACTGCATAGCATCTGCGTACATGCACGAAAGAGAGCGAGCACCACCGGAGGAGGTCGCCTCCCTGGTCCGCTTCTGCGCGCAGGAGAAGGTGGAGCTAATCATTGCAACAGACTCCAACGCTTATCACCCCCCCTGGGGGATGGAGAAAAACAACATCATAGGTAACCAACTAGGTGAATTCCTTCCGACCACTAACTTACTAATAATAAACAGAGGAAGCGAACCCAGCTATGTGAGCAAGAACAGTAGCTCATTCATAGACTTGACTCTCGTGACACCAGAGATGGCAAATGCGATATCGGACTGGCATGTATTGGAGGAGGCATCATGCTCTGATCATCGGTGGATTCGTTTCAATCTACAGGTACCAATCACAAACCCCGTCCCCAAAAGGTACCCCAAGAAGACTTACAAAAATCTCTACAGCCGTCTAGTGTAAAATAAACTGTGCATGAGCTACGAAAATGGTAGAATTGATACCACGGACCAAATAGAACAACAGGTAAATATGGTTTCCGAATGCATCCTAGGATGATCTGAAGAAGCCTGCCCTCCCAAACTTCTGAAATTAAACGGGTCGGGTAAACACCATTGGTGGGGTCCTGATCTGGAGAGAATAAGAAGCAAGGTGAGGAAAAAGGTTAACTGAGCCATGAACACCCGAAGCGAAACTGACTGGGACGACTACAAAGCTATCAAAGCTAAGTACAAAAAACGAATTAGGTACTGGAAAACAGCATCCTGGCATAGTTTCACTGCGGAGATAAATTCCATTCCAATTCCGAAGACATAGTCTTAGCATTCACTCGTATACTACAGGCGTGTCTAGCTCACCGATACACGCCGCACAGAGTCGATATAGTCGCAGTATACTCGGATTTCCCCGGTTCATACCCAAACCGGGGAAATCCGACTATACTAACCCCAAATTTTTTCGATACATAAACATGCTTACACAACGGGCAAAACTACAGAATCGGCTCTCCATCAACTAGTCGGTAAGATAGAAATGGCCTTTCACAATAAACTCATCTGTCTGGGCACTTTCATTGACATTGAAGGCGCCTTCGATAGAACTAACTTCACCAGCATTGAGGAGGCTCTTAAAAGACATGGAGCTGAGCCACAAGACTGGATTGTGAACATGCTACGCAACAGGATAGTACGACGAACTGTCCAAGGAGGTACAGTAGCTAGGTGTAATTCTAGACAGTAAACAAAATGGAATAGCCACATAGAACAAAAAATCAAGACTGCTAGCCTTGTTTTGTGGTAAGGCCTCAGGATGATCGGGAAGCGCTGGGGAATTGCGCCAAAATTGTTCTTGTGGCTAAACATCACAGTCATAAGACTGATAGTAAGTTATGGTGCCATAGTATGGTGGCCAAAAATTACTCAGTCTATATGTGAAAACAAACTATAAAGCTTCCAGCGGCAGGCATGCTGCGCCCTAACAGGATGCATGAGCACGGCTCCCACGGCAGCTTTGGAGGTAATGTTAAATATTGCAACGCTACACATCTACATTAGACAGGAAGCGGCAAAGACAGCATTGAGACTAAAAAATTTCAAACTGGTAAGGTTTGAGACCACCAAACATTTTAATGGCTTACCGAAGGAATGGCTCATCACTCCACTTGTAGAAGCGGCGTGTGACAGAATCGAACCCACCTTCATTTTCGATAAGAAATACAAGATACATCTTATAGACACTGACAATCCAAAGGTAACTCACAAGGCCCTCCAGTCTTCACGGGTGGCTTTAAAACTGCATCAGGAGCAGGAGCCGGAGTATTCTCCGAGGACCACAACATACATCTCTTCCTGCCTCTTAGCTCATACAATACAGTCTTTCAAGCTGAGTGTATGGCGATTACCATGGCGGCGAAAGCGATAGCAACAAGGAAGGTAACAGTATCAATAATCCGGATCTACTCGGACAGCAAACCCATTTTACAAACTCTCAAAAGCAGCTCTGTCAGATCGAGTCTTCTATATGAGTGTCACCAGGTTCTAAACATGGTACGGTCACAGAATACAATTACTATCCAATGGATAAAAGGACACAGTGGATCACGTAGGAACGATGCAGCTGATGAACTGGCACGCAGGGGATCAGACACAACACCAATGGGCCCCGAGCCAAAAATTGGATATTTGGGTAACTACCTCACGAGCTCACTGAAAGAAACCTAATGACCCGTGTTGAGTACACGGATTTTTATTACGGCATAATAAAACCGAACCATTTTTGAAGAAGCTGATAACTGATGATGAGAAGTGGATCGTGTACGATAAGAACGTGCGCAAAAGGTCGTAGTCAAAGGTCGGTCAGCCTTCACAGACTGTGGTGAAACCCTGGTTAACTAGCACCAAGGTGATGATGTGTGTTTAGCATAACTTTTGAAAGACTAAACGAATATAAATGTGAAGGATGTTATAAGAATCGTTACGTCATACCAAGTAAAAAAGAATTATAAAAAGTTTTGTTGATTTATAGCAATATGGGTATCAAATTAAAGGTCTTGATGAGTACATTCCAAAAATATATACCTTAATACTCGTATATAATTAACTGAAATAAAAATAAATAATTTAAAAACTTGAAGCTTTTTTAGCTCGTTTTTTGTAGTCATGTTTTTTATTTATTCAATTATTTCTTCTTGACGGACGAGCTCGAGATAATAAATTTTAGGTCACCCATCCTATGACCGGCCCATGCGATAGATGCTAAACAACCGTATCGCATACCGAGCATACTTACCACTGCGCCATTGAGCTCCTCCAAACATATTACGTATTTTATATTTGCGTTATAAGTACAAGTATTTCAAATAAGTCACATCTTGTAGGTAGGTAGTGGCCTCATTGCGCTTTGTTTGGGTCATATCGGCCACTTCCTTAGTTATAAAATTACGCAATGCGTCGTTGGCAATTCACTTCATAAGTCAATCAGAAAGTTATATGCCATACACATATGTAGCATACATTAAACGTATACTTTATCAGTGCTATTATTAAACAGGGTTTAGCGTTAGAGTAAGTTTATGCTAAAATTGAAATTTTACACTGATAATTTGCAAACCTACCTTCTAGGAGTAAATAATACTTCTGTAGAACCTCGTACTAGGTTAACCTTTGCTAAGGGCCAGTTTTTTGATCCGTGGTTAACTCAACCATTTGTTAAACACTTTGACAAATGGTTAAATATCAGGAAAATATGTTTTTTGATTAATAGTTAGCCTAACCAATAGGCTAGTTGACAACTTTTTTTTTTATTTCATAAATAAACAGTCTATTAACATCTGAAAAATAATGTCAAAGTAACAGCATGTCTGCAATTAATAGTATCGGAGATACGGTGCTGTGTTTGTAGAACTGCCGCTAGTTGGCCGAAAACGCTCCCTACAAATTCAACCCACTCAGTGACGTCACACGGTGCTACAGTAGCGAAAAATGTATGGGCGTCTGGACAATTTTTGTAATATCTTTGTTATTTGTGCGTTTATGTTTATAACTGTTATAATGAAATTTGTAACATATTTTATATCTAATTTAATGCCTTATGTATTTTAGCAAATTTTTGTAGTAGATTTTCTCTACTTTTTTCAAGTTTTCAGAGCGTAATATTTTCCAAATCAGTGACTTAAAATTTGTTTAGTTAAACATTTATAAGTTCAAATGGTTCATATTTTTCGAAGATATAACAAAAACCTGTATTTTTACTTGTAGGACACAAGCCTATTGTCAAAATTAAAACCATTGGTCAAAAAATTTAACCATCACTGGAAGCTAGGTTAAGTAAATGACCAATGTACAACTGCGTTGTATTTACATGGTCCCTTGTTATTATTTTTTACGTTGTTTTTATAACCTACATGATTTCATAGTGAATTTGGACATTAGCTATTTTTGGGATTTTGTTTGATGATGCAATTTCATAGGAAAATATTCATTGTGATTTTGTGTTATAGGGTTATTGAAAATAAGTTACATTTTTATCTTGATCATCCTTAGTATATTTGTACTATAAAAAATATTTTTTCTTGTGTCCACGGACATATGCCATTTTATTCAATTAGTAAAAATCTTATAAAATCCACGAATAGACAATACAAAAGGTAAATATGCCTACAGTATATAAAATACATAGACCTCGATTTATTTTCTAACATCACAATCCCACCTTGGATACTATATTCTTTTCACGTATTTCTCTATAAGATAAATAAAAAACAAATATATCCTTTTTATAAAAAAGTTAAGTTGAAAATAACTGGAAAAAAATATCTTTGTTGCTTTCTAACATTATTAAAGAAATTGCCTTATATTTACTGAAAAATAACACATAGTGCACACAACAGAACAACCATAAACATCCACACTGTTTGATAATCTATAGATTTCTTTCGTCTATTTGTTATTTGGAACAAAATCCTAATGTCAAAAATGGTATATAGTTCGCTCTGTTCATTCAAACCGTTAGTGTTGTTACCCAGAAAAAAATTACCCTACTTACCCTACTACTTATAGCGAAAAAACGACTCATTGTGCTGGCAACAAATTGGCCAGTGGTTAAATTTGGCATCAAAAAACGAAATAGCGAGTTAACAACTTGTTAATGTTTTTTACTATATTCAAGTTAACAAATGGTGAAATGACATTTGACTACGGATTAAAAAACTGGGCCTAAGTCTCCAATTAATAATATGAATTTTTACTAATACTAAGTGCAGTCTCAGAGTAAATTTACTCCAACGCTTAGCCTTGTTTATAAATAACACTGTACATAACTACGGCTTGTGTAATCATGGAAATGAAACTATGTATAGAATTAAACAACTTATATTTAATAAAACATTTAAAATATTTGTATATTTCCATCTAATTTTACAAAAAAAATAAAGATTTAATATCAATAAATAAAAATATTTATTCATATATACTTCATAAAAAAAAATGTCAGCTTGTTTTTTCAAATGCTACCGACTTACACATAGCTTAAAGTTTGACGTTATTTAAAAAATATGCCTGGCTTTTGTTAGCTTTACTATAAACATTCAAAATAATTAGGCTTATTGAAAATACAAAATTTAAAATATATGTTATGTACTCGTAGTATCCTAAAATACTATCCTAAAATAATTGACATCCACCATGCTCCAATGAGTATAATCAGCTTTTAGTTAGTACCTGTAGCATAATTAACTGTTACTTGTTAGGCACTAGTTAGCTAATATAAAATACATCAATCGACTTTGTGTCTCTGGGGCTCCAATTCCCATGGCAATTTATTTTTATGTTTCCACGGGGAACTGAGTACTTACCGAGATGGTATATTAAATTATTGTAGACGAAGATATGGATTGCATTTACGTTCCCATAGCATTGAATGTATCTTTATCGTTGTTAGGTAAAACATAAAATCATTTAACACCCACTTCGTCACATACGACCTTTTTAGCGCCCATGGCTTTTTGTATATCCGAGAAAGACTTCCCTTTCGTTTCTGGTACGAGAAATATAACAAATAAACAGAGAAGTAGACAGCTGATGCCGAATGACCAGTATGTAGCTGCCGGCCCTATTGTCGACATGAGGGAGGCGAAGTATCTGGTGGTGATGAAGATGGATATCATATTTGTCGTCAAGCCTATAGAGAGACCGAAGGCTCTTGCTGAATTATCAAACAGTTCAGCTGTTAGCGCCCAAATTATGGAACCAGGTCCTGTAAAAGAAATATAATATATTTCGTAAAAGAAGCAGAGAAAGTTATTGTGAGCTTCGAATTCAATGGCAAAATTAAAATTTAGAAAACACCGTTCTTGATTTTTATTTATAGGTATACAACTATTCATCTAGTTAAATAGTTCTAACCAAGCCAGGCGAAACATTAGCGCCAGCTTAATTAAATTTGGGGCCCTAGGCAAAATATTGGAACGACGCTCATAAAAATATCAGTTTTGTCATTCGTTCATCTGGCATTCTTCTAGACGGAGTTTTCGGAGTCTTCATGTTTTTGTTGATTGTTACACCTACGCTACCTTTCAGGTTAACTCTTTATTATCTCTTCATTACGAATTCGATCTGCGATCGTTAATCTGCAAATTCTAAGTAACAAACGCTTCTCGACCGGATTTATTATGTACTCTTTCTGAGATACTCTACTCAACGGAAAAGTAATCATACCACTAGTCTTCATAAATTTGCTCTACGTGCGGGATGCAGCTAGTACTATCCACTTCGATACTAAATAAACCCAATCCGCACGGGGCGGAGCAGGCCTGGCTGTATGTAACTCACGCTTTAATAATAATGTTGTTACTTACCCGCGCTGTAGCAAAAGACGATTAAAATAAGAGACATCAAAGGCAGAAAGTTCATGAAGCCAGCGACTGATTTGGTACTTGATGTGACATAAAAGAAACTGCCAAGTCCGATCTGAAAATCGCAGAAATGTGCAATGTAAATCATCTACATTTATAAAATAAGATCTTTGTCCATATGGTGTCTAAACTAAAATATTTCACCTACGGGAAGCAACATTATACGAGGTTGACACACACCATCGAATTTACTAATTCGAAAACAACTAAAAGATAATATGATTGTTACAGAATATAATGCAATTATTTTTGCAGCCATTAGGACTAAGAGCATAATTCCACATTAGTAATCAGATAACAGTGTTGGTTAAACAATTACATAACACAGTAAATTGTAAACTTCTTAAACAATCTCATGTAGGCACACATAGAATTGTTTGCTTTTGAAATAAAAAAAACCAACATTGTCCAGTTGTTGAACATTATACAAAACTGTAAAAATGCCACAATTTTCAACCTTAAATTATTGGAATAGATACCAAAATCCAAATATGATTTTTAGTGATTTCCTGCCGTGCAGCCGTGTACACAATGTTTTTGAATAACGTAATACCTGTCAAATAGAATTCTCGCATAATCTAATGATCAACAAGGAGTCTGTTCTTTTCGAGAAATGAACAATATATCTAACAATATATCTATATGATTGGGGTTGCCAGATGGTCGGGGTTGGACTGGACTGTCGAAACGAAATTTAAAATAATGGATTAAATCATTGGATGGGCTAATGGCAAGAGATCCACGGTGGGCAACAGCCGGCCCGGGAGCATTTTAAAAAACCTAATTTATAATAGTCGTATTATTTCATGTTTGATATCTATCGCAAAAATCTATAAGCACTACAACCAATGAATTATATAAAAATATATCATTGAAACACTACTTTAAAATGTACTACTATTAAACGCAGCCCGTGAACTTATTTGCACACTAAAGCCACAGCCCACAACATATCCAAGGTTGCCATACCTGATCTAATTATTCCGATGAACTCCTTTAATCTGCCCATATAGCAACCCTATCCATGATTTTTTCTTAATTAAAAACTTTTTTAGAAAAATAGAGCCCACCTCAAACTTTAAAAAAGTGATAAATAATACTTATATCAAAAGCGACTTCTTCAAGAAAATGTTAAGTCGGGCGGAGGTCTTCTGTCGGTTTATTAAAAAAATGATAGGTTATGTTAGGTTACACTTCAATAGCATTTTCTTGAATAGACTTTGAGATAAGTATTATTTATTACTATTTAAAGTTTAAAATCGGTACCATTTTTTTATTTATTTTTATTTTATGCTTTTTATTTCGGTAATATTTATATTTTTTATATAATAGGTAACATTAAAAATATTGAGTACTAGCTTTCCACCAGCGGCTATGCCCGCGTGGAAACTGTTTATTTATTTTTCCCTAGGAAACTATTCATATCACGATGATACAGATATAATTTGATTGCTTGTTTGTTTGCGTTGGATAGGCTACGAAACTATTGGACTGATTTATAAAAGCCTTTCATCTACGGGACGCTACATAATACGCGGACATAGGCTCTAATTTTCGCAGGCGAAGTCGCGGGGAAACAGCTAGTTTCATAGAAATTGGTTCACATTCAAGAAGAAATCGATCGACATACCTACTTTTATAAAAAAATATACATACTCCTAGAAAATGAATTCAAAATACGCAATTTTTTTTTATTAGCTGAGATACATGAAATACAATACTTATCATCTAAATAAATTTAGGTGATATATGCTAAAAAGCGTATTTTGTTTTGTAATAAAAGGAAAACTAATGATTCGGTTTAAATGGAATCATTGAGCTGTCGATTAAAAGAACAATTTTAAAATCGGTCAATAATTGGCGGAAATATCGGTGATCATACGTAAAAAAATACACAAACGTCGAACATATAACTTCCTCCTTTTGGATTTTGAAGTAGGTTAAAATGCCGCCACACTTACCATTCCCAACATCTGCCCGATCAAGAAAATCGAAAAAATAGGTTTTCTTCCAAACTTGTCTGTTATAAACGTTGCGATCACACTCGCAGTGAGCTGTATACAACCAATGATGAGTGAAGCTATTTCTGGTTTTATGCTTGTCTGCGTAGATTCGAGAACCGTTTGTAGATAGTAGGAAACAGTGTTGAAACCTATTAACTGAACACCAACGAAGAGGATAGTGACAAGAGTCAAGGATTTTAAGAACAATCTGTTTTTGACGAGTTGCAGTTTATTGGCATCATCAACTTTATTCTCTGAGGCGTACTCTTTGAGTTCCAAATTTGCAGCTGCTTTGGAACCACGCAAAAACTCGAGTACTGCCAGCGCTTCAGCGGAGCGTCCTAAAAACAAAATTAAATGCTATACTTGGTTTAACTCCTGGATTACGATCTATGTAAGATTTTCTTAGTATGTGATACTTGATGAATTATCAAACCGTCTCATCTGTTTGCAAATTCGATACCGAGAAGACTGACCGGCTTTGTGGTCATTTAAAAATTCTCTTTTAGCCGAATCAAAAAGCTATCAATCAGGGATTAACTAGTAGCAGCGACCGATCATTAAATGTTGAAACTTACCATTCGAATACAAGAAATACGGGCTGTCCGGTAGAAATATCAAGGGCACGGCGCTAACCACTACCGCAGCGGTGAGAAGAATATTTACAGCCAAATAAGAGATGAAAGGTCCCACGCTCAGCATCACTACTATCCCTAAGGAGCACATGATCTGGAGTATTGTACCTAAAGAGCCCCTTACATCTGTCTGCAAAACAGATTATAATTATGAAGACATCTTTACAAATATTAGTTGAATAAAGATATTAAAGGCTATATCAAGATATTATCTCGACGTTTCACGATTTGTATTTATCTAAAAACAAGATTAGGTACTTTAACAACTAGATAAACGATAACGGTAAGGAATTAAAGAAAATTAAATTTATTTTAGAAATAATATTTAATTTTCCATTTAATAACCTTTCTCAAAAAACTGGCCGTGTATGAGTCGGACTCCCGTACGAAGGATTCCGTACTAATAACTATAAAAACGCAAAAAATCACGTTTGCTGTTTTCAATGGAGTTAATTTAAATTTTCGAGTAAAATACAATTAGTCGATTATTACTCGTAAACGCATAAAGCCGTACGTTTACGGAAGGGTACTACCGGCGTGACGTTCCAATTTCTAAAAACAACCGTTTACGTGGTAGAGGGAGGGGACACTTGACTCTATCGAAAATTGGCGCTCTGAAGAATAAGGCACGAACGGTTTATTAAATCGAAGATCGGTTTTCCCACACCCCCAATACAGTATTTTGGAGACCATGCTATGGGAAGACGAAATTATTATCTCCTAGCTTTATATTATTCTATTCTATTAATTATTATTCTGTAAGAGAGGTAAGTACCTTCAAACTTTTCAGCATGATTAACATGTACCTAGGTATATTAATTACAATTTTATGGCACTAATAGTTTTTGAATTAAACAGAGGGCCGGTCAGACAGACGCAGGTGGAGAAACTATAAGGGTTGACTACGGAACCCTAAAAAGTGACCATTACTTTGGAATTTACAAAAGTTTTAACCTTTGTATTGTGTGTAGGTACACTCTAAATATTGACTAAGTAAATCGTCGTAATAAACAATGATTGCCTACAGAATAACGTTAAGAATAACGAAATTCATACTTTTAGATAAGACAGTTTGCAATAATAATCCACAGACAGTCATAAAGTGTATTTTAGGTATACGTTAAGAAAATTAGACAAATTAAAAACTCACACTAGCAACTTCCGAGGCGTACATAGGTACAACAGTGAATATAAAAGCATCTGACATCCCATTAAGTGCTCTGCCCAGGAATAACATCCAGACTTTAGAAGCAAACAGCAAGAATAGTGCTGACATGATTTTTGGGATGATTCCGATGAGTATGCAGTACTTGCGTCCGATGCGATCGAGTATGAGACCCGGTATGAAGTTGCCTGAAGGGAAAAGGAATAAATTATTAAATTGGGCCTTCAGACTGACACTGCAATGCCTTTACATGCACGCAGTTTAGGTACACGACAAAACTATTTGCAAGAATAATTTCTGTGCCACATAGATTGAGGTGAATTACACCTTAGTGAATTCGGCTTCGGATTTTTATGGAATCGCTCTGCTGACCACTTTTGTTCACATGTTTTCGAATTACATAACAAAATATTGATGCAATAAACATCAATTCGTTACTGAACGGATAATGGATTGATGTACAACAGGACATCCGCCAGTGAAAGCAGATAGTAATTGCCTTGGCAGTTGTACGATTACCAACCAATGGCCTAATTATCTATTACAATCACATTAAATTTGACTTTTGAAAGATAAACCTCACGCGACAACTATTTGAGATCTGCCCTGCGATTCTGTAAAACTTCGGACCCGATTTCGAATCCACTCGGGTGTCCGAATTCACTTCAAAAAGCGGCATCCGCTCAAACTTGAATTGGTGATAATGTTTCGTGAAATAAGTTAAGTGAGTTTCGAAATGATATAGGATTAAAATATCTCAGACACGTTTAATCAGTCAATTTTGTTTAGTATTTTTATACAAAAAATGGAATCAATAGGATTTCTTTACTAAATGACTAGAATTCGGACACATGAGTGAATTCGAATTCGGATCTGGATTGTTACAGAATCGCAGGGCCGATAGCAACTGCGATCTTGATTTTTAGAGATATTGAATGAATGATAACGTTTATTTGACGTTAATCGGAATTGTCTAAGCGAAGTGATGGTTACAAATATCTTTTAGAGCCACAGTACAGTAAATCAATGCCGATAAATGATAACTTACAGAATACTCCAGTGAGAAACCCAATGGATACTATCCATGATCCCTCCTCCTCGGTGATGGGTTTATCCAGTACCGGACTGTCGACATCTCTCAATTTCACGAGGACTGGAGAAGGCCATGATAAGCCCAGGCCACAGCTAAACAAGCTCAGGTTCACTAGAACAAACCGAAAGACAAAAAATTAATAATAAAGTGAATGAAATGATATGGATAATCCTTTTTTCGTGAGGAAGATATTATCATTTTCAGCCTATTATTGTTACCAGGCCTTTCATATGAGTAGATTAGAGTGGATTAAAACGTTAGCCGGGAGTGCTGCCATAACGTACTTTCCGAAGCTCGGAGGGAATTTTTAATCACCCAGTCTATGAGTGAGTAGCTCGGTGGCGTAGTGGATAAGCGCCGCGGCCCACGATCGTAGTCGTTAAGCAACTTTCGCAAGGGTCGGTCACGGGATGGGTGACCAAAAAATTATTATCTCGGGCTACTTTGTGCTTCGGAAGGCACGTTAATCCGTTTGTCCCGGCTGCATTTGCAGTCGTTAATACCCTCCAATTCGCATTGGGCCAGCGTGGAGGGTCATGGCCCATCCTCCTTAACCATCCATAAGGAAGGCCTGAGCCCCTGCAGTGGGGACGTAAAAGGGCTGGTGATGAATCTATGACCGGCTCTTAAGCCGGTTGCCTAAGTTGCTTAACTTTCGCATCTCACACCGACCTGCGCCATCGAGCTGTTTCATGTATACAAAATAATATCTCCACGTATAACTAGATTAAGTATTGCATTATTATTAACCCAAACTTATCAAATTGTGATGTTGACGGTGTGTGTGATAGCCTCACGTATATAGACATTTACACTAGTCGATAGGGTTCGCATGCGGGTTGTGGATGATTTTGCTGATGAGTCGTCATTTCATTAGTCGATAAACCAAAGGACGGTCAATAGAAGATCGATAAATATGAGTCACAGAAATATCCCACATTCCGCAAATTTTCGAGCTTAGCATTGTCACAGCATAGAATTTTAATGAAATAATACCTTTACTGCCTTTTAAAGTAGGTTAATTGAATTGAAATGAACTATGATTTTATTCAACTGATAACATATAAATTTTTTTTTTTTTTAATTTTGTGAATTGCCTTTTTTGGACTTGAATCGTTCGAAATCCGGACGATTGCTCTAACCATTGAGCTACCCTAAAGAGTTACTTGAGTATAAGTATTAAGCTTAACAATTTTTTTTCATCAATAGACAAGAATTTGATTTAAATAAGAACTGTTGATGGCTAATTATAAAAGCGTTCTAACTTTAGAGAACACTTTCTTCATTCAAATTCTAGTTTATTTGGTAAAAATATTTGCTTAGGTTATTAGTTATACTCAAGTAATTTACTTCTACTCGACTACAGATACGCGTGTAAGTCTATAGTGCAATGTTCAGATAACCTAAGTAACTAAAGAATTTGACTAATGGAAATCGGGATAATATGGAAAAGTTCCTTTTCTGAATTGACCGGACGGGGATTGGGACCCGGGACTTCAGAGACGGCGACTCTTCTAAACAGATTCGACTATGGAAGTTTTAAAAATATTTATATTACGAGCGCATAAAACAGTAGAAAAGTTGTTTTACTAATTGTAACTGATAGTCATTTATTTCTCTCCATTAAGAGGTTGTCTGGTAGAGATCGCTGTAAACGATAAGATACACTGTAATATTAATATTCGTGCACAAAATTTTTGCAGCCCTGTTGACAGTAAAAAATATTCTATTCTTATTTTATTTTACTACCTTACTATTATATTTTATTTAAGTAGTGAAGTGAATTCCGCCATTCCACTTAATATTATTTTTTTATCACTAAAGTAGTATATAATAATTTGTAGATGAATCTACTTTTAACCGGTAAATTATGTGTGTAACATATAGGATTGCCAGATTTTTTTTTTCAGCTTGTAAGGGACAAACGATTAAAGAGGGGGGGGGGGGGGAATACGGGATTTTCATATTTTAACCGGGATAAATAAAAAAAAAGAATACTAATATAAAAAAGAATACTAATATATTTTTTCGGGTCTATATTAACGACTGATGCGCACGTGGACGAACACGTGAACCACCGAGTTAACACAGCATGGATGAAGTGGCGATCCTTGTCAGGTATACTGTGTGATACACGAATGCCGGTAAAAACGAAAGGCAAGATCTACAAAACCGGAGTAAGGCCTGCTATGATGTATGGTGCGGAATGCTGGACTGCCCTAAAGAAGCACGAACAACAGTTGCATACAGCAGAAATTAAGATGCTGAGATGGGCGGGTGGTATGACGCGATTAGACAAGGTTCGCAACGAGCACACAGCCGAAAGTTTCAAGTTAGGTTATATGCAAAGTTCATTTTATTTGACAAATATTTCAAAATAGAGGAGGTGTAAAAATGGAGTAAAAAATTTAAATTTCAATGTGTTGAGAGCCCTATAACGCGCATGCGCAATATCGATTGTTCGCAGATAACAATGGACCGCGAAATACATTAATTTTATTTAATTATGTATTTACCGATTATGTCATATGGCATTCTGATGATGCCTTATCCATTTTTTTGTCAAAATATTGAAGTTTTATGAGTGTTTCTGGTAATTTATGGCATTAAAAAATATTACTCATAAAATTCCGAAGTAATGTGCGGCACCGTGGTGAGAAATAAGAGTTTTATATATGTATATTTTTTGTTATCTAATTTGTGATTACCCTAATTTGCTTTGTTTTGATTAAAGATCGTTGCTTCTTCCTTGAACACCACCTTAATACAATAATATGATTTTTTTTTGCATGCGCAAACTGAACTTGTTTTATTTGTTATACTTATTATTTTTGTTTATATTTTGCAACTAACCAATACAACTAAGCATGCACTAGTCGATAAATCAATAACAGTCAATGATCAACTAAAGAAAATAAGTAGGTAAAGAAATCGTCCGCATTCCGCATGCGGGCCCTATCGACCAACGTAACTGAGCTTCACTAGTCGATAAACCAAATAAGACTCAATGATCGATTAATAAAAATAAGCACACAAATCGTCCGCACTCCGCATGCGGACCCTATAGATCAATGTATTTGAGTTTGCACTAGTCAATAAACCAATAATAGTCAATGACTCACTGATGCAAATAAGCGCAAAATCATCGGCATTTCGTTAATGTGTGAATAAATACTTAACAATAAGTAAAAACCTTTATCTACCGTTTCGGTATTTTCATTCAGTTATTAACGGGTCGTTTACCCTTCGGTTGTTTACCCTAACCGAAACGAATTACCGAAATAAACCCGGGTTAATACGAGTACGAGTAGCTCGGTGGCGTAGTGGATAAGCGCCGCGGCCCGCGATTGTAGTCGTTAAGCGTGGTTAAGGTCGTGGCTGCATTTGCAGTCGTTAATACCCTCCAATCCGCATTGGGCCAGCGTGGAGGGTCATGGCCCATCCTCCTTAAACATCCAGCGGCGCCCGTGTGCATTGCACCCCCTGCACCATGGGTAAAGACGGGCCTGAATAAGAGTAACAGTTTTAATTGATAACTCTTTTAATTGGGCTTAGACTGTATACTGTTAACGCATTCATTTCGGTTTAAAACTGAAACACTTTTAATCTGTTAACCGAAACAATCTGTAACCGTTCAAACGGTAAGCTAATGAATCGGTAACCGGTAACCCGTTATCCGTTCCCTGTTTTTCTTAAGCTTGTTTAGAAGTGATTTCTTTGTACACACTGTTGCACGTCGGGTTACCACAATATGTCAAATTTCAGCAATTTATTTAGAACTCTCCACAAATTCAGTTTTAAGGTACAAAATAAAGTGGAGAATTTTTACAGATTTGTAGAACTTGACGTGCTGTTGATTGTACAAAATTAATTGAATGTTAGTCAATGATTTATTTTAGTGATATTTTTTTTTATTCGTTTACTTACATAAACTTAACATTTAACAGGTACCTACTTAGACGTTCTGTCAGATTGTTTAGATTGCAGGCTCTTTTATTCCGTAGTCGTCGGGGTACTTTATTTATAGACACCTACATATTACTAAAAAATATATGACTCCAAGCGAGATTCTAACTAAATTTCGTCCGTTGCAAGGCAGTTTTTAGAATATCAAAACTAACTTAATATATATTAAAGCCAAATAACAATACATCTATGTGATTGCAACGTTGATCAAATATTACTGAATTTCTCAAAAAATCTTACTCAACAATTTTTTTATGATTGCTATCAAAATAATAGATAAGTATATAAACTGTGACCTACGCGGTTAGGTACGTACGCGTAATAATAGTTATTTCAGTAATCGTGATTTAAACCATGATGAGAGATCATCCATCACCACTTTATTATAGAAGTCCTTACCTAAAATCACCACAACATATTGTCTCACTAACGGTCCACCGAAAAAGTTCTGAACCATCATCTTATTACAAACGAGAAACAAAAACAAAAACAAAAACGTTCTCTTTTTAAATTTCGACACTTAAATACATGACAGTACGCTTACACTTCTTTACCAACACTGTTATAGTCAGCCAGCCAGTTATCCAATACAAAGGTTTTGTTCATAAAATTTTGCTGTTTACCACGTCTAAAATGTGCAATTTTCAATTCTAAGTTCTAGAGAACACAGTTGTTTTCTTATTAGCTAACGATAAAATATTGAAAGTCCATTGTAGGGTAGGAGTTACCAAATTTTACTGTGTTGAAAGATAAAGTAATGTTTGTTATGGTGATCCATTGCTTTGCCAGTTATATGACAAATTGTGACACGCGATTGTAAAACGCAATGAAGCTTGTTTTTAGCGAATCTGCACTTAAGAACAGATAACCTTTTTATTGTGAAATCAAAGGTTTGATGAATGGTACCAATGCCAGTTACTTTTAGTACTTACTTATTACTCAGGCATATTTTCGATAAATGGGACGTTAGTGTATTACAAAATCTAAAGGTGAAGTAGTTAATCTGAATACTTTTACTATAGTAGTTTAATTAAAGTTAAGACTTTATAGGTATGCACATAAGAAAATCTATGGGGAACATACAACATTTCATATTTATTTATTTATATATATTCACCACTAATATAAACATAGATATTTCTCATTCACATAAAGAGTTCATCATCATAGATTTTTGGCAATTAAAAAAAGACTAATAAAAGACAATATACATAAATTGATAATACTCTCTGCTCGAATAATTTTCTGAATTTGTTTCAATATTTTTTTTTTAAGATTTGATAATTAGAAAATGTATATAAATAAATTTGCCATACTGGTGACCCATACCATTGAATTTCCTAAAAAATGTACTTATTCTTTAATTTACGCATTGCTGATCTTATATTTCATATTTTCGTTTCAATGTAATTGAAAACTATTTTATTATCTTATTATTTAATAAATAATCCTAAGAAATATAAACTCCTTTATTTATTAATGGGTTTAAAATGTCTGACAAATATGAACCAACCTTCAATAAGCTATTGTAGTGTACTTACATATAAAATTAATATATAATGCATAAGATAAAAATATTTGTTATGTAAACATTATAATTATCCTGTCTTCGCCCTTCGAGATTTAATCTTTGACCATGTAGTAGCCCTGCTACGCGCTAAGCCTATCGCTTAAGCTTTAAAGTCAGAGAAAGAAAACCGCTGTTTCTGTCTCTGTCTTATGCCGCCCAGCGACTCCACCGCAGAGCCGACCTCATTCTTGTCCGTGCGCGCGCAGCGTTCGCAACAAGTGAATTAAATATCTTTTTTAATCAAGTGAAAAATTACAGGTTCTTTTATTACGGTTATATCGGTATACTTAGTAATTGTAAAATATTATCATGCCAAAAAGAAAATACAGGGAAACTAAATATGACAGATGGTCAAGGAAGATTAAGATATACGAGGAAAAGCTGAATTCGGAAAAACGTAGTGCAAGCCGTAGGTGTATTATATACTCAGACGATGAAGAGGATGCTGTGCAACATGCAGGTGGATAGCAGTTTATAACATGCTTATTTTATATTCCCGTTGCATTCATCGGGAATATTCTTTTTTTTTTGCTGTTGTATCATTCGGCCATTACTTCAATATCTTTTCTCGTTGCATTCAATGAGTAAACAATTTGATCGTATTTTCTAAGTATATGAAGGTGAAAGAGGAAAAGGTTAGTATTTCGTCATTAAGAAAATTTCTTTAAAGTATTATTCATGTACCCTCCAATTTTTGAACATTTCAAAACCGATTTGGGTACATATACAGAACATTCGACATCATTAGAGTATGTATTGGACGATAATATTCCAAATATTGCCCCAAACCCGGACACCTACACCAACGCACGGTGCCCGGAGAATAACAAATAAATATTACCCGCCGACATTTTCGGCCCCGACCTTATCCGACAACTTGGGGACATGCAAGCGGATCCTGTCGCATATGGTGAGGACATACAGATGGATGTAGCTTCCAGGTTTCAGACTATATTACAAAGCGGCTTCAAGAAAAAACATAAAGACGATCTCCTAAAAAAAATATTTTTCCCAAAAATGTACCTTTAGCCAAAGGTCCCACTCTTAACCCGGAAGTAGGTGCTATTTTGGTGGAGAACTGTAGAATAACAGTTCAGAGGTTGCTTACTAAACAGGACCAACTCGGGAAAACACTTTCGGCATTAGGAAAAGCACTATGGTGTCTTTTGAAGATGAATCCAGATATCCCAGAGGTTATTCGCACGTTGAACGATGCAGGCAAGTTATAAGCTGACACTTACTGTGCCGAAACGGATTCCCGTCGATCTGTTATTATCCCATTGCTAGACAAATCATTGTCAGATTCATTCAAAAACAGAAAAATATATAGTTTACTGTTTGGAGAGAACCTCTGACAGTTAGTCAAGGATTCGAGAAGTATTAAGAAGACAACCAACGATGGCATATCATCAAGGCAACCGCCGGAGGACAGCTGCGTTCGTGCCGCTGCCAGCTTGATGCCAGCCAGCCCTGCCGCCGCTGCCGCCACAAACGAGGCGCCCGGGAGCAACGTCACAACGAGCAACGAACAATCGTGCCAATTAGGTACGCAGCGCCAGGTATATGCCGGCTGCTTAAAGTATTTCCTTAACGAATGGCAGACAATAACTAGTGATATTTTTATACTCGAAGTTGTGTCAGGTTACAAGATTCCTTTTATTGAGAAACCTTGTCAAAATCCAAAAGACCATCGGCAACGATCATTTTCGACGAAAGAATCAAAAGCAATTTCTGCGGAATAAAATCGTTTATTACAGATAAATGCTGTTAGGAAATGTAACCCGACAACATGATAATTAATTCCTGATATTTTTATGATTCAAGATCCAAAAGCTGATTTTAGCATGCGTTTTATTTTAAATCTAAAGAAGTTAAATAAATATGTTGAAGTATCTCATTTTAATATGGAACATATCAAATTGGCTACTAAACTTATGACCAAAGACATGATCAATATTGATATTAAGGAAGCATGTTTTTTATTGCCAATTACAAATCACATACACGATTTTACGCTTTAATTTTAATAATATCTTGTATGAGTTTCTGGCACTTCTGTTGGTACTGTGTTCAGCGTCGTATAATTTTACAAAAATATGACAACCTGTCATGACTTATCTTAGATCAAGTGGCCTGCTATCAGTAAAATATTTAGATGATATATTGTGCTTGGGAAGTTCTGCTGAAGACTGCCTAGTAAACGCAAATAGAACAATTCAGTGTTTAACACGGTTTCGATTTGTTATTAACTTAAAAAAAAAAACATTTAATTCTTAAAAGCATTGTAATTTTTTTTGGTTTTATTTTAAACTCGAATACAATGACTTTAGAATTGCCAAAAAAATTACATATAAAAAAATATAGAAATGTAACAGAATCCGAACCTGTTATTTCGCTCGATTTTCTAGGCTGCTTTACTGCAGTATATATTGCTATAGTATAGAGGTGGTTACATACAAAGTCTCTCGAACGAACTTAATATTTGGCATTGCTTAGAAGCAATAAAAACTATGATGCTTATATGACAGTTACAGATAAATTATATGGTGGCAGAACAGCATTCTATTTGCCGTCAATTCAATTAAACAACGTCATTATGACTTAGAAATCTTTACGGACGTATCAACAACAGGTTGGGGTGCAGTTTGTAGTAATGTAAAATGCTGGTAGTCATTGGACCACCGCTGAGCGCACCAATCATTATCTGGAACTATTCGCTGTTTATTTCGGCTAAATTTCATTCAATAAAGAGTAACTGTGATATTCTTTTACGTGTCGATAACACAACTGCTATTTCCTATACTTATAAATAAAATGGGGGGAAACCAATACCAACATTTAAATCTAGTGACTAATATAATTGGGGACTGGTTTGAGAAAAGAAATATATTCGTTTTTGCACCATATATTCGTTCCTCATTGAATAAAGAAGCTGATAGCGAATCTAGGAAAATGAACATCGAAACAGAGTGACTGTTGGGTCCTCGACAATTTGAAAAAAATAAAAATATGTTTGGTGAACCATCTATCGACTTATTTGCATCACGAATTAATGCAAAATGTCCTGTATATATTTCATGGAAAAGGGATCCCTTTGCCTATGATTTAGACGCGTTTACAGTAGATTGGTTGCAATTTTATTTTTACTGTTTTCTCCCGTCGTTTGCGTTAATTAAACAAACATTAAATAAAGTAGTTACCGATTAAGCCACCGATATTATAATTGTTCCACTATGGGGCTCTCAACCGTGGTACCCCCTCTTTATGCCCCTACACGTTTTTGAAACTGTAGTATTTCCTCCAAGTAAAAACATTGACAAGGTGTGCCAGAAACAGCTTTAGAAGTAATGTTTTCTTCGATATCACATAACACCAGATCAGAACATAGTTGTAGTCTAAAGGTTCGGTGGCAATTTTATAACAATAATAATAATACTGATTTTTATAATGTAAATATAATATAAAGGCAGATTTAAACAGGATCAGTAGCTGACGTCAGGGATGGCGCCGAAAACTGACTCACACTATTTACACGCAGTCAGCAGTTCGTCTGTAGTCAAGGATATTTCTCTTGATGTACACACGTTTGTAAAGTCAGTGCGGAAAAATGAATTCTCGAAAACAGTAAAAAAATATATTTTTTAACTCGGTAGAGAAACCCTACTACATTCATTTCTCGTGCAATATTCTGTAATGCTGTTGCACGCATTTCTTTATTTCTGTAATTATGTGATTTACTATCCCGCAGACATTCATTGTCGCGGTATAATTGAATAAGCCTTTAGTTTTCCGTGTCCTCGGCTTTCGCGTCATTTTGTGATGCGGTGCGACGCCGCGTGGTCACCACACAATAGAGTGGCAGCGACTGACTTCGGCATTTTCACAGCTTCAGTTGCACTGGCGCGGGTGGCGGGGGGAGCGGACTGACGCCAAAAATATGAAGCGGGGATATTGAAGTCAGTGCTGACGCACAGCGACAGTACTGAACTGACTTGAAATCAATTTACACGATGGCAGTGCCAGGTCAGCACTGACTCGGCAGTTGACTGACGTTAGTTACTGACTTAATGTAAAATTGCCTTTTTTTAAAGGTATCGTCAGGTTAAATCCCACATTTACAATTTTACATGGAACTCTAGCTTAGTATTAGATTATTTACACGGGTTTGAAAATTACTCAATCCATTTAGAGAAATTGAGTAAAAAGTTAGTTATACTTTTAGCACTAGCAACTGGACAGACAGCATAAACGATTTCTTTTATAAAAATACCAAACATAAAAACTTATGACGAGCGTGTGGTCATAACAATTATAAATTCAAATAAAACTTTCGTTATTGGCAAAGCCCAACCGATTTTTAATTTACCTTTTTTTTTAGACAACGTCCCAGTATTTGTCCAGCATTGATAGTATTGAAATATATTACCGTGTCATCCTCAATACGCTCTTAATCAGAAAATTCCTTGATTCAGACATACAAAAAACCTCACAGGCCTGCTTCATCTCGGACGATAGAGCGCTGGATAAGTAGACTATGTGTATTAGTGGAATCGATACCACTATGTTCAGGGCTCACAGCACGAGACACGCATCAACATCTGCGGCATCTCGTGCGGGTCTCAGTGTCAATATAATTAGTCTTTGCAAACTTTAATAACAGGCCAATGATTAATTCAGGAACTGATTTTATTGAATCTCTGTCCCCAATATTATAATTAGTTAAGAACATGGACGGCTTATTTTGTTATTTTTGTAATATTTATAAATAACGTTGCAAATCGTTTACAGAAATATGCATTTTTGATTTACTACCTACTGTTATTTATTCTCAACATTGATTCGATCTTGATTATCCTGTCTTCGCCGAAGAGATTTAAAGTCCCTCCCTCCCTAAGTAATACTTCTCCCTTAATATCAATGTTAATATGAATGAGGTCGGCTCGGCGGTGGAGTCGCTGGGCGGATTAAAACAGAGACAGAAACAGCGGTTTTCTTTTACTGACTTTAAAGCTTATGTGATAGGCTTAGCGCGTAGCAGGGCGTCAATTTTTTAGGTCATCCATTCATGATCGGCCCAAGTAAAAGATGCTTAACAACCGTATCGCAGACCGAGCGTACTTACCACTACGCCATTGAGTTCCTCCAAACATAATACGTATTTTATATTTGCATTTTAAGTGCAAGTATTTCAAATAAGTCACATCTCGTAGGTAGGTAGTAGTGTTGCCAGGTCCAATTTATTATTAATCGGGACAGCGCGTGTATTTAATTGGGATTTGTGGTCGTAAATCGGGACAGACAAAAAAACAAGTACTTTTTTATAATTAAAGCATCATAAATAACAAGATTAACAGTAAAATAATATTAATTTACGTACATTTGACCTTGAAAGAAAGAACAGAAGTACAACAGCTTCTGTACTAATATAATCACATTGATCCGGAAAAAAACTGAAAATAAATTTTAGTAATTTTAAGGATTCACAAAGATGTTAATGCGTAAAAAAATTGTGAACTAATTCTACATAAGTTCACAAATAAAAAATATTATACGTATATGGTATATTTCAAAGGAAGGACAGAAGTATCAAATAGCTTATATACGAATATAATCATATTGACTGGAAAAAACTAAAAATACACATTTTACAAATTTTTGAGATTGACAAAAAAGTTATTGCGTTAAAAAATTGTGAACTTATTCTATATAATAATAATCAGACTTATTATTCTATAGAATTGGTTGATGATAGATTGACTTGTTCACAAATTAAAAATATTTATTGAAAGAAATGAAAATATCTTTATTCAAGTTGGCTATTACAAGCACTTTTGAATCGTCCAAAAAATGTTTTTCTCCTACGACTTGTTCAGGAAGTCTTTTAGCTAACAAGAAGAACAAGCGAAAGAAACCTACCAGCTCTTTATCATAAGTAATGACATTTACATAAATAATGCCACCACCATGTATCATTACAACAACAAATACAACTTTCAAAGTCTGTAGGACATAGATTGAACATATAATTACTCTTTATAGAACAAAGCGAAGGCTACTAATTCCATGCATTGCGATCCTTAAAATAATCATCAACTTTATAATAGCCTTTACTCATAAGTATGTTCTTTACATGAATTTTAAATTTATTTATGGGTAGAAGAACTACATTTTGTGGAACTTTATTGAACATAGCAATGCATTTACCCAGAAATGATCCTCTGGTTTTCTGAAGTCTGAAGCTTGGAACGGCAAGTTTATTTTTATTTCTTGTGTTAAGATTATGAACACCACTTTTTTTTTGTAAAGGAATCGTAATGTTTTCTTGCGTACATAATATTTTCATAGATGTATTGAGAGGCAACAGTCAAAATATTTATTTCTTTAAATATTTCTCTGAGAAACTCTCTAGACTAAAAATCTCTAGAATAAACATTTAACTCTAATTATATAGCTTAGATTTAACATTAATTAGCAATTTAGTATAATTAACTGATATCTTAATCTTGCTTATGACATATTAATAGGTACTAGTTTGGTAGCTTTATTGCTTTCAGACATAGATAAATATAGTTAGGGGCTTTTAAAAATGTATTTGATAGTATGAAAAAATTTATGAACAAATCGGGACGCATCCCCGGACCCCTGAAAATCGGGACGTCCTGCGTAAATCGGGACACCTGGCAACACTAGTAGGTAGTGGCCTCTAGAGCGCGTAAATCGGACACCTGGCAACACTAGTAGGTAGTGACCTCATTGCGCTTTGTTTGGGTCTTATCGGCCACTTCCTTAGCCACAAAATTACGTAACGCGTCGTCGGCAATTCACTTCACAAGTCAATCATAAAGTTATATGCCATACATGTATGTAGCATACATTAAACGCATACTTCATCAGTGCTACTAATAAACAAGGTTTAGCATCAGAGTAAGTTTATGCTAAAATTGCAATTTTAGTATTAGTTCAAATTCATATTACACTGATAATTTGCAAACCTACCTTCTAGGAGTAAATAATACTTCTGTAGAACCTCGTACTAGGTTAAACTTTGCTAAGTCTCCAATTAATAATATGAATTTTGACTAATAGTAAGTAAATTTACTCCAACGCTTAGCCTTGTTTATAAATAACACTGTACATAACTACGGCTTGTATAATTATGGAAATGAAACTATGTATATATAACTGAAACTATGTATATAATAAATAACTAATGTATTAACAACTTATTTTTAATAAAACATTCATAATATTCGTATAATTACATCAAACTTTATAGTTTGATCTAATTTTAATAAATAAATAAAGAGTAATTTCAAAAAATAAATATTTATTCATATATCATTCATTACAAAATGGCAGCTTGTTTCTCCAAATGCTACCGACTTATACATAATCTAAAAATTTGACGTTATTTAAAAAATATGCCTGGTTTTTGTTAACTTTGCTATAAGCATATTCAAAATAATTAAGCTTATTGAGAATACAAAATTCAAAATATATGTTATGTAGTACCTAAAAATAATTGTCATTCACCATGCTCCAATGAGTATTACCAGCTTTTAGTTAGTACCTGTACCATACTTACCCGTTACTTGATAGGTACTAGTTAGCTAATATAAAATATATCAATCGACTTTGTGTCTATGAAGCTCCAATTACCGTGGCAATTTATTTTTATGTTTCCACAGGAAACTGAGTATTGACCGAGATGATAAGTTAAATTATTGTAGACGAAGTTTTGGATTGCATTTACGTATTGAATGTATCTTGATCATTATTAGCTAAAATATAAAATCATTTAACATCTACTTCGTCACAAACAAAATTTTCAGCGCCCATGGCTTTTTGTATATCCGAGAAAGACTTCCCTTTCGTTTCTGGGATGAAAAATATTATAAATAAACAGAGTAGTAGACAGCTGGTGCCGAATGACCAGTACGTAGCTGCCGGCCCTATTGTCGACATGAGGGAGGCGAAGTATCTGGTGGTGATGAACATGGTTATCATATTTATCGTCATGCATATAGAGAGACCGAATGCTCTTGCTGAATTATCAAACAGTTCAGCTGTTAGCGCCCAAATCAAGGAACCAGGACCTGTAAAAGAAATATAATATATTCAGAGAAAGTTATTGTGAGCTTAAAATTTATTGCAAAATTTAAATTTAGAAAACGCCTTTCTGGATTTTTATTTACAGGTGTACAGCCATTCATCTAGTTCGTGTTTAGATGCAGCATGTTTCTGTTGATTCTGAAACCTATGCTTCTTTTCAGGTTAATTCTTTCTCATCTCTTCATCACGATTACGGTATGCGATCGTTAATCTGCAAATTCTAAGTAACGAACGCTTCTCGACTGGATTTATCCTACTTACATACCCTTTTTGACATAGTCAACTCTCGCTAGTTGCGCTATCTGTTTTAAGATTTTGCTGCTAAATTTTCCCAACGCTCCATTTACACTGTTCCCAGCACCCATTCTCCTTTCTATATCAGCGGTGTACTTTCCATCCAATCTTTAGTGCTATAGCAAATGGCGGTTCCGATTGACAGAAAAGAATGGGGCGACGAAAAAGTAACCTACCCCTAGTCTTCATACATTGGCTACCTACTTCTACTACTTCGATACTAAATAAACCCAATCCGCACGGGGCGAAGCAGGCCTGGCTGTATGTAACTCACGCCTTAATAATAATGTTGTTACTTACCCGCGCTGTAGCAAAAGACGATTAAAATAAGAGACATCAAAGGCAGAAAGTTCATGAAGCCAGTGATTGATTTGGTACTTGATGTGACGTAAAAGAAAGTGCCAAGTCCGATCTGAAAATCACAGAAATGTACAATGTAAATCATCTATATTTATAAAATAAAGTCTTTATCCTTATGGTGTCTAAACTATTGGAGTGAATTTTAAAATTATTGTTGGTTGAACAAACCAACACAGTGAATTGTAAAATTCTTAAATAATTTCATGTAGATACACATAGAATTGTTTACTATTGAAATAAAATAAAAAAAACTTTGTCCAGTTACTAACGAACGTTATATAAAACTGTTAAAATTCCAAGACTTTCAACTTTAATTTAATGGAATAGATACCAAAATCCATTACGGAAATTTGATTTTTAGTGGTATCTTGCCGTGTGTAGAATGTTTTTGAATAACTTAATACCTGTCAAATAGAATTCTCGCATAATTTAGTGATCAACAAGGAGTCTGTTCTTTTCGAGAAATGGAACTCTTAACAATATATTTGATTGGGGCTGCCAGATGGTCGGGATTGGATTGGACTGTTGCGACGAAATTTAAAATTCCGATGAATCTATATCCCGGGTCTTAGAAATCTTCTTCAGATACTTTAATGTGCCCTTCGGGCAACCCTATACATGATTCATTTCTAAATTTAAACATAAAAACTATAAAATAATAGAAGCGACTTCAAATTTAAAAAAAGTGATGAACAATACTTATTTCGGCGGTTATATATATTATGGCGGTTTATTATATCAATGATAGGCGCCTGATTTCAATAGCATTTCCTTGAATAGGTCACTTTTGAGATAAGTCCAGTAAAACCCGTTTAAGACGATTTCACAGGGACTCAACCAAAAACGCGTCTTAAGCGGAAAAGCGTTTTATGCAGGATACAGGGAAATAAAAAACGGACCTACTACATGCGTATGTATTAATATTTATTATGTTTTTTTGGATGTAGGTATTGAATTGTACATTTAAAAATTATGTACGTTATATAAAATGTCATGTATTACTATCACGTTATTTAAAATAATCACTTATTTTAGTTTGACAGAAAGATTACGAGGCATTAGCAATTACAATATTTTCAACGTAACTCAACTTTTGTAGTGCGATTCTAAGAAGTTTCATAGCGTCTTAAATCATTAACTGCGGATAATGCCTGGGCGTGTGTCAAAATCCAAGTTGACTCCTCTTCTTGATACTTAGAGCCTCTTCTTGTGTGTTATTCACACTCTCAATAAGGCGTATTAAAGAGGATGACGATCGTATTAAGCGTTAAAGAATGTATGAAAACATGTCTCAAGTTGCTAGGACTGATGCAAAATGGCGTATTATGCTAGAAATCGTATTAAGCGTGATCGTCTTAAACGAGTTCTACTGTATTATATTTCGTCGCTTCATTCTTCAGATATAATATTTACAACGTAGTCCCTTTTCTTACCAGGCAACCCTCGCACGCTTTAGAGATTTTTATTTTTTATTTTTTTTTGTCTACCTACTAGCTCCCGCTATTTGATGTGTCATTCTTTTTCTGTGCGAGGCAACGAGTGCACGCGCTCTCCGCTTAATATTGATAAATTTTACGACTGTTAATAATAATGCCGAAACGAAGTGCCGAGGAAAAAATGATGCGATATCGAAAGAAACGTCGTAAACTCGAAGAACAACAGAGTCGGAGTCGAGCTAGGCTCGTGATCTATTCATCGGAATCCGACGTAGATAATCATAATGCTGGTGAGTACCTCCATTTTATGATACAAATATCAGTGTTAAAAGTGTTAACGTGTATCGTTATTATGAATTCATGAAGTATCCTGGGGGTTGACCGTGAGTCAACACGATGGTATATAGCGGAAATATAAAATCTCTAGTATGGGATTCCGTAAATCGTACATTAACCTGGGGGTTGGCCGTGAGTCAGCACGACGGTATATAGCAGAAAAATTAATATTCTCGAAACGGGAACGTTATCTTTATTCTGCATAACATACATTAACCTGGGGGATAACCGAGAGTTATCATAATGGTAAAATAATACTTATACCAATAATATATACTTTTGGTATAGGTTATACTCGTATATATATGTAATAAAACTGGGGTTAGAAGATAATAAAAATGATAGTTAAAAATGAATTTTTAATAAATTTAATCACAACTACCTCCTAAATCAAAATATTTTTTTTTCTCTCTCTTGTTCATAGACCGAGACGATGATGAAGGGTTCGACACCACAGTATGTGAGAAAACGTGTGCAAACACTGAAAGTTTAGCAGAGCCATCGCTGGCCGCAGAAATGGTCACCGAATCTCAAACCCCAGAACTGGACCCCGAAATATTGTCAGCACTAGGCGAACCTAATAATGATATACCATTATTTGGCCCTCCAATACATGGGAATTTGGCACAGAGATGGGGTTCCATATTAAAAAAGGGCATCACAAAGGAAGTGAAAGATATTTACTCAAATTCATTACTCAAATCTTACCTTATTCCCGAAAATTGCCTATTGCTACACGCACCTAAATTAAATGCTGAGATATCTGCAGCAATTACTGATATGGCTCGGAACCGAGATAAGAAGATGGAAAGCAGCCAACAGCAGCTTGGCTGTGGTATCACAGCCATCAATAAGGGCTTGTCTCTTCTACTTACAGGAGATGACAAAATACAAACTATTAAATTACTTAGCGATGGTTGCCGTATTTTGACGGACCTCCATTACATGAACTCGCAGGCTCGTTCAAGACTTCTTACGCCTGTATTAGATAAGTCCTTTCTAAATATTATAAGAGATACTGAGAGAGACGATACCTTGTTCGGGTCAAAGCTCTCTGAGAAAATAAAGGCCTCAAAAGTCATTGAAAGACAAGGGTTGCAGATAAAAAAAACCGTGATGGCTCCAAAGATAATACAACCAATTCAGTCGACGGTAACTCGGCCCCGCTATCAGGAAAACTGGGCTGGCCCCTCGCGTCACCCCTACCCGTCGAACAGGGGGGGACGGGGGGGGCCCAAGAAGCCGAACTTTGCAAATCGCCGTCCTCCAGTACCACCTCAAAACAGGTCAGCGCACCCAAGCAAGCCACGTGCTGCTCAACAGTAAGCGAGGTACAAGTTCATGCTGGACGATTACATCACTTTTATAGTTGTTGGCTTAAAGTCACTAGTAACAAAACTATTTTAGATTGGATTCAATATGGTTTTCCAATACCGTTTATTGCAAAGCCTACACAAAGTTATTTACCCTTGATGGAACCATCGATAGTTGAAAAAGAAAACATGTCTATAGCTATAAATGATCTTTTGAAATTGGGGGCAATCAAACCTTGTTTATCCAAAAGTGACCAATTTCTATCAAGTATCTTCCTTACCCCGAAATCAAACGGGGATTACCGATTTATTCTTAATCTTAAATCGCTTAACAAATTCATACAAAAAATTCATTTTAAAATGGAAGATTTTAGAACTGCCTCAAAATTGATACCACTCAATGGGTTCATGGCCACGATTGATTTAAAGGAAGCTTATTTAGTTATTCCTATTGCCTCAAAAGACCGCAAATACTTGCGTTTTCAATACAAAAATGATCTATCTGAAGTAGTAACATACGAATTTTCCGCCATGCCGTATGGCTTATCGATTGCGCCCAGAACATTTACAAAGGTGATGAAAGAAGTAGTTTTATATCTCAGATGTCAAGGTTATAGTTCAGTACAGTACCTTGATGACATTTTATGTTTCGGCGATACTTATAATATGTGCCGTGAAAATGTAAAGGAAACTTTAAAAATTTTCGAATGTCTAGGCTTTGTTGTAAATTATAAGAAAAGTTCTTTAGAACCAAAACAAATTTGTAAATTTCTAGGATTTATTTATGATTCAGTAAATCTTACTTTATCATTACCTTCTGAGAAACGAAACAGTATCGCACAATTAGTTCGAAAATTCTCCTTGCTTTCGTCGTGTTCAATCAGACTTTGCTCAATTAATCGGTGTTCTTATTGCTGCTTGCCCTGCCATAAAATACGGATGGCTTTACACAAAGATTTTCGAAAGACATAAGTATTTATCTCTTAGATTGCATAACGATTACAATAGAAAAATTCAAATATCTAAAGAAATTTTAGATGATCTCCATTGGTGGAACCAAAATATTAGCACGACATTTACTTCTTTAAGATCACCAGAATTTAAATTAGAAATTTTCACGGACGCCTCAAGAACTGGCTGGGGCGCTTATTGTACTCGTAACAAGGCAAAAGTAAATGGAAGTTGGAAAATAGAGGAACTCGATTTTCATATTAATTACCTCGAACTACTAGCAGTTTTTTTAGCACTGAAATGCTTTGCTACTAACTCTTATAATTGTGCTATATTATTGCGTGTGGATAACACAACTGCTATAAGTTATATCAATAGGATGGGTGGAATACAATTTCCACATTTAAATACTTTAGCAAGACACATTTGGCAGTGGTGTGAGAAGCGAAAGATCTGGCTCTTTGCATCTTATGTTAATACAAAGGAAAACACTGAGGCAGATAAAGAGTCGAGGAAAATAAATCCTGATATAGAGTGGGAGTTAAGTGATTACGCTTTTCAATTAATAATTAATAAATTTGGATTTCCTGAGATTGATCTTTTCGCTTCCAGAACTAATACCAAATGTGAACGTTATGTATCATGGCAAAGAGACCCTGATGCCATAGCGATAGACGCATTTACAATCACTTGGTCGAAACTATATTTTTATGCATTCCCTCCATTTTCCTTAATTTTAAAATGTTTGCAAAAAATTAAAATTGAAAAGGCTATGGGAATATTCGTATTTCCCATTTGGCCATCGTAGGCCTGGTATCCGGATTTACAGAATATGATAATATCGGAAATATTAATTCTAAAGCCTAACAAATATCTTTTACATTCGTATTTCAGAGCACATCACCCACTTCACAAGAAGCTTACCCTGGGTGCTGCAGTGCTTTCCGGCTCGCATTCAGCCAGCGTGGCATACCTCCCGACGCTCTCGACTTAATGTTAGCTTCATTAGCAAAAAATACTATTAAACAATATGATGTAACATTAAAGCTTTGGTGGACATTTTGCCAAAACAATGATATTCAAGTACTTAATACCTCAATTCTGCACATAATATCTTTTCTCACTGAACAATTTCACAAAGGGTCATCCTATGGTTCACTTAATTCACATCGTTCTGCCCTCTCGTTACTTCTAGGAAATAACATTGGATCAGACGATTCTATTAAAAGATTACTGAAAGGGGCATTTAAAGTAATGTGTTCCTAAATATACTAGCACATGGGATCCCCAAAAAGTTCTCAATACTGTTTCAGACTGGTTTCCCAATAGAGAACTTTCAATCGAAAGATCACAAAAAAATTAGTAATTTTACTTGCTTTATGCACAGCCCATAGGGTGCAAACCCTCTCGTTACTTAAAACGTCTAATATTTCTATATGTAGTAATGGGGCTGAAATAGTGATAACAGATATTATTAAAACATCAGCCCCGGGTCGGAACCTACCAATACTATTTCTCCCTTACTTTAAAAATCAAATCAGTATCTGCCCAGCCACGACTTTAGAAGACTATCTTTTTGTAACAAATTCTTACAGAACCGAATCTATGTCTAGATTGTTTTTGACGTTTCGACGTCCATATAAATGTGCCAGTTCACAGTCACTAAGCCGCTGGATTAAAGATATGCTTGCTCTTAGCGCAGTAGACGTTGCGGTGTTCAGCGCACATAGCACGCGGCACGCCAATTGCAATTCGGCAATTTGGCGGGGGTTTCAATTGAAAATATCAGAAAGCGAGCGGGCTGGACAGACACCTCGCAAACATTTGCGAAATTTTATAATCGCCCTATTAACATTGATGATGAGTTCGCCCGATCAGTGTTTTTTCGCGATTAATTTCTATGGGTTGATTATTCTATCTAATTATGTATAATTATAAAATATTATATACGCACTAATAATAGGAGTTAGAAGTTACCTTCATTTTTGTTGTTTATTGAAAGCAAATATTTTTTGTAATCAGAAATACGTAGTTGATATACAAAATAAATATTTTTGATAAAGATATTTGTTCATTATTCATTACAAAGCAAAACTTATCTCTAAACATCTACGTTGTAAATATTATATCTGAAGAATGAAGCGACGAAATATAATATATGATCAAACGAACTTCCTTGGGTGAAGTTCGATCAATATTATATGAGTCGCTTCATTCGAAGATATAAGCAACCCACCCACCCTTATCCCTGAAAAGAACTCAAGAAGTTTCACTTTGAAATTTTTCTCTAAAAAGAATGACACATCAAATAGCGGGAGCTAGTAGGTAGACAAAAAAAAAAAAAAAAAAAAAATCTCTAAAGCGTGCGAGGGTTGCCTGGTAAGAAAAGGGACTACGTTGTAAATATTATATCTTCGAATGAAGCGACTCATATAATATTGATCGAACTTCACCCAAGGAAGTTCGTTTGATCATATATTATTTATAACTTTTTAAAATTATGAAGTCCGTTCTATTTTTATTACTTTTTATTTCATTCTTTTTAGTGATATTTATATATTTTATTTATTAAGCGGCTTCGCCCGCGTGGTCCGTAGGGAACTGTTTATTTTCATATCGATTAATATCGTGACACGGATATAATAATAATGACAAATTGAATAGTAAACAATGGTTACTGTGGTAACGTTTTCATTCACTATACAAACTTCTACTTCCATTTTTATCCTTTATTTACTGCTTTTCGGGATAAAATATAGCCTGTTGACTATTGTCACCTGATTGCTAACCGCATATGATGTAGCAGCAGTAGGTGATTTTTTTAAAAATCGATCCAGTTGTTTCGGATCATATCCTTTGCAAAAAACAAACAAATTTTATCTCTTTATAATATTAGTATAGATATAATGCTACAAAAAAAAAATCAACGTAGAGAAAGTCTTAGAAAAGGAGATTTTGTTTATTCGCTTGAAATTTTTTTTTTAGATTCTATACTCATATTATATAGAGAAGAGATTTGACTGCTTTTATTTGCATTGGATAGGCTTCCAAACTATTGGACCGATCTATGGGAAGCTATATAATCCGCGTTGGACATAGGCTCTAATCTTCGCAGGCGAAGTAGCGGGGAATCAGCTAGTGTGATAAAAATTGGTCACATTCAAGAAGAAATCGATTGACATACATACTTTCAAGAAAATATACCTCTACATAGTCCTTAAACATAGAACATTAATTCAAAATACGCACTTTTTTATTTTAAGTGAGATACATGAAATGTAATTAATTAGCATCTAATTATAAAAGGTAAAAAGCGTATTCTGTTTGTTATAAAAGGAAAATCACTGATTCGACTTCATCTTCATTCGATAAAATTTAAATGGTACTGCAACGGTCCATTAAGTTGTCGAATAAAATAAGAATTTTGAAAATCGATCAATAATGGCTGAAATATTTAAAAATGAACATAGAATAAAAAAAAAACATACATCGCCGTTTTGAAATAGGTTAAAATACCGCAACACTTACCATTCCCACCATCTGCCCGAGCAAACAAGTCGAAAAAATAGGTTTTCTTCCAAACTTGTCTGATATAGATGTCGTGATAACACTCGCAGTGAGCTGTATACAGCCAATGATAACTGAAGCTATTTCTGGTTGTATGCTAGTCTGCGTAGATTCGAGAATTGTTTGTAGATAGAAGGAAACAGCGTTGAAGCCTATAAACTGAACACCAACGAAGAGGATAGTGACGAAAGTAAAGGATTTTAAGAATAATCTGTTTTTGAAGAGTTGCAGTTTATTGACATCTTCCACTTTCTTCTCTAAGGCGTACTCTTTGAGTTCCAAGTTTGCAGCTGATTCGGAACCACGCAAAAATTCGAGTATTGCCAGGGCTTCAGCGGTGCGTCCTAAAAATAAAATTGAATGCCATAATATTTAAAAATAATGAATGACTTGCTCTAACTCTTGGATTACGAATCTATGTAAGAGTTTCTCAGTGATTGATGCTTGATGAATCATCAAACCATCTTATCTGTACAAAACCGATACCAAGAAAACTGACTGGCTTTGTGGTTGTTTAAATATTCTCTTTTAGCCGTATCAAAAAGCTATCAATCAGGGATTAACTAGTAGCAGCGATCGATCATTAACTTACCCTTCGAATACAAGAAATACGGGCTGTCCGGTAGAAATATCAAGGGCACGGCGCTAACCAGTACCGCAGCGGTGAGGAGAATATTTACAGCCAAATAAGAGATGAAAGGTCCCACGCTCAGCATCACTACTATCCCTAAGGAGCACATGATCTGGAGTATTGTACCTAAAGAGCCCCTTACATCTGTCTGCAAAACAGATTATAATTATGAAGACATCTTTACAAATATTGGTTGAATAAAGGCTATACCAAGATATTATATCGAAGTTTTACGATTTTGTAAATCTAAAAACAATATTAGATACTTTAACAACTAGATAAACGGTAACTGTAAGGAATTAAATCAAAGCAGAGGTTTTACTGTGCCATTAGTAAATTCATATGCGAATTTATTTTCGAAATAATATTTAATTTTCCATTTAATAAGCTTTCTCAACAAACGGGCCGAAGGGTGAGTCGGACTCGCGCTTGAAGGATTCCGTACCATTAACTATAAAACGACACAAAAAGTACGTTTGTTGTTTTCAATGGAGTTAATTGAAATTTTCGATTAATACTCGTGAACACATAAAGCCAAACTCAGTGTGATGTTTTCTTTACGTAAGGGTACTACTGATTTCGATTTCTAATGACAGACCGATCAGACAGACGCCGCGGTGGAAAAGCTATAAAGGTTGACTACGAAAGCGACCATAACTTTGGAATTTACAAGAGTTTTAACCTTTGTCTTGTATGTAGATACACTTTAAATATTGATTAAGACAGAATAACTTTAGGTATAACGTAATTAATACTTTTAGATTTTAGAGACAGTATCCAATAATAATCCACAGACAGTCATGTGTGTTTTCAGCGTACGTTAAGAAAAGTAGACAAATTAAAAACTCACACTAGCAATTTCCGAGGCGTACATTGGCACGACAATGAATATGAAAGCATCTGACATCCCATTAAGTGCTCTGCCCAGGAATACCATCCAGATTTTAGTAGCGAACACCAAGAATAGTGCTGACACGATTTTTGGGATGATTCCGATGAGTATGCAGTACTTGCGTCCGATGCGATCGAGTATGAGAGCCGGTATGAAGTTGCCTGAAGGAAAAAGGAATAAATTATTAAATTGGGCCCTTGCCCTACACTGCAATGCCATTACATGTACGCAGTTTAGGTACACGACAAAACCATTTACAAAGACGGAACGACTTTTAAACGGTTTCATCGCGTTTGTATTTAATTTTATTGACGTTTCGGACCCTTTACAGGTTCCGTGTTCACATAAGACCACTTACAAGATTAATTTCTGTACTACACATATTGCGGCTCGCATTTACAGTCGTGTAAACAAGAATATGTGTTACACTTTTTACACCTACTGACTTGCGTTTTATCGCAGCGCGGTGTTAATCTACAGGAGTTGCAAACATCATTGAAGATGAGCTAGTACTAGCGTAGGTACTAGTTGTGCTCGCTCAAAGCGAATTCGCTTTCGAATTCGAGTTCGGATTTTTACGGAATCGCTCTGCTGATGATCACTTGTTTTTTGCTGATCACATTCGAATTCTGTACATAACAAAATATTGCTGCAATAAACATAAATTCGTTATTGAACGGACAATGGATTGATGTACAATAAGACATCGGCCAGTGATGGCAGATTACAATTTTAAAATTTATCACATTCCCATCAAATTTGAAAGATAATCACGAACCTTACGCTATAACTATTTGTCATGTGATGGCGATTGCAATCTTGATTTTTTTGAGAGATATTGACGTTAATGGGAACTGTCTAAGCAAGCCTAAGAAGTGATAGTTACAAATATCTTTGAGAGCTGCAGTACAGTAAATCAATTCCGATAAATGATAACTCACAGAATACTGCAGTGAGAAACCCGATGGACACTATCCATGATCCCTCCTCCTCGGTGATGGGTTTATCTAGTACCGGATTGTCGACGTCTCTCAACTTCACGAGGATTGGAGAAGGCCACGATAAGCCCAGGCCACAGCTAAACAAGCTCAGGTTCACTAGAATAGATCGAAAGACAAAAAATTAATAATGAAGTGAATGAAATTATATAGGTAATCCTTTTTCGTGAGTAAATCCTTTTTTTGTGATTAAATTATTATCATTATCAGCCTATTATTGTAGCCTTTCCTATGGGTGGATTAGACCGGGTCTTGCGAAAGTTGCTCAGTTTTCACATCGCACACCGACCTGCCACATCGAGCTTTTCCATGTATACAGAATAATATCTCCACCAATAGATAGATTAGGTATTACCTTCGCGTCAAACGACATGACATGCATTCAGTAATTATACTAAACTTATTAAATTGTGATTTGGACGGCGTAATAGATAGCCGCACGTAGTTATGGCTCATTTACACTAGTCGAGAGAGTTCGCATGCGGAATGTGGATAATTTTGCCAAACGTTATTTTGTTAATCGATAAACCAAATGGCGGTCAATAAGGATCAATAAATATGAGTCACAGAAATATCCCGTACTCCGCAAATTTTCACAGCATAACATTGAGCTGAGCATTGTCACAGCATAGAACTTTAATGAAGTAAAACTTTTACTACCTTTTAAAGTAGGTTTTATTTAATTGAACCTCTATGCTATGACAGCGCAGCGCATGAAAACTTGTTCGACGCTGTTTTTATAATATAGCACTGAAGTATATGGAAGGATATTGGTGTGACGATAAAATGCTTTGCCTAATGAAATAGGAAATAATCATAATCGATGAAATGTTATCAAAAATGATATATCCTAATCCTAATCGGGTCATACTAAGCAGAGGCCTTACATTTTTTTATTTTCTCCTATGGAATATTTTGTTACTTTGTATTTTATGCCAAATAAACGCTTTCTCTTCTATTCTATATAGGTACTAAAACACTGAAATACCTACCTATAAAACTTTGATTTACCAATATACATTTTTATAAGATTGTTGACATACGCAACATAGTTATTTTATTATGTTGATAGTTGATTAAATCGTCTAATCATTATTATTAAAGAAACAATTGTAGAAAACACCTTCACTGTTGTTTTTTATTTATTTTTAAATGCTAGGACAATGTCGGTAAATGTTCGAATCGATTATTTGACTGACATTATATTTATAATCCAACTAAACTAAAATCACCAATTTCCTAAAAGTGTATAGATATAACACCTTTTTATTAGTTGTTCTTTTTCAGCGTGGATATTCCATATGAATGACTACAATAATTAAAAATCAAGGCGATTATGAAAAAGTCCAAATACCTGAATAATATGCTAATTAGGCAAAAACGTGATTGAGGACTTTCTTAAAATATGAGATAGAAAATCTTACGACGTTACCTCCAAGTAACGCTTTACATGTAGATTACACCAGAGGGGCTACACTTTTTGTCTGCGAATGAAAATTACAGAAATTTCAAATCGTTCTTATAATTAAAAAAAAAAAAATCATATGCGTCAATATTACCTGTGCATCAGCAGCAGTTTCAGGGTCCTACCTCTGTTTCATTATCAATTATCGAAAATGTGTTCCTTCAGAGTCGTATTAGGGTTTCGAGAACAGACGATTTTTCGTTTATCTAATCTATCTAATCTAATCGATGGTTTTTGTTTCTGATTTTAGTTTTTACTAATCTATCGATAGGACTTTTTGCCTTGTGAAACGTAAAAACCTTGACTTATTACGAATAATCACTCGAGATTTGCCAATTTTCTCGATTCAGTTTCAGTAGTCTTATTGATACTTAAGAAATGATAAACTGATGTGTGAGTAGCTCACACACATACAGCCGCAGTTTGTAATTGAGAATAACTTATCTAATCCGTCTGATTAGTTTATTGATTTCCTTGTGTTATTATTTTTGTTTTTTTTTTCTATGGGATAGGGGCCAGACGAACATACGGATCTCCTGATGGTAAGTGATTACCTTCGCCCAGACACCTGTAACACCAGAGGGGCTACAAGCGGTGCTGCTGGCCTTTGAGGGACGAATATGCTCTACGCTATATGTTATCTATTTTTTTGCCAATATCATAATATTTATCAATAAATAATAAATTAGAACAGAATAGACTATTTATTAAACTGATAACATATCAAATGAAATTTCTTGAATTCGTGAATTGCCTTTTTTGGACTCGAATCGTTCGAAATTCGGGCGACTGCTCTAACCATTGAGCTACCCTAAATCTAAGCATTGATGAAAATACGCTCATTAGCAGTGTAAAGTGACAAGTGCTTGAAAAATTCATCAGTCCTGTTGGGTCTAGGGTAGTTAGAGCAGTCGCCCGTATAGAAGAAGATTGTAGGTTTGAGTCCCATGTCAGAGCACTTAAGGCGGATGATTTTTTTAATCATCAATAATTTTTTTTAACTTTCCAAAAGTACTACCATAAAACTCAATACTACTCGGAAACAATACATAAGTCTATGAATATAATTCAGCACTCACATTATATCCGTGTAATTGTTTGTTTTTATGATTTCATACCGAAAGTGTAAAGGTTTTTTTAAAAGTACGGAAACCGAATACATTAAATACTAAAACAACAATATATTTCAAAAAAGAGCCTCGAGAGCTGTCATGGATTTCTTGAATGAAGGTCACCGGTCAGCGACTTCCCACAAAAACTTTTAATTTAAGCGGAAGTTTATATTATATTATAGTTTATATTATATCCTCTTTCGATTACATTCAAGAAATTTATAGTATATTACAGTCATTTATTATTGATTTTCGCCTGTTATTCGGAACAAAAATATTTTGTGTCTATATAGCACTCGCGGATTATAATTGAACAAGTTCTACAATTTAGTAGCTACTGACGGCCCATTTCCTACGCACAAACCCTGTTCATTATAAAGTACGTTATTCAATGCATATTATTGTGATTAAATAATTATTTTATGTGATAGCCTCATGTGATGGACAGGAATTTGTTGTAGAAAATGTATAACACTTTTGACCATAAATAAATAGAATTAGCATTAAATCTTATTAGGTACGAGACTAAGTTCTTTACACGTTTTGAATACTTGGAGGCTCCGTGGTCACTCATTTTGTTTCGTGGCTCCAGAGTAGCATACTCTTTCACTGGTATCTATAGTCAAGTAGAATTACTTGAGTATTAAGTTTAGCATTTTTTTAACCAATAGATGAGCATTTGATTTAAATAAGAACTATCAATGGCTAATAATAATAGCATTCCAAATTTTGAGAGCTCTTTCTTCATTCAAATTCTAGTTTATTACTTATACGCAAGTAATTTCCTTCTACTCGATGACTGTCATTTATTTATCTCCATTAAAGGTCGTTTGATAGAGATTGCTATAAGCGATAAGATACACTGTAATATTAATATTCGTGTAATTTTTTTGTATCCGTGTTGATAATAAAAATCATTCTAATCCTATTATATTTAATACCTTTTAAGTAGTTAAGCGAATACCGCTATTCCACTTAATATTATTTTTTATCAATATAGTACTATACATATAATAATTCCTATATGAATCTACTTTTAACCGGTAAATCATGTGTGTAAAATATAGGGTTGCCAGATTTTTTTCAGCTTTTAAGACACAAATGCTACAATAGGGGAAAATACGCGATTTCCATATTTTAACCGGGATAAATAAAAAAAATTACTAATATATTTTATATTTTTCAGATGAACACATTTGTTCGATTAATGCGTTTATAATGCGCGTATGATTAGACTTATTTAAAAAAAAAACAATACGTTATAAATAGTTTTAAAATGAATATTAATTCCCTTTTTATTCCACCCATTTTAACACCATTTATGAAATTGAATTGATATACGGGACAGAGTCGGATTCATAGTAACATATCATAAAATACTTTTAAAACATAACACTTTTTGGACGCATAGAACTACCCAGGACTTATTAGTATTTAGAAGCACTTGTTACTTTTCATTACTACTAAGCGTATTTTCATAAATGTTCAGGCAATTCACCCAAACAAACGAAATTTTTTTTTTCAAATATTAACATTATTATTTTACATTATTAACATTAATATTAAAATAAAAACTAAAAAGAAAAAAACATTCCCAGTAGTTAAGAATTCTGTTAAGTAATACTAAATACTGAATTTTAAACTACTGGGCTTGTTTTTTTCTTTTTAGTTTTTATTTAAGTTAATTTTTTCATGTATTTTTAAAATTTGATTTTACGCATTCGGGATTTTTGTTTATCTTTAAATAATTTTTTTTTATACTTTTTTGTTTGTATATCGTTTATACTTTAAATAAAAACTTAAATCAATAAGTAAGAAAATTATCGAATATGATTGTTTTCTTAAACAACTTTAAATCGTAGTATATCCTAAACTATTATTTAAAATGAAAAGTGATAAAAGGAACCTGAAGATGATTTTAAAATACCTATTGAACCACACCCCACTTGTCATAGTCCGTCGATTTTTTTTCATTTTGACAATATGGCGTCTGGTTGTCGCTGTGGTGAATTTTGATTACTGTCATGTCTTTAGTGACACTCGCAAGGTTAAGACGAATCGATTGACGTAAGAATCATCAAAATCGGCCGACGCATTTGGTCTCTAGAACGCCACAGAAAAACAAACATACATACATACATACATAGACTGATAAACACATTACCCTCCTTTGCGTCGCGCATTCGGGTAAAAAGGAAAACTTGTTCTAATCTAAATATATATAACTCAAAGGTGACTGACATAGTGATCTATCAACGCACAGCCCAAACCACTGGACGGATCGGGCTGAAATTTGGCATGCGTGTAGATGTTATGACGTAGGCATCCGCTAAGAAAGGATTTTGATAAATTCAACCTCTAAGTGGATAAAATAGGGGATGAAACTTTGTCAATTTTTAACCGCTCTGGCTGAGATTTTGCATGCACAAAGCTTCTATGACGTAGGCATCCACTAAGAAAGGATTTGATAAATCAACCCCTAAGGGGATAAAATAGGGGATGAAAGTTTGTATGAAACATTGTCATTTTTAAAGCGATCGGGCTGAGACTGCGTGCATAAAGCTACTATGACATAGGAATCCACTAAGAAAGTATTTTGATATTTTCCACCCCTTAGGGGATAAAATAGGTGATGAAAGTTTGTATAAATCTTCTTAGATTTTCGACTGATTGAACTGAAATTAAAGATTGGAGCTACTATGATGAAGACGTCGCTTAAATTGGGTTTGATAAATTTTTCACAAAGTAACTTTACCACGCGGACGAAGTCGCGGGCAAAAGCTAGTTATATTATATTTCATCAATTTTGTATTAACAATGCTATACTAGGAATTATTTTTAAAGAAAAATGCTTAAAAAATCTCATCCCAGATTAAAAATTGATCAAATATATTAGATTGATCAAGTATATGAGATAAATCGTTGTCTTAATGCGATGCTTAAATAATATACCTTCTTTGAATAGATTATAGCACCTTTATTAACTATATCTTTAGTGGCCACTTCACGTTCATAAATAAATACTTGAATATCAATGTCATGCTATTTGTCTATATGAAACTATAGAAAGTTGTTTTGGAATTAAGTTTGAGTTTGAAACTATAGAAACTTACGAATCCATCTACAGGTTTAGGTTAGGTTAGGTAGAATTTCAATATTTGAATTGAAATCATCATAAGAAAAACACCACTATACCTCTGAATAAAAAAAGTTGTATATTTAAGAAGCAACTACTAAAAAAGTGGCTGTATGGATGTTTCAAAAGCAGTAAAATAATTAAAATTAGTATAAGAATGACGTTTAAGACTGACGGGGAATACGCCGCGTTTCCGAGTGCTACCCCCAAACGAAGGTATGCCCAGGAGTTTTAGTGAGTAGGCCTCTGTCTTCAGCGATGGAGAGTCTAGCGGTGAACACACCCCCTGCTGCCCCGTCAGGCGGCACAGATAGTGCGTAACCCATTTTCCCTGGGTCAGAAAAAAAAGGTTAAGTGGGTAAGCCCCCTCAGCGGGGAAGGGTCCCATGCCCGCCGTCCCGTCAGGTTACAGGGATACGGTGTAACGCATTTTCTCTTGGTCAAAAAAGGTAAGCACTATAAAAAAAAAATACGATTTTATGAAATTTCTACCCCTAGTCACCCATTAAGAGGTTACATTTGTATTATTGATTAAATTATCATATTGTTCATCGAAGCATATCACATAATTTTCATTGATCTATGGTTTATATCGAATAAAAGCTTAAAAGTCGATTCATATCTAATGATTCAGAAGATAAATGAAATTGCATATTCTTATCATTGACAGGTAGCAACGTTATCTTTATGATAATTTCGACAGATTCAATCTAGGAATCATTGAATTTATGATAACATAGTTTTAGAATTTTACTTATGCATTTTCCCCGTACACCTGTATACTATAAAACTATTGCAGTGAATATTAAATATTTAATTTTAAATTATTAAAATTATGACAATTACTGGTACACTGATATAGACCGTCATTGTACGTACTCTATTAAAAAATATATATTTGGAATAGTTTGTTTTATTATCCATTAATCAGTGTTGCATATTTTTATGTAAGAATGAAGAGAATTACTTTCAACCCTTCAAATTTTGAATTATTATACCTACTCAGTCAATTTTTCAGTCATGCTAAATTTAATTTTTTTTAAAAGAAAAATACTGAAATTTTCATTTTTGAATCCCATATCGGACATTTGAGACTGGTGAATTTTTAAGCATTTTTCTTTAGGGTTCGGACGGTTACGGTTATTAACCGAAACGTAGCTTCTTCTTCTTTTTTAATTAATGGCTTATCTGCGCATTTCGCATAATTCTGCCAATGTCAAGTAAATAAATTAATTTCTACATGTAAAATGAAATGAATGAAAGATGGCGATGATGCCCGAAACAACCTGTTACAGAATATTTTGGTTATTTTCAACCGAATTATTTCGGTTTTTGCATGCTCGATAGATATTGTATTGTGTAGATATCATTATTACTTATGTGCTGTGTTGTGTAGTATGAGACCTGTTATGATTTTAATGTATTATTAAAATTATATAATCCGTGGAAGACCATCGTTCTATACATAGATCTAAAAAATAATATTTAGCAGTATCAATATAAATAAATAAGCAAATAAAGTGAATATACATTTACAAATCAGAATGTTACAAAAATCTATTTTAATTACAAGGAACATGGCATGTGTCAACAAAAATCAGTGAATAATATTTTTTTATTTATTTATAAATGTACAAATACATCATAAACTTTCTATTTATAAATAATACAATCAATTCACAATGCTATAAGTGCTATAGACACAATATTATATGAAATAAAAAAAAATCTTTTTGTCGTTTTAAAAAGTAGAAAGGAATACCGCACTTTCACACGGGGTCGGCCTACATTATGCGATCTATTTCAAATTAAGTCAATCTAAAGGAACACGTTTTACAATAATTGACAACTTCATTTGGTAAGTTAGTTTAAAAATGCAAATATGTTTCTAATATCTGAACTCTTATAAGTAATAGGCTTGTCAAGTTAAAATAATTTGAGCTTTATTAATATTAACAATTTTTTTGTCAAAATATTGAACCCTATCGAGCCCTATCGACCAATGAAAATGAACTTACGCTAGTCAATAAATCAATAACATTCAATAACCAACCAATGAAAATAAGCACAGCAATCGTCCGCAATGCGCATGCGGGCCCTATAGACCAATGTATTTACATTGAACTTGCATTACAATAAACCAATAATAGTCAATGAGCGACCGATGAAAATAAACACATAAATCATCGGCACTTCGTTAATGTGTGAAAAAATACTTAACAATAAGTAAAAACCTTTATATGCGGTTTCGGTATTTTCATTCGGTCGTTTACCTTCGGTTGTTTACTCTAACCGAAACGAATTACGAGTTACAGTTTCAATTGACAACCCTTTTAATTCGGCTTAGACTGTATACTGTTAACCCTTTCATTTCAATTTTAAACTGAAATACTTTTAATCTGTTAACCCAAACAATCTGTAACCGTTTCAAGCGGTAAGCTAATGAATCGGTAACCGGTAATGGGTTATCCAGTCCCTGTTTTTCTTAAGCTTATTTAGAAGTGATTTCTTTGTACACACCGCTGCACGTTTTACCACAATATGTCAAATTTCGGCAATTGATTTAGCCACCACAAATTCAGTTTTAAGGTTAAAAATAAAGTGGAGAATTTTGACAGATTTGCAAAAATTTACGTGCTGTTGAATGTACAAAATTAATTGAATGTTAGTGATATTTTCTGTTAATTCGTTTTCTTACATAAACTTATTTTTTTTATATTTAGCAGGTACCTACTTAGACGTTCTGTCAGATTGTTTTGATTGCAGGCTCTTTTATTCCGTAGTCGTCGGGTAGTTTATTTATAGACACCTACATATTACCAAAAAATATATGACTCCAAGCGAGATACTAACTAAATTTCGTCCGTTGCAAGGCAAAGTTTTTAGAATATCAAAACGAACTTAATATATCTTAAAGCCAATTAACAATATAGCTATGTGAATGAAACGTTGATCAAATATAATAATTAACTGAATTTCTCAAAAAATCTTACTCAACAATTTTTTTATGATTGCTATCAAAATTATAGATAAGTATATAAACTGTGACCTTCGTGGTTAGGTACGTACGCGTAATAGTTATTTCAGTAATCGTGATTTAAACCATGATGAGAGATCATCCATCAACACTTTACTATAGAAGTCCTTACCTAAAATCACCACAACATATTGTCTCACTAATGGTCCAACGAAAAAGTTCTGAATCATCATCTTTTCAACAAAAGAAGAACCAAAAAAAAAACAAAACTGTTCTCTTTTTAAATTTTGGCACTTAAATACATGACAGTACGCTTGCACTTCTTTACCAACACTGTTATAGCCAACCAGCCAGTCGTCCAATACAAAGGTTTCGTTCATGGAATTTTGCTGTTTGCCACGTCTAAAACGTGCAATTTTCAATTCTAACTTCTAGACAACACAGTTGTTATCTGAATGTAGGGTGGGAGTTACCAAATTTTCCGGTGTTTAAAGATAAAGTAATGTTATGGTGATCCATTGCTTTGCCAGTTATATGATAAATTGTAACACGCGATTGTAAAACGCAATGAAGCTTGTTTTTAGCGAAACTTTAGTACCGATAACCTTTTTATTGTGAAATATAACGTTTGATGAATGGTACTAATGCTATTACCAATACTAAGCCATATTTTCGATAAATGGGAGGTTAGTGTATTACAAAGTGAAAAGATGAAGTAGTTAACTGAATACTTTTTCTATAGTATTTTAATACCGGTTTCAATTAAAGTTAAGACTTTACGGGTATGCATATAAAAAAAACGTTTTTGAATTTCGTAAAAAAAAATACTATTTTTTAATTTACACATTGCAGATCTTATATTTTTTCCCATATTTTAATTTCAAAGTAAATGAAAATTATTTTATTATTTAATAAAAAAATTCTAAAAAAAGGATATCGACGCCCCCCGCGAATAGTCCGGTAATCGAAAAAATGAAAATGTTCAGGAAAAATGAAAAACTGTTTTTTGATAATAACTCTTTCAAAAGTTGAGTTTCAGAGACTTTTAAAATTGCTTCTGAAAGCTAATTTTTTCTGCTATTTGGTTATTTCAATTATATTTACTCGGATATCAGCACTTAGTTACAATTTTAGAAAACGCATGTTACTATAAAAGATGTAAGTTAGTTCTGATCAATAATATCTCTTACGATGTTATTCGCGTAAATTAATATTTTTGACTGTTACATAATATTGTGTAACAATGTTATTCGTGTAAATTGTATTGTATACTACTGCTCCGCAATATTGTGTTGCGTTATTCATGTAAATTGTGTTATATACTTGATATTCTTAGAAAGTAATACTGTGTTATTCGGTTGATTAAATATTAAATGTATTTTATTGTTTTTACCATTACCGATTATGCAAACAGTCTGCATAAGTATTTATTTTTATGATTATAAACAATTTTTAACATGTTAGTAACGTTGATTAGTTTAATGAAACATAATTTTTAATAAAAATTTTAAAACTACAATAATCAGACAATAATAAGCCAATAATGACAATCATGATAATTTCAATTACTAGGACCGGCTACATTATTAAATTATTATAATCTTCATCGTCATCTGATTTTGGATTATCATGATACCTTAAGTTTTTTGTAAAATGATTGGTAGTGATTGGGAATCGCTTGAGAGATACACACGTGATTTGGGTGGTGGGGAGGGAGGGATTAGTCTTAAAACTCACCTTGTTTCACCAAGGGGTAGGGAGAGGTTAAAAATATTGAAAAAATCACGTGATTAATACTATCCCTTTCTAGGATTATAAATAGACTAATATTATTTATTTTGCTTGATCACGCCTTCCAGTCCACACCACGTATTTAAAGAGATTTCGATCTCCCTCCCTGCATAGCCTGCCTAAGGTCATAAAGGGCGCCTTTATAGTTTGGTCCGTACATGACGGATTCCTCTTATTATCCATTCTGTTTATTTCATACTAGCTTTCGCCAGCGGCTTCGCCCGCGTGGACCCTAGGGAAATGTTAAGTGGGATAAAAAGTATCCTATTTTCTAAGTCAGCTCACACCCTATCTGTATACCAAATTTCAGCAAAATCCGTTTAGTAGTTTCGGCGTGATTGACCGACAAACATCCAAACATCTAAACATTCAAACAAAGAAACTGTCACATTCGTAATTGGCCATTATTCTTTGCTAATTTCAAAAGTATAGTTCATGAAAATAATTCATTGACAGATTCAGAAAAATTATATTATTTGCTACTACCGATACATCCAAGTGCTGCAGTCACTGTACGAAAATGCCACCATGTCAGTTCGGCTCCAGGACCAAAACTCGAAAGCAATACGACTTCAGCGTGGAGTGAGACAGGGCGACGTTATATCGCCGAAACTGTTCACTGCCGCACTGGAGGACGTGTTTAAGCTTTTGGACTGGAGAGGACTTGGCATCAATATAAACGGCGAGTACATGACGCACCTTCGTTTCGCTGATGATATCGTAGTCATGGCTGAGACCATGGAAGATCTAGGCACAATGCTCGAAGACCTCTGTAGAGTTTCCCAGCAAGTGGGTCTTAAAATGAACATGGAGAAGACAAAAATAATGTCAAACTCCCATGTCGTACCCACTCCAGTGAATGTTGGAGGCTCTACACTGGAAGCTGTCGACGAGTACCTTTACCTGGGACAAATAGTCCGATTAGGTAAGTCCAACTTCCAGAGAGAGGTAAGTCGACGGATCCAACTCGGCTGGGCAGCGTTCGGGAAGCTACGCAGTGTATTCTCGGAACATCTACCGCAGTGTCTCAAGACAAAAGTCTTTAATTCGTGCGTGTTGCCAGTGATGACTTACGGTGCTGAGACGTGGCCGCTTACGATGGGCCTCATAAGGAAGCTCAAGGTCGCTCAGAGGGCAATGGAAAGGGCTATGCTCGGGGTTTCTTTGCGAGATCGAATTAGAAATGATGAGATCCGCAGAAGAACTAAAGTCACCGACATAGCCCACAGAATTGCAAACCTCAAGTGGCAGTGGGCAGGGCACATCGCTCGCAGGACTGACGGCCGTTGGGGCGGTAAGGTCCTGGAGTGGCGACCGCGTACCGGGAGACGCAGTGTTGGCAGGCCCCCCACAAGGTGGACCGACGATCTGGTGAAGGTCGCGGGAAGCCGCTGGATGCGGGAAGCGCAGGACCGATCGTTTTGGAGATCTTTGGGGGAGGCCTATGCCCAGCAGTGGGCGTCTCTCGGCTGAAATGATGATGATGATATTATTTGCTCGGCTAATTATCTGACAAGGCTCAAATCGCATTTTCAGGTATTTCCCCAGACGGAGAAAATTATAAGATTATTTTCGATTCACTTATAGGAAAATATGAAGATAAACGTATGTTAGCTTCCGCTTATATAAATAAAATGTATGAACATAAATCATTTAACAACGCATTTGTTAATAATTTCGAGTCTTTTACAAATAATTTTGTTTCAGCCGCGACCGCATAAAAAAATCATAAAATCGATAATCTTGCAGATTTTATATATTTCATATTGTTATGAAAAACATTGATCTGAAACCGCTCGACTTTTTGAAATGAGTTGCTTGGATAAAAAATACTTGGATAAACTGAATTGGATTCCGTGTCTGTGTGAAATTAATAGTAATGCATTTAGATGTATTAAAAAACAAGTTGTTGTCCTTGCTCCAAGTTAAGGGACGTTAGTTAAGGGAGTTAAGTGTAAGGGACCAATGGAGTAACTCTGGTAACTCTGACAGTGAAGATAGTGACTAGTATTATTTAATGTAATTGTTAATTTATTGACCTGTTTTATTTATGATTTACCTAGGTATTTTATGTGTGGTAAATTTTAATTATTTTAATAATGAATGTAAATTGTTAATTTTATTCATTTTTTTTGTAATGTGTGATAATTGTAACTGATGTACGTCGTTTTTATCGCAATAATAAATAAATAAATAAAATTAAAAAAAAGTTACTACCCTATCTATATCCTTCTGCAATCGGTCACAGCCTGATATATCTTATATGGATAGATACATTTTTAGGTCGTCTGCGAATAATAAGCATTATGAGAAATTGAAGAGGACCAAGGTTACTGGCCTGACTTACCCCTGACGTTACATAGAAAAATACCTAAGTTCGATAGTTTAGTACACTTTTTAGAGAACAATATCGTATATTGCAAAAAACTAAAACCTTTAATAATTCAAGTTCCGCTAATCAATTAATAATTTAAAAATCGCATAATTTAGATAAACCTTTTAAAATTCTCCAGCCTCAATCTTACACGATTTTAGATAAACCTAAAAAATATTTATGTAATAATTTTACACATGATCATTTTTATAAATGTCGCCTGGCGATCGCTTTAAGTCCGTCAAGGAAAACGGAGTATATATTAATTGTTTGAGTATAAAACATCGCGATAGTCAGTGTAACTCTAATATTTAATGTAAAATCTATTTTAATAAACATCATACACTTTTACACTTTAATAAATTACATCACTCGTTCTAACGGTTCACATTCGAGTACCTCACAGAGACTGCGTGCATGGGCTCCTGTTGCTTCTCCTCTCGCGCCACGTTCGAGACAACTGGGCACCGATAAGGATAATATGAACGCGTCCATTGCCTCGTCGCTTTCGAGCGCTTATGATTCTCGCGCGTATGTGCAATAATGTAACGCAAATTTTACTGTGTTATTGTCGACCGCTGTAGTTATTGTTCGTGATGCACTCAATAATGAACATGAGGTACGTTGTTTGTTAGATAACGGTTCTCAAATAAACTTAATTACCGCAGACTGATGCAAATGCTTAAATTTGAATAAATCCACCTCTGATATGATTGGTGGTGTAGAAAAACCTGTAAAGGGTCTTGTACATTTCTAATTTCACTCTCGCTTTAAACCGCACGTTAAATTTAACGTTAATTCGCTAGTTCTCGATGACATAACCGACAAACTTCCAACCGCATCTGTCGATACTTCTGTTTCCACGTTTACAGGGTTTGCCGCTCGCCGATTCTTCGTTCAGCATCCCTTGCTTGTTGATAGGGGCTTCGCTTTTTCCGCATCTGTTGCTAAAAATGTGGTTAATAGCCACTCCTCCGCGCCGCTTGCTATACAAACCGTACTCGGTTACATAATTATGGGAAATGTTCCCGCGTTACCTTCACGTCCTAAAAATAAAATTTCGCTGCTTGTTCTTCTCCAATTTCACCTCCGTCCGATGGAGACTTGATAGAAATAATCTTTAAAAAATTCTGGCAAGTCGATGAAGCTTCCGACGCCTAAATCGCTCGACGATCTCGAGTGTGAGAATTTCTATTTGGCTACTACCGTCCGAGATAAAGAGACCGGTAGATTTACCGTGGCTTTACCGTTTCGCACCGACGTGTTTCCTCTAGAAAAATTCCTATGATATCTCAAAGAGACATTTTTTCTCCCTCGAAAGAAAATAAGAATCTTCAAACGAGTTACGCGTTGCCTACGATAAAGTTATTCGTGAATATTTAGATAAAGGTTATTTATCTATCTCCCGCATCGGTCGATAGTTCAAATGATATTCTTCCTATGTATTCCTACTATGTTGATTCGTATCATGCAGTTATGTTTATACTTTGGTTATATGCTTAGATAAAACTGCAAGTGTATGAAACTTAATCGCCACGCCGTCGGTTTTTCTTAATACATTTTTACTGAAGCTACCGAGGCGTTTTATTACGCCCATAACAGCGTCTAAGTGTTTTGGATGAGACAGGCCAAATAAACAAGTCTATCACACTTGCTGGAACCCATCTACCCACCTACAATTTTAATGTTCTTGCAATTCTGTGTTGCGATGCGACTTATATGGATTGAAAACATTTGTTAATAAAGGGAACAAAAATAAAAGATTTTCTTAATCGTGGTTGACTGTGCTCAATCTCTTTGCCTTAAAAAAAAAACAATAACGACTGTTGGCTAGTGATGCGAGCTTTATAAAAATATCGATATATTGAAATCTTTATATATAGATTTCAATTGATATCGATATGTCACTTCACTAAACTAATACATTGATATTTAGTCGATATTTTTGTGTCTTCTGTAAACACTTTAGGTCTTGTTTGTTAATCCTAATGTAAATAAAATTCATTTTATTATTGTTGTTAATTTGGGTGTCAAATAAAATCTTATTCCATTCCGGTTCCATGCGATTCTTGAAGTCTCTGCAAGATTTCAATAATTTGATAGGAATTTCGTCCTATCCAGAAGCACATGTTGAGTCAAAGCTTAAAGTATATCACTGGCTTCCTGGTTATCAATATCGAGTAATGCAAATGATGAAGCGTGAATGCCAACATTAACAAAAAACTGATTAACACGATTTATTGCATAAAGTTGTTTAGCAGATTGTGTAAAGATTTATATAGCTAAAAGTTTTGATTGTTTTAATTTGAGTTATCTCATTTACCGTACTACATAACTTTTTTGAATTTTGTGCCGTTTCTACTATTTCATTTCTATTATATTATTGACTATTTAGCTTATAAATAAGATTTACACAATAATTACGATATCATTTGAAGATAATTTTTAACATATGATTTTGCGGTTCTGCCCAAAGTTTCAATGAGGAAGTATTTTAAGAAAAAAAAAGCACTAATAAGCTCCTCACTAGATGGTGATTTCTATACCACTTCAGAGTGTATTATTTCCTGTAGTATTTACGAAGTTTAAATTAAAGTCAGGGTAATTAAATGATAATATGAGATGAAGTTTTAATTTCCTATGGTATGGTAACAAAGTTTCTCTGTACGGTATCGTCTCGCTGAGAGGGGTACTAATTGATAACTGTTTACCTACCCTACATGTTATAATAAAAATATGGTAGTGCGAAATGGCGCTAGTCTACGCGGGATCTTCCGTCTCACTCTAACCACATAAATACGTCGTGCAAGATCGCGGCGTGCCTTGGTATAATTACGAACTACGAAAGTGCCGTCTTGCACAATAGAATAAGTGTTATGTATGAATGTTTAGTATAGTAAATAACGATGTTATAATGTAAATAAGTAAGACAATAAAATAATTGTTAGAATCGCATAGATGTTAAGAGTGGGGGGTGACTGCAAAGTAGGGAAACAATGTATGATATGATAATAAACTGCTTAATTAATAGCGCACGTGCAGGACTATTAAACTACGAGCTAAGCTACGCTAAGCAAAAGCAACGAGACAGCAATTATATCAGCCGTCTGTTTCGCGTCATTTGTGGCGGTCGCGGACAGCTTGTCTTAAGGTTTCAGGGGGCGCATTGTCCATCCACAAATCACACAAAAATGGGTCCTATTAAAGAACTACGCAGCACACTATCACTCACGATACAGGCACTATTATTTCTAGAATTATTCGAGGATATTGATTTCACTGTTTCTATAAAATTTATACATATCGATATTTATGGGCGTTGATATATCGATATGTATAGGTTTTCCTGTATAGTGAAAATATTATCATAATCAAAATATCAAAATATTTACGAAACGACGAAACGTCACAAGTCAATGTCAAACTGCGCAGTTTGACATTGACTTGTGACGTTTCGTCGTTTCGTAAATATTTTGATTTCTTAGCTTTTCTGCTAACTTAAAAAGTGTCGACAAGTAAACCAGTTCGATAAATTACTTGTTGACATAAGCAAAAACAAATTAAATTAATTCTCTGTAATTGAAGTCGGTTCTCATTTCAAATATGGACGAAGACGATTATTGGAATTCTAGCGAAACCAAATCGCAGGCTTTCAGTTTTGATGATGATGTTGTGAGTTTTTTATTTAGTCACTAGCTGTTTTCCCGCGACTTCGCACGCGTACAATATAGCCTATGACAATCCTCTATGATTTAGCTACCCGTAGGTGAAATAATTTTTTAAATCGGTTCAGAAGTTTCGGAGCCTATTCGATGCAAACAAACATACAATAAAATATTTCCTTTTTCTATTGTATTGATATTATATGCACAATATTAACTATGTAGGAAATTTTACTGACAAGGAATTCAATACAATGTTGTTTCACTTTTCCAGCTTTCTCCTCAAGAAATACTTGCTATTGGCCAGAAACCATCTCATGGACAAAAGGTGGATAATATTTTCGCTAGCACTAGTGTTAGTACTGCCAAAAACTTGCTGCCAATAAGTAGTTTAGTATCTCCAAAAGTGTTGGATTTAAGTGAGTTATGATTTATGTACAAGTTACCCTTATTTAGATGGATTCTAAGAAGTATTAATCTTTGAAAGCTAGAAACACTTTAAATTCTTGGATCAGGCTGAAGGAGTACAGCAACTCTGGTTTTTGATTTAAAATAGATCCATAGGTTGCAGTAATAAAATTTCCTTATGAAACTGCACTGTTCAAAAATATTAAAATAATTGCATTTAGAATAAATTTGTGTTATTACATAGTAAAATATATTTACTTAAATAAAGTAACTGTACATAATGACATGCCAAAAAGATGTTGAGTGTTCTGTTGATGTAAAATAATGAAAAAATAAGAAGTAAGTAAGAATTGCAACTCTTTTTGCTATTGATTCAGTTATCTAAAGGCTATCTCATTAATACATAAGTACAGTTATTATATGTATAATTCAGTTGATTGTCTTGTTTGAGTCCAACATGGTAACTGAATTATGAATAAACATTATTTTTCTAGTTCTCTTAGCGCAGTCTGGTAAAGATCCAACAAAAGAAGTAAAAGTCAGCTGTGAGCAAACTGTTGCAGTGACATTGAAAAGGCTTGTGCTTGGTAGGAATTGTTCATTACATTTGCACAGAAGCTTGAAGAGCAAGACGGAATTGTTGGACGGTGCCATTGCTATTGGAGATGGCAATGCTATCTTAACAGTTAGTATTTTGTTTTGCTCTATAAGTAGAGTTAGATAAGATTCAAGTCTTTTAGGTTTAAATTTAAAGCTTTGAGTCCTTTTTGAGCATGTCTTACATGCTCATAAAATAGGCCTACTGAGAGTTCCTTACTAAAAAAAGGGCTAGAGTCTTTTTTAACTTAGGCCTTTTTTAAAGTTCAAGCTGTTTTGGAAGGCTGGAGTCGTAATTGAAGCTTTAGCTTGTTGTAATTAAAAAAAAGCCTAGTTGGGATATATCAGATCAGGTTATATAGAAATACAAGATATTATTGATTAAAGTATTTTTTTCATTTATTGTGAAAATGATAATAAATAATAATGATAATAATGAGATGGTATACCGGAAATATATTTTATAAATGTGACTATTTTTTAAATCGTTACATAATAAATATAAAGCTTACTCTTTTTTGTTCCTGTATCATTCACTACATTTTTTTATATCTCATGACCGATCCAAAGAGCAGAAGGAAGGAGCCAAAAGCCTTTTTTTAACATACCTTGAGGGCTTAAAGCCTATTTAGCCTTTTAGCTCTGTCAATAAGACTGCGAGTTTAAAAAGGAAACTAAACTAAAAAAGGCTTGAGCCTTTTTATCACTAGCCAAAAGCCTTTTTTAAAATAAACCTCGAGGGCTTAAAACCTATTTAGCCTTCTAGCCCTATCAATTAGGCTGCAAGTCTAAAAAAAAGGCTCAAAGACTCGAGTCCTTTCTATCACTATTTATAAGTATGTTTAAGATATTACTAGGTTTCTGTTGTGTATATGCTTAGAATAATCAACTGGCTTGCATGTATACTAGTAAACAAGTGTTTCTGGTATTATTAATTTAATTGGACAAGATATAAATACACTGTTTATAAATAAAATTTAAATATTAATATTTGGCAACTTTACAAACTATCCTTTTTAGACAGAGCCCTGTGTCACTAAAATCAAAGATACCCAGCAATATTTAAATAGTAATTTCACCTGATCCTCTTATCTTGTCATCTAATTTTCGATTGGGTTTTGAATTAATTTACAATAATTATAAAGTGTTGAAAAAATATATGACAAATAGGACTTAAATCTTGTTCTATCATGTCGCAATATAATGTGACTCACAGCATAAGAATATGTGGCTATGCCATTGAGAGTAAGCATTAACATGAAACACATGTGTAATTTTTTACTCCACATGATTTATTACATTAACCACTAGAGATACACTGAATAACTAAATACAATTCAGTTTAACCTTTATCAAACCGGATATTTGACCGAAAAGGGATTACAACTAATTTTTGTTTGTTTGTCCGTCAGGTAGAGTGTTAAAAAATATTAAACACGTATTCTTTTTTCTCGTAATCATAAAATTACGGCGTTACATTGAGTTGAAATTTCGCATGACGTCACGTTATGGTACGTTTTCTACTCAACTGTGACGTAGCTAGCCCCCACTCCTCAACTTTAATGCCTGTTATCCAAGCTATTTCTTGTTAAATTAAAATAAAAAGAATACGTATCTAAGGGGGCGTCCATAAATTACGTGAGATGTTTAAGGGGGGGAGGGGGTCGAGGCAAATCTCATCTAATCTTACGTTGGAGAGAGGGGGGTCTCGGCAAATATCACGCAATTTTTTTTCTGATTGAATAAAAAAAAATATACTATTTTGGTCCATTTAATCCAGATTGTACATGCTTAAGATTTAATCTTAAGCGTAATCGTATACGATTAAGATCATTCACTAATTCGTTCAAAAGAAAATAATTTCATTCATGTCACTGAATGTCAAACCACCATATTTGTAGGGTTCGAACGATACTTTCGACACCGCGTAGGTATCGATACTTTCAAAAGTGATACTCGATACTGTGTACTCGATACTACAACAAGGCAAATACTCGCAAGTACTCATCAAATTGCATTTTGAAAAATCTCACGTGAGATTGGGGATGGGGGAGGGAGTTGAATAAATTCTCACGACATCTCACCTACAGAAAATTTAAAAAACACCTCACGTAATTTATGGACGCCCCCTAATATTTTTCTATTATCTGACTGACGGACTAAATAGAATTGCATTTTTTTACCCAGTCGTCATCCCTATTACTGGGTTTACTATTTCACTGTTTTACAAACGTTAATTTGAAGTTAAATTGATTTATTTTATTATATTTACCAAACAAATTCTTCTCCAGATATTTCTTTGTTATATAAATGATAATGATAAAATAAATCTTACATTATAAGTTTTGTCTTTAAGTACTTATACCCTGTTGTTTACTCAAGAAAATACAAATACTCGAATTGAATATATTCGGCACCAAAACCAAATAATTAGGCTGAATACAATTAGTGACTAAGATGCCGTATACGCCGAATACTAAGCGAATATTCGGTGCATCTCTTGTGACCATTGAATTTCCCTTTGTTTTGTAGATATCATAATACAGTTTATGCCCTTTTGTATTTTTAACAGAATTATTTATCATCATTAACCTATTAATGTGCCCATTGATTGGACACAGTCTTAGGTCACGAGACAATGGATGGAATTGAATAGTGAGAATAAGCTATGAACCACCACATGGACCCAGTGTCAGAGTTGGGCGTAATCAACTACTTTTGTAATCGGATTAATAATCTGATTAAAAATAATTATGATTACTTTTAGTCAGATTGAAATAATCATGATTACTTGTAATCAAAACTACACATGTAATCTTTAATCTTGATTACAGTAGTTAGTAATCAAAATTAGGTGATTATTGTTGGCTTGAATTATAATTTAGGTATTCATTGATATTACAAGATGCACGGCAGGTAACGGTGCGGTGTGCGGGGGAGGGGGTATTGTATGTCTGCCGGCGAGCCAATCACTGCGTACTTTTTGACAACACGCGATTGCGTCACATGTTCTTTTGTTCAATGCGTAGCAGTCATACTTATTGAGCGCAAGGAGACAAACGTTATTTTATCTTAATAAATAAAAGAAATACCAAGTGCAAGCTTGTTGAAGATTATCGCGTGTGAAATGGCGTCAACGTCGAGTTCTTTTTCATCTTTAGGTAATTTAAGTAATTTTGACTCGGAAAATGGACAGAATGAACGTACGACAGAGACATTACCATGCATCCTTGATGGTAATTTTTTTATTTATTGTAAAACTGAGTCCACAATTACAAAAAAAGTTGCAATTTGCGTAAATTGTCAACCAAAAGAAGTAAAAATTTGCGGTTTTAACAATTCAACATCAAATTTTGTTACTCATATAAAACGAAAACACGGAGAAGACGTATTCAAGGAATATCAGAGTCACTTGAAACTGGCAAAAAAAAACAGTCGAAATTCGAGAACATCCAAAGGCCGTGAATTAGAAATTACGGATAGTACCAATGAACCTGATCAGTCGATTTCACAAGACCAATTTAATGTAAATATTTTGGAGTTTTTCATCCATTCCATGATTCCACTACAAGCCATAGATGATCCATTCTTCAAGAAAATATTTGATAGTTTAAGTATTAGCAAAAAAGGACTAAATGTCATCAGCAGGAGAACTTTGGGGCGCTTGATCGATGACTATTATATAAAGGAAATCACAAAGATCAAAGATGAATTGCTCAATATAAAGGAAGTCTGCACAACTGCTGATATTTGGTCGGCAAAAACTCGAAGTTTTCTGGGCGTCACGGTACACTGGCTTGACTCGAACTTGGAAAGGAAATCTAAAACGCTGGCATGTCGAAGATTTTCAGGTACGCACAGCTATGACCGAATAGCTCTTTTACTTGAAGCAGTACATTCTGAGTTTGGTCTGGACTCTCGGAAAGTTCTAAGCACGGTCACTGATAATGGCAGTAATTTCGTCAAAGCGTTTAAAGAGTTCGGCGTAGACATAGATAGTGAGAAATTTGATGATTTGACAGAATCGGAAGAAAATTCTATTGTCGTCGAAGATTTTCACTCTGAGATCAGTCCTTTATCAGACTTCAATACTCAAAATAGTGTTGATCCTTTAGCTTTTCTTGAAAATAATACCCTACAGTCTACGAGACTAGAATTGCCCATTCATTTGAGATGTTCTGCCCACAAGCTTAATCTGTGTGCCACTACTGATGCCAATAAAGTGTTAAGGAATAACGAAACAACTATTGTCGATATTCATAACCAAGTTATTAGGAAATGCAACAATTTGTGGAACGCTGCCGGTCGTCCTAAATCAGCTGAAATAATTCATAGCATTGTTGGCCATACACTTTACAAACCAGGAGTTACTAGATGGAACAGCCTTTATGATGCACTAAAACAAATTGCTCTGATAGAAGATAAGAGTATACAGTTGTACGTGGCATTGGGACTAACTAACGTTTTACGTGCCGAAGATTTCCAATATATAAATGAATACTTGCGTTGTTCAAAACCAATAGCAGAAGCCTTGGATATAATACAAGGCGAACAAGATATGTATTACGGTATTTTACTGCCATGTTTAGTATCTTTGCGCAAAAAATTACAAAAACTCAATAAAGAATCATTTGCATTTTGCAAAAAGTTAGCAGAGAAATATTTAGAAAGCGTAGAAGAGCGATTTCTTGAGTTTTTTATTGTCTCCTCGAAGGTGGCTCAAAATGCTGCAATTGCTACCATGTCTTATCCTAGATTTAAGGATAAATGGTTGGCTTGTTTGAATGTACAATATCATTCCAAAGTAAAATCAATTTTCAAGACAGCTGTTGTCAAAGAAATTCACGAGGCACCTGAAACACTTCAAGAGACTCCAAAAAACAAATACGAAGACAGCTATTTTGAGTTTGATACTGATTCGTCTGAAACTGACTCAACGGGAGATATGCACCAAATACAACGATCTAAAGCAGATGCTATTATTTCTCATTATCTAGCAGATCAAGATAAAGATCTATCTATGCTAAATAGATACCCTGAAATAAGAAAGGTTTTTAAGAAATATAACACGCCTCTGCCATCCTCGGGTCCAGTTGAAAGACTTTTCTCATATGCAACTATGACCAATTCACCAAAGGCACATAGACTTTCAGATGAAATGTTCGAGAAGAGGGTTTTATTGAAATCTAATTTAAACCGCATATCATAAATCACAAATATGTTAATTATTTCAAGAAATAATTTTCTGAAACAAATAATCTGAGTGCCTATTGCAATTTATGAGTCTGATTAAAAAATAAAGAAGATTTATCGTTATATAATTTGTTTTTATTTTTGTACTAGCTTTCCGCCCGCGGCTTCGCACGCGTGGATTACTAGATTTAAGCGAATATCAAGATTCCTGTTTTATTCCACGAGAGCATTTAATCGAAATAAAAAGTAACCTATTATCTAAGTCACCTAATACCCTATCTGTGTACCAAATTTCATCAAAATCCGATCAGTAGTTTCGGCGTGATTGACGGACAAACATCCAAACAAACAAACTTTCACATTTATAATATTATGATTCTTTTCAGTGTTCACCTTTATTAATCAAATATAGTAATCAAGATTACGATTACAGATTAATAATCATTAATCATCAAAGTAGATTACTTTTTTGACTATTTTTTGTAATCATTAATCATGATTGAAGATTACACATTCTAATCATAATCTGTAATCCTTAATTTGATTACATTTTGCCCAACTCTGCCCAGTGTGGATTGGTGGGTATTAGCAACTGCAGATGCAACCAGGATCAATGACTTAATGCGCTTGTCAAAGAAAAAAGTGTAATAATAAATTATTGGTTACACTTCTGCTGTTGTGATTTGTAATAAATGTGAATTTGCCTTTATTTTTCAGGTGGTTCTCTTTCTAATACAAACCTTAAATAAAAAACTGGTTTATGAGTTACTTTCGTCTCGCACCATAGCACTAAATCATTATATTAGTTTCCTGCAAAATGAAGGAAAGATAACTGAATTGACAGATCTGTTAACGTAAGTATTAATTATGTTCGAAATGATTGATATGAATAAATTATTATTTGATAGTACATGGTATTTATTCAACTACCAAGTTGCCAGATATGGAATTACTGGACGAAGAATATTTAAAGACTAATTCAGAAAAACCCAACTACAGAAAAAAGAAATAGATTTTTAACAGAAGGCACATTTTTTGCTATGTTTGTTACCAAATTTTTATAGATACTTATATTTTTATATTCTTTTCATTATAATTGTGTAAGTAAATAAGTATGTATATTTACTATTACTTTGACTCAATATTATTATAGATTATTCATCCATGTTACCTGGCAAGCGACTGCATGCTGTCTGTATATTGAACCTAATGTCCAAAGTAATATAGTTCATATTGATTTTGCTTTTTTCCAGAATGCTAGGCAGAAGTCCGGAAGCAGCGGTGAGTGCTTTATTCTACTACATCTACGCACCTGGGTATAGACTAAGAAACACAGTGTGGCATATTTAAAACTAAATTCAGTCTTGTTAAGCCAAAAGAAGATGCCACGAATGTTTCTTCTCTTAAAAATTTTAGTGAGTCTTGCTTCAATAACCACAAGGTGTAAAATACAAAGCGTTAGTTTCCTGTCTCACCCACACTCAGCGAGGTTTAGGCGCGAGAATATTGGTGAATCGCCCGAAGGAGTGACTCTTGAATCATTCTCATTGGTTGTAATTTGATTGGATTGAAATTGACGTTGAGTTTGCAAGATTTAGCTTGCAGTTCTTCAAGGTATAATGTCTTTACAGATGTATCAGTTTCAACATTGTGTTAAGAGCCAGGGTAGCAATGTGGACGGCCTGCTGAGGAAACTGAATAACCTGATGGCTAATTACCTCAATCAGCCCGGTGGAGATACGCATCAAGCCAAAATGGTTGCCGATTATGTGAAGCTCTTGGGTGAGAAGATTTTTTCAATAAAGATATGTGTTTTTTTGCTCCGAAACTACTTAATTGATTAAAAAAAAAATCAGGAAGAAACAATACGCAGATCACAAATGCTTAGGGTTACCATATCTCAAGATATGTTCGGAGATCTCAGGATTTCGGTCTTCTCAACATCGCGTTCGGGTTTTGCAAATCTCACTAAATGTTAGGATTTTTATGATTTTTAATAGAATATAGTACATTTTAAAGTTCTCTTCAATAAATAATATACTAAAAATAACTTTGGTAGTATAATAGTTCATGGGAAAGGGGTGCCGCTGCCACCCCCGCCCCGTTACGAGTGCGACGTGCAACGAATGAGCGAGATCCACAGAGAACGAACGATAGTCATTTGACTTTTTAAAATGTTTATGTACATTTCAGAGAAAAATCTCAAACTGCAACAAAATTTCAGGACTTTTCAATGGAAATCAGGCCTTTTATCCGGACTTATGATTTTTTCATCTGGTAACTCTACATGTGCTTTAATTTATGCGGGCGAAGTCGCGGGAAAACAGCAAGTTTGTGATATAATGAGATTTTTTGCACTAGGCGAGTAGTGTACAGTGGGTTGTGCAGATGCTAACTGGGTTCAATTTATATGCGGCGCATTATAATAACGCTTACTTCTGTGATATCGACAGTAAAAATAATTAATTGGTTTTTGTTATATGCTTTTAAGATATCGTTACTGTGATGTTCCGTTTCAATTTGTCGTACATAACTTCAAACCATATAGTCAATATCATTTTATTTCGATTTATTTCGTTAGAATGGCAGAAGTTTGCTAACAAACAGGAGCTGAACAACAAATCAGCGTTGTATTGTTTAGCATATTGTTGCGCGCAACACTGGAGCGAGACGGCGGGCAACATGATGTCGCCGATGACGATATGTCAGAGACAACAGGTATATATTATAAAAGACATTTGTTTGTTTCTATAAATCAGTATATTTGTTTATTTATGAGTTTCTGATTGCGGTGTAAATCGGCATCAAATATTCTGTCCTGGCAACCCTTTCATTTCGACTAGAGAGTTGGCAACATTTAATCTGCAATATATTAACAGAAAATAATTACCATAAAATTAATTGCGGCAAAATTGTGCCTGCCGACTTTGTTTAAACGTCTTACTATATATTGTTTTTACTATAGTGTATCGTTTGTAAAAAATACGTTTCCTATGTTCAAGACGGGACACAGAACGCCTGAATATGATATGATATCAAGTCACGATTCATTTAAAAATAACACCTACTAAAAACGTAGGTATAAAATGTCTTATCCTTACTTTTATTATATAAAATTGGATATTTTTTTTGTTATTTCTTTTGTAGGGATTCCTATACATATGAAACATATTGTGTTAATATAATGACTTGTTTGTGCTCAGATACCTCCTATACAATATGACTGGACAGTCTTGAATGTTCACGCAAAGTCGGAAAAGTGGGACGTTGTCGAAACGTTATTCACAAAAAAGGTTTGTATATTTATTGTATATATAAACAAGCTCTTAGTTTTAAATTTTATAGTTAGGAGTGATTTAAACCATTGCCAAACAGAAGGGAAAACGTCAAATTGAGACGTGTTGACTTATTATGCTCGGGTAATGGCTTAGGTCTGGTTCTAAAGGAGTCCTCGTTGTATAATAAGAAGATTAGGGTTTAAGCCTTAGAGAAAAGTATATATTCAGTAGTATACTTTACTTTAAAATTTTCGAATATTCATTTCTGGAGGTAATTTTTGTACCTGGCTGGTTTTAATGAAATTTAAACTGAAGAAAAGTGAAGCTGAAGTTGGTTTATGCGTTTTCGATCCGGGAATTTTGATGTTATATATGAAAAATAATTAAGCAAGTTCGGAATATCACTAGTTACGGACGTAGCTGAAGAACTGAAAATTGCGTACTATCAGTTTGTCTCATGACCAATACTTTTGACAAATTAAATTTTTTGGAGTAAACTTTTATTGAAGATCACCACCGATAAGGGCCAGATTATAAGTATACTTTTTTTTTCGTAGGATTGGCTCGGTAGAATTACAGTGTCATCTCATATACCAATAGAGACTTTGCTAGCTCGCTTGAGCGAGTTGCAGGCGAGCAAGCGTCTTATGGCGATATGTGTCAACAAGATCACCTCCGCTGAAGACAGGCTGAGACTGGCACAGATGTATAAGGTGAGTGTTATTTTAGCTACTCTTAGTAGGGTTGCCAGATGTTCGGTATTCGTCTGGGTTATCCATAAATTTTGTATAATGTCGAGACCCGAAAAAAGAAGATATGTCCAGAAAAAAAAAATGTTAGATTCGGTAAAATCCAATTCCAAGTAGGTGTGGTAATATAAAAATATACAATAAGTTATTTAAATGTAATAATTATTATGTGATATCATAATTTACTTATTTGTTATTAATATAAAATTTAATTAATAAAAAGTAGACCTTTTTAAATTTTGCCCAGATATTTTAGTCTCCTCACCTGGCAACCCTAAATATATAGGCGTTGAATAAAGGCCCGCAGGCTTACTCTTGAAAGCTTTGTCATAATTTTCATCAAATCTTAGGCGACCCGTACACGTACAATAATATTGCGCATTGTTGATGATTGCACAATATGATTGATGAGCTCCGAAATCCACACGATACAATAAAATTGAACAAGCATTCTCGTCATAACTTTCTTAAGTGCACCATGTCTGATAAAGATTTAGCTGCAGCTATCGTGTGTTGTTTAATTGTAGCAAAACGGCAAAAACGAAAACGCCGATATAATTGAATGCACTCGATAATGAATTCTCGTTCCTTTTCTTTCGCTGAAGTTTTTTGTGCCATTTTCACTGTAAAAATACACGCGTGCGTACGCGACCGCTCCGAACTGTAGACTTAAAAAATATTGGGCAATATACCATACACAAGACACAATAAATAAATATTGTGCAATAAAATTTAAAAGTCCTCAATCGTTTACTCAATCATTGCGCAATCTTCAATACTACCCCTATATGTTCAATAATATTGGTTAATCATCAACATTGCGCAATATTATTGTAGGTGTATGGGTCGCCTTAGCTTGTACTCTTGAAAAATAGACTCAATACTTACTCAATGTCAATAAGTTAATTCAATAACCACACAACATTGAACCGATTGGCGCTAGTGTACCAAATCATGAGTACGAAACGTCACAATTGCAATGCTGCAAAGAGGTGCAATTGCATCTCTGTCCTGGAAGGAAGTACACAGAAAATTATATATTTACCCAATGAAACCAGCGAGTGATTAATGCTTTTCGAGAGTATGTATAGAGTATGTACAAGGTCTCCCGCCGTAGATTTACGAACCGATGGCGTCGCTCTCGACTTTCACAAGTGCTTGTAACAGCCTAGACTGAATAAATAATTTTGGTTTTATGTGTATTAGTCTGGGAATCGACAAACTATCGTTTATTTATAAGTCTTTTTGTAATTCCAGAATATATTTTTAAGTCGCCTATTTGTCAGTTTTTTGTGATCAACGGAATAAAGGAAATCATTGTGCTTTCGTCATATATAGAATTAGAAAAAAAAATTGCCATTGAAAACATCCTTATCTGTCACTCACAGACAGAAGGAAAAAAAAAAAACTATTCGTAAGAATGAACATGACACTTGAAGGTCCATTCTATTTCTCCGAAATGTATTTTTAGATTATTTATGATTCAACGGAAGTAGGATTGGACACTGCCTGTGATGCACAGATAATCTTCACGAATATGATTTTATTAAAATTTCCGAAGTTTGTTAGAGGGCAAAAATAATAGTACTATATTAATTCGAACGAGTGATATATATGTTTTCGTTTAATAACAAGTAAACAGACACATAAAATCAGACAAACATATAAAAACAGCTAAGGGTAACTTCTTAAAACCACGCAGGTTTGAGTTGTGTTACTAGTTTTTATTGGATGGGATGTTAAAAAGTTTAAAACAACATATTATAAAATCAAAACTTCATACACGCAACTTTGTTGATCTATGTCTTTACAAACATACATTTTTGGTTCTATATTTATATTAACAGTATGATGCAAAAAAAAGGCTCACGAGGAAAATGTTATTACAATTTAAACATTTCTGAATTTTGCATGTTTATTATTATCAACTGAATAATAATTGTTAAGATCTTGTAACACCTATTCTTAGCAAATAAATACTTTGAACTTTGCAAACGCACCTCCCTGAAAATAATCCTATCGGCCGCCATATTGTTAGATTATAGCTTAACTAGTTGTTTTCCCCACTTCACCACACAACGCACGTCCAGTAGGGTCATTCTGCTAATTTACCATCTCGCTAGAATCTTAACTACTTACTTTTAGCCATCGCACCATCTACCTAAAGTCCAATATTATTAAATGTCATAATTGATGTGTGAGGAAGATTATTAAGAAAATTTAGCGTCAGAGTAAATTTAAGCAAAAAAACTGTAAAAGTATTAGTCCAAATTCATATACAGAGAATAAGCAAACCTAAGAGTAAATATCCCCATAGAGCCTCGTATTAAGTTAACCTTTGCTTAGTTTCTGTTTAATAACAAGATTTTTGACTAACACTAAGTGCAGTCTCAGCGTAAATTTACTCCAACGATAAAGCTTGTTTATTAATAACACTGTAGATGGATAATCTAAGACTAACACCCGGTTTCTGAATTGAAGAATTTAAAGCTAAGTACATCTCAAACCGCACTTAAGTCATTTCAAAAGTAATTTAAATGGGTTTTCGTTTCTGATTTTAATTTCTTTAATAATAAGTTGATAACAATTTGATAAAACTTGGCTTCTTTGCCATGTTAAACGTAAAAAACTTAAGTTATTGACAATAATCAGCAGAGATTTTGAAATTTTCTCAATTCAGAAACTGGCCGTAAGACTAGCTTTAAGAACTACACAATTGGCATCTGATTAGGAATAATGTAAGTTTTTATTTTACAAAAAGTTCCCGTTCAGACAACTATTTTTATATTTTTCAATGTTTCATACATTTAAAAAATAAAAATGGTTATCTGAAGTTTTTGTCCCCAAAATCCAGGATATGGTGTCCAAGAACAGATCTTCGTATGTACTATTATTTCCGACTTTCCCACGCTGTTGTGATGTTATCTAATATTAAATTGTAATATTCTTAAACGATAAAAAATTAGTTTCTTCGGTTATATGATAATTGAAATCTTGTTATTGAAATAATAATTTATTTTTAACAGATAGAGACAGTTGTGATCGAGACGTTGGCCAAGCAGAAGGATAGGATAGCATTGACCAACTACAAAATGACATTAAGTCCACAATCGGAAGTGTTCATACTCGCTGAAAATACATTGAGAGATCCTGTAAGTAAATTTATCAAACAATGCCCTGTGCGACTGAATTGTTCACCATCTCTGAAGTCCCGGGTCAATGTAGAAAATTAACTTTTCTTTATTGTCTCGGGTCTGGGTGTAGTTTATCTTCGTACCATATAAAAACATTTTATTCTCACTTGTTATGGTTTCTCCCATAATCATCTAAATCAACATCTAAAATCAACTGAAAAAAAATTACATATGCCGTGTGTACGTACATTGAGGTCTATATTATTAAATATAGTACTATGTGTAATATGTCGAGCTTGGAACCTTTTCTTTTTGCTACACAAATAGCACCGGCTCAATGAAACTTGGCGCCATTGATAAAACACCGGAACGACCCCAAAATGAAAATTATAACGAAATATGTAGATATATATACCGACTAAAGAGTGTTTTTTTTTTACTTTTGAATACAATTTTTATAGGTGAAGTAGGGTAGATGACTGGGTAAAAAAGAAATTTTTATTAGGCCGTCAGGCAGATATTAGGTAATTTTTTACTTTAATTTAACAAGAAATAACTTAGATAACAGGCATTAAAGTTAACGAGTGGGGGCCCGCTACATTACAGCTTCGTAGAAAATGTACAAAAGCGTGACGTCATGTGCTATTTTAACTAAATGTATCGTACCTTATCGATTACGGAAAAAATAAAACAATACGAATTTAATATTCTTCAACAATCTTACGGCCAGACAAAATAAAATTTTGTCATCGTCCTTAAAAGAGCAAACATAATCAGTTTGTCAGCTGTGTCGCCCCCTAAATATGGTCGTCTTAGGCAGTTGCTTAGTTTGCCTATATGTATAGGCTGGCGGTGTTACACGTAGACATTTAGTTGTGTACTAGTTCGTTTGTTATTTTTCATGTGAATTTACCACTTCCGTTTATGTAATTGTGTATAACAAATGGTAATAAATGTTCTGTCGTAAAGTTTTGTAGCACCAATGAAGTAGGCAGACCTCTGTTAGTAGAGAAGTTCTATGCGAAGCCGGGTCGGTACAAAGTCCACAATGTACAGTGTCGGTACCGAATTAAGCCACAACACAACACTACTAATCTGTGACTTTAGTTTTATATGTCAGTTTATGTTCATACTTAAAAATATGATCAGTCAGAAGCGTGGCTTATTTTATTTCTTGCATTATTTAACACTGACTTGAAAAAATAATTAATTGGCTCTGAACCATAGCGAGGCCCCCAATTGCGTGGGGCCCGTAGCCAATTTTACTACGTGGCTAATCCGGCACTGTACACTGTGACGTACAGCCGTGTGTACTATCAGACCGAGCCAATAAAAGGTTTATGTTTTATTTTACTGATAACAGAGATATTACTTCTATAAATTAACATTGAAAGTTAAGTAAAAAATATAGAATATAAATAATACGTTCACCTATTAATTGCCTTTTTTGTTTCAGTCTATCAAATGGAAGAATTGAAGAAATATTAAATTATGTGTAAATATAAAGTTATTACAATGGATAAATTAGATTATATAATAAATATTTATATTTACAATAAATACGTTTTTGTTTATTATTTAACGTCATCATCAGCGTTTAAATGCCCCCATTGCTTTTCATGAAAACGGAAACTAATATGGAGAATTGGTAATCCATAACGCAGCCCCAGTTCGGATTGGTGGGTGTTAACGACAGCAAATGCAGCTGGGACTAAGGATGGAGAGGTTATAAATAATACGTTGTCGGTCACCCATCTTATGACCGGCTATCGTGAAAGTTGCTCCATATCGGCATCACAGACCGATTGTAAATATCACACCGTAGTAATAAGGTAATGTCATCTAATAAGGCCCAATGTTTTTTACCACTGGAGTGCAAAAACCTCAACCTTGACGAACGTTTTTTAACCTGCCTCTGCCTTTAATATTCAGTTGATGTAGGACTGTAATTGAAACGCATTCTTGTTCGCTATTTTACATCCCAGCTGTCTTAACAAGCGGGCCTTATTAGGCGAAATTACCTTATATTTGAATATCAATTGTCCAATAGACATTATAGGCCCTATAATGTTGGTAAAGGTGACAATACCCTATATTATAGGGTATAGGTGACAATAACCTATAATATAGGATATTGTCACCCAGGGCTGGATCTAGGGGAGGGCAAGTGGGGCACTCGCCCAGTGCGCCAGTGTCAAAATCATAATAGGCTACGTTAGGGCAGACATCATTGCAAAACTACGTAATATAAAATCTGGTCTCAGGAGAGGGGTGGAGGGGGGAAAGACTCAATATGAAATTTTATCCGGTTAAAAAAATAATAAGGCCTATTGTTTTAGACCACTGGAGACGGATGTATTCAGGTTTGATTATTATTACTGTAGCGGTCAAAATCAGTAGACGTCCAATAAGGCGACAGCACCTTATGTTTTTTAACGTCTTTTAGAGATAATAGAATGAGGGTCTTCATTGAGGACAGCATAATCGGACTAAGTAAACTAGTTTTCTATTTGAAGCATTGTTGTAGCCATGCGGGCTTTATCCATCTTAATCTGGACAATAAGTATTGTATAATATGTATAAATCAGACGGGAGTTTGTATAATTCAATCATAGTCTAAAATAAAGTCGGTTTCCGTCGTCTTAGAACTTTAAAATTACGCAACGGATTTTGATGCAGTTTTTTTTAATACATAGGATGATTCAAAATGAAAGTTTTTATGTATAATACAAGACCACGCAGGTTAAGCCGTCGGCGGAAAGCTAGTTACTGATAAGCCTAATGTGTGTGACTTTTCCGGCCAATATACATAAATAAATAAATAAATATTTAACAACATCACATACATTGCTCAGATTCCAAGATGAGTAGCTAAAGCCCCGCATTATGGAGTATCTGAGACAACAAAGGTACCACAACACCTAGACCCGAGTCAATATAGAAAAGTTCATTTTCTACATTGACCCGACCGGGAATAGAACCCGGGACCTCAGAGATGGCGACACCTTGAAACCGGCGTGCGAACCACTCGGCTACAGAGGTTGTCAAAACAGAACATATATCTATATTCTATAGTAATATTTTATTGTTTGTTTGCATCGAATAAGCTCCTTAACTACTGCCCTGCGATCCTGTGAAAATCCAAACCCTATTTTCTGATTCACTTTAAAAAGCGGCATCCGCTCAACCTTGAATTGATAATAACGTTTTATGGCATAAGTGAAGTGAGTTTCGAAATGACATAGGAATAGAATATCTGAGACACGTATACTCAATCAATTTTATTTTTATACAAAAAAAAAACAGAATTCTTCACTAAAATGACGTACATTCGGTTCGGATTTTTTACAGAATCACGGACTAATTTTATAAATTCTTCAAGCCCCTTACATTGTACTTACATTGTACGCGGTTGACATAGGCTATGATTTACCCCTGTGAAGTCGCGGAACAGTTAGTTATGTGTAGGTACTAGTTAAATTATTCTATCACAATTCGAAATTAAATTTTGTGTTGTATCCAAAATGTAACAAGCTTGATCTCGACAGGATTGCTTTTTCCAGGTCTATTATTAAACTCTGGATGCATATCTAATTATGCGATGTCCTCTGGTAACTTAATAAAAATTTAGACATCTTTTTATTTAGGCAAAATTTAGACATCGAGTTAGCTCCACGAAGTTACAGGGGTTCGAAAATGATGGCCGCCTCGAGAATAAGATGGTGCAGCCGTGACCATTTTTGATCTTTTGCTAGACTTGGTAGATTTACATTATAAAATTAAAAAATACATTTTATTTTTAGTAAAAAGTTAATTAAAAAAGTTTTTCGGCGTTTATGTAACTTATCTCAATATTGATGTCTCAATAGCAGCCAAAGTTATAATTGCTTGATAATTTTTTATAGCTTACATTATTATTATCTAAGATCTGTCTTGCTTGCTCGGTCAGCGAAAATAAATAGGTTTGGATCCCGCCGCGGACATCGCAAACTCTTTTTTTTATTTATTTCCTATAAAGTGAAGTAGGTATAGGAAATATACAGTGAACTTGGTATTTTAGACTATGACTTCGGTATCTCTTCAATAAAACACTTCATTAAACACAAACATATTTACTTAAAAGAAACCTTAAACCTAGTTCATAAAATAATATAATATTATCAAGCTGCTTCTTCGTCTCCACCACAGCAACACTGGTCTCCGACGTCCACGCCGCACATCTTCAGTAAGTAAACAAACAGCGTGATGCAGCAAAGAATCCTTAATATCTTGCCACAAGGTCCACAATCGCAGTAACAGCACATCGTAAAAAACACGCGTTTGTACTCAAAACAGAAAATTATTTATCAAATATGAAATGGTCGTTTGAGTCACGTGAACGCAACCCAACTGATTTATCTGTCGTGACATACTCCATATCTATCGTATTATCTACCTTGTAAAAGATTATTGTCATACTGATAAATATTATGTCGATTTATTATGATTCGTAATGTGCTCGCAATAAGGATTGCAGTTGTAAAAATATTAAGAGAGCGTTATCTCTTGTATTTTGTGACTCGTTTGAGGCTGATTCATTGTACAGGTAACCGGATAGGTTATATGTTAACCGCAATGAAAGGGTGTGTGTTTTTTTATTATTATTATTATAGGGAATTCAATTTTCTTTCGCCGAATTGGCAATCTATGACTTGATATAACTTGAACTAGATGTAACCCGTGGCTTCGCTTACGTTGTCCGAGGGTACTGTGTACACTCTGGCCTGCTGTACTCCAATACGGCAGTACAGCAGGCTAGGAGTAGGAATACTCCAATATTAAGCTAATCGTAATTAAAAATCTGCCAGTAGGTAAGCATCCTTTTATCATCATCTTTGCTTGCCAGCATCCTTACTCCTAAGACGTAGGACTGCCCAATAGATGGAACTAAATAAGAAGCTACTGTTTCTGTGAATAACGTGCGCGTTATGTCTTCATATATAAATAGTCAAGTTGCTCTTTCCATTTTAGTGCGCAGTAGAATCAACACGCCTTGCAAAACATACAAACAAATATTTTGTTTGAAACAATAGTCCTCTTATTGAAGCCTTAATAATGACGTCGTCATTTTGCTTGGATCTGAAATGTTACATTTGAATAAAACAAAACAAATATGTAATGTAATATATAGATTAGTGTCCGAGGTTGGAGGCGCCATTTACCGATGTTTCAGGTCCACAACCTAGTTCGGTGATGGATGCTATCATAAGCAAGGTGTATTTTAAATAATTACTATATAAATATATTTTTGATAAGCTTTGTACGTAACTTCGATAATTTATGATCAAATAAATATTATTATTATTATTATTCCTGTATCCATAATTTACTCTTCCCGACCCCTCGCGACGATTCGAGGGGTGGGAAGATTCCCCCCGGCAGAGGAGACCAGATGGCCGGGGGTCAGGGCGACAAAGAGAGAAAACGGCGGACGATCCTTGCGTTATCGAGCAAGATCGCCCGCTGGAGCCTCGCAATCATTGGTCCGTCACGGAGTCCCAACCTCTTCAGATGGTCGTGAAGAGAAGTTGGGATATTATTATTATTATCTAGATATTTGACTACTGTGCTTATTTTGGAGAGCTCTCATTTTATGGGTTTTAAACAGTCTGATCCTTTGCTGGTTTCAACATCTGGGGCGCGACCGCCTAACTCATAGACGTGGCCGTAGTCGTAGCTATAACCTACGCTTCATAGGTTTTACACATGAATCTGTTGATATTGTTTTAAAATTAATCATTTTTTATTATTTACATATTTAATCAATGCTTTTGGTTGTTTTTGTTTGCTGAATTATTAAAGTGAAACGAAATTTACATAATGTCGAACAATGCTATTTCGAAAAGAAAAACAAACCAAAATGTTTGATAAAATATATAAATAGAATAAAAAAATCAATTTATTTTAAAAGAATATAAACAGATCCCGTTATATAAATATCATCATCTAGCGAAAAAAGCTAATTGTAACATTTTATTTTTACACCCGATTAAAAATTCCCTATTAAAATTTTTATTGAATAAATCGCAACTTTGAAAACGAAAGCTACTTTGTTTTATCAAAATCCAAAAAAAAACAAAGCTTACAAACATAACAAAATTAAAAATCTCCTTTTAAAAGTACAGTAGCGTCATCTAGTGGTCAGTAAAGTCAGCTAAATGTAACATTTTCGTGTACTTAACCAACATAACATATGCATTTAATATGCGACAAAGATTGCACGGATTTGAATTATTCAAAACATTATTTAATCCTGCGTAAACAGCATACATCATATAATAATTAATTTGGAAAAGCATGACATGGAATATAATTACAATTACAAATTGTATTGTAAACAAATACAATATTTCTATGGTAACGATTTAATGCCCTATACGAACTTCCATTCCCAATTTCAACCCTTTGTGTGTTTTTTTTTTCGGGATAAGATACATGCTGTATTGGACTTTTTTTTTTAAATTGATTGTGGCGTATCTTTCACCGTTTACGCAGCGCACGCAAGGAGAGCTTGAAAAAAGTAAAATATTCTCTAGTTTTTGCAATACTTTTCAATGTTGCTCTGCTTCTATAAGTCATAGCGTAATGTTATATTTCCTATAGCACTCACATCCCATAGCAATTCGTTCCAGAAGTTCATGAATAATAATAAATCTGCCAAGTCTAGTAAAAGAGCAAAAATGGCCATGGACGTACCGTCTTTTTCTCGAGGTGGTCATCATTTCTTACCTCCTGTAACTTTATCGCGTAGTTAACTAGATGCCTGAATTTTCAGTGACTAAGAGGGCATTATATAATGAGATACTTATGTTTCCGAATTACTCACATTTTTGTACCAGAAAAATGACAAAATCTATTATTGTATATATATCTTTTATATAGTTAGATGGAATATATTAGTCGTAAAATCAACCCAAAAAACCTTTTAACATTAAATTTTTTCTATCGAGCCAATTATTGTTTATGTTTCTGTTTGTTTGCAAACCGATCATATGTTTTTATTTTTCATAAAATAATTTGTATTTGGCAAATATTACCACGGGTTGAGAAAAAAAAATGGAAAGAACTCATGAGATGATGGTGTATAATATGTGTTAAGGATTCAATATCATAATTGTGTTACATGAATCTGGTTAGTGATGCGAATTATTGATAAAATTTTATCTTATATCGATGACCGTTGGTTATCCCTTTGTTAAAATAACACCATTTTTTTTGTGAACCTAATTGAAAATCTTTCCTGAAGTCCAATATTTATTATTTAAATAATAATAATAACATAAGTATAACTTATATATGTTTTATTAATTCCTCACTACATGTAGTAGTCTATAACATTTGTAATATGTTAACGAAAATCTATTTCACACAAAGAATAAATTTGCTTGTCAAAGGTTTTAACCCTAGATTTGTATCATTTTTATTAATATAATATTTAATAAATACAAAAATATTGTCTAACTACCTTGATCGGATGCATTTTTTAATACAAATAGAAAAGGAGGACGCATCACTACCAATGCTGAGACCAGTGGTGGTTGGATTCGTCTCAGGCATTGCACAATCTTATCTGTCTCGCGAAGAAACTACATCTTACACTTACGCGCCCGTGTAGGGTATTCGGTTTAGGTTTCGGAATTTGGGGTTCAGTTTTATGGATAGGATATACAGTAGGGTTTTGTAGATAAGCTTGCGAGGACTCTCAAAGAAGAGTCACAATCGGTGGCAGAGTGCCGCTGCGACATGGCACCGCATCATCAATGATTGTTGTATGATCAATCTGTAACCTTACATGTGTGGTACCGTCCGGCGTTCTACGGTACCGTGACTTAGCTTAACGTCTATATATAGTACTAGTGGACGCCCGCGACTTCGTCCGCGTGGAAGTCGGTATCCCGTGGGAGTGAGAAGTTTTCCCAGTAAAAAGTACCCTATGTGTTATTCTGATGTATAACCTATATTGCTGTAAAGTTTTATCCAAATCCGTCCAGTAGTTTTTTCGTGAAAGAGTAACAAACATCCATACATCCATACTTACAAACTTTCGCCTTTATAATATTAATAGGATATTGTTACACTAACGCATTTTCCCTACGTACATACAAAAAGTGTATTTTACAAAATCACGCACTAAGAGTATCCGAAACGAGCAAAAATAATTAACTTTTTATAGTATTAGTTGTTACGGCGGCAATCAAAATAAATCATCAAATTTTTAACTGCATCACGGTTAATTCCATGCGATACGGCTTGATGACATACGGACGGACAGCGGAGTCTTAGTAATGGGGTTCTGTTTTTTACCCTTTGGGTAAGGAACCCTAAAAAGATCACGAATTTTATCGATTTTAAATTAGTAGTCCAAATCGTCACCTCCCTATTCATATGTTTATTGACGCAATTCACGTGATTCGGGGCAATCCCTAGGATTGCTCGACTCCACCATCGACTTCTATTTATCAAGCTTACACGAATTACGCGAAAGCGTAGCAAATACGGTCGTTGTCCAGTTTCAGAATACAAAGTGCCTAGGTAATTGCATGTAGGCAGGTTACGTACCAACACTTAATTTTACTAAACAATGCTTTGAATATTAAATCTTACTAATGGTATAAAGGCGAAAGCTTGTTAGTTTGGATGTTTGTTACTTATTTACTCAAAAACAACTGAACGGATTTTGATGTAATTTGGTACTTATACGGATTATCGGAACTAAGCTTGGATTAACATACTACTATTTATCCCATTCAACAGTTTCCTAGGGACCATGCGGCCGAGGACGCTGGCGGAAATCTAGTCTTATATAAAAAAATATCTACCAGTATGGTATGGTTCATCAGTGGGGGAGCCACGCTTCGGCATGAATGGGCCGGCTCGACCGGAGTGATACCACGGCCTCACAGAATACCGACGTGAAGCAACGCTCGCGTTGTGTTTCGTCGTGTGAGTGAGGGTACCGGAGGCCCATACCCTCCCTATTCCCTTCCCTCTACCCCTCAACCCTTCCCTCCAAGGCCGGCAGCGCGCTTGTAGCCCCTCTGGTGTTGCAGGTGTCCATGGGCGACGGTAATCACTTACCATCTGGTGATCCGTCTGCTCGTCTGCCCCCTATACCATAAAAAAAAAAATGATATTTGATGCGTATTTTGTTAATTATAACAATTAACAAAGCATTATCATTACCAATGCAGAATCGGTTATCGAAATATCGACATTTCTTGTGCAGTGTGCCAGAATGATTTAAAATTAATGCGAATCCAGATCAATTAAGCGCTAGCCATTAGTGCTCCTAGTCTAACACACTCGGGTTACATTCATTAATCTACGAGTATAAATTATTATAGAAATATTGAATGCTATGTTGATTATTAATACGGAAGCAATCCTTCTTATTATATACTCTATAAACATAGAGACAAAAATATTAATTGAACTTTTGGAGGAGATTAATGATAATGTTTTATTAAAATGTTTCTATATCCTTTATTCAGTTTCACAACGCCAAGTCTAGGGACATTGGACTTAATGAAACTGAAAATATAAACATTAACCGGTTTAACTATTAAGTGTACGTAACTGGGGCGCTGAGGAAAGGACTTTGGAAATTTTTGATCACTATTTCAACCTAATCTAATCAAAGTTGTTGTGTTCTGTACAGTAAAATCGAAAAATGATTATGAAAAATCAAGGGGGGGGATATCAGAATTCATAGAGATTCACGCAGAAAACCTGCAGAAAAACGAATAAACTTTATATCCAAAGAGTAAAACCATAGGTTTATAAAAACAGTGAAAAGTTTTAATTAAAAAATATTTATTAAAAAAAACTGCTAAGTATAAAGAATGTAATTAGATGTTACAAGATTATACAAGAGCAGAGAAGATATGGCTGTCTGTAATGTAAATGGAAATGTAACTTCGTCCAAAAAAGAAGCACGATCACTATAACCAAGAATTTTAAATAATATAAACTTCTTGCGGTAAACCCATCGGTTGGTTTTTTTCTCGTGCAAGCTTAGTAAAAGTCCGTATGTTTTTCGAACAATATACTTAAATAAATAATTTCAATTTGGAAAGTTATTTATAGTAATGAAATATCATGTGTCACTTTACAATCAGACATGATAAGACAGATAGCATACCGAGATCTCTATCTTTCTACTCTTGGTAACTTCTCGAGACTTGGCTTCCGTTCTCTAGAATAATCGCTATTGACCGGAAATGATGACATCAAAGTAGCTCGGTGACGTAGAGGATAAGCGCCGCGGCCCGCGATCGTTGTTGTTAAGCAACTTTCGCAAGGGTCGGTCACGGGATGGGTGACTAAAAAATTATTACCTCGAGCTACTTCGTGCTTCGGAAGGCACGTTAAGCCGTTGGTTCCGGCTGCATTTGTAGTCGTTAATACCCTCCAATCCGCATTTGGCCAGCGTGGAGGGTCATGGCCATCCTGGAAGGAAGGCCTGAGCCCCTGCAGTGGGGACGTAAAAGGGCTGATGATGATGATGATATCAAAATGAACCAAGGACTAATAAATGAAACAGAGTCATTTTAGTTCTTTATTTTCTACATAATAATAAAAATATAATAAATAGCTATTTTCCCGCGACATCGCACTCTTAAATTAAAGCCTATGTCACCCGCGTGATGTAGCTACCTGTAAGTGAAAGAATTTTTAAAATCGGTCCAGAAATTTCAGAGCATAATCGATGCAAATAAGTAATCAAATCTTTTCTCTTTATATTATTAGTATATATGACTCATTCGTTAAATTTCAACACTTAATTTACATAAATTGAAAGAAAATCGGAATACATATCATGATAGCCGCGGTTTCGCTCACGTGGCTCGAGGGTACTGTGTGCACACTGGCCTGCTGCACTGGTCTTAAACTAATTTTAAATAAAAATCAGCCAGTAAGCATATACCTTTAGATCATCTGGGAAATAGGCTTGCCCAATAGATGGAGCCAAATAAGTAAAATCTACCGGTGATTCTGTTCTTCTTTCCATTTTAGCGTGTAGTATCAATCAACACCCCTTGCAAAAAATACAAACTAATGTTTTCTTTGAAATAATAGTGCTTTTATTGAAGTCAATAGATAGATATTTAGGTTAGTTGGTTGACCTTTATTTGGCCATATCGAACAACGTTGCGTTCAATTACTCGGCTGATCGAAAGACAGCCCGTTAATTGAAAGGCGCCATTCTATTAAGGACTAGGCATCTAAATGGTCAGCTGATTATACAACTTGACTGCGACATATAAATACTACTATGTTGTAACAACCGCTTAGTTGGTAGAGGAGAGGGGACTCTAACGAAAATTGGCACTTTGAAGCTTAATGAATCACGAATGGTTAATTAAATCGTCAAACAGTCTTCCCACGCCCCTAATATTTTTGGAAGACCTATCAAAAATTAAAATCCCCTTTTAAAAATACTGTAGCGTCATTTTTTCGCAACTTTCACCGTTTACGTAGTGCATGCAAGGAAAGCTCTCATAAAGGAAAATATTCTCCCGTTTTTGGCCATTGTTTATTTCTGTTCCACGCCTATACGTCATAGCCTGATGTTATATAGCCTTCATCGATAAATGAATTATTCAACAGAAAAAAAATAATTCAATTCGTTCCAGTAGTTTCTGAGATTATAGAGTTCAAACAAATAAACAAACTCTTCAGCTTTATAATTAGTATAGGTTTGAATGAACACTGCAATTTTTCCAAAGTTACGTAGCGACATCTACTTTGTTTCGGAGAACTTCATTTCATTTCCTTATAGAGTTTTATCACATATATAAAATTCTTGGCTTTATGGTTTTTATTCTATCTTATATAAACAATACTTCGTTAAAAACTATTCTAAGATTAAAAATAGTTCAAATCAAAAATCTAGATCAAAACCATGCTCTCTGTCAAACCTTAAAATCTAAGGTCAAAAAATTTTGGTCAAATGTCAACAACAATATCAAAGAGAATTTAAAACAATATGTCCAATATGTCCATCAATCTCTGCAAGATTTTTTGAATCAGTTTTTTAATCATGTAAAAAACCTATTAGTTAATATGATATCATCGTAAACAAGAAGCTACAATAAAAGAACAACGATGGGTAGAAAAAATGAAAAATGTTCTGGAGTAGTCAAAAATCAGTGCAAGCTATGTTTGGAAAGCGTCAACAACAAAACGGGGATACAATGTAAAGGAGCATGCAAAAGATGGGTTCATTTTGAATGTTTGAGTTTCACCCCTGGTAAAATTCAAGATTTAAAAAATGGACTAATAAAAATTGATTGCCCTTGTCCAGCATGCAATACAACAGCGCCGAAAGAGGAATTAACAGATCCTCCTTACATGTGCGAAAATGAAAAATGTCCAGCAGTGAGGCCACCTCGTTGTGAAGTACCCTCGTGTCCTTCTAACCCTCCGTGTCCAGCGATGTCATCTGATTGTGCGGTACCCACGTGTCCATCCAAGCCTCCATGTCCAAAAACACAACCTGATTCTGACGAGCCTTGTCCATCCCATCCACCCAAGCCTACTTGTCCACCCAAACCTACTTGTCCTCCGCCCAAGCCCACAAAACCTCCATGTCCAGCGGTATCATCTGACTGTGATGAACCAGCGTGTCCACCCAAACCTACGTGTCCACCTAAACCTGCGTGTCCACCCAAACCTGTGTGTCCACCTAAACCTGCGAGTCCACCCAAACCTCCATGTCCACCGACACCACCTGATTGTGGGAGACCTACATGTCCAAATAAAGCTCCGATCCCTGGTTTTGATATAGAAGATAATGATTCTTGCCGGAAAGAGAAAACACCTACGCCAAAGAAGAAACGTTGCGAAGTTAACAGGACTCCTAAGGATAAATGCCCGGAAAAGCAAAAGGAGCCCAGTAAGTTAGAATCAAAACATGGTCCTTGCCCTGAAAAGCTAAAAACAGAACAATCAGTGAGCCCTCAAACAAAGGCAGGTTGCTGTAAAGCAAAACTGATGTCTTATCTCGTTGCAGGGAAAAAAAATATCCGTAAGACAATCTTGTACTAACCGTTCATAAAACTTCTTGTTTAAAAACATGAAAGGAAATCACGTTCTATCGAAGTCTCGTTATAAAACCGGAAGCGTTTTGTCCATTTAGAACTCTTGGTTTAGGTAAAAAGAAATTTCACTCCTTCAGAAGAGAGTAGCCTGTTATATGATATGCACTATGGTCTTATTTACGTCATAGGACTGATATTATTACTTCCATTTAAAAGCTTAGACGTTATCCAATTAGCGCTTCTGTTTGTTCTTCGGGAAGTATTACCCTTCTACTTAAGCATTTTTTGTGTCAGAATTATCTATTTATTGAGAAACTTTCTCCACTAAAGGTCAATATGTATCTTATCTACCAAGAATCCAAAGAGTTTGAGAATGATGAAAGCTACAGATAGTTTTCTTCTACGTAGACTACGTAGACGTTATCACATATTAGCATCTTGAAGTACTTAACAATTAATATGGTATTGAACGCATGGTTTCCTTTTTGTATGTACTAAGGGAACTAAGATTTTAAATGCTAACTGTAAAGCTTTATTCGCACATGTCGGTGACAAAATACTATGATTTCTACGCATCTGTGTCGGACCTAATACGCCACACCATCATGCTTACTCTCGAACGCAATCGAGACCATCGATCGACATTGCAATTGTGCCGCTCCGCACACTTGATTGGGTACAATAACATACTCTGGTGCTAGTGTTACCGATCAATAGCATGAAACGGCATAATTGCAATGTCGATCGATCGCGATTCCGTTCGAGAATAAGCATGGATTGATTGCCTAATTATAAGTGGAAGTTGATAATATCAAATTTAGAAAACATGCAATTGCAGATGACGAATATGATGACGATGAAAACTGCGATAAGCCCAGCACGCCGCCCTCTACTGCCAGCAACGAAATTAACAAGGAACTCTTGTGCGCCATGCAGAACCTTTGCAATGTCATGGGAGAATTGTCGGAACAAGTTCAGAACCTCATGTGCAAGATTTCTGAAGATTGAAAAAAGTCAAACTCGATGTTACTACATTATTTAAATTATTCAATAATTACAGTAGCAATTACCTGCAATATTTTATTTTGTGTTTTATTTCATCATCATCATCAACAGCTCTTTTTACGTCCCAGGCTGTACTGCAGGGGCTCAGGCTTTCCTTATGGATGGTTAAGGAGGATGGGTCATGACCCTCCATGCTGGCCCAATGCGGATTGGAGGGTATTAATGTCTGCAAATGCAGCCGGGACCAACGGCTTAACGTGCCTTCCGAAGCACGGAGTAGCTCGAGATAATCATTTTTTGGTCACCCATCCCGTAAGTTATCCTCTACGCCGCCGAGCTACTTTTTGTGTTTTATTTGTTTAGCAGTTATTGGCACTATTATTGTATATTATCTATATATATTATATAATGTCAGCTGCATATATTTCAGCACAGTTTGTCCTGAGACGTGACCACATATATTTTTAATAATCGGAGTATCAGTTTTGTTTTTACATCAAAATATCGAGCATTCTTCCAAATGACAAATACTTATACTCCATTCATTATAGCATTAGACAGAAGTTAAATAAGGTTCTTTTTATGGTATACTTTGTAACAAAATATCAATAATCATGTTACTATAAAGACTGACGGCTAATTTGCTATATATTCACTTAAATACCAGCTGCTAAACTTAACCGTTATCGTTTGAGATATCTATTAAACAAATTTATGAGTATTTGACTAACTTAAATGATTTAATAACTATTACAAGAAAAAGTGTTCATCTTAAAGAACCTACAGAAGCAGGGTTACATAGTTTCGGCACGATTATCGTGTCACTATAACGGGTCTGACGCAGAACGTGCACTTCGCAAAATGTGCACTTGACAAAAAATGCGCTTTTCGCATTTGGTGCACTTCTCAAAATGGGCACTTCGCAGAATGAGCATTTCGCAGAATGAGCATTTCGCAAAATGAGCACTTCGCAGAATGAGCACTTCGCGAAATGAGCACTTTTTGTGGAAGTTTTTAATTAATAAAAAGAAATAGGTACTGCGTATTTAAAATCAAATAAACACTTTTACAACGTATTTATTTAAAAAGTAATTAAGTCCACTAGGTTTTGATTGTCAATTAAAAATATTCAATAATTTTAATAAAACAGATACGAAAACCTAGATGATTATTTTAATGCACAAACAAAAAGTTACCCATTTTTTAAATGTTATTAAAAAATGTTATTAAGTGAATTACTATATACTTTGTTTTCCTGTTATTTTTGTTATCATCATTTACTTTTAATGTCTCAACTGATTTGGCAGAGGTCTTTGCTAAGGATAAGATCGAACCGAATAGGGACAATGGGCCATGACCCACCACGCGCGTCCAGGCCCAGTTCGGATTAGAAAGTGTTAACCATGCCTTTTCAAGCAGAGAAAAACTCGAGATAATACATTTTTGGTCACCCACCCATTTGAAAATTGCTTGCTTGCTCTTCATTTTGTTATTTTTGTTGTATTAATAATATGTATCGGTTCATGAACATCGGCCTTAAATTATATTTTTTTGAAGTCTGTTTCATATTTTCAATAATTACTTTTTTATTAATTTAATCGTATTTTAATTAAGTTTTGTATATAGGAGTTACTAGCTTCATCCGCCTAGTTAGATTATACTCTTTTTAAATACTTTTTTAACCTCCAATATGTACCTAAAAATAATAATAATAATATACACACAAGACAAGTAACAAATTACACAGCTTAAGAAAAAAAAGCATACAAAAAGGCGACCTTATTGCTACATAGCATGGAGGAAAATAAATAAATAACATTGTTTCATAATCCTCTGTAAATCATCTATATGTCATTATTACATTAAATTTTGTTTACTTTTCAGACATTTCAGCTCCTTTTAAATATGTAGAAGAAAATTATTGAATAAAGATGCTAAATATTTGCAAAAACATCTAAATGTAGCTAGTAATAACACAGACCCTAATACATTTCCCTGCGGTACTGGTTTTGTAAATATAATAATATCTATTATTTGGTGTAAATAATTGACCTTTCCTTGTTATCGTTGCTTTTAATATGAACTAAACTAGCGATTACGTAAATGAATCTTTTACAACTAAATCTCCTTGTTAAGGCCTGGTTCAGTGCGATGCTGATGACCTAAGAGGATGGCCGTGGCCGACGGTATAATATATGTTTCACATACATTCCGTTCAGTGCGATGCGGAGCTGGAGCTGAAGCTACAGTAGAGCGGAGCTTTCACAAATTTACCCGCGACGGACGCATCAGCTAATCCAGTGGCGGACGAATCCGCGTTGCATTGATAACGCCTTATACAATATTCATAGCAATTCGGGGCTCATCATGTCTCTGTCAGTTCAAGGCGAATACCCACCGTATACCATTTAATATTAATTATTTGTGATTTTCATGAATATAACAATATAGTAACATCAGTGTTACAATCAATGTAACAGTATTTTTGTATGCAGCTTTGCCACATATTTTTCTTTTAAAAGAAATTTGCAACTTTTAATAAGTAATTCAAAGCCACGACTGCTAAGATTTTAAAAGTATTTTATTCCTATTTATTATACTTTTATCTTTATCGAAAGTTTAAATATTTGTAAAAATATGTCTTTCGGCTGTGTTCACGCTTTACATGTGTGTTATGTGATACCAACACACACGATCACATCGTCGGAAGAAGCGGCTTCGTCCCCCACCTCAAGCTTGTGGTTCGACCGGTGCTCTACACAATCACTTTTTTTTTCCACCCGCGATACAATAACGTGTCGTTATAATTTATATAAATATCTTTATTGAATATTAAGTAAAACGCATTTAACACCATTAGACATTTTTATTCAAGACATCCCATCCGTGCTATATCTACATTAAGCCTCCAAGTTTCACCAGGCTGTTTGGGTGGAATGCCTGTATATTTATGAGAATAGGCACGTTCTGTAGTAAAGAAAAAGTAACAAGTGCTTGAAATATTCGTTAGTACTAATAAGTCCTGGGTAGCTCAGTGGTTCGAGCAGTCGCCCGGATTACGAAAGATCACGGGTTCGAATCCCATCTCAGGATAGTAGGGACCAAATCGATTTATTACAGCGTTGTTCATTAAGAATATGTTATTCAATTTACTGAGCAGTTTATTATGTATACAAATTATATATTTTTAGAATGTACTCATCAAAACTTTAAATTTGATACCCGTTGGTCAGTTCCACACACGTCCATTAAGATTTAATGACTCCTTTAAGCTCTAATGAATGTCAAATTTGTGTAGGTAATGTCACTTTAAAATAACGAAATTTTTAATGAACGTATATGCAACTAGCTGATAATGTTATAAATTTAAGATACATCCGCCATATTTTAGATTTAATGATACCCTATACAAAAGTTATGGTATAACAAAAAAAACTTGCAACACAATAATAAACATCTATGGGTAATTGTTAATTAACTAGAAACAAAGGCCAGAAATTCCATCTAAGAGATTTTATTTCTAACTATCGTCCGTTCCTGTCTTATGATTACATGTCATTCGTAGAGATCTCTATTTTTATCAGGACCACAACATTGGTAGCAAGCGCAGTCACATTCTATGCCACACAAGTGAAACAGATACGCGCACAGAGTGAAACAGAAGATACACCTTAAGCTTCCACAAAAGTTGCAACAGCACATGAGATCTGAAAAAAGGAAAATTAAATATTATTTATTCAGCTTAAAGCTGTTTTATCTTTATAGTTGTATTGTCACCAGCCTATAAATGTTACTGCTGGAACTCAGGCATTACTTGTGGATGGAAAAGACTCAAATCGAATAAGGAGAACGGGTCATGACTAGGATTGCCAGATTTTTTTTCAGTCTATATGGGACAAATGCTTAAATGTGCAAAAATATATGGGATTTAAATTTTTTATCCAGGATTATTAAAAAACCAAATTACTTACTTTTTATATTTTTTTCAGAGAAACACGTATATTTTAACATATTTTTATAATAAATATGAATTAAAATCATAGTTAAATATGGTAATTAATTTGGTTTTTATTAAGTTCTATCCCACCTTAACTCCATTTGTGATTTTATATACGGGACAAAGTCGGTCCCGGCGAAATAGAACGTCTGGCAACACTAGCCATGAGCCACTACGCGACCCAGTGCAGATTGGTGGGAGTTTACGATTGCAGTTGCAGCCGGGACCAACTCGGGAAGCTCGAGATAATACATTTTTTGATTGCCCATCCTATGATCGACCATTGTGAATGTTGCTTAACTTCCCCTTATCAAAGATGGAATGCTCTAATCCAGGTGGTATGCTCTATCCTTTTTTATTCTACAAGGAGGGTCCAGTTTCGAGCTATACTTAACTCTCAGCATTCAAGATTTTTCCACTTGAATTACAAATTAGATTTGAATAAGTAGTTTTGGAAGAGTCTATGTTAAAACTTCTTTATACATTTTATTACTAGGCACTAGTGCGTATTCCCGCAACTTTGCATGTGTATATTATAGCCTATGTCACCTGCGTATGATATAGCTTCCTGTAGAATAGGTTCTGGGGACACCTCAAAATCAGCGTACGAGCTTTATTACGAGAGTTATGATACGACTGATATTTAGTCAATGGAAGGCCCTACGCACAATGGGTCGATGAAATAAATAATACAGCTGGCTCAAACTGGCTACAAAAAGCGCAATTTATAAAAAAGACTGGTCAGCTTTTGTGGAGGCTTAGCTTAGGAGGAGTAGAAGGGTTCTTACAGTAGAATGAGGAGTAAAGATGACAAGTGTGTCATTAATATTGGTTAATAATAATAAATTATATATAACAATATTGAAAGAATTTAATGGATCAATAACAGTGTTTATAATTATAATAAAAACTCATGAAATACATTAATTATAAACTAATTAGTTAAAAGTTAATACTTAATCATTTCCTTTGTTATTTTATCTAAGCATGCTGTAAGAAATAAAGGGCTATATTATTTTATTATTACGTTTTACAAGAAAAAGTACTTTGGCAGATAAATGGGGGTAATCTGGAAGAATTGGATCTAATTAACCATCCACGTGCGCACAAGAGAGAACAAATTTCCCGTTTGGGGAATCGTGGTATAAGTCCTTCAGCAGAAGCAACAGTGATTGGTAAACGAGTTATGTTTTTGTTTCCTTGTCAATTCATCAAACGAGTTTCTTTTCTGGTTGTGTTTACTTTTTTCTAACTGTGTTTTCTGACGAAATCTATAAATCCTAATAAAATTTTGTAAAGTAGGTACTCGCTGTTTTCTTGTGACTTCGCTCGCGTTAATTGTTAGCCCATGTCTCGCGCGTGTGATGTAACTTTCTGTTAGCGAAATGATTTTAATAGATCCAGTAGTTTGGCCGCCTATCCATGCAAACGAGAAAAAAATAAATAATCAAATACTTATTTTTTATACTCTTTATAAGAATAAAAAAGTCGCTTCCCGCTGTCTGTACGGTGAGATTGAACCAATATATATTAATACAAGCCGCTGGCAAAAACTAGTATAGAAAAAGCTTCTAAATAGTTATTACCTTAAAAGGGTTTTTGTCTACGATGAATCTTATCAATTTTCTTCATTATTTTGTCTAAATAATATTCAATTTACAATAATATATATGGAAGTGCTTAAAATTCAACAAGTAAAAATTCATAAAAGTAAAGAAAAACTATTAAATATTATATAAAATTGACCTTAATAGACAATACAGACAAAGAGTAAAGTATATATGACAAAGAGTAAAGTATAGGACGATGAGCCCTCAGAACTTCGCCTCAGAAAAAAATATTTTGAGGATGAGATTTATGTAGATCCAAGTTTATTTATAAAATTTATTCTTAGAAAAGAGTAAAATACGATTAGGTAGATTTTAAAAAAAATCTAAGAATAGCTGTAAGGGAGATAATAAAAAGTTATTTCAAATTTGTAATATTCTCCCAGTTAGTTTAAGACTCAAAAGTATACTTTCCATAAATAACCGTAGTAGTCGGGACGTCACCCAGTGGTCTCGCATGAGCATAATACTAGAGCAATTGCATATTCCCAGAGTTAACAATTATTATGGGGACAGAACTCTAAACAAAAGAGTCCCATATATATTAAATAGCTTACCTGACAATATTAGAGATGAAAGTAACCTCAAAATATTTTCCAACTTACTAAAGAACTACGAGTATTTTATAGATAGACTGTAACACTTATTGTACTTAGCATGTTTAAATGAATAAGTTTAACTTAATAATCAGATGTATATTCCTTCAGTAGCATTATTACCTATGTAACGCAAAATGAGACTCCTACCCCACCCACAGGCAAACTGTTGATATAGTTTTGTGGGGAATAAGATTATGTAATTTTTGTAATGAAAAGAACTAAATTAATTTAAAAAAAAGAAAATGCATTTTTAACATTACCGTTTTAGGACCGTTCCCTTAAATGTTGTGGCTTTAAAGCATATAAATATATGTTATAAAATCTAGATATAATAGTTTACACGACTGTGTCAATGCACCCTAATAAAATAGGTTGCGTTAAAAAAAATGACAGCACTAAAGGATTATAGAACCTGAGGTTTGCAATATATATAATACCTAGTGCCAACCCAACCTAATTCTGTGTTACCAACATGATAACTACAGTATTAAAATAACAAAAAAAGTACATTACAAATCATAACAACTTTTTTGTTTGTGCGAAATATTTTCTCCACTTTTGAATAGTGGCATACTTTCTGTTATTAGAGTTCTAAAGTCATTTCAGTTGCATACGTCCTGAAATAACTGAGGCGATATGTTTGCATAAACCATGCCGTTGCGTCCGCGACAGAAAGCCGCCTGAAAATTAAACATCCGCTTACTAGGGTTGACAAAATCATAATCTAAATATTTTTCGGTATAACAGTTACAATATAAAAATAATAAAATTGTTGATTTGTCAATTGTACGGCATATAAAACAACAATCGATATTATTTAATTATGATCTTTGAAAAGGTACCTTCAAACATTGCAATATTGACTTTTTATTAGATACATAAATGACATGATTTGCAACACACACAGACATAAACAACTGAACTATATTCTGATTAAGTATATAAATTGGACTGACTGCCCGTTGTGCAAACGTCCATTGAAATTGTCATTTGTTTAAAGCGACATTACCAACAAAATTTTTCAAATCGAGAGCATGCATTAGTGAAATGAACATTTATGAAAGTGAATGTTTACTTAATCAATCAATAGTTTACTTAATCTTTCTTCTTTCTTGATTAATTAACTTACAAGAACTTATAAATGACACAAGTTTCTCAAGAAAATAATACATAAATAACATAACATGAACATTTTAGATCTCTATTGGCCGGTTTCTGAATTGAGGAAGTACAAAATCTCAACTGATTATTCTTAATAAATTAAGTTTTTTTACGTTTCATATGGCAAAAAGTATTAGATTTATGAAATTGCTATCAACTGATAATTAAAAATTTATAAATCAGCAATGAAAACATGTTTTAATGACATTTAAAGTGGCTTAAGCACGGTTTGAGACGTACTCAACTTTAAATTCTCAATTCAGAAACTGGGCGTTAGACCACGTAGCATGTTCTATTTTTATTATTCTGTCAAAGAAATGTCATCATGATTTCGGAAAACGCTGTATAACTGAATTCTTTATTTATATAGTGCATTTTCTCTAGATGTGTTTGTATTCATTTCCATTAATTTGATGGATAAAACACACGGTTGTTCAATAAATTAAAGTGGACACGAGCATCAGAGATCAAAGTTACATTTTAATTTCGATAATTATAACAATTGACAACCCTGCCACTTAATATTCATCTTAAGCTAAGTTCAACGTGAGACAGACAAAGTGGAGAGTGAATTTTGTGGTAATTTTATTTTTACTGTTTTATGGTACCGAGTAGAATATCTTTATAATGACTTCATGAATATTTGTTTTCAGCACAAACTGAATTTCAAAAAGTTATTTATCTTTTTCAGTAGTTCCATTTTATGATTCGGTTTCAATGACATATAATCAGAAAAAAGAACTTTGAATAATTACGTCATGTGTTCATAAGTTTTGAGACAAACTTTTTACTGAAAACATAAAATAAAATGTTATTGTTTTTTACCGATTTTGAATTTGGAATGTTACTTTTTAGTTTATTTGTATCGCAAATTCATTTGTTTATGTTTTCTCAAAATTACAATTACGTGCAACTTTCGCTATTTAGACGGGAAAAAAATCGATGCAGATTTTCTGCGAGCTGAAAGTTTTCCTGTAAGCCGTAACTTCGTCTAATATAAAATACAGCGGTACAAAGAGACAAGTTCTCTGCAAGATCGCCAAAGGAGTGGTCGGCCGCGCTCTGTGAGGACGCCCGCGAACATCAAAATCATCCGAGAGCGACTTCGTCGAAATCCATGTCGCACTCAGAGAAACTCGCTTTGCAGACTAATATTTCGTGCGTTTCAGTGAACAGAATACTGAAATATGATCTTAAGGTAAAGGCCAACAGCCGTAGAAAAGTCCACTTTTAAGCGATCGTATTCGTAATTTACGACGCGAACGTTGTCCCAGCTTCTGCACGGAATGTCTCGCGCACTTATCATCCGGTTAGTGTGACGGTATAGTGGGGAGTTTCATATGAACGTGTCACTCCGCTCCATTTCTGTCAACATGGTGTCAAGTTGAATGCTAAGAATTATCAGAGTGACATTTTAGAGTCCGTGGTGAAATCCCCGTCTGATACTTTATTTCACAATGAGGATTTGGTTTTTTAGCAAGACTCGGCGCCAATAAACAAGAAAAAAAGCACCCAAACTTAGTTGAGGGAGAATGTGCCGGTCATCATCGCGGCGGACGAGTGGCTCTCCTCCAGCCCCGATCTCAACCCGCTGGATTATTCTTTATGAACTGAAGTAGAGTTCACGGCCTGCCGAAAGTCCAACCAAACTTGGAGTCACTGAAGCGAACCCTTGTTCGAGGAGCAAATCGAATTTCATTAGAAAAGATTCGTGCCGCCATTGATGACAGGCCAAACCGTCTAAGGACCTATATTAATAACAAGGGCACTATGAATAAAATATATATTTTATTGTTGATTATTATCTATTTAACGGTTACTGAAAATTTTAGAAATATAAATGAACTATTAAAAAATTTACGCAACTTTTAATTCGTCTCAAAACTTATGAACACACGAGGTATTATTATATGAGAAGGTTATAGTAATGCAAGGCTTATTTACTAGTCATGGTTTGAGAGTAGCTCGCTCGCTATAACTATAGCCATAGCTATAAAAATGATTTATTGAGTTTGTCACAGAATCAAATATTATTCTTTTAAATTGTCATTGACTGCAAAACATAACCTTTAACTAAGCCTTTTTAGCTGGCATTATTTAACACGATTTTAGGTAATCAACAGAATATTACACTACTAAAGCCTTCACGTAATTTTAAACATTAATAAATGGTCGGTAAAGCCCAAAATCATGTGCAAAAATTTGACATATTGTATTAACTCGATGAGCTGCTGTGTACATAACCTTTCCGTAAGAATTCGAAATATATTTTCCTCGTTTTCGATTTTCCGATATTCCATTGGAGGCCGAATGTTCACGTAACCGCTATGGTTTCCATGAAACGCAACAAGAGAAAAATAATTGATTAAATATGATTGAGAAACCCCTAGTGGATGACATCTACACGTTATTTCCACGAAGCTTATAAATATGCCACCATTTTAGTAAGTATTTCACGTGAAATTAAAAACAGGAAAGGTAGAAACAAACGACTCTGTTGCGTAATTTTAATAAAAACTGTTACTTTTAAAACTCGTGATTTTATCTCCGTTTTCATTATTAAAAAAAAAACTAAAGCTTTAAATATTCATAGTACGTTATTACGTCGAATTATATATAATTTGTTTAGGTATCCGGTAATAAGATACCGGACACCTAAAGAAATAACTAACCTATAGGTACATACTCACAGAAATATTTCTGTTTATTGATGAAAAACATATTAAAATCCCTTTTATAGTTTAAAAGATTGCAGAGTACAGATAGCAACTTAGTTTTATACGATGTATAGATACTAATAATAAAAAAAGGAAAGATTTTATTGTTTGTTTGCATTCAATAGGATTTGAAAATAGCAGCCATTTTACAAATATGGGAAGCTACATCATACGCGGGTGACATAGACTATGATTTACGTGGGCAAAATTAAACAGCTCGAACACAGCTAGTTGACCGACTTTTAGTTTTTTTTCGACAGTTTAATGGACCAAGATAGACCCATTGAAATTTTATCGAAATCGAATCAGTAGTTTTCCTTTTATAACAAAACATAATACGCTTTTCACCAAATATCACCCAAATATTTAGTTGATATGGTAAAACATGGCCCTTTCAGCTAAAAAAACAAAAGATTGCGTATTTGGAATTAATTCAAAATCCGAAAGGTGAATTTTCTATGTTCAAGGAGTATGGAGGTATGTTAATCGATTTCTTCTTGAATTGTGAAACAATTTCTATCAAACTAGCTGTTTCCTTGCGACTTTATCTGCGTAAATAATAGTCTATGTCCAACGCGAATTAGTAATCTTCCCATAGATGAAAGACTTTTATAAATTGGTACAATAGTTTCGGAGCCTATTCAATGCAAATAAATCTTTCTTCTTTATAATATAATGTATAGAATTATTGCAAAAAATATGCCGAGCAAATAAACAAAATATTCTTTTCTTAAACTTTCACTATGTTGAATATTATTCTGTATATAGATATTTAATATTTTTAATGTTACCAATTATTTAAAAAAATATCAATATTACTAAAAAGCATGAAATAAAAATTAAAAAAAAACCGACTTCGAACTTAAAAAATTCTTAAAAGTAACTTATTCAAGAAAATGATGCTATTGGAGTTGGGCGCCTATCATTTAATTAATAACCCACAGAAGCCTCGACTTCCGCCCGCCCAACTTCAAAAGCATTTTCTTGAATAAGCAACTTTTGAGATAAGTAGTATTTATCATTTTTTTAAAGTACAAAGACAGTTCTATTAAAAAAAATTAAAGCGCGTCATCCTCTCTAGTGTTGGCTGTCAAAGCGATTCCATTTTTATATTTATGCGCCATTTAATCTTTCGCTTATAATATTTATTAAATATGCCTTTAATCTGTCCTATCCTCATTTTCCGCCACACTCAAGCGTAATGGTATAAAAGTATTTGCTTTGTGCAGAAATACGAGGCTGAATGATTAAGATAACATAATCATTTCACTTGTTATTACACTACTCAAGCGTTGCCACGTGTAACTAAAGATATAAACTGGAATATAAAAATTATCTGTTCTGAAATTTTACAAATTTATTCGCTCCTTAAAAAATGACTTCATCCCACTCCAATTTCTTCTTTAATATTACGAGGGTTATTTGAATAGATAGGGGTTTTCAATTTTTTTAGCTCCAAATAGATCGGAATGATTGTGAGGATTTCTTATATGGGTTCCTTTGCGTTGAACTATGATGGTTACGAAAAAGTTGTGACATTTCTCACGTAGACTGTTCTTACACACATAGCTATACTTTTTTTTATCTCAGACTTACGTGGAACTATTTATTCTGTTGTTTATTTTTATGTATATATTCAAAAAATAAACGTCCTTTCTTAAAGCTCGTAATATTTTATACAGAGGCTTCGGTGACTTCAACATGTTGAATAGAAAAAGTATGTATCGTATAGTATTTATTATTCTGATTATAACTGTTCAGATCCCAAATGAAGTAGCTTTTAGCACGTCTATTTATGAAAATCAATGTGCTCGACGGCGTAGTGGTTAATACGCTCGCGGGTTATAATAGGATGGGTGACCAAAAATTAATTCCTCCTTGCTTTGGAAGGCTGGTTAAGCAGTTGGTCTCGGTTACATTTGCAATCAGCAATCTTTTTTTCATCATCATTATCGTCATTGCAGTCGTTTAATCATCAATCCGCACTGGGCCCGCGTGGTGGGCCATTTTCCCTATTCTATTTGATTCGATTCCATCCATAGGGAAGGCCTGAGCCCCACCAGTGGGACATAAATAGGTTGGTGATGATGATGTTTATTAACTTCCAAAACAAAGAACGTACCCAGCCTTGAGCCAATATAGAAAAGTTCATTTTCTATATAGAACTTTGAAACCGGCGAGCGGGCTACTCAGCTACGAAGATCGTCAGCTAGCACGGAGTTTCATAGCATCGTTTATATTAGCTTAGTGTATGTTCATATCCTTATATTCAGCCGTGCGTATCCTACCCCGCACGTGGCATTCGCTTTGTGTGACACGATCTCTACAACTTATCTTTATTCCGGGACTAATTCGGCCATTTCGAGGGTCCTCCGGATATCCGTACGTTTGCAGTGCGTTCACAAAAAAGGTCCATTGTTACATAAAAAGTCATGTTAATATACGGATTATGTATGAAAGTTACAACTAAGAAAGAGAACAAAGGGGCTATAGTCGATAAGAGTTTATTAGAAGCCTACGTAGATCCATGTTACAATAGTTACACCATTTACGTGACCGCTCAACGTGCCTTCCAAGTACACAGGAGCTCGTGAAAATTTTTTTTGCTCATCCATCCTATGATTCGCCCTTTCGCATGTTGCTTAACTTCCGTACCGCATACCGAACGCTCTAACCTTTGCGCCATCGAGCTCCTCCATGCTAAGGGTCTTGGAAATCTAACCGTAAATCTGAATAAGAAAGTAAGTACTAATTGTCAATCTGCATGAATGAATCGTACTCTTGTTTGTCTGTTTTACCTAGTGTTGCCCAAATTCAGTCTGTGACAAAACAAGACCGCGTATTTTTAGCAAGACCAAGACCAAGACTGACCATGCAAGACTTGAGCAAGAACAAGACTAATCCCGCAAGACTCTTGCGTCTTGCAGCTAGGACTTAGCGCTATTTCACGGAGTAGTTAGGAATAACAGTTCGGTGTATAGGTACGCTTAGGAATTCTATGAGACGCAAAAAACTGTATCAAAGAATATGAAAAACTGGACCTATGCGCATTACGACCAATACCTACCATAAGCATACATAGCGAATAAAAAAATATCCATTAAAATCAAACAGAGTGCATGCATAGTTTTGTTTTAACCATCGGCACTTTGATAATGCGGCATCAAAGGTTTTGTACTGACTTCTCAAAGAAATTTGCCGCTTTTCGGAAGTACATGGTGATGATACACGCGGCGGCGGCTTCTTTTGAAATCACATACAACAATCGGTGCCGCCGCGCCGAAATCACAACATTTGACACTAATTGATTGCCGCCACAGGGCCTAGGTATAGTTTTAAGAGCACAGGTGTTCCAAAGAATAAATAAGTTTCAGTGTGCTTAGAATGGAAACGAATACATTATACTGATCACGCAAGTAGTATTATGATTAGATAATGGTAAGGATAGGTAGTAGATGTCATAATAATTTATTCTAGTAAGTATATATTATAATATTGATTATATGGGTTTAAACTAATTACTTAGGTACTATTATTGTACATTTAGTCAAAATATATCTTAAATTTCTTAATTTTTTACAAGAAAAAATAGCAAAAAAGTGGTCAAATATCACCCGTTTGATAAATATTGTAGCCACTTTTAAACATACTTGAAACGTGTAAAAAAATTCTACAAAACTAATAAAATAATATAAAAAGCGTACCTACCTACTTTTAAAATAAAAAGCCTGCGATAGGATTTTTGTATTGCTTATGAGCCCGAATATCTCTGAGGGAGATGATGAGAGTAAGTATTTACTAGCAGTGCCCGCGACTTCGTCCACGAGGAATAGTAACTTTGGAGGTATAGTGACGTTCAGGATTTATTTATTTATTTTAAAACTTCTGTCATCAAACATACAAACAAACTCTTCAGCTTTATAATATTTAGTATAGATGTACGACAAAACATTCACTTATATGTAAAGAATAGTGATTGGTACAATGTCACGCATCTGTACAAGTAGGTATTAATCTGTGTTTGTACGCCGCACGCGGCATCGTTTGATTTGCGGCGGCATCCTTTTAATAGAGCCGGCACGTGCCGTGGCGACGCGGTAGAAAGCAAGGAAATGTACTATAAAAAAAGGAATTATTTTAATTCCAGTCATTTTTAATTGAGCTGTGCTTCGAGTCTAACGTAATAATAGTTTTTACTAATTCTTGTTGTTTTAGGAAAACGTATCACGTCTACAATTTAATATGAGTGACGAAGATTCAAATTGTTCTAGTGCGAGTAATGAGAGTTTGAGTTACAGATCTAAAAGACTCAAAAGCAAATTTGAGGAGTTTTTCGAAATAATTCATGCATCCCAAACTGCCTTGTGTAAATTGTGCCAACATAAAAAAGTTGAAATAAAAATGAAAAACAGAAACACTTCAGGCTTAAGGAAACATCTAATATCTTTACACAAAAAGGAATCACAAATATTTCTTCCTGTTAAACCAAAATTAAGCGGAGATATCGCAAGCTTTTTCGTAACTGCTGGAAGAAGTGGACAGGTAAGAATAAATTTACTTATCTCACAATTACATAACACATATTAAGTATGTCATTGTCGTGTTAATTTTTTTTTTATAAAATACCCATATTTTCATTTGTTTTCATAATCGGCTTGTAACAACTAAGTACTTTATTTTGGTAAATTACAGTACAGTACAGTACAACCTTAATATAACAAACCTCAATTTAACGATTTTCTCGATTTAAAAACAACAAACCTCCTCCTCCTAAACGCTCAAACTTAGTATGTTTTAAATAATTTATTGTTTTACACAACACAAGATTTATTGTTTTATTTCAGTCGGAAAACAGTAGTGATAACATCACGATAGCTACAGTTGATTGGGTGGTGAAAAAATATCTTCCCTTCTCATTTTTCGATGACGAAGCTACACAAGTATATTTTCGACGTATTTGCCCGAATATGGTGTTTCCTAAAAGGTCCACACTTAGAAGGAAAGTCAAAGAGCGAATTGAAGTGCTCCAATTGAATCTCAAGGAACGACTTCAATAATTATCATCTAAAATGTCGTTTACCATTGATGGGTGGACGTCAATTGCTGGTAGGAGTTACTACGGGGTTACTATGCATTATATAGACAACGAATGGAAGTATCGATCTGTAGTTCTTGATTTTATACCATCACGCGGTCGACATACTGGGGAAGATATTGCAATGGTTTTCCACGAATGTTTATTGGAATATGACATAATTGATAAAATACAAGGTATCACGGTCGACATTTCCTTTGATTCAGCATTTGACTTTGATTCAGATAATCAACATTTCCTGTGCTTTGCTCACATTTTAAACCTTGGTGTACAAGATTTATTAAAGACTTTAGCATTACACTGTGAGACTGACACTAACGCGCAAGATCAGCAGTATGAAGACTATGCAGACGAAACTGAGGAAGATGAAGAATATGCACCAAATATTGCTGACTCGCGTACATCTGTAACAATGTTACGCAGTATTTCCAGTAAAATAAAAAGAAGTAAAATAGTGAAGAAGAAGTTTCAGTCTGCTTGTGAAGCAGCTGGCGTGTCATCAAATCCGAATCCCATTCTTGAGTGTCCAACGAAATGGAATTCCACACATGATATGATTGGATTTGGTTTAAAAGTGAGAGCGGGCATTAACATATTGTGCAGATCTGTCACCGAATTGAATGATTTTCAAATCACAGCTAGTGAATGGCAAATACTCGAAAAAATACATAAGTTCCTAATAAACTTTAAACTTTTAAGTACAAAACTTGGTGGAGAAAAATATGTTACATTACCGCTAGTCATTGTATCATTCAATCTCTTGCTCGATACAATCGAATCCATAATAAACAGTTAGATGAGAAACCTAATCGATCTGAAGTGGATGAAAGGCTCATTCTGGCTTTCCAAGCAGCTCGAGACAAAATGCTTAAACATTATAAGAAGAGCAACTGGATTTATTGTACTTCTTTAACTTTAGACCCAAGGCATAAAGGCTCAGACTTTTGACCTGACAATATGGGGGAAGCAACTTAAAACAGAAAGCTTGCGCAAGTTCAATGAACTTTATGAAGAATACTACAGTCTCACTAAACAAATCTCTGGAATTACCAAGAAAAGAAAATAAGGTATGTGATGAAGATGAAGACGTAATAGACTTTGATAAACTGTATGAATGTACCTTGACGTCATCTGGATCTTGTCTTCAAGGCTTAGTGATAGACGAGTTGGAGGAATACCTGAGAAAACCAGGAGCTGCCAGCTCTGAAGACATTTTAGATTGGTGGAGGACGCATGAGACAGAGTATCCGACTTTATCGAAAATGGCCCGTAATTTTCTCTCAATACCTGCAACTTCAGTACCTGCTGAGAGATTATTTTCTAAAGCATCATTAGTAATTAGAAAACATAGAAATAGGTTAAGTGATGAGTCAGCCAGATGGTTACTTTGTATTAATTCTTGGTCAAAAGAATTGATATAAAGTAACAGAACCCAATGACAAAGCTGTTGTGTACTATTATGTTATTTGATTTGTGTTGTATTTTATTTTTTATTGAAATAAATGATAAATCGTAAAACTTTTATTAAATTTCATATAAGTTGAGGGTTCAATCTCTTTCTAGAGAGATACCTTAAAATACAGTCAATTTATTGTAAATAATTTGTTTTTTACATGTTTTAGCACATGCAAGCTTATAAAGCGTAAATGTTTATTAAGAAACAGTTACTCCCATGGAAAACGGCATATAGCTCAGTTGATAACCATATGGCAGTTATCGAATTTTTTATCAAATCTGATTGTTCTTTACTATGGCTATGTTAATTCCTAAGATCTAAATTAAACTTTAATAAATAGCAATAGTCTAATAGGTAATTGCAAGACTTGTAAGACTCTTGCTGCAAGACCAAGACCAAGACCAAGACTGGGAGCGCAAGAGCAAGACCAAGACCAAGACTAGCCAAGTCTCGTCTTGTTCTTGCATTTGGGCAACACTAGTTTTACCTATATACTAATATTGCAAAGAGGAAAGATTTGAAAAGCTCCGAAAATACTTAACCGATTTTAATAATTCTTTTATCTATGTAAATAAATAAATATAAAAAAGCCTTTATTAATTCGCATTATTCTTTTATCTACGGGTAGCTATATTATACGGGGTAGTCTAAGGCTATAATTTACTCGTGTGACATAGGCTAATTCAATCGCGGGAAAACAGCTAGTTTTTCTATAAAATTTTACTCATATTCCTTTGATACATACATAAGTACTTAAAAATCTAAGCATGTCAAGAATCCTCAAGGTAAAAATCATAGAAATAACCTACCACCTATTTTACACATGTACTCTACACCTAAGAACTATAACACATCAAAGGATTGTAGGTCATAGGATATTCTAATCATGCTTTTAACAAACTCGCTCAAAAACGAGATAGGTAGTACTTTCGATTCAGCACCTTGAGAAAAAGCATCGAAAGCAGATGTGGATCACATAATGTATTTTAAGATCTATTTTATCAGATGATAAATTGAAACTGAATCATCTTTTCAGCATTTAAATATTACAAAAGGAAATTATTCGCAAGATTTGGTGTACATATATGAAGAAAATATATATTTACAGGCCCATTATTGATGCTTCCGTGGTTTTTCAACACGCTTTTATTAGGTCGACCTGTATGTCACTATGTAAGAAACTAACGATGTTATGGAATCTAAGCTAACTAATTTAACTATCTTCTAAGGATCGTAGCAAAGAGCGTAATAAAAAATGGCAGTTGTATGTAGTTCTGATGATAATACAATAATTTGGTACTTTGGAACTGATCTGATGATGGAGCCGGAAAATATGAACTGGAAATTCATGATGGAATATCGTATCGTAAACTTGTTTGGACATGTTAGAAAGGTCTTGTAATGAACTTTGACCACGATTAAGTTACAAGGTCTGATGATGAAGCCGGAACATGAGCATTGGCATTCCATGATGGAATATCGTATCATAGTCGTGTTTGTACTTATAAGAAAGGTCACGTGATGGAACAGGTTTCAAAACCCAAGCCAAGGTGAGAAACGTAAAAGTATAAAATTAATTAATACTTTAAGAAACACAAGCAAGAATGCACGTAAAAGCCAAAAATAAATTATGGATCGTTCAAGTTGTCTCTATTTCTGGACTAAAATATAAACTATGTGCTTCATATTCCAAAAATTCATGCAATAAATTAACAAGCTAAAAATTATTGAGTTATTATAACAATATTTTAGGGATTATTCATAAATATTAAATTATTAATATAGTATTCAATAACTAATAAATAATTTATCTCTTGCCTTTTGTGCTATCTATACATTCTATTTACATATGGCGTCACGCGGGTGTTATTTAGACAAGGTTCCGTTCATTCATAAACGTGGTAGGTCCATTAGCAATTTACGGGACTTAATGTCAATTGTACAAACGTCCATTAAGGTTTAATGGCGCCTTTAAAGTCTAACGAACATCAAATTTGTATAGGTTATGTCGCTTTAAACTAATAAACATTTTAATGGACGACTTTAGTTTGCCATTATGGTTTAATGATACCATTTCAGGATATATGTATCTCCAATAAAAAATTCACCTCAGCTGCATGATATCCAGCTCTTATATAATACAGTGTAACAGTAGCAGACGGCAGATGGGACCCGCACAAATAGAAGTCGGGACTGTTAATGTGCACGTGCCTTTTCACAAACATGTATTCAAAAGGCAAGCAACTATAGGGTCTTTCAACTTTGACAGTTGATATTAGTTACCACGCTTATGAAACTCCATCGGTTCAATTGGCTCTTAAATCGTAGACGAATATAAGGCTACAGTGTAACAAATATAGAGCTGTTAATTAGAGTAGGGAAGAAATATAGCTGCTTCTAAAAAGTTTTTTTTTTAATACGGTTAAAAAGAGACGGAAGGTCGCGGAAAGCCATCAGTTATATTAGCTCTTTACTTTAATACCTTTCCTAATGAAAAACTTATATTAATTCTGTTCTCCTCATTTCAATGCGACATATAATTGAGTACATCGAGTGAAAAACACAAAACACTTCTTAAATATACAAAGCTTATACATTGTTTATTGGCAAGGCCGTAAGTAGTACTCACCAGCTGTGCCCGCGATTAAATCTACGTAGAAAGTTATCCCCGAGTAAATGAGCTATCATCCAGCGAAAGTCCTGTCAAAATCGGTCTAGCCATTTCAGAGATTAGTCGGAACAAAAAGAAGCCGGTACAAAAAGATAGACAGATAAAAAATGTTATTTTTTTTTTGTAGATGTGTTTAGTGAAAAGAGGTTATTTTAATATTACAAACAGACACTCGTATTTTATTTATTTGTACTTATAGATTATTCGTAAATTGCTCGTTCTAAACATACTAAAAATGTATTAGATAAATGAATTGAACGAAACATTTTAATTTCCATACTTTAGTAATGTAATGAGGGTGTCCCTGTCTATGTATAAAAATCAAAAGAAAATCCATATTATTAGATGTTATTTAGATTAATTTCTTATATAAACAGTCTCATTTTAGGTCTTTATATATAGTTTATTATTACTTTGCCAAACTTAAGATACATGATAAATTTTATTTTTTCTTTATTATATTTGATCATTTTGCATACACAATGCTATACTGAAAAATATCCTTAGTGAAAAATTGTTAAAAAAATCTTCTTTGTCCCTGGTACTATACGGTATCCCATATCATAGTACCAGGGACAAAGTGGATTGTATAAGCATTTTTCATTAAGAATATTTCTCTTTTCTTGTCTTATGTTATATAAAAAAAAATCCAGAGTAGGACTTGCGCGTCCTCACGAGGGTTCCTTACAAATATTTAAATAAAAAAAACGAAGTCTTCTAATAGGTTACCTGTAGTCTTATCTAAAGTACTATGAGATGTTTTCTAACATTTATTTATTATTAGCTTTCCGCTAGCGGCTTCGCCTGCGTGGTTCTGCGAGAATTTATATACATTAACCTCCTTGTTGACTCAATGTATACAGATGAAGACCTCATTAAAATCCGTTTTTCAGTTTTAAAAATCTCGGTGTTCAGTGGCAAGGGAAGCGACTTTGTTTAATAAAAAGTACATATTTAAATGGACAGACAACCATAGTATAACAGCGCCGTTTTTTTCTCTTTTAAGGTACCTACGGAACGTCAAAGAAGAGATAGCATTAACCTATTGTGTGAGTAATCAATCACGGGTGATACTAGCAGTCGCAAGTTGCTGTGATAAAGGTAAAAGTAAGCTGCCTTAACGACTTTTCAATTCATGAACCGTTCATCAGGTTCTGAGAGGAGGGCATTATTACAACCACATTTGGTATTATATAAAACGTAAAGAATTCATTTAATGCTTGTTCAACCTTTTTGGGCGTAGTAAAGGGACGTTAAAATATTTTATATTCGAATAAACTCATAAAAAGTATTTTTTTATTTCTTTTTCTAATAAGGGTATCAAAGCGGGTTTAAAAAGACATTTCCCGCTCTAGGGAAAAAGAGTCTTTATTAGAACCTCGTATTTTTATTAGAGAGAAGTAATTACTTGAGACTATGCTATATTTTAAGAAGATATTTATACACATTAAACAAGAATTTTAATGTAATAAAAATTATTGTTAGTTCAAAAACTTTTATTGTTAGCTATTAATGTTTAAAAGGTAAAAAAAAATTGCTTAAGATATGATATTTTCTCATGAAATTACTTGTTTCGACAGATACGAGTGTTATAATGTCACTAAAAGCGGTAGGTAACGTTTGTGATTCGGAAGAACGCGTGCATAGCTTTATGGCTAAACAAGAAAAATAATAATTTATTCAAAATCTTTAGAATAATTCTCTTATTATAAATTGAATAAGCGATTTATTTGACAATGTTTTGGATTATTTTGATTTGTTCCTAATTCGGTTTCGTTCAGTGGCGTAAATATAATGTTTGAGGCCCGTGGTAAATTAATTGGATATTGTATTTTTTTTTACTAATTGTGTAATAATAAATGTCAGAAATAAGGATTTTCCTCTGACTGGGGGCCTCCTCCGTGGCATTTTGCTGACTTGCCGCCCTAAAGTTACCCCATTGGTTTCGTTTACTCCCTTGATCAAGCTCCGGTTCTATACTACCTCATATAAAATGGATCCTTTCGACAACGTAGCTAATAATTTACTATCATCCAACACTTTTCTACCATCCACATCATATACGTCTTTTAACTGGTAAGAAGCCCATCAGCTTTTATTTACAACCATCACATATGTAAAAGCTTTAATATTACCAAAACAATATTTCAACGCTAGAAAACAAACACTTAAACTCACAAAACCAAAATTGATTTTCAGAGCAGAATAACATTGTTTTCTTTTTTCGAAAAGAAATCTCGTGAAGATCTATGGTATCCCTTATTTGATTAATATGGAAATTAGAATATTCTTTTGAAAAATTATTCTTTCTGTCCTGAAGAACAATCTTGTACGCGGGTTATTTGTGTTTGATTTTCAGTGTCGGTTTCATCATACAATGGTTGGTTTACATTTACATCATTAATTTCATTCGTTCATGCAAGAATGGCTTACGCATCATTAAGACATTCGTTCTAAAAGATTACAACACCATTTTATCTAATGGCTAAATTTACAGAATTTATTTTAGAAAAAAAATAAATTAAAATCTCTCTCTAGTTACAGGTAGGGTGACCTTACTCGATTTTAGGTACAACTTGACGCTCCTAAGGGATAAGGTTTTCGTAAAGGCACCGACAGTGACGTAAGCAATCGGTAAGAAAGGATTTTGAGGGTATCCCACAGGAAATGGCTTGTCACACACCGTTGAGTGAGGATTGGTCTCTAACCGATGTGGATGCTATGTCAATGTGGTTGACCCCTTTAGGGCTTATGAGGGCACGTAAACAGAAAATCGTTAAGTTTCAATTGGTTATATAATATATATAAGGAAATAACGCCTAAAGATGTTGTAATGGAAACCAGAAAACTACATTGTGTTTAAGGAAAAGCTTAATAATTTAATAAATCCATGTGATGAGATGGTATTCGAACCGCAATCCGTCAGACTGCTTTAACCAATTGAGCTGTCGATATAAAAATCATAATTATATAGGAATCATAGCTCACCGTCAGTGGCTTCGCCCACGTGGTCCCCAGGGAACTGTTTATTTGTACATCGATTTATATTATGACATGGATATAATTACTATGACAAATTTAATAGTAAACAATGGTTACTAGGGCAAAGTTGTAATTCCCTATACAAACTTTCACTCCCATTTTCATCCTTTTTCACCGCATACGATGTAGCTTATTTTTTTTTAATTTATTGTATCAATTAAAATGTCCATATTTCTTTATAAGTTTTTTGTTATTTGCATATTTCATTTCCAAAATAACTTTGTCGAAATTCGACATATTTTAATTTAAACAAACTTAAAATTCATAAAGCTATAACAACCAAAACAATTGTAAATAATTAAACAAGAACAATAATAGAATAGTATAAATATACTCGTATCAATACGTTAAATAATAATGTTTATTGACAAAAAGTTTTTATTAAAACAACTAATTAAACGGTTAGGATTACAGTGAGTGGCCGTTTTACAGGTAAGTAGTCTGTTTCTGGTAACTCTACGTCGATGTGTTGCTTGGTTCTCTAATGAATGCAGGCGGCATTAATCTTCATGCAACTTTAAGTCTAAAATATCCTCTTACAGATTTTATAATAAACATTTTTCTTGGAAATATTTTTTCCGCTTCATTACACACGAAGGTTATTTCGATCGAGCTCGAGATAAAAGTAAAAACGCCCTTTTCATACTTTAAACTTCTAAGAGAAACTCTGTTTTTAATTAATCCCGAGAACTTTCAATTAGACTAGTTTGTACAGGCAGTCCTCGACTTACGTCGTTTCGAGTTACGTCAAACAATGTTTTGACACTGTTCCTCAAGCATACCTCAATTGTTTCGATTGCCGGCATAAGAGAATTCACTTGTCGCGAGGTCAATGTCCGTGTGGTTTTAATGTTAATAACAAAATTTGTGCAGCCGATCAGTGTAACCAAAACCTGTATGATAGCAAGAAAAAAGAAGCGAAGCAATTGATAGTTTCTTTAAGAAAAGAGTTTAATTTTTTATTTATCATTGCATATTTTGATTATTAAAGTTTTATTATTATTATTGAAATACCAAAAATAACTAGCAATTTCATAAGTACATTTATAATTATTTTAAGTTTAATTACTTACTTTTGATAAAAAAGTATGTCTATTCATTTTTTTATAAATGTAGTTTGTTGTTTATTTTGAGTCCGTGTGGAATTTAACCCTTGAGTTTTACATGTAAATATATGAAAAAGTATGTCTCGACTTACGTCGTTTCGTACTTTTGGCATGTTAGGTTCTCGAAATACGACGCGTATTTCGAGAACCTAACATGCCGAAAGTACGAGGACTGCCTGTATTTTAAAAGTTGGCATAAGATTAAGAGATTATCGACCTTATTGCTGTTATGGATGAGCAAGCTATATCCTCTTTTTGTTGTAATGTAAACTTTTTTCACTTCTAGAAAAAGAATTAGACAATTTATTAAAAAACAAACCTAGTAATCCAGCAACTAAAAATACAGATATTTCCATGAGAAGAGTAAAAGCAGGAACGTTCTAGTAAACTGTTCTCGAGTTTCGGTTCAGCCTGTGACTGTTTAGTTGAAACAGCGCGAGGTTGTTAAAAGTTTGAATCCAATAATCGAGGTGGGGCTTAAGTGAAATAAAAGCTTTTTATTATGTACTCAGAATTATCGTCAATGTAGCACCAAAATACTTTTTTTTACACGTTTTTTTTTTGCTGCTATTCAATATTCGTGTCGTCCCTTGCTTAAATTATTCGTGAAATAAAAACTACTGAATAGCATAGAATCACCGAAATGGACACGAATGACATCTTTGATTATGGTATGCAATGTAAAAACTAGCTTTTTTCCTTATTGACGATTCCAAGATTCATCGTTTCCGATTTATCATATCCAAATTTTAATGACATTACAAAATTTAGATACAGCTGACGGTTAAGACGCTTCCATTAATAAATACCTCAATAGTCAAGTTATGATGACTTGTTTAGAAATTATTGAACAGAGGGGCTATTCTGGTAAATATACAGCGTGGACCAGAGCGCTATGAGAGCTTTACAAGTAAAATCAAATAAAACGTATTTCAAAAGATAATATATTTATTTATTTTGTTCGGAAAACTTATAGTCATAAAACATGGAATAGCTACGAACTAAGATTATTATTCCTCAAAGTTTTCACAAATAGCCAATAAATGAAAGAAAGTTAACTATCCAATACTTTTTTGAAATTAAATACGACTTCTCATAAATATTTTACCTTGAAAATGTCTACATTAGGATAAACTTTTAACATTTTATTACTTTGAGCACTGGATCTACAGACAAATGATTTTTTCCTGTAATTGGTCGTAATATAAAGCTAGTAAAATAGCTGTCGAAGTAATAATAAACGTTTATTTGATTGAATTACTAATATTGCGATAGAGCTATGTCCAACGCTGCGTAGGCAACATTATTTTTGATGAATACACTACCGGTCAGTCACAACTTTTTGCTTCATCGTAGTCGATAAAAAATTGTGAGATGACAAAGCTCGAACTGAAATATCGATAGGCACACATTAACGCGATGGCCATTATCTGTGACAACGCAAATTCATTGTTTAGACAACTAAAGACATTTATCATCAAAACAATAGGTTTATTTTATAAGTGTCAGAACGCGACTTCCTGTGTAATGGATCTTTCCACTCTCAAAATAAGTTTTAGCAATTCACTGAGAGTTCGACAGCGCAGCGGTTAGAATGTTCAGTCTGTGTTTTGCAGACTTCGGATATGTGGATCATACCATACATAGTCTATCTACATGTATTGATTACTCATGCACATACTACCTGGCGAGGAAGGCGGAAATGATCGAGTGCCACTAGGTGCGGACTTAACTAGCAGCCGGTTTCTGAATTGAGAGAGACATAACCTCAGCTGATTTTTGTCATCTTAAGTCAACTTAAGTTTTTTACGTTTCATATGGGAAAAAGTCCTAGTTTTATAAAATTGCTATCAACTGATCATTAACGGTGGCATTACGGTAACATTAGCTCGGTGGCGTAGTGGATAAGTGCCGCGGCCCGCGATCCTTGTCGTTAAGCAACTTTCGCAAGGGTCGGTCACGGGATGGGTGACCAAAAAAATATTATCTCGAGCTACTCAGTGCTTCGGAAGGCACGTTGAGCCATTGTTCCCGGCTGCATTTGCAGTCGTTAATACGCTCCAATCTGCATTGGGCCAGCGTGGAGGATCATGGCCCATCCTCCTTAACCATCCATAAGGAAGGTCTGAGTCCCTGCAGTGGGGACGTAAAAGGGATGACGATGATGACCATTAAAAATTATAAATCATTAATGCAAACCTGTTTAATTGACGTTTATAATGGCTTAAGCACGGTTAGAGATGTGCTCCACTTCAAATTCTCAATTCGGAAATCGAATGTAAGTCTTTCAATTTATAGACGTTCATTGTTCAGACTCTCTTGTATCACCGCTTACGTTCCCATACATATACTCAAACAAACACGCATTGAGAGTAAAGGTTCCATACATTTTTAATCACAGAAAAAAAAATCTAAAGCAGATAGGTATAATATTTTTTTATGATCAAAAGAATTGATATATTCTTATTCCATTATTTTTTTACGAAATATACTAGTCGTGAAATCGATAAACAACCTATTTAGAGTCATCTTTAGCCAATTAGCGAAATCTACATTTCTATTTTCAGCAAGCAACCGACCATATGTTTAACTTTCATAAAATGATTTTATTTGGCAAATTTTAGCATAGCCTTGGAATTAAAGTGGTCATTTGTTTCAACCTCGCCTTAATTTCATACGTGCTCGCTGGTGTTGGCTTCTGACATAATCTTCCGTTCCTTTAGAACAGTCTTGGTACAGTCAGCGTCATAATTATCAGAGCTCTCGAGATACTCAGAAAGTTCTGAAATACAGGATCTCAAATAAGTATCTCAATTAGGTATAGTTGCATTTGACTAAAACATGCAGTGATCACAATTTGGCATCCCTTCTTCAATTTTATCAAGTAACTAGCTTTCCGCCAGCGGCTTCGCCCGCGTGCTACTAGGAAACTGTTTAGTATACAAAGTAGCCCTTATGTTAATACAGACTTAGAATTTAATTCAACAATTCATTTGGATAAGGTTTCATATCATGACACGGATCTGACTAATCTCTTCAAATTAATATTAAGTTTGTTTGATGTGAATTATATAGAAATTAATATAATTTATGTTTCTGTGTAAAATTAAATTATATCACATCAGAGTATATTTATTAAGATAGTATGAGTGTAGATTAAAATTCGTAGAATAAGCTTATTAAGCGGTATTAAGAGGTGATGATGTTTTAATTACATTATCCTATGATATAGTAACAAAGAGTGAGTTCTTTAAGGTATTGCCTTGCTACAGGGATCTGATAGGGTTATCTTTATGGTATTGCCTCACTAGAGGGGTCTTATAATAATTATTAGTAGCCTACCCTATAAATAATTATAGAAGTGGGTAGCGTGAGATGGCGGTAGTCTAAGCGGAATCTTTCGTCTCGCTCTACCCCACTTAAATACGTCGCTCAAGATCGCAGCACACCTTAGTATGAGAATAATCATAAATAATACATAATACTGGTTGAACTATGAAGATGCATTGTTAATAGGAATGTATTGTTAAGTAAAAAATGACGTTATAATGTTAATAAGTTAAGATAGAAAAATGTTTCTTAGAAACTCATAGATGTTAAAGAGTGGGGGGTGGTTTCGAAAGTAGGGCAACAATGTATAATTTGATTACAAACTACTTATATAAGTAGCTAAGTGCGAACCACCCCAAGTGAATGTACGAAGTGCCGGTTGAGCAGAACCTTGGAAGCTCACCAGGACTTCAGGCAAAGAAAATAAACAAGAAGTAACCGCTACCGAAGAAGTTTTATTATACAGTCCAGCAACGGCTACCTAGATATATGTTATTCTGCTCAAGATCAGGAAGATCCACAAAAATTACTTCCATTTACACTTTTACTTTTTTTTTAAACTTCTACTCCCATTTTCATCTCTTTATTTTCTGTTTCACTATATATGATGTAGTTTTCCGTAGGTGAAATTAAAAAATTACACCTATATTAGTGATTTTTAAAATCGGTCCAATAGTTTCGGAGTCTATTCGATGCAAAAACAAACAATTAATCAAATATTTACTCTTTACATTATTAGTCTATACTTACATCTTGTCTACACAAGATTTGAGTCTAAGAGATCCGAAACTAGTCGTTAGTTAGTAAATAAATTTGAAGAAATTATGCCAAGATATTTTGATAATTTCGCTACCCAGATAAAATTGAAATTCTGCATTCATATCTTTTTGATTATCTAAAGCGTTTCCATAATTATTTTGCTGACGTACCAAACTAATATTTCTGGTAACGTAAAAGCATACTATTTATCTGAAATATTAACTTCGATTAAGTCCACTATTATATACCTACTTCATAAATTATTTATTTTTTTCTTTTCTTTACTCTAAAATCGATAAATTGTCTTTTACTTCACTCGAAGTTTGCCAAAATCTTACGCGGCAGTCTAAAAAACGCGGAAATGTATACATATTCGTTTAGTTATAAAGTTTAAAAAGTTCATTTTGTTAATATTTTCCTTGAGTAGTTTGCCAAGACTTTATCTTAACATTTTGGCAAAGGAATTTCTTAGTTTTCAAGTATTAAGAGGGTTTATTAAGCAAATGCACACACATTAATCTGAAAATTACTCGTTACTGGCAATGCGTATGTATTTGTTGACTTGAATCATAAAGATTACAACCAGAATAAACTTAATAATAAATTTAATAACACTCTTGCTGCATTTATTGTCTTCTGATATCAGTTTCTGGAAACTTAAAAATGTGTCTTAGCCAGGGCTCATACATTCGTTTTCCGTGTTCGGTTTCCTGGTCAGGAGTTCCAATTAGGAAACACAAATGTTGGTTTCGTTTTCAGTTCGGAATAAACCTGGTGTGTGTGTGTGTTTCATTTCTGAATGAAAAATATTATACCCGAAGAATAAAATCGAATCTGCGATCTCAAAGATGGCGGATAACGGAAATGTCGTAATGTATGTAAAAAAAAAGGCCAATGGCGAGTCGGACTCGCGCACGTAGGGTTCCGCACCGAAATCAAGCAAAAAAAAAACACGTTTGCTGTATGGGAGCCCCCTTAATTATTTATTTTATTCTAGTTTTTGTTGTTGATGCAACAGAAATATATTATCTGTGAAAATTTCAACTGTCTAACTTTCACGATTCACGAGATAAAAGCTGGTGACAGGCAGGCAGCGAAATCTTAGTAATAGGGTTCCCATTTTACTCTTTAGGTACGGAACCCTAAAAAAGTATGTATTTATAGATTATTTACAAACAAATACTGATTCAAATCCTAATTTTAGATTTTGGAACCGCTAGAGATAATTGATCGTAGCGGTAGTCAGACCGCGGGTCTAACGAGCACATTGTAAGCTTTTCGTTTTACTGTTTACACTGTAAACCACCGTTGTGGATGAAGCTAATAAAGGCGGGGCGGTCGTGACAGCGTTTTATGGAGTATGTATCTAATATAATATAACAACTTTTGAAAGATTTCAAGTGCCTTTTTATTGGCTTTGTTTGCTAATTAACTGTGTATTTATAAACATTGTGTAATTAGTGAGGACCCACTCAATTACTAGAGCAATCTGAATTTGACATCCGAAGTAACTATAGACTTTCGGGGGCAGTCGCTGGATACCCTGCTTTTTCCCCCAAAATTGAGGGTGCATCGGAGAGGGTATAATGCGTATATCATTGTCCTGCGTTTTGACTAGCAGAATCTCGGGCGAATACGTGCGGATGGAGAGTACCATACACCTGTCGCCCGTACACATACACTACTACGAAACGAAAAAAATACCTAAAGACAGAGAGAATACTAATGCTTCGGAAAACAAGTGAATCTGTTGGCAATATCTCGCCTGTAGCAGTATCTAATTATGTGTTTTTAGCTGTAGTTGTAACTGCTAATGTTTTTTTCATATTTACATAAATCTTATAAATAATTAACAAAGTTTTTCCCTATAGTAATGATATCAGCTGTTGTCGAGACCACAGAACAACGGCAAGTCAATATTGAAACACGTGAAACGGGCAGTTTGTAACGTGACCGAATAAGGTTAATATCACGCACTGAAAGTCACGTGTTTTGCTGAACTAATATTTTGGTCTGCAGGCAATAAACGTCTAAGATAAGGGAGCAGATTATTTTTAAAGTTATAATTATACATATAATGTAGTTCGAATTAAATGAATGTTCTAAAATTGAAAAACTTTATCGGCATTTCCCAGTTGCTCAAGCAGACGTTCATTCAAAATTCAAATTTAGAACGTCCAGAGCTTAAAGACGCCATGAAACCTTCGTGGATGTTTCCGTAACTAATCGTAAGTCGTTTTAAAGTAATGACCATTTTATCGAACGTTTGTCCAGCGGGCAGTCAGTGATCAAAATTATTTTATAGAGACTAGTGTTGGATTTGAGCTGTTTCCAAAACACTTGTGTGAACACTGAATTTTCGAAAAAAATATTAATTGTTTTATACTGTTGGCGATTGTAGGTATTGCAATTTTGTATGAAACAGCTGACATTTTTTTTTTCGTGAATTTGTTCAGTATATTTAAGTTATGTACCCCACAAAGTCCTGGCATGTAATGATATTACGCCTTATTTAGTTAATGATGCCATGATGAGCCAAAACGTTCAAAGCCTCTTTCAATTCTCAATGCAACCTGAATATGACGTTCTTTTCTCTCTTTTTTTATTTTATACATAAGAGATAAAAATAAAAAGATGTCTATATACGTGTTGCTACTTAAGTACTTTTGAAATCAACAATGAGATTTCAGATAACCTAAAAATGAAAAAAAAAATCAGTAATCTCATTTTTTTATTAATTAAAAAAAAAACCTTCAAACCTTCCTTATCAGCACTTCATCTTGCTTTCTATATAATTATATATTTCTAAGGTTCATATTGTAAAATTACTTTACAAAATGTCATTATAATGAAGTAACATATTATAGTATCATTAAATAAAACCGGCAAATAGTAGTTAATCTTTATTTATAAAATACCTAAACAATATATTAGGTTAGTTAATCTGTGTGTATGTAATTTTTTAAGTTTGAAATGAAGTCTAATATTTTAAATTAACATAAACTGACTTTTCATCAAAATCTCTTTAAATAGAAACAAAGAATTTTCTACACTCTGAAAAAATACTTCATTATGATTTATCGGGGTCTCCGACCTTATTCTCTGGTGATAATTCATACAGACAGTCTCTGAAATTGTTTCAAATCTATGGGGAAATCATCATCTATCCCTCTCTGAAGTATCAGTATAGAATGAAACAATCGAAGTCACGTTTCAAGCTAAATTGAGTTACTTTTTCGTTTAGTGGTTCAAAGAATTTGTATGTTGTCTATGTGACATTCTACTTATAATTTTTAGAGTATGTTTCACCAACTTACTTTATCAATAACTAACATGTTAAAGTACCGGTTAAGTACATATTGTACAATTGGATCATTTGGAGTGACGTCAAAACTTTAACTGTCAACTATAACCGGCCAAGCTTAGCTAGTTAAAGCTATTGTTTTACTATGGTGGTAAAGAAGATGGTGCAATGCAGTCTGTAGTCAATGTTAAAATCAACGCGACTGTTATCATCACATTTGACATAAACCTTAACAACTATTATGGCGCAATCCAGCCTAAGGGTTGGTAACAACAACTTACTTTATAAATAACAATTACATTCTTATTGAGATGGGTTTCAAACCAATGCCAGGGACCAAGGATTTTTAAGCATTTTCCAATGTAGCATTGTGAATGCGAAATTAATCAATTATAATAATCATATTAAAGTACCAGTTAAGTAAATAATGAGGTGCGCCGTTTGGCAAAGGTACGATGAGATATCTGAGGCTGTCGGGGTGAGAGCTGCACATGGGTTCAGCTCAGGTGAATTCCCTCTCGCAGACGGGATAGGGGCGATGCTCAGTTGCGTATCTTTTGCCTTTGAGGGCAGTTTGGCGGGTTAGCTTTCGCTGGGCATTGCACGCCCCTTGTCTTGTCTGGGGGAGTTGGACTCGAATGTTCCTGAGCCCTTCCCCTAACCCAAGACGGGACTTGCCCTTTAAAAATAGCGGGTCGAGCGGGGACGGCATGCGTGGGAAGTGGTCACGTTGGGGACTGTACCGCGCATCGTTCCTCGAGGTGAGGGACATCGCTGAGTTTTAGTGAGTATTCCCCTGCTCTTTGACCAGTCTCCATTCTGGGGGTTGGTCCGCAGGGGAGAGTACCACATAAGTGGAGCTCAGGGTGAAGCGGGTATACGTATACGTAATGTATTTCTCAGCATAAAAAAATCCTTAGTAGCTCAGTGGTTAGATCAGACGCCCGGATTGCGAAAGATAATGAAAAATGCTTAAATAATCCACTTTGTCACTGGCACTCCGAGATGTTACTCGAACCCATATCCTTTCGCAATCCGGGCTAGGTGCCTTTTTCATTAAGAATACTTTTATATATACTTTTATATATATATATATTAGTTTCTTATATTTCACCTGTAAAATATCCGAAGTCTTAAAATGATTAAAAATATAAACGCCCTTTTTCCGTTAAAATTCATTTTATTTAAATAAATGATATTCATTTACTTCATTGTACTTATTTATGTGACTTTGAAAATAATATGAATAGCGAATAACAGCTGAATTATGTTTGAAATATTCTCTGAAAACCAATGTAGCAACATAAACACTGCGGAATTTGCCGTTGAAAACTTTTTAGTTGCCGTTTATTTTCTATTCATTTTAAATGCTTTGAAAGTCTAATATTTTAGAATGTCATTAATTAAACTTTGTTATTTTATTCAACTAATATTGTGAACAGAGCTTTCGAATTTTAAATGAAAAACCAATATCTATATTTTTATCAAAATTTTAAAAAACATCTTAAGTCACCAAATTGGAATTTATCTTGAAGTTTGATAAATAGTGATATAAAATAAAATCTTCAATGTATGGTCTAGTTTTAATTATTTTGACAAATAACTTCTGTATCATGCACTTTTACAGATTATCTTAATCTGTCACATGTTTCATTAATCAATTTTTATAGGCCTTAATTTAATGGAAATTAAGTTAATTATCTATTCAGATAATCCAGATTATAACTTGTGCTTCTATTAATAATAAAGTACCTACATTATATAAATATTAAGTATAATAATATATTTTAATGTTTAGGAAAATGCTTTACATATGCATTAAAGACTCATTTTATTACCTAAATTTAAATTATTATATTTATAACATACTTATCCCAAACTCAATGTTAAGGCAGAGTTTAATAGATATTTGAAGCCTGCGGTCCTATTTTTTATAATCTTAATAAAACACTCTTTACTCTTCGTAAGGCGTTGATTTAACTAGTGTACATAAATTAATCATACACGAAGCAGTAAACAGAGGGCCTTAAAACATTTTTTTTTTAAATTAAAGAGTCCTAATAAAATCGTAATAAAGAGAAACGACTGAAAAGAGAGAAATAGTAACACAAATTTTTATTAAAACACAATCTAATCAAAAAGTGGATACACCAAGATTTTTTTTTTTACTTTTTCTGGACGCCAACCTCAAAAATAAATTATTGGTGTACCTATCCACTTTCTGTGTTTAAGTAATTAATACCCTCGAAAGATGTAGTAATTGATATTTACGAAATATTCACTTTTTTTTTTTGCAAAAATGATATCTCATTGGATTAAGCCATACATGAAAAATAATTCTCGTGTTTTTTCTTATTCTAGATATGTTTCTTATTTAACAAACATACTTACAATAAGAAATGCAATGTCATTTTGCAAAAAAAAAAGTTAAAATCTCTGTTGATTGCACTTGCATTAATCGATAATTTTATAATACTCACTTTTTTTTGCATAAATGATATCTCATGGGATTAAGCTATACATTAAAAAAATAATTATCATGTTTTTTCTTATTCTAGATATGTTTCTTTTTAAAAAACATATTTGTACTGTTGAAAGTTAGCTATATTTTTCACCCATCCTTTAGCTGACCTTTACGAAAATAGCTTAGCCTCCACATTGTAGATCGAACGCGCTATAAATTGCGCTTTTAAACCTCATTTTAATTAAATTTGTTATTTATGAATGGGCTTTGTCATTAGAATTGGTAGCGAATTAGCGAAATCCATTGAGAATCAATAAATAAATTATGTTTTCAAAACGCATAAATAATTCCGTTTGTATAATTCGTTTATTTGACACCCTTACTGACCAGTAATTAGTAGAAAATGCAGTGCGGCATTAAGTCCGCACTTTGCTGTATTGCGATCAAGAATAAATTAATAAATTAACCTTGAGCAAGATTAATGGATCGTTGTTTCTATTTATTCCAAATCAGCACAGGTACAGTTTGAAAACTGAAGTTTTTGTTCAGTTACGGAGTTGTAACAGGAGGGGAGAGAGGCGTTGATTGCGAAGTTGTGTCCAACTAGTAATGTTCGTGCTTTGATTTACCTTTTTGTGTGATGTAGGTATTTCCGTATCCTATACAATAAGGATTTATAAGTATTAAAAAAGTAGTTCTCAAAATCAAAGCTAGATGTCGTTAATTTGTATCATTTTTATTTGAAAGTGTTTATTGTCAAGCACGTCTCATGAAAATCTGTCAAGGGTGAGACGGACACGCAATGGCAAGAGATATATATAATCTGTGAAAATTTCAACTGTCTTATCGCAGTTCATGATATACAGCCTGGTGATAGTCGGACAGAGAGTCGGACAGCGGAATCTTAGTAATAGAGTCCTGTTTCACCCTTTGCGTGCGGAACACTAAAATTAAATGAGGATCGGATTAATAGTTTAGCATAAGCTTATGTAAGATATTCAATATTCAAATGTGAATAAATATCTGAACTTGAACTTGTACAAGGAAATCGATCTTGATTATCAGAAAAAAAATAAAATAAATAAAAAGCCACCGGAACAGGTTTTTAAATTTATATCCTACTTTTATAAGAAGATTATTAAAAATAACTTGAAATTCTTCTAACTTTGATTGATCGCAAAATAAAATAACAAATTTATAAATAATGATAATGACACTTCCTCCAACGATCAATTAAATAAAAAAAGGTATAATAAAAATTGTTTACATTAAGAATAAACAGGACAACAAAACAAGACCTTATATTTTTATCAATAAGGAAGTAAGGAATAATATTTATATTATTACGTAATTCAAACACAAAAGCATAATTTAAGGAAATTGCTTGGACGGAACATCATTTACTTGCAATTCAAGGGGGTTATTATATTTTGTATTTTTATTATTATATTAGAGGTTCTTAGATCGATTGCGGATATTGGTCGCAAATTCTTTTGAACCACTCTCTAAAGTCAATTGTTATGTAATGCCTTCTTAGTCACTGAAAATTACGTTTTATAGTTTACTCCACAACGAAGTTACAGGGGGTCAAAAATGGCCCGAATGGCTTCGAGAAAAGAATTAGACGGCCGTGCCCTTTTAACTTTTTTGTTCGACTTGGCACTTCCGTGTCCCTAGATAGAAGAAATATTATATAATTTAATTAACAGAGTTTAATTCAGTTCTTATTTGTTCACAGAATAAAAGCTAAGTTTAAAAGAGGTAAACCTAAATTTAGAGTATTCATATCTAAAAGAACCGAAGGGAGCTGACGAAACCAATTTCCTTCACACATTGCATGCATTGCAATGAAAAGCGACATGAAGATTCTGACGATTTGGAGCGTACATGTGCGCGATGTCTCATATATTGCGAAATTTAAAAAGCTAAGTTTTATCATTAAACTTATGTTCACATAATATTTTAAGAAACTCTTAAATGTATTAGGTGTAGGAATTCGAGAAATACAAAATTTACAAAATGTAATATCAGTATTTGTAACCGACCTCATTGCTTTAATTTTTTTCAGCATTATTTCTATCGTAACATAAATTTTCTATAAAAACTTTTTTATACCATATCGTGTAGCCAAGAAAAAAGAAATACTCGAATCGATTATATTCGGCACCAAAATCGAATAATTCGGGTAAATACGAATAGTGAAAAAGATGCCGAATATCAAATGAATATTCAGCGCATCAATAATATAAATACTTTGAAATGTTTTAATATTAAAGACTACCAGCTAATATGCTACCTTCGCTCAGAATGTCTGAGGAGGAGCACAAAACAGGATTGCGCCTGCGACACGGAGAGCATAGACTTTAGTCATACTAGCTGTGAAGCACATTGTCATGTAAATATATATAACTCAAAGGTGGCTGACTGACATAGTGATCTATCAACGCACAGCCTAAGCCACTGGACGGATCGGGCTGAAGTTTGGCATGCAAGTAGATGTTATGACGTAGGCATCCGCTAAGAAAGGATTTTGATCAATTCCACCCCCAAGGGGATAAAATAAGGGCTGAAAGTTTGTATGCATAAAGCTATTATGACGTAAGCATCCCCTAAGAAAGAATTTTGATAAACTCCACCCCTAAGGGGGTAAATTAGAGGATGAAACTTTATTTCAGGTAAATAATGAATAAATATTCGTTAGAAATGCTGCTCAAAGTAACTTTACCACGCGGATGAAGTCGCGGGCAAAAGCTAGTTTGCCTTTACATATATTGAATTAACCGTTTTTATGTCTTCGGAAAACAAATTTTATGGGTAAAGTTTTAAAAAAATATTTTAATGATATAAAATATAAACCGTTACATACCCGACAAATCGGATCGGATTATGTAAGATCATTCTTACAAAACTTATTTGAAGGCTGTATAGTCTGTGAATGGAGTCTATTCATCTCATGCTTCATTCATGACACTTACAATAAATGTGAATCAACCCTCAGACCGTTTCAGTTACCCTTTGCTTTTTTGCAAGCATTTCATATCACTCGTTTTTGGTGAACACAAAGCATTTTCATTACGGGTTATTTCAGTAAACCAATAATATTTTATCTTTTTCTGTAGTCACCCACTTCGTGTCCCTATTGCTCGGACAGTAGTTTTTTCCATAGATATGATAAAGGGAGAAAGGATCTTAAACCAATAACTGACCCAGTACTAATTGGTAGTTTCTGATGTTAAGTGCCATCGGAACTTGTGACTTAACATACTTTCCAAATAATGGAGGTTATTAAACTTTTGCTCACCTAATTGATTACTAAAGTGCCCTCGCACTTAACTCTTCTCTTACACACGTTATTCTTAAAGTAGCCTGAAGTGTAGGTTCGTAAAAATATGATTGTTCTTTAAAATAGGGTATATAGGACGCCGCGCAGGCAGTACGGAATAAACGAGCTAGGTATCATCGCTATCCGAGCTAGGTCATTACATAGCCAAAATCAGATGATTATCTTAAAATGGCCAAAACTGGGTCATCTACTAAAGAGGAAAGAATTATTGTTTGTTTGTATTGAAAAGATTACGAAAATTACCGGTCCGATTTGAAATATATATACTCGTATTTAGGCTATAATTTTGCTAGCGAAGGCGCGGGAAAATAGCTAGATTAAAATAAAAGAGATATAAGTTATAGACAAAATTAAAGAGGTTTTGTTTTTGTTTGATTAAAAAATATATAAAGTCGACGACGACGTTCCGATTTGTGCAGAAATTAATTTAACACCTAGTGTGCTTTTCGTTGGAACTCACAAAGGGTTTAGCCGGATACGTATGACGAGTCGGCCCCCAAATGGGAATCGATATTGAAACTTATGTTTTAATATCGACTTGATGTTCAAACACTATTTATGTACTTTTCGCGACCGACTTCCGCTTTGACCTTGAGATAGAGAGCAAAATATCCGTATGCTTGACTATTACTGGATGTGATATATCTCTGAAGCTAATTAAGATAAAGAAGTGAAACTAACGCGAGGTGTTAGGTTACATTACAGAGTATATCACATATATTTTTTTATAATTTTTAGAATAAAAAATTACATTAAAAAAATAAAAATAAAAAAAAACATGTTTTTTTTTCTGAGTTCTCTGTGACTTACAATCACGAAATTAATATATGTTATGCTCCTTTGTGTGCTCTATCACCCATAAAAATTGCGTGAAAAAAAAGTTGGTGCAACACAACGAAAAAAAATTATATATGATTCGCGCCTTGTAGTGTGAGTGTATAAACAAACAAGTTCGAACTTGTTATCGAGCTGTTTACTGCATCGTTTGTTTAGCTAAAGTAGCAGTCATTTGTATTACACAAGAAGGCAGTTTGGGACTCAAATTCTGTCATAGGTATTTTGTATCAGCATTTTGAAATTATTAACTATCGAACCAAATCATTATTAAGTAATAATGTCGAGAAAGTGTAAAAATTGTAACAAGTACCTGTGTAAGATTCCTGGTTATAAAAAAATTATAAAGAATGAAGAAGAAGCTAAAGTGTTTAGTGACTGTTTGAATAAAATCGTAATAGTTAATGATATTTTTTGTAAGAAGTGTCGACTTATCCCATATATTAACAAAAAAGCTTCTACTTCTAAATGTGCAGCATTTAATTTGGCCGAAATAATGGACGATCAAAATAATCTCTCAGTACAATATGTGAAATCAGCACCTAATATCATCAAAGCAGAAGTAAAATCAAGACATATAAATAGAAAAGTCTATCGAATTTACATTCACAATATTTCCGAAGGTAATGACTACAATAGTATTCTTCGTTATTGCTGTGATTGCCCCAATGGCAAACGTACAGTGGGATGCTGTTCTCATGTAGCAGCTATTATTTATTATCTATCATATGGATGATATTTGTCCAAAATCGTACGTCCTGCTGAGGTCCTAACTAAGTTATTTGCGACTCAAAGTGTTCCGATTGTAATTAATTACAACAGTGACGATGATTAATATTTTGTTTCTTATATTTTGATAGACACGAAAAAGTAATAATAATAAGTATTGAACACTGGCTGTTTTTTAAATTTCTTTTTTAACTATTATCCCATCTCTTAAGACTAGTTACTTATGTTTTAAAACAAGCTGATGTGAAATTTCGAAAAAAAAAAACAATGATGTAATGTGAAAACCTTATAATACAGGGGTATACCATAAGACAGACATCACCTATAATTTTTTTTCGTTGTGTTGCACCAACTTTTTTTTCACGCAATTTTTATGGGTAATAGAGCACACAAAGGAGCATAACATATATTAATTTCGTGATTGTAAGTCACAGAGAACTCAGAAAAAAAAACATGATTTTTTTATTTTTTATTTTTTTAATGTAATTTTTTATTCTAAAAATTATAAAAAAATATATGTGATATACTCTGTAATGTAACCTAACACCTCGCGTTAGTTTCACTTCTTTATCTTAATTAGCTTTAGAGATATATCACATTCAGTAATAGTCAAGCATACGGATATTTTGCTCTCTATCTCAAGGTCAAAGCGGAAGTCGGTCGCGAAAAGTACATAAATCGTGTTTGAACATCAAGTCGATATTAAAACATAAGTTTCAATATCGATTCCCATTTGGGGGCCGACTCGTCATACGTATCCGGCTAAACCCTTTTTGTTAAAAGTTAGTAGTATTTTCCTGCAAAGTTTCATTGTTTCAATCAATCCATGGCCGACGAATTCGCCGAGTTTTGATTGCACACGGAATATTCCATTTTGTAGAACAGTTAAAAAATCTGAATTTCTAGGCAGCAAAGGAACAAAATGTCGTACATGCCTAGTTGCGTTCAGACGACGACCTAATTATTTATTTTATTTATGCAGTGTTATGAATAAACAAGATGTAGCGTTGGAGTAACGCTGAGATTGCACTTTTATTAGTCGAAATTCATATTGTTAAATAGAGACTCAGCAAAGGTTAACCTAGTACGAAGTTCTACGAGAGTAATATTTACTCCTAGAAGGTAATATGTAGTAGGTTTGCTTATTCTCTCTATAATATGAATTTGGACTTATATTAAAATTACAATTTTAGCGTAAATTTACTCTGACGCTAAGCCTTGTTTATTAATAGCACTGATAGGTGTTATACACGACTACGTTACCACGAAAACAATGTAAATAAGTTATAAAATATAGCAATTGCAACCTCCCAGACGTTAATACCGAAGTTACATTATTACAACACCAGTAGCGAAACGAAATTACATATTTTTTTCAATATTATTTCTAGCGTTTTGTTTTTTATATTGTCCGGCCCACAACTCGGGCCAGACCTTACACTGCACCCCACTTTGTAGCAGACCTTTATAATTTCTGATTTCTCATTCACTCCAGTTCTCTCTTTTTTCCTATCCTTTCATTCTTATGTCCTTCCTTTCTTTTTCACTTCGAATGGCCGGGTTCGCCACATCTATCATTATTTCATATTCTACTTATATATAATTATTTTGTAAATAATTTACTACACTAATTTTCTTTATTCTTATCCTGTTCTTATACTATTACAATTGTTTTTATTTTATACATTTCTTGATTACTTTTATTATTTCTAATCTTCTTATCTTGTTACAGTACTTGTTTTCTTATTTCTATTAAGTGTACAATTACTTTTATTTCTTTAGCGATTTGAGTAAAGATCAAGTGTTTCGGAAGGCACATTAAGCCGTTAGTGCCGACTACATCTGCAGTCGTTAATATCCATCAATCCGCATTGAGCCCGCGTGGTGGGTTATGGCCCACGCTCTCTATTCGATTATAGTCCATCCATTAGACAGAAACATTAATAGTAAATAATTTGTTTTTTGTAAATATTAAAAATACACCTATATGTATATATATGGTACACATTTTAAATATTCACTTAAAATTTAATTAAAGACGTTGTATTTAATTAACAAGCCTTATTTAACTGGATGTGTAAGCTTGGGTTAAATTGTACAGACAAAATTTCATCCACTTCCGGATGCAATTTTGTTTTTTCGGTTGAGCTAAAATTTTACAATCATAACTTGGTTAATAATATAACATTAGTATAGAATGGGGCTGAATTAATGAATGAATGAATGAAATACTCTTTATTGTACACACCATAAGTAAATGAACAAACATAATAATGTAACAGAACAGTATAATTGGCGGTCTAATTGCTAAAAACCAATTTCTTCCAGGCTACCTTATGATGGAACTTATGTGTTGATGGTACCAGACGTAAACTACGATATGATCACTTATTGTATTGGAAATGATGCCCAGAAGTCCTAAATAATTTATAAATCTAACTCGTATTTCTTTCAGTTCTTATGTTATTTAAAAAAAATATTATTTAAAATGTTCAATCGATACACGGTTATGTAAACAGAACAAATCAACATAGGCGCCTCAGACATGGTTGTATGACCTAGACTTCTTTGCTTTTATTAAACAAAAAAATATGGCAAGGCCCCATTTAATAAAGAAATACTTTTGTTCAATAAAACAATTCAGAATAATGCTAAGTTTTAAAAATATCTTCCAACTTTTTTAAAACTTGGCGGGCAAACAATATTCGTAGTCTTGTGTCATATTCATTTCATTTTATTTTTGTTTAAGGGTGTAAAATTTATTATTATTTATTATACAACCTTTACATTAAAATTTGGAAAGTCAGAACTCACCAAAAATATCTTAGATGAGGTAAAATCTAGACTGAACCGACACATCCCTTATTTCTCTAATGGGAATCGCAGTACCGTTTTGAACGCGACAGGGGATGGTCGCTTCGTATCATCGAAATTTTAATACGTAACTGTACCAGTGTAGAAAAGTGGTCTCAATTTCTGTTCCGCTCAAAAGTTTGTCAGCTTCCCTCGGTGAAAAGGGTTTCTTGTGGAAGTTATTTTAATATTGTGTTGTGGCAAGAGTTTGAACACTTTCTTTCGAGCTCGGATCAAAAGTCAGGTATGTTTTAATAACTTTATTGTTTGAAGAAAAATCTTTTGCAGAAGAGTTAACCAATTATACTTTTTTGAACTTTGAATGAATAAAAATCATGTTTATTTCTCTTGCATTCAGACAAAAAATTTCTTGATTGATTTTCGAAAATTCTTTCATATAAAATAACGCATTATCGCTGGGAGATTATATCTTTTATCCAAATTTTCACACGGATAAAGAATAGCCCTGTGTTTAACATTAGCTAGTCTTTGATAAAGTGCTTGACATAACTGGAAGATTATTATTATGACTACTCTTTGCCTTGTTTTATGATACTTAACATTCATAATATTAATGTTATTTAGAATATAAAAAATTGCCATTGATTCATTTATTTCAAAATTACATAAGTTAATGTAAAGTCTTTACAGCAATTAAGGTTTGATTAATTGTTCTTGCTCGTTCTTCTTGTCATCCAAAAGATATGTTTTAAATAATTTGGTTATAAATAGTTGTTCGAATCATTGGAAGGATAAAAGTACTTCCTCGCTTAGAGCTGGTAAGCTTATTTTGCACTTCTTATCAGCCAAAGCTACTTAAACATGTAGTTATTACAGTACTTTTTTATTTTAATTTACCTAATTAGGTCGTAAGTTTGGGGTAAAGTCTTTAATTCTTAATTTTGAATGCTGGCTGTGAATCACTTATAGGATTTGGTTTTTGAGAAAATAGAAAACAAAAGTATGTATTTTAATTTTACTACTTAAAAATAGAGCGATATCTTTAAAGCATATTCAGGTGCAGTTACAAGATTGCAGTATGCTCCTATTTAGAATTACAAATCTACTGAACCATTTGTAATGAGTACAAAAATTAATAGTAATAATTTACATAAGTGAAATTGGTGACTCTTGAAGAAGGGTAAATAGGATAGGATCATGGTAAAAGGGCAAAGTAATAGAAAAAAAATCCTTTTTAGTTATGTCGCGCGTCCAGCGTGGTGATATTTCAACGTTACTTATGGTTTAGCTACGAATCCCGAATTCAGGCCTAATTAACGCGTTTTTTGTAAGAATATTCTCCTTTTCTAAATAAAAAAAAAAAACAATTTTAATAACGAACATTGTGGAATTTTCTTTTTATATTTTGATCAAGCACAGGCATTAGATGTCAATGACATCCGTGATCGGGGGTGGCTTACGTGCGGATTATAAGAAGTCGCCACTTCTGAAGTCCCAAGTTCAATTTCCAGCTATCCAGCAGCAAAGTAGGAAATGAACTTTTATCGGGTCTGGGTTTTACGGTTAAATAGACTTGGATCAGCAGTGATAATCCGTTAAAAATAGATCCTCGAACTGTTGTAGCATTAGAGGTCCTTTTCAAATATGTTATATTTGATTTTTACACGGACAACAGAATATTGAAGTGAATTTTCATATAATGTTGGCTATATCTACTTAGTTAATATGAGCCTTGTATCTGATTGTACTCGTATAATATTTCAACTAGATCCTCCGCCAGCTTATTATCATCACCAGCTAATTATGTTCCCACTGCTGTGGCTCAGGCCTTGTCTGTGGATGGAATCGAATTATCTCGAGTAGGAAGAATGGGCCCATTGAGCGAAAAGTGCTGAAATTTGTTGGCAGCACTAGTAATTGCCTTCATTTGGCATACAGACTGGACGTCACCCATACCGGATGTTTTATTCTCGCTGGTTTTTTAATTCGTGAATAAACTTTTATAATCGTTTCAATTGTTTTCACTAATTTAATGTATTCAAAATGATCGCCTCAATTCTAAGAACTCCTTACACTGAAAAAAATGATAGCCAACTAAGTGGCATTTTCTCTTAGTTGGCCAAAAAAATGTTGAATTAATAATTACATCGGTTACTTTAACATTGCATATTTTTACCTTAACGAAACGACATTAGTTGTTAGAAAAACCATTACTTGTTTGAAAGGTAAATTGTTAACTCAAAAAAGTCCTAAATTAAGATAAATAAGACATTTTTTAATTTAATAAAATTTACGTTGTTAAATCGACTCTCTTCTTTTTATCTGTTTTAGCTAAGGTCATATTTGTATCAACAATTGCTGCTTGTATGATTAACAAAGCACAAAGTCGAAATAATTATAAGATATGTTAAAATGAACAATTTTGATCTTCCCTTCAATTAAGATAAATATAAAATTAACTATTTTTAAAGCTAAATCAACTAAGAAACATTGTTGAATCAATTGAGAGTTTACTTAGACATACAAAGATCATATGTTGCATTGACAATGCGCAATGTTATAACGATCACTGGAAACGTTACATTAAATTAGATCTATAGCTGAATTAAACAAGATAATAGTAAATTCTATTATTTCATTTTTTTCTATTAACATACATCAATAGTTGTAGCAATTAATTTGTTTAATTATTGCAACAATGACTGCATTGAATTAAAAACGAACATGATTACAACACTGCTAAACCGACGTTGTCCGTCTCGTGCCATCTCTGTCATTTATTCATTTGAAATTGTGGTGCAGCGTGTTTAACTGCTCGCAATTACTTTTGTTTTATTTAATTAGGTATCAATTGGTATTTACCTCCCATTTAAATTTTTATTCACCACAAAGATGAAAAGTAACAAAATAGTGCGTTGGAAGTACATATCAATGTTAGTGGATATAATAGCATGAACGGAGATGTGAAAAAATTGTTACAAGCGTGGGAACTCTCACAACTTATTCCAGTATTTGAAGGTAAGTTCCAGGTTTATGAATAAGTATAAATCTTTATATTTGACTAGTTTTCCGCCAGCGACTTCGCCCGCATCCGCATGGGCCATATAAACTTCACACCCCTATTTCTAAAAATCCTTTTTTAGTACTCATTTACATAATGAAAGGAACCTCTTTACCAATTTTCAAGTTTGTGAGTATGCATTAGTTTCAGCTGTGTGTTGATTAGTTTATATACTTATACTAGCTTTTCGCCAGCGGCTTTTCATTGTTGATCCCTTCCTATTAGTCTAAGCGTGATGTTATATAGCCTTCCTTAATAAATGGACTATTCGACACAAATATAATTTTTAAATTCGAATCCTGAGATAAGCGCGTTTAACCAAACATACAAACAAACTCTTTAGCGTTATTATTAGTATTGATATGGCGTATACCTAATAATAAATTATTTATTCTGTTTTAGAGCAGCAGGTTATGTTCAGGCATTATCTGCCCTCATAAAAGATCTAAGGGATCTTATTCCTCAATCAGGACCAAGGGTTTTGTTCACCAGATGCTGAAGTACATGGAAAGTTCACAATGGTTGCGAGAGTAGTAACAACATCTCATCTATCTCGGTAAGCTTTTATCTCTATCTAAATATCGTTTATTTATGTATTTTATCTTACGTCTTCTTCTATTAACTTTTTTTGATTACTACTTAACATTATTTTTATTTCATTAGCGTTCATTCGCATATCTTTGTATCCTTACAATAAGGATGATGACAAATTTTTGTTTGTTTGTCCGTGTAAGTAAGTAATTAATCTCCGTTTAAATTCATAATCATTATGACTGCGTTTTTATTTTAATATAAATTTGATTGCATCTGAATACAGTACGACTAAAGTACTTACCCAAATGATAAAAGCAAACAAACATTATTTTTAGTCATTGTATTTAGAAAATACTTGTACAAATAATGATAATAACAACAAAAGTAATTAATCTCAATGTTATTTTACTTTAAAATATATATGGAACGTGAAGTTATATATATATATATATTGCTATATCCTGCCCATAGCCATTGCCCTGCCTACTTATTCTAATGAATAATTCTTATCTGTTTCAGTTTCTAATGTAGAACAACAAAATCTAGCAGTCTTTCTAGCAATCGTTGATCCGCTGAATACATCTAACATTAAGTTAAAATATAAAAAAGGCAAATCAGAGTCTGGATGCTCTTGGAAGCCATCCGAAGCTGAAGCTAGAGATGGCTATCAGATGTTGCAATACATGAAACAATAGATTCCAGGCTAAACTATTTGAAAACAAAAGGAATATGCCCACAACCATATACTCGTATATTATTTGTTGGTGAGAATTTATTTAGGATCAAATCATTTTTACTATTGAATATAACATCAGCTTATATTACTATTGAATATACGTTAAAAAAGTTATAATTTCCATTATGTTCACTTGTTTTATATATGTCATTTGCAATTACCAAATACAAAATTTCTTAAGTCGCACTTCAAATTGTCATATAGTTTTGATATTCTGCGAACGTACTCGTATTTACTTGTTAACAATGTTTACTTATACCTATGACTCAAATGATTTAATTTTTGTAGGAACATTAATGCAGACACTGAGATTTGACGAGCATTTTTTTACTTATCAAGTTGCCGAAACTGAAACTAATCAAAATGTAATTAAACGTTACAAGACTTTAGTGTCTCCAATCCCATGTAACATTAATGTTCTTAGCGATGTGCATTATGGTATCTAAAATATTAAATAATTTAGAAAGTAAGTAAACAATGTAAAAGAGATATAATAAAATTTATATTTTAAAATAAAATGTTTATTATTTTCATAAAATCATATATTATCATATCAGATAATTGATCTAATAAAAACACTTCTTCCAATACACAATTAAGCTATAACTACTCTTGTCTGACTACGACACATTGTGTTGTTACGTTGTGAACTTATTTATTTACGTTCACACCGTAACGATACAATGTGTAGCGTCAGACAAGAGTAGTTATAGCTTAATTGTGTATTGGAAGAAGTGTCTTTATTAGATCAATTATCTGATATGAACATATCAACAATCACTCTTAGTAGATATAATAAACTAATTTGACAAACTTGACCAAGACCTTGATTGAAAGAGCTATTACACATTTTTGCACTGAATATGATATATGTTATTGTAAACAAGCAGTTTAATTGGTTCAATACAATATTAAGTAGGTGCAACTAAACGTCTTGATCGATTGAAGTAGTTTCTTATTGAATCTAAATGAGTATCGTATTTGAATTAAACAATTTAATTGTTCTTCTAAGTATGTTATACCGTTGATATAACTGTTTTCTTAGTTGATACGACTATGGGAAAAATTGAATCTACAAACATACTTTGTAGGCTTAAAATTGCAGTAGGTAGGCAGAATCAAGAATCTTGGTTGATTTAAGTAGTGTCTTATTGAATCTTAAGAAGTAATATGTTTGAATTGAATAAAATAATTGTTCGAATAAGCAAGTATTAGCATTGATATAACTATTTTCTTAGTTGATTCTATTATGGAAAACCGTAAATTTGATATTGTTTCACAATTGCATTAAACATATTTTTGATTAAATATTCGACAAAGTTCTCTAAGTTAAATCAATTTAGCTCTTAGCAGGTTCAAATAGAAACAAGAAGGGTGATTATAATAAACAAGATTGTGATTGAAGTAGACATTTTTTTTTTTCAGTGTAGGATGTGTTGTTTTGAACTTTCAACGTAATTTACATTTATAATCCTAAGAAGGCTCCATTGGGGGGCGAAACACGTGTACAGTGGTGGTGGTTACGAGATTTGTTGCCTCTTGTTCATATTAATTTGTGTACCAGCAGTACACAGTAGATATTGCAGACTGCGTGTGGATGTTGCTAGATATTATAGTTTTATATTTATGGATACCTTTCATGTGTTGTCTATAGCAGCTCGAACAACGTCCATAACAATATCGGACGTTCATAGCAATGTTTTAATTAAGATGCTCAGTGCATGGAGTCTTCGCGATCGCAATCTAACCGAATTCGGTAGTTGACTTGATGATTTTTTATATTTACAATCATCGTTGTATTTTGACGATGATTGTAAATATCAAAAATCATATCCAGTCGCGGACCGAGTAATTAACTACCTCAACAATAATAATGCTTCATTTATTATACAACATAAATGTAACAGAATTTGAATCTATGAAGACCTATTAATTGGTAAAGAACAGTAACCAAATATGGAATACTGAAATTACTTTCTAAATCATTTAAAGAAATATTGATAAATTTTGATAAAAGCCAAGTAAATCTGTTAATCGAAAGTCAATTGAGAATTTCTCCTATAATTTAGAAAATTAAAGGAATTTCAATATTCCACATTAAGAATTATACTCAGTATTCGGTGATTTTCCACTGATAGTTTCTTTAAAAAAATATAGGTTTTATTTTACATAATACACAATTATTAATCATCAATACGAATTTAAATTTTTTATTAAATTAAATCGATTTCTGACCAAATAACAAAGCACTACGATAATATTATGTATTCATAAATTTACCGACGACTACACAAACAAGCTTGCATTAATCAGAATTTATAATCACTCCCAAGACTTGGGGGTACCTACAGTGATAAATTATTTAGTATTAAATGAATTCCTGCCGGGTACAGAAAATTAGAGACAGCAATTAAAGTTTCCCGGGATATCCCCTAATCCAAAGCTTAAGTGATTGTAGTGGAACTGCCAAAACATCGGCTAACCAAGCTTCAGGGATGTGGAAATAAATAATTTGGCACAAGTCAACAACAAAATTGTATTGCTATAGTAAATTTCAATGGAAACAGCTATTTTAGATTTCAATTTTGACCCAGAAAAAGATACCTACGTGAAACACTCGAAATCGACTTAACTCAATTTTGATAGCTGGTTCTAGAAAAGTCAGGGTTTTGTGATAATTAATGTATTTTTATGATGCAACACTCGCTCTGCAAGTTCATATTTTGTACATATTATTTATCATCACAAAACCCTGAGTTTTCTAGAACCAACTATCAAAACTGTATTTTTTTTTGTCTAAGAATTGTTCTTATACAAAAAAAGTTGCATAATAATCACTCAGCAATTATTACTGGGTATATTTAATTTGTTTGTCAATGAAAATATTTCGCAAAAACAAATCGGAATTATTTATTTTTAGTTGACTGACTGACCGACTGATACGGATTTGGTGCACTTGTGTTAAAAGAGACTCAGTGTTTTTGTAGTTTTTCCTATCAAGTGTAGTATAAAGTTTTATATATGAACCTCGGGGGTAAGTATCGGTTACTTAACTTGTGTAGTTTTAAAACCCCGCTTTGCGCCAGGTGCCATTCTCCCATACTAACACCCTTTGTTTGCCATGGTAATGTACCTAATCGTCGAGGATTATACAACCTTCTTAGTCGATGATTTTTAAATTTGTTGGTTACATTGAACTTGATTGAAACATTTATATTTGTTTATTTATTAGCTAAGAACAAGTCCTTTATATGGTCAGTAAAACAAACGTCCATTAAGATTTAATCTATTATAGGTAATCTCATTCATAATTACTTTAAGCCCTAATGAATGTTCCAAATTTAGAAAACTGTATTAACTGTAAAACATGACTGCATAAAAAACGAGTGCATTATGTTTGGGGTTAATGCATATATGTGAGTTTCTGTATATCATCATAATTTTTGAAAGTCTTAACGGATATATAAATGTTTAGGGTATCATTAGAAACTTTACACGGTCCCGAGTGATACTGGCCATATTTTCTTTAATATTCAATATGGCGGATCTGTGACGCCATTTTTTTAAATATATTACTCTTATTATAACAATACTGGTAACAAATTTTATGTCTTGATCGCCAATAGTATATAGAAACTGCTCACCAACAGTGTTAATATCCCTATATAAAAAAATAATTATTTTTAAATTTAAAATTAAAGTCGAACAAAGAAGAAGTGGTATGATGACTCGACTAAACCACAGACTAAACATAAAACTCGTTGCAGCTGGGGAACTTTTAGATTACAAATGTTCCCAGAACGATTTTTGTATGTTTTTTCATCGGTTACAATCACATCGGTATGTTACGCTACGAACGTAGATTACACATAATATGAGCGCATGGTTTAACCCCAGTATATAATATAGATTAGACCAATTTGACATTCACAGTGCTATACTTAAATATATTCTTAATACAAAATGATTAAAAAATCCACTTGGTCCCTGGCGCCGTGAGATGGGATTCGAATACACGACCTTTTGCAATCCGAGCGACTGTTCTAACCACTGAGCTACCCAGGACCTTACCGGACTGACGAATCTTTCAAGCACTTGTTACTCTTCGCTACTACAGAGCGCATTCTCATCAATGTTCAGGCATCCACCCAAACAATCCCATCTCAGCGTGCCAGGGACCAAGTGGATTTTTTAAGCATTTTGTATTAAAAAGATAATATAGATGTCAGTAAGTATCACGCTTAATAAAAAATTAAATTAAAAACAAAGAATTTAATATGTATATTTAAATTTTTGTAAAGAAATACCTACTATGTGCTTTAAAACATACGCAAAATGACATGAAATATACGTGTAACTAGCATTATAATAAATTTAAAGTTTTATATGTATTGCAGTTTTTTCATTAATAGATTTTAATTCTTGTCCATAGCAGTCCTTTTGTTATAACCTGACGTGACGTAGACTGTACATAATTACGTATTGCTTTTGTGGCAGCCTCCCAATAATTTTTACACGTGTTTTGATAAGGAAAAGCCTTCTCTAATTTAACAAAATTAAAAGAAAAATAATTTCGAATGTGAAATGAGCATGATTTCGAGATGCTTCCCACGAGGCAAGTTTCTTGTTATACGGAGTATAATATGGAATAATTACGATTGTTAATGAATAACAGGAAAAAGTAGTCACAAATTGAAATATCCGAGATCCCATAATCAACAATTCTATCCGCAGCTTAGAAATGAAAAAATTCTACCCTAGAAATGCGTTAATGCAAACGGTTCGTAGTTAATTAGATAACTTTATGAAATAGGCATTAGACTCTGGCGCTGGTTGATTCTTACTTTTGTGACAGAAGTGATTAATTTCGGTTCAAACCGTAGACTGTTGGCGAAGTAAATCTTTTGTGGGGTCCGATTATTTGCAAGTCTCATATGTTTATCTTATTTTCGTGACATATTTAATGATTAATTCATTTCGGGCCAGCCTTGCTATCTAGTTAAAAGTACTTCGTCGAACAGCGCTGTCGTACTCTATGCTACGACAACGCTGTTTTCGATGCTACGCTTATTGAACAGAATGACACTGCTGATCATGCATTTTTTATGAATAAACGCGTAATAACTATATATTGAAATCTGTTTCTATTGAAAAATCTGCTTTCGGTTAAGCTTGAAATGAATACTAGCTACGCTTTAAATAACATCTTATTTATAAAATTTACGCGACGAGCATATTATAACCTGTGAGCATACATTTTAAAATATTATATATTGCGAAACGAGGTGCGACATCCTTAAAAGGTAAGAACAACAAAACCTTTGGTAAAGCTCTCTTAGTACCAAAAATAATACACCCACATACCCAAAAACACAAACAAAGACAAAGACAAATTGTTTATTCAATTAATAAACAAGCACACAAAACATACATAAATCTACCACACTGAACAACGACCTCCACCTTCCATCCAACGACAACCATGATCACCGAGTGGTTCGCCGACATTAGCAATCAACTTCTGTGTATAATAAGGTAAATAAATAGTTTAATACTAGCTGACCCGGTGAACTTCGTATCACTTACCTCTCAATAAAAACCATATAATAGGGTCATAATTATAATTAGGGCTTAAATTAATAATGTTTTCGTGCACTAATAACTATAATGGCGGCAGCATGTCTTTATTTTTTTCACGTGCTGTCAAGACGAACCATAGATTGAAAAATATTGCGTAAACTGACCACTGCACGACCATAAATATTAATCGTCAACTGAACGTTTGACAGCTAAAAACAGTTTGTATGGGAAAATCAGATTGTCGTTTTTAGTATTATAGTCGCAATTTTGTTATATTTTCTCATTGTTTAAACCTTCCCAGGACTTCCACGAATATTTCAAGACTAAAATTTGTCAAAGAACCGATTTGAGAGCCGTTCTTGAGTTAAAGCGAGACTAACGAACGGAAATTCATTTTTATTTATATAGATTTATCCTCTTCTCTAACACAACTGTAAGACAAAAGTGGCACAATGGTTAAAAACTATCAACTACGGCGAAGTTGAAGCAATAATAAACAGTTGAATCTTTGGTTTCATACACACACGCGCACACCAATACACACACACACGAGTAAACACACACACTACAGACTTGGAATGATGATTTCATAATTAACATTATTCGTCTATACATATACATAAAACCTTCCTTTTGAATAACCCTATCTATGAAAAAAAAAAACCACATCAAAATCCGTTGCGTAGTTTTAAAGCTTTAAGCATACATAGAAAGAGACTTCGTTTTATACTATGTACTGATATAGAGAAAAAAATATTCCCTGTAACTACAGAATCCTTGTCGACTTAAGATATGACGGAAGAGCGGTTCTTCCTTATCGAGCACAAATATTTTTATTCAAAAGGAAGCTCGAAACTAGTGTAATTAATTAGACTAAGTTTAGAAAAATAAACATTTATTTATTATTATAATAAACAAAGTCGGATTGTGCTTCTCAATACATATACGAGAACTTAATGTACGTTCGTAAAAATATTAATTTGTTTTCTATAAATAGTGATGTACACAATTTTAATACAAGAAATAAAAATAAATGGGGCTTCATCTTTCAATCTGAGTAATGTATACGATGTTGCCTATTATTTTGATGTTTATTAATATTTAAAAAACAAAGCGTCGTTTTAACGGGTCCTATTGTTATTTTTATGTTCAAAGATAAAAATGTTCCACAGATTCGACAAATGTTTCTGGTTTAACTTTGCGAAATTGTTCCAATGGAAAAAAAATCTAATTCAAAACGGGTTGACAATGGAATGATTCCGTCACAAGCGGCTTTTAAATCCGAATTTTAGATATTTTCAAAAGCTACAATAAAGTTGATAAATGAGTATCGAATACATCAAACGCAGCTATAGCTTTTAATTATGTGTAAAATATAAGTTGTTATCGTCTGATGCGTTTCAACTTTCCGATCTTTTGGGTCAAACGCAATGCCGTAAGGCGCATGCAGCTTAGCGTCTAAATCAGCAGGCTAATCTAAATCAATCCTAATGTGTATATGCTAATGTTTACGTTATAATCGCATGTCAATAGAATCTGAACTACTCGTAATTTACCATTGATATATATCGTATATATCTAAATTTATATAAATCAAAGGTAACTGACTGACATAGTGATCTATCAACGCACAGCCCAAACCACTGGACGGATCAGGCTGAAATTTAGCATGCAGATAGATGTTATGACGTAGGCATCCGGTAAGAAGGATTTGATCAATTCTACCCCCAAGGGGATAAAATAGGCGATGAAAGTTTGTATAAAACTTTGTCAATTTTAAACCGATAGGGCTGAGACTTTGCATGCATAAAGCTACTATGACTTAAGCATCCTCCAAGAAAGGATTTTGATCAATTCTACTCCGAAGGGGATAAAATAGGGGATGAAAGTTTGTATGAAACTTTGTCAATTTTAAACTGATCGGGCTGAGACTCCACATGCAGAAAGCTACTATGACGTAGGCATCTCCTAAGAAAAGATTTTGATAAATTCCATCACTAAGGGGATACAATAGGGGATGAAACTTTATTTCAGGTATTTTACACGGTATAATGAATAAATATTCGTTAGAAATGCTGCTCAAACTAACTTTACCTTGATTAGTAGTCAACGCAAAACGATCGGGTAACTGGTATAGACATAGATTATATATGGAATTGTTCGGGATAACGGGGCCTCACCCAAAGAGTCTTCTTTGGGTGCTATGGTATTCAGCAGCAAAACTTATGGAGTCATCCTCGGTGAGGGGCCGAAATAAGCCGCCTATCTGATACCAGACGACATTATTATGACAGTTAGTGATTCTTATGCATATATTTATTTAAAGCAACGCTAGTGTTTAGGTTAGAGGCATGGCAGAATAACGTTACGGTCAATTCATCGTCAAGTCCAGATGTAAGGCTAGGTACGATATAATATGATTTGATACTAGTGACGCTGTATGAGTTGCTGTCTTAGAATCTTTATCATAGTTATAGACTTCACTGATAACTTTAATTTCCATTCTATGTGTTTTATAGCAGGTGACATGTGTATATATGTAAATTACCACAGAGTACGTTCACCTATAATAGCACGTAAGGTTATACAAAACTGAAAAATTTTTCCATCTAATTTTAAACATTAATATATAGAGGATAGAGTTCAAAATCAATAACCTGACGTGAACTATCTACTATCTATCACCCAAGTGGGTCTAATTTGGATTTAGTTTTGCTGTAGCTGAAAGATTGTATAATTTTTGGTCTGTTATCCAATATCGGTTTTTGTAAAAAATTCTTAACCCCTATCACGGAATCACGGACTAAATGTGCTTACGACCTTGCAATCGACCTAATTTAAACTTATTGGTTAAGAACTAAATATTCAAAAGAGTACATATATCAAAAGAGTATAAGAGTATATACAACAAAGAATTAATGAGTATGTATGCACTAGTAAAGAAAAGTTTCTGATATCGATGTTAATATTAGAATTAAGATAAGCGTTATTACTCGTAATATAATTAATTTAGGGGTTAATAATAAATGGCTACTTTGTAATATTTAACCGAATTCTCGTATACGGCTAACGAAGATTTACTAGAATCGCTGTGAAATTAATTTTATTTTCATCGATGTAAGTTGAGTTATAGGAACTAATTTTAGGTCGGCCATTTCCTTTACCTCGAAAAATATTGGCGTAGAAATTTGAACACATAAAAACTGAATATCAGAACAGCGCGCATCGGTTAGTTTATGATAAATGGCGTTGTAGAAAACTTTAAGAAATATTTATTAGTTGTGATGTTTTTTGCTAATATAGGTGAAAGGGTTAGGTACTGGATAAAGAACTAGTTAAAAAATATTGTAAAGGTACTTTAAATATTTTAATTTCACCGTGGTTTGTTGAAATCGGTGGAAAAGGAAAAAATATAACAATGATTTTGTACATGGAACAAATGATATTTAATGACACTAAATCGTTAAATCAAATTATTTCTTTATAAACTAAACCATAAAGCAAAGTATTAAAAGATATCCGAACATCCTCTATAGGGAAAAAAATACAAATTTATATAACATTATACGTTCTAACATTATACCTGCTATAAGCATGGTTTGTATTTAATACTAGCTGTGCCCGCAACTTCGTCTGCGTGGGAAGTATTTTGGTAGAATTCTTTTATTCCTATGAATAGAGTTGAATCCACGTGTTCTGTGGTTGAATCGAATAAGTGCTTAATGCGGATCGGTGAGTGTTCACGTTGCTGATGCAGCCAGGACTAACAGCTTAAACAGTGCTGGGCACAGTGCTCAAGATAATAATGTTTTGGTCACCCATCCTGTCCTTACGAATGTAATTTTTCTATCTTTTTTTTCGTTTCTTGCGCTCTGGTTGTCGCCTGTGTCTGAGAATTTTATTCGTACTTTGAAACTGCCCTTCTTTTGTTTTTGATATTTTAAAATTATTATTATTTATCTAGTTGAATGCACAATCAGTTATTTATTTTTCTATTTTCTGAAAGAAGTTGCCTGGAAGAAATTGCTTGCTAGCGATGAGTTTGTCGTTTGTACTTAGTTATGTAAAATAAGTATTCATGTATGTCCTTGTTTATTTCACTGCAATTTAAACCGAATGCGCTAACACACTACGCCATCGGACCTCTAATACCTAAGATATACTTATATTATAAAGGGGAAAGATTTGGTTGTTTGTTTGTTTGCATCGAATTTGCTACAAAACTACTGGACCGATAGTTTCAGAGAGATTCTACCTACGGGAAGCTTCATCACACATGTCATAGGCTATAATTTTGCGGCAAAGTTGCGGGAAAACAGTTAGTTCATTATACCTTGTGAAAACTTATCTGCGGTACGCCTGTGGAGTATGAAGGCAACACGGGTTGGCGATAATCGAAACTACTTTCTCGATCTCTATTGCACAAACTGCGAACTCTTTCAGAGACCAAGCGCATTTCTCTATCAAATCAAAGTTTAATACTCATACCATACTGCATGTATGTTACGGTTAGCAGTTAGACGCACTATGCGATCTTCAGAAGTTTCCTGAGATCAAACGCTTGTTGTATGAGTTCTCCCAGAGCTCAAGAGAATGTCCCTGACGGTAAATGCTTCAGATTCAACTTTATAGAGCATGAGCCTCGCGATGGGTAGTTAAATACGCTTCGCGTTATTCAGGTGTTTCCCTAGACCGAACGCATTCCGTCCAATCTCTTTCTTTGTCAATAAAAGTCTGTCGGTACATGTCTGACGAAAGATACGTGGAGTTTTATTTATTAATGATATAAAAAATATATACATATTTTAATTTCGACTTTCCACACTCGAAGGAAATCGTCTACTAACACGTACTTCCGAGAGGTGCTTAACTGAGCTTCCGTCAGATTTGAACGGCCCTCATCATCATCATCAGCCCTTTTACGTCACCAACTGCAGGAGCCTTTTGGATTAAGGAGGATGGGCCACAACCTTCCATGAGGGCCCAATGCGAAATGGAGGATATCAACGACTGCAAATACAACAGCTTTACGTGCCTTACAAAGCTTGGAGTTGCTTGAAATAATTTTTTTTGGTCACCCTTCCTGTGACCGACCTTTGTAAATTTATTTATTTATTTATTTATTTATTTATTATTTAATTAGGTACGTCAACATCATACATATTTAACCTTTATAATACAATATTTAAACAATTACAATTTCTGATACATATGACAATTACAGACATACACAACATTCATTTATTTATATTATTGCACATTCAAATCCTAAACACTAAATCAATAGTAATAAATTAAATCAATAGAACCAAAATTAATTCAATTAATCAAGTCAAATTAAATTAAAAAAAAAAACAAATAATTTAATCAAAACAAAACAGCTTAAATTTATATTTATATAATGTAATGCAAATGTCAACACACCATCACACGTCAATATCCCAACATCCATTTGGTCAGTTCCCCCCTAAACTTCACCAACGGGTCGGCAAAGATATCGACATCACCGTGGCACATACTAAATTGGTTATAATTTTTGCATATTCTATAGATTGGAGAATTTGATCCTGTGTTAGTTTTGCAAAAAGGTACGTGGAATATTTTTGCGATAGATTGTCTGGGGTAATTATAAGGAACCGATAAACCAATTTGATTTAAAATGTCTACAGAATCAATCTGACCATTGATAACTTTATGTAGGAAAATTAGGTCGTGATTTACCCGACGTTCTCGTAATGTCTGTATATTAAAAAAAGACAACCTTCTCTCATAAGGACATCTATACGATATACCGGGAGAGCAAAAAGCGAGATACCGCGTAAATGCGCGTTGGACCGATTCCAATCTTTGTGAGCTTATACTATAGAATGGGCTCCATACTGTGCTCGCAAACTCGAGATTACTACGAACTAAGGAATTATAAAGCAGGAGTTTGGTTTCAATTTTCTGGAAATCCTTCGAGTTACGCCTTATAAAACCCAGCATCTGTGAGGCTTTTCTTGTGACTAAGTCTATATGCGCATTGAATTTTAGTTCGTTATCTATCAATACCCCCAAGTCGCGCATTTTATCGACCTCCTGTAGCTGAATGCCATCCAGTTCGTAAGTATAATCCAACGGGACTTTTTTCTTTGTGAATTTTATATGGAAGCATTTATTGACGTTTAGTGACATGTCGTTAAAAGTACACCACCGCGATATAGCATCAAGATCTCTTTGAAGTAATTCACAATTTGAGGGTGTAGCTTTTATGTACAATTTTAGGTCATCGGCAAAAAGAAGGAATTTAGAATGCTTTATTACATTTTCTATGTCATTGATAAAAATCAAGAACAAGACTGGTCCAAGGTGAGAGCCCTGTGGCACTCCCGATACAGCATAATATGTATGAGACTTGTACCCACAGGTGACAACTATTTGAGACCTGTTCGCCAGATAGGATTTAAGCCAATCCAAGAGCGACCCACAAATTCCGTTTGATTCCAGCTTACGTAGAAGCAATGAATGGCTAACCCTATCAAATGCGCTTTTAAAATCTGTATAGATAGCATGAACTTCATTACCTCTGTCTAATTCCGCACTCAAATCGGACACAAATGATACCAAGTTAGTTTCCACAGATCTTCCTCTAAGAAACCCGTGTTGATGCATAGAAATAGTGTTTCGAATATGATGAGATATAATCGGAGTTACTATGGCTTCAAAAAGTTTTGCAAAACAGTTCAGAATAGATATCGGTCGGTAGTTTTGGACGTCAGTATCATCCCCCTTTTTCAATAAAGGCACTATTCTTGCCTGCTTCCACATTTGCGGGAATATGCCTCCTTGAATTGAGCTTTTAAAAATGATTGCTAGTGGTAAACTTAAAGCAGAACCACACCGTTTAATTACCAAGGGATGAATTCCATCTGGGCCACTACCCTTTGAAATATCTATTTTCTTTATTTGCTTCAAAATATCCATCTCTGTTATTTTTATTCCATTAAGAAAACCATTTGGATATCCATGGAGGGGCATGTGTTCAGACCTATTTGTTTTGGTATAAACAGAAGCAAAATGTGTGGCAAAGAGATTCGCGATGTCCGCACCCGTATCGGCAATCGAGTCTCCCATATGCATATAACTAGGCAGTGAAGATTGACGTTTTCTTTTTTCGTTAACAAATCGCCAGAAAACCTTGGGATTGCGGTTTATATCGGTTTCGATTTGATTTTTATAGGAGGAAAGACATTTTTTGTAAAGCAAACCGCAACGATCACGAAGCAGTTCAAACTCCAGTTTGTCCCGTGGATTTTTTGATAATTTATACCGTTTACGTAATTTGTTTTTCTCAGCAAGTGTCTTTATAAGAGAATTGGAAAACCAAGAAGGAAAGCTGGATTTTCGATATTTGCGTGCTGGCGTATATTTCGATATGGCAGATCCAAGAATAGTGTAAAGAGTAATTACCATATTATCGACATTTTGGCCTTCAAATTCACGTTGCCAACTTATGTCACTTAATTCTGAGGTCATACCATTAAAATCCGACTTGAAGTAGTTATAATCCGAGCGCGGTTTTGGCTGTAAATAAGTCATTTTAGGGAAAGTTAATGTTATTAGTAAGCCAGGGTGATGTGGATCCAGCTTAGACAATAGATCTAGCGGTTTAGTAACATTTGCATTAATCGAACTACACAATACTAGATCTAATATTTTGCTATTAGCATTACATATTTTGTTCATCTGATACAGGTTGTTAGTTGCTAGAAAATCTACAAGTCTTATGTCCAGTGCGGTTGTGTAATTAGATGGCATTGCATAGGGCAAATTGTCGTCGTTAATCCAAAATATAGAGCCTTGATTAAAGTCTCCTACAACAATAACTTCATCAATATGATTGAGCACAATGTCAGTATTGTCGAGGAAACGGCATAAGGTTTCCATTTTGGCTGGAGGAGGGAGATATACAGCACATAAAGCCAGCTTTCGAACACTACCATCGATTTTTATTTGTAACGAGATCCAAAGATCTTCAGTTTCAGATTCCCACTGCGACATTCGGGTCGAAGCCAGGTCACGAGACACTGCCACCAAAATACCTCCCCCATCCAGCTTGGAATTAGAAGAAAATTGACGATCCCGACGATAGATTACATATCGCGAATCAATCAACTCCCCGTCATAGATCTTAGAATGCAACCAAGTCTCAGTAAATACAATTATTTTATACTCATTTTGCAGGATATTATTGCGGATATTGTTTGTTTTCGTTCGCATACCTCTAACGTTTTGATAATAGATATCCAAAGAATTGAATGCTACCTAATGAGTTCCACAATTATCATACCTGTGTTTTCCTGGGAAAACAAATTACAATCAAATAATCAGCTTAAGGCTATCAAAATTGCGTACCAACAATGCAGAACAGTGCTCATTTTTCCTAGCATAGATTCTTCCATCGCGAACCCACACAAATTTGTATGCTGCCTCTTTGGCTTTCTTACGCGCGGCAGCATGTAATGACTTATTTGTAGGCGTTAAATGTTCAGCAACATAAATTGATGATACCTCTCCAGAGTAGCCCAGGTGTTGAGTATTCAGTTTATCATGTTGTTTTCTATTTTTGTTAAATTTTTGAACTGCGGCCAGCAGCTCATCACGCTGACGAATACTCCGCAGCTTGACAATTACTGCCCGGGGTCTTTTGCTTTCTTTATTCAGTTTCGCGATTCTTGTAACATGCTGTATATCACTGTCTTGTAGTGGGTTTAAAGTTGCTTAAAAGTTGCTTAACAACTACAATCGCGAGCCATAGCGTTTATTCAGTACACCACCAAGCTACTCTGAACCGATCCTCAGACTCACGTAATATAATATGTGTTGTGACAAATGAATAAACCATTGTTTCCGGCGAAGACTGAAAATACTAACTTCGAAGTACGAATCTACAGCAAATTTGTATATTAAAAAAAAAACAAAGTAGTATTATTATTACATAAAAAATTGTAATAAGACAAAAAAAAATATCAATCGAGTTGTCTTTACCTTCTTAACTTCAGTTGACGTGAATCTAACTTTTTTAACGTCATGGAAAAGCTTCTGACATTGTCTCTGCTACGTGGCAAGCAACAGGGGGTGAGTAGGATTCTCCTCCGTGAACCCGATAGTGAACTGCCCTCAGTGGCGTAGTGGCTTATGGCCGTGGCCCGCGATCGTTGTCGTTAAGCAACTTTCGCAAGGGCCGGTCACGGGATGGGTGACCAAAAAATTATTATCTCGAGCTACTCCGTGCTTCGGAAGGCACGTTAAGCCGTAGGTCCCGGCTGCTTTGCAGTCGTTAATACCCTCCTATCCACATTGGGCCAGCGTGGAGGGTGGCCAGCATGGATGGTTAAGGAGGATGGACCATGCCCATCTTCCTTAACCATCCATAAGGAAGGCCTCACCTTGCAGTGGGGACGTAAAAGGGCTGATGATGATGATGATGACACCGTCTCATGGGAGATGAAACCCGGCAAGCTATGGCCGCGTCACCAGAACACTCAAGTATTGGCCTTGACATTGGTCCCCTTGCAGATGGAATATTGGATAGGCTCGGGTAAATCGAGTGCCTCTCTCAGACAGACGAAACCGTGCAATGCGGGAGCTGCCAACCACCTCCGCTAGCCCCGACGACGACATGAACCTAATGTGATAAAAATATGCGTTCACTGTAAATTACTCGATGCTTAATTGCATCATTGAAAGGCTTTACTTGCTTGTTATCCTACTCGCCTGATCGTATACCACACGTCCATTATAACCTGAACCCTATTTAATATCATTGGCCATTTATAAATGAGGTCAACTTACTTTGGAGTTATCAAAATTTTGGATTTTTTATTTTTATTTTTCATCATACAAATTATCATTTTATAGACAATATTAATTCGTAGCTGGGTGGCGCTACGGATAAGCGCCACTGCGCACGATCGATATTGCTAAGCAATTTTCGCAAGAGTTGTTCACGGGATGGGTGACCAAAAATTATTAAACAAAGGCCTGTGGCCCTGCAGTTTGACTGTCAAAGAGTTAATGATGATGATCAATATATCAAAGACGAAAATTTAATAAAACAGTTAATATTTCATAGCAATTTTGGCGACCATGTCACTTCAAATTGACATAACTTTTTTATTTGTGAACCGATTGAAATAAATCTTACACTAAATGTTAACGGAAGAATACCGCAATATAATAGTGAAAACTGCATTTCAATCGGTTCAGCCGTTTCTGAGATTATCGTGCACAAACGCACAGACAAACAGACAAACCGACAAACAGACAAAAAATTTAAAAATCATTATTTTGTGTTCTATTACGCTTATAAATATCCCTCATAACAGTTTTTTTTCATATATCTTCAATGTACAGACATCGATCGGTTACGTTTTTATTATAGTATAGATTAATAGTGCGAGTACTATTCTGTTATTAATCACATCAAATCAAATCAATTTCTTTATTGGCCTTGTAACAGAGAATGTTTCACTAGGTAAGTCATTAATATATATTCATTGTCATTTAAGAATATGATATAAACTGTTATAATGTCATGATTATTAATAAATATAAAATAAATTATTTCAAATATAAGTATGTGTAGAATTTCAATAATAATATAATATTAAAAATAAACATGATTAAAATAAATTGTCATTAAATTATTAATTCAATCGGATATTATTTCTAACGTTACTATCATTTAAAATCTACGAAAATGAGGATTCAGTCAATGGCATATTGATAAATTCTGTAAGTGTATAAAAGGCATTTTTTTCAAAGAACATTTTAATTTTTCTTTTAAACTTATTAATCTCTAAATTCATTATTGAAATTGGTAGTTTATTGTACATAAGTAATTTATTGTATTTTCCTTGTTTTTATACTTTGGTGAGTCGCACCTTAGGTAATATCAATTTGTGTTTGTTTCTAAGGTTATATTAGTGTATATCCATGCTTTTGACATAGCTTTCCCTATTTTCATGAATTTCTAATAAGCATTTATATATGTACAATGATATAACAGTCATGATTTTATATTTCACAAAATGCTTCCTTGCTGATTCCCTTCTTTTATTTCCAGCTAAAATTCTTATTGCTCTATTTTGTGCTATGAGTACTCTCTTAGCATTAACGCTGTTTCCCCATACTGTTATGCTATAACTAATTAGAGAATGCACATACGCGTAATAAATCGTTATCATAGTTTGACTGTCAGTAAGCGGTTTTAATTTTAAAAGAGCATAGTTTGCACTTGCTAGCCTTTTGCATAATCTTTCAATGTGAGGAAAATGGCTCAAAACATAATCAATTATATGACCCAAAAATAAATGTTCTTGCTTAACGTCATTTTTATGTACACGTGATTTATGTTTAATTATAATACTTTTGTGTGTATTTAGCAAAATACCATTAGCCAGAAACCAGTCTTCCAAGTTTTGTAACACTTCGGTAATCCTTTCATCTAATGCGTACTGTATATTTTCTTTTACTCCAACAAAAGTGTCATCGGCAAATAGATTTACGAAAGCCCAATCGGGTAGATTACTGTTAAGATCATTTATATATACAAGGAATAAAACAGGGCCTAACATTGAACCCTGCGGTATACCTATAGTCAGATCAGCACTGTCCGAACGTACTCCGTCTACTAACACTATTTGTTTACGATTTTTTAGATAATTTATCATCATTTTTAGTTCTTTACCGTCAAAACCATAATATTCAAGTTTTTTTATTAATATATCATGTCTCAAAGAATCAAAAGCCTTTGACAAATCACAATATATACTGGCGCATTTTTGCGACTTATCTAGTGCATCTAATATATAATAATTAACATTTCGAATAGCCATTTCTGTAGATTTTTTCTTCCTAAACCCATATTGAGCATTTGAAAATAGATTATTATATTCGAAAAAATTTACTATATATTCTTTTATTATATTTTCTAAAATCTTTGATTTGTATCACATCTTTCGCCTTTTTTATGTAAAGGTATTGTTAGTCCAATTTTCAATACATCTGGGTCTCTCATAAGAAAAAAAAGTTTTTTGTGCACCTTCACAATTTAATTTCACTTTATATCTTGTTTAAATTTTTTTTATCAATCCATTTATTAACATTTAAATTTCACTTTAAATAATTTCTTCGGCATTGAATCCCATATCTTTCACTGTCCACTGTTCATCTAGACATTCAAAACAAATCCCATCTTCTTCACAAACAGATAACAGATATTTGATCTTTTTATTTACACTGCTTCTACAATTTAGCAAACACTAATATAGGTTTATGGCACTATGATAAACCATTTAAATATGAATGTTTTGATTGAAACTTAAACTGTGATTTTATTATTTATTTAAATCCGGAGTTGACGGAGTTGAACACGGCACGGCATTCGAGTGGGTATAATTTTTTGTATGGTGAAGGGTTCTTCAAAGACCAGAAGGGTCAGCTTTTTCACCGCAAAGTGTTCTACCCATTAATGGGCGGAACCGAAAAGGCCTCCTCTTCTGGTCTTGTCACTTGAGAATTGGCTCTCCTCTAGGCAAGAACTGATTTGGGCACCACACCACATACGAATATGTCTCCACCGAATTGAGTCCCGATACATTGCACCTGAGGCAGATACCATTCTAGTCTATTTGTGACAGATCTGCCAAGTATGGCCCGTGCTCATATATTTAAAGCACTTTATTGGTAGAGTGTCTACAATGCAAACACGGATGCTACTCCAGTCCACCAGAAAAAGGCCCATATCCACCATTTTTCTCGCTGCCACAAGAAAGCAACAAACGATGGTCGCGAACAACCCACCAGGAAAACCCTTGAGCTGCCCAAATGGCAGGGATTCGTGTTAGTTGGGATTCTACAGAGGGTCTCCGCTGTGACCTGCATCGCGCTTACAAAATAGTTCCAACTTACATTTGTGTAGTGAAATATATTGAATGTTGAATTGTTTGTGTAAGTAGAAATAAACATAATGAAGTGGAATGTGAATCCTTGAGATCACACAGGTAAAGCATTGCAGTAGATTGCAAATAATAGTCCCTTTAGCACTCTGAGATGTCTACTACTACAATCAATAACGAACCAGTAAGAAACTATTAATGATTACTTTGATTTTAAACGATTCACGCAGAGTCGTGGTAGGTTCGTTTCGACGCAGCAACATCGAAGTTCGCGAAGACTGCCGTTCGCTATCCTAGTCACTGAAATAATAACATGACTAGGTCAGCAATTTTTTTCTTAACCTCCTTAGGAAGTGATGGAAGGGAAATATTAATTTCCGTGGTAGTTTTACTTTTTTATTTAAGTTGATCCATCATCCGTATCACATAATCTCTTTATTCAGCCTTAACAGACGGGTGTCAAACTAGTTGAGCTTCTAAGTTAGTCACTTAAGTACTTAAGATTGATGTATTTCCTCCAGCGCGCGTTTCTTTTATATTCAAACAGATTGAAATCATGAAGCCTCGTGGGCTTCATATGATTTTGATCTTAGAAGAGATCTAATTCGCAATAATACGTTTTTGCGATCCGATAAGTAATCTGCTACGTGGCTTGGTTCACAAATCAATGTAATAATGTCGCTGTCGGAATATAAATGAACTGTGTCGTGACTGTATAGGGCAAGGTCTTTTTTTTAGTCAAGTCACAGAGAAAGTTTTAAAAATTATTGTTTATCAGTGTTACTTTTTTAGGGTACCGTTAGGAGAAAAATGGAAACCTACACTCCGTTGTGTTTGACTATTTGACATGGCTGATTTTCTCTTTATTTGTAGGCTTTATTAAGAGCAAATTAGAAAATAAAAAAATGAACTATATGCATTTTATAAAGGTTAGTTGCGAAAAAGCCACGCACACACATATTTTTGGACTTATGGTTATTGATTTGAATGTATTAAAGAAAAGAATAGGAAATTGATCATACTCGTGATCTCTGAATGTAATTCATTTCCTAAAAAATACGGAAAAAAGTGCTTTACAATAGATTTTTTTAGAAAAACTTATTAGGTTATGGTTTGCAATTTAATATCTGCGCGAAAACCTCTGCATGCGAGCACGATTCGCACTTTGCTGGTTTTTTTTATTTTGATTTTGGTTAGTAATATGCTACTGCTACAAACCCTATTTTATTTTTATTTGTTTTTTTCTGCATAAATATGGAGAGTACAAAATGTAATAATTTATTTTCTAGTTAACAGACATATTTACCAGAGACTGGAGAATAAATTGTAATAATCAATGAATTATAATAATAATCATGGTATCTACAAAATGTCAAAAAAATAATTCAATTTCATCAACATAAAAGTGAGATTTCAAAAAATATCACAATGCTTACTTGGGTCGGTTACACATTGGATGCGTTTCGTTTCACATTTCAGGTAGGTATATAAATTCAAAGTACAAATGGTAGTAAATTTCTTTTATTTTATTTAAGTAAAGAAAAATTCTGTGTATGAACTAACGCTCCAGGTGTTGAGTCACGACATATATATATATGCCTGCCAAAAGTATCGAATCTAATCATTGGATTTGTAATTATGTTATCAGTGTTATTTCTAGTTTGTGTGTTGCGGTGCCTACGTTTTCTCAGAAACTATAATATGGGGGCTTTAGCTATTATGTTGGAATCTGAGCAATATATGTGATGTTGTCTAATATTAATTTATATTTAGTAATTCATCTAGTTTTTGCTTCATGATAGCTCGTTGGGCGTTATTGACTAAGTACACTACTTATATTATTATGACAAGACAATATTTCAAGTTACTTTAACAAATGAATATCATACTGGAACATCATATGTAGGTTAAATGCCATCTATTTTGCTCTACAAAAATAAAACAATTTATAAATAGAATTAAACATTACTTAAACTTCATTTAATACTTTATTTTTAAAAGGTGCAGTACAGTAGAAAGTGAGCTTCTTAATTTTTTTCTCCTAAAACCTAGGTACACTATATAGTCGGAGAGACTTAGATTATCCAAATATTTATTTAAATTTTCATGTTTTGTGAGAACACCCACAATTAATTTTACTCTCGTATCTACATATATATATATATATATAGTCGAGAGAAGTATTGGCTTTAAAATAAGAAGTGTTAATCACATAGTATAAAACAAAGTCGTTTCCTCTGTCCATTTCCCTATGTATGCTTAAATTTACGCAACGAATTTTGATGTGACACCTGAAAGACGAAAGAAAATCAAAATTTGTCAGCTCCGTGACATTCCATGGATGTTGAAGAAATTGACGATAGAACAAGAATCCCCGGCGATTTTATGTTTCGCCCCCAGAGTAGAAGAAAAACACATTACTCAATCATTTTATACGTTCTCCAAATATTAGGTAATCGAATAAGTACGTTATAGATCTCGAATAGAGGCACGGATGGGCAAAAAGTAATAAGATTTATTTCTGTCTGGCATATGTATTTATTTATTACTTAATAAATTATTTGTATCTGTGGAAGTATAAAGTAATATTCATTTGCAGTACATACTTCACACAAACCTAGGTACACTTTTGTTAGTAAATTAAGACAGACCCGAGGTAGTCGTACAGTATATAATAATAATAAAGCTCTTTCTTCCGAACTTGCTACAACTTTGAAGATACAAATTTTCAGGGTTTGTTTAGTTATAGTGTGTCTCGCAATTCGGTGTGCCTCCTGGCATAGGCCTCCTCCAGCTCTCTTCACTGAACTCTATCTTCTGCTACTCTGGTCCAATAAGGTCACAAGGTTAGGCGGATATCGTCATTGCATCTTATTTTTGGACGCCCCTTTCTTCTAGTGTCCTCTCTTAGGTATCATAAAGTTACTTGTTTGCTCCATTTGTTTGTTTTGCAACGTAGCATATGTCCTGTCCAGCCCCACTTAAAATGATTTTATCTTTGAGTCTGATTCCCAACATGCTCTTTTCCTTTGCCCTTTGTGTACTAGTCAGTCTCTTTGCTTGTCTGTTAACGCCCATGACTCACAGACGTAAGTCATACACGGGAGGATACAGGTATTGAAAGTCTTTGTTCTTCATTATTTCTCTTAGAGACCTGTATTTTTTCCATCCGCAAGCTATTATTTTATTAATCTCCTTAGACATAGAGTCCTCGGAAGATATAATTTGACCTAGGTAAACATATTCCTTCACATATTCTAATTTTTTTCCGTAGACCTCTATGTTGTCTTCTGAAAAGTTGGTCATCAGTTTTGTTTTGTCTGCATTCAATTCTAAACTTATGTCTCTGCTTTTTTCCTCTAAGGTTTCTAGCATGTGTCCTAGTTTTTTGGGGTCGTACAGTAACTATTCTGTAATTAAATCAGCATTGCACACTACTGCCACAGCATAGAGGTATTAACCGATGAATAAAGATTGTATTAACCGATTTCTTAATCGAATAACCTTTTATTGGATATTTTTATGGAGTATGTAATTTTTTTTTCAGAAATGTGCACCGATTTCTAATTATTATTAAACCGAAATTTTAATTAACCGAAATTTAAAAAACCGAAATTTTATTATTAAACCCAAATTTTAAAGATTTTGAAGGGTGTTTTAATATATAATATATAAAACACCCTTCAAAATCTTTAAAAATAATGCTCGACTCTAAGAGTTACATAATTCACAATCGCTATCGCTAACTTTGAAGGTGGTCGCGATAGATTTTAAAATATAAAGGCGGTCATAAATATTCTATTTTATACATAAAAGACGGGCGGAGGTTTTATGAAGATTATTGACGATAACAGCCCAACTTATAAGTTTTTGAATTAGATGAATATTCTTCCGTAGCCTAGTGGTTTGCACGCCGATTTCAATGTGTCGCCATCTCTGAGGTCCCGGGTTCAATTCCCGGTCGGTTTAATGTAGAAAATGACCTTTTCTATATTGTCTCGGATCTGGGTGTTGTGTTAGCTTCGTTGTATCAGATACTCCATAATACGGGGGCTATAGCTACTCATTTTGGAATCTGACGAATGTACCTATGCAATGTTGTCTAATATTTATTTATTAAAAACTACATATTTTTAATTTTTTTATTCTAATAGTTTCGGAATAAATTGACTGTGACGTACGTATAGGAAAACGTAACGAATATATAAGCTACGCAACACTAAAAATAAAGTCCTAGCAAAACAAATTACGTGATCTTGTTCAAAATACCATAATGAATATAAATTTTGCAATTTCTGACCAACGTGTAATGACCATTGATTGGTTATTCATAGATAAATGTACCTGTACATTTATTTACTAACGGTAGTACCTTAGTTATTTTATGTTGATAGTCCATTACTACGTCTAATGGACATGAACATTAAGTGTAATGCTTATAAAGTGGTGCGTAATAATAGTACTGTTCAGATATTTCTTTTTTACTTCAATAACATTTTCTTGAATAAGCTTTTGAGATGCTAAGTATCATTTATCACTTTTTTAAAGTTTGAAATTCGGTTCTATTTTTTTTAAGTTTATGAATAGTGTATGTATAATAATATTATGATATCAATGCGTTCGTATAGCAAGGTATTAATTTCATTCTTAACACAATTCGAATTCGGTTATGAGATCACAAACTAATGAATATATCCGACACCATTGAGTTTTGAAGAAGACATTGCAATAATAATATTGGTAGTATATAGGTAGATAATAATATTATAACGAGTTGTGATCATTGTGTAAAAATTTGAGCCATGGAGACTCAATTTATTTTTCCGAAAACGAAATTTTGTCTATTCTCTGAAATTCAGATACCACTTCAAAGAAACACGTTTTAATATTATAACTTTATGATATAACGGAGGTAAAACCTGACATATACACTTCACGAATGTTATTTTAACAAAATTATAATAAGGATTCGAATTCTCCGAAATTTTCCGAGGCATACGCTTTCAACTACCAGGTTAATTCGTACGAGTTGTAACAACACTGTTTACATTGAGATTTCATGGAAATAGATATTTTTGCCGCGAACTTAGTTTGAATGTTCTATAGAGTTTCGTGTCCATGGAATCTCTGGCTTTTGTCGTATTTGTTCACGCGAAATATGATTGGCTCGCAGCTCTCTGGTAACATGAACAATAAAAAGTGTTGCGTAATCGATCGCGCCGAGCGAGCATCGCGGTGGGAAACGAAATACCGACATTCTTTACTTTTTGGCGCCACTTTTATCACAGATAAGTCTGAAGTTTGAAAACTTTTATAGAATTGAAAAACTTCGCTTCGGACTAGATTTTGTTATAAGGTATGTGACATCACGTTGAGAGGTTAAAAATATAAAATTGTAAGTATCACCACCAGCCCTTTTACGTCCCCACTGCAGGGACTAAGGCCTTCCTTATGGATGGTTAAGGAATTGAATTGTAATGAATTGTAAGTATAATAAAAATAATTTAAAGAAAAACAAAAAACCCGACTGCGTAAAAAAAAATCATGAAAAATTAACTTAAATTAAAACTAAAAAGAAAGAAACAAGCTCAGCAGTTAAGAATTCTGTTAAGTAATACTAAATAACTACACAATTGAAATAGTTTTATAATCGATACACACATAAAACAAATAACAAATTCTAATGCAGAACAGAACGACTCATAGTCGGGGCCCCTTGTAAAATTTGAATGGTAATGACTATCTATCAAACGAAAGGACCTAAATCTATAATGTTTACTTTATCACCATATTATTATTGAAATGTATCGTTTTCACGATTTTTCAGTAATGAGATATTAGTCTTGGAACAGAAAGTTGACGGGGACATCAAATAATTTCCACTTCATTATCCGCGTCCCCTAGAAACTGAAAATTGATAGATTGCAACTTTTTTCATGATGTTTACCGAAACAGAGTTTGAAAGGTTATCTCTGAGTGAGTCGATCGGCGAAGACTTTGTTTGTTACATTAGCATTTTTATCAATTTCAATATTTATTATTGTTGACGCGACCAATATTGACAACGCGGGTTTGCACCTTTCCAGGTATGGTAGCCATTTTGAAAATGATAAAATTTTCTCATTTATGATAATTATGTAGGTACAATATGGGTGTAGACAGTAAATAAAAACTTTTTTTTTTCTAGTAACTATTACCCACATTTATGCTTATTATATTTAGAAAAATAAACTAATTATATAATACTCATTGTCCCGTGACTGCAAACAGTGCGTGACGTCACGCCCTTTTTATATTAGAACCGAGAATTCAACCTCATGCATACATAGAAAGATATTCGTTTTAGACTCATAGCGACATCTGACAGAAATATTGAAAATTTTATTTTTTATTTTTTTTCCTTATTATGTATATTAATGATACTCTTTGTAAAAGTCATTTTTTAGATAATAATATTATTATTATATTACATTTTAAATAAAATAAAAAAAAAGTTGTCTACACCCCTATTATGCTATTATGTAGTTTTATATTTCAAGAGGAGATTGTACCTTTATAATACGTGTGATAAACGGAAGAATATTATTGTTTTTTAAGATTAAGGGGTTATGCAGTTTATTATGGAACTGTAGTCATTGCGACCAACAAATGTTTTGTGAACGCCGCCAAAGTCATAGTAGCTTTTTAAGCCTGGTCTAAAGAGCTTAGCTTCTAAGGAGTCTAAAATATTCTTGGCTTTCCGAGCTTTAATATCATTTGGGCTAATTATATGTTTTGTTTGTAGATCAGCGGTCCACATTCACACGGGAGATATTTTGGTGTTTCACGTTGTTTATAGTACCTATAGTACCTAAATGTCAGTGTCATTTAATTTCAGGAGAAATTGGTGGCTCTTTAGTTTGCCACTGAGCGAGTAATTTCTAGTGAATTTAAAAAGTGGTGTCGTTGCATCCGCAATCGTTGACGTATTTCCAAGTACTTTTTAATGTAAAGATCTCAATGCTTGGGAGAGCCAATGTTTTTTGCCAGAGATGCCTACTCTGTAAATGCTAGCTTTCGCCTCTTTCATTTCGCTCGTGTATAAATGTAGGGGCGGTAAGTTAAGCAAATCATATATAGTCATAGACGAGCAGCACTTGGTGTGATGGACATTGCACAGTTACCATAAGGCACTCTGTTCTTTGTAAGCTATTTAGCCTGTTAATTACCGTCGTTTGTGTAGCTTTTTTCCACCATACAACGCTGGTATATACCAGCATTGGCCTAACAACGGCGGTGTACATTCATAAGAATAATTTGGGATTTAAGTCTTATTTAATTTCAGTTACAGTATTATGTATGTCTACGTGAGCTTTTGGTCGAATGTGAGGTTTAAATATTTAACTTCAGTGGAAAAAAGGTATTGAATATAAAAATAAAAGTATTGATAAAGAAAATATCCCTCTCATGCAGGGCGTTACAAGTTTATTCAACTTTCGCTTTTTTCTGAATCGAATTCTCACAATGGAGGGAACGAAACAATAACGTGCAACTGTCATTTCGCTATTTAACGCGGGATATAAACCGATGCAGATTTTCCGTAAGCTGTAAAGTTTTTCTGTAAGCCGTAGCTTTGTCTATTACACTATACAGAGGTACAAAGACACAAATTCTCTGCAAGATCGCCAAAGGAGTGCTCGGCCACGCTCTGTGAGGACACCTGCGAACATCAAAATCATCCGAAAGAGACTTCGCCGAAATCCATGTCGCACTCGAAGTTGAAGAAACTCGCTGTGCAGACTAATATTTCGCGCGTTTCAGTAAACAGAAAACTGAAATATGATCTTAAGGTAAAGGCCTAGTCCTAGGTAAAAAAGTTCACTTTTTAAATGAACGTCTTCGTAAGTTACGACGCGAACGTTGTCCATTGCTGCTAAGGAGAAACGATGCCAGGAACTTTACCGACGAGAAAATTTTGACTGTTGAAGAAAAAAGTTCAACCACAAAACAATAAAGTGTATGCTAAAAGTAGCAAGGATGTCCCAGCTTCTGCACGGAATGTCTCGCGCATTCATCATCCGGCTAGTGTGATGGCAGGTGGAGAGTTTCATATGAAGGTGTCACTCTGCTCCATTCTGATATGTTATTTCACAATAAGGATTGGGTTTTTCAGCAAGTTAGTAATGAAATCGGCGTCATCCCATAAGGCATAAAGCACCCAAGCTTGGTTGAGAGACGAGTGGCTCTCCTCTAACCCCAACCTTAACCCGCTGTATTATTTTTTATGGACTGAATTAGAACTCAGGGCCTGCCAAAAGTACCACCCAAACTTGGAGCACTGAAGCGAATCCTTGTTCAAGAAGCAAAGCAAATTCCGCTAGAAAAGATTCGTGCCGCCATTGATGATTTGCTTTGACGGTTTCTAAGGGCCTGTATTAAAACCAAGGGCGGTCATTTTGAAGAAAATATATATTTTGTTGTTGATCTATTTAATGGTTACTAAAAGTTTGAGAAATATAAGTTAATTTACTTTCGTCTCAAAACTTATGAACACACGAGGTATTTTACGTGTTCCTTCTCTCAGCTTACTGAGTTTAAAATTCCACCATGGTATTCTGTTATTCATGGTTTTCAGAGGACAACTGTCTTCAGAAGAGATTTTCGTAGCTTCGGTTGGTTGACCAATAGTGTATCCAAGTAATCCACAATCGTATAGATTTAGGTATTTCGTTAAGTTTATCCCGGAGATTTAGTTTATATAATCCCCAGTTTGTGTCTTCGGCTTCCCTAAAACTTATATTTTCGTATTGGTTTGATGTACTCGTATTTAAGTCAGGTTTGATGATCTGATGGTCGGATATCGAGGTTTCATTACTAACTGCCAGTTGTTTATCATCATAAAAGGAACATACTTGCATTAAGTTAAATAAAGTAAAAATGGCCCCAACATTACAGAAGCAGCAGAACAATATAAGTTTTGAGAATCTCGGGTAATACTTTCAATTCCCCGGAGGAAGCACGCGATAAGACTTGTATTCTATTAAACTGAAATTTTAAAGTTTTATATGATATTTTGAAACATAATATGTAACTTTATACAGGAAAAGAAAAATACATAGTCTCATAATTTGAATGAATACTTAAGTAGGCATTGTCATTGCTGTTTCTTACTTTCTGCTAAATGTGAAAAAGAAATGAACACACTGAAGAATCAAATATAGAAAAAAAATATTAGAGAAATCCATTACAAAATAAACATGAGAAAATTTGTATGGTGGTGATAGATGTTTGTTACTCTTTCCCGCAAAATTTTTATCCCACATAACGGTTTCTTAGGGATAATTATACTGTCAAGTCATTGTGTAACTACGCGGGCGGGAATGTGCATGCACTTGCGATGGGTTTGTATGATTGTAGAAGTTTAAATTTTGCGGCAAGTAGCAAGCGTGCGGGAGCGATATTATATTTTTTTATTACACATAGTACCACATATAAATATAGTTTTTTACAATAAAACCCTTTTAATGTTAAAACTTTACGATCGAATTTCGAGCGCTGTGGGAGACCACGTTAGTGTTTTTTATACTTGAAATATTTTATTTGTTCCCGCTGATTTTGTTTACTTCCATATCACAGCATGTATTATAGCTATAAAATAAGAATAATAAATAAAATAAATAAGTCGGCTCGAACCGTATCATAAATATAACTGCGTAAGAATTTCTCTTGAAATGGAGAGCTACCTTTTTGTTGATACAATAAAAAACTTCTGAATAACTTTCAAATAGAAAGTATAAGTTTTATCAAATTAAGAAAGTTCACTTAGAAAGAATTTCAGCTTTTTGATTTGTTGTCGTCAAAACCATTATTCAAATCGAACTAAAGAGATGACCCGAACTCTGAACTCAAGATTTAATTTAAAGGGACTTTTGGGATATCATTATTATTGGTTTCTACTCCTGTGGTAAAGATATATCAATATTAATATTTTATAAAGAAAAGATTTTATTTTTTAACTACCTTATGGATTATGTGAGGAAAATAACTGAACTTTTCATCACGTGCTTTTCTACGTGTTATTAAAGTTCCGTACCTTAAGGTACCCTATTGGCTCCGCTATCCGTCAGAACGCTTGGTGTAAATCTTATTGTCTTTTATGTTCACCGTCGATCGTGAGCGCGTTAAGATTTTAGTATGGATTTTGTACAGAGCCCCTAGGAAATTACTAAGTACGAAGAACTATATATCTCCATACAAATTCATAATCCGCTCCCTAGTGAATGCGTTAGAGTAAAACTTACACTTACCTCTTAGCTGTCACCAGGGTCTATCTCATAAATCGTGATAACTTAATTACGTTGCTAATTCTGTTGCTGCTATAATTACATATGTAACGGTGTGCCGTACCACCGTTTATTTCGTCCTAGGTTTCAGCATTCAAACTTTTTGTCTTTGATATTCAACACCATTTCCTTTTATTATTTCACCTTTCGTAATTTGAAATTTTGCCTAATCTAATATGCTCTTTATGAATGTCAGTTCGTAAAAAAATCTTCTGTTGTGAACATGTTATTGTAAATCGCATAAATTTAAATATGAATATTATAATAATAAAGTTATTATGATTAAAATAGAAATTATATATTATTAAAATAAAATATATCTTGAAATATCGTCCAAGTTTAAGTATCAAGGCAAACCCAAAAAGGGATTTTTCTTTATCCTTTACTTATATATCAATTCTCAAGCTTAGTTAGCCCTTCATTAATCCGCCTAAGCATCGAACCCGTCACACATATACTAAAAACCAGCCAATTGCGAGTCGGACACGCGCACGAATGGTTCCGTACCACTATCCCATTAATATTATAAATGTGAAAGTTTCTTTGTTTGAATGTTTGTCCGTCATTCATGCCGAAACTACTGAACGGATTTTGATGAAATTCGGTATACAGATAGTGTATCCGACTTAGATAATACGATTTTTATCACACTTAACATTTCCCTAGGAACCACGCGGGCGAAGCCGCTGGTGAAAGCTAGTGTGTATATAAAAAAGCAGATGTTCAGCATTCATGATACAGCCTGATGACAGATGAACATACAGACGGATAACGCACCTAGTCCAATAGAACTTTGAGTAATAACTCAAAGCAGGCACTGGGCTCATGTAGGCCTGCTAACTTATCATACATGGCCCATTCATTATATTCGATTTCATACATATACTCTAATAGTGGAGACTATTGAAGAGATAAGCTTGTTATGATAATGGGCGTTAAAATTTACAAGACTTATTCAATTATTATAAGATTACCTACTAAGTCCTACAAGAGGTACCTCTTAAATATTATATAATTCTCTATAGGTATCCTCTTAAACAAACATTTAAAATATGAAAATTTTTGTTCATAATAAATTTTTACGTATTCGATAATAAAAGACAAAGTATGAAATATGTCGGGTTAAGAGATAACAAATTTCAGTCACTCATCCGAAAAAGATCCTTTGCGAAAGTAGCTTAACTTTCACAATCGTAGACTGAATAAAATTTTACGACGATTTTAAAAGAATAAATGTTTTCCAAGAGTTCGCATCCAAATAAACGAATTGGAAACTCGGAAAAATAAAAAGAATTATTTGAAAGAGATATATTTATTTGGAGGCGACCGCTTACTGTCTTTCCTCACTAACCTCGACGTTTTGAAACACACTTTATTTCCGAGGAATAGAGTTCCTTTTGTTGAAAGTTGTGTTTGTTAAATACATTATTTATTTTCCCGAGTATGTGTAACATGGCCTAATGTACGAATTGATTTAGATGTCGCTAAACCTTTATCTCTTTGGATTTAGCGAGTTTGACATAATGATATTATTCGAAGTGTGGAAATGTAATCTCTTTTCCTCATCTTTGCCTCCACAGATTATAGCCTATGTCACCCGAGTGTGATGAAACTTATAGGTGAAAGAATTTTGATAATCGGATCAGTGTTTCAGATGAACAAATAATAATGGCATAGTCATATGAGTAGAAGTAGAATGCCGGTTGTTTTGTGTGAAAACCGTTGTAACCAAATTCACACAGTAGTAGCTCGGTGGCGTAGTGGATAAGCGCCGCGGCCCGCGATCGTAGTCGTTAAGCAACTTTCGCAAGGGTCGGTCACGGGATGGGTGACCTAAAAATTATTATTTCGAGCTACTCCGTGCTTCGGAAGGCTCGTTAAGCCGTTGGTCCCGGCTGCATTTGCAGTCGTTAATACCCTCCAATCCACATTGGGCCAGCATGGAGGTCATGGCCCATCCTCCTTAACCATCCATAAGGAAGGCCTAAGCCCCTGCAGTAGGGACGTAAAAGGGCTGGTGATGGTGATGGTCACACAGAGAAAGATACTGTAGGGTAAATACACATAAATGGTCTTCGAAACTAATAAAAAAAAGTGTAAAGCACATTACAATTTAATTGTAATTCAACCTTGCTGCAATCATTGATATATAATATCAGTGGTGCCCTCTTACGGTCAGTAGTTGCACTAAAATAAACAAGAAGAATTGATTGCTATTAAAATTTTGTTTCGAAGGCGACAATGTTGAATGTTCCTTATACGTTTTATTGACCAATCAGCACGGAATAATTTAAATTAATTGTTTTTTAAAACTATGTTTTGATCTCAGCAAGTAAGAAGGCAAAGTGGCGGTAAAATATCTAATATTTAAATCGATGGATGCACATGCGTATCGTCATTTATTTAGTTATCGGATTACAGTTGTATAAATACTACGTACGTAATCGAGTAGCGTTCAAGATAGTCTTTGTATCGGAAACTTCGAGAAAATAAAAATTCACGGTTTAGGGTTGAACCTTACCAATGTTATTAAGCAAGGTTTAGCATTAGAGTGCACTAAGTGTTGGTCAAAATTCATATTATTAAACAGAGTTTTGATCGCAGCAAGATGTAAATAAAGGAAATACAGAAGATGTGTCAACTTTGTTAATTTTGCCACTCGATTAGGGTTGGAATCATATTTTTTCCTTAATAAATATAAGTATTGATTTTATGGTAAGCGAATTATAATATATCAAATCAAATATGGTAAGTACGTATTTTAACTTAAATATAGTCATATTATATGTAGCCTCTCTGGTATAGCAATGAGGAAGTATTTTAAGAAAAAAAAGAAAGTACTAAAAAGCTTTTCGCTAGATGGCGGCTCTAGCAGAAGTTGATTTTTGCAGGAAACGAATGGGCCGAAGAGCGTAATTTCCGTTCTTTTTAACTAACATATTCAAAAACTGAAACTTGCAAAGTTCAAACCTTAGATATCAAAATACGAAAAAGTACAAATAGAATATGAGTTGTTTATTAAGTTTTGAAAATTAATAAACTTTTATACATGAAAGAAAACCAGAATGGTTGTCATGGAGAAATCAATAAAGTACCGTAGCGACATCTAGTTTGATATCAGGAACTATTTTTTTTTATCTACTACGTTTACTACTTTATTACTTCATTGTAGAAGATTAATGTAGACTGAATAAGCGTTCACGTGAAAGTAGTTTAATGATGAAACCTTAAACATGATATATTATCTTTCTAATATTATTTATTATGTTTAAGTACCTATGTATGTATATAAATACAGTGGCGTAGCTAGGTAACCTAGGGCCCTGGGGCAAATAAAAAAATGGGGTCCACTGCTATCAAAATGGGTAAAGTAAAATCATTAAATATACAAATACTTTAAAAATGCTAAGCAACTTTATCATCAGCTCTTTTTTGGTATGGGCAGGTAATAAAACTATAAACACTAACAACACAAATTACAATTATTTTTATACTTGGTGTAGATATTGGGCAATAAAACGAAATAGAAAAGATTCAAGGGTTTATTATACATTTATTTATTCATAGATACGTTCATAGATAAGCACCAGCTTACTGTTATTGAACCTATCGCCATGCAAGCTATTTACAAAAATTATCCATAGAAATATTTTGTCCAGAAGTACTTGCAGAAGGCTGACTAAAAAACTTGTCGATTTTGGGCAATTTTTGTTTACTTTCTTCTCTTTCTTGGCGTTGTTTGTCTACCGCATGTGACTTGTATTTTTCACGGTATTTTGAGTTATATAGTGAGTAGCCGAAATCTATCGATTTCTTTACGTAACTATGTATACGTACTATAATCAAATAAAATTAAATTTTTGTATGGACCGGTACAAAAAATGTTTTGACATACGCTTACTTACTACTGATACATTAACTTTTTAACCATTCTCGAAAAAAATCTTGACTCGAAGTTCACAATCGCGAATCACAAAAACGCATATCGATAAATAATAATATAATATAATAAATAATATTGATATCCGACAAATGGATGAAAACATTAATAACACTGTCAACCCACACAAATAATTTCCGTTTTTATAACTTTGGAATTTCTCACAATTGAGTTGCCATGACTAAACTCGAGTTGTTACCTGTCATATTTATTTTGGAAATGGCAGAAATTTTCAAAAGTTGAGTTCGATTGAGATTTTCTGGTAAATATTCGAGGGCCCCCTGAGCTCGAGGGCCCCGGGGCACTGCCCCGCCTTGCCCCTTGGTAGCTACGCCACTGTATAAATACCATTCGCCAACTCAACTCACAGTGAAAGCTATTGAGATGAAGTATTGTTTTTATCAATTCTTACGTTTATCTATTTTGTAAAAGTATGTTTTCATTGGTAATATATTGATTCAATTCAATTATGAATAAATAAATCAGTGAATTGGTTTATGAATTACACTTGTTTGTCTAAATTACCTTTTTTTAAAATCATTTATTAAAGACAAACTAAATAAATTGTTAGAACTAAACCAATCAAGAGAATGATTCAATATAAAAACGATAAAAAAATGACACGATAAAAGGAAATAAATTAGTGATTGATAAAAAAAGGTAAAATTTTCTTATAGCCGTCGCTTTGCCTCTAACTTTATATTAATCCAAATGGACCTTAAGAGGCTTAACCTAATTGAACGCGATTTTTTATATAACTGTTGTGCTTTCTTATCAAACCTAATCTGTACTAATTAATAGATTTGACTATTTGTTTGTTTGCATTAAATAGGCTTTGACAAAACCGGATCGATTTTAATTTTTTTACACCCATGGGAAGCTATAGCGTGCGCGAACGACAGGCTATAATAGGATTCTGTCCTACAAGTGAAAATACAGGTTTTATATATTTATTTTTTTGTTCGGAAAATCTGAGCCATTTTATCTTTTTTAAATATTAACAAAATAAATTTTATAACCCTAATATGGAAAATATTACGCATTGAAAACTTGAAGAAAGTAGGGGTAATATTTGCTAAAATACATATGACATTAAATAAGTTACATAAAACGTTACAACTTTTATTATAACCGCTATAAACGTAAACGCACAATTAACAAAGATATTACAAGATTGCCCAGACGTCCATAAGTTTTTCGTCACCGTAGCACTGTTTGACGTCACTTAGTGCTTTGAATTTGTAGGGAGCGTTTTCGGCCGACTAGCAGCAGTTCCACAAACACAGTACCGTATCTTTGAAACTATTAATCGCCGACATGCTGTTACCTCTACCTTATTTCTCTGATATTAATGGACTATTTTTTTATAAAATATAAAAAAATCAACTAGCCTATTTAAGTAGGCCAAGTGGCGGTAAAATACCTAATAATCAAAATCTATGGACGCACATGCGTATCGTCATTTATTTTATTTTTATTTAAGTATTTAGTTATCGGATTAAAAATTATTGTATTAATAATACGTCCCTAATCAAGTAGCGTTCAAGATAGTCTTTGTGTCAGAAACTTCGAGAAAATGAAAGTTAATAGTTTTGGCTTGAACCTTACCAATGTTATTAATAAACAAGGTTAACGTTTGAGTAAATTTACGCTGAGAATACACTTAGTATTATTGGTCAAAATTCAAATTATTAAACGGAGACTCAGCACAGGTTAACCTAGGTTAACGAAGTTCTACGAGAGTAGGTAGTATTTACTCATAAAAGGTAGTAGGTTTGCTTATTCTCTGTATAATATGAATTTGGACTAATACTAAAATTGCAATTTTAGTGTAAATTTACTCTGACGCTAAACTTTGTTTATATGTAAATAGCACTATAAGTGACTATGATGTAAAAATGATTTCACCAATTTTCTTTTTTGTTTTAAGAAACAGTTTTAAGAAAATCTTATGATTTTAATGAATATTTCTTCATATATTACTATCCGATGATAAGACATACCTACATTGGATAAATCATTGTTTGCACTCTTGTTTTTACTTTGTATTATTACACAATAAGGCATGTTTCAATTTATGAAATCAAAAATACCGACCGAATCAAAAATTGACGACTGAACATGGTCCTGGGATGTTTGACATTCAATTCTGAAAATTCCAGGTCTGGAAAAGGTCCAGGTCGAAGGTTGAATGAGGTCCCGGGAATATTCACTACTTAAAAGTTGAACTATAAATTCAGTATTTGTTTCTTATATTTTACTAATTTAATTTACTAATTAATCTTTATATACAAAAACCATTCTTCAAATGTTTTATTGAAGGTATATTTAAAAAAATATTTCTTTCCTTGAGTGAAGACAAGTAATATCTCAGTCTACTGAACACGGAACCTGTAAAGGGTTCGAAATGTTTGAAAAAGGTACTACACTTTTTCAAGAAAACACACGTTAAACCATTTAAAGGTAATTTTATTGAATCATACTATATTGATATGTTTTACAAAAGAAGTTCTTCGTGCTACAAATAGTGTGATGATCAAACGAACTTACCAAGTGAAGTTCGATCAACATCCATGTGAAAAGCTTCGAAGCGGTTTATGGTTAACAAACACCCGGTCTCGGAATTGCGAACTCAAAGTTAAACACTTCTCAAGCTGTACTTAAACAGGTTTTTATGAATTTAAGTTGTTGAGAATAATCAGTTGATATCTTTCCCAATTCAGAAACCGACTTATGGTGTATCTAAATTGCTGTGAAACATGACCGATGATCAAACGAGCTTACCAAGTGAAGTTCAATCAAAATTACTAATAGAGCAACTTTATTCGAAGCAAATTAAAGATACACTATGTTATCCATGACTATGTTAACAATAAATCAAAAAGAATGAAGCTGGTAAACATAATTACGGTACATTATTGTGTATTTCAACTGCATTGCCTGTTTTCAATAATTCATATAGTACGCGGCTTATTGAAAACCGAGTAATTAAAACGACCATGTGGAAATCAAAACTCTGTGTGCGCAATACCTCTCTAATGAGTTTCATTTTATTTAGTACATAAATTTTAATTGAATGCTTCGTTTGTTTATTTTACGGTATCATTTTATTACGCGCGTTAATCGTTTCTGTCCTAACTCTAAATTTGAAATTAGTATTTTGCTTGCTAATTAATAAAATAAGGAAATTGAACTGAGAGTAATAAAGATCAAAAAGTTGAAATAAAATGCCTTCTCCTCTATTGATATTTAATAATGTTGCTTAAAAATAACTTGTGTAGTTTAAAAGAGAAAAGATAAGACAGCGTGAACCAACTTTGCTTTATACTTAGTTTAGATGTAGATTTAAAAGTTAATTCTGTTACGACCGCTAAATTGGAGCTTAATACTATGTAAATAAACTAAATAAAAAATATAAACGCGTATACTATGCATCGATAAAAGGAATTAGTAAAAAGATTCTTAAACAATCGTTTATCTATATATTGTAATGAATTAACATGAAGATAAAGGTAATGTAGAAGTTATTACAAATTATATAGTTAATACTCGAAACGACGATAGATGACGCCACATAAGTAGTTTAAAACATTATGAAATGCGTTTCTGTTTTCGTTATGAATTGATAAAAATAAAATTAAAATTCAAAATTTTTTTGCTTGTTATTATCAAGCTTTAACCTCGATTATTATATATTACCTGAAAAAAAGGAAAATTACTCTCCTATAATATTAGTATAAAAAATTGAGAGCAATGTTTTAAATATTCTAAATACCAATAATCTTAGACCGTCACTCTCGTTCTCCTCTTTTTATATTTTGGCATGTTAGCGTTTACACGACTTCGCCGTGTCACGTCAATGGCCTTTACACGTAAAGAGACGATTTAAAAAATATAATTACGAGATAAGTACTATAATATATCTCTAAACTCCAAAAAATATACAATATTGTTGCTAAAGAAGATTTTTAGAATGCTATGAATGAATTAATTGTTGCTTAAGGAGATGTTATAATACTGTGAATGAATTATAATGAGAGAGTATTAATTCCTAGGACTTAAGATAAAAATTTGAATGAACTGGGTTTCTTCATAATTAGTATACATTTTATATTAGTTGGCGAAAAATATTTTAAAGGAAGTAAGTCATCAAGAGAGATAATTAATTAGGACTATTAAATAAGAATTGATTCTTAGTTCCTTTTGTTACTTAAACGATCACGATGTATGTTATTTACAAGCACGTTACTCATTTAGTAATCCATTTGGGTATCAAAGTGTATAAAGTGCTTCAATTCCAAATCTTTTAAATACGGAACACCATAAGTAAATAATAGAGAGGAACTCATAAAGTGTCGAGGCAAGCGGAAAATATAATCGACTCGACGAAATCTAACACCAGGGGGCGTATTCTGAGCGTTTAAATTAGTTTCAATTTATTTCGATTCATTATAACGTTGCGAAATTTAAATTTATCAAATTTTTTTACCAAATAATGATATTATTTGGGTTGATTCTATATTTGCTTACCTATTATTGTATCTATTTACGCCTTGTTATATTTGCTAAAGATATAGAAGTACCCACAGTTTAAAATATATTAGTAAGGCCTTTTATTCATTTGAAATATCTTTAAAAATATATTATTTGTATTAATATCCCATGCCAGCATATTTTTTATAATTAGAATATAATGTTATTTTGTTTGCACAAACTACTTATTCGTTCCACGTTTATAACATAAATTAAACTATGCGCTGAAGCTCATATTTAACTTCTTCTTAAATGGCATGTGAAATGGTAAAAAAGGCGTTATGTTAAGTTTATTACCTAAAATCGAAGACGATTCGGTGTTTGTTGAACTTTCCACTTTTATGGATAGCAGAATGAGACTGAATGTTTATTTAGATGTTATTTTCCTAGGCGATACAAGTAATATTTTTTTACTGCAGTTTTAGATTCACTGAGACTTGGCTATTCAATATTGGTTGAGATTTTAGTGTAAGAAGTCTAAATAATGTTTTTGAAATGTGGAGTGTAATTAAATATGTAGATATATAGTTTATGGCAGATACCAACAAAAAATAATGATAGTATTTATTTTAAATTTTATACCGTAAACCAAATCCAAACTACCTGAAGCTTTCAATTTGATAACGTTTCAGTCAAACTAATAATGCTCACGATTTTAATATTTTAGTTGGTAACGATAAATTGGTGAAGAAAAAGTTGAAACGATATCTCACTTTAGTTTTGGGAAGAATAATATTCATCACCATCTTCCTGGCAAAATATTTTTGACAGTTTATAAAAACCTTTTTGGAATTCGAATCGTGTATTATTATAGAATAGGACCCCAAAAAAAATAAAATTCCAACATGGCACGATTATCGTATTTCGTGTTCCGGAGTAGATCTGCTCAAGTTAAAAGACATAAGAAGCGAAAACGGTAGCCGCGAAAAAAAGAAGTCCCGAAAAGCAAAATACTTAAAAAGTTCCGGAATAAATCTACTTCAAAACGGCGCCGGGAAAATTACGCAAATGAATTCGACAAGCAGAGCCCCGGATAAAGTTACGACAATTTACGGCGGAGCTTGCGAAAACATGTTATCTTGACGGCGGAATCATTTTGCTCGTGACATCTGCCTGTTTAATGCTGATTCCGCCAATAACTTAAACGAGACTGGACGGCGACTATCAACAAACTTTTTATTTTATTATTTTTTAACCGTAATTTATTTCATACAGCCACAAAACAAATATTTCATTAGGAGATATAGAAATAATAACACATAGTGTGATTACATATAAATTTAAGCAAAAGATAAAAATAAATTGAATAGGAATATAAGTTTGTTTGGAGTACAAATTGAAAACTTCATTAATTCAGTTGTTCTTTAACGATGCTCCTTGACGCACGTAGGAGATCGATATTGCTCATTTGTGGTCAGCCATCTTATGAATGGCCTTTGTGAAAGGTTGACGTCCGCAATCTCAGATTGATTGCCTAACATCGAGCGTTGGGATGTGATTTAGTTCATTAATAAAAAAACTCTGGCATGGAGGTTTGTACAAACCCTTCCTTATGTAACGGTAACGTTATGTAAATAGTGAGGACCCAACGGAAATCGAATCTTGTGATATTTTCCACATTTTCTAAGTAACTTTTAAATTTAAACTTAAAAACTACAATATCTGAGCGATACTCATTATAATAATTTGATATATGTTACTCAGTTCATAAACCATACATTGTTTTAGCAAAAAGATTTGCCGTCAAAAGGTAAGACACTGTAGCTTATTTTCAAAATAAAAAGAAATTTATTGTTTTTCTTTTCCAAGTCAATGTAATTTTATAAAAGCCGTGTTATGCTTAAACTCTGGAACTGCTCCTACCTCGTTTTGTTGTCATATAGCAAATATTAGAACGAAAGAAAAGAAAGTTTAGAACGTTTCACTTTGCGCATAAGTTGCGACCATACTAACTGCAATAAGTTTTCATTCAAGCTTGTAAAGTTTGTAATACTTCGCATAACTTCAAATTTACGATTTCCGTTATTAGGGTTCCGTACCCCAAGAAACAAAATAGTTAAAAACTAACACTAACTGTCCGTTTGTCTGTCCAGAGGCTCGAATACAGCAAATGCGTATTGATAATCGCAATTGGCTACTTTTTCTTCGTTTGTTTCTTAATTTGATGTATACAAACTTATTTTTTTTGTTTTCATATTAAATCCAACTTGATGAAAACATAACACATAATTAAAAGGTTATTTTTTAAAGTAAAGATCCTTAAAATAAAATGACTCATGTGCCCGATATTGTATTAAGGCTGCAAACAAAGGTAAAAATAATACGAGACGAAATCAACAAGTCATTCAAAAAGATATTCATACAGAACGCTCACACAGGTTTAAACTGCTACTTACACCAGTTACAACTAGCCCCCGCTCCACTAAGGTTGCATTTCCCCTGCGTTTATCACGCAGTAGTTTTCTCATTTTGACCCGACTTTTGAAAAAGGAGCAGGTTCTCAATACGACTATATGTTTTTGGTGTGTTTAGTCCGCCAATTATAAATCGATTTTCAAAATTCTTTTATTATTCTACAGCTTAATGGCACCACCATTTAAATTTCATCGAAATTGAATCAGTACTTTTCTTTTTATAAAAAACAAAATATGCCTTTCCTCAGATAACCGAAATATGTTGATGTCATGTTTATATCAGCGGGAAAAATAAAAGATTTGTATGTGCAAAAAGAGTATTAAGAATAATATCCTTTTTGTATGTACATAGGTTATACCTTGTTATATCTTTATATAAATATACTGTTTGTAATTTTTATATAAAGTTTTGAATAATTTAAGTCGGGCGGTAAATTTTTATTAAACTACAGGAAACCTTAGCCTAGCGTTATAAAATATATAACGTCTTAAATTTTAAGTCGTTTTTTTAATTCGAATTATTTGAGCTCTGTTTTTTATTTAAAATTAAAAAGTTAACGAATTTTGGTTAAGTCTTCCCCTGATTAAAATCGGATAAGATGAAAATGAAATTTAACACTTCTCTATATTTTTTTTTTGTAACAAACATGATCTTTTACCTAAGTTTTCTGTCACTAACCGACCTTAATGGCTTATTCTCAGAAATGCGAAGCTTTATAAAATTTACTTTAAGTATATATTTTTATTGAATCAGACAAAATTATGATGAAGTTAGAGAAGTAATCACTAACTTCAAACTTATTTTTTATAACGAAATAACGTTCAATAAGTCGTATATCAAAATGAGGGAACTATGTCATATTTTTCAAGTTAAGAACGTGGAATTAAAACACAAAGTTACCCTTAAAATATACAATTTTTTTATTTTTTGTTGTAAGGATATTTTTATATGAAAAATTGATAAACATGTGAGTCACTTTGTACCCGAGAGAATTATAAACTTTCGAGTTGCATTATATTAGATTGAATGAACGGGTATTAACGCGATAGTTGATAGATAGGTTTTTCACCTTGCTATACTTCCCGAAGTTTCGAACGGCCGGTGTGGCCGTGATCACGGGCTGACTGCTGCTGCTATGCTCCGTCTCCTCCTCTGAATTGGACTCCACTTCCACCGTCCAGTTTTTTCCCCACATACCACACTAACAGAATCCCGATTCGTCACATACAACACTAACAAAATCCCGATTCTGCATCGCAGTCGTATTATGGTAGTCCGGCAACCGCGAAAAGTTTTTTATCACTGGATTCCAAGTTGTTGTCAACTGAAAACCATCTTCGCGATTGAAATTGCTTACTTTAATTTCCATAATCCGTGAATAGATTGAATTGCTGGTTTTAATTTCCATAATCCGTGAATAGAAATGGCGAATCGCGGAAAGCACCCGTGTACGATGCAATTCAACCCCTATTGGGTTGAATTTTCCAGTAGATGTTCTGAAATCGCTGATGTAACAACGACCACAACTGCAATCAATCATATACACGCTAGGTTGCTGTTGTCCGTGCACTTGATATCCATTTTTCTTCAGAACCTCCTGAACATGGGTCAACTCTTGTCATACATATTCTTTTTTTTTATGGGATAGGGGGCAGACGAACATATGGATCACCTGATGGTAAGTGATTACCGTCGCCCATGGACACCTGCAACACCCCTCTGGCTACAAGCGCGCTACCGGCCTTTGAGGGACGAATATGCTCTACGCTTGAAAGTTTGAAGGTCGTATCGGTCCGGAAATACCGCTGGCGACAAACTGTTCCAGAGTTTGACTGTGCGAGGCAGGAAACTTCTAGAAAAACGCACAGTTGAGGACTTCCAACCATCCAATTGATGGGCGTGGATTTCTTGTCGCGTGGAACGATGGCGGAAGGTAGCGGCAGGTATGAGTCCGAACAATTCCTCGGAGCATTCTCCGTAATAGATGCGATAGAAGATGCACAGTGAGGCAACATCTCTACGCAGGGCCAGTGGATCAAGCCGACTTGAAATGTCCCGGCAATCGACGATTCGAGTCGCTCTCCGCTGAATGTGGTCTAGAAGAAGAAGCTGGTATTGGGGTGCCCCTGCCCAAAGATGAGAACAGTACTCCATATGGGGCCGAACTTGCGCCTTATAAAGCTGCAGGCGATGTGCTGGAGTGAAATACTGCCTCGATCTATTAAGCACACCAAGCTTCATAGATGCTAATTTAGCCTTACCCTCTAAGTGACCACGGAACTGGACCTCGTTCGATATGTCGACACTAAGAATCTCAATATTGGCTGAGGCAGTTAGGGGAATGTTTTGAAAGCGAGATGATACGACAAATGGGGTTTTTTTGGCGATGAACGCGCAAACCTGTGTCTTAGTAGTGTTGAAATGTACCAAATTATGTCGACCCCAGTAAGAGACTTCCTCTAACGAAGAATCAATAACAGATACAAGTTGATTCCGGCTCTCAATGACGCTTTCCCGAGAAATACCTGCACGACCGTTATAAAAGGAGTCTATCGTGCTGTCATCCGCATAACAATGAATACCGCTAATTTGCAGCATGTCATTAATATGCAGAAGAAAAGGTGTAGGCGATAGCACACATCCTTGCGGAACACCAGCATTAATAGACAGTAGGTCTGAGCATTCACCGTCGATTAAGACCTTACTGCTTCTGTCTGCTAAAAATCTAGTGACCCGTGCACATAATTTCTCGGGAAGCCCATACGAGGGAAGTTTTGATAGAAGAGCTTTGTGCCACACTCGGTCGAAAGCTTTCGCTATGTCCAGACTTACTGGGCCAGGGCCTCCCCCTTTGTTTCAATTGCCTTAGCCCAGTTATGTGTCAAGTAAACTAGAAGATCGCCAGCAGAGCGACCACTATAAAATCCGAATTGTTGGTCACTAAGCAACTGGAGATCCTCTAGGTACCGAAGGAGCTGGCGGTTGATAATGGACTCCATTATCTTTGAAAGGAAAAGGGTTATAGCGATCGGCCTGTAGTTGGATGGGTTCGAACGGTCCTCTTTTTTGGGATCGGATGCACTAAAGCAGTCACTAAAGCAGTTGGGACGACGCCAGATGAGCAAGAGAGCCGGAATAGGCGCGTTAAGACCAGTGCCAACTCTGGAGCGCACGGCCTTAGCACAATAGGGGGGATTAAAATTCAGCACATTTATTTCAACATGTTCTATTTATATATTGGCAAGTCCCGAGGCTACTGGACTTCCCATGACGACATCGTTTATTTGGAGGTAGGAAAAGGAAGTAGTTCCCTTCTACGCAGTTCTTCAAGAGATCATTATAATTGAGAGGTATCTCTCCATCTATCAGAATTTCTTTCACAACTTCTAGGCACTCTCTAATTGGAACGTTAGTGAAAAGTGACTTATCGTCAAAACTCACCATAACCTCAACTGGTTCTAACGTGAGGCTCTTTATGATCTCCACGACATGACTAGAGTTCTTTACAAATGACGATGTTTTTCCCGAAAACGGCCGTAGTACTGAGACGATATGTCTGGTCATGTCGTAAGTAGGAGAAGAAACTTGACTCGCGATTGGCCGCATAGGCGCCATCGGATTCGTGGTCTGTCAGATCAAAAATTTTCGGTGGTTGGTGTGGTTTCAGTCTGTGCAGATTCTCGTACTCATCTTCAGTTAACAGCCCCTGGTTCTCGTGAATAAGAGTCCTTATTCTGCGGTCTGGCCTTAGGGTTGAAAGAAACAGGCTTATATACGTTTTATTTTGTAACAAATTACTCATTTTTTCTTCAGAAGTGTTCATCACTACGATAGCGTTACCCTGATCGGCCTTAGTCACTAAAATATCCTTATTTTCCCGGATACTTTTTTAACGCTGGACGCTCTTCCATAGAATATAAATTCGAGGTCGGAAGTTTCGATATTCTTAATTTTACCGTGACGTCCTGTTTGAGCGTATTCGCTTCACTCGGCGGTATTTTGATACGTACGATCGTTTCTTCAACACTATTAATTATATTTTGGGATTTGTTTTGGAGTCGGTACGAAATTTAAACATTTGGCCAAGATCTTGATGGTAGTTTCGTCTACACTTACACGGGACAGATTCACAACTGTGTTTTCAAGTTGATTCGGTGCGACCTTTTTTTAATTAATTTAACTTTATCAGTTTGGAGAGCTTCTGTTCGTGGCCAATACTGCATAATTAAAAAGTAAGGCTAACTTGTAGGGAAGCTATTCGATCACAAAAATCAAAGTCTTCCCGCGATAGATTATAACTACACTGTAAATGTAATCCGTACAACTTTTATGTTATAACGCCCAATTCATTGTGCCTGTTTTTAATTAAATGTTTTAGAAGACGTACACTCGCGTTTGTCAAAATTATTTGCGATTAAACAATATCTTTACTAGGTTTGATTGTCACTTAGGATCGACATAATGATCGAGACACTTTTATAAAATATCAACGACGTTCCCACTCTCGTTCTTCTCTTTCGCAAAACGAGGGAATTATACAATATTTGCAGTTTGAGAATAGTAGAATAAAAACCATTTTTAGTGCGTAATTCGACATCCTCTGTCCCTATATATCTCATTGCCAGCCATTATAGTTTTTAGGTTTAACGGAGCGTTAAGTCTAAAAGCCTTAGGATTTTGTTCTAAATTTATTTTATCACAAAATGTCGGAGTTAAGTAAATAAATAGTAGGTACTTTTTTGTAATGGTGAACCTCAAACTTTTAAGCTTATGTATACAAAACAACGAGTGTACTCTCCAAAAATGTGTTTATGGTAACTCCAAAAATAAGCAAACGTAGTAAATGGAAATAGGTTAATAATTTTATCAGTAATTTTCACCTCTCTTACAAACACGGAATTTATGTGCATTTGTCAGTGTGCAGTGCAATTATGTGCATTTTTCAGGAGTGAATTTTGAAGTTAGATGTTAATTAGATAATGTATCTCAGCGGCGTAATGGATAAGCACCGTGGCCTGCGATTGTTGTCGTTAAGCAACTTGCGAAAGTGTCGGTCACGGGATGGGTGACCAAAAAATTATTATCTCGAGCTACTCCGTGTTTCGGAAGGCACGAAAAACCGTTGGTCCCGGCTGCATTTGCAGTCGTTTATACCCTCGAATCCGCATTGGGCCAGCGTCGAGGGTCATAGCCCATCCTCCTTAACCATCCATAAGGAAGGCCTGAGCCCCTGCAGTGGGGACGTAAGAGGGCTGATGATGATGATGATGTAGTGTATTAGATTAAAACGAAACTGTTCTATTTTCCTAACACGATATTTAAGTTTCTTATATTTAAAAAAAACTATTGTTGGCTAGTTAGAAAACTTATCCCTACTGGTAGCGATCTATGGAAACAAAAATCCAAGTATCCCAACCAGTGCAAATCGGTGGAGATATGAGGGGTAACAGATTCCATATATCCCTACCGGTAGCTATAATTGGAAAAAATCCTAGTAACCCTACCAATGGGGATATGTTAGTAGGGATATGTGGTATAGGGGTACGTTTAAGCTTTTGGGTATTGAACCATAAAAAAATCAAGAAAAATCTCTGTTACTGAAAGATTATCCTCTAGGAAATACTTTTAAAAATTCACTAGTGCCAAGTCCCCAATATTCAAGTGTCATAAATGTTATATTGTTTTATTACGAGTAAAAAATTATCAATAACAAATAGGTTTATGCTGTGAGATTGAAATTTATACATTAAAGTAAATAACTGGAAAATGACGTGTCATTTCATTCATTGCAGAATAAAGTTCACTGTTGACTGCGTTTATCCTGTAAAACACGATTTTCGATGTGCGTCAAGATAGCAGGCAAACACTGATAAAGAAATAAGATATTATAACACTTGATCAATGGTAAACATTACATCACTAAAAAGGCATTTAAACCTCGAGCTAACAGACGCACCGAGAATATCTCGAATTATATTAAAGTGAGTGAAATGAAAGTTCGTAGTTCGTTATAGAAGTCACTATTTAGTCACAATCTTTTGACATGTAATTCGAACTAAATGAAATCATATTTTCAGTGTACCTGCCACCTGGACGTTAATTTAGCGAGCAAGCTAAGATTATGCCATTATATCTTAATTAACGGTGTCACTATTTATATGCTATATATCACTATCTGATGCTATGTCAACACAGTTTTTTGCAGTACATAAGACCCTCAAATTCGCTGGTGTGCCTGCTAGTTTCACGCACACGGTTTACTTAAATTCGTCTGTGAGTATAGGGAAACTCTTCAGAGGAAAAATAATCTTTTTAGGTACGGTAGGAGAGGTAAGCAAGATCACAGTGTAATCCTTACAGGAAACTTGGAATATAAATGTTTTTGTCGTAACATTAAATTTCATATGTCACCTAAAACCTTCGTGCTCATGAAACCAGATAATACTTTATATTTACTTTCAAGGTCCATAATTTTTACATAAGCATTTATGGAAACATCTATATAATGTGTATTCACCCATCCTATTAATATTATAAAGGCGAAAGTTTGTAAGTATGGATGTATGGATGTTTGTTACTCTTTCACGAAAAAACTACTGGACGGATTTGGATAAAACTTTACAGCAATATAGGTTATACATCAGAATAACACATAGGGTACTTTTTACTGGGAAAACTTCTCACTCCCACGGGATACCGACTTCCACGCGGACGAAGTCGCGGGCGTCCACTAGTCCAAAATAAAGGTGAAATCAATCAAATGATTGATTTAATTTGTATCGGTTTATATCGGTATGTATTTGTAATTAGGTCCTTACATATGAAATTGGAGTTTTGTCGTACTGGCCACTTTAATCACAAATTTCTCTTCTATGGTTGGGAATTCCAAATTCAAATTTATATAGCAATTTACACATGTATTTGTGTTTCGTTAGGCGGCATTCATTTGTTTATTTTTTTCTGTTTGCCTTATTTACGTCACCCAGTATAAAAAATGGAAAACTTGAAATATCATGTTATTTACAAATATGAGTTCCACCGTGGTACCAGTGCTGCGGAAATGGCTCGAAGTGTTAATAATGTGTATGGCGGTTGTGTTGCAAAAGAAAACACAGTGCGTTTTTGGTACCAACATTTTCGTTCTAGAAATTTCGACCTGCAGAACAAACCCCGTGGACGGCCGGAGGCCCAAGTAAATAATGAATAATTGAAGGCTATTGTGGAAGCGGATCCATCGCAAACTACGTCCGAGTTAGCTGCAGGCTGCGATGTTAGTGATAAAACTGTTTTAATCCACTCGAAGCAAATTGGAAACATTAAAAAGCTTGAAAGGTGGGTACAAATTGAGTGAAGCAAACCGGCAAACGCGCTTCGACTGCTGCGTTACATTACTTAACCGGCACAACAATGAAATGTATTTAAATCAAATCATTACCTGTGATGAAAAGTGGATGCTCTGCGATAATCGGAAGCGCTCATCGCTATGGTTAGACCCTGGCATGCCAGCTAAATCCTGCCACAAGCGAAAATTGACCCCAAAAAAGTTACTTGTAAGCGTTTGGGGGACTAGCGCCGGTGTCGTTCATTACAGTTTTCTCAAATCTACCCAAACGATTACAGCAGACGTCTATTGTCAGCAATTGCAAACCAAGCTGGAAAAACTAGCTGTTAAAAAACCGAGGCTGGTCAATTGCTCTACGCCACTGCTACTTCACAACAACGCTAGACCACACACTGCTAGATGCACAACAGACGGCTAACTAATTAGAAGAGCTTCAATTGGAATGTCTAAGACATCCACCGTATTCCCCGAACCTTGCTCCAACAAATTACCTTTTTTTTTCGAAATTTGGATAATTTCTTTCAAGGGAAAATATTCAACTCCGATGGGGCAGTGCAAATCACCTTCAAAGATTTTATTGGTTCCCATCCGAATGGTTTTTTTTTAGTAAGTGGATCAACGAACTACCTATGAGATGGCAAAAGTGCATAGATAACAAAGGTTTATACTTTGATTAAATAAATATATTATATTAAAAAATATTCGACTTTTTGTTCCTCCCATACAAAACACCAATTTCATATGTAAGAACCTAATATTAAATAACTGGATGAACCGAGCTGAAATTTGACACATTGTTCATAAAATATTTTTTTGGTCCGTTTAGAAAGGATTTTAAAAACTTTACCCCGAACGTTAAATATGGACTTAAACATCATGTCATCTACGCTGCTGAAGCCGTGGATGGAAAGGACTTGATAAACATGCTCTTATCTCAAATGAGGAAGTAGGGCGAAATAGGGCATAGTGTAAAGCGGGCAATGTGCATTATGCGAGACCCTATATTAGAGCGCGAAGCCTTATTTTATCCTATTATTTTAATAAACGCGAAAGTTGTTGAGGATTTTTGTTATTCTTTCACGCATAAAACACTGAACGGATTGTGATGAAATTCTGTATACAAATGATTTTACTCCTGAATTAACACACATGCTACCTAAACAGCTCCCTAGGGAGCGAAGCTGCACACAGAAAACTACTATTAAACGCTTGAAACTTTTTTCAAGGTTGCTAACTAACACAGATATTTTGCCAAGAGAGAGTTTAATGTATAACGTAATACGTTAATTAAAGCTTTTATAGATATTTATTTAGGCAAATGTATTCATCTTGCCAAAATAACAGTTGACACTGTCAGGTTATTTGAATTAGGTATATTAATGTGTGTTTTGTTAATTTTGAGTTTCTTTTTCTTTTTTAAATATATTTTTTAATTTATTTCTCAACTCTTTTGTTCCATAATCTTTGTGGAAGGCAATAAAAACGTTTTCTGTCATTCTTCTTTCAAGACGATATTGGATTTTGAATGATGAGTTGGCTTTCACAAGAGATTATATATTGCTCTTGGATTTTCCAATTTCACCGATACGCTATTTTTACTTTTCCCTGAATAAAAACGTGATGTTATGCGAAACCAGTAGATGTTATTTTTACTCAGAAGTATAGCTATGATATTATTTTTTATCGACAAAATTTACGATGATAAGAGTTGTTTACCTGTACATTGCAGGGACACAGGACGTATATGCATGATATTTATAATTTTATATTTGTAATACCGCTGCAGCTGTTCAATTAATTTGAACTTTATTTCTTTGTTGTTTTATCACATGATAAATTAAAGTGTTTTGGTTTCGCATTCTCTTTATTCAAATACTCTTATTATCTACTAGCTTTCCGTCAGCGGCTTCGCCGGCGTATTCCTTATGGAACTGTTTATCTATTCATATCATGACACATATATAATTACAATGACAAATTGCTTAGTAAAAAATGGTTACTATGGTAACATTTCAATTACCTTTACAAACTTCCACTCGTATTTTCATCTCTATATTTGATGTTTTTCGGGATAAAATCAGCCTATGTGTACCGCATACGATGTATCTTCACGTAGGTAAAAGAATCTTTAAAGGAGGTCTATTAGTTTTGGAGCCTATTTGGTGCAAACAAACAAAGAAACTATCAAATCTTTCTTCTTTATAATATTAGTATAGATGTATCATTATGAATAATACTTATAATTTCTCTGAAAAAAAGGGGTCGCTGTACGGTAACAAGTATTTATGTCCCGTTAAAACAGTAAATTTGCAAAACGATGGTATAATTTTCGGCATTCACATATTTTTCTTTTTTCAATTTTTAAACAGTTCCTTATAAATGAGATTCTGAACCTCTTCTTAGGTATATGGTTTTTTCAACGTATAATATTTATAATATCAATGAGCTTTCATAGGCTACGAGGTAACCTTGTATCTCGTCATCAATCATACATCAACATAATAAGAAGATCTTTCAAGATAGTTGGCACTGAGGAGGTCGGTTTAACGAAATAGCCATGGCATTATTCCAGGCGTTTTTTAGAAATTGTAACCTTATTGACGCGATATCATAGAATGAGTTTTTACTAGGCTGCGGCAATGCGGTGAAATAAGAAGTTTTTTTTAATTTTAGAAAAATAATAGCGACACCCATAAAAGCAAGGCATTCATTTATCGCATATAAATAATAAATATTATAATAAACATTAATTGACCTATTGCTGGGGCTCAGGCCTTACTTATTAATGGAATCGACTCGATCGATCAAATAAGGACAACGGGCCATAAACCACCACGCGAGCTTAGCGCGGATTAATGCGTATTAATGACTGCAGATGGTGCACTGCTTAACGTGCCTTCCTCCACAGAGGAGCTCGAGATAATAAATTTTTGGTCAACCATCCTATGTGCGGCTATTGTGAACGTTTCTTAATATCATATCGCAGACCGACCACGCCATCGAGCTCCTCTGAAAATACTTGTTCCTTGTTGAATACAATTTACTTTATAGTCTATTTTATTCTAGTGCTTATTGTAGTGGAATCAATGTGGAATTTACTGTCATAAAACTTAAAATCTAGGTAATTTTTTTGTTTTTTCTTTTGGTATTTTTTTTTAACATAGGCATAGATATAGCCTATAGCTATAGCAAAAAGCATTATTTCAATAAGTCGGTAATTAATAAGATAATTAAGTCTTATACGGATATTTCAGATTTCAAAAACGTTGGAGTCAAAATCTAGAAAAAGAGGTCATAGTACGTGTAATGGAAGCGGTACAAAATAATGAACTTACACAATTACTGTGTGTTTTTATTCTGCAGTTTTTATTATTTTATTATAATTAATATGAAAAAAACATAGTCATAATAGTTAGCTTGGCTTTCTTAGGATTAATTTGGCCTTACAAAGAATGAAAACATAAAAAGGCCATTTTGGGTAAAAAAAAGATTTAATATCATTATAAAACTTGTTAATAACTTAATTTTAATAAAAAGTGATTATAGTGTTTTGTATGATGCACAATAAAACAAAGTATTATTTAAATTTTGTTTCCTTCATTTATCCAATAAATCAACGAAATAACAGTGTTTACTCGTAAGAGTGGCCTTCCATGGTCCACCAACAAGAAAGATTAAATAAAAAAAAAACTGAAACCCTGGAAAATAAAGCGAGAACACTAAATGCCTCTGTCACACGAAAATTATGTATAGCTCTATAATGAGTAACTTCAAATAGTTTTTTTTATCACGCATTCCGTGACCGACTCTTGCGGAAAGTTGCTTAACAATAGATATCGCGGGCCGCTGCGCTTAATCTACTATGCCACCGAGCTACTCACTAGAGACTTTACCTCTTTGTAATGTAGTATAGATTGTACTTTCCTATCTGTCTCATTGAATTACCTGATTTTGTCTTGTTTCCTCTTCGTCATTATGCGTAGTATTAAAACCTATTAGGTATCTGACATAATACTAATTATTCGTGACAAGCGATTTTCCAAGCTTTTGCCTGACGCTAAAAATAAGTATTCAGAAATTATCTTTGTCATTAAGCTTTTATCGTTCATCACATAGGTATAGTAAAATAATTGTCCTGTAAGAAAAATAAATAAATTATATTAAATATTACCTATATTAATAAATATAATTATAGTTTTTGTCAATCGCATATGATGAAGCTTGTCGTAGGTGAAAGATAAATCCTGTAGTTTCAAAGCCTATGTTAGATAGTCTCTGAAACTTCTGGACCAAATGAACTTTTAAATAAACAATCAAACCTTTCTTCTTAAAATATTACTAGCTTGCCGCCCGCAGCTTCGTCCGCGTGGGATTCTGTTATTATTGTTCTAGTATTTTAGGCGTGAAAACATAAGAGACACATATAGACAAATAATGAAGCTTTTCAAGCGATAAAATAATCGTGACACTGAAATATGTATGCAACACGAGGGCTTCGATCGAAATGGGAATCGGGATATTTTTTTAGCTCTGGAGTTAGGTTTCGAAGCTCTGAATTCAAACCTCAAAGGTCGGCAGCGCGCTTGTAGCTCCTCTGGTGTTGCAGGTGTCCATGGGCGGCGGTAATCACTCACCATCAGGTGATCCGTCTGCTCGTCTGCCCCCTATCCCATAAAAAAAAGTTTCGGAGATTCAGTCTCATATAGATTTTAAAATAAATGCAAGGTAGAGCGTAGGCACTAAAGTCGAATTGTCCGTTCTGTCACTTACATAATCCTAGACAGATTTTTATCATAATTTGTAACCGGAGTATACATATATAGTTTTTACTCTTTCCTTATATATAAGACACATTTTTATATTATTCTGATTAAAGCGCAAATCAATTAAACACATATACTTACTAATGAAACGTGACCCTTGGTTTTTAGATGACTTCCTTATCTTGTTTCTGCAGTTTCGCATAACACATATTTAAAATGATTATGGTACATAAACGCACACAATCAACGCTTTCGCCAGACTGCGCTCAGGTATGTTAATTAGCATAGTTTTAAGGTGACATTTTGTGAATTCAAGTAACCTATATACCCTTTTCATTGTAATATCAATGTGTCTTCTAGTGTCTTTGCCCATGTGATCCTGTATTAGACATAGACATATGAATCTTCCTCTAGAGTCGCTTTGTATACATAATAGTAGCAATGTAATAGAAACAAACAAAAGAGAATATATAATAGAAACTAAGGACAGTATCCTACATTGGGTCAAATAAATCGTATCAGTGAGGGAAATAAATTTCAAGTTAAAGAATAGATACAATGATCTATATAAGGTCAAGTATTCACATGTTATACGCTACAACATACTCGGCAAACTTTGAAAAAGTTTTATTCGGCGAAATAATACGGTTCCGACGCTGTATACGATAAATGGACATCGAAACTTGTGGGTTAAGTAAATAAATATTTATACACATACATTGCTTAGGTCCCGTACTAAGTAATTAACGTAAGCCCTCGTATTATGGAAATATGAAACAACGAATGTATGTACAGTTAACTCTTGTGTCTGTGTGTGTCTCATTTCTCTACTGAATTCTAAATCTTAATGCATTTAAGGTAGAGATCAAAATTAATTGAGAATATTTGGCATATTTTGTTAGCATGACGTGCAGTGTATGCTAAAATACCTATATAATTTAGTTAAGTTTGTCTTCTACATTCTACCACTCGAGACTCTTTTTATAGTTATAAAAAGGTTATAATTGTGACATCATCTCGTCCCTAATTATAAATAGAAAGTTGAGGTACCTATTGATAGGATTATAAAAACTTTTTCAATTTTAATCTCAATTTAGAAAAGCAAAAAGAGTTTTTCAATCCACAAATGTTAATATTTTTATTCGTTAAGTACTTCATTATCAATCGATTCTGTGACAAAACAAAATTCCCACAACTGTTACACGTTTCGTTGTTTCATTCGTACACTGAAATGGTTTAATTAGAAATTCTAACTCCAGTTTTCATTCCTATTAATGTAATGAATTTGTAATTCACCATCCGTATAGCGAAACGGGATTAATTTTGAAACACAGTGTGTGCAATTGTGGCGGGTAGACGATGTTCGCGTGATTTATATAAAAGAAAAAAAAAATACTCAAAATAAATTTGACGTGTATGATTCGATTTACAATCGCTTCTGTAGTTTTGCGGCAATTAGGCGTGGCAGACGGATGAACAGAAAAAAAGTAGAAGAATCTAACTCTAAACACTATTTATGTGTGTGAAAAACCAAGATGGCGACCTAGATATTTGACCTCAAAAGTGACCTTTCTCAAACTTTGCAATGTGAATTTTGTGTTACCAAAATGGAATCATAACAATTTCTTTCTATGCTAATGTTGTTTTTCTCTCGATAATCTTTTATAAATTGAAGAATAATATTTAGAGATTAATGATAATATCAAGTGTTATTTCTAATCCTTTTGTTATAGTGTGCCCCTTTGAACTTTGGTATTAAGACTTAAATGCATCTACATAAACATCAATTAATGTGTAAAGATTGGAATTCAATTTATCAAAAAAATTCGAGTTTTGTAGAAGTAAACTTATCCAAAAAAAAACTGATTCTATTTTCATTTTTTTTTTATACTGAGTTACAATAATTTATTTTGAATTTTGTAAGAAAAAGTTTCACTTATAGGACATCCTGGCAGTGACTCCAATAGCGTCACCAAGAATAAAAAGATAAAATTCTTTCTAATACACAAAGGATTTCCAAAGATTTTTTTATGTAATACACCAAGGTTTTTCTCTCTCTCTCTTTAACCTTGCTAACATCGGAGATAAAACATAATAATGTTTATAAAACATATGTACACAAAGATTTTCCGATTGTCCTGATAAAATATCGCCTTGTAACATCTGTTCAGGTTGACTCGTAGAGAATGCCTTAGGCATTAAGGCTGCCAACTGTTTTTTTTATTGGACTAAAACATTTATAATATATATAACTACCGGTAAATCGGCAATGTGTTCATAACCTATTCATAACAGCACTCTTAGCGTGTCACATTTAAAAGATGGTGCACGAAGCGTTTCGGAATTATATCTCCGCCTCTTAATATTTATGGTCGCGCGTGACACTCCATCAAGCTGAACCATCTGTTGGGATTTGATATATTCAAAAAATACACGCGGCTTTCATGGGTCACAGTAAAGTGCGACCTTCTAAACGATATTTAACCTTTGTTTAACATTTAAAAGGAAATACGTGAAATTTAAAAATATACCACAAGTTAGTCTGACATTATTGACCCAAATTTTTAATTCACTTCATTCAATTCACAATCAAGTATCTCGGGGGCGTAGTGGATAAGCGTCGCCCGCGTTCGTTGTTGTTGAGCAACATTCGCAAGGGTCGGTCACTGGATGAGTGACCAAAAAATTATTTTCCGAGCTTCGGAAGGCACGTTAAGCCGTTGGTCGCGGCTGCATCTGCAGTCCCTAATACCCTCCAATCCGCATTGAGCCAGTGTGGAGGGTCATGGCCCATCCTCCTCAACCATCCATAATGGAGACCTCAGGCCCTGCAGTGGGGACGTAAAAAAGGCTGATGATGATGATGATGAATTCACAATCATTATATGAAATCAGGATGCTACTCGCCGACTTCTACTGAGTTGCTTTTTGAGACATATATTTGGTAAAGCAAAACGTAGAGATTTTTTATAGGTAAATTGTTATCATATTTGCAAAGGTACGTAGATATGAGATTTGAAATTGTATGATGGCATAAAAAAACCATAGTCGAAAGAGAAAAATACTACCAGAGTCTCTTGAAAATGTTTGGATTCTCGAACTATTTTAAACGAACGATGATTATAATGTATGGTGCTGTAGTAATTAGTATGAGTAATTACGCACATGCGGCGGTAAGTTCGCGCGTATTCGTGTAAATGAACCTAAAATGAGACTCATTTGAAAAATCCTGTAAATTATCTGCTTTCTTCAAGTATACTGTGTATGCTTTTCGAATGGTCTGCGGTGCACCGTGACATAATGTGTACCGGCTCTTAAATTATGCGGTGGTGGTCCTTATATATGTTGCATTTCATATCCCATTTTAGGGGACATTGCACACAAATAGAATGCTTGAAATAACAAGGGCACAAACCATAATTCACAGGGCAAGTAAACATTTAACCACAAAACGTTTAACATACCGTGAGGTCCCGTCTCCAATTTAATGAAGCGCTAAGTTTCTAACTTGGCGTGTTCTACTTCACACCTCACATCGCAGTTTAAGCTGTTAAGTTTCTTAGTGAAATTTACTGCCCTCGTTGCTCTCGAATTACATCCTTGTCGACTGCTTACTCAACTGTGCCTGTTAAGTGGATACGTGTATCGGAAAAAGTGAACATTGCATAGATTATCGTAAGAAAAGAAATAAAATATTAATCTCATAAGCAGTACAAGTAGAGAAAGGACAAAAGACAATTAAAAATTTTATGACAGTAAATTCCACATGGATTCCACCACAATAAGCACTAGAGTAAAATAGATAATAAAGTCAATTATATTCAACAAGGAGCACGTATTTTCAGAGGAGTTCGATGGCGAGCGTGCTCGGTCTGCGATATGATATTCTGTGTATATCTATTCTAATATATCTGTTGGAGTCATATTCATATTAAAACGAATAGATACTTTTTTGTGTATAGCCTTTACAAAGCAAAAAGATATAATCAATCTCTTTCCAGCGGCAGGAATCGTGAAAAAAAAGCGCTTTATATAGCTTTTGGCAGTTTATAAAACCGTCTTATGACGTCACCAAATTATCTCTGCTGCCGAACGAAATCGGAACAAAGAGGAAATATATGATAATATAAAAAAAAAAACATAAACACAGTAGATCGCGCTAGCGTTTTTTCTGCGATGCGAAAGGTAAGTCACATTCGCGAAGGTCTGTTTTAGGATGGACCCAGCAGTGGGAATATGTATAGGCTGATGATAAAGATGGTTAGATTTGTGATCGAACCTCGAGTAATGAACGAACTACCCCTGGATTTAATACAGTGTATAAGTCATAACACCTTAAAGAGATAACTAAAAGTTTATAATTTAGATATTTATACCATTTAGATTGGTGACTAAACACTGTACCAAGCGTGGATTTTAGGCCACTTATTATTACTTGAATGTTAATATTTATGTTGTTAATAATATGTTAACTAAGTTGTTGTCGTTTTGTTTGAATACATTTTATATATAATATTATTCCTAGCACATGTGTAGAAACCTCTATGGTTTTTCTTCATGGCTTAGTTTAATTTCAAGTTTCAAGGTGTCGCTATCTCTGAGGTCCCGGGTTCGATTCCCGGTCGGGTCAATGTAGAAAATGAACTTTTCTATATTGACTCGGGTCTGGGTGTTGTGGTACCTTCGTTGTCTCAGATACTCCATAATACGGGGGCTTTAGCTACTCATCTTGGAATCTGAGCAATGTATGTGATGTTGTTAAATATTTATTTATTTATTTATATTAATTTATATTATTAATATTATAAATGTGAAAGTTTCTTTGTTTGGATGTTTATCGCTCAATCACGCCGAAACTACTGAACGGATTTTGATGAAATTTGGTATTTGGTGACTTAGATAATAGGTTACTTTTTATCCCACTTAACATTTCCCTTGGGTCCACACGGGCGAAGCCGCTGGCGAAAGCTAGTGTAAAATAATTTTCTTGATGTGTAAAGGAATATAAAAAAAAGTAGAACCAGTAAAGTCACATCCATTTATTTTAAGAATATCCTACACGATCCCCCGAAATGTTTTAAAGATCTCACAAGAGTGAAATGATAAATTGGTGAGTGTGTGGGTCCCGAAAAGGGCTGAAATATATACAATTCAGTCTAAACGCTTCCGACGTAAGAAAAGGCTGGTATTGTCTTTTCTTTTTATTCTACGAGCCTTTTAATATAACATTGCGTCGTTTCAGAGGTTTCTTTTCTACTCAATATACGTATTACGTATAGCAGATTCGAATATATACGATATAAAGTTGCTTATTAGCGATGTTACGTATCCTTCGCTACCCTCGCGAAGAAGGATGTTGAAATAATAAAACGTTAAAAGGATTACTAATTAAAAATTCTACAAGTTAAGCAACTTACACAAAGACCGGTTATAGGATGGATGACCGAAAATTTGTTATCTCGAACACTTCTGCAATTGGAAAGTCGCGTTACGTCTTTCGTCCCGCCGTATCTGCAGTTTACACCCACCAATCCGTACTGGGCCGTGTGGTGGGTAATGCCCATTCTTCGTATTCGGTTCGATTTAATTCTATCCATAGAAAAGGCCCGAGTCCCAGCAATATATCAACTGACGATAGAATTAATACGCGAAATAGTATCAAAGAAAACACAGAAACATTAAATAATAATAAGCAGAAATATATACTAGCCGTAATATTATTATAACCCATATTGGAGCTCAAAAGCTTTATTGGCGAGTGCTTATTTTATCAAGTTAACATAATAACTAAGATCATAGCTTCCCGTTTCGTAATTATGTTAAGAATATTTGACTTAAATTAAGTAAATAATTTAACGTGTAACATTCAGAAGAGCTTAATTAACTTACGATAAGGTAGGAGGTATAGTTTGATACATACAATTTAATTATTATAAGTAACATATCTATAATAAAGAGAAATATAATATACTAGCTGTTTTTTCGTGAATTCGCGTGTGAATAGTCTATTAGCTTTCAGCCAGCGACTTCGCCCGCGTGCTTTTGTATTTTACATAAAAAAACTTCCTTTTGAATCACCCTATCTATAAAAAAAACCGCGTCAAAATCCATTGCGTAGTCTTAAAGATTTAAGCATACATAGGGATATATGGACAAACAAAGCGACTTCGTTTAATACTATATAGTGATGTCAATCGCTTATGATACCGCTTCCCATTTTTAAAATCGGTTAAAGAATTTTTAAATTCGTTCTAGTAGTTTCGGAGCCTGTTCGATGCAAACAAGTAAGTATAGATTTAATTATTTTATTACAAGTTTTTATTTAATTGGTCGTGGTTAGTTCGTAAGCGCGGGTCAAATAAATTTGATATTATTGCAGTTTTTAGATTGAGCCGAAATTTCGCATACAAAATACTAGTTGGATGATAATCCAATAATAATATGGAACTGTGGCCTATTTGCCTAATTTCATAACCTAACGTAATCCCTTTCAATTTAATATTTGAAAAGTCAAAGTCAATGTCAAAATAATCTTTATTCAAATAGACTTCTTAAAAGTACTTTTGAATCGTCCAACATTTTTTCCCTACCACTCGTTCAGGACGTCTTTTGGCTGATAAGAAGAACGAGCAAGAAACTCACCAGCTCTAATTAGAGTAATGACATTTACAAAAACCATGTCATTACCAGATCAATACATTATAAACAGAGATAAAAAAAAACTATGGTCTTATAATAATAATAACAGAAAGATATTCACGAACTTGATCCTACAACTGTTTGCTACGTGATAGGGAATGGGATATCGGTGTTTTGTGAAATCTATTGATTAAACGTTATTGTTAATTTGACGTTAGACGCAACGTTAAATTCAACAAGCGGTAGCGACTTTAAACGATACACAATTCCATAAACCTCTATCACAATCGATTCGACTTAGTCGAGGTTCGATCATAAATCTAACCATCAACCTTTATTTATTTATTTATTTATTCATTCATTCATTCATTCATTCATTCATTTATTTAGTTACATGCTGACGTACAGACTAATACATCCAACACACCAGCAAGTTAAACATAGCAATAAAAAGAAAATTAATAAAAAAACAATGTCAGTTTAGTTAATTTTAAATTACATTTAAAAGATGTTAATATCATAATAATAACAAAATTATAGAATGGTACGCATGTCATGAAAATAATAAACTAAAATAAATGTCATATAAATTAAAATAATTTGTCAAGAAAATAATAATAATAACAGTCACAGATAATCAATTAATAATCAATTACACAGTCAATACTGGTTAAGAAATTATGAATTTAAATAGGATCTTGATAGATTTTGAAATAAGACTATTGGCCTGATCGGAAGAAGGTTCCTCTTCGGCAGTCGCGTTCTTTTACTTTATTAATGTTGATTTTATTCCATTTTGTGAGACAATTTAAGCTGAGTAATATATAAATTAGTAAAGTTGATTTTTTCATGTGTAAACCTCACTTATATAATATATGATTAAAATATAAAATCATATACTTTTGGTGTATAATTTTATATTATATAATGCAGTTGATACATAATATCCATATTACTATTATGAAATAAAAATATATATAGACACCACAAACATTCTAATTTTCTATTTTTTCAATCTATCACAATAATTTTCAATCGTTGAATACATAAGCTCGTCATGTCATACCATGATATCAGCTGTCAACTTAGCATTTCATTTTCAGTTTGAAACATTTATTATTAGCTGTTAATTTTTTTTTGTATGAAGAGTTCTGAGTAAATCCATGTATAAAAAGATCGGTATATAAAGTATATCAAATTCAAATTCAAATTCATTTATTCGGCGCATGCACATAGGACACCTAAAATATAATTATTAATCACATTACTACATATTACAATAAACATTACATCAAACGTAGGTTCAATTACAAACAATAGGATATTTAACATTATTTAATATTAAAATATTAAAGTAATAAAATAAATAATATTGTGTCCCACGACTGTACCAAATCTAGCTCGGCATTTGTCGGTCTGTTTACTTTCCAGAAACAGCCCGACGCCGATTTTCAGTTAGACCCTATGAATTCACCACACGGACGCAGGGATGCAGGATATATATACGTAGATATCATTACCAAAACTTTCAAAAACATAAATAAAATATAGAAAGATTGCAGTTAGTGATCAACGCTTTCATTTGACATTACCCAATAACTTTCTAAGGTATTTGTAACCATCAATTTGCTCAGACAATTCCGGTTTACGTCAAATGAAAGTTGCCGTTCATTCGATATCTTTAAAAAAAATGTTGCGATCGCAATTGCTTACAACTTTCAAATAGTTGTAGCGTGACTTCGCGATTGTCTTTCAAATATCACATTCAAATAGATTTGTTAAAATTTTTTTTTTAGAGAATTAGGTTACTGTTTCATTTATTCAAGAGTTGCATAACAAAGTTACATATAACACACATATACTTTTCTTTTGGTAGTCGTGTAAAAATGTGTAAAGATCTCGCGCAATCAAAAAGGTTGTATACAAAGTTTATCATACCCCAGTGAATAATATAAATATATTTTAGTAAATACTTCTAGACAGCAATTGTTAACAACAGTATGAAAACTTGAAGGCGGTCAATGTCTGCCTTAATTAGGCCTGCGGTCTCATAAACTCGGGATCAAAACTAAGTAATAACAAAAGTTTGTGGACCTAGGAGTTTCCTCAGTATTCTAATAAAGCTCCAATTTTGTTTACAAAGTCGATTTTACTAGATAGTTTCTAACGGTCTAGCTTTTTTTATTACAATTTAAGGTTTTATTGTCGAAAGGAATATTATATAAAACGTTTTAAACGAACATTTAAACATTACATAAATACATATGTGTGGAATCACGGATTTCACAAGAATTGAAAGAAAGTTAAATATAACCCCACAAACGCGACGTTCCAAAACGCGACGCGTGTATAAAGAGTGTTTAAAAAAAATATATTAATCATGATATCGTATATGATGAACTAAAACAAGTTAATTGATCACTTACAAATAAAATTAATTTTCCAAAAGATATTTTAAATTTTATCCAAAAATCATTTCAGAAAGCGAGTACAACTGCATCTACAATATCAGACAAAAATAGATAAATATTAACTAAAATGCCTTAGATCGACGAAAATGTTACGGAGCTTTGCAGAAAACGAGATAAAATATATAGATTATGGAAAAATAACCCTACAGATGCTAACGTAAGATTAGAATATAACCGTATAAGAAATAAGGTTCATAAAGTATTAGAATATAAAAAAAAAATTATTACATGAAACAAATACAAAGAAATACTTCTAAGACGAAAAAATTATATGAAATTCTCAATAAAATGTTGGGCCGCGAGACATTGTCTATCGATTCTGTCATAACTAAAGCCATTGAAGCTAAAGATCTGTTATCTAAATGTATTGCTAATAGATTTGCAGATAGCTTCCACAAAAGTGGTTTAAAACATTATTCCGAAATGTAATACTAAATTAGTCAGTCCTAGCACCTGTTGCAAAGCTGCTAATGCCAGTATATTATTAAGGAAAACATCTCAGGGGTCTGTTTACAATATTATCAAAGATTTAAATCCGAAAAAAGCCCCTGGCATAGACCAAATAAGGAAACCGACGTGAAATTGTTCGGAAAAGATGTTCCTAATGCGATAGCTAATTTGATAAACTGCAGTTTTAAAACGGGTACATATGCCAAAGAATTAAAAAAAAGTTGCATTGGACTTGTACACAAAAATGGCAAACATGAAGATTTTTCAAACCATAGACCAATTACACTGCTCTCAACTATAGGTAAAATAATAGAAAAACATATTGCTAATCATATCCATGCCTTTTACCAAGAACATAACCTCATCAATACCAACCAGTTCGGTTTCCAGCATGGGAAAGGTACACCTAATCTTTTGGCAAAATTTACGGGTGAAACGTAAGTACGAACACCTCCAAATTTAGATCACAATAGGGATGACGACTAATTTTTATTTGTTTGTCCGTCAAGTAGAGTGTTGAAAAATATTAAACACGTATTTTTTTATTTTTTTTCGTAATCATAAAATTACGGCGATACATGGAGTTGAAATTTCGCATGACATCTTGCTGTTCTTTTTCGTGTTTATTTTCTCTCCTTTTTGTTTTGATAGAACACTTTTAGACTTATTACCTTCCAACGATCATTTAAAGGTGTGCTGGAATAGTACTTATATTTGAGTTGCGGTCGTTTTTTATATAGAAGTTACTAATAATGTTTGTTGTCTGAATTTCTGTACAATAAACTATAAAAAACCTATTGAAAATAGTGATATGGTTAATCTATAATAATATTATAAAGATATAACTTTGTAACTTAAATTGCAGGGCGTAATCTTCGGAAATACTAATCTGGCCATGAAAATTCTTCAGTCTAAAGGAACCTACATACGTGATGAGTGATGACATATATATTTTACATGGCTATAACTAACACGGGCAAAGTCGCAGGAAAACAGTTTGTAATTAATAAATAAGAAACAAACAAAACCCTGATACGCCAACGTGAACATTTAGTTCACTTAATATTCGTAAAGTCAGCAAAACACATAAATATTGAGAAGATGCAAACGTAAATTCGGGCATTTCCTTGTTAGAATAAACATTTGGTTTGCTAATATACTTACATAATAATGTAAGATCTTCCTACTCTGTAGTACCATAGTCTATATAATTATTATAGTCAGCCAAGTTTAGACAAAGCAATCGTGAAGTTACCTAGGATAAAAACTGGCGTGGTAGCGCATTTATTCTATGCTGGTAGCGAGCACAAGCTACCAAACTCCCGCCTGGGACAAATCGATTCTTCTTCTTTCCTCTTATGTTCTTGTCAGAGTAGTCGTGGTCAGGCATCATGTTTGGAGGTGCGTACCACTACAGCTCTCTTCCAGTTCAAAACCAAGGGGCTTGGTGAGCGTTGTCATTAACAGATACGTTGGTCAAAGCTTTCATCTTGTCCGGCCACACGGTCGGTGACACATCGATAAGGGGTCTAATTTTAAAATTTATTGTAATCCCTTTGGTGATTTGACATTTAGAAGATATTCGACAACTATTTGACATTTGATAGCGATCCCGACGGTTTTTTGAAAGATATCTAATGAACGATAATGATGTAATGTTAATGACTTGATTTTAAAATTATACGATAAAGTGTGTAACGTTTGATAAAGAATGTATGTACTTTAGGAACGGATGGTTGTTATAGTCCTCTCTAACGGCTGCAACTGGTAAGAGAGACTAAAGAGAAATTGTCTCCCTCTGGGTGTTAGTAGCTCGGGGACCGCGGTCCAAATGATGTAGATGTGTGAATCACAGATAAACTTAGAAAGCGCGATTTAGTCTACTTAATCCCGCTATAAACCTATGTGGTTAAATGTGGAATATGCTTCTGAATAATTGTATATTATTTGTTCAGCAATAAATAAATACAATTCAAATAAACAGTGACGAGCTTGTTTTTTAATAAACTTGAAATAGAAACACCAAAAACGATCTTTGATTATACATAAATAAATACAAGCACAAACAAAAAAAAACCCAAATGTGTGTAACACAAAAAAAACATTATAAACTTTTCCTCAGTGACGAATAAAAAAAAAATAAATATTTAGCGCAACTTCAAAGGCATTAGCCCGCTGTAAATTTTTACACTGTGGTATATCAATGTCCATTTCACCACCAAGAATTAGATTTACTGAATAGAATCCGGCGTTCAATTCCGGTAATATGTCGCTATTAATACGAAGAAACAATGAGTTAGTTTTGAAAGGAAATGGTAAAGATCCTTGTTGACAAAAGGTTATATTATGTGAATATGCCAAAGGGTATGATAATGAAACGTAAGATCATGTGTATTATCATATGTGTTCGTGAAATTTAATATATTGGTCTAAAATACTCGTATTAATAAACTTATACGACCAAAAAATTAATTAACAGATTTACTTTCCGCTTGCGACTTCGCCCGCGTTTATATATATTATATTTTCTTCGTGCTTATTTCTTGAAATTAAAACTGTTCTTTATTCTTTCCCGAGATTTACTCTATCTGTATATCATTTATTAAAATTGGTTCAATATTTTAAGCGTGAATATATAAGAGACACACACGGAGACAAAGTTACATTCGCATTTATAATATAATATTAATATCTTCTTCAACTCATGTATTAAAAGAATATTTTTAGAGCAAAATTTTCACATTTTACTTTACTTCTATATAATTATACTATAGGACATTGATTTCTACCAAATTTTTAATGATTTGGGTCAACAAGAAGTACCATTTCAATTTTGATTGTCTTGTGACTTCCAAAATACGCGGCATCAACAATGGTAGTATCTTTTTATAGCGCTAATTAAGAAGTTTGACTTTTCAGCTCTAAGGAAACGATTTATGATATTCAGGGCTTCAAAAGACTTAAGAACTTTAAATATTTATAGTCTGTTTCACATAGTATGGGTACGGCGTTTTCCTAATCCATTTCACGCAATTTAAATTTCCGGATATTTAAAAACCATCGTTATAGAAATGAATTGACGGTGTACATATCAGATATTTATTTAAATTTGCATAATAAAACACGAATAATTTTTTAACAGCTATTATTACTGAAATCTAACCCTCTAAAGTTTAAAACATCAAAACTTCTTATGAAAATTGGAACGTTTTTTATTGGGATTCCACCAATAAAATCATTTCAATCGAAATATCTATTCGGTGATTATTTGATAATTTTATTAATTATTGTTGCCGTAACTGTTAAACTTAACTATGATATTTTTTTACGTTTTCCTGATTCGGTTTCACCTTGTTGTTAATAAATATGTTTCTTCAATCCTGTTTTATACATAACCTCAAAATCGAATACATCTATTAGAAATTAACTCAATAATATCGAGTTTTTGTATATTATGTATTTTTATTACCACATTGCTAACTTCAAATCCCAAACATCACGTTTGTAACAAAGACTTTAGGGAAATTAAAATAAATAGGACTTCTCGTTGATATGAAATCATAAATTGGGTGATGACAGTACAGATAAAATGGAAAATTCAAAAAAAAATTAGTACATCCTAAAATGTTATAAACTTATTTACAATTGAACCATATGGATATATACCTTCCATATTTATTATATTTCAAAATTATTATAATGCTTATCTATGGTAACATTATAAGATACCGTTTACTGTTTGTTTCTTTCATATTGTTGGTTTATCATCATCACTTCAGCCGAGAGACGCCCACTGCTGGGCATAGACCTCCCCCAAAGATCCCCAAAGCGATCAGTCCTGCGCCTCCCGATCCAGCGGCTTCCCGCGACCTTCACCAGATCGTCGGTCCACCTTGTGGGGGGCCTACCAACACTGCGTCTCCCGGTACGCGGTCGCCACTCCAGGACCTTACCGCCCCAACGGCCGTCAGTCCTGCGAGCGATGTGCCCTGCCCACTGCCACTTGAGGTTCACAATTCTTTGGGCTATGTCGGTGACTTTCGTTCTTCTGCGGATCTCATCATTTCTGATTCGATCTCGAAAAGAAACCCCGAGCATAGCCCTTTCCATTGCCCTCTGAGTGACCTTGAGCTTCCTTATGAGGCCCATCGTAAGCGGCCACGTCTCAGTACCGTATGTCATCACTGGCAACACGCACGAATTAAAGACTTTCGTCTTGAGATATTGCAGATGTTCCGAGAATACCCTGCGTAGCATCCCAAACGCTGCCCAACCAAGTTGGATCCGTCGATTTACCTCTCTCTGGAAGTTGGACAGGTAAACGTATTCGTCGACAGCTTCCAGTGTAGAGACTCCAACATTCACTGGAGTGGGTACGACATGGGAGTTTGACAATATTTTTGTCTTCTCCATGTTAATTTTAAGACCCACTTGCTGGAAAACTCTACAGAGGTCTTCGAGCATTGTGCCTAGATCTTCCATGGTCTCAGCCATGACTACGATATCATCAGCGAAACGAAGGAGCGTCATGTACTCGCCGTTTATATTGATGCCAAGTCCTCTCCAGTCCAAAAGCTTAAACACGTCCTCCAGTATGGCAGTGAACAGTTTCGGCGATATAACGTCACCCGTCAACCAAAACTCGAAAGCAATACGACTTCAGCGTGGAGTAAGCTGAAGTCGTATTGCTTTCGAGTTTTGGTTCTGGAGCCGAACTGAAATGGTGGCGTTTTCATACAGTGACTGCAGCACTTGGATGTATCGATAGTCTATTTGGCACCTCTGGAGTGACCTAAGGACGGCCCAGGTGTCGACGGAGTCGAAGGCTTTCTCATAGTCCACAAACGCCAAGCATAGTGGCAGATTATACTCTTCGGTCTGTATAACCTGTCGCAGCGTATGAATGTGGTCTATGGTACTGTAACCTTTTCGGAAACCGGCTTGTTCAGGAGGCTGGAAGTTTGTTTGTTTGTTGGTTTATATTGATTTGATAATGATACGGTTTTTTTGAATGTCGTTACATCTGTTAGAACTGATGAGTTTCCTTTGTTCATTTTTCTAATAGCCAAAAGACGTCCTACGTAAAAAAAACTACGACGTAAAAACAATACAATTCGACAGTACCTATTTGAATAAAGCTTATTTTGACTTTGAGTTGATGAATGAGTGACAATAGTTTTTAAAGATAAAGTTAAGTTTATCTTTATGTTATGGCTATGTTTGTTAATTATATCATAGTTTAAGAACTACAGTAACGATGGATAAGACTATCGGTACGCAAATCCTGGTAATGGTTGATCTTTTTGCTGAGGTTTATTACCCTGGAATGTCACACGGCAACCCCGCTGATAGAGCTACAAAAATATCGTGGCTTACACTAAATAAGCATCATACAACACACATTAATAATTAATTTGAAGTAAGCTTTTAATGAAAAATGCTTAAAAAATCCATGAGAAAAACTCGAACCCACAACATTACGCAATCCGACCGATTGCTCTATAACTATTGTGCTACCCAAGACCCAATAGAATTTATGCATATTTCAAGCACTTCTTATTTTCCACTACTTAGTGAGCTTTTCATTAAATGTTCAGACAATCCACCCAAACAGCCGAATGAAATGTTTTTACAAACATAAAATTTGTTCTAATTATTCGATATATTTGATCAATTTTGCATTCATATATACGTATATCAAATATAATAATAGGAACAGAAACGTTGAACTCGTGCGTGTACGAAATATTTCGCGATATCTAAAACTGAGCGAAACATTGGATTCTGGTTGAAACCACAATGGCAACGCTATTAATTAAAAAGCAAAGGAAGGCCGATGTTTTACATCTCATTTATATATATATTTTTTTTATTTAAAGGACTAAATGAAAAATTATATTATCCATATCATCCATAATTAAGCTTTCTTAAATTTAGATCTTTGCATTGAAATAATGGAATAAAATTTTAATGAATTGATAAGAAGACAAAACTACAGCTGTAATTATAAAAATGCTAACGTCAAGACCCAAGTAAAATAAAAAAAAGGATAAGGTAAATTTCAACGAAGATTCTGCTTATCAAACGAAAAGGGTTACACAACTTTAGACTTGAAAGATTCCATCGTTTGAGCACATAACATTCTCAGCGAAAGAATTCAGTAACCTTACGGCATGTAACGTGAAACATTAGCCTTAAAAATTTGAATAGTTAGAAAGTCTGAAGTTGTTAAATTGGAAAGGGAAAATTGTAGGAAGGATCAATAAAACAACAGGAAGGTATAATCTGTCTACACATAGTATTAAAACAAAGTCGACAGATGTGGCCAGCCCACTGTCACTTCAGCTTGCTACATTTCTGGAGGACATTTAGTTTAGTCTTCTGCAGGATGACCTCATTCCGGATTTTATCCCTTAGAGAGATTCCGAGCATAGACCTTTCCATAGCTCGCTGAGTGACATGCAGTCGGTAGGTCAACTTCACTGTCATTTTCTACGTTGCGGCACCATAGGTCATGACTGGTAGGACGCATTAATTAAATACCCGGATCTTCAGGCATTGTGGCAGTATGGACGAAAAGATATTACGCAATTTCTCAAATGCTGCCCAGCTTAGCTGCATTTCTCGCTCGGAGTTGACTCTACCCAACCGCAGTATTTCCTCAAGGTAGATTTATTACTAGACAACTTCGAGTGATACACCATCGACGAAAAGTTTAGAAATTATTGCCAATCATTTTAGGTTTAAAATCAAGTGAACCAACCAAATCAGTTATCTTATAACTTGACGTATTTGCCGTATTTGCTACATTGCCGTGTTTACATCTTTGAAACCGTAAATAAGAAAATGAAACACTTTTATTTCCTTCGAAATTGACTAAACGAATAAACAAGGTCTTCGTAAGGTGTGGATTGAAACGTGAATGATATATAACCATTACTTTTATCGGCTATTTTTAGCGGACCCAACGCAAACAGGTATTTCACACATCAACTGAGGGTTGCGTAACCTGTGTTTAAATCAAAATGTACACGAATAAATCAAGCATGCCACTTACCATAGTATAATAAAACTGACGCTCAGGGTTGGCGATTTTTTCGTATTATAATTCAGATATTAGGTTTATAGATATTATATATTATAGATACTAGAATTAGAATTCGATAGCATAACGATTAGTGCGTTCACTTTGTGACTGCGGAAGTTATATTTTTGCAAAGACCAGTCATAACCGGGTGACCAAAAATTAATTACCTCGGCGAGGTATTGAATAATGTATTTTCCTTCCTCATAAATAAAGTAAGTTGAGCCGTTAGTCAATGTGGGAACACACAGCCACATATTCACATACATACACAAGCACGCGTGCGCGCATCCGCACAATATACTCATAGATTTTGCATGGTATTTGAATTCCTGAAATACAAGGCTTTGTTAATTTTTATGTGACTGAAGTGTGAGTGAGAGATCAATTTTTACTTTATATTATTATCTCTGAATTCCTATATAAAATAGAGACTAGACGCAAAACTTATTTTATGAATTAAAAAAGTTAAGCAATCGCCCGACTAGAGACAGGTTAATAAATCAATTGATTGAATTATAAGTCGTATAGAAAAAGAAAACTTCTAATTCTAATATTTATAAACTTCGTGAAAAATATCGACTAAAAAGAATATTATACTGAAGAATTCATGCTTAATTCATAAGTGATGTAAAATTAATCGAGTATTTAATGTCGGTAATTTATAACGCTTAAGATAAAACCAAGTTATAAATAACATAACCTCATTTGTGAAATTGTAGGTGTCAAATGTCTGCATTTGATTTTAAAGTTTCATGCATTGAGGGTAGAGTGCATAATCAAATGCGTAGACTTTTGGTGGTAAACTCACGTGTACCCATGTAAAATAACATAATAAAACGCAACACATACATAATTTAAAATTAATTCAGTTGTGAGAATGGGGCAACTGAATTAGCTCCAATGTAGTTTTCTTTCATAAAAAATATAGGTATTCCTACCATCTTTACTAGGTAGTAAAGGGTTATTTTAGGGGTCCATTAAAATTAAATGACGTCTCCGTGTGCGTAAGATAAAGTAGGATCCTCAGTTCGCAGAATGACATTCCAATTTACGACGTAGGTATGTCACAACTGCCAACCCTACAGTGGCGTCCCACATTTAGTAGACGTAACCCTTTTGCATAAATAACGGTTTCTTTCACAAAGAATCCATTTCGCTAAATAGAGGTCCTGTTAAATTGATGTATTAACAATCTTATGGTGACAAGCGGCTTATATAAATTCTTTCCTTTTTTAATAGCAGCCACTCCAATCTTTTACTAATATATAGGATGTAAATGTAAATGAACCTAGAACCTTTCTAAGTAACGAAAATATAATGTTTAATTATTTTGATTACATCAAATAAACCTCAATGTACCATACAAAATGGCTCGATCTTTAAGATACCGACCTTTTCGCGTAAAATGTTTCAGAACTAACTTGGGTCTCTTCTCGACAATCAATAGAACACAAATACATTATAAACAATTTTTACACTCGATGTATCACAATGTTTTATATATTTTGTATAATAATTTCAGCTTTGAAATACAGTCTTTGACTTGACGGCTGTTAGTGCTAATGATACTCTGTAATTTTATCTGTTCGGTCTGATATGCCTTTAATTTTATTACTATTATTGTTTTCGGTTTTTTTTATACCTACTCGGTTCTCAATATCCTGCAGGTGTAAAATAGCTTCTGTACTGAACTTTATCTAATTGTTATGTTTACTTTCTTTACTTGATATAGGCATATGCCGTGACAACCTGTAATTAAAGCAGCACTAGTGTAAGTTACTGATGTAAGCATTACTGTTATACGATTGTGGTGTATGTTTTGTCGGTTGTGCTTAAATAAATAAATATACCAAAACCTCTTTGCTACCTTTCGACTTCATATTAATAAATGAATTCTCATCCAAGTTATAAATACGTGCAAAATTACAACTCAATACAGAACCGAAAAGTGGGTCAAAGGGTTACAACGTTTGACCCACAGTATGCAACACGGGGCCTTGTATACATTACAAGGTATTTAATTTTACCGTCTTTAGTAATGGAGAGTTTTAATTTGAGATTTTTTATCAATGAAAGAAAATGTTCAATTATTAATTTAATAATAAATAATAATTCAAGGACATTTATTAATTAATATAGCCAACCTATTAATGTCCCATTGCTGAGGCACAGGCTTTCACTATGGACGGAATCGCATCGAATAGGGAAAATGGCCCATAACCTACATTTCCACCTTCAAGGGTTTGTATAATGTAAATATACATAGTATGCTGCCATTTTGGGAATTAAAATTTAGAAGTGATAGTTAGTTAGGCTCCATACGTGCTGGCTCCCTGATCCTTTCCTGAAAAAAATTTTTTGGACGATTCAAAAGTGCTTGTAATAGCCTACTTGAATAAAGATATTTTCATTTCATTTCACTTCCCCCCTCGTAAGGGTTACTATAGCGGGCTCAATCAGGTAGCCGACAGGTTGCACAGCCCTGATTTGATAAGGTGCATTTCCCTGGGTTACATAAACTATTTTATATACGTACTAAAGTCGTGCAGCAGACAATATCGTTTCACTCATATTTTAGACGAAATACCACCCAAATATTCTAAAATTCAAATCCTTTGTAAGTAAACCTTAAACAACCTCATCACTCTTATCACAGGCGGTTTTATACTTTAATTGATGACGATTAATAGTCACTGAAATGTAGCTGAGTTTGTAAAGCACTTGAAAAAGGCTTTGTAAATTAAAAGAATGCAGAGCTTTAAAGGGATTTTAGAAGATAATTCATACGCATGTTTTAAAAAAGTATTTGAAACTTAATTATCCTATATCGTGTTATTAAAAATTACAAATTTATGTATATATAGATAATAAACTTCGCTTCCATGTACACGTAGATAAAATTACCATAAAGGGCTTCAAATGATAAGGTTTCATTTTAAGGAATTGCAAAGAGTTCAGACATGCTAACAGTAAAATTCCGTTTTTTGATGCTTTGGTGTTATCTACAATGGGATATTGCAGTGTGATTTGGTCACCATATTACGATGTGTATAGGCGCCGTTTGGAATCCATATAAAAAAGATTTTTATGGCACCTATCTTATCAATGTGGGTTGTTAAATCGTTTACCATCATATAATTCACGGTTAATGCACTTCAAGCTCTTGATCTTAGAATGCCAACGTAAGATAACTAATATTCTTTTTTTTATATAAAATTTTAAATAGCTATATTGATTGCTCTGATTTATTACATCAAATAAACCTCATCGTATCATACTGAATGACTCGAACTTCAAGATACCGACCTTTTCGCGTGAAAAGATTCAGAACTAACTTAAGTCACTAATTTTTACATTAATTTTTACATTCGATGGACCATCACAATGATATTGACATGACATATTCACTATATAAGTTTAAGAATATTTGTATAATAATTTCAGCCCTGAACTACAATAGTCTTTGACATGACGGCTGTTTGTGCTAATGATACTCTGTAATTGTATCTGTTCAGTCTGATATGCCTTTAATTTTAATATTATTATTGTTTTTTTATACCTACTCGGTTCTCAATATCCTGCAGGTGTAAAATAGCTTCAGTACTGAACTTCATCTAATTGTTGTTTACTTTCTTTACTTCATATAGGCACATGCCGTGACAACCTGTAATTAAAGCAGCACTATTCTAAATTATTATTGTAAGCTTTACTGTCTTAAGATTTGGTGTATGTTTTGTTGGTTATTCTTAAATAAATAGACAATGAGACTTTAGATTATAATACGCGGGGAGAATAGTTCTATAATAAGACTTAAAATTAACTTTTTCATACAGAATCTAATATCTTTTCTATATAATAAGGAAATAAGTAGTCTATTTTGAAATAGTGGTTGATATAATTAATTAATGCCTTTTGTTAATTAACTGGTAATAACAGCATAAAAAAGAAGAAAAGAAAATTTTATAGCTCCCGATAATTGATCAAAAATTAAATAATACACTGGTTAATGTTACGATTACATAATGACATGAAAAGCTCTACAATTGTGGTGTTTTGATTTATTCAATAACTTTTGTACCGCTACATAGACATTTACTTAAATATTTTTTGTTACTTTTGTTTCTTTACATCATTGTTAAAATATAATTAGGTAATATGGACCAAAAATAGAGTTTTTTATTACATCAGTGGCATGAGTCGCTCATGCGCCAGTTAAAAGGTATTGCCAGTATTGAGATCCCGCCTTCGTTTACTGGCATTGTCATTGTGGAAAATTAATCCTTCAGATTTTTACATAACAGGAAATTTTGTGCGGTTCCATCAATATACCGAGTGATTCAAAAGGAAGTCGTATCTTTATAATACAGGACCACACAGGTGAATCCGCTGGCGGGAAGCTAGTAAAAAATAAGACACAATTATAATTTTATCTAATCTAATAAAATGATAGAAAAATCAGAGTTTGCCTATTTAACATGTCAAATATGAGGTAAATGTCAGTGATAGTGTGTGATGTGTGTATGATCTGTTTGTGAATCCAAAAGTAGATTTAACTATTTATATAAGCGAACGGAGAGAAGGGTTAAAATACGTTCTGTGGAAACTAAGCAATGGTATGTAATACTGTCTACTATTTTATTTATTATAACATTATCTAATTGACTGAATATTGGGGGCAAAAAATGCCACGTCTGGCAAAGTCGGGCGACACTTTACTCTCTTGAGATTATCTCGAGATTAGTCTCCAGTATTACATCGCTTTGTCTTCTAAATTCAGACAGAAGAAGCAATTTCCATTTTGCCCTCCATTGTAATATGTGTTCCGAAATTCAGAATTCCCAACGGGATTCATACATTTTATTTAGAGTAAGAAAATTCTTGATTAAACTTACGTGGATATTTTGTGTTTTTCCATTTCTTTTTTTAATTTTTATTTATTTTGGTTTTTCAACAACAATATTTCTAATATGATTAAAATACAATTGATGAATGTCTCGAATTTCCCTTTTCTATTCTAAACGAAATTTTAAAAAGCTTATATTTAATTTCATTGTAACATATCTTAAAATAAAATTTATTTAGAAAGGTGGGTTAGTATTTTAATACTTCTATTGAATTCGGGCTGGGGTTATAAAAGACTACAATAAGAATTTCTTGAATATAATTTATATTATTTTTATAAATTATATTATATAATCAATTTATTAAAAAAAAAAAGTGAAGTCATTTCTATTTTCTTTAAATATTATCATTTAATTTTCTGAGAAATAACTTTAATTTTATATTTTATAATTTTTTAAATAAAATTTAATTAAAATGCTATACTGAAAAATATTGTTAATGAAAAATACTTAAACAATCTACCTGCCCACGTGCTCTGAGATGGGACTCTAATTCACGACTTTTCGCAATCCGGGCGACTGCTCTGACCACTGAGCCACCCATGACCTAACAGGACTAACTAATTTTTCAAGTACTCTTAGTTTTAGCTAAAACTAATAAGTACTTAAAAAATTATTAGCGTATTGTTATACCCCACTTATAGACTAGAAAGGGCTGCACGAGCCCTTTGAGCTGCTGCGTCAGCAATATAAGGGTTTATATAGCTACATTCGAGCAGGGCGCGATCAGTCTCCATCCAATAATTTGTTAAGACGGTTCGTGGCTGTTTTTCCATTTCTGATTATGAACTTTTCTAATTATTAAAATTTGTCGTGCAAAGTTTAATTAAGTTTTTTTAAAAACCAAAAACCGGAATCCCGTAAAACAGTATGTTTATAAATATTTAGGCAATCCACCTAAATATTATATATAATAAATAATAAGCTTTTTAAAAGATTTATGCTAAAATTGCAATTTTTGTATTAGTCCAAATTCATATTAAACATAGAATAAGTAGACATTCTAGGAGTAAACTTTTGCCAAATCTCTGTTTAATTGCAATGTGGGGACCTGGGAGTACGTATGAATTAGACAAATGTTGCGTTTTGACTGTCTTTATTATACTAAACATATTATTTATAATAGGGTTGGAGATGTACACACTACACCTCCCCCGTTGAAAAAGAAAAAAACTTTTAAAATACTTTTCTTTTTTTTACAGATTAAAACAATAATTTTACATTATTTAGTTCATTACTTTGAAAAGATACTCAAATTAAAACAATCGGTTTCTGTTCATAGTTCTAAATGAAACAAGTAAACTTTAATTCAGCAAATTTTAGACATAATGTTTAACAATATGTATACAAGTTTATCAGACGTATGTAAAAACATCATGTAATATATATATATAATATCTATTTTGTTTCATAGTATAGTTATTTTTATTTCATAATTAAATGCCAAAGAATAAAAAATCACTAAACGCATTTATTTTTCTTAAAATAATAATAACAAAATTTATGGGTTAGATATACCTCTATATAGTAACGATAATAATATCTATGCTAAGCTGTTATAAGTGAATCTGAAAAGCACAAAAAAGTACCGAAATATAAATGACAGATTCTTTTCAATGCACAGAGACTTACTTTATTTTAAAAATTATTATTTAATGGTAATATTAATAAAAAAAATAGACAAAATTATAGGGAACCATTTAGATTGTATTACACATACATATATTCAAATTTGATTTCATAATTTTCTTTTACATTTTAAAATAATGTTGCAGTAGTATGACATTTTTCATAACAAACAAACAATTCATATAATAATATATAATTTTTAATACAAAAAAGATTTTTTTTTCTTTCTTTTACATAGTATACAATAATAGCAGTTTCACGTTTTCTTATTGAAAAGTTTAAAAAATTGTGTTTAAAATATCTATATCTTTGTTTAACTATCTAATTTTATTCAATCATTTCATAAGTTAAAGTCAAATAATTTTCTATTGTAATTACCTTTAAATGAACTTTCGTTTAGTATTAAATATCTTTGATTGTTATCGTGACGTTATTTTTCATCTCAAAATCTAGTATCTATCTCAAAAATATAATAATTATTATCATTCTCTTACTTTCTTTAAATAAAACCTTTTCCTTTATGACAGACTTTCTTTTTAACTTTAAACTGAAACCTCGACGTTTGTTTGACGTTCAATACTCTCCTTTATTTTCTTCAATTACCAACTTAATATATTAGTCCTTAAAATAACCAACACTATTAATGAAGAAAATTAAAAAAGTCAGCTTTTTCCATAGTTATGTGCTACTTTATAAATACATATATTAGATTTTAATGTTTCCATAAAAAAATTACGGTCTGACTTCAATCAAATATCTTGCGTAGTAAATCATTTCATATCATATCAACTTTCATCATCTTTCTTTATTTAACATTTATTTGATCATACTTTATTTCATACTCTTGCTCGTATTCTTAATTTCCCATAATATCGGTACACTTATTTCATAACACATTACATACGTAGGTAATTTGCCTAATACGCATTTTTTTCACTCGTTTGTTCGCTCGGCGCCGGCGTACTTTCATTTTCATTTTATTCATACATATTGGTACATATATTATTTATTTATAGTCGACTTTACATATTCTATAATATTAAATGGACAATATCATGCCATTTGGGTTGTGGCCACAACCTAATTATTTTGGGGGTCATGGTTTAAGCCTCTTTTGGACTCCAACTTATCTCACGGAGAAATCTCGTTTGCACCATGATCGAATGGAAGGATCCGACCCTCCATGTACCATTTTCATACACATTTCTTTTCATAGGGTCATGAATTAAGACATTCTTTGGTCTCCAACAGTATTCAAATGAGAATCTCGTTCGTCAATTGATAAGACTGAAGGACCCGATCCCTATAGTACCTATTTCCTACTGTGTACCGTATAATCGAGCATTTTACTTATAAACTTTCATTCTAATCCTTAAAAAAAAAACTACTTTCCAAAATATAAATAATTAGATTAATAAAAATTTCTTAGCACTTGGGTGATCAGTCCAGTGGCTTGTGTAATTTTACGAACCCAATTATTGTCAAACATCCAAATATAAACTTGTACATATCATTCCAAAACCTTCATAATAATAAAAACACATTACCTTTTTCTTTTCTCATTCTTACTGTACCTAATTGCAAACTTTTAAGTTACAAAAAGATTTTTAATACAATTCACATTCTCATTCAACAACTTATATTCTCACGCTATTCGTCTGTACCTAATATTTTTAATACGACTTACATAACTGATTCTTTCTAAATAAATTTTCATTACTCCCTATTTAACAATTTTTTCTTTTAGATTTATTTTCTAATTTCAATTCTTGTTAAAATTTCGTATCAGAATAATCATTATTGTATTCTTACTTTGCTGCAATAAATGTTTCAACGACATCGATTGTTTGCTATAAACTCATATTACAATGTGACTCGTATTAAAAGATATCAATTGCATGTGCATTATTATTGTTTGTAATATAATATTAAATCCAGATCAACATAACCGGCAAATTAAAGTGATATTGTTTATTTTCACATTACTGGTTCACCTAAATGACAGCTTGCAAAACTACAGATGCATTGCGCATTGTAAGGTTATAGAAATACAATACCTAACTTCCTTTTGTGTTACCTATGTTATTCAGCGCATCGCAAAGTTTCAACTTACTATTCTTTATTTTAAAATTTTGGTTAATCTATTACAACTTTGGTAATTAAATAAAAAGTTTAACAACCGATGATATTTTATACCCGTTATGTCTGATAATAATATAACATTTAAAAATGTACTTTTAAATACGTTATAAGATATTGTTTCAATCAGAAATTGAACCCGCAGTTTTCGGTCTTTCGTTCATAAATATTTTCTGGCAGAGCAGACCTTGGCAATTTGTAAATGATTGGAGTTTGCTTATCACGTGTTCATCTAACTAGATACTAGTCTGAATACATTATTACGAAAACTAATGCCTTATACTTTCAAATGATATTAATCTTTATTATGTTTCTGATAAACATACAAATTTGAATAAAATACAATTTGAAACTACGTGTAAGTATTTTTCTATAAGAAAATATATATTGAATAAAGTCTATCTTGTCAAGTTTAATTTTTGGAAAGATAATTAAAACCCTTTATCTTAGTGATTCTGTAGCTAACTGATTTTCATTACTTTCATTATACGATTTCAAGTAATAATGATATTAAGTGACAATAATATATAAATATGTAACATCATTAATAAGCTTTGCGATACTTTATACATATATATTCGTAATATTAGCTACTTTTCTAAATATTTCTTTTCATAATTTAATGAAGCAGTAGAATAATTACAATTTCAATACCAACTTTGAATTAATGTTATACCATTGAAGGATTTTAACATTATTTTTGTATTTTGGCTTGTTTTCTTCTTTGTTGGAAATTTTCCAAATGACTAATAAATAAATTTATTCCAAATTTAATCTCAAAGACAACTTGCACGTACTTATTAAATGCATACATACTACACGTGTTGCTAGGTTATACTTTATTGTTCAGTTTTGAACTCAATTATGAATTTAAATTATAAATATCAATTTAGCAGTCTATCAAATATGATAACTTTGGTTGTATAAAATGCAAATTGTAACTATGTGTAATTCTCACAAACGATCAAGTAATAATAACCAAATAAAATCCAATTTATATAAAAGTATTAACATAATTTCTCGTTGTTCAAAAGACTTATTATATATATATATATATATATATATGTAATCTATAATCAAAACATACAAAAAGAAACAGATATCATTTTTCATTTTTCAATATAGGCGTTTAAAATTTTTTTTTTTTTGACTTCCTTTTAGATGTCAAATCTTTGTATAAATGCAATCCTGAAATTAGATATAGATATTAATAATTATTACAAACTTATGTACACATGGTTAATATTGATAAAAAATTACACTGAAAAAAAAATCTATTATATTGAAATCCTTATTTCAATGCAATTACATTAAAATACAAATAAACAAGATGATAATATTGACTATTCGTTAAAATAGGAATTCTAATTTAAACCATGATCGGCATAATATTTTGTTTGGTTTTTATGATTTTGGAATTATGATATTTTCTTGCCAGTCCATTTATATCCATTTGTCCCAATGACCGGAACTTCTCCCAGCTGCTCCTCATCAGACTCCTTCATCTCCCCGCTCCCAGCTTTCAATTTACCAAATATTCTACTTTTCCCATAATTTTATCTTCTTCGTGTAAATATATTTTGACCAATTATTTGTAGGTATTATTTGTTTCAGCAATCGACAGATAAATTTATTTTAAAATTATAAATTATCCATACTATATATTTTTCACTTTGTTCATATTGTTATTTTGTATTGTTCGTGTTATTATTATATATTATTGTTTTTAACAACGCACGCGCGCACTTAATTATACTTAAAAAAAAAACAGCTACGCAGCGCTGCCTACGGGCAGCACTGGCAGGGTCGCCATGCAATGTGGGGACCTGGGAGTACGTATGAATTAGACAAATGTTGCGTTTTGACTGTCTTTATTATACTAAACATATTATTTATAATAGGGTTGGAGATGTACACACTACATAATAACTTGTATTTTGACTAATACTAGGTAGTATTGGTAAGGTAAGAGTATTGGCGATGCTGCATATGCAAGGAGGCCACCAAATCATTGCACCATCGAAGAAGTGCCTCCTCAGCGTAACGTGCCATGGACGTGCTGCCGCGTGACCCTCACCGGATCAATCGCCTGGACTATGAAAGCCACCACTTAATTATTGTAATCATATTTTAATAAATAAGTTAAAAGCTTTTTCGTTTTTTTGAAGCCCTGCGGCTGGTATCTTCATAATTAGCCTCCGAGAAAATTTATTCCAACGATAAACCTTGTTTATAAATATCACTGCTAAATAGTAAGTAAAGAGGTAAAATATTACAGCACGCACTGGTGACATATGCTCATTTACGCATTCGCGAAGGCGCCGCAAAACCGCCATTTGTACTTATAAAATCAAACTTTTTTTTAATTTGAAAGTTTGCCATATGCCTATATTACAAAAGATACCGTTGGAAGAGCAACAGTTTCTGAAATTATTAAAAATCTTTTCATGTTCCTATTTCTAAAAATATCGCAGTCAAACGAGGCTGTACGGATGCATTCATTTATAAGCTCGCGTGGGATGTTTGCTGAAATTACTCAATGAAAAATTTTCTTTCGGGAAATTTGAAAGGGATTTTATGAAAACAAAATTTAACATGTGTCTTTGATATCACTTTCACATATCACATTTGATTCAATTCACTCCTTTGAAATATTATAGTATAGTAGTTTCTCATGGCGATAAACGGACGATGCATACAAGTTAAAAATTACTAGCTGTTTTTTTTTTTATAAAAATAATTGGAACGAAAAAGAAAGCACAAAAGCGGAGCTAAAGAACACGTGGGGAAAGGAAGAGAAAAAGCAAATTTTTACTCTTTATTTATTGATGTAAGACACTTCATTGACAATTGGATTGGTACAAGAGGTGGACTTAATGCTAATAGCACACCGGTAACAATTGGGAAAGAGAAAAACATGATGGCGGTAAAAATTAACCAACAAGAATTTTGTTAAACTATACCACAAACGAATTCATGTATATACAATATCATATTATACATATATAAATAATAATCTTTTCCTGCAATTTTTCCGTTGTATTTTGAAATTCTTAGAAATTTCTTTTGCCTAATCTAAAACAAAGTTATTTATGACAATAACTCGCATTATTTCGCCGTTCGATTTTTAATAATACCATCGAAACAAATATTCCTTTAAACAGAATAAAGTTGCACCTTACACTCCTTCAATATCTGTTTTATTGCTCTTAATAGCCAATAAGAGCTGATCATAAAAGCCGCTCTCGCAAACTAGACGTCGTGCACTGATTAGGGAACACTACAAATTTCATCAAAATCGGTTGATTAGTTTTTAAAATATAAGTTATTAAAATTAAAGCTACATACAAGTTTAAGCTACAGTAATATGAGTGAAAATTGAGGACCTTTTTATAATCAACTTCAAAAAAAAAGACCATTAAATCCAAAAGTTAACTAGAAGCCCGACAAGGGGTATGTATTCGTTTATTTGATAAGTATGTATTAGTTAAGTAACTTACGAACTGTTTTTATAAATTTATTTTTGTTTGTTACAGTTTTTTCTTATTACCCTTATTTAACTAATAAATATATACTCAAGCTAAGCAGCCTTATTAATTGACCCAAGCACCGAACCCGTAACAAGGTTATTAATTTGATCTGTATGTAATTTTGTTGGAATATGGCACAATATTCATTTAAGGTAGTCTATATTTTCGATTTTATTTAAGATTAAAACTTTGTGATATTATTATTTCTCTCTTACAAATTTTGGAATCAGATTAATTATATATTTTTTTTTCTTAATATTTATCAGTAGTAACTGGCAACATTCTTTTTTAAATACAGATATTGAACAAAAAATGATCTATGACATTTTTGTAGCTATTAAAAAGGGGTTTGATATTTTTTCTTTCTTTATGTAGGTCTTTCTTTTATGGCGTTATATATTATGTTTCAAACAATCCCACAGTTTAGGCACGGTGATAAAAATACACGTGTACGACAGACAAAACCATCGATTTTATGTAAACGAAATGTTCTTTGGAATTTGCGGAACGCAATATTCCAATATCTAAGATCAGAGTAGAAAGTAAATAGATAAAATCAGGACCAGCCACTTACATAATGATGCCGATTTACAAGATGAAATACCAAGAAGGGTTGCTAAAAGATATGAAATTTTTCAAAAGGAATACAAGCAAATAAATGGGATTCTCCTTTTTTGCTTCCCTATTTTTATCGATAGAAATCAGGTCTCATATACCAGTGTAACAATACACCCGTATTTGAGTACAATTCGCGAATGTTTCTCTTTACACAATAGGGAAGGGGCATTGTATTATATCTGATATATGCTATCTTATTTAAGTTGATGTGTATTATAATGTGGCGTATGTATAATGTGGTAAATACTTTGTCACGGCACCTTGAGGAGAAATCGATGCATCCGAAATTGTTGTGACAGCCTCGTTGTAGGTATTGAAAGCGTAATATTATTTATGTTTATTTCAACCTCGTTGGTTTGATATTCGATATTTAGAAAAGTTTTGATCAAGTCGGTGTTCAACAAATGAGAGCGAATCTTTTCAAAATTTAAAAATTCCAATGTTTTCAAACTTAATAGGAATTGGATATCAACTTCATAGCCGTGAAATACTTTATGATATTCCTTTTTGTTACAGAAAATGACATCGCAGACACAACAGACGTAAACACATGATTGCAATACCTGACATCGAATTAGACGGTATAATAAAATGGAACACCACAGCAAAACTAGAACTACTTATAGAAAACACAGAAGGAAACATCGATCTCAACAGCAGCGTATACCAAGTTATAAATGGAACAGAAGATATTCAAAATATAAAAGCAGCGTGTGGTAGAACCAATGTGTCTAACAAAAATATCAGTGACTATTGTGAAACAGATACAAATTACGATAGCATAGAAATTAGTGTAGTTATTGTACTGTTCTTATTGATAGTGGTGACGGTGATAGGTAATACTTTAATAATATCAGCAGTAGTGACCACGAAAAGGTTGAGAACAGTGACCAATTGTTTCGTGACTAGTTTGGCGGTAGCTGACTTGTTAGTTGGCATATTTGTGATGCCACCAGCGATTGCTGTACACATTACTGGTGAGTCTAACTTTATTATAAGTATTATCTTTTACAGATTTACTATATAACTTACAAAGATCAAATATCATTGATCCGTCTCATCCATATTTGGCAAAGATTTTCAATGCTTTGTTTACTATAAAGTCGTCATCACAACCTTTAGATCACTAATATTCACTATGATCTGAAAGTTGCAATGATAATAAAATTTGTTGCAATAGATGAATTGTTGTTGTATCTGTATTAATTTCTAACCTATACCAGTTGACGGTCCTCGGACTAACAACGCCCAACTCGGAAGGAGATTTTTTGTTTGTTTGTCCGTCAGGTAGATTGTAAAAAATATATTAAACACGTATTTTTTATGTTATTATTAAATTTCGGCGATACATTGAGTTAAAAGTCACATGACGTCACGCTTTTGTGCGGTTTCTACAAAACTATGACGTGGCGAGCACCCAATCCTCAACTCTAATGCTTGTTATCTAAACTATTTCTAGTTACATTGAAGTAAAATAAGTACGTGACTGACGGACTACATAGAATTTCTTTTTTTTTTTTTACCCAGTCTTCATCTCTATTCTCTTTAGTTTCCTCTTAGAGCCTTACAATTACCTTTTAATGCAACAAAATATATTCAAACGATTATAAATTATTAAAAAATCATTGTTAATTGTTTGTAACTTGATAAAAACATTAGTGATGTGTTAGTGTGTTAAACCCACACAGAATTTTAAAAGGTATATTTCTTTTTGAGAAAGTCGAGTCCTTTCTCAACTGGTAGAACATCACCTAAATTCTATTACACAGTACATTGCTTCGGAGCCATTTGAAATATTAATAATGTTAGAAGTGTGGAATCCTTTTATGATGTAACCCGTATTTGCGTATGTTAGAATCACTCTCCATACCATTTGTTATTCGCAGACCATTTAGCCAGGAAATTTTCTGCTAAAACCCCATCTAGGTCTGGATTGCAGAGATTTACTTGCCGCGATTAAGTATTCTAAATCGCTTACCTGGTAAAAGGTTTTTCATTTATTTGCACTAGCGTCATTCAAGACAAACGTAGGATTTATTTCAATATCCCGAAGGCTTTGTAGGTTATATAATAGTTTGCCGAGTTCTGTATCTATTCTTGGATTCTTTCGTTTGGGAATGAGTAACAATAGTTCTTTTATTGTTGTGGATAAATATTGCATTCACCGTGCTATTTTTATATTTATTTTATAGAAAAATACATGGAAAATTTTATATTCTCAGGTGCCTAATCATCAGGTGTGGTATAAAAGTAATAATAAAAATTTCATTTTGTTTACCTTTCTTTAAATTCTCATTTTGTTTACCTTTCTGGGCATAGATATAACTAAATTCTATTCTAATTATAATCAAATCAACAGATAGATATTTTTAGTTCCATGTTAGCTTAGGAGTAAAAGCTGAATTTAGAAAATGCTGGCCTCATCTCAACCCTGAGGTATCGTAAAAATTAGAAAATTGTTCAGCTCTTTCAGACTACCTAACGTTCAAAGTTTCAACAAAACTATAATATATATTTTTTAAATTTATCTTGAAAATAAAATGTTCTGCACTGCTGCTTCTATGATCCTCTTTTTTCTAATGTTATAATGAATGGAGTATAAAGGAAATCAAAGACAAAGTCAAATTACCTTTATCAAAATAAACTAATTAGTATTACTGATAGTAGGTATTGAACTTTTGAATGATCCAATATTTTTTACCTGCCATAATCCATAATATTTTGCAATCCAGGCGACTGCTCCATAAGCTAAATGAATATCAATAAAACATTATAAATAACAAAATTATCAAATACACGATGTATCAGTATTTCAGAAATTTTGTTGGCTAGAGTTAGGGTAGTTGCATCTTTAAAAAGAAAACTGTTTAGTTTTCGAAAACTATCCCAAGTAATACTATGCTTTGCTTTGGTAATATTATTTTTGGATCTGAAAGTTGACTTTTATACAAGAATTGATTTTTTCATATTAATGATTAAAATATTGTGTTAGTATAGAAAACTTCGCATTTGGTTCTTACTTGTACTAATTGTAAGTTAAAGAGACCTCGTACTGTAACGGTGCGCCGTACCACCGTTTATTTTCCTAGGTTTAAAAACTTAGTGTTAAGTGTAAAAACTTTTTGTCTTTGAAATTCAACATCATTTATTTTTATTATTCACCTTTAGTTACACCTTAAGTTAGTAAAAGAAATCTTCTGTTGTGAACATGCTATTGTAAATCGTATAAATTTAAATATAAAATATTATATGAAGTTATTATGATTAAACCATAATAAAATAGAAATTATATATTATTTAAAATAAAATTATATCTTGAAATATCGTCAAAGTTTACTTATCAAGGCAAACCCAAAAAGGGGTATGTATTTGTTCTATTTGGTAATTGCAATTTTATATTTAGGTAACTTACGAACTGTTTTTATAATAACTTTTTGTTTGTTACAATTTTTTTTTCTTTACCCTTTACATATTTATCATAAAATAAAACAATTCTCAAGCTTAGTTAGCCTTCCATTAATTCGCCCAAGCATCGAACCCGTCACAGGACAAAGAAACTCAGTAAGGGCTGCCTTTTTTCTTTTGTATTTCTACAGAAAAGAAAATTTATAAATAAATTACGTTCATAATTTATTAGTAATAAATATGCAAGTATTTACTTCTTAATAATTTGATGTAAAATTTGAAGGCGATATCCCCAGAAGCTGGTAACATAAACCTTTGTATTATAGAATAATGACACAACGAGAAGACCCGAGACAATAAACACCCCGTGACAATATAAAAAAAAAAACCTTTTCGACGTTAATCTAGCCGGGAATCATGATCATTAATTCATATAATAAAGTAATCTTCTATGATTATGAATAATAATTAAAATAGAATCCGAATAGACTTTATATCTTGAAAAGTAATATTAGTTAGGTATTTTTCCAGATTTTTCTTTCTACTATTATTTGACACAAGAAAAAGACAATTTAATGAAACTTCATTTTCAAACATAATGAAATTTCATTAACATTGTTTGAAGAATTACGTTTTGAGGTCATAAATTTGACAATAACAAGCTGTTCTACATTGACGACAGTTGCGATATGACGCAATTTATTCAACTAATGCGATACTCTGATACTTATTTATTCTAATATGCGATAGGTAGTGTAATAACCCTATCTACTCTGCCTTCACGGCATTTTCACTGAGCAGATTGTGATGATATTTGATGCAGAAATTTGAAGACTGGAAAAATATTGATAATACATTCTTCTAATGCCATATGCAGAAATAAACACAACTAATATGTAAGTGCGCAAAAGTATTTGCACTACACCTTTTAAGTGTGAGTAAGAGACACATCTTTTTAATGCGTGCGTTATACTTTATACCTTCTGGATATTTCAACAAGACTTTATAAATATCAATCATGCGGGCGGTCATCATTGAAATTGAGAGGTTACCTCCGCAAACGAAGATTCACGAGATGCTTCATTACTCAGTTGTGTTATAACTGCTATGATATTCTGTTAGAATATAGCGTCGAACACAGCGCTGTTACAGCATTAGAAGTTCAATCAAATAATATCTACCTCATGAGGTAATGAAAGTAACGAAGCGAAGAAAAACAGAAGTCTCAACAATTTGCGATACTCCGCGACGTAGCGTGTGAAGAGGCTGCTTATGTACGCGAATAAAAGTAATCATAGTCTGTTCGTAGAATAGCCATATCAATGAATTGCGGCTTTATTTTGATAGAAAAAGCGATGTGTGCTGTTATCCATACATTTTTTAACTTTTGACCAAAAGTGCGCACTTTTTTGAAATTTCGGTCTCACTTTCATAGCAATAATGGTAGCATCGCTTCAAGTCGCGCTTCTCGCTCTTGTAGGACGCACCGTAAAACTTAAAGATCAAACAATAAGATAAGACAGAAGAATAAACGTCAATCAAGTTGGCAAAAGTTATGTAAATTGTCACCGAACAAATTACATTATTTCGCGTATAAATCTAGACTTGTTTTTCTTATTCGTATTCTTAGTTAGAAATATATCATAATATCTACATTTTTGTTTTACAAAAAAGATCATTTGAAGATTGTAGAAACTATTAGAGTAAATATCTTAAACCGAAATAACGTGTCTGTCTCTCTGTCCCATTTTAATTTGTTGTTTACTATTGGCTCGATTGAGGTGATGTGAAAGATGGATATATTGTAATAAATTCATGGATGGGGTTAGAAAATAAAATAAAGTTGTGCTATGTCATATGAAGTATGAACAAACAGTTTTAAAGTTATTAGGGAAACGGGAAAAAATTGTCAAAATATTCGATTTAATATTTGTATATTTACTCGATGCTCGAGTTCGATTTGCACTGGTACGGATTTACTTTACTTTTTTTAATGAACCTTCACGATGTAAAATAGAAAACAAATATCTTTTTTTATTCATTAAGCTTACTATGCTTGCACAAAGTTTACTAGGAATTTCCTTATTTATTGCATTGCCTTGACTAGTTTTGTTTGTCCGTCAGCTAGATTGTTGGAAATTATTAAACACATATTTTTTATTTTTTCGTAATCATTAAATTTCAGCGATACATTGACTTAAAATGTCACATGACGTCACGCTTTTGTACATTTTCTACAAAACTATGACGCAGCGAAGCGGCACTCCTTAACTTAAATGCCCATTAATTTAGCTATTTCTTGTTAAATTGAAGTAAAAAATACGAATCTAATATTTTTCTATTGTTTAAAGGAATAAATAGAATTTTTTTTTTTTACCCGGTCTTCATTCCAATTTGGCTGGCTGCAAGTAGAGTTATCCTACCGGATTGATCAGACCTTAAAGAAATTACCACTTATAATACCCGTTGGCAGTTTGTTCAGTTAGATCTGAAAGCGAAACTATTCATTTGGTATTGATTGAACCATTCAGGTCACTCAACAGTGAAGATTTAAATTGATAGTTATTTTGAATCATTACAATCCTAGAGATAGGAGTTCTAAAGTAAAGCTAGGGAGATATTTTTTGGTAACGCAGGGAAAATATAACTTAAGCCTTGAATCAGGGCTTACCAACCTTGTCCTGAGGACAGATAATGCTAGGTTAACCTACATAGTTAAACCCGCTGCGCGATACCCCCGAGAGGGAGGATTCAGGATCCAATGAGGAGCCCACCGGTGCCGGATCTGAACTCACTACAGGTAAAGGTAAAGGTATCTCGTACATAAAACATTTTGGGCAAGAAAGTAACCCCTTTACTCGGTACTAGCTGAACTAGTTAGTTCATCATCATCATCATCATTAGTCTTTTTACGTCCCCTTGCAGGGGCTCAGGCCTTCCTTATGGTTGGTTAAGAAGGAAGGGCTATGTGGGCCCTCCACGCTGGCCCAATGCGGATTGGAGGATATTAACTACTGCAAATGCAGCCGGGACCAACGGCTTAACGTGTCTTCCGAAGCACGAAGTAGCTCGAGATAATAATTTTTTGGTCACCCATCCCGTGACCGACCCTTGCGAAAGTTGCTTAACAACAACGATCGCGGGCCGATGCGCTTATCCTCTACGCCACCGAGCAACTTATTGGAATGTATGGTGAGCAATAAATTATCTTAATATCATATTATAGCATCAGAACCGTCTGTTCAAACCTTAAAATTATATGTAGTTAGCACTTAAGTGATAACTTAGAAACCTTATCTCGAAAACAGTTAAGCAATGCTTATTTTAGACTTTAAATTAACGAGAAAGCATAATCTTGCAGAGCTCAGCAATATTATGCTTTAAACATTGTTTCAAACAAAAAGGTTCATAGTGCAGAAAACAATTAATTAACTGTTACTTTCTTCCGTAACATTATTAGGTACTATATTGTGCGCTTTAAAAAGATTCGCTTAAAAAAAATCTTTTAAATAATCCGGAAAGTCTGGAGTTTACAGGCGTCTTGATTACAAGCATTACGGAGTAAATAACTTTCAGAATACGGCAATAACTCTGGAACTTCATACAATTTAGCCGAGTTCATTTGAAATTTCGGAATAAACAGCAGCTATGTAATATTATTTTACGATTTCAAAGCTACCTCCTTAAAAAGTTGGTTTACGGTCTTATATCATTCGCAGGGGCAAAGTGAAGCGTTCTGGTAAAGAATATCACGTTAGATGAAAATTTTCGGAGTTTCGAGTGAATGGATACGTTTATGAAATAAACCTTGGCGATGTTTTTAGGTACCGTATAACAGATGGAAAACCTTTATACATTATGTACTTGATTTAATCTTTGTATGCTCAACTAATCGGCCTATTTATCAGTCAAACAAGACCAGTGAATTTTTTTACTATATTTATTTTAGTCGACGCAATTGAAAGATGTAGCCTGGTAAAATCTGTCAAGTGACATTTTTTTTTGTAAAAATTGTCACTTAACAGTTTATATTTTTGTAAAAATTGTCAGTTAACAGGTTTTACCAGCTTCGGTGCGATTTATAAGGTACTTTCATGACCTGGAATTATGAAAGTTAGGCAGAAATAAAGGTTTAACAGCACAAGTATAGACAAAAATACAAAATATATTTTCTGTGAAATATATAACTTTGAAATGAACCTAGATTGTGCCATAATAGTACATGTTTCGATACTCTCAAATATAATGAATCAAAAATGATAGTGTACTAACTATTAATTTTGATTAATTTTCAATTATGATTCGTTTGGGAGTCAAATAAAAAATAGAGAAAGAGTAAAATATAAAGATAATATTGATATTTTATTATAATAAAACGTTAATTTGACCACCAACGTAGAGGAGGGATTTGCATAACTATTCAAGGTATCGGGCATATCTAAGTTCCCGTGTTCAGTTCCCAGTCGGGTCAATGTAGGGAATGAACTTTTGTATATTGTTTCGGGACTAGGTGTTGTGTTACCTTCGTAGTTACAGATTTGCATTTGCAGGTGCATTGGCTACTTAATTTAGGTACTGAACAATCTATGTGATATCGTCTAATATTAATTTAATACTTCGTCTATTTAAGAAAACTCGTGATATTATAAGTTTGCAAGTTGCACGAGCCTACTTTGCACTTTACCTGCTTTTTGAAAAAAAAAAGCTAATTAGCCTCATTTAAAATCAAAATCTATAAACCATCGTATAACGTATATCGCATCGTATATATATATATAACGGCGGATAGTCCGAAGGTGCTATTACGAAGCCCAAACAGATCGTCCATATCGGAGGGCTATCTTTTAAAATAGCACTGCAGGCGTGTATACCAACGTGGATTTGTTCCATTTTATCACTTTTCACATGAAAATATAACGAGATGAGCGTGATGTCGTCAGATGTCTTTACTCCTCGGCGATTGGAAACAGAATGTGTGCCAAAATGGCGGCAACTTGGTTTTTATAAACGAACTGTCAAAGTCAGTGTCACCATTCTAATAAAATTAAAAGTATCGATGATCACGCTCTCTTTACAATCGAGTAATTAAGTAATTGAGTAACTAGCAATTAAAATAAAAGAAACTAAATCAAACGATCTTCGTAAGGATGATGCGACATATATATATATATATATATATATATATATATATATCCATTGCAATCTTAATTGTTTATTAGAACACAAACTCTACATATTAAACTATCTGAGCAAACGAAAGCTGAGCAAGCAAAGCCTTTGTTGTGGTTGAAGGAGCAACAGATAATTCTCTGTGAGGTACATGTCAAGTGATATGACACTGATATATTAGACGACGATTGTATTCTCACAAATTGCACTAACTTTGTTATAAGTGAAATGATATATTGTTTATTCAAATAAATACTTTTACATAGTTCAAAATTTCATATTAGACATACTATGATTGTACTCTTAGAACCAATATATCTATATACTATAATAAAAACGTAACTGATCAATCTGTATATTGAAGATATATGAAAAAAACTATTATGGAGGGGGGGGGGGGGGGGTTTGTGCATGCTAATCTCAGAAACAGCCGAACCAGTTTTAATTCCGTTAATATTTAGTGGAAGTTTTATTTCAATCGTTTCATAAATAAAAAAATTATATCAATTTGAAGTATGAAATCTGTGTTCACCAAAATTGCTACGAAATTGATTGCTTTTATAATCTTTCCAACCATTTAATGTCTTTTTGAAAGTTACTCTAGAACGTAACTGTTCAGTGATTCGTAAAAATAAACTTTTCAATTTGTGATATTAAAAATATATAAAGTATTTAATTATATGTTATGTATGAGATAATAGTTTGAGCCACGGTCAAAACTCTTCTTTGACAAAGGTGTTGAGTCGAATTGGTTTTCATTTTAAAAAATGTAATAAAAGAAATATTTTGATGGAACGCCGTGCAATTGCTTTGGCTAGATGTGTTTTTTTTTTAAAAAAACAAAGAAAATAGAAGATTTGTCAAATGATGTATTTACAGACGAAACTTGGCTCAATGCGAATCATTCGCTGGCAAGTGATTGGACTGACGACACTGCTGCCTCCACGTCCGCAGTGCCAATGGGGAAAGGTGAATGACTCATTATTTGCCATGCGGGAACAGCAAGAGAATTTGAGCTAGACGCTCTGTTAGCTTTTAAGTCCAAAAAACAGGGGACTATTATGAAAAGATGAATGCGGAAGTGAATGTATATGGAAAGTTTATAGTCTCTAATTTATTATTCATTATCGTCAGCTCTTTTAAGCAGTCGTTAACACCCATCAATTCACAGTGGACCCACGTAGTGTGTTATGGACCATTAATCCTACTCGATCCAATCCTATCCATAAGAAAGAAAAAAATCTCCTTATATACTTTCCCACGCAGACAAAGTCGTGGGCACAGCTCAGTTCAGTGACATTGAAAATCTCTAAGTTAGAGCAGTACCTACAGACGATAGGGGCGATTTAAATTTCAAAGGCGATAAAATTTAATAGGTTGCCGACAATGACTTCGCCTAAGTGGCACTGTAATATACATAAAACCTTTTTTAATCACTCATATTTTATGCTATATATAGATAACCAAATATATCTATCGATTAAAGAATGAAGTATCTGTTTTTTTAAATCGATCCAGTGTCGTATCATTCTTACTAGATATATGAACACTACGTATACCTATATATATGAGCACTCACACATCGAAGACTATGTCATATACCTGACGGTTAGACCTCCACAAGTTACAAATAAATAAATTTTGAATTATGCTCGAAAACTCTAATTATATCTGTATTCCTTTCAATTTGATATTTTTTTTTTATAAAAATGTTGTTTTAAATCTTTTCCTACCAATTTTAACCATTCTATTATAACCATTATTTATATAAATAAATAATGTTACAAAACCATAATTTATTCCGTGTAGTCACTTTCCCCTGAACAATTACCAGCTAGTCAAGGGTATCTGGGACAAGGTACCTGTCACACAGATTTCTACTGAAATCAATTTTGGGCTCCAGTCTCTCATAAAATTAAGATAGAAAATGTTTTTAAGAATCTTATGACTCACATGTAAGTACATAATTTTGTGTTGAAAGAACAAATGAATATGATTATTATTATTTTTCTTTACTCTATTGTAATTTTTATAGCCTGAGCCACTCACAAGCTAAAGTAAAGTAATCAAGCAGCCTTTTCGGATATAAACCACAATCCATTTCAGTACGTCAACGGGAAAAAAATTACCTTTCAACAATATCCACAAACAATGGACCAAAACGGGAGGTACTCAAGACCATTTATTATTTCTTCTACATTAGTCAGATGAGTAGCCCGTTGTACTAACTTCAGAGTGATTTTCCTCTTGTAAATGTGAAAATCTCCGCTCCCACTAAATGAAAAAACAATTAATTCCTTTGGGTAGCGAATCGTTTGCTATTGACTCGGACTTGATAAGGATTATGGAACGTTTTTACAGAACTTATCCGATCGGGAAAGATAGAAAATAAAGGCTGAAAAGAGAAGAAATTAGGATGAAATTACACAATTTACGCAATGGTGACGATATAGAAATTGGCAATGAACAAAACATTACATATTATATATACTCGTATGTAAACTACTTTATTGGTCTCTGGCCAGTTAATAAAACATTTCGTCCTCTTTTGAACAGTAAAGAGAAAAAAAAAACAAGAAAGAAACAGAAGCTTTAAACAAGGCTGTTAAAATAAACAACATGCAATTTTTAACAGCTCTTCCGTTTTCTTTGTATTATCGAGGAAATTTTAATAAATGCACCAGTTTACAATAATGTATAAGATATTAGGAAAGGATAAAGAATTCCAAATTTCAAGTGCGTACAGAAGCTGAACAGTATTATAGAGAAATTTGTCTCATATTCAATTTTTAATTTAAGTGACATACAGTCACTTAGATATTTGATTATCGACTTCAAAATATGTTTTTCTTCGTAATCACCGTTATAATTTGCAAGATTACGACATTATTAGGTTAAAGATTTTATTTACTTTTGTTTTAAATACATAAAATATGTTCAAGAATGATATTCATGAAATAGTGTTCTTTCTAAGATTATTTTTTGGGAGTTTATCCTTCTGAACTCCAAGAATATTTTATAGTTAAAAGTTTAGGTAATTAGTGAAACAATCTATTATTTTCTTCTCCAAGTCCTTCGTTCAAGTCCACTTAGTTGAGCAGTTAATCGGCTATCGTTATCGCAAAACTGAATTTGAGTGTTTTGAGGTCTTGCATTATTCTTTAATAATAATATGAAAGGTTAAAGACCTATTATGACTGTCGACTGTTGTTTAATCGGCTTTTAAACTGAATTTTAAAAAATTATGGCTAGGTAATAACTAGTAACATACTGGTAACATAGAAGCGAATAAAAATGTAATCAGAATAGAACTAGAATAAGGAAAATTGTAGAACTAAGGAAGTATTAAAAAATGAAAGCACTGTAAAAGCACCTCCACTAGATGGCGACTCTAGCAAAAATTGATTTTTGCAGGAAACGAATGGACCAAAGACAGTAATTTCCGTTCCTTTTAACTAACTTAGTAAAACACTGAAATTTGAAAAGTTCGAAACTTAGATATCAATACAAATACGAAAAAGTGCAAATAGAATATGATTTGTTTATGCGGAATGGAAGAATGTTAAGATTGCGAAAACTCGAACGAAAGAGAAAAAATGAATAGCCAGGGCCTTCTACTAAGTTAGGATGCTCGCCCACAATATGCAAGAACGGGCCATAAAAAAATAAATAAAAAAAATCGTCACAAACCAGTGTATTAAAATAAAAATTATCAATATATATGTGTCGGAAAGTCATGCGGGGCCGGCGGAAAGTTAGGTTAGTCAACATCCGCTATCTGACTAGTGGTCGAGATATTCTTTCGAAATAAGATCGCATATAGATCACAAATAAGTTATTTAGTTGAATTACTTAATTATCTAATCGGAGTACATTAATAATAACTCGATGCAAACGGATTGCGATACGAAACGCGGAGAGTTCTGCGCCTGCGTCCGCTCAATATGGCAGTACAACGTAAAGTTTCCATCTTCGAACAAGCATAGACCACTCCCAAGCGATGACAGCCATCAATGTCATAACTTGATGTTTCGCAAAGCACCATAGATCTTGACAGATGACAGCTGCAGGTGACAGATGGCGTTTCGCACAATCGAAGCGCCTTCTCGCCGACACGGCCATCCTGCTGCATCACACGTCCTCGTAGACTACTCGTAGTGTTTTCATTTTTAGACTCACTCTAAAAATGAAAACACTACGAGTAGTCTTTGCCATCACTCGGTCATCTCTGACCAGTAATAATACGGTCACATAAGCACACCGATCACAAACTATGTTTACTGATTACATCTATGTACAATGATCAAATACGGCCTTAGTACAACTTCGAAGGATATCTGAAGTTCAAACTTTAAATCAAGTTTTACACTCATCAGTACACAACTGAATACATATCGCGATTCTATACAGTGATAGAACGCAACCATCAAGACACATAACGCCTCCATCGAGCATTATGTTCCCTTCGTGCCTCTAACAACACAAGCAAAACTCCTGCTTCGAGCGTTATGCTACCAGTGCCTCCATCGAGCACATAAACAACTAATGCCTCCATCGAGCATTGTTCCCATGAGCAATTCCATTGATCGCTCAAGTAACACCTCCATCGAGTTTTACCCAACTTAATCACGCGATGTGCCATGCACTTCGGTCACGGGATCATCACTTTGATCCATCAATACTTCTACAAACAACTGACCTTCAAGCATCCTTCTCAGTCTATCATGAATACAGTTGTACGTCCTCTTAGAATTTAACGCCTTTAACAAATAACGATAACCATCCAACAACTCCATGACCTTAAATGGTCCCTTGTATTTCGGCTCTAGTTAGGTCTGATTACGCTCCTCATTTTGTAACAAAACTAAGTCACTTCAGTCAATCAGTCAAATTTAACCATTCTCTCTACTCTGCACATCATCAACTCTATTAATCACAATCGTCACATCACCTAATACGAGTGATGTAACTCATGCCACCTCCAAGTGACGATACCTCACAAACAGTCGTCACATCACCAAGTGATACAGTTGTCAACGAATTTACCAACATATTTTAACATGTTTTCAAACCAATAATTACTATTGAGCTTTTCCAGAGTTTTCTCCCAGCTCAAATGCATAAGAGAATCATGTGCCAAAATGGCGGCAACTTGCTTTACGCTATCGAACTGTCAAAGTCAGTGTTACCATTCTTATAAAATTAAAAGTATCGATGATCACGCCCTCTTTACAATCAAGTAATTAAGTAATCGAGTAAATAAAAATTAAAAAAAGAAAACTAAACCAAACGATCTTCGTAAAGGTGATGGAGATGTTCTGCGAAACGGCTATTCTAATAGCCTCACGCATCCTCGCGTGGGGGTTCAATCTGAAAGGGAAAATATGCAGCGCAGTAGATTCTTTACTACATTTTGTATAAACTAACTCAAAATTGTAAGTCTTCGAACAATAATATTGAAAGTAATGAAATCATGCTACGATCACTAAGCAGTTCAACGAAACTCATCAGACAAATTATCTTTCTAAATCAAATTGGTAATCGTGGATTACATAGTAAAACAGTGTCGTATGCAATACTCTATAATTTCAGATGCTTCCATCCAGCACCTTATGACAACCTCCATCCGGTCATCACAAAACAATCACGTGGTTGGGTGACCTCCATCCGGTACCCATACACAATACTTATCGTCGTCTCTACTCGACGAACCAACAGCGATCGTTTACATCTCCTAGCCGACGCACGCCACTCACAAACGTGGCCGCAATGCGACGGGAAATCTAGCCCGATTTACGCCTACGACTACGAAGGCCCGGAAGATGTAAACAACCTGAGCGACTTACATACTACTGCTTTACAAAAAAATAGGAGAGAAAAAACAGTTACAAAGAATAAGTTTTGTTGAACTACCTAATTAAAACTAGTTGAAGGTCCAGGAGAACATGAAAAAGAAATTAAAAAGCAATATCGTCAATCTGAACCATAACTAAAATCTGCACGATACTATAAACACTTCTATCACCAATACCAGTAATTTTAATAGTGTTATTAAATCGTTTCCATAAATTCTTCATGATATTGACTTCTTTACAAGGGAGCACAAGACTCCAGAGTCATAACAAAATGAAAACGACTCACCCAAATGCGGCAAGGGTAGCAATGGTGCAGACGTCCACACGTCGCTCACTAGCAATACCAGCAGACGAGCCATCAGGCTTGCCACCGTTGCATCTTCTTCAGCTACAGGCATCTTGAGAGTAGTGACCATCTGCTTCACAATTGAAGAACGTGACAGCAGCGTTCAGGTTTCTGTTCTTCATATTAGGAACGCTTGGTTCTTCTTACGAAGGCTTCAAGTGATTCTTCTTGTATTTTGTCAGGATCGAATTCGGGCAGATGCACATGTGATTCGACGACGGCCCAGTCATGAGATAGATGAGGGCGAGAAAGTTTTGATTTTGTTACTGCAATAAGATTCTCCATATCCATGACATCTGTGTGTCCACTTGGTCGGTTACATCCCAATTTCTGATGTCGGAAAGTCATGCGGGGCCGGCGGAAAGTTAGGTTAAGTCTCCATCTTCGAACAAGCATAGACCACTCCCAAGCGATGACAGCCATCAATGTCATAACTTGACGTTTCGCAAAGCACCATAGATCTTGACAGATGACAGCTGCAGGTGATAGATGGCGTTTCGCACAATCGAAGCGCCTTCTCGCCGACATATGTATGTCGGAAAGTCATGCGGGGCCGGCGGAAAGTTAGGTTAGTCAAGATCCGCAATCTGATTAGTGGTCGAGATATTCCTTCGAAATAAGATCGCATATAGATCACAAATCAGTTATTTAGTTGAATTACTTAATTATCTAATCGGAGTACATTAATAATAACTCGATGCAAACGGATTGCGATACGAAACGCGGAGAGTTCTGCGCTTGCATCCGCTCAATATGGCCGCACAACGTAAAGTGCCATCTTCGAACAAACATAGACCACTCCCAAGCGATGACAGCCGTCAATGTCATAACTTGACGTTTCGCAAAGCACCATAGATCTTGACAGATGACAGCTGCGGGTGACAGATGGCGTTTCGCACAATCGAAGCGCCTTCACCCAAGATTTGGCTGTATGGCTTAGTTCCTTCGCCTGTCCCATGGACGAATTATAATACTACTACTACGAAGCGCCTTCTCGCCGACATGTATATATATAATGTATAAATTCCGAACGCCTGCACCAAATTGGATGATTCTTTTTTATGTGTCGCTGGGTTAGTTGTCAGACATAAAATTGTTATAGAAAAAAATATTAAATTCACACTCAAGTACATCCAAAAAATAATTTACAGCCCCTGACCCTGAATGATTAAAAAATAGTAATATTATTTTAATTTTATTTACAGTTACTTTCATCTTTCCGCAAATTTTATATGTTACGGTTATTTAGGAGGACATTTTCCATGTAATTACAACAATAGGGAAATTCAAACGTGTATTCAATAAATATATATTAAAAATTAATAAACAAAAAATTTCTCGGTAGCGGCTTCCAATCAACACTTTAGGAATAAAAAAATAAAGAACAAATATAACCTATTTCCTATACTTTGAAAGACCCTGAAAGGTACTTGATGAATGATTGATGATCGAGCTTTCGGGTTCTCGGAATAATTAATTTGGATTTTTATATTAATCTTTTCATTGGCTTACCTTCGAGGCGTTCTATTGAGATTGAGTTAGATTAATTAAAATCAAAATTTGAGATAAAATCTTTAAAACTAATGTTTGTACTGCCTATATCTTTCGTTTCGGTAGGCAAGTAAATACTAGCTTTTCGCCAGCGTCTTTGCTTAGTTTACACAGTACATTAATCCCCAGGGAAACGTTTAGTTAATGGGATAAAAAGTTGCCTATATATTAAATCAAGTTTCTTTTTTCATAAAACTACATTCAGTAATTTTTACGAGAATGAAGTAACAAAGACATCCATCCTTACAAACTCGCATTTATAATATAAGTAGCACTAACTTCCAACTGACTATTAATGAATGAAATATTCTTTATTTTGCATAAACTATTTAGTTGGACAGACTTAGTAGTTTACAAAATAATGTAAATTAACAGATGAAAATAAAGAACAACCTTGCTTATATTATAGTCTGAAATTTGAAAGATAAAGACCAATGTGTACCAGGTGTTTTATGAGAACATGCTTTAGTTGGTAAATAATCGATTATTACTGTTAACAGCACCATCAGCTATTACTGTTGGAGCAGAGCCCTTACCTAAGTCCCCTTACCTAAGGGAAGACGGGTTGTAACCCACTACGCGGTTCAGAGTGAGTTGATACCCATCATCTCGCATTAATGACTGCAGATGCTGTTGACACGTTTAACAGCTTAACGTATCTTATGAAACACGAAGAAACATTAAATAGCAAATTAATTATCACCCATCCTTTTTTTAACGAAGTTAAATGCAATTTGCATACCCCTTTCTAGTGCGGTCGGTGACGTTATAACGGAATTATGACAAAATAAAACAGTAAAAAAATTATATATTTTTAATAAATAATGTTTATAAAAAAGTATAGATGTGAAATATGAAAACGTAAAGGTAACTATATTATTTAAATCATATAGTTGTTTATTTTTAAATTAAATTATAAATACAAAGGAGTCTAGCTTATACAATCTTGCCTAATTTCATTTGTCTTATGCTTTCAATTATGATTTAGTTGTTTGATGTTGCAATGTTTCTTTAAGTTTTTGCAGTTGACACTGTTTCTTAAAACAACACCATTTTCACAAACAAACACAATGAAAATAAAATAAACGAAAAACATTATAAGTTCTCGTACCAAAAATTCAGAATAATATAAGTTTGGCTTTCTGATCATGTTTTATTTTAAATCCGAGTAGCCGGCCAGGCGCGTCATCTTGATTTAGCTGTACAATCTTTACTGACACGTTAAATAAGCGACATTTATCACGTTGCCACGGTGACTTGCGTCAAGACGGAAGCTTCAAGTTATCCCGCATAGTCGTAACAATGCGCGATATCTGTATCTTGCTTACAAGTAGGACCATTACCAACCACCTTCCTGGTTCTTCAAGTACCAATGGACCATTGTACACCGCTAAATACAAGTCTTTTGTTTCTTCAAATAGTCACAAATTACTGACATTTTGAATACGCAAAGGGCAATAACACTTTTTACAACCAATAATTTTTTTACGATTCGCGCAAATATTCTCTAACAAATTTAATTTTAAGCAGCTAAGTAGAATTAATATTATCGTATAGTCTGATTCAAAACTAAGTAAGTATACTATTTATGTCACTCTTATTGCAAAGAGAATAAGGGTCTCTTAATATTTTATACGTATATTTAGATATGGCCGTATTATTAAACTTCTCCGCCAGATGTTCCGAAATAACTTTAATAATGGCCCAATTTTAAACTTCGAGATTGCCATTTTTAAATTCATAAAGTTTCAACTTATATTTGAATTTTATATTTATTTAATTACATGACAATTTCTATGAAAAACATTATTGATATTAAAAAAGAGGAATGTGAATTTGTTTGAATAGGGAGATTTTTTTTTTAAAACAAACATATATATAGTATGAAACAAAGTCAATTCCCGCTGTCTGTGCTCTGAGATCTTCTAAACTTCACAGTAGATTTTCATCAATATACAGACAGATTCAAGATAAAGATTTATATTACATAATACAAGCCACAAGGGCAAATCTGCTCGCGAAAAGCAAGTATAATATGCTTTATTCTAGCTACAACTGTTAGTGAGAGCCTTCTAACATGAATAACAATAATGTTTACGACGAACTAGTAATTATAAAGCTAGGTCTAGTTTTTCTCATGCATACAAATCACTACTACGAAATCATAATTTTAATTGGATTCTTAGTAAACTTATATTCGTTTCGAGTAGCTCGGTGGCGTAGTGGATAAGCGCCGCGGCCCGCGATCGTAGTCGTTAAGCAACTTTCGCAAGGGTCGGTCACGGGATGGGTGACCAAAAAATTATTATCTCGAGCTACTCCGTGCTTCGGAAGGCACGTTAAGGCGTTGGTCCCGGCTGCATTTGCAGTCGTCAATACCCTCCAATCCGCATTGGGCCAGCGTGGAGGGTCACGGCCCATCCTCCTTAACCATCCATAAGGAAGGCCTGAGCCCCTGCAGTGGGGACGTAAAAGGGCTGGTGATGACTGTGATTATATTCGTTTTGTCCAAACACCGGCACGGCTGCGATATAAAACTACTAAAACGAAATATTATGTAAATAATATGAAACTAAAAGATTAGCTTCATAATATTTAACCACTAGACATTTTTGAAGATCCATCTACTAAATGGATCGACAGATTTGTCTGCTTGTTGGGCTCATGAAAGAGAATATCACGTACCCTGTCACTTATCAGATGGTAGGAATAGAGCGTTAGGGTTAAACTACATCTGCCAGCATGCTATCTCCATATCCCATACATTGTCCTTTTCAGATAGGTAATATACCGCGAAATCTCAAATTGGCTGAAGAAAAATAGGCTCCAATCGATTTTAAACTATAGCAGACTTATATTTACAATCTAATTGATTGTAAATATTTCGCCTTTTGTAACTTCAAATAACTTGATTTGCTGCTGTATGAACTAGTATATATTTTTCCAAACTACTACATTATAATTCTTTTGTACACAGGTAAATGGGAACTCGGATGGATCCTCTGTGATATCTGGATAAGCTTGGATATCTTACTGTGCACTGCTTCTATCCTGTCTCTTTGCGCCATCAGTGTTGACCGGTATCTCGCAGTTACAAGACCACTGACCTACTCAAGAAGAAGGAGGTCAAAGAAACTAGCTCTGACCATGATCTTCTTTGTCTGGATTGCTGCGGGAGCTATAACATGTCCGCCGATGTTGGGATGGTGAGTACGAGCTATACTTGATATTGATATTGTTTTATTACTTTTTATCCTAGGCTAATTTTGTTTACTCTTTTGATATGTATGACTTGAATTTTTGCATCTTCATATGTATTGGACGAAACAACTTACCTATTGAAAAAAATCTAAGTTTGCGAGCTTTTAAAGAACATTATCATCAGATCATTATGATATTCTATTATAAACAAGCACAATTTTTTTAAAGAATGGGCTGTTGCTTCTCAGGGTCCCTACTGCTGGGCTTTTTTAGTATAGAGGGAATGAATGGCGTACGAAGTAGGACCTTTTAGAGATTAAGCTAGAATATCTTTATTGCAGATACTACGTTTGTGAATCAGAGGTCCGTAACAAAAAAGATGTTTTGCTATATTGTCCCGATTTCTAAAACGTTCATTATATTATATGAAAATATTTGTAAGATATTTTTTACCTCCGACCTACACTGACTATACCCACATCGGGTCAATGTCTATCGGCTCTTAAATGGTAACATGTGCTTGTGTCCACAAACACGTACGAATTTATTACCTTATCAATTCATCATGTATAAACATTTGCGGGCCGGACGGTATAAAAGAATTTCACATTCTATTATTTCTAGGTTGTAGAAAAAAGATTAATGTTATTATATGTACAATATTTGAAATCAATGCCCAACTATGGTATCTACGGGTACCTTACCTCAAAAAAAAACAAGTTTTCTTTTTTGACCTTCAGGTATGAACCAGACCATAATCAAGGTGGAGTTTGTCGTTACAATCAAAACGCTGGCTATGTCGTCTTCTCCGCTATGGGTTCCTTTTTTCTTCCAATGGCAGTCATGGTGTACGTATACGCCAGAATATCTTGTGTGGTTGCAAGGAGACACCAACAACTCTCTAGCACCGCTACTAAGTGTAACAAGGTTAGTATTTTTTCCTTTATAGCATTATGTATCTTTAAATACATAATGCTATAAAGGTGAACGTCCATATGTCAGCTCGGTAACATGACACGCAAAGAATTCTATTAATACGACTGCAGTCGATGTACCACATCGACAAAGCCGTCGTGCCGCCGGTGCGTGAGTGTTGAGGCAGTGGATGAGCACCTTTAGGGCTCATTTATAACATGTGATATCTACCATTTGACCTTTAACATTAATTAGTGTAATGTTAAAATTAGCAATGCGCTTTGTAGATGAATATACAAAGCTTTTGATATGAATTCAGAATAACCAGCGTTAATATGGGTTCTAATTTTCACGTCATTATCAAATATGGCGCAGTTCACGAAGAAGAGCGTTAGTTTGTGAGCCACGTAGTCATGTATCCAATCATATTATATAATATTTAAACATCACTGTTTAAAAAAGGTCTTAAATTATTCTGGTCATATCTAATATCAATTGAAAATATCTATATGTCAGTATATCTATCGTGTCGAGTAAGTATTCTAAAACATTACATAACTATTGGCTGCATTGGATAGAAAAAAAGTCTAAAATTAGGATTTAGCCGTCAAAACTAGGCTCAAGGGCAAACTGTGCTAAAGAGTACTTGCTTCCTCACTAGGGCTATATCGGAGATCTCAATAAAAAGCACCGTGATAGATTTTTTATAATTATATGATTGCTCTTATCTAATCTGCCCTCATCTAGAGAGTAAAATAGAATGGTTAAAAGCAATTTGCAATAACATAAATTCAAGTTTTGCAATTAATACTTAAAATTAAAACCATTTTCTAGCTTACGTACTTATTTACAATACTATAGACATCGTAAGCAGTCTTCTATAACTGATTTTTCGTATTTCTCTTCGGGAAACTGAGAAATAATTATTTCTTTAAATTTCTCTGTTGATTTCTCTTCTCGTATTCTTTAATTTTGTCCCTTTGTTTTTAGGGTAGTATTTTTGTTCATTGTTGTAACTTTCATTTTTTTACTCCCTCTATTTTGCTTCAAATTTCCATCTTTGCTCGTACGCTGGTATTATAATTATATTAATATATAACTTATTATTATATTAGATTAATTTTGAATTCACAATACTATACTCAAAATAATCTCAATGAGATATACTTAAAAATATAATAATTTATCATCTTTATCGAAAGTTTAAATATCTGTAAAAATATTTCTTTCAGCTGTTCGGGTATTTTGCCTGAACATTGATGAAAATACGCTCTGTAGTAGTTAAAAAGTAATAAGTGCCTGAAAAATACGTCAGTCCTGTTTGATCCCGGATAGCTCAGTGCTTCGAGCAGTCGTCCGGATTGCGAAAAGTCATGGGTTCAAGTCCATCTCAGTGGGATAAAATAGAAGGAGTGGGCAAAATGGAAACTTCTTATAATAGAAAAAATATGTGATCTATCGCCGGTGTTGCTACACACAGAAAGACACGTAGTTAAATGTGATTTACGAAAGATATTTATTCCGATTCGCACCAGCCAGTACAATGTACAAGCTATGTGTTTATTTGATACGAATAGATTACACTTAGTTTGATTTCTTAAGATAAATAAGAATTAAGACTATATTGCGATGACATTAAATATGGACTACAAATCGAGTGTACAGACAGATTGATATATTAACCAAAGCAAAATATTCGGGAAGTTATGGATATAATTTTATTGAAAAATGCTTAAAAATCCACTTTGTCCCTGGCACTCTGGGATGAGACTCTGCGTATCCCAGATAATTAATAATTTATCATTTTCATCTTTCTATTTTATTTCGCAACTAAAATTATTACAAAATGAATATACATAATTGTAGAATCTTAAATTTTCGACATAAGACTTTTCTTGTACCGTATTCTTAATTGTAAATCACGATTATCAAAAATTCTTTTGCTGTACGTAGCGTGTTTTTTTTAAACATGATCATTTTCAAATGTTTCGTTATCGTAAACATACTACAACAGACCATCATCAATAAAGCGAGTAACACAACACAATTTATTTTGTTATTCGGATTTTGGCCATCAATAATAACTCCCGTTTGGAATATAAATAATTGCTTCGAGATCAGACTTGTCTTCATAATGACTCTTCGTCTTTTATTGGAGTGAAATCGATTTATCATAGACCATTTATCATTTTGCTCTAAGACCTAAAAATACGTTTTAAAAGAAACCTACTGCTATCGGCTTTTGTGAAGTTTTTCTTTCTACTCCAAAAACAATTTTTGAATTCGAGTTGGTTTTAGACTTAAAGAAAACTTGTTTAATTTTGCTCTGCCTTGTTGTGTTTTGATTTGATAAGTTTCATTTTACGACACATTTATTTAATTACAATTCTTCTTCAAATTTCCCAGAAGCCCACATTCGTAGGATACCTGATAATTAAATATTCCGATTTTTGAAAGGCACATTAAGCCGTTGATTCTGACTGCATCTGTAATCGTAAAGAACCACCAATCCACATTCGCTTCCGTAGTATGTTGTAATCAGTTCTAGAGTTCTGTGAGGGGACTAATAAAACAAAGTTTTCACTGGAATAGTCTTGTGCAGCTCTTTCATGACACATGCGATTATAATAGAATAACAATTCTAAAGCTTTTACGAAGCATTTCAAATTATATACTTTCTTAAACGAAAATCTGTTTCAAAATGCTTTTTAATGCTTGAAAATTATCATTCTTTTTTGTTAACTCATTCCGCTTTCGTTGAATTAAATTCATTCTATTGTGACCCAAATTGTATGTTGCTGAATCACTTAATAATGGAGTTCATGGCGAATGTTATTACTAAATTACTACTTAAAAGGAACGGCCATTTTAAGTAGTGATTAAAAATGACAGTAAAAATAGTAGGTTGCTAAGTTAATCCTTAGAAATTAATAATATGTAAAATAATTACATTATTGCCATCCTATTAATATTATAAAGGCGAAAGTTTGTAAGTATGGATGTATGGATGTTTGTTACTCTTTCACGAAAAAACTACTGGACGGATTTGGATAAAACTTTACAGCAATATAGGTTATACATCAGAATAACACATAGGGTACTTTTTACTGGGAAAACTTCTCACTCCCACGGGATACCGACTTCCACGCGGACGAAGTCGCGGGCGTCCACTAGTAAAAAAAATAAAGCGAATTTTATCTTCAACTTGGTCATTGTTTAATTTTTATTTAATTTGTTTGATTTCCCTAATTTCAATTTGAATTTTAGATTGGTATCCGCTCTTTGTTTTCGTTATCAAAATTTACAATTTATCGTTGTAACTTCTATGTTATCTATGGCAGTTATTTGCTGAATCAGCTAAATGAACCAACCATTAAGGGATATTTATTTAATTTATCCAGCTACCTAAATTTAGACTCGAAAACAAAAATATTATTAATACTCTACAACTTGGAGGGATGAATAAAAAAATATAGTTAATAATTTATCTACTATTGTTTCAGAAAGGAAAACTGTCTTGTATTCGCACAGAATCGGATTCGGGATCCGACAAGTTATCACTCAGGCAGAGTGCTTCAAAACAAGCATCGAAGAATTCCACGCAACAGAGCGAGTGTTCCTCCCAAGTAGATCACAAATGTCCTTGCTGTTTCAAAGCGGAGAAAAAGAGACATTCCAAATTATACAGAGGTAGTAAAGAGAAAGAATCGAGATTTTACAACGAAGTGACTTTCAAAGCTAATTTTAAATATAAAAATACAACACGCCATCGCACACATTCCATGAAAGATAACATAGAGAATAACAGAGTATCTTCTTTGAGAAGAGAAACCAAAACCGCGCAGACCCTCAGTTTAGTGGTGGGTGGGTTCGTAGCTTGCTGGTTACCTTTCTTCCTATATTATCTACTGACTCCTTTCATTCCTTCTAGTTATGTGAACCCTGTACTAATGTATATATTGACGTGGCTCGGCTGGTTCAACTCCGCTATAAATCCATTCATTTATGCATTTTATTCACCAGACTTTAGAGTTGCATTTTGGAGACTCACAATAAAGAAATGTAAAAGGACTAAGCGTTAACAAGTCTGTTTATGGTACCGACTTTACGGCGTAAGCTCTTTGACATAATGCACTTGCAGAGGTTGAAATATAATGGAGCTATACACACGTTTATGGGTCTCGCTTAAGAAACATTGTTCATGCTTAATCCTTATGTTTTTAACATCAAGGTTTACCTTAAGACAATAGGGCTGATGACTATACTTTTGTTTGTCAGGCAGATAGTAAAAAAATATTAAGGCATATATTTTTTTCGTAATAATTAAATTACAGTGATACGCTTTGGTACATTTTCTACAAAACTGTGACGTAGCGAGCCCCCATTCCTCAACTTTAATGCTTGTTATCTAAGGTATTTCTTGTTAAATCGAAGTGAAAAAATACGTATCTAATATTTTTCGATTATTTGACTGAAAGACTAAATAGAATTTCTTTTTTTTTAACCCAATCGCCATCCCAATTGTTTTCCTGTCGCTTGGATTTGAGTTAATATTTATATTTATCATAAAGAACGATATAGCATTCTAAAGTTTATCAAAAATGATACATTTTTGACACTATATGAAGTTTTTCTACCTGTTTCAGTAAATCATTTTGATATCCTTCTTTTGTTAAAAAAATAAAGCAAATAAATCTAAGATTCTAATTTCTAAGGGCTATTGCAAACGTATTTACCTACGTATTTATTCATAATTTAGTTAATGTGCGTGTCGCTAACACAAAAGGTCTGCTATAACAATATTAATTTTAATTGAAATTGATATAGCTTCTGTAGAAACAAAGTCGTGATTAATGATTATGCACTGCAAAAAATTTATCACGAAACTATATTTTTCGTTCTTAATTTATCTCAAATTCAAACTGAATATTATCTGTTCACTTGTGAATGTCGACAGCTAAGCCTTCGTCGGTACACTAATCAACGGCGGCAATTTTATATTATTTATTAATTATACCATCTTTTATCTTTATAAAACTATCAATAATATTTAGTGTATGTCGTATTCATTAAACATCAGCCGTAAGCGAGTCTATTATTTTTAGACTATAATCAAAGTGTTAAAACCTTGAACTCCATAAAAATAAGTGCATGTACATTATTGAGATTTTTTAATGATGGATAAAGATTTTTAAATTTGACATTGAAATGTAATTTAAATAAAATTGTAGATAGTAGAACCACAATAGTAAAGACACAAAGAAGACAACGGTACAGACACTAAACTTTTAAAGTCCGTGCAAGGTAATTCCCTATTTAAAACGATTGTATTTTTTATATAGTAGACTTGCTCTAAATATGTAGTTGTTCATGAATTTGGTACACGATTCAATTACTAAATTTAACATAAAGATTATTAAAATAGTCTAACAGTTTCTTTAGTTCTGTAGAAGAAGCATGTTTATAAGTTACATAATTGTACCTGTATAGAAGTTAAATTTTTGGAGTGAGTATAAAACATTAAGACGCTATTGTCTGAAACGCCATTATAACGCCCGCGGTATCTTGTTTACATTTTAAGAATGTTGGGATTACTATTCCATGGGATTTAGCTTCCTCTCTTCTGCGCAAGCCAATTAGTAAGTACGATATACGTAGTATGCGAAGGTTATACCTAGTCTGCCATTCATCTCCTCGTATGTCGCTATGCATTTTGGATTTGTATATTTAGTATGAGACTCATGATATTATTACCTGCGTGTTGTGGGAATATGTGATACGTCACACGTGGCGACAGGCAGGGTTAAGCAGGCTAAATATAACTACTGCTTTATTTTTCTGTAATTTCTTCGTCAGTAATCACCGCTGTAATGTTACTAAAAAGGTTACATTTTTTGTCATTAATATTGTAAATGTAAATGCAATTCATCATTATGTGAAAATATAATTATAAGGATACATTTTTATACCAAAGAAAACATAAGTATCTGTATCATCGTCTAGTCAATATTGTTATTTAAAATGATATTAAGAAAATCTAGTATTATTTACGTTATCTCTAGTTGTATAGGAAAACAAAATTTGTGATAAATAAATAGACTCAATAAAGAATATTGTTCTTGATGTTTGATATTTTTTTATAAAACATTGTTGAGTTTTGTTTCGAGCAATATTTCAAGAATTAGCTCGTAGTTTACCCGCATACTAAGAAATACCTTGCCAGAATAGGTACTTTATCATCATTATCAACCCTGTTACGTCCCCACTGCAGAGGTTCAGGCCTTCTTTATGTATGGTTAAGGAGAACGGGCCATGACCCTCTACTTTGGCCTAATACGGATTGGGGGTAGTAACGACTGCAAATCCAGCCGGGACCAATGGCTTAACGTGCCTTCAAAAGCACGGAATAACCCGATATAATATTTTTTTGCTTAACCCATCCCGTATCTGACCCTTTCGAAAGTTGCTTAACAACAACGATCACGTGCCACGGCGCTGATCCACTATGGCACCGAGCTACTCAGAATACTTGAACAACCCGAAAATGATAAAGATAATCTTAATAATAAAGAAATATTATGTGGTGCTTATTCTCTAATAGTTTCAATGTCGTCGCACGTCATAGAGGTTCAATTAAATAAAACCTACTACAAAAGGTAATGAAGGTTTTATTTCAATGAAGCTCTATAACGTGACTAGTTTTACATGACTGCCCAAAGTTATATACGTATGTATATATGCGAGTTTCATTATTCCACCATAACGTTTGAAAGGTTTAACAAATATTAAAGTATAGGATATTATTAGAAAAGTTACATCTTCTCGAGTAACACTGGTTATATATTTTTATTACATTTCAAATGGCGGATGTAACAAGCCATTTTTTTTTTAAATTAAAGCAATATGTATATCAGCGGAGACTCAAAGTAATTCAAAGAGCCATAGAAAGAACTAAAGATCTATACAGCGGATATCTATATATTCGCTAAGTCTATCTAATTATTTGATCGAGATATGTAAACGGACCGGTTTTATGGATATAGGGAAGCGAGTGGCTAAATTAAAGCGGTAATGGGCTTGTCATATAATGAAATGCTCAGACGGAGGAAAAAAATAATTATATATCAGCCACGAACATCCCCAGCAGGAAACAAGTAAGACCGAAGGCTAGATGGTTCGATGATATTATTCTAACAGCTGGCAAATCATGGATGCGTGAGACAACCTGCAGATCACGCTGGAAGGAGTTAACGGAGAGACTATTGTCCACCACTTGACAAATAATGATGACGGAAAAGAGTATCAAATTAAAGGTCTGGTTAAAAAATATATACTTTGATATACATATTTAATAATCATAATAATAATCATCAGCCCTTTTACGTCCCCACTGCAGGGGCTCAGGCCTTCCTTATGGATGGTTAAGGAGGATGGGTCATGACCCTCCACGCTGGCCCAATGCGGATTGGAGGGTATTAACGACTGCAAATGCAGCCGGGACCAACGGCTTAACGTGCCTCCCGAAGCACGGAGTAGCTCGAGCTAATAATTTTTTGGTCACCCATCCCGTGACCGACCCTTGTGAAAGTTGCTTAACGAGTACGATCACGGGCCGCGGCGCTAATCCACTACGCCACCGAGCTACTCATATATATACATATTTACTGGTCACTAAAAGGAATTAAATTAAAAATAAATAATTAAAAAAATTGTAAGGGACCATAACGCGGCATCGCGTTCCGGCCACAGCGTAATAGGCCGATTCACGCGACGCTTGATACGGCAATAAACGTGTTAACAACTGTGTCATAGACCAAGCTCGCTAACCCAGTGGTTAGGCGCAGTCGCCATCGAGCTCTTAATTAAAACCTAATGGACTTTGTTTTTTGGTTGGAAATCAATTTACAGTTAGCACTACGTAACTATAAGTTTTGGTTCAGGCGCTACAAGGATATCATGTCATTTGCTCGTGTGATCTTGCTTGGCCAATCAGGACGATGCCCAGACAACACCTAACTTGGACTTATATTGGTAAACACATCGATCATCGTAACAAATAGTGGTTTGACATTGATAGGTTGCCAGCACATCGCGTGTATATACAACATAAATATCCATTCACTTTATCAAACATGAGTTGCGCGGGATGTTAAGCCGTTGATATACGTAATGTGTTCTTTTTTCTTTTTTTTAGGCATGACAACGGGGTTAACAACATAAATCCTATTTAATATAAGCTGAAGTTACTCACGCTTACGACTGAATAAATTACGATGAAAAGGGTTAAATATATTAACTATGATGCGTGGCTGTCGTCGTACAGGAACGTTCTTTTCTTTATTAGAATAGAGGTTAGTCAAAAAAAATTACAATAAACATGTTGAAATCGTATCTTCTTAGTTACAAGACTAACGGTCAATTGCACAAACGTCCATTCAGATTTAATGACGCCTTAAAGCTGTAATGAATGTCAAATTTGTATGGGTAATGTCACTTTAAAGTAATGAAAATTTTAATGGACGTTTGTGCAACTGGCAGTAAATATATCAAAACCTCAAGAACATTCTCATTAAAATTGACTTCGTATACATTTTAACGGCTTATATCTCGGAAAAGTGTCCTTTTATATAACGAAGTCTATTAATAGCAGTTAAACCTATATTTCTCTGGGAGTTATAGAAAGAATCAACAATTCAACGTACGAAAACCAAATTTCTCAAAAATATGAAGTAGAGGGACGACAATTGGACCAAGCGGGCTTTTTGCCAGATCTCGGGACCTTTTCCCAACCCTCGGACGGTACTCGCAGCGGATTTTACCAGGTAGGCCGGCCTCGCTTAAGCCTGTCATTTTCAGGACGGGTGCGAGGTCGGAAGCGCTAGTTTAAGGCTTTCCCGCTTTAAAAAAAGGACGACCATGACCTATCTTGTTCCCATCATCGTGAAAGTTCTTATGCGCTTTTGTACAAAAAAGGCAATAAATATTAAATACTTAACAGAACATATTGAAAATAAGTTCAAAATCTAATAAAGTAAATGATTAGTCGTTTGATTTTGACAAATATTATTTGCCTATAGTTAAATAAGCATTTGGTTAGTTGGAAGAAAACATATAATTGGCGTGATTTTAGAACTTATCCTCAACTGTTAGGTGCTTAAATAATATTCATTTGTCAATGTCACCACTGATAGGGCTCAGGCATTCCCTACGGATGAAACCAAATCAGATCGAATAGGGATAATAATCTATAATATGACCCACCACGCGGGCATTGTGTGGATTGGTAGATATCAACGACTGTAGACGCAGCCAGGACTAACGGTTTAATGTGCCTTCTGAAACACGGAAGAAGTCCCTATAATAAATTTTTGGTCACCCATCCTATGACCGGCCATTGCAAAACTCATTTCACGACCGGATCGCAGATCGAGCGCGCTAACCACCATCTAGCTCCTCCATGCAACGACACATTATCTTAAATACTCAATTAGATTCAGGCATTACAGTGTAGAAGTCCACTTAAATAAATGAAGTAATACGAGGGTCAAACTGAAAGTTCTTAGAACTGGCCACTTATAAACAATATAATAAAAAAATAATTCTAAAATTTGAAAATATAACTCTTTGCCAATATTACTGAGTATATATTTCATTCATTTGTCATTTGTTTTACGATTTGGCGGCAAATTGAAAATTGTCTGTGTCACGTCATCATGAATTTAACACGAGAAAATTTTCGTGCAATGATTTTTTATGACTTTCGATGTCATTTAAGTCAACAAGAAAGTTATGATAGACTACGATTGGCCTTTCACGATGAAGCCCCATCTCGTGCGACTGTTTACAACTGGTTTAATGAGTTTAAACGTGGTCGCACTAATCTCACTGATGATTTACGTGAGGGACGGCCTTCTACGGCGACGACTGAAGATAACATCTGTGTTGTGCGGCGTATGATAGAGACTGACAAAAGAGTGACCTATCAACAGATTCGGACAAGCTTAGGCATCGGTATGAGTCAAGTGCACAAAATCCTCCACGAACATTTAGCGGTCAGGAAGCTTTGCGCCCGGTGGATGCCTCATAATTTGACTGAGGCTCAAAAACTCCATCGTGTGGATTGGTGTCGTAAAATGATTGAAAGATTTAACGGAGGTGACTCAAATGCTGTGTTCGACATACTAACAGGTGACGAAAGCTGGATTTACTGTTATGATCCTAAAACCAAAAGACAATCTGCTCAGTGGGTGTTTTCTTTCGAGGAGTTGCCAACTAAAGTGAAGAGAGATCGAAGTGCGGGAAAAAAAATGGTGGCCTCGTTCTTTGGAAGGATAGGTCATTTTGCAACAATTGTGTTAGAGGATCAAAAAACAGTTTCTGCAGAATGGTACACTACCAATTGTTTGCCACTTGTCTTGGAAAAAGTTCGAGAGAAACGACCTCGCAGTAGGATCCTCCTTCACCACGACAACGCCTCGTCGCACACCGCCAAGCGAACGATCGACTATTTGGCGACATCAAACGTTGAATTACTGGGTCACCCGCCGTATAGCCCCGACCTCGCGCCTTGTGATTTTTATTTATTTCCAAAAATTAAAGAAAAACTTAAAGGAAAGCGGTTTATGAATGCTGAAGAAGCGGTGGCTGCGTATCGCGATGCCATTGAAGAGACCCCTAAGGACGAGTGGGCAAAGTGCTTTTCCCAGTGGTTCCATCGCATGCAGCGGTGTATTGACGTGAATGGACAATATTTTGAAAAGATATAATAAAACTAATAACTGGCTAATGTAATCAGTTTTTGATTTTCTAAGAACTTTCAGTTTGACCCTCGTATTGTATATAATTATATTAAAAGGAAACACGCTCAATTCTGGTCCGAAATTAGACGAAGGTTGTCTGTTACGCGTAGTAAACAATGCTGTAACAAAATAAATCGTCTAAGGCCAACCAAACAATTTGACTTCAACAGTAATCCACCAAAACGCTTGTATAAGCGTCACTGTAATCTTTTTAATCTTTCCGTGTCCACCCCCCATTATGTGAACGTCAAACGAAACTTCCATTGTGATAACCACAATACGGATTCAAGTGACCGAGAAGCAAAAGAAAAGGTATAGTGTTATCATTTTTGTTGTAAACTGACTATGATGCCAACTTTTACTTAGAAAATGAAAATCTTTATAACAACAACATTTATTACAAACATATTAATGAAACTCGTGTTTTTTAATTTAAGAAAACTTGTGTCTCAGAAGCCAGTTCTTTCTTAAGATGAAAAAGCTTTTGAACAAATTAATGAATGATAATTTTATTTGCACTAATCACAATAAAACATGTTATATACACATTGGAATTATTTTCGGTGACATGAAGTAATCGCACTAACATTTTAGTAACATAAAGAAAAAAAGATAAGAGACACAATAGTAATATTTGCCTACTTTCTCTTTCTATGAATGTATGTTTAGAATAGGGAACCAATTGATAGTCAGTTTAATTCAAAACCATGTGATCTTTTTCATCAAACTCAAATAATTTTGGAATTTTCGTATAGTGTTACAACACTCGTTGTTTTTTCGATGATTGGTTATTTTTAAATTTCGTCTTTAACTAAAGATTTACGATGAAATAAATATTAAAATATTATTTTTATTATAATAGTATCTAATATTGTACCATTTAATTTTATGACTCTAGCGCTATTTATACGTACGAGTAAAAGAAGGACAAACAAATATACTAGAAATGAGAACACGGTATAATTTTTTTTTATAGATCAAGTGACGGTAACATAAGATTACAAGACATTAAAGTATACCGTCTCTCGACATGATAAAAACAAACTTCTATCTATGTTACGGAATGTTAACGAAACACCAAACGCTTTAGGCACTGGCGTATTTGCGTCAGAATAAAATACAACAACTAGAACATCCACAGAACCACCGCTATCCTGGGACCAGTTTCTTATAGCTTCCCAAAGTTCATACCAGACGCAACTTAAGTCTTGAGACATCGGTACAACGTTATAATCTTTATCTGGACCACCAACATTATCTCCAATCAAATTTTCTATGACATATGGATTTGTATTTCCTGACATTTGCTCACGGACTTTTCTCTCTATCTCATCTCTTGAATGACTTACATTCGTCTGTCGATGCAACATGTCTTTACTTATGTGAGCTCTTACTATTGCTGGCACATAGATATTATTAATATTTACAGTCACGTAACTTTCAATAGGATTATTTACATCATTCAGTCGAACTACTTTAGCAACTGTGTCAAGTTGCCCAGTTGTTATTTCGATACCGTCTGCTAGTTCGGCCAAGAAATTATCCGGCAAGCTTGATTTATCTTCGTAGTGCGTATCCCGGCGCATAGAGGAGTGGAATTTCAAAAAATCGTCGCATATACCTTTAAGTTTTTGGCCCACATTATAATCCGCTGGCAATACTGGAATTCGGGACATAGCTGGATACGCGCAATAATGCCACTTCCATTTATTTTCCACCTTGCACCAGTTATAATCAGTGCATTCGCAACGGTGACATGGTCCAAGGCATGTTTCTCCAACTACTGTTTGCGTAATGATTGTTTCAGATCTGGATTTAGTACCAGTAAAAGGTGGCCTTTTATATTTTGTGCAAAAATCCCACTTCAGATCCTTCGTTGTTATACACCATTGCTCTTTAGAGCCGAAATAGTCACAATTACTCAAGCAGTATTTACTGCTACGATCTTTAAATCTTGATGTCATATACACAGGAGCCGGCTCATACGCACGGCAAGATTCATTTTTCCACTGCCAGTCAACGACACATTCGTTGTCGATAGGTGAGCAACCAGTAAGACATGTTTTACCAGTTAGTGTCCTCGATTCCCTTGTGTATTCATCAAATTCATATTTCACAGTCAGCACTATTTGGACGCTGAGAATTAAAACAATAAGTGATTTCATGTCATTCACCAACATTCATAAATGTACAAATACTATGGAAGAGGTGTAGGCAGCTAGTTTAAATCGAGTGATATAAAACACATACCTATATTAGCGGCGTCGTGTTCACTATGTACAAAACGCGGATAAAAAACCGTTCCCACTGCTCGCGCCTTTCCTACTGCATTGTACACTAAGTGATGGCATTATCATGTTTATATGTTGAAAGGTTATCATTGCACTATCATGAACAATATATTAATATTGATTATTTGAACAGGATGTAATAAACCCTTTGTATTTTATGAGAGTGAAGTTTAAGGAAAACAACTTATGTTTTATAAATTGCTCAAAACTATTGTATAAATAACTAATCTTATCGGTGTCAAGCTTTAGCTTTTTATCATAACTTTTCCTTTGTATTTTGTTTATCTAAATGATAAATTACTTTTTACTTAAGATCTGAAATAAAAATTGTGACATACATTAATTGATTTTTTATTACAGCGTCCTTTTTAACCAAAACCTTATATTGAAATGTATTTTGACCCATAGCAAAGTCTTAAGAACAAAACAATTATGCGACCTTGTTTTAAGCTTCAGTAAATATTGTTTTCGATGTCGCCTTCGAATTTCATGGTATAATGCGATGTGATGTGATAATAACAATGTATTGTCGTATAGTTTTATTAAGAAAACATCACTGTCAACCCCACTTATCCCAGAATCAACGTCTACCTACTCAAATAATTTCCTTCTATTATAAATAAAAAATTACTGGAGATATGACTATATTGTATAGAAAATCATTGTTTTGCATTCTTAAAAAAGGCATTTTTTAAGTCTAGCTATAATTTGTAAAAAAAAATCTAAGACAAATCTGTCGATCGAACGTGTAACTATTTGTAACCCATTTGTATTTATTTACAAGCTGCTTTGCCAATTTTTAATTTTATCTTTTTAATGAAACATCTTATAAACAATTTTCATCGCGTATAGTTGAGGGATTATATTATATTTTAGACTTTTTTTTCAAGGCTACGTGAAATATCCACATCGGTTATCTCTTCAAATTACACACGCCTTTATTTGTCCTAAAATTTATTAAATGAGAATTATGTGTGGAATATTAAAATAATGGAAATCTTTCACAGAGCGTACAAAAACAAAACATTATCGGATCTAATCTGCACGACAATAAATAGTTAGTTTTGGCTGGAATTTTCAGATTTTGATATTTTTTCAATGTTTTTCTTTATCTTAACTATTCAAATTTTCCATGGACATTCTACGACCTTTCCAAGTACATTTTGTTAAACCCAAAGTTGATTGACTTTGTTAAACCCAAAGGTATTAAACAATCTCTTTGATTAAACCCATTTTGATATAGTGACGATTAGCATTTAAACTCCATTATTTAGGATCACTCTTCCATTATATTCATGCGGATGGTAACCTCTTTACTATTAGAAAGATATGTTACTCCAAGTTGACATAAGACTTTCATCCGGATACTTAATGCTTTAAATGGCAAAAAATATTCTTTGTAAAAATAGCCTTTTATAAGTCAAAATTCGAAGGTCCTGGTCTGACTAAATTTGAATGAATTAAATGCCTTTTCTGTCTAAAAACTCTCGAGACTAATTTTTGATATGTGTATCGTAAATTTCATTTTGCTCTTCCTTAATTTATGAAATTTAAAAATGGGAAAATTAAAGCAGGATAGACGACAAAATAGTTAACTAAATATTGTACGTTGAAGTTAAGTATACAAAGCTAATATACACGACTTTCCACTTTGAAAAGGAGAGATGATGTAACATAGTTTGCAATCTCATCTCTCAGGACATGGAAGAGGGCTAAAGTTGGAGTCCGAAAATCTATTAGTTATGTAGACGTCGAAATATTTGCTTATGACAGGCATCCCATGTCATTATATAATACACGCGGATGATGACACAAGTTGCAAGTTGTAGCGTTTATTCCTTTCTCGCAATGCTTCGTGGACTTAAAGGATTATTTATATTATTCGTAGACGTGCGAGATGCGGGCCATTTCTGTCGGTTTATTTCCTTAATTATTAAACCAATGACAGCTAATTTCAAATGAGCCACAAGTGTGCACTGGATTGCATTATCACTAAAATATTTTGACTTAATTGCACCGATATTGAACTAATTGCTAAAATCGGTAGACTAATTGTCTTTTAAATCTACCACAATCCCTTTCCAACTTAAAGCGGTTGTGATAGTGATTCCATAATAGCTTATAACGATATTTGTAACTATCACTTCGTCAAATAAACGTTATCAATATCTTTTAAAAAAACGTCGCGACCGTAAGTGCTATCACTTGTCACATATGTACACCTTAAGACGATAAAATTTAACGTGTTAACGCGCAACGATTATTAGCGTCCGAGATAGAGCGGCCAGTATTCGTGTGGGCAAGAACCCTAATGGACGTGTGAATGATTTGCATGTTTTTAAATAGCACGCGAAGCCGATCTTGCATCAACGTGAAAGCGCGAATTTCAATAGACGCGTAAATTTGATTGTTTATTATTAACATAGTTTAGTTAATTAACATTTTTAATTGTTTAAAGGGCGATTATGTGAGTAAAATAAAAATTTACGTTAAGTATATATAAAAATTGTAAAAAAATATGTGAATTTTAGTATATTTTTGACATTATTAATTATGATAAGTACTTGTTTATAATAAAGGTGATAATGTCAGTAAATGTAAGAACAAATTTTAGTGAAGGGATGTAAAATTGTATTACCTTTAGGTAACAAATGTATATAATTCATTTAATTTTATTTCACATGTATCTGAATAAAATATTAATAAATTATACATGTAATAAATAAAGTGCTACGAGATTTAGTGCAATGATTTAATGTATCTGTCGTGCACCTTTTTTTACACATTAATTAGCGTGCTAATTTTAATATATTATTAGCATATTCTTCAGCGTGTTATTGTATTTTACACTTATGTCTTTTGCATTGTTTTTTAGTATTTCTTGTAATAAGAAAGAAAGTAGCTATAACCAACTGCTCGCAGCTCTGATATAATTACCTAATCTAATCTAATTCGTAAGAGAAACTTTCTATATTTGGTTATCTGATCAAGAATTCCGAGTCGTATAATAATTTTGAGTAATAAAGAATGTATATGTTACGTTCAATGATCGAAATCGCTCATTGAGCGGAAAATATCGCGTTGTTTTTACAATTACACAACCACATAGCGTAATTCGTGTTACGGCTCTTGTGGAAACACTCACAACGCGTTGTGGCATTCACAGAATAACCACATAGCGAAATCCGTGTCATGGCTGACATATTATTCTACCGCAACGCGTTGTGGCAACATTATTTACTTAACCGAAGAGCTGAGTCAAAACTTAATTTTTTTTGTATATACTAAAAATAAACGTGATTTGGGTGGAAGAGGGGTAGTCTTAAACTTCACCATGTATCACCAAGGGGGAAGGAGGATTAAAAAATGCTGAAAAAAATATCACGTGATTAATGGACGGCTTCTTATATGTTCGACGGCGATGTATGTTTTTTATGTATGTTCACCGAAATGGTTGGCAAATGTTGACCGATTTTCAATATTATTTTTTTATTCGACATCTTTATGATTCGAGGTGGTTTTTATTACTTTATTGAAATGGAATAAGTAATTTTCCTTTTATAACTTAACAAAATACGCTTTTCAACATCTATCGCCTAAATATTAAGATGATATGTTATGACAATTTCATCTAACAAAAAAAAGGTTGCGTATTTAGAATTAATTCAAAATCTGAAAGAAAGATGTTTTATGTGCAATGAGTACTTTACTCTTTGATGTATATTTTTTATGATAGTCATAGACAGTAGGTATCAATGAGTAAAGTATATATATGGGGGTAGGTACATTGTATGTTCATCGCTTTCTTCTTTAATTGTGTTTCCCCGCGATTTTGTCTGCGTAAGTTATAGTTTATGTATGCCGCGTATTATGTAGCTTACTGTAGATGAAAGACTGTTATAAATTGGTCCAATAATTTCGGAGAATATCCAATGAAAACAAACAAGCAAAGTTATCCGCTTTAAAATATGAATATAGATTATTGGAAAAAAAATTATGCTGAGCAAATAAACAAAATCTCCTATTTTAAGACTTTGATAATGTTAAATATTTTTATTAAAATATATTTTATATTTATAGTGCTACCTATTAAATATAAGAAAAATATTTAAATCACAAAAAAAACATTATAAAAAGTAGAACCAACTTCAAATTTTAAAAAAGTCGTAAATAATACTTATCTCAAAAGCGAATTATTCAAGAAAATGGCTATTGAAGTCAGACGCCTATCATTTAATTAATAACCCACAGAAAACCTCCGCCCGAATTCAATTAGCATTTTCTAGAAGAAGACGCTTTTGAGATAAGTATTATATATCACTTTTTATAGTTTGAGCCGGTTCTACTTTTGATAAAAAGGTTTTTCGCTCTATGGGCGATTTCGATCGCTGTGCGTAACATATAGGGGAGACCTAGGAGAGTTGTGACAATTTTTACATAAGGGGCTCTATCTCGCTTAAGAAACATTCCACAGTTATGACTCATGTGAATTAGTTTAGCGCCATTCCTTCTGTTTTCAAAACCATCACTAAAATTAATTAAAGTATAATAGTTTCTGAAAAAAAAACAAAATTCAAGTCCACTCCCCTTGTCACAACTCTCCTACCACCGAGGTAAGTTGTGACAGGTACCGAGGTAAGTTGTGACATCATTGTATTTAAGCTATAAGATATAAAAATACCATTACATACGACATAAATAAATCAAGCACGTTTTTTTTTATCAAATCAGTACTTTAATCAGTACTATAATCCTAAAAAAACACACACTGAACATGTTTGCAAAAAGTTGTCCCAGTATTCTTGTGCACTGTACAAACTTAGTAGGATCGCGAATCAGTGCATGGTCCTTACAGCTTATCACGCGTACGTAGTTTCTACTGTTCGATACGGTTATATGTTATGATTACATTTTGGGAATATTCGACTGATTCTGTAACTGCCTTTTAAGCCCAGAAAAAATGTGTTAGGAGCATATTTTATTAAACTAAATATTATGACCCTGCCATCAATCTATATATTCGAAGTTGGTATTTTTGTCAAACAGGATCAACAACTATTTGAAAATAAGACGAGATTGCATCATCGAGAAAAATTGTGTACGATACCCTCTAAGACAGCTCAGTTGAACAAAAGTATCTTTTGTATGGCTCCAAAAATTTTTGATAAAATTCCAAAAACAATACGTAATCTGGATAATTGTAATGTTTTTAAAAGAAAACTTTATAAATTATTAGTAGCTAAAACATATTATAGTGTAAACGAGTATCTAGCTGACAGTACTTTGTAAATGTATAAATACTTAATGAATTAGTTGAATTTTTGACATAACATGTTATTGATTAGATTAGTTGACAATTACTAACCTACAAATATTGTATGCTTTTTAGGCAGATCACGGTGTAACTATTCAGTCCTTGCATCCAATATCTTTATATAACCTGCGATCAACAATAAAGATTGATTTGATTTGATTAATCATCTTTTAATATCTACCAACTAAAACAACATAGTATTAATATTAATACTACAATAATATGATTGATCTCAAAGCGATACAATATTTAGTTAATGAAAATATTATAATTACTTGTTATGAGAATATTCTCATCAGTATAAAATCTTAATCTAATCAGATTCACATTTATGCCAAACGTAATGAAATTCGTCCCCAGTACAATCTAACTGTGCCTAGCCTTTGCATTCCAGGCTTTGGACCCACTGATCATTCGATCTACTGTCTGCATAGGCTTCAAGACAAACCAAATAAAAGCAATTATTTTCTACATCTTCTTCATCACTTGTTCTATTCTTCTTATTAGTCTTCTTTGCTTTTTTCGGTTTCTTTTTTTTTCTTCGCTTAAGACACGCTTCTTAACATTCTTAGATTTTCAGTCTCTTGTGTATAGTTATTTGGTATTCTCAAAAAAATAAGTATGCGGTATGCCATTATACACCTTAAGTAGCTACTAACACACAAACAAACATCTAAAGTTAATAAAAAATAATGTAAAAATAGCCCAGCAGAAATTTGGAGTAAGTTAGGAGAGTTGTGACAGGCTGTCACAACTCTCCTAGGTGTTCAAAATGACGTCTTGGTCCGAATAATAATTCATATTTTCTAAACATGATGCGCATACAAAAAATCAGTGCCACGTATTGAGACTTAAATAACTACATAACTTAAGAAAAAATAACACATCAATGCACATATACTAAGATATGATATATATTCAAATAATATTTTGAAGAAAAACTTACTTTTCGTATTTTTTTGTACACTGACGATATATTTACGCAACTGTGCCACATGCACCGTCGACAGGTACTGAGTCGTGTAGCGCGTGTCGAGAACGACAAACAAGCGTTAATGCCATCTCGCTTACTATAATACGTAGAGAGAAATCCTCCTTGTCACAACTCACCTCTGTCACAACTCACCTAGGTCTCCCCTATAAATAAACAGAATTAAAATCAAACTAGCTTTGAAAAATTTTATTTCGTAAATTAATATAAATTATTTTGAACTTCGAACGTCAAGTTTTAAGCGCAAAGAGTTTATAATAGTAAAAATGTTTACGTTAGTTTCTTGGTTACCTCACAGATAGGAATGGATGAAAATTACTGGTCTTTGGTCCTTTTTGAGGTCATCATTTGTGATTGAGAATTGAGAGAAATTTATCGAACATAGTATTTTAGTTTAGTGGGTTTTTTAATATGCCACGCTGGGTTTTTTAATAAGAAAGTAAAACTTTCTTTTTTAATATATAGCTCATAACTTGAACACACGCGACATTATCCTTGAGTCATATGCCGCTCTCTTGAGTGACAGAGCGAGACAAAAAGAACGCCTCCATCTTGTCCTTCAAGAACAGGCTCTTGAAAATACTTTTCATTTCACGAGCGGTCGTTTTTCACCCATTGTCCGTCATATTTTAACGTAAAATTACTTACATCGTTTTCGCAAGAAACCTATCCATGAGGATAGCTTTTATTTTTTATTTTATACACAGTCCCTAAAGACTATATTATTGAAGTAATGCTTTAAACTACTATAAAAAATATTTTTCCTATTAAAAGGTATACTCTGCTATCAAACTGCAAACAGATATTATTATATTTAGAAAGAGAGATGGATTTTCAAGCAAAAACTTTGTACCGCTTTTAGCGAAAATGACGCGGATCACGAAACAACACCGTAAAAAAATGTCCTAAATATTCCTACACAATCCGGAGAACGAGGGCATCAACTGTCCACATGGTGATTCAATTTTAAAAAGATCTATCAAACTAAAATTATTTATTCAGTCTAGGCTGTTACAAGCGCAACTGTATGCCATCGGCGAATTGTAAATCTTAAACGGGACTCGGCAAAGCTGCTTCTTTGTTCGTTTTATTTCATGCAGAGAAACCAAGATTTTTTTTTTCATTAGAATATTAAATCACTTTCAATCAAAATATTTTTTGTTTTGCTTAGACACTTCGAATTAACATCAAATTAGCGATATCGTTGTTTTAATATCTTTCAAAAATACGTCCCGATCGTAACTGCTATGTGAAGTTCGTGATTACTTTGCAAATGTCTAATTGAAAGGATTTATTTAAAATTAAACAGTTAGGTTCCTGATACCATGGTCATTGTTGCCGACAGCCTTACCATGTTTTTGATATTATATGATATTATTACTGATATGATATTATTACTGGCCTCTTTAAGGAGGCTTTTATACTTGTTTTTAATTTATATTTGTTTTTCATTTTGACTTTGTCAATGTATTATCAATGTATCTTCCTTTTGTACGTTGGTCAACAATAAATCTTTCTACGTGCTGAAAATTATATTATTAATTATCTACAGTCCTCTATGCTTGCTGTCGATTACAGTCATAGCAATTGATTTTTTCCAGGGCAGTGGATTGGCTTTTTTCTCAAATAAAAGAAACGTGTATCTAAATGAAGCCACTTCAATTATATTCGTAAGATTATTAGATTTCAAGAAAAATAATATATATAGCCAATTTATAATTTCCATGCACCGTCTACAATTACTTAGACAGTATGGAACCCTCAGGACAACATTCTTCAAAAATGAAAAACTATATTAATAGTGTTAAGTATTAGTTACAAGAAGATACAATATGAATTTAATGAATAATTTAATGATATTAATGAATAATAGGTCTAAGATACTTTTGTCCGAAGTCCGAATGAAAGTGTTAATTTTCCACCTTTCACTGAAGTCTATATAGAGACATCGGATCCCTGTCCGGAAAGGAACAGTAGTAAACGAAAACAGTTGTGGGCTATCTCGCTAGATATTTCCGTAAAAGAAAATCAGTTAAGTCTGAACAAAATTTAGCCGTCTCTGTGGTCAGTCTTAAAATGATTTTTTAAGTAAAAAAATTAACTTTTATGCATTTTATAAGCTTTTGGTACACGTTTAAGAAAATAGATGAAGAATAGACGTAACTTTGATATCTTTTCTAATTAAAAGAAAAACAATTTATTCCCACTTTCCATGTGACAATTTCTGAGGTTTTCGTGCCTTTTTAAAGAAATTGTACCGATTAGTTATTATTTTAATATTGAAAGTGTATTGAAGGAAAAATAACTACTTTTCCAAAATTTACCGAATATAGTTATATTGTTGTTATGGTGTGTATAATAATGTGTTTATCTATCTATCTATCTATAACTCCTTTTTCACACATGCTCGCTTTTTTAGGTTTCTGAGGTCACTTTTCTACAGTTACATTAATAATTATTAATACATTATAAAGTTTCTTTGTTTTTTTTTTCACATGCCTGAATCACTTGACTCTACCATAACTCTGTAAAATTTTTCACAAATATTATTTTTATTATCTATTTCTTGTGTTCCTGTACATGATATGGTGCAGTCTGCGAACGTTAATCCACAAATTCTGCGTAACGAATTCATCTTGACTGTATTTATGTTAACTTCTGATATACTCGACTCTTGTTATTATGGATGAACATTAAAGCAGCATCACGCTATGTTATTATGTGCTTTTTCAAGATTTTGCTGTCAGAACTACGGCGTCATCATCCATTCGCAATATCACAGTCATAGATCTTATTCTCCCCGAAAACTGTTAAGATATGGAAAAATCATAGACAATTTTTTCTAATATCTTCGATTACGTAATATCATAAAATAACTAATGAAAACCCTTTTTTTCCGTGTATCTTTTTATGTAAATAGAGTTCAATAGATGATGGTAACCGAATATAGAATATAAATAAATAAATATTAGAAAACATCACACACATTACTCAGATTCCAAGACGGATAACTAAAGCCTCTGTACTATGGAGTATCTGAGGCAACGAAGGTTACACAACACGTCGAAAACAATCGAGACAATATCTATAGAAAATTTCATTTTCTACATTGACCCGACCGGTAATCGTACCCGGGACCTCAGAAATGGCGACACGTTGAAAAATTTATTTGGGTTTCTATCTTAAATTATTCCTAATAGGGTAAAATTAATAAATTGCGTATGAGTCGGTTTGTGATCGGCTTACGCATTCGTTTGGCTTATTACGAAATGTTTCAAAATTAATGAAAAACGAATGAAGTAATTTCAGTATTTCATTTTATACTATTCCATATTTGTCTACTTTCCTCTAATATTCTTAACTAGTTTAAAAGCTATTACCATTTTTTATGTAAAGAGAGCGACTGTATGATTCAAAAGAATATTATGATTGTACGGCAATTTGCGTTATAATAGCCAAACGCGTTGAGAACACTCCACGAACACGTGACGCTTCACATTGTTTCCATTATGCAGCAACACTACAAATTTTCTTCTTTCTTTCTTTCAATACTTGTTCGTGAAGTTGAAATCACTTTACCCAAATTCGCATGGTGGGCTATGGCAAAGAAAATTAGCGTTTGAACTTTGACACATTACCAATTATAGTAATATTATAAAGAAGATTTGATTGTTTATATGAATTGAATAAGCTCTGAAACTACTTGACATAACTTCAAAATACTTTTACCTGCAAGAAGCTATATCATAAGTGCGTGACATCGGCTTTAATTTACTCGAACAAAATCACGGGAAATCATCTAGTTTTAAAATAAAATCATTAATGATTTTTATTAACATGATTTCTATACCAATATCTTAATAATTGTTCTATAGGTAGAATTATAAAAAAATCTTACCACCTATATAATAAGGTAACTAAAACCTGCATATTACGGATTCGAAATAACATAATTATCCTTGGTGTATTTCTGAAATATTTTGGTACTATTTTTTTTGTTTTTTTTTCTATTTAATGTTCGACTCTTTAAATTTAAATTTTAAAAACCACTTCGCAATCGATATCTATATTATTACTACTTGCATATTGTTGTTACACGATGTTTGGTGGTCAATCGCTGTCACTTGTGATTTGTAAACAATTTCAAGCATCCAGGTAAAAGTTGAACGTCGGAAAGTTGCAAAACGAAAACGGAAAAGTTTTCTTTAACAATGAGTAGGCAATGGAACGAAAAAAGGATGCCGCAGTGAAACTACAGTTTGGTGGTTCAATAAAACATGAATTGACTCTGGTGATTGTTTATGTAAGAGAACGTAAATGTTATATGACAGCATTAAATAACTCGTATCTATCGACAGAACACAAAGCGCTATTCTTAAACCTACTAATTCGCTCAATGAAAATTGTATGGTTTCACAGTTCGGCAGCTATTTATCATGAGCATTATACTAAAACAACATGCTCCTATTCCTTATAACACAGAAATCACTAATAATAGACGAAAGAATAAAGTTTCCATTCAAAAAACTAAATTGAAATGCGTTTGTTCGGTTTAATATTACCGAACCGAATGACCTTTGCATTCGGTCAATTAGTTTGTAAGTTAGTATGTACAATTCCGCCGTCGCGTGTAGGTACTTATTCCTAACATTTTAACATTAAATATTAACATTTGTAACTTGGTAACATTAAATAACTTTATAACGGTGTAAAATAAACTTTTAATTGAACATTCCAACACTGCCCACCCCCGCTCTCCAAACAGCGTTTTTACAACAAATATTTATACGTTCCTAGGCCCATTACAATACAATAGATTAAACGGGTGCAGTCACAAAATTTTAGACAGTGAGTTTGCATACGATGTCGTATGAGAAGCTTTTAATTGTGGTAAAGTAAGTTTTATATTCCTGTTATTGTTAATTTGTATGATTTATTTATTATATTTAAGATCGAATGTGTGCTGATTAAGTAGTGATTATATAATTAAACTATGTAAATTCTACTTGTCTGACATATACGTCGACCTAGTAAAGACATAAAGTAAAAAGTTTTACACAAGGTTGATGTATGCAAAAAAAAAGAAAAAATTCTATGTAAAAGTTTGAATATTAGCGTTAATATAAGCTAACGTGACCTTTAAATACAGTGTAATACGAGGGTCAAACTGAAAGTTCTTAGAACTGGCCACTTATAAACAATATAATAAAAAAATAATTCTAAAATTTGAAAATATAACTCTTTGCCAATATTACTGAGTATATATTTCATTCATTTGTCATTTGTTTTACGATTTGGCGGCAAATTGAAAATTGTCTGTGTCACGTCATCATGAATTTAACACGAGAAAATTTTCGTGCAATGATTTTTTATGACTTTCGATGTCATTTAAGTCAACAAGAAAGTTATGATAGACTACGATTGGCCTTTCACGATGAAGCCCCGTCTCGTGCGACTGTTTACAACTGGTTTAATGAGTTTAAACGTGGTCGCACTAATCTCACTGATGATTTACGTGAGGGACGGCCTTCTACGGCGACGACTGAAGATAACATCTGTGTTGTGCGGCGTATGATGGAGACTGACAAAAGAGTGAGCTATCAACAGATTCGGACAAGCTTAGGCATCGGTATGAGTCAAGTGCACAAAATCCTCCACGAACATTTAGCGGTCAGGAAGCTTTGCGCCCGGTGGATACCTCATAATTTGACTGAGGCTCAAAAACTCCATCGTGTGGATTGGTGTCGTAAAATGATTGAAAGATTTAACGGAGGTGACTCAAATGCTGTGTTCGACATACTAACAGGTGACGAAAGCTGGATTTACTGTTATGATCCTAAAACCAAAAGACAATCTGCTCAGTGGGTGTTTCCTTTCGAGGAGTTGCCAACTAAAGTGAAGAGAGATCGAAGTGCGGGAAAAAAAATGGTGGCCTCGTTCTTTGGAAGGATAGGTCATTTTGCAACAATTGTGTTAGAGGATCAAAAAACAGTTTCTGCAGAATGGTACACTACCAATTGTTTGCCACTTGTCTTGGAAAAAGTTCGAGAGAAACGACCTCGCAGTAGGATCCTCCTTCACCACGACAACGCCTCGTCGCACACCGCCAAGCGAACGATCGACTATTTGGCGACATCAAATGTTGAATTACTGGGTCACCCGCCGTATAGCCCCGACCTCGCGCCTTGTGATTTTTATTTATTTCCAAAAATTAAAGAAAAACTTAAAGGAAAGCGGTTTATGAATGCTGAAGAAGCGGTGGCTGCGTATCGCGATGCCATTGAAGAGACCCCTAAGGACGAGTGGGCAAAGTGCTTTTCCCAGTGGTTCCATCGCATGCAGCGGTGTATTGACGTGAATGGACAATATTTTGAAAAGATATAATAAAACTAATAACTGGCTAATGTAATCAGTTTTTGATTTTCTAAGAACTTTCAGTTTGACCCTCGTATTAACCAAATGTAATTTATGAATGAATTATTATTATTATTATTAAAAGTTAAAATCGATAGATGGCATGGCGTTATGCTTTTCTATATCACGCTAACGTGTTTACCTTTTGATAGTATATAATTGAGTGGTTTAAAATTATTATCATTTGTTATTTATTAACTATCCAATCAATTTCGTTGTGTACAAACGAAGTGGTTTTTTATAAAAGTAATATGATAAGTTGAGGCGGGTGGACTTTGACAACAAAGGGTTTGTTAATCTTTTACAGTCTACACTCTCCGTCATAGTGTTGTGTGTAACTCACACGTTTTTATTGAGGTTAAGTGGGGACCTCGTTTTATCTCATGAGATACTCATTTGAGGCAAGGTAAAGAGAATGAAATGAGTGGAAAGAATTTATTAAGCGAGACGTAATGAGGAAAGAGAGTCGGTTCCTATATTGTGCGAGCTACTCGCCGGCCGAGCCGAGAAAAATTTGCGATGACTAAATAATCGAATATTGAAAGCTATAATAATTGTAAAACAAGTTTCTGTAAAAATATTTTCTCACGCAGAATGCCTTTTGGTTATTAATTGTATACTTCACTCAATAGGTATTTTTTAATGTTATTTCTAATTGCATTACAATTTTTTTTTTATATCGGCACTAGTTGCGAGGATATGCTAAACTAAGCTGAGTCGTTCTATCTCTACCTATCATTCTTAGCTCACTATTCTGCTGGTGATAACTGTGCTTGCACCTCGTGCTCGAGGCCTAAAAAACTGAGCCATACCACTGTTTATTTTGTCCCAGGTTTCACCATGCAAACTTTTTGTCTTTGAAATTCATCATCATTTCTTTTTACTCATATTATTCACCTTTAGATATGAAATTTTAATTAATCAAAAATATTCTTTATGGATGTCAGTTCGTAAAAAAATCATCTGTAATAAACATGTAAATCAACATATTATAGTGTTCAATCGTATAAAATTTTATATAATATTTTAAAATAATTGTTAATGATGAGAAATTCACATAGAAATTATATAACATAGTGAAGTGTGATCTGTTACTTGGACGATCCAAGTTTTATCAAGAAACCCAAAAAGAGGAATGTATTCGTTTTATTTGGTAATTTAGTTTTATATTTAGTTTAACATACGAACTGTTTTTATTTTCATTTTTTGTTTGTCACAATTTCTTTACTTTATCTTTTATACAAAAAATAAATCCATTCTGAAGTTAGTCAGCCTTTCATTAATTGTCCCAAGCACCGAACCCGTCACAGAATGCCACATTACTCGCTGACTCTGCCCTAGGGTGGAGAGGGATGCGTAACGCATTTCTCAGCGTCAAAAAAGGTACTTACCTCACGAGTGAGGGACTCATCACTACTTCGTCACCAATTCACCATTAAGAATCTCAATCATGGACTTATTAAAATAGAAGGTACAAAATGACTTGAAAGTGGTTTAATATAACCGTATATAGAGGATTGTACTATGTTATTATTTATTGCAATTAAATTATTGACTATTCAGAAATTGAATTGAAAACGATATAAGTATGAGTCATACTTAACTTACTCAATATCATATCTTAAAGTGGACTTATAAAACAACTCACTGATATCAAATTGAAAGTTCAATGTGTAAGTAACAATGACAAAGCTACATAATATTAATATGTAAATAGAATCTTATTTTCAAACACTCTATGAATAAATACATTAATTAAATGAATCGATACAAAAGAAAATAAAGTTTATGAAATGAGACTTATATGGTCAGTTGCACAAACATCCATTGATGTTTAATGAGCCTTTAAACTCTAATGAATATTAAATTTGTATGGTTAATGTTGCTTTAAACTAATGAAAATTGCAATGGATGTTTGTGCAAATGGCTTGAACAGGTTTTTTGAAAAGTTCTTTCATAATAAATAAGCAAAGGAACGCAGTTTAAAATATCATCAATAAAAATGAAGTCATTATTCAAAAAGGGGCTATTTGGTTGCCTCTGAGTGGCAATTCATCATGGCTTAGAACTTCTGACATACGTCTTAGTTTGTAAAGACTAGAATATAATAAGGCATATTCTGTGAAATTATTTAAGTTGTCTATATTATATCGTTTATTAACCTATTAAGGTTGGGGGAAAAGCTTCTCCGTATTTTAAATGAAAATTCAATCATTTTTATTAAAGTTTAATTACATTTAAGTAAAGTATTTAGGTAACATTTTGTTCGATAACTTTTGCCATCTTGTAGATAGGTAGATCAAAGATCAAAATTTTGGGACTTCTGATCAAAAAACCCTGATAAGTAGTTTAGGGTAATCTTAGGTTGAAACAAGTAGAAATCTGAAGGTGCAAGGTCAGAACTATTCGGAGAATGTATTAAAACCTCCCAGACAAACTCTCTTCATTTTTGCTAATTAGCAAAAGATGTGTGAGGTCTAGCATTTTCATGATGAAAAACCACACCTCTTCTATTGATTAATTCTGGCTGCTTTCTTCCAACTTATTGCTTTAATCTCATCAACTGTCACACTAGAGTTCAGAATCGATGGTAATGTCTGGCAGTAACTGCTCATAATGAATAATGCCCTTTCAATCCCATTATAAACACAGGTTGCGAGTTGACCCGGGTTTCGCCACAGTCTGTGAAGCCTGACCGACCTTAGACCACGACCTTGTGCCCAACATTTTCAAATGCGCAAAAACTGTTTTGTGGTCAATTCCTAGTTCTTCAGGTAAATACGTTGTAACTACTGATATGCTGATCTTGCTCCACTTTTTCAACAATGGTATCCATTTTATCCATAACAGCATGCATCTTTGACATCAAAATTTCCGAACTGAAAACGCTTAAACCAAATTTGTCTTACTCTCACAGAAACTGCATTAGATTCATAAATTACACAATTTTTTTTTCGCGGCTGGCGTTGCATTTTTACTTTTTTTTTTGTAATAAAATTTTAAAATATATCGAATTTCTTCATTAGATTTTTTATTCGTTTTGACAGTAAGAAAAAAAAATTAAAATCACACATTTTCCACATTTCAGTTCGGAGTTCTCTTCTTTAAATTAAAACTTTTTAATGATACCGAAACCAGCCAGTATAGCCAGAAATATGTTATTACAAATTTATGCATATTATATGCGAAAATACTTTTTCCCCAATTTACATATTTAATACGCTCCGCAATTATTGAACCGATTGAAAAAAGTTTTTACCTACGAGACGCATCATACGCGTATGACATAGGATATAACTTACGAGGATAAAGTTTTAAAACCATATTTTGAAGTGTATTTGCATAAATTAAATACTTTCATGTTGGGGAAATAATTTCTGGGTTAAAGTTGAAGAAAAAGTGTCAACACATACATACCTTCGTGAAGGTAACTAATATGTCCTTCTAACTTTAATATTTTGTGCTCAACGCGAATTCGGTTGTCCCGGTTGGTCAATATAAAGTTAATGTCAAAATAATCTTTCAATAAACATGAGAGAGGGTGTTAGTTGCACTCGCAACAAACAACGTTTAGTTTATTGAAATGTAACGTAACACGATGCTCCGTCATGGCTTGTTTCGGTTATTGGCTATGTGCACGACTTCAGCGACACCTAGCGTCCTCAACACTGGCAGCTTTGACGCTCTCAAAATTAAACGTGTTATCTTAGACAAAACATTAAAATCAACAACTATCTATTATTATACATTACAAAACTTTTGCGATACTGTTATTTGGGCGGACAGAGAAGTGTAATATTATTTTAAACATTCAAATTAAATGAGGTAACAAAAATGTATCTAAAAATGTGTTTTATTTTGGTTATGTCAGAATTTGTTTAGCTTATTTTTAGTTGCAATTTAACTGTAAAACAAGAAATTAAACCGCCTTTGAAGATTTTTCCTGTATTGTTAATAATGAGTGAAATATAAAATATTGCACTGTTTATTTATTGATTTATCGATTCCTCTAGAAATATGATTTAAATTAACTTAAAATAAAAAAGCATTTATTTCTTTTTTATTATAAATCATTATTAATAAACAGTTTTCAGATTAAATCAGTGAATGAAATACAAGTACATAGTATGGTATGCCAGATTATTAAGCTCGCAACGTTTTAACACCATGAGCGCTGTGATAGATTGCGGTACCCCCATCCAGTACTTCGCATTAAACGAATTGTCATCCACAGACTATATAATTATAGCAAGTAAATTTTGCTAATATAACATATACTTAAAATTTAAGACAAAAAAATCTAAATATTTCATTCATAATTTATTTTTTACTAGCTTTCGCCAACGGCTTCGCCCGTGTGGTACCTAGGGAAATGTTTAGTGAGATAAAAAGTATCCTTTTATCTAAATCATTATTCCAAATTTCATCAAAATCCGGTCAGTAGTTTAGGCATGATTGACGAACAAACATCCAACCAAAGAAACTTTCACATTAAACCTTTTATATTAATATCTAATAAGATAATATAAGTAGCCGATCCATATGAGCCGAAACTCGATGGGGCTTACATTGGTCCAATGGTTACCTTCCGGCTCCATCATTAAATTAACTTGTCACCTAAGTTATACTCACAAACCTGTCAAGTTTAACAAAAGCTTGTATTTACTGTAGTTAAGTTACAACTAACATAATTGGTCCGGTTTTTGATAGTCTGTCCCGGTGTCCCCGAAGATAACCCTGGTACGCGAAAATGTCCAGTTTTATATAGTGCTACTGCGATTAATCCCGTTTTGTTTACCAATATAGCCAAACATTGTCAATAATTTCATTAGGGCAAATTGAGGCAGATCCGAGCCCCTGTTATTAGCGGTTCGAGTCTGCGAAAATTAACTTTTTAATTAAAGGCACACCATAAATAATTGCTTTAATAAAATTACAGACTCAAAATTGGTTATTAATGGCAGAAATTTGAATGGGAGACAAAATTAATGTGTTGCTATATACATCTATTGATAAATATAGTGATGCTAGAAATATTGGTTTGATCAAGTTGTTGAATAGTAAACCTATGTCAGCAGCTATTATTGTTTCATGGGGCTCATGCATTCTCTATAGATGGAATCAAATAGGAGGTAAAAGATCAATATAATAGGGAAGACGACACATTTTTTTCTGTTTGTCTATCAGGTAAATTATTGAAGAATAATTATTAAGTATGTGTATTTTTTTTTGCGTAATCAAAAAATTACGGTGATACGTTGAGTTGAAATGTCGCGTGACGTCACATTTTTGTATATTTTCTACAAAACTGTGACCTACCGAGCCCCCACTCCTCAATTTCAATCTCTAATATCTAAGCCATTTCTTGTTAAAATTGAAGTAAAAAAATACGTAGGTATCTAACATTTTTCTATTATCTGACTGACGGGCTAAATAGTTTTTTTTTTTACCCAGTCGTCGTCCCTATTAGATTTAAATAAGAGGCGTAGTGGATAAGCGCCACGGCACGCGATCGTTGTCGTTAAGCAATTTTCGCAAGGGTCTGGCACGGGATGGGTGACCAAAAAATTATCATCTCGAGCTACTCCGTGCTTCGGAAGGCACGTTAAGCCGCTGATGCCGGCGGCATTTGTAGTCGTTAATATCCGCCAATCCGCATTGGGCCAGCGTGGAGTAAGAAAGGCCTGAGCCCCTGCAGTGGGGACGAAATAAAGAGATGATGAATATTATAATTAAGCTTAGGTTTGCCATATGCCTGAAATTTCTAGCGCACCCCTTTTTATTCCACTTCAAAAAACGAGAGGTCTCAATTCGACTGTATGTTTTGTTGTTTTTTTTTGACCATCACCAAATATTTAGACTACGTGTATTAATCAGCGAAAAAAAATGAATTCTTAATTCTAAAGGTGGAATGTCTCTGTTCAACGGCTATGTATAAAGTACAAAGTACTTTAAGTACAGGCTATGCCCCAGAGCATGCTATCAAGCTCTAAAGCTTCCCGTGGGTGATCTTGTTTTTTAATCTTTTAGTCTAGTCCTAGTCTCTCAACCTGTTGGCACAACTCAGTTAATTATATATCTAAATTTTCTATTACTTTATTGAATCAGTCTGAAACTGAATAATTTAATCTTTGTTTATTTTTATATCACAGCTACTCAAATAAATATCTCGACATAAAAATCATATTATAAGATAACGTAGAGATGCAAAGTGGAATAGAAAAAACACACAGACTTAAAAAATAAAATAAATTAATATGAATTATAATTATAATTATATTCGGTAATATTTAAATTTTAAGATTACTGAAAACAATTTATTAATATCTGTGGCTATGGATCACATGCATCTCGCATTCAAGAAGACCGCTTAAACGAAAAAACTTTATAAATCAAATTTTATTAGACAAAGGAATTTTTATGGCCATTCTGCATTGAACACATTTAAATAACTTATTAATTAAGTAGAGATTATTTAAAAAACAATCTTCCAGCTACACTTAAATTATATTTCGAACATGTTACGAGTACATTATATCAACTAACCATTAGAAGGTACGTTATCGAAATACACGTTAAAGGTATATTAATATTCGATAGATTTATTACAGTTATTCACAAAACACGCACAACACATAATATTTGATTTATGCGACGCCAATATTTTGATATACTGCTACGAAGGGGGTGTGATTAAACTTTTTTCATATTTTTCACAGTTATATATCAGATACGAAGGTTAATAGAACACCATTATGTTAAATATTACTTTATTTAGAACTGCAATTCCTCTAGATGGGGTTGCGAAATGTACCTACTAAATTATAGTATTGTTCAAATTATTTATATTTTTTATAAAGATTATCTATCAAAATAGAACGCGACGAAGGAGACGAAATAAAGAAATTTTAGAATTATTTCTGTGAAAAGATAATTAACAAACGCATGACATGTACGCGCGAATAAAGAAAATTAGTTCGTTCACTGATTTCGATGCTGTTAGATATCTATATTTTTACAATAACAATTAAACGGAAGACGATCCCAATTAAATATTTGTTTCATTTCTATATTAATTGGCATTATTGTGATTTTTAAACTTACAGCTTTTCTTTATATGATACTAATATGAATTTAATTCAATGTACACAACTCTCACGATCAAATCAATCACATATTGTTTTAGAAGGTGATGAAAACCGCCGAGTATGTATTAAATGAGTATTGAAAGTGGATGAAGCGAAATACGTAACGTATGTAAGGACCGTACATTACAGCGTTCGGTCCTCTCTGCCTACCCCGCAAGGGATACGGTGTGAAGATATAGATAGATTTAATAAACTATTAGTTACATTCTAATTCTTAAAATTATCATCCTCCAGTGATCAGCAAACACATCAAACCTTAAATTAAGTTTTTCAAGTTTAATAACTAATTTTGTTCAATTACTCACCAGCTATTGGGATTATTTTAAAAAGTTTCAAGTAAGCAGTTAAAAGTAAGTAAAAAATTTCAATTATATGTGAAGCCGCAACTCTAGTGTTTCATAAGAGATCATCAGTTTTTTGTCTCCCTAGACTAAGAAACCTAACCTTATTAATTAAAATTTTGTCATGACGCTCCATCTTGCGTAATAAACCGTTTTCTTTCTCTCTTTATCTCATTGGTAATAACGTTGAGTTCGTTTTCTCATATGTTTTAGGCACAGCCTTCTACATATGCTAACATAAGACCTCAGTCAATTCTGACGTGTAATCATAATGTATTATTAACTATTAACGGTTTCAGCGCGTTTATAAATTATTTATACGTAATAAACGTGCTAAAACAGCTTAAAATAGTTTTATAGTGCGAGTGAAAGCATAAGATATCAGTATAATGTATAATTAATAGGGTACCACAATATGTCTTTTATTACACTCAATGAATTTGGACCTCTACAACCAATGTTCATCAAAGCCGCACTCTTCATTGATGATGGCTGTATCTGTCATCAAAAAACCTTGGTCTAGTGCTCTCCACACATTTCTGTCTTTGGCCTTTCTCAAAGTATAGAACCATCAACGCATTAAAGTTTAAAATCGAGTGAGAAATTTCATAGTTTTGTATAACCTGATCAGCTGTCGACTGTACTCAAAGTGATGCGAAACTGATCTTTCTTTTATATATTTTATTTCTTCCATTTAGTTATCTATTTTAAATTTATTGATTGAAGTATCTTTTAAAGATTAGAAAGTTTAATAGTATGTAAAACAAAATAAAAATAGTCGCTCTATATTTTTAAATAAAATACACTTCATGAGCAAAGGTCAGGTAACCAGGCAGAACCCATCAGCGAAGTGTTTTTATTTTCTAAATTTAGTGCATATTCCCTTTATTTTATTCATAATACAATTTTAAATATGTAAAGAAAGAGTATTTCTTTAATTTTTAGATGTAGATAGTATGTTGTGCATAAAAACTCTTTGGTTTTCAAATACTGCTAATTTATAGATGACAAATTATTAAAAAGCTTACATATTAAAAAGTGTGTGATGTCAAAAGATATAAATTATAAATATTATTTAAAAGACATAATTTGAAGATGATTGGATAAAAAATAACTTTAAATGTCGTTTCTTTATTTTCATTTGTAGTTTAAGTAGTGATGTAATTGTTTTTTTGTTACTAACAAATAAATCTTTATTTTCAAAGCAACACATTGAGTTCAAGTTCAATAGCACATCAAGTAATACTGGCAGACATATCAGCCATGCGATTCTGTTAAAAATCCGAATTCGAATTCACTCGGATGTCTGAATTCACTTCAAAAAGCGGCATCCGCTCAATTTTGAATTGGTAATAATGTTTCGTGGCATAAGTGAAATGAGTTTCGAAATAATATAGGAATAGAATATCTGAGACACGTATATTCAATCAATTTTGTTTTGTATTTTTATACAAACAATTGGAATCAATAGAATTTCTAGACTAAACGACGTGAATTGGGACAAATGAGTGAATTCTAATTCGGGTCTGAATTTATAGAAAATCGCAGGGCAGGTCTCATTTCAACGAATTAAGAGAATAAATTCTAAAAATATACTGAGATTTCCAGTTATAAGAATAAGAACTTTATTTAAAAACTATCGACATTCATATGACATAGAGTTATGATAGAGCATCTAGTTTTATTATTTTCGGTTTATTTTGGGATTAATAATTATGTCAACAGCCTGTCTAGACTTTTAGAAATTTCTCATTTTATAACTGAAAATTATTCGTATTGTTAATTAAGTGCTCCACTTTTAAAACACGATTAAACTTTTTTTTTTGTAAAATTTCGATCCGCGGCAATATATTTATCATATTTTTATTGAACAAAATAAAAAAATATATATCGATATATATATACTTTTGTGCGTCAGTTTGGGACGTAAATAGTAAAATTAACATAACAAATGGATTTGAGATTAATCCAAGCACACAGGAGCACGAGATAATAAAATTTTGGTCACCCATCTTACAACCTGCTCTGTCAAAAATTGGTTAACCTCAACATCGTGTATCGAACATGTTATCATCAAACCTTACCACTTCGACACCGAGTACAAACGCTAATAGCTCAGTTACTCTGGTCGATAGGGTTCGAGCGATCTCTGCGGGTTCATCTCCTTACTCACTAAAAGATACACTATAAATATCGCCCGCACACCTTAGGCGGATAACATGGACAAGTGTAACTGAGACATAATTGAAACAATTATAAACCCTGTTTTATATAAAAAAAAAATACTAGATACATGAAAAATAATGAATGTAATAATAATATTATTTTATCTATTTTCATACAAATATATTCAAATGTGAGATTTTTTGAGGGATTAATAATGATGTTAAAAGCGGGCGATATTTAGCTTCGCTTTCACTGGTCCCAGTGAAAGGGAAGCTAAATATCGCCCGCACACCTTAGGCGGATAACATGGACAAGTGTTACTGAGTCATAATTGATGAATTGTAGTAATAATATTATTTTATCTGTTTTTATACAAATTGTATTTACATGTGAGATTTTTTGAGAGATTATTAATGATGTTAAAAAGTTATTCTAAAAATTCGTTACAACAGATATGTTTATATCCCCTTGTTTGCTTGATGACACACGAATCATTCATAAGTTTGGCAACAGACCCGATCGAATGACGTAGCTACATTTTTTGCGGATGGTATTCGTACCTTCAAACCTGAAGCCGGATTTACGTCATGAAAGTAGTTGCATGAAACCACTTTTATTGCATTGATGTCGCTAGCAGTTGTGTAACGGTGCGCCGAACCACATACACCTTTTATTTGTCCTAGATTCCCGCATCTAAACTTTTTGTCTCTGATCTATATGATAAGATCATTTATATTTTATTATTTGCTTTTCGTAATTTGTTTTTTTTTTAAACATATCATGTTCATTCTAAATGTCATTTCGGGTAAAATTCTTCCAACAGCAACACGTTTTTCATTGAAAATATTTAAAATTATTACGTGACATTAAAAGTCTAAAGTAAAAGGTAAATTTAGTGTACAAATGGTTAATTGTTGTTAACACTGTTAATAGCACGTTAAAGACGAAGCTGAGAGAAATTATAACTGTTCGATAAAAGCATAATACTCAATTTGATTACCTCCAGGAATCATATTTGTGGAAAGGCACCATATTTTCAAATACTTAATGCCGACGTGAGTCGTTTAAATATTTCTAAAACTAAGATTTAAATGTCCCCTTAAGTTTTACCGACACCAAATTCTTTCATTATTTTACCAAAATGTATGTAACAGAAAATATTATCTTATAGATAAAAAAAATTAATACTTAAATATATATGAAAAAAAATATAAGTAAAATATAAATAAAAACAGGTATATATTACAATGAATAATAAACACACATACACACACACACACATGCACACACACACACCAACACAACACATACACATACACATAGGTATAATTTTTGTAGACAACTTGTATAAGTTTTTTATTTGGGGTGGAAGACACTGGCAGTTGTATCACAGTTCATACTTCTACAGCTGTCAGCGTGATACCGTGTAAATTAAATTATAAGTTGTTTTGTATTCTTTTGTAATTTGGTATGTATAAGGAATTGAAATAAATTATTATTATTATTATTATTATTATTATGTGAATGTGTTTTTCAGAACTTATTTGTGTAAGAAAGTTGTAAGATTAGGTTTAGCTAATAATCTGTTAGTGGTCGATATTAGTATTTCACTAAAAGTTAAAGTAAGTGTTTATGCTTGTTACTTATACGCAATGATGTATTAAAAAGATTAGATGGGTTATCTGCGTATAATGTTGACAACAAAAAAGCAAGACAATTGCCCGAGTTTCACTTTAGTCACGTTTCATCAAGCGTTGTGGCTAATGTCATTTTCACTCGTAATTTTCTGTGAAAAGTTGTAGACAAAATGGCAGAAAAGCATTTAAACAATGCATAAATTACACATTCACAATGAGAAAACAAAAAAGATAATTCATTTCATGTGTAAGTACTGTACTTACTCTTTGTTATTTTAATAAAAATAATAAAACGCGATTGAACGCGGCTTTTTTTTTCGCGTATCATGCTCTATGAGGATGCAGCAGTTGACACGTAAAGCTATGCGAGTATGTTTATCTCGTTCTAACAAGAGGTATGCTTGCAGATTCTGATAGCGAGATAGCTTTTTTTAATTTCTTTGCGCCCTTTGTGTTTGTATTGTATGTAACGCTACCAAGTTTACGCCGTTTTAAAATGCAATGACTGACGGGTAAGTATGACGTGTTTAATAATAAAACGTTGTGACGAGTTCGATGGTTAGACAAATGAATAAAAGGCTGACTTAGCTTGAAAGTTTGATTTATTAGAGGGTAATAAGTTACATTCATCAGCCTATGGTAAGAGTTCATAAATATCAACGGCAAATGCGAGCGTCTTTCCTGTGATGAGTCAGCAACAAAAGTATGCCATTTGTACGTGTGTAACGGCAAATATAAGTTCGGTTTTTTATCTTTACCGTAAATATACTTGTCAAGCCTAGCCAACCTTTTTATTTAACTACCAACATCTAAGCTAGCCCGGACCCGTTGCACGTCTAAACATCCACTTTCACAATAGTTGTACTGCTTTTACGCCACTTAAGTAGATTTTTTGCGGAATTTATTCGATGAAGGTAGTTTTACAACTTATTTTAATTAGATTAACATGGTGAAACTAGTGTCGCAACATTGCAAATAGTAAAGCTCCGACGTTGGCGCAGTCATTGTCTCTATATAACACATCATCACGAAGGTACTTTGACATGTGCCAAAATTACTTTCGTGAAACTTGTTTTTAGTTTCCTAACACTACTTTCGTAATGGGGATTCGGCTTTATTTAACAACGTAGTAAGATAGAGACCAGCGACCATCACAAGACACTACATATGGTCTTTACACAGGTCTTTCACTTTTTTGACATTTGTAACTGGTTTTAAAAATATTAGACAACATTCAATTAGCTTTTGGACATGTTTTAATTTCGAAACAATTAACTTATAGGAACACCTAAACAAGAGTTTTACTTTAAGATTAAAGTTTTTCTCCATAAATTTTTGTTTCCATTAAGCATCACAAATTCAAGAGATTGAATTTACCAATCTATCTTTATCAGCTGTCAAGTGGATAATATAAGCGATCTTTTAGCGGACCCGTAACACCCAAGGTCAGAAAAACGTTCTATTTCGCGTCACAATACTTAGAAAAATGCTTTATACGTGCAATGAATAAGGAGATCGAAATAGAAAGGAATTAATAGAGCGAAGTCGATATCTAACTAGAAATAGCAGACCTACTGATCTGAAAGTTAAAGTAGTGAGTAAACTTTACTTGTTGTACTATTTAACTGTCTATGAGTGGAAATCATAAATAAGCTTTTATTGATGCTGTTGGCGAGTGGCTGGAAAGACACCATCTTTTTTTACAATTCTTTTTTACAATTTGTTCTTTTTTGTTCTTTGATCATTACTCTATTGTTGTGCTTCTCATGTCCCGTACTTTCGTTGTTATTTGTGATTTATTATTACAATATAATAGTTTATCATATTATCCATTCGTTTTTTATTATACATACAGTCCTCGTTCCCACTAGCTATCAGATGCCTTGACTGATTTACCTAAGTCAATACATATAAATGCTTTGTTCTGAATAACTGATGGACGCACAGCCTACGCCGCTGATCGAAGATACATGAAACTTGCAGAGTGATTTTTCTATTACATTTTCTGAAATTCTATCCCTACATGAATGAAAAACGAGGTAAAATGTTTATAGGTGACAACTTGATTCCTTAGCCCAATATATTTAAAATTATATAAACATTCCTTGACAGAATTGATGAAAGAAGTGTTTCGTATTTTATTGAAACTCATAGCCTAAATGGTTCATATTCTATTCAAGTAAAAAGAACAATCTCGAATTAGATGTGAAGCGCAACGCTGTTATAATATAGAGTTTAAAAAATATATTTATATTTTGAGTAGCTCGATGGTTGGTGGTTAGCTTCGTCAGCGATACAGTTGTTAAGCAACTTCCGCAATAGCTGGACACAGGATGGGTGATCAAGAATTTATTATCTCGTACTCCTCCATGTTTCAGAAGGCACGTTAAACCATTAGTCCCGGCTGCGTCTGCAATCTTTAATACTTACCGATCCGAACTGGGCATCGTGCTTCACTTCGATTTGATTCCATCCAAAGGGAAGCCTGAGCTCCAACAGTGGGAATATTAAGAGGTTAGATTATTTGATCTTACGAACCATTTAAAGAAGGTTTTATTTAATTGGACCCGAGGTGTGACCTGTTGTAGTGAATGAGGGCTTAAAAGCTCTTATACCGTTGAGTGCAATCCATTTTACGCGCAAACGTGTTGCCAAAGAATAAAAAATATTATTTCAAAACTCTGGGCTATTGAAGCGGACAACGGTGACAAATATTTTAATCATCAATGTGAATGAAAACTTAACAGATCGTGATTATATACGATCTGTTAAGTTTCCATTCACATTGCGGGGGTCCATAACATTAAATCGGTTGTAAATAAAATAAAGTCTAGATTAACTGTAATTAAAAATGGTGTAATATTGCACTAATTTCTTTATAAACGAAGTTACAAATTCCACATCCTAATAGGGACGATAACAATTTTCTTGTAGATTATTGCAGAATATTAAACACGTTTTTTTTTTGCATAATATATAAACTACAAACGAAATGTTGCTGGTCTCACACCTTTGTACTACTACATAGTTGTGACGGAGTGAGCTCTCAACGTTTATGCCTATTATCTAAAACATTTCTTCTTAAATTAAATAAAAAAGGAAGCATATAAAATTTTTAAACTAAATAGCATTTTCTTTTTTTACCCAGACATCAAACTTAATGTATTTTTTGTAAATCTTTTTAGGCAAAATATCAAGAATATATCACTTAATTTCAATTGAAGTTATTCGTTAAGAGCGATTTTACAATAATTGTAAGATTTAAGGATGCTTTCAATTTTTTTTAAGGTTTTATTTTGCATAATGTTTTGTTTCATTGACTGAAAATATACAAAATATGCGATAATAATAATAAATAAATGTATATAATGATTGATTTACGATATCACTTCAAAAGTATTTTTTGAATTTATAATTTTTGTGCCATCCTGGATATAAATAAATTCAGGATGTAATTTGCATCAAGTATCGCAAGTGATGACTTCATAGTATACCGTCCGTATACGGAGAAAAAAAGAGAAATAAATTCTTCACACAAAAAAGATGCTAAGAAAGAGCTAAGTTTTTATATAATTCTTTTATTTTATTTTTACATTATTATTTGCACAAATATTATATTCTAGTATTTGTTCTTTTCTTAGAAAACTTGTCCATAAAAGGCGAAACAAGAAGATATAAGAAGTAAGATAATTTGGGATATATGAAGGAGGGTGAGGGTGGTCTGATATCGAATCTAAAAGTAAATATTTATGAGACGTGCTTTAGTTTGTTAGCCGAAGCTTTGCTATACACAAGCTCTTATAAGTTCGTGATTACGTATATAAAACCAAGATGTAGGGTATTTATGTACTATTTACATTACTCGATATAAATAAAAACCGCTACTTGCGAGCTTGATTTCTATAAATAAGTAATACGAAATATGCTCATCAATATTTTCTTTGTTTTGCCCAAATATGACACCTTAATATTGGGGCATTGTAAAAGATGAAACTGCGTTTCGCCAATGACAAGGAGACACCTAACCACTTTAGGCTTAAGGTTAGGACACGCATTGAGTGGCGCCTAGCGCTGGGCATTTGTGTAAATTATACATTTACTCTTTAGCCACAACGGATGTGTCAAGGTTTAACATCAGTTTAGTAAGTTGGCATCAAGGAGTTTATATAATAGAATTAAAATATAAACAATGTGATTTTTTACAAATTGTAGGACTTTTTATAAATGGACAATGACGACTACGGTGCTCGTAGAAATACCAGACCATGTTTATTTTTTCGTGTTTTACTTATAAAAAACCAGTAACGTGACAGTCGAATTGTGTAAATGCAAATATGCCATACATAAAAAAAAGAAAAGGAACTATAGCATGCAAAATCGTAGACAAACATTGCCTATCTAAGCAAGTGCTTCGTTTTTATCATTAATATTATGTGATTACTAAATCCTTAAGGCGAGAGTAACGTATAAAATCTGTTATAAATATACTAATATTTGGTGGTAGCATGAAACATTGCCGCGTAGGATACGTATTCTCAAAATAACCAGTGAAATATATAGCTATATTCATTTGCTTAACACAGGATACATTAAAAGCCTACACGTATAATGTGTCTAGATTCTAAGGTATTAGTGATGAGCTGTACTCGAGGAGTAATTCATCCCATTGTTTTAATAAATAAGGATTAGACGACATAAAGCGTGCGAGAGAAAGACAAATACCATAACATATTACGTCACTAGCAAGCTATTTACATGTGAAATACGTCACGACGCAACTCTTAACAAAGATTTGAGACAAATACAATATTACAACAGACATGCATAGAAGATGGTTAACATTTATAATTAATTTTATAATCACAATCTGATATTGATATTTAATATTTATAGTATTAAAAAAATATATGCCGACTGAACTTCTAAAATGTAAATTTTTCGCGAAACATTTTGTATTTAGAAATGGATAGAAGTTATTTCAGTTTTGTGTTACTTGATATGCCATTGGTTGTACATTCAACGACAGAGTCACGTTTCGTGCTCTAATTAGGACCATTTTGCTCTAATTTTTTATTGTCTTAAGGACTACTAAGGAATAATTAAGGCGAGATTTTGCTAAATTTTCTTTTTCGAAATAAAATTAACAAAGTTGAACTAATATAAAAAATGTATCCAAAAATTCCATTTGTTTAAGCATTTTTCATCAAGAGTATATTCCATTATAGCATCGCGACTGCGAGATTGATCAAATATAATAAACGTAACAATTTTTAGGAAACATGAATTTTAAATAGATTAATAAATCAACGAAGAAATTTAAAAAAGAAAGAATTGAGAAATTTGGTACTAACCGAGGAAATAAATTTTACACTGTCCTTGTTTTCTGGCAAGCACAGTTGCAGTTGCAGTTGGTGTATGGAAATCTCCTCCGTGAACACACCCGGCAGTGAGCTGCCCAGTGGGCCCACGGAGGCCTGCCTGCCAATACGTAGACTGCGCCTTTTTGTGAGAAATGAGACAAGAAAAGCAGTGGCCGAGTCACTTTGACACAGTACATTATTACACAGGACAATATTTTAAAAACACTTCCCAGTAAAGTTTGCGTTAATAAGAACGCTTTGAAGTCCCAAATGGCTAAAAAGGGGCCAGTAGTGAATATCACTAAAGACCCTTCTGCCATGTCTATGTTTTCAACCCAGAGTTCTCACGGGGGTAGGCACTGAGCATCGAGCACCATGAGCCACGGTGTGTGCTTTTGGCTTTTACTTCCACCACTACTCCACTTTTGGTATAAGCTTTTTTACATCTTTTGGTATTAAAAAATATTTCTTTATTTTGTATTACTGACACGAAAGCTGGTTGCAAAAACGGTCATTTAAATTGTCATTAGTTTAAAGCGACATTACCGATACAAATTTGATGTTCATCAGAGCTTAAAGGCGTCATTAAACCTTAATGGATGTTTGGGCACCTGACCGTTACATGGTGTAAAACCTACCCTTAAGATTCATTAACTTACTTCGTTAATTCATTTGAGTTACTGTTACAACAAATATTGTCAACTAGACAACATTTAAAACCGAATTTTAGTTTAAAAAGTTGTAATAATATATTTTCTCTTCTAGAAACTTTTGTCACTGGGAACAGTAACGATTTATGCGAGAAAATGTTTCGAGTTTTAAGCTTTCAGGTGAGGTGTTAAGAATGAAAATTGAAAGGTAAACATTAAATACCTGTATAATACCCGTGAAAACAAATTTATAATGTCTAATACGTTTATGAATGAAATACAAACGTTTGCAATGGATAGGTACGTAGTACTCTACTAATTGTAATATTATGGATGTAACGAAAAATGGAATGAAACATGTTTGTGAATAACAGTAAGTTACAAATCGAATGATAAAACTACGAAGCCTTTAAGAAACTTTTTACAGGTTTTTTTACAGGGTGTTAAATCTGAATAGCAGAATTTGAGTCACCACTTTTTGATTGAGGTGAAATTTTTTATGTTACATTTATAACTTAAATGACAATGTAATGTAACTGATCTCATGATGTAGGCGGAAAGGAGTCATGGAACCTGTGTAATTACACAAAGCAACCCTTTCGACTTTGGGCTCGTTTAATTTGTCTATACAAAATTTATGCAATGGAGCTGATCTGATAATGTAGCCGAATGGTAGCTATAAAAATAAGGTTATAGGCGAAAGAAGAAAACAAAATGATTTTATATTTGTTATACGTTATATCGTATATTTGTTGTAAGTACGAGGAAGGTAATGTCTGCCTCCTAGCACAATCAGCAGCGGGATATATAAAAAAAAAAATCAGGGGGTAATTGGCTTTTTATATAAAAACTCAGTGTTGCCATAGTTATAATATTGCCAAATAAAGAAATCACTTTAATTAATTTTTGTAATGAAAAATAGTAAAACGCCAACACGCCCCCTCAAAAATTAATCATAAATAACTAACAATCATGGTTTTCTAACTAACCAGAACATAAAACCTTCCAAGTATTTGCTGGGAAAATACAAATATCATGGTCCAACATTCGTTGCAAGGATTAGGGAAACCCAGTAAAACCTAATCAGACCATTGCATATATAAGAAATTAAACATAATTTAAAAGTACTATTCTAATCATTAATTGAAGAAACAGGTAATTACAATAAATTAATAATGATTTGATTATAATTACACATTTACAAAAATAAACCCATCTCATCTCTGAAGAGTCTAAATGTTACAGCTGGTAACGGCTTGGTAAACACATCCGCTATTTGTTTACCTGTGGGGAGATAAATCAATTTAATAACACTGTTTTCAACTTGTTCTCTAGACAAGTGGTACTTAATATCAATATGTTTGGACCTTTTATGACTTGTTGGATTATTTGCAATACTTATGCATCCATTGCTGTCTTCAAAAATGGGTATTGGATTGACAATATTAAGTTTAACACTTATAACTAGAGACCACAATGCCTCTTTTACAGCTTCAAACAATGCCATATATTCAGCCTCAGTCGAAGAAGCTGCCACAGATATTTGTTTCTTTGTATTCCAAGTTATTGTACAACTGTTGAACAATTTAAATAAATATCCTGCAGTACTTTTTCTATCATTTAAGACGTTACCTCCCCAATCTGAATCTACATACCCACATAAGATATATTCTACATTTTTACACCTTTTGTACGTTAATTTTAAATTAAGTGTGCCTTTTAAATATCTGAGTACCCTTTTTAGATATTGCCACAATTCTTTATTATTTTTGTTTGTGTATCTACTTAAAATATTTACACTAAGGCTTAAATCAGGACGCGTACATAACATAACATACATCAAACAACCGATAAGGTTACGACAAGGGGCATTATAATTAATATTAGAGTTTAAAGCTTCATAATTAGGCTTAATCTCCATTGGCGTACTAACTGGGTTACAATCAGACATACCAAATTTTTCTAAAATTCTTTTTATATAAGAAATTTGATCTAGGGTTACAGTATCATCATTTCGAGTGATTTTAATGCCAAGAAATAATTTAATTTCATTTAAATCAACCATTTTAAATTTACTCATAAAATAACACTTCAAACTATCAATTGTTTGTTTATTCGCACATGCCAAGACGAGATCATCAACATAAAGTAACACGTAAATATTTTTACTGACATCGCCCTTATCTAGAATATAAAGACATCTGTCTACTGATGAGTTTACAAACCCTTTTTCCTTCAGACACTGATCAAATAATTCAAACCAACATCTGGCAGCTTGTTTTAATCCATAAAAAGCTTTATTTAATTTACAAACATAATTTTCTTTGCTTACTATACCATTTGGCACTTGCATATAAATGTCTTCCTTTAAAGTGCCATTTAAAAACGCGGTTTTTACATCCATGTGATGTACTAATAAATTATATTGATTTGCAAAACTTATTATAAATCTAAAACTTGCTATACGAGCAACTGGAGCAAAAGTTTCATTATAATCGGTTAAATATTCCTGACTGAAGCCCCTGACAATAAGACGTGCTTTGTATCTTAATGGACTACCAAACTCATCGATTTTAATACTAAAAATCCATTTACAGTCTACTATGTTCCTATCAGGTTTAGGCACTAATGTCCAAGTGTTATTGGCTAAAAGAGAATCTAATTCTTCATTAATGGCTTTCTCCCATAGATTTCTATCGTGTCGATTTTTAATCTCATTAAATGAAGTGGGTACTTTACAACTAATTGACTGAACATACAACAAAATATCATCAGTTTCTTTATATTGTACTGATGTACGACCCTTTAGCCTAGCACTCCTTCTCAACTGACAAGAATCATCATTATTATCAGGACTACAAGTTTCACTTGAACTTGCTTGATCATGAACATCTCGGTTTAACATGTTATACGAGTCATTCATCCTACGAATCTTAATGTCACACACAGTTTCGTTACACTTTGAACTATCTGATTTTGGCCCAACTGATTTAGTCATACCCGATTTTAAATTACAAAACTCGGTGCTATCAGATTTAGGCATATCAGATTTAGAACAATCACAGCTAGGAGGTTTTATTGACCCTGACTTTAGAGTCAGTTCATGATCTTGGAAATTTTCAGTTTCATTCCCTTCAATTCGTAACTTAGGCCTTGACTGCAGAAAATTAACCTCATCTACTATGACGTCCCTTACAAATTCAAATTTTTCTCGTTCTGTGTTCCATACCTTATAGCCATTCGGTACATAACCTACCAGTATACCTTTCCATGATTTTTCATCAAACTTAGTTCTGTTAGTTTTATTATGTACATAGACGGTAGCACTAAATATCTTTAAATATTTAAGTGAAGGCTTTTTATCGTGCCATATTTCAAAGGGAGTTTTATTTTGCTGCAAAACGCGGGTAGGTGAAATATTTATTAAATATACCGCAGTCAAAACTGCATCTCTCCAAAAATATTTAGGTAACTTTGCACCGATAATCATTGCGCGGGCTTTTTCTGTAATTGTTCTAACCATACGTTCCGAAACTCCATTTTGTTGTGGTGTTCTAGGAACAGTAAAATGGTATGAAATTCCTCGAGACACACAGTAATCTTTCATTTCATTAGATAAATATTCCCGACCATTATCACAGTACAAATTTACCAATTTTAAATTAAATCGTGCTTCACTTTTTGCTACAAAAACTTTAAAGGCAGAAAATACATCTGATTTATGGGCTATCAGGTACACAACACAGTAGTGAGTAAACTGATCGACAAACAACACAAAATAATTCTTATTATCAATTGTAGAAGGAGTGATAGGGCCACAAACATCAGTATGTACAACAAATAAAGGTCGTTTAATATGATTTTTATCTTTGGAGATGTTAAATGGTAATCGAGTCTGTTTTCCTTTTATACACGCTTCACACAGTTTTTCGTCAGGTGTTATAAATTCAATCAAATTTGAGTCATCACTCATGCAATTATTTTTTAAAGTTAAAATCTTCTGTTTACTAATGTGACCTAATCTTTGATGCCACAAGTCATAACTGTTTTTATCACTGTTGCACAACTGAGAAACTGATTGATTTACTTTAACTTCAAAATCTACCGAAATTAAATTATTAACTGCCTTACCTTGCATCAGTATAACACCATTCTTACTGATATACGTTCCATGTTGATCGAAGGTGATGGTCAGCCCGGCACGTTGCATTTTCGATACCGATAGCAGATTGTACGGCGCCTCCGGGCAGAAAAGCACGTTTTCAAGAGTTCCATGGACGCCAGTATCGCTTATCACTTGCAATGTACCACGCTTGGTAGCTGAAATAAATTGACCCTGCTTAGCAATTGATATTCGAAACGGTGTATTTAGGATAGAGAAGGAACTGAAAACATCTTCCCTGTTAATGATGTGGTCCGATGCGCCAGAATCTAACAGGAATTTTATTTGTTTCCCGTTATCGCCAGTTTCATAGGCACCAGATACGAACGCGAAACCATCTTCTCTTGAAGTCGTCGCCCCCTCAGTCAGCTCCACCGTTTGAACAGTTCGGGATCGGTCCACAGGCTTCCACTGTTGTTCGGGTTGATATAACCGGTTCGTTTGTGGTTGTTGAATTTGGCGCTTATCAGTTTCTTCGAGCTTTGCACCAGCCGCCAATAATTCTGTCACCAAGTTGTCGAAGATCGTAAAATGTTTAACCAGTGTAGTTTCACCTTGCAGCTTTAAGCCCAATAGCTTCTTCCGTATTACCAACTGCGTCGCTAAACTTTTCCTTTCGTATAATGCATCCAGACTCTTAAAAATCTCTCTGGCAGTCAGTTCTTCTTTCGCAAAATTAAGAAAGGAATCTGCTAAGTATTCGACGGTTATACTTTTCGCAATTCGGTCTTGCTTTTGCCATGGATCAAGACGTAATACGGGTTCTTCATCGATGACCTTTATAACGTCCAACACGGATAAAAGCGCGCGAACTCGAAATTTCCAGACGCTGTATTTTTCACCATTAAACGGATGAATATTCCTCTTCGTTTTTATGTTATCCATGACAATAATTTGGAGGACACAAAAAAAAGACTACAGCACAATACTATGAGTTAGTATGGCTGGGCCCATAACCTATAAGAATAAGGTTATAGGCGAAAGAAGAAAACAAAATGATTTTATATTTGTTATACGTTATATCGTATATTTGTTGTAAGTACGAGGAAGGTAATGTCTGCCTCCTAGCACAATCAGCAGCGGGATATATAAAAAAAAAAATCAGGGGGTAATTGGCTTTTTATATAAAAACTCAGTGTTGCCATAGTTATAATATTGCCAAATAAAGAAATCACTTTAATTAATTTTTGTAATGAAAAATAGTAAAACGCCAACAGTAGCCATAGGACCTATTCATTAGACGAAGGAATCCCTTTAAATTTAGGCTTGTTTGATATATAAATGAAACGACTTTTAAACGGTTTCATCACGTTTGTATTTTTTATTCCGTGTTGACATAAGAACTAAGGTGTTGATTGTCTTTTTAATTAAAAGTATAGTTACTTTCAAAAACCAATACTATTGTTCACATTCACAATACAAAAAATGTTATACTTATTTTATGGAAACATTTATATTTTTGAAATTATTTTTTTTATTTAAAAAAAACATTTGACTTATTTATTCACCCCTGCTCGGTAGTAGCTCGGTGGCGTAGTGGATAAGCGCCGCGGACTGCGATCGTTGTCGTTAAGAAACTTTCGCAAGGGTCGGTCACGGGATGGGTGACCAAAAAATCATTTCACCGACATCCATTATTATCTGACCACACTAACATTAGAATGTTTAACATGTCGTTACTCTATATTGTTTCAATAATACTCTTATTACATCGGCATAAGGTGTAATAAGCCTTAATCACTGAAGAACTAACAGTAATACCCTTTTTATGGGGGCCGTTAGCAGTATTTCCTTAATGTCTGAAAGTGCTTGCTGAAGACGTTAGTGTTGCTTTCGCGTGTTAACATATTGTTATTTTATATAGCTTAATCTCTTTTGCTTGGCCTAATATCCTTATTTATTGCATATTAAGCTTTGACCATGGCTGCTTCTGAGTATTATAAGATACTATCATATTCTACTACCTATTACAAATATTATGGAAAGATAATGTTATATCACAACAAAGTATGTATTAATTTCGCTCTATATCTCTATAATTTAATTCCCTTCGTCTATAAGATTTTAACTCGTACATAACGGATTTCGTGAGTGAAAACTGTATCAAATCAGTTATATTAAGAGCCAAGATAATAATCAGACATTCATATATGTTCCACAATAATTCAAGCAACGTTTCCGTATGGACAAAATGCACATGCATGAGAAAACTACGGACTGTCTGGACGAATTTTTTTTAACACTGGTAAATAAATAGATTAGGCAAGGTCGTGGACTTCAAATATATTGATATTTCGAGTCGCCAGGCAAGAAGGTTAAGTACTTTAGCTAGCTTATTGATATCGTATGTCTTTACGATAGGCGATACGGTATAACCTTCTTGGCGCTATAAATAAATATAAATATAAGATAACATCAAAAATGCAATGTATGGTTACAATATGAGTAACTAAAACCATCGTATTATGGAGTTTCTGAGACAATGAAGGCACCCCGGCCCTCAGACCTGTGACAAAACAGAAAAAAAAACCAACCCGAGACAATATAGAAAAGTTAATTTTCTCCTCTGATTTGACCGGGAATCAAACCCAGGACCTCAGATTTGGTGACACCTTGAAATCGGTACGCGAACACTCGACTACGGAGGTCATCAACATGGTCGAACCCGTTTTACCAATAAACTTTTATACATATATTCATACATACTTACATTTAAGACATAGGTTATCTCTTTCTACTATATCTAAATAAAATGGCATCTATAATTTGATAGGTATATGCATAAAAAAAGATTACCTAAACTTTTAAAAGAAAAATGGAAATGGAACTGAATAGGCAGAATGGGCCATCATTGATGGCATGACCCATCGCGGACCAAGCACGGATTGGCGGGTTCGAACGACAGTAGAGGCAACAGTTGCCATTGATATAATTAATTGGTAGTAGGGTAATATTGGGCATTCTGTCCCCCACTCGTTCGTGTCGACGTTTTGCCGCCACTCACTCATGGAATGACAGTATGCCCAATATTACAAATAGATATCACATTCATTTGATGACGGTTTTTTGACGAAAATCCATAAAATGTTTCTGATTACTCGCACTTTATATAAATAGTCAAATTTGTACAAATTGACTCACTTTATCTAGGACACCCGAAAGAATTGCTTACTACTATGAAATTTATAAAACAATCTGAAACGTTGCAATTGGATAGAATTTGTTCAGATACTGAGACAGTTATTTCTCGACATGGAAACTTGCTTCCTAATTCAGTTCGGTGTTTAGTTTGCGGTCCATCAAACTGTGGAAAAACAAATTTAATAATAGGTCTTCTGTTGCATGAAAATGGATTACATTTTAAGAATGTATATTTATACTCAAAAACACTGTATCAAACTAAGTACATTTATTTAGAGAACGTCTTTAAATTGCTACCTAGTGTTACGTTTGCAAAATACAGTGATAATGAATTGATTCTCAGTCCACATGATGCTAAGCCCCATTCTGTAATAATTTTTGATGATGTTGCTTGTGAGAATCAAACTAATATGCGAGATTATTTCGCTATGGGCAGACATAAATTTATTGATTGTTTTTACTTAAACCAAACATATAGTAAAATACCAAAACAACTAGTAAGAGACAATGCAAACCTTATAATATTATTCAAACAAGACGATATAAATTTACGACATGTATATGATGAACATGTGAATACAGATATGTCGTGGTCAGAATTTCGGGAAATGTGTTCAAAAATTTGGAAAGATACATACAACTTTTTAGTTATTAATAAAGATTGTGCAAAGAATGACGGTTGCTACAGAATGAACTTCGACACCTTCGTTACTTTCGATGAGTAACAAAATAAAGTTACTTTCAATCTAGAACACAATTCATTTAAGAAGTAAAGCTATAAGATACAACACGTTGCATAACTCAAGCTACTGTTCTTTCAAAATGGAAATGGAATTAAAAGCTGAGGTTGTTCGAGCTGCAGAAGGTGTTAAAAAGAAGCTGAAGGAAATGCGTATGAGGGAATCTTATCAAGAAAACATGTTAAATACAGTTTTTCAACCCATCACTAAACCACTTCATCAAATAATTCATCATAACACAAATCCTTCAAAATCTAACAAATCTAAAGTCCATGAAGTACCTAAAGAAGACAATTTGAATACAGACTCATATTTTAAACGTAACGATTCCATATCCGAGTCCCATGATAGCGATTCTGATGACAATATTGATGAAAACAGTTTCGATGGTCAAAATAAAAATAATACAAGCGATACATCGTTTGCAACAGTCGAGTCCGTCCATAGTCCTAACCGAGATGCTTTGTCTTGGTCATTATCTTCGGAAGTATTTGAGGATGTGCCATTTGGTGTCAGAAGAGAACGAGGTAAACTATTGATGGGTAACTCACGTGTGGAAGTTCACGAGGAGAATATATCCGTAGCAGGTCGAGTATACAAGAAAACTCCTGGATTATATGAACTTTTGTTCAAGAGAGTTCCTGAATTAAATTTGGTTACAGAAAAAGATTCCCAAGTATATAAAGCATTGTTGTTAGAAACAAATGCTCATCGAAGAGATTATGATCCAAATAAACCAATAAAAACTAATCGAGGTCGAAAGTATTTGCAAATTATAAAACCGCTGTTTAAGTTACGTAAACCGTCAACATCTTCTGTTTCTTCTAGAACAGAACATTTAAGTGAAGGAGAAGGGTTAAGACTTAAGAAAAAGTTTAAGAAATATACTGATTATATTTATTGGGATGATCCTAATGAGTTAGTTGAAAGATTAAAATTACTGATAGCTTCTAAAGAAGCAGGAAATACTGGAGTAGAAAATGAAATAATTTCTATTATTGAAGAATTACGTGAAAACGGAATTATAAAATAGTTGTCATAGTTTATTGTTTTTTATTTACACACTCTCCCTTGATTGCATCGGATCTCTAATTAATAAAAATGAATATTGATAAATTCGGGCATCATGTCCACAAAAGGCTACGTTTGTCTGAACTGTTAGATTTTAGGGAAAACTCTTTAATGAAATCAGAAAGTGGGTGTTTTAATTTACAATCATCTAGATTAACTGGAGTCAACACACCTTTGGAAAAGGATGACGCTGTCAATAAACAATACGTAGATGAAAAAATTGCAACCTTGTGCACGAAGCATGAACTGCATGTTTGGATTGAATCAATAAAAGCTGATATCACCAACAAAATAAAACAGTTTGAAGAGAAGTTTAACACTAAGAGCTTGAATGAACAGAATGTAACCAACAGAAAAAATGGTCAAGCTCCAAGTAGTAAAAGAAATCCATAGGTCTGCACGTAAAAACTTTATTCGAAGATCTGTTGTACTAAAAGGCATTAATGATCTATGGCAAGCAGATCTAATTGATTTTAAATCTTTAAAAAAATATAACAGTGGTTACACATATATTTTAATTGTTATTGATTGCTTTAGCAAATATGCATGGGGTATTCCCTTAAAGTCAAAATCGAGAAAATGTGTGGTTAATGCGTTTAAGAGAATTCTCAAAACAAGTGGTCAATCTCCTGTTCACTTACAAACTGATATGGGAACAGAATTTTACAATGAATCATTTAAAGAACTAATGCAGTCACTAAATATAAAGCACTATTCGACTTACTCTACAAAAAAAGCATCTATTGTTGAAAGATTGATAAGAACATTAAAGAACAAATTGCATGTATCTTTTAGCTATAACGGTAGTTACAAATGGGTGGGAAAGACTTTAGAAGATGTTTTGAATACTTATAATAATAGCAAGCATAGTGTCACTAAACATAAACCAGTTAATGTAAATTCGATAAATGAAACAAAGGTTAAGAATAACATCGAAAAGTTTTTTAACAGACGAATTAAATCACATAGGAATAAATTTCAAATAGGTGATTTTGTTAGAATAAGCAAATACAAAAGCAGTTTTGAAAAGGGTTATACACCGAATTGGTCAACAGAATTATTTATTATTAAATCGGTCAATAAAACTGATCCTGTTACATATAATTTACAAGACCGAAGGAGTCAACCAATATTAGGAACGTTTTACCAGGAAGAGTTACAAAAAACTAATCATCCTGATGTTTATTTAATAGAAAAAGTAATTAAAAAGAAGGGTAATAAATTGTTCGTTAAATGGTTAGGTCTCCCTAATAGTGAAAACAGTTGGATTGATCGCAGTTCAATCACTATATAATATAAGAGTTAAATAGCATTTTTTGTAATCATTGCATATCCAGATATGCAAGGAGGAGGACTAGTCAACAATATAATTGACAGTTTACCGTTTGAACTACATTTACCAGGATATAACTATTGTGGACCAGGGACCAAGTTAAAAGAAAGATTAGCGAGAGGTGATAAAGGAGTCAATGAATTAGACGAAGCCTGCAAATTTCATGATATTGCGTACATAAACACCGATTCAAACAGTAGACATAAAGCGGACTTGGAACTACTCAGCATGGCGAAGAGACGATTGCATTCGAAAGACGCTGGAAGAGGTGAAAAACTAGCGTCATGGTTAGTTAGTAAAGTTATGAAAGCTAAAGTAAAAAGTGGTTCTGGAGTAAAAAAATTTAAGACAATTGTATCGAAAATTCAATCTCAAATAAAAAAAATCAAACCAAAGAGCCATACAGCTGCAATTAAGTACGCATATGAAGCTGCTAAAAAATGCTTTCCCAAAAATTGTCATTATCGTCTACCGCGAATAATACCGATTCCAAAGACAGGAGGAATATTACCTCTGATACCCATTTTTGCGGGATTGTCTGCTCTAGGTGCATTAGCTGGAGGTGCGGCAGGTGTTGCGAAAACGGTAAATGAATACAAAGCTGCGCAACAAAATTTAAAAGAATCAGAACGTCACAATAAAACCATGGAAGCTATTGCATTGGGAAAAGGTCTTTACATCAAACCGTATAAAAAAGGCAGTGGTTTATTTATAAGAAGTTCAAAAAACTAATTTCGCAGTTACCCAATAAAGCTTTATCTAATATTGAGTTAATGAAATATTCTAGAAATATACCTCATTTTCGAGGAGTTTTTATGAAAGATAGATTACCAACTAAGTCAAAACCAATAGAATGTGGAATCGTTAATTTAGATAATCATAATAACAATGGAACGCATTGGGTAGCTTATGCAATAATAAACAGTTATTGTGAATATTTTGATAGTTTTGGTGATTTAAAACCACCAAAAGAGTTATTGAAATATTTCGGTCATCGTGATATTTATTACAATTATAATCGATATCAAAAATATAATAGCGTTAATTGTGGACATTTATGTTTAGAATTTTTGCACAACTTTTGGGATCAAGTTAGTATATATTGACAGACTTGATTTTTATATATACATTTTCACGATGTCTTTCACATTGTCTATAACTGGCAAAAGTTCCATATTAACCACGAACTACTCACCAACTTTAAATCTGAATGGTGATTATGAATGTGCATTATTGCATTTCTCTACTTTTAATTCTATACCGAATATCACTAAAGCTAATAACAAATTTCACTATGGTACTAATGAAGTGGTTGAGATTCCTGAAGGAGCTTATGAACTACAAGATATTTACGATTTTTTAAAGTTTGAAGTAAAAGATTGTGATTTAAAGTTATATTGCAATAACAATACACTAAAGACAACTATATTCTGTACTAAAGATATTCATTTTGAAAAACACGATTCTTTCGGAGAATTGCTGGGTTATAGTAAGGAAGTCCTAAAAAGTCATATATTACATGAGTCACTTCTTCCCGTAAACATTTTATCAACGACTGTGGTGAGAGTCGAATGTGATATCATAAGCGGGTCGTATATAAACGGTGAACCAAGTCATATACTACACGAGTTTGCACCCACGGTACCTCCGGGTTATAGAATAATAGAAATACCAAAGAATACTATATATTTTCCAGTGAACAGAGATACTATCAATAGTATCACCATAAGAATACTAGATATATATAATAATCCTGTTGACCTTCGAGGAGAAGAAGTGAATTTATACTTACATATAAAGAAACATGATTGATTACAATAAAAACGTATCATCTCATAGTCACAAGTTTAGTGGTATTCGATCACTTCGCAAGAACACACATTCTTCTGCTAATATTAAACTAACTCCACAAAATAAAGCATTTTTGAAATTGATTGGATTGTTAAAATGAATATTCTAAATATAACAAATCCGCCTGCATATGACAATTCTATAGAGTGCATAGAAACTCATTCTTATAAACCATACATAACAAGTTTCAATAGAAATGATGAAATAAGAATACCGATAAATCAACAAGACTTATATGTGCTTCCAAGTGCAAGCACCTTGTATATTGAAGGAGTGGTAAATGTGATCAAATTTGGAGATAAGGGTACAAAAGAAAGAGTGCCTTCTTTTCATTTTACTAATAATGCGTTGATGTACTTGTTTCAAGACATACGTTATGAGTTAAACGGCGTTGAAATAGATAAAGTGAAAAATGCTGGTATAACAACTACTATGAAATCTTTACTCTCTATGAATGAAACTGAATCGAAGATATCTGAAGTCTGGGGTTGGAATATACAGGGTTTAAAAAATACTATCGGTGGTCACTTCTCTGTATCAATACCACTAAGTAACATACTAGGATTTGCTGAAGATTATAAAAAGGTTATAGCAAATTGTAAACATGAGCTTGTTCTATTACGAAGCAATACAAACCTCAATGCTTTAAAACTTAATAACGATGAAGTAATAGAAAGTATTGATATACATAAAATAATTTGGCGTGTTCCTCATGTCAAAGTATCTGACAGAGAAAAAATCAATTTACTCAAAATTCTGGAAAAAGATAAACCAATTCAATTGACGTTTCGGAACTGGGATCTTTACGAATACCCAATGCTACCAAAGACCACTAAACATACATGGTCAATTAAAACTTCTACTCAGATTGAAAAACCTAGGTATGTTATTCTCGGCTTGCAAACTAATAGAAAAAATAATGGATCAAAAGATATGTCCCAATTTGATCATTGTAATCTACGTGATGTTAAGGTTTATTTAAATTCTATTTATTACCCTTATGAAAGCTATAATACCGACTTTGCAAAGCACAACTATGCCTTAATATATGAACAATTCGCAAATTTTCAGCAGTCTTATTATTCGCGTAAATCGAGTTGTTTATTAAGTGCTCAAGAATTTAGAGAATATGCACCATTATTTGTAATCGATTGTTCAAGGCAGAACGATAATATAAAAACAGGACCCGTTATTAACATTCGCTTAGAATTAGAGAGCCATAAGGAGATACCGGACCAGACATCAGCATATTGTTTGATTTTAAACGATTGCATAGTCGAATATAAACCTCTTAGTAATATAGTTCGTAAAATATCATGACTTCTACTGTTTTTGTCGATATTCAAGGATTTAAAGATTATCAAAATAAGTTCATTTTAAAAGAATTAGCATTGTCGACGAAGGATATTTCTCAGGTTTTCTTAGTAAAACCACCCTACCCGTATTCAAAGTTAACCGTGGATGAAAAAAAGAAAGTGAGATGGATTGAACGAAATAGAGGTATAACGTGGAGTGAAGGAAATATTGACTACAGAGAATTCAAAAGACTTATCATTCCAATTTTACAAAACAAAACTATAATCATGAAAGGATTAGAGAAACAGAAATGGATAAAGGAATTGTGTGAAAACTGTTTTTTGATAAATATTGAAGAAAAAGGTAGTCCTAATTTTTTAGATCTGTATAAAACATATTGTAAGTGTGAATCTAATTTTAATTGTTTAGACCATAAAAAAGAATGTGCGCTAAAAAATGTTTTCTGTATTAAGAAGTGGTATTTAAATAATTGTGTGTAATAATGTTTAATAAAATTAAATTTATAAGAAAAAGTGTATTATTTTAAATTAAAACCTTACTATTATTTTGCATATCTGTACCATTCTCGACTCAATGGTGACTAGGAAATTTCGTAAACATCCGTTGATGCCACTACGACAACTTTAATCTTAAAAATTATGAAAATGTCAAATTGATTAAATAAAACAAAGAAAATATATTTTAGGGTTTATATTTCAAAATAATATAAAATATAAATCTAACTACTACTAAATCTAATAATTCACTTAAAAATTATTGTCACATATTTTCTTACTTATATTTCTAATTAATTGTTCCGTTTGTTCCATAATTGGATCATAATGATCAGCCACTACATACTGACTGCTGTACAGTATTTTTTCGTTGTCACTTTCACTTTGCACTATACTACTGTTTTCCAAGTCAACAATCTCCACTTTGATGAGTCGAAAACCTCGTTTAGGTTCATTAGTGTAAATGTAGGATCCCACACTATGTACGTTCGATCTTTTCGGAGGCACCACTGCACATTCTTCTTGAGCTCCACGTTTTCCCCTTTTCTTCTTTGGTTCTCGTTGAAGCTTAGCCAACTCTGGGAACATTTCGTCAAAACCAGCAAGAGGATCCTGAGCATTTTGCTCAAACAAACTGCATGAATTAATTTCGTTTTCCATTTGTAATTTAACTTAATATCGTGTTGATATCACAATGACCAATTGTGGAATGTTTCAGAAACCACATAATTTGCCAATAAGGTGATGTACCTACTGACAGTACAATAATGCTGACTTAATAATGAAATCAAGTTCATGTAGCAAAGCATATTCAGCAATATTTATTTCCTGCAGTTATACCTACAACCTTGATTTGATTTTAAACACATGCATCTATTAAATGTAAAGTTATATATGTTCATTAATAATAACAACTTCTTTATAGAATTGTAGTTACATTAACCCTATTACAATAATTTATAACAAAGTGTTAAAATACTAATGTAACTTACCTAATATAATAAAATAACCTAAAAAAGAGACATTTTAAAACGTTAACCAACATAATAAGCCAACCGTTACAGTATATTAGAACTACCCCAAGCAGTAGTGGATATTCTATCAGATGATATCAATCTTTTATCATCATTACCAGAGAGAGCAATTTTGTTAACACCTCTCGTAAGGATTTCATGTTTGATGGATTTAAACAAAATATTTTTTTTACGTATTATATTCGCGTTTAAAAGTACTGATTCATAGTCACTCATATTCAGGTCGCGAATTACATATGATTTGACTCCTTTAGCTTTTTTTATAACTTTATCGAAAGTTTTTATACAGTACAGTTTAGATCTTAGTCCAACAAAATCAGATATCAATTGTCCTCCCATTTCATCTTTGAATAATCCTGGTACCTTTTTATTAATTAAAGGTAGTTTGAATTGATTTTCTTTATTAAAATTACTAGTATCAAAAAAATTTAAGAAAAATGTTTTTAGATCTTTATAAAAATCTAGAGTATTTATGATGTAAATAAAACTGTCGGTGTCGGTATAGCAAAGCTTCACGCGGTCATGATAATACGGTTTAACTATATTATAATGAAAGTGGTACATATGTGCTTTAGATAGCTCTAAAACGGTAAAACCGACGTAGATGGGTTTGTCTAATACAATTTCATCAGGTTTCATTTGTACAGCAACGAAATTTTCTGTAAATACAGAAACGCTATGAAAATAAGGATTAGCGATTAGTTTACTAGCACTCAATCTTTTTTTAGTTTTATTACCAGTATCAGACCAATAGTTCACTAAATGTACATTTACACGAGCTTCATTATTTTCTAACGTTTTCCCAAACACCGAGTTGTTCAAGAGCTTAAAAAAATCTTGTTCAAAGGTGGATTCTGCCTTTTGACGCAAATGTGTATTTAATTCTATATATTTTTTAAGATACGCACTTTGTCTAAATGTAATAGCTCGATGAATTTTGCGTAGTTGAAGTCCATGTTCTAAACATTTTTTTAAGTGTACGTAATGAATGACATAATTATACTTATTGTATAAATTAGGTATCAGTTTCTTATTTTTACCACCCGGTGGAATGAATTTTTCAGGACAGAATGGTAAATCATTATGATAATGATGCAAGTGTTCAGGATAAAGCAAGTCCACTTCAAGAATATATCCGTTTTCTGCGTTATCATCTATGGATAAAACGTCTAACTCCTCTATTTCATTATTATTTAAAAATCTAAAGTTAGAGTAAGGTAGTGATAGACTCATACTGTAACCATATAAATTATTACAGTCTAAATAAACTATAAAAGAGTCTTCTTTAGAGGGATCATAGTCAGGCATGTATTTGTTATTTGCCTTACCATAACGGTGGGAACACATACACACTCCCCCTCGTATTCCCTTTTGTATCATACGGATCATTGACAAATCATCGAGGAGCTGAAGTTGAACACCTGTTATCAAAAGCATTGCATCAAATGATAAACTGGGCGCAGTAACATAAAAGGCCGGATCGAGTTCGTAATGACATTTACATGTTCTGCGAAACTTTTCAAATATATCCGTTAGTAAAAGTACGTCTGTTTTTAAGTATAAATCGGTATAAGCGCCTAAATCTCTTAATTTGAAAACTGACCAAACAGCTTCAGCGTGTTTATAGTCATCTTCAGAAATATGTTCATTAGTTAGGGAGTTAAAAAAGCATGATTTAGAAGGTAACGACTTTTCTGAGTATCGATCTAAATTATTCATATAATCGTAAGGGTACACTCCTTTTCTAGTTAACAAATCAAATTGCTTAATGTTTGGGAAATGAGAACGTAAACAGTGAAAATCATCTTTTTTCATAGTTTTGGCTAGTTTATCTAAACTCGTACCCAAAAACTTAAATGAATCTGTGAAACGTAATTGTATAAATTCGCCATTAGACATTGATAAAAACTTGGTAAACGATATATAGTTTTCTTTAGTTTTCGCTATAACTTTTACCTTGCCAGGCATTTCACCTAACTCTTTTATAAAAAGGTGACAGTCATAGCCAGATAAATTATGAAAAAATATAGGAATAAATTGAGGAGTTTTGTAACGCAAATTACAAATTTGATGAGCCGCTCCGCGATACAGACCGGTAACATGACAGTGATCGCGTACTTTATCGCTCCACAGTAGATGGTTACAAATGTGACAGCTCGAGGCTTTGTTAAAGTTTTCCTCGTCTAACTCGGTAAAAATCATCGGTTTGGTAGAACTTAAAATATCATAGATTTTTTTTGCTTGAATATGAACTAATTTAACGAACTTCGTAACACAGTCATGACCACGATATGAAATAAATTGATTTTTCGAGGCGTCAAAGGAACAGACAACATTATATGCGAATGCAATTGGTATGTGTCGCTGTAAGTCGGTAGTACCCGCAAAGTTTGGATTTGGTTCACACCCCGATACTGGCTGTAACATAGTTTCGAAATCAGCGTAAATTACAAAAGGTATATTTTGCTTGCGATCGAAATTTTTAAATTGTAAAACAGAACCTTTTTCAGGTAAAATAGTAACAACTCCCTCGCAAACATGATTATTAAGCTTATCTGTTGATGGAAAAAACATTAAACAGCTATCGCAAAAAAACAAAGAGCCATGATGTTTAGTAATTTGACTTCTAACGAGACGTTCTAGATTTTTAATTAAACAGTAATGAGACAGGTTGCCAACCTCTATAAGTAAAATATGAATGCGCTTACCACTTTTATTTTCAGATCTATACAACGGACCTGTAACAAACTTATTATTTTTTAAACCATAGACGTTAATACTGACACAAGGATTATTTCTCTCAAAAATATTGATATCTGAGAAATTTACTGGAAAAGAGATATCATTAATATTAAGCACATGTCTATAATGTGGATAAGAGGTTACACGCTCAGGGTGTTTATTTGTTGGATACAAAGCCGCGGTAACACACCATAAGAAACAATGTTTGTCTTTGTTGTGAATATTGAGACAGGCTTTTTTATTTTTTATAAACTTTGGTAAGTCTATAAAAGTTGATCCGCTCAGTGGCTGAAATTTGTTTATGTTTATTTCAAAATGAGAATTATGTAAAAATGTCCAACCACTATCTTTACATTGAAATTCTTCTATATTCTTAACCAGAGAGTTTCTTATATTTAAATAAAGATCATTAAAATTATAATTTAAATGGATAGAAAAATTTTTCGTTGCAAATGATTTAAGTTCCTCTCTGTCGTCTTTTATTAATAAAAACATGGAATATAATTCAAAGTTGACTTTAAGACAGGTATGAATTTGCAACGATTCATCTAAAAGGACTTCAACTTTAGAACGAAGAGTATCTAAGAATGAAATTATAGAATAAAGTTCCTTGCCTTCACGGGCTCCTATTCTATACGCAGCAATGCGACCACGAAATGCCGACTTTATTAACTGTACCCCATCACAATAAGGTGAACTATTATTGTTTTTATGTTTGTTACTTCGTAAGTGTCCTACCCAACACCTACTGTCTATTGTCGTATTACAAGATGTACAAAAAGGCATTATTACGAATAAGCGGTTGACTATTAATAAATAAATTAAAAAAATCTATTATACTGAATCGATATGGGATATTATGATTGTGTTTAAAAGTGTCTCATTAATAATAAAATATAATTTATTGATTTAATTTATTTTACGCTACGCTTAATCTCTAATTTATCACTATAAAAAACAGGATTCGCGTCCTCAAATAAGAGGTTCGTTTCTTTTACAAATCGCTGTAGGTGTTTCCACTGCGTCGAGTCGTTTTCCAGTAAACAGTTCAATCGCAGCAGAGCCTTCTTCCAGCGTTCGTCTGGGAGACTGGTTTCAACGTCGTCTCGGTGGTACACTTTCAGTTCCACATAGAGGTCACCGGTTGTAGAGGCGTATCGACGTTGGGAACCGTTCGCAACTTTGTTTATTATAACCGACGACAACTTCGAAGACTTCACCTCTGTCACTTCGGTGTCTTCCTCGCCGTCACATAGACCGAAAATGTCCACCACCTTTGGCTTCTTGTTGGTACTTCTGAAAATAATTTTAATATTTATCAGTGTTTAATAAAAATATAATATATAAACCGGTATTCTTCTCGTGATCTGTAAAAAGTAATGTAACGAAAAAACGTAATTAGGTATTACCGCAAGTCGAACACAGTATTTCATTATGCTAACAACATAAACATATAAGTGAACAATCTACAGTAAAATATGTTAAACATAAACCTTAGTATATAGCTTTTTAGTTCTGATTCGTCATAATAACTGTAAGTGTTTGTTTATATAATGTACTGAAATAAAACATCTTAATAACAACAAACAAAAAATAGATTTTACCTTTGTGAACTGATGTTGCTCTTACGCTTATTTGTTGGATTTTTCTTTGCGCTTTTCGCGATCACGTTTGGAACGGCAATGGATTCACACTCGGAGTCAGACCTGGAAATAAAACAAATATTAGTAAGTGAAATACTAAGTCTATAACCTGGAACTAGAAAATAATTCGTGAGTGAATACTAAGTCTATACATGAAAACATTATCCAAACAATTCAAATAGATTATATTTGTAAGTAAAATTATTATAAATACTCACTAACATTTTTTTTACTTTTTAAGAACTTGTGCACACCTCAATATACTCGATGAAGGTTGGGGCAGCGGTGTGAAGTATGTGGAGTGGCAGCAGCGCTCTTGCAGCTTTGTACTTGCAAATACTTGTGAAGAATGAATGAAAATTGTTCGAAAATTCGGGGTTTTATTTAAAAAAATACGCTTGTACAGCAGTTTGTAATTGTATTTAAAAAGACGTAAATACATATTCCGTTGTTGATTTAGCAAAATGTGCCTTATTGTTTTAAAGTTATAACTCATTAGCATCATATCGGATGACACGCGCAAGTTAGTAAATCAATTTAAAAAAGACACATATCAATATCGTAATCATGACGGCAATATGAACTGTATTGCTTACAAATTATGAAGACCGCGTGGTTGAGTGGTTAACAAGAGACGGTTGTATACTAAGTTTATCCGTGATAACTCGAACTTATTATCATCATCAATAAAAAATAGTTTTATTAGATTATGTTAAAACTATTTCTAAAAATTTTCATATATTTTTTTAATCTCTATACGAAAAACAATTACTTTAAATAGCTTTAAAGTAATTTGCATAAAAATCGATAATACATTGAATTAGAAATGAAGAATAAATAAATATTACACAACATTATCACATCACGTATATATTCAGATTCCAAGATGTGTAGCTAAAGATGTACTTGTATTTGAAACATCGAAGGTGCCATTAACATCTAGAACCTGATGCAATATACAAAAAAAGATTTTTCTACATTGACCCCACTGGGAACCGAACCCGAGACCTCAGTGACATTGACTACGGAGGTTTTTTATATTTTAGTGTTTATTCTTTATCTAGATACATCGATGCATGTAACTTATAATAAATAAATATTAGATAATATTTCATATTGACTCGACTGGGAATCGAATTCAGGAACTCAGCGGTGGCAACACATTGAAACCGATGTGTTAGCCTATCGATAGTATTAATATTAGAAGTTCATTTTCTACAATGACCCAAACAGGAATAGAAACCAAAACCTAAAAGATAGCAAACGGCCTGCGAACCACTTGACCACAGAAATCATCATACAAGCTATACTTACATAGTTTGTGATATAATAAATGGTGATATAAATGCTCCGTTGCTGTGTGATTATTAGGAACGCCTCAGTGCTAACATGATTTTAACAAAGGTGTACCGGGTTTGGTTCTTGTATGAGTTCATATAAAAAAAATACTTTTCTACATTGTATCATCGTTCTCATATGATTTGATTTTTGTGATAATAATACACATCTAAATGTTGATATTAGAATAATATGGACTATGTAAATATACTTTTTCTAAATCGTATATATTGTGCTATTTACTTAGCATAATAAATCGTTTAACAATACAATGATAACAACATGTAATAAATTTTAAATATTTTTTGAATAAAATTCGATTTTATTATTAACATTAAAATGCTTATAAACTCGTTGATTTTATTTTTTCGGTTTTATAAGTAATTTTTTTTATAATTAGTAGATAAAAATAACAAGTAAAACCACGACAAGATTATTTACTTGCTAAAGTATCACGTTTCATTTAGCGGATGTTGGTCGTATACCACTTTATGCCTTACTTGCAGAAAAATATACATAAACAACGTTGCAGAAATGAATTATAGAATAATGTTATAGAGTGCGGGAGCTGTGTGATAAATAATTCCAAACAGATATTTTTATTGTTCTTTGAATATTATTTTCTTTAATATATTCTTCAATAATAGTGATTTATTACATGTCACAGTTTTTATTCTTTAATAGTAATATAAAAACTTACTATTACTATTTATTAATAATGTAAATAAGTAATAATAATCGTTTCAACGACTCATCAGGAAGATGGCAATTAAAAATACGTATTATTACAAAATAAAAACCATATAGTCTTTATAAAATAAATTTTCAAAAGCATTAGTTACTCGCTTATTAGACTACTCGCGGATGCATAACTGTAATTGTTTTATGGACTATGATAGGATACTAGAAAAATCTAAAACTCGATAAGTAATATTGTTAAGAATTATTTTCTGTTTTAAATCTATTTTACATCATGTCATCGATTTTATTTATTTAACTCCTAGTCTATAACCTTCAGTGTTGCATATAATGTGGTCCAAGTCAAAGAAAATAAGATTATAATGGTTCACATTGATTCATATACTGCGATATTTATCTAACTTGAATACTTTCGCATAAATAAATAGGATCAAACAATAGACTTTCTAAATAGAATGTATAGTGTTATTATTAAATGAAAGTATACTCACGTGTAAAATATTAAGTTAGTTAATGATAGATTATAAATACATATATCACAAGTATGTATGTTTAGTTATTCTATTAGTACCTAAAAACTTTTTGTGAGTTTAAATTATTACGTTGGTTATTAATTTAAACATTAAACTATATTTTTTTGTGATGAGGACTTAATTATTTTAAATTTCATACATTGGTTTTATTTCAAGGCAAAAACGCAATATAATAGCGATCAGTTCAAACCAATTCTTAAAACGCTTCCGCTTATAACTTGAATAGTCACACCGTTTGTACATTCAGTCAGTCAGTGTTCCGATAAGCAACGTGTAAAGTGTGTGTATTTAAACAGTGAGAAACAAAATAATTTATTAGATTCCAATTATCATTTAGATGTTACCTAGCTAGTTAGGGGTTATTGGTATTACTTTTTAACTATATTGGGTGAGGAGACACGAACCAATCGGGTACAGAAAAAATCTAGAAGTCAAGATGGTAACTCCGAAGCAAACTGCACTGAATTTTTATTCAGGGAGACCATGAGCCAATCGGGTCGAGACTTCATAGAACTAAAACAAATATGATACTCCAGTGGCAACTCCGAGGCAATCGGCACTGAATTTTTATTCAGGGAGACCACGAGCCAAACTGGATGGAGTATATAATTTCTGATTTTGATTTTACTACTAAAATTATGATACTCTAGTGGCAACTCCGAGGCAATCGGCACTGAATTTTTATTCAGGGAGACCACGAGCCAAACTGGATAGAGTATATAATTTTACTACCATAATTTCCGGGTGTTAACTGACGCAAGCTGCTCATCCATAAAGTTATAAAAGTATACCGTAGTCCTATCGCTAAATATTTAATATGTATGTTCATTGCGTTAGGCATATTAAAGGAATCTAATGAATGTTTACGTTTCAGTCAGTGTAGTGAAAAAATGTGATCAATCTCGCTGCCATGGTCACCAGGTTAGTCGATTATCCATTCAATAAAACTTGAATTAAAAAGCGTGAATAGCATCAATTCTCTAATAAATTCTAATAGTGAATCCATTTATAATATTGGGCATTCTGTCATTCCACGAGTGAGTGGTGGCGAAACGCCGACACGAATGAGTGGGGGACAGAATGCCCAATATTACCCTACTATTGGTCACCCATTCAGTATTTTAACTTCCGCACCGCAAGCCGAACCGATGCGCTAACCAACGCGCTATGAGGCTATCTTAGACTATTAACAGTTATATTATTTTTCGAGATTTGATGAGATATAAGATTGATTACCCGTAAATCACCTACTACTTTCGCTTCCCACGTATAATTTTAGGATTTTGTACTTCGAAAAAAAAAAGAAATACAAAAAGGGTTACTTTATTTTGAAAATGTAATGTATACATATTGCCATCCATGACATTCATTTATTTCTTAGCTTTTAGTACATTTTTCTGTTAACAATAAAACCATTTAACTTAAAAAGTTTTTTTTTTATTTTGACGTTTTTATTTCTTAATCTATTTCATTCACCTCATATTGCTCAGGTGTTTCTGACGCCAGCAACTGTGTGAATTGCTGACGTCCTTGTGTGAGCCTTGCCTCGTGTTGTTCAGGTGTTTCTGACGCCAGCATCTGTGTGTATTCCTGACGTCGTTTTGCTAACCTGGCCTCATGTTGCTTAAGTGTTTCTGTCGCTAATTTTTCACATCATTTCTGTAGTCTGCTATTACTTTGATCTTCACTTTCTTTTGCGCGTTTAGCTTTATACTTGTCTTTCGCATTTTGAAGCCTCCTTTTTCGTTGTGTTGCAGTTTCTGTTTTATTTGTGTTTGTATTTTTTTTAGTATTTGTTATCATTTTGTACCCACGAGTAATGGATATTATTACGGTCGTCCCCCCAGTGATTCAATAGAGGAGCAAAGCTATATATTTTTTTTTTTTTTTATGTATAGGAGGGCAAATGACTGCGCTCCACCTGATGGTAAGCAGAGGCGTAGTCCAAACGTGAGGACAGCTAGTGAAAACAGTACGTAGGTACTGCACTAGCCAACCTCACCTTGCCGACCTGCAAGGTGCTTCTTCACGCCCCGCTTGAAGGACCCCATGTCATAGGAAGGAGGGAATACATGGGCCGGGAGACAATTCCATTTTTTGGTAGTACGATAAAGAAATGAGTCGCCAAATTTCTTTGTACGATACAACAAGATGTGCCTGAATCTTGAGGGGAAAGCGCTAACGACATATCATTTTTAGCCACCCTAACGACATTCTAATTGTGGTTTTGTATAGTGCACTGTATTATTTATAATTACCAAGCAAGCCCTTTAATGTGATACCCATATCGATGGGATTGAATAAAACATCTTCGAGTTTGATTTTCTATAGTGCAATGTCTTATATTAACAAGCCCTTTCAATGTGTTCTACTAAACAAGGAATGAAGGAAAAAACTAAATTATCCGCCATTTGTAGCGGCGGCCATCTTGATTTTGTATTTTGAACTGTATTTTACTTAACAACTCATTTGATATCTATATTTATGGGATTAAAAAATAAAAAAGTTGTCCGCCATCTTGTAGCGGCGGCCATATTGTATTCACAATAATATTGAATGTACATAATTTTATTGTCACCAGAAACAAAGGCGTATACCAAATTTGAGATCAATCATTTGACGGAAAGAGGGTGAAATTTCAATTACTAAATTAGACCCACCACAAACGAAACAAATGGGGTAAGCTTAATAAAACCGTTTAAAAAGTACATGAACATACTCGCTTAAAAATGAATCATTAAATTTTATATTTGTATGTGATTTGTGGTGCATGATTTGTATAGTAGATATTAATTGTATAATAAAAAATTAGAATTATTCATACTTACTCTCTTAATATAAATAAAAAAAAATTAAGTTAATTATAATTTTCATTTTATCGGAAATCTCGATTTACCTTTAAAATAAAGAACTATTAGGTTAGATACAGTCTTAAAAATAATCCGCCACAAACACCATCACATAAACTATCAATAATAAAGATTTATTATACCTAAAGAAAAAGTTATTTTAGTGTGTGAAATTGAAAACCAACCTTCTTAATGTCTGGAGGTTATATGAGCCGCATAGTAATAGACTACATTCTATTAATTCAATAAAATATTATATACTAAGATCACGCAGTTATGACCTATTTATAGGATGTCTACCAATATTATAGAAATAGAATATAAAAATATATATATATTCTTAAGAACTACAAACGCGGTTTTGTATTATTTAGAAATATTTTATATTTTTAACCTAAAAAATGTTTTTTTTTTGTGTATTTGTTAAGCGATTACTCCGCCAATTTTGAATCAATTTTTGAGATTCTTTTTTTTTTATTAGACAAATAAACAAAGTTTCCCTTCCTAAGCCATGCACATATTTTTAAGATATTTAATATTTTAGTGTTACATTAAAAAATTATCAATATCCCTAAATATCATGATTTTTTTTTTCAAAAAATAGAATCCACTTCAAACTTTTTAAAAGTGGGAAATAATACTTGACTTAAAAGTGACTTCATTGTTAAAGAAACTGCTAGAAAGGTCGGGCGGTTATCATTTTATAATCTACTGAAAACATCCGCATGACTTCAATCTTCATTGGCAGTTTCTTGTTTAATGAAGTCGCTTAAGATAACTATTATTTTTCAGTTTGTTGAAATGAAGTCTGTTATATTTTTTGAAAAAAAAATCAGCACTAACGATTTAACAATTAAAAAAAACAGCTGCCCCTAAATAAAAAAAAAAACACGTGCTAAAACAAATTGAGTGATGTCTTGCATAGAACCAATTATTACTTTATTACATATGTATACCTATAACGTAAACTATGTAATCTCAAAGAAGCAAATGCTTACGGTAAACCTAATAATGAACAAATCTATTTACAATCCTTAATACGTATTATTAGTAACTGAATTTTTATCAGGCTTGATTAATGAGCCGCACCTAATTATTATTATAAAAGAATAATTCAACTAAATCTTAGTTAAGAAAAAAAAAGTCAAAAGTCTAATAAAATGAATAACTTCTATTGAAGTCGGTTGGTAAATATTTTACATTATTAAAGCTGATTGATGTCCTATATAGCACTAAATTATAGGTACTTAATATTTCGCCTTACTAATGAAATAACAAATAGACAGGTCAAATTGATCAACTGCTTTTTTGAAGAAAGTTGAAAGTTGAAAAGATTACTTTACGGTCCATTTGTGCAAGTATTTTTTTTTTCTCAAACGATCAGACATGCTTTTATTATAATATCTCATTTTATTTTCAACCATAACTTTGTGATATAGATATTATACTAGCTTTCCGCCAGCTGCGGTTTCACCGACTGCCTGACAGACAACTTACAGCCGAAACTACAGAGCGTAGAAAGTTGACATTTGGAATGAGGATTCCATAGGGAGTGTATAGAAGCACTAAGAGATGATTTATGAAAATTCCACTGTAGGGGATAAATAAGAGGATGAAAGTTAGTATAAAACTTCGTTACTACTGGTGCTAGGAGTTTCAAATTTTGCATGCGGTTTCTTTTTAGAACGAAGATGTCCACTAAGACGGGATTTGATGAAATTCGACCCCTAAGGGGTTAAATTAGGGGATGAAATTTTTAATGGATTTTTTTCATTTCTGGACATAACACTAGACCACGTGGGCGAAATCACGGGCAAAAGCTAGTTATTCATATAAACCTTACTTTTGAATCACTCTATGTGTTGTTGAAGTTCGTTGAAGTTTAGAGGTAAAACATCTCTGCGTGCAGGCAAAGGGAAGCAACTTTGTTTTATGTACAGAGAGATACGTACCTGCATTCAGTGAACTATTAATAGGTACCTATTGATTTCTTATATTTCCACGCGCACTATCCATAAATGAAACAACTTTTAAACGAATTTAATGTAATAAACGATTGAATAAAATTAAGGTTGGCATATACCAACGGCTTGGGACCCAGTGATTAGTCAAATAAAATCTCAATCCAGATCACACATTGCAAAACCAAAAGATACAGTTAGTTCATTATGTAAATATTAAACCAAAGAGAGCAATTCACTTTTCTTAGCGGAGTTTTTTTAGCCAGTTCTTCTCAGACAAAACTTTACGGTAGCTAGGGGTAAACAAATAAGTCAAATGTAAAATAATTTAAAAAATGTATTGTGAATGTTTTAGTTTTTGAAGGTAGCTATACTCTTAATTAAAAAGACAATCAACACCTTAGTGTTATGTGAACATGGAACCTGTAAAGGGTCCGAAACGTCAATAAACATAAATACAAATGCGATCAAGCCGTTTTAAAGTTGTTTTAGTTATTAATACCTATATAAAATCAATAAATGAACATTAATAAATACTAATTAAAGATAACCAAAATCAAATAAAGGGTAGAGTGGTTAACAATAGGTTGATAGTACCTGTGTATTGTTGGAACTATGAGTGGAATATAATTGGTAAGATTGATATACAACTTAGTTTAAAACTTACAGAGCTCCAAAGGTTAAAACTTAGTCGATTATTGATAGGATTATCAATTAAGATGTATTTATATTCAAAAGTTGATTTCATGTTTGCAACACTAAAAATATACTGAAGAATATTAATCACAACGTTAATAGATTAGCTTAACCTCTTTGTACAAAACTTCCTAAGTTATATATAAGAGTTTTTATATTGAGTAAGTATACTACTTACGCAAAATTCTTATAATGAATAGCTTCTGTGGTACTAAGTTGAGTTTACCTAGTCGTTTACAACAAATATGAAAAATAACATTATTAAAATAAATACATACATACCCACTATAAACCAGAGTTAATAATCAGGAAAATAAGACTTGAAACTTGTCCTAAAATTTTTAGATATATACCAATACCTTAAAAGTTATAAGAGGGAATTTCACTTTTCAAAGATATTGTAATTTCAACAACAAAACGGAGTTTTGTAAATTTCAATAACAGTGTCTATATCGAAGTTGAAAATATCCTATATTTATCCACTTATTTACAACTAGTGGCCGCCAGCGACTTCGTCCTCAGTTACCATTATTTCTTCGCTCCTAATAGTTGCAGCGTGATATTATATAGCCTAAAGCCTTCCTCGATAAATGGTCTATTCAACACAAAATGAATTTTACAATTCGAACCAGTAGTTCCTGAGATTAGCGCGTTCAAACAAACAAAGAAACAAACTCTTCAGCTTTATAATATTAGTATAGATAAACCGTAGTGTGCGAATGTGCCACTCTTAACGGCTCTTTTGGTTAGAGAGTTGCAGCCTCGTTAGGTGCGCCAACCGCTCGTCTCCCGTTTTCCCAACAATTCCCTTCACTGCTCTGCTCCTTTTGATTGTAGCGTGATGAAAAGTATGCTATAACCAGCTCAGGAGTATGAAAAATAATTGTACCTAGTTTCGTTAAAATCCGTCAAGTAGTTTTTGTTTCTATAACGGTTATACAGACAGACAGACAGACAGACAGACAGACAGACAAAAATTTTACTGATTGCATTTTTGGTATAAGTATCGATCGTTAATCACCCCCTGATAGTTATTTTGGAAATATATTTCATGTACAGAATTGACCTCTCTACAGATTTATTATAAGTATAGATTAAAATAATAATCTTACTTCTCAGGTGCTTCACGAAATAGTTGTTTTAAAAATATTTACGATGGAAGTAGAGCCAACAATATAAATATGACAAATTTTAATGTAATAAGTATTTTTTTCATTTAGTAAGGTATATTGTTTAGTGTCGAGTAATTCAATGATAAGAGTAGTCACCCGGATTACGAAGGGTTTAAAATCCCATATCTGACTTTTATTCTTTATCAATATAGCGTTGTGAATACAAAATTACTCAAAATGTTAATCAATTTCTTAGTTTCAATTTTTTTTACTAGTCGTAACTCGACGTAGGTATTATAACTTTTTCGTCAAGTATTAGAACCGACTACAAACTTTAAAAAAGTGTGGGATAATAGTTATTGGCGCGGGTGCAGCTTGTGCGGGGGTGCGGTCTAGCTTTAACGCGGGTTTGCCGGGATTTATCAATGAGTTAATGACCAGCGGTCCTTAATACACTTAGTAGTTACCTATTACGAGTATTGCACAGTTGTAATAATTTTTTTATTTGATTAATTTTATGGTTTGAGCAATTATGACACTTTTTATGGATAATTTTGTAAATTATTATGATTTTTCACTTTTGACTATGTAAATAGGATCAGTAATAGGTACTGTGTGCCCTATTTTTTTAGTATACAGTGGTTTTAATTAATGGAACCGATTTTATATGAATGAAGATGATAATTGTTTATAGTGTGTCGTCTTTGCATCCGCGCGGCGCAGTTATACGGCGTCTAGCCGAAAATCAGGGTCGGTCTCTTTTTTTCTTTTTAGGAAATGAAAGAGATCGAAATATGCTTAGCTAGAGTTTGGTACAATTGTGGGACACGTTATATTTTCTTACTATTGCTATTTTGTATGCTTCCTCTCGTATTTATTTCTTAACTAGCTGTCCCCGCGACTTCGTCTGCGTGGGAAAATATATCTGGAGAATTGTTTTTTTTCCTATGGTTGGGATCGAATCGAGTATGATCAATGGTCCATAACGCACTACGCGGGTCCAATGCGAATTGGTAGGTGTTAACGACTTCTGATATGGCCGAGATCAATGGCTTAACTTGCATTCCGAAGCACGGAGGAGCTAATGATAATAATGTTTTGGTCATCCGCCCTATGAACGGCCCTTACGATAGTAATTTTTTTTGACGTGGATACGTCTATGTTTTCGTTCTACAGGGGGGTCATTCTGTGAGCAGGAGTATATGCACTAACGCCATCTATTGGCGTATAAGTGAACTATGCTTGCTCTGCAGGGGGAGGGGCATTCTGTCAGCAGGAGTATATGCACTAACGCCATCTGTTGGCGCTAGTGAATACTTTTTTCATTCAACAAATGAACGCAACGAATATTTATTTATTTAGTTTTTAGTGTCTTCAATTTGTTTATTTATTTTTTTATCAATTACTCATATATCCATTCATACATGGACGTATCCACGCATAAAATATGGCTGTATCATTGATACAGCCAACCAGGGTTTTTTTATTTTTTTCTCACTTCTCTCTCTACTCTTGTGTCTGGCCATCTTTATCGTACACTAGGTATACTGATATTAGTGATACCTAAGCTGTTTCAACTGTTCTTCTTTTGATTTCATCTTTTTAAAATCTTATTTGTTTATCTGTCTAGTTGTATGCGCAATTAATTATTTTTTCCGTCCAATGCTAGGTTACCTGAAAGCAATCGCTGGCCAGCGTTAAGTTTGTCTTTAGTACATAATTATGAATGTTATGTATGAAAAATATATATATGTTTATATCATTTTCTTGTTGGGTAATAAAGAGTTACTTACTGAACCGCATCGTAAACCGAATGCACTAACTTCTAATCTTAAAAAGAGGAAAAATTTCATTGTTTTTTTTTGCATCGAATTGGTTCCGAAACCATTAGACCGATTTTAAAAATTCTTTCACAATGTCATTGAACTCGGGTGACACAGGTTATAATTTACGCGGCTAGTTAATAGTAAATTATATTGGTACGTTTGTGGGTACAGGCAGGTAGAAGGCAACACCGATTGGCGTTAATCGAAAATACTTTCCTGCTGTCTATACTGCAAAGTCCGCATTCCTCTATCAAAAAAAGTTTCAAACTCAAACAATGCTACATATGTGTTACTATCAGTAGTTAGACGTTATAAATTATCTTCAGGAGTTTTCTGAGATCAAACGCTTATATGAGTTCTATGAGAGCTCAAGATATTTTCCCTAACAATGAATGTTCCAAATTCAACTTGTGGTTGCCAACCTCCGCTAGCCTCAAAGACTCAAACGTAACCTGATAAGAATTCACTATCGAAAACCTTATACGTGCGTTCACTGTAAACTACTCAATGCTTAATAGCAGCAGCACAATGCTCTTTTCGCTTGATCTCCTACTCGCGTGATTGTATACTACATGTCCATTATAAACTTCAGCTTATAAATCTATCATATTTTATAGGGTTCACCCCATTTAATATGATTCATCATCATCATCATTTCAGCCGAGAGACGCCCACATTCATATAAATTAAAATTTTACAGACAATATCAATACGTAGCTCGGTAGTGCAACGGATAAACGCCGCTACCCGCGATTGTTGTTGTTAAGCAATTTTCGCATGGGTTGTTCATGGGATGGGTGACCAAAAATTATTAAATGAAAGCCTGAACCCCACTGCTTGGGGCTGTAAAAGAGATAGAGAGGATAAACAATATGTTAGAGACTAAAATCTTATAAAGCAATTAAGTCCATTGCAATTTTGGCGTACATAGTACTTCAAATTGATTTAACATTTTTATTTATGAACCGATTGAAATAAATAATAATAATAATAAAGCTTTATTTAATTCCATGCATCATACATATTAAATAATTCCAATTGTATTATATAAATTGATAAAAATTAAATATCATTTTGTAAATTAGTTTAGATATTAATAAATTTGATTAGGTTGATTACAACTACCTAAGTTAATTTAATGCATGGACCCCGATCGGGTAAAAACCTCCCCCAAGGAATGCCATTCTTCTCTGTCCTTAGCTCTCTCTATCCAACTTCCGCCCGCACACGCTACAATTTCGTCTGCCCATCTGGCCTTTGGTCGACCTCTAAGTCTGATGCCTTTTGGTCCAGGCCACTTTACTGCCCGTAGAGTCCATCTATCGTCCTTGTAGCGGGCTACGTGGCCCGCCCACTTCCATTTAGCCAACATTGCAAAAGTTAAGGCATCGCATACTTTTGTCTTCTTTCGAATGTCTACGTTCTTTACCTTATCCTTTAGTTTTATACCTAGGCAGCTTCTTTCCATTCTTCTCTGGGTAGACTGAATTTTGTTCCTGGTTTTAAGATCGAAAATCCAAGTTTGGCATCCATAGGTGAGGCACGGTAGAAGTCCTGTATCCATGACTACTTTCTTGGTCTGTAGCGGAAGTTGTGATTTTAGTATTTCCTTATGGTGCCAAAACTTGTTCCAGGTAATCGCCACTCTTCGGTTAAGTTCTTCAGTACATCTTTCCTTACTAAAGGAAATTTGTTTTCCTAAGTATATGTAGTGATTGACCCACTCTAGAGGTGTGTTATTTATAAAGATGGGCGTTGTCCTGCGGTTAGTCATAATTTTAGTTTTATCTAGATTCATTTCCAAACCAATTTTTGTACTAACCTGGTTTAATTCATTTATCATTTTATTTAATTGGTCAGGGGTTTCCGAGAGTAAAATTAAGTCATTGGCAAATCTGAGATGACTTAAAAAAACTCCATTTATATTAATACCTTGTTTGGACCATGTCAGCTCTCTCATTACGTTTTGTAAGACGGCTATGAATAATTTTGGTGAGATCGGGTCTCCTTGCCGGACACCTCTCTTTATGTTGATTACTTCGCCTACTCTATCCAGTTTGACTCTACTTGTGCTGTTAGAGTAAATATTTTTTAGGATTTTGACTTTTCATTTATGTTTATTGCTTTCAGCGATTCCCAGATGCTCTCGTGTGAAATTGAATCAAAAGCTTTTTTATAGTCAATGAAAGCTAAGTACAGGGGTTCGTTAAATTCTAAATATTTTTCTATCACCTGGTCAACCACTTGGATATGATCCATCGTGCTGAAACCGCTTCTGAAACCAGCTTGTTCGATCGGTTGGTGAGCATCGATTACTGGGGCTATTCTTTCGAGTAGACTGGAAGCAAAAAGTTTATAAAAACAAGACATTAGGCTTATAGGACGATAATTGCCTATATCCGCTGGGTCACCTTTTTTATATAATAGTATAATATCCGATGTCTTCCATTGATGAGGCACAACTGCTTCGCCAAGTATTTTATTCCATAGGATAGTGATTGGTGTTAGTAGTAGATTCTTCGCAACCTTGATACATTCGTTGGTGATTCCATCCGGTCCTGGGCATTTTTCTGGCTTGAGTCTCGTTATTTGTTTTAATATTTCATTTTCTGTAAACTGGTATATTGGAGAGGTATCTGTGGAGCTATAGGAACCCATGTTTTGATACTGTGTGTCTGATTGTCTGTATAGATTAGCGTAAAAGTCAGTTGCCGCATTTATGATTTCTGTGCGAGATTTGCATTTGTTGTCGCCAGACTTGAGAAAAGGAACCCATGTTTTGGCTTGGTTTAGCTCTTTATAAGCTTTTTTGACAGATCTAGTATTATTGAGGTGTTTTTGAATAATTGTTGTTCTATAGGTGGCGTAGCATCTTTTTATTTCTTTATTGGTAAGTTTGTACAAAGTTTTTAGCTTTTCTTTGTCAGCAACGCTTAATTTAGGCTTATTTTGTAGTTCGCTTCTTTCTTTCATAAGTTCAAGCGCTTTCGCGGATAAGATTTTGTTCTTATGTGTTCCTTTAATATTTTTTAGGCTTATCTGGATGTAGCGCATGATTTGTTGGTAGTACTCCTCTACATTAAAATTGTTTTGATTCTTTATAAGTGCTGGTATAAAGTTGTAGAGGTTTTTAAGGTACCTTTCCTTCTCCGCTGGAGTTTTTAACTTAGTGGATGTATTAGAAAAATTACGCCTACTTTTCTTTGTTGAATTTAGGTATAATGTTGCTCTTAGTAGTCTGTGGTCCGATCCGAAAGAAAAAGATGGCAGTACTTCGTATTTAGAGATCATGTGGTGCTTCGTGGTCATGATATAATCAATTTCATTTCGTGTGTTTTTATCTGGAGAGATCCATGTTTTTAAATTGTACTCCTACGCGTATTGAATTAGTCTCGTGCCTCGATCGCTTCTGATACCGTAACCATACTTTCCTGTAGCGGAACGTTCGTACTTTTCTGGAATTCCAATTTGAGCATTAAAATCTCCTATAGAAAATACGTACTTTGTAGATGTGGAATCATGAGCTTTCGCTAGGTCCTCATAAAAAACAGTCTATTTCTTCCTGTGATGAGTTTTCAGTGGGGGCGTACGCTTGAATTACTGCAAAACAAAGGTTTTCCATTTTGATTTCCATTACACACACTCTTTCAGATATTCCTGTAAATTTTATGATGTTATCTTTGTGTTTTTTCCTTACTAGAAAGCCTACTCCATACAGTCCTTTTGTTTGTCCAATGTAGTAGAAGATGTATTCGTCGTCTTCGATTATCTTTTCTCCTAGGCGGCGGACTTCACACAAACCTATTATGTCATGCTTAATATCTTCTAGTGCAGCTTTGAGCTCTATATATTTTTGATCTGTATATAATGATCTTACGTTGAGGGTGCAAATGTAGACAGTATTTTTCGCTTTGATATTTGTTCTTGGGGGGTTTTGGTCTAACTCTCCCGCAGTGACCGGCCGTACTGGGAGATTAGGGGTTAGAAGAGGGTCCGATTTTGATTGCTATGCTGTGTTGTGGTCTGATGTCTTCGATTGGCGTTGAGTTGATTCTGTCTGAGCGAGAATCAGTTTGGGCTTCTGTATTATATAATTCTTCATGTCCCCTTTATTTTTCTTAGATGGTTGCTTATTATTTTGATTGACAGGGTGGAGCTTCTCCGGGGACTCTGATAGGTTTCTTTTGTTTGGCTGTTTCTGTGGGGGTTTTTTGTTGCCCTGTATAATAATTTTGTCGTATTTAATAAAAGCGGTGTTTCCTGCATCTTTTTCTTTTTGTAATTGGACTTGTAGCTCTTTACGTTTTTGAAATAATACTTACACTAAATGTTAACGGAAGATTAGCACAATACAAAAGTGAAAAAAGGAATTAAAATCGGTTCAGCCGTTTCTGAGATTAGCGTGCACAAACACACAAAAAATTTAAAATTCGTTGTTTTGTGTTCTGTTACGTTATAAATGCCACTTATAAGTACATCGATCGGTTAATTTTTTTACAATAGTATAGATTAATTGTCTGTAAGTGTCCTAAGTATGTGTGTTAAATAAATGCATTTCATTTGAGTAATTCAATATTACCCTCTTGTTCAAGTGACATTCTGCATGTTCTGCAGTATGAGTAACATAAAATAGCACAGGGTTATATCTGTGAGAGCCGGACGCCAAATCAAATTTTTGAACACCAAACTCTAAACTATGGTGCGTCCCATACTAATCAGTAGAAATTTTTTATCAATGAATTTCGAGACAAGATTAATTGAAAGTTCTGAACGAATTATTGCCACATTAAAACATATTTTTCGTGTGTATTTTACAACAAAAATAAAAGAAGTAGTCAATGTTTCGAAAAACAATCATTTATTTATCACTTATATTTCTGATGTGTATACTATTTAAATGTTATGTACGGCAGTACATAGAAAACATTTACGTTTACGTTCTCTTTCAAATTGAGAAACATAATACAAGTTTCATTATAATTAAATTGAATAAAGAAATTATTACTCACAGCCTGTTAATGACCTCAAAGGCCTTCCCTATCGCTGGAAGCAAATAGGAAGCGAGAAAAAGAAATAAAACAGCGAGTGATTTTCTTAAATAAAAACAAAACACATACGAGCATCATATAAAAAATGTCAAGTGATATTTAAGGAGATGATTTGAGTAAATGAGCATTTTTACGCATCCAATTTACGCACACACTCTGTACGTGGCAGGTTATTTTTCTTTTGGTTCCTATGTTTTAAATCTTGTAAAAGGATAAGTTGATAAATAAGGTACGAGTAAATAATAAAAGACGATTAAATTACTTTGTAAACGTAAGTGTAACAATCGATTTTTATCGACTGAGTTATTGTGATGTTCCGATTTTACGATTCATCTTTTTTTTCTCCAAAATTCCTCGTTTTCTTTTGACTTGTGTAGCAATGTGAAAAACTATTGAAATACATTTAATATTAGATTGGGGGAAATTTCAAAATTTTTTTATAAAGTTTAATCACATTTAACTAAACTATGTAGGTACCATTTTGTTCGATAACCTTTTGCAATATTATGGGTAGGGACAAAATTTCTATAGCAATGGGTGCTAAAGAAATTTTTGAGTTTCTGATCAAAAAAACCGCAACAAGTTTACATTTAACTAAAGTATGTAGGTAACATTTTGTTCGATAACCTTTTGCAATCCTGTGAGTAGGGACAAAACTTTTATAGCAATGGGTGCTATAGAAATTTTTGGGTTTCTGATAAAAAAAACCGCAACAAGTTGGTTTTGGCAGGCCTCGCGTCGCAACCTGACACTGCCTAAAGAATTCTAAAGAGACCGAAACTTGTGAAAATTTGAAGGTCATAGGCATTTACACCTCGCAGCCAAACTCTCTTAATTTTTGCTGAGTGGCAAAAGATGTGTGAGGTATAGCGTTATCATGATGAAAAACCAAATCCCTTCCATTTGATTAATTCTGGCCGCTTTCTCTCAACTTCTTGCTTTAATCTCATCATTTGTTCGCAGTAGAGTTCAGAATCGATGGTCCTGTCAGGCAGTAACAGCTTATTATGAATAATGACTTAACCCGGGTTTCGCCACAGTCTGTGAAGTCTGACCAACCTTTGACCACGACCTTTTTCGAACGTTGTTGTCGTACGTGATCCACTTTTCATCACCAGTTATCAGCTTCTTCAAAAAATGGTTCGGTTTCATTACGCCGTTATAAAGAATCACAAATAAGTACATGGTTCATTCGGTTTTTTTTTTTCAGTGAGCTCGTGAGATACACGGATATTTATCCAACTATTTTGTATACCCAGCTTTTTTCAAATGTGCCAGAACGATTTTGGGGTCAATCCTCAGTTTTTCCGCTACATCGTAACTACTGATATGCCGATCTTGCTCCGCTGAAACCAAAATTGTGCTACTCTCACAGAAACTGCATTAGGTCCATAAACGTCGCAATTATTTTTTTCACTGTTTGCATTGCATTTTTATCTTTTTTGTAATAAAATTTTAAAATGTATCGATTTGCTCTCATTAGATTTACTCATTTTCAAAGTAAGAAAAACAAACTAAAATCAAACATTTTCCTAATTTGAATTCGGAGTCATTAAAATTTAAACTTTTTAATAATACCGAAACCAAACAGATACAAATGGTATATCCAGAAAGATTTTATTACAAGGTTATTCATTCTATAGGCGAAAATACTTTTTCCCCAACCTTATATTGAAACCATATAAAGTATTTTAAATACACAACACGCACATGTATTCATCATATGATTAATCGGGAGTCCACCACAAAATCTAATATGTCTGGAGAGCACGTCCAGAGGCGCCCAATAATTTGAATAATATGCAGGTATTTTCAACAGGAAGGGGTAAGGATCTTTACCTTACCAACCTGGGCTATAACCAAATATATATCCTACTCCTTTTCAATTTCATGGTTATCGTAAAAAGATATGAAATTTATTTTATCGCTTGTAGATAAGGTTTAATGCACTCGGTATAACTTGTAGTTCTGGATAATGATAATTGAAAATTCACTAATATTAAAAGGTAGAGGGTTTTTTTTTTTTGACGTAATAATTTAAATATTCTACTTACAGTCTGCAGCATGACAAGTACAAAACTGTCAAATTTCTCCATTTAATCCATTGGAGGTAGAATTCAATGTCAATTGAAGAAATTTGACATATTGTGGTTGTTGGTTGTGGAGTATGGCACACACTTAACACTATCATACATCCGCAAACTTAGCAAGCGGTGCATGTTGCATTCTTTGGGTCATGCATCCGACCCATCTTCACATACCGTTATATAGTTAGATAGACTTTAGCGTATAGCGTGCACGCTACCAAGCGTGTAGAACCTTTAGAGTTGAGCTACATCTGGTCTCACTCGGTGTCACCGTTTTCTAAGATTACAATAGCACGCCGGGAATTCTCGAGACTTTCGCAAATTACAAGTACGGTTCTGAGTAACAGAAATCATTTGACATACACAGCTCAGTGTAAGCGGTTAGTGGGATCAGCTACTTTGATATTCAGCTGAATTCAGTTGCACCACGGAGCATAGAATAAAATTATATAGCTAACATAAGAAATAACAGATGAAATAAAAGCATATCAGTATAGAATAATACAATAATACGTGACAAAACGTACAAAACGTAACGCCGATGTGGCAATTTATAATTGTATCCTTAAGACATATGAACTCCAAAACTCATGAACCTTAAGGAACTTCTAAAATATAGAGCGACTAATTGTTTCACCCGCGGAAATTAGATTCAGCCGAGGATAATGAAAATTGGTATTCCCGTAGTAACATTTTTTTTAAATCGGTTGTAGTTTCGGAGTCAATTCAACGCAAACAAACAATCAGATTTGATTGTTTGTTAAGTTTTATGTTTAGTAGGAATTTCAATAGAAAAAACAACCAAATTCAAGTCAACACAAAAATCACTAAAACCTGTGATTGTGAATATTCTTCACATATTCTTCTAGATGATTAATAGTATCATTACGAATTCGTGATATAAATACCTGTCTGTACTTACGTAAGTGGTTTGTGCTTACAAAACCTGCCGATCTTTATATGATAATAAAATATGATGCCTTCATTATTCTATACGTCGTTGCGATACTGATTTATGATGTAACGGTGATGCTACATAATATACTCATTGTGATTTTATGGCGCTTATTCATGCTTAGCGAATGAAGGTTTTATCTATGTATTTATACGTGGCTAGATTTCTACGAAACATTATTCATTTCTAAAACATAAAATGTTTTGCTTATTTAAAAAATGTCTTTTGGTTATAAGCGCAAAGTAAACAGTTTAGGATTATTATAAATGATTAATATTAAAATAAGATTTTTTAACGATTGCCCAGCTTAGAATTAGAAGCATAATTGTAGAACCTATCAAACTTTTCTTACGCGATATACCATTATACAAAAAAATATAAGATGAGAATAAAACCATATATTATTAGATATATTGATCATTATCATCTAAATCCACATTCTATCATAGTGGTATAGGCGTAATTCACAATTCAGATTTGTTTTGGGCTACTTTCAGTATGGCCCATCAGCCTTAACACATTTTTTTATTTTATGCGGTAAAGAAGCCAGACACCAATCAAGATTGGTGCGAAACTAGAAGAATAAAGAAAGCCAAAGGGCAGAAAGTCATAACAGGGTGTGCAAAACTAGAAGAAACGGAAACAAAACTCAAGAAAAGGATAGAAAAGAATAAAGAACTAAATATAGAAAAAAAACAATAAATAAGAACCCACTCATTATAATAAGGAGTGTGAAAGGAGAGAAAAAAGAAATTTGAAGTACTAGGAAAGATGAACAAAGAAAACATATATGTGGTATACACTTACGAAAAGGCAAGCCACATGTGGTACAACATGGTAGCAAATGACAGAGGTGGGGGCTGTACAGCTTCCCCGGGCAATCTCCAGGGTGGATGACCAATCTCCGTTTATCCAGTGCTCCCACTATTTGGGCTACGGTCACATCCAACGTGTCTGCACAGTGCCCTCGGACGTCTGCAGTCACTGTGGAGATTTTTTTAATGATATTTTTGATGATAGTTGCCAATGATGGAAATGCGTGCAATGAATGGTGGGGGAGTAATAAAACCGACGAAAGAGGATAACTGCTAATCAGCTTGTATGGTATGGTATGGAAACTTTAAACAACGGAGAAACCCTAACAATTCATACATGGAGGGGAGAAAGAATAGAAGAGACTTGTGGATGTGACATCCTGTACAGGCGACGTTATTCCAGTCATAATAAAATAATAAAATAAAATAAAATAAAAAGCCTTTTATTTCTTGCAAGTAGGTATCTAAGTTACATATTTTAAAGGTAAGAATAAAGTAAAAATAAAGAGTGTAATTAAAACTTATACTAGGTTTTACAATTCCTTATGTATTGCATTTGCAAGAACCCCTCCTCAGATGAAGGTGAAGGCCTCCTCTAAAGATTTCCACTTTTCTCTATCTTGTGCTATTTGCGTCCAGCAGGGGTCAGCTACTTTCCAGTCATAAGGGACTGAAAAGTAGAAGAAAACACCATCTCGTCGGACCATTACACTGTCAGCTTTAAACTAAAAATAAATTTGAAAAAATCCAAGAAGAACTAAAAATAGAAAATTTAAAAAATATGAATGAAATGTAGAAAATTATAATGGATTAGAAAAATATATGAGTACAATTCAAAATATTAGCAAAGAGAATTCAAAACCTTAAAAAATAATAAAATAAAAGTGGTGTGGTGGACCGTCGAGCTGGAAAAGCTGAAAAAAAAAGCAAAATAAGCTATGGAGGAATTCAAAACCTAAAAAAATAATAATAAAATGAAAGTGGTGTGGTGGACCGTCGAGCTGGAAAAGCTTAAAAAAAGAGAAAAAAAAGCTATAAAGGAATCTAAAAAACGCCAACCAAGTAAGCATAGGAAATCAAGTGGTGCAGTTTGTCACAGTAAAAGAAGAATACCACAGACAAATTTATGCGGCCTGAATAAAAAGTTGGAAGGAGTACTGTGGCAAACAGGATAGAGAGACCACGTGGGATGGGATATATAGAATTATCAACAAAATTAAAATACAGGATCAACTCATGACAGTAAATGGCAATACCACCTGCCCGGCAGAGTCGGCGCGCATAATGGCTGAGGCATTTTACCCGGTTGACACTATAGAAGGAAAGAATGAGGACTATAAAAAAGTGAGAAAAAGGGCGGTGGTAGCGAATCGGGGACATAAACATGATGTCGGTGCCCCCCCCCCCCCCCCTTCGTGGAAGTCGAACTATTCCACGCAATGACCTCATTCAATCTTAAGAAGCCACTTTGCAACTACTGTAATACTATATGGGGCCAGTGTGTGGGCGAAAGAAGCATGAAAGCAGTTAGTGTCGTACAAAGAGGTTTTGCACAAAAGATCGGTAGGTGTTTTAATACAGTTGGGTTTGCTTCCGCTAGATCTTAGGATCCAAAAAGCATCCCTACTTTATGAGGCAAAGCGAGGGAAACCTTAAAATACTAAGTGGCTGGAAATTAGAGAAAAGGTACCCTTCATGGAATCGAGCCACCCCAATAAACAAAGCGTGATAGAGTACAAGTGTGTAGAAAATGCAAAAGAAGATCTAGGTATACAGGATCAGATAGTAGCAAACTGGAGGGAAAAGTCTGTGATGGTCTTATCTGTTGGGAAGAAAATGCTGAAGCCGTGTCAAAAAAGTTTAAACTGGAACTTTACTGTATAGTCTTCCAAGTCGAGGCAAGTGAGAATGTAATGAAGAGGGTTAGTCCTAGTTATATATCCAGCCCACAGTCACTTTGCTAAAAAGCGATATTTCCAAAACTTTTATCTGATTCATTATCCGTCAAACATAATCTTCGTTCGATATAAATGAGCAAAAACGATCACAGTAACACATTATTCTTCTATTGATTAAACCTTTATCTAGATAATCTTATTGTTGAACGGAATTGTCCGTAGAATAGCTTTTTGTCAAGCTTCACCGTCGTCAATATATTTAGGGTTGGCAAAAAAAAAATGCAAATTAAAAAAAAAACAATATAACTCTGAAGATTATTAACGATTATTATTAACTCTGAAGATTTTATTATGCCAACCCAAGTTAATATTAAGATAATTTGTACTTTATTAATTATGTTTATGTATGAAAATCGATTTTAATCGAATATATATATATAAATATTCTATACTCGATAACAAACGGAAACGACCATTTTTAAAATATAAATAAGAGTAATAATAAAGTCAGAGACCTTATATATTTATTGTTAGTAGTAATTATGTTTACTTATTGTGAAAATCACAATCGCAGTTGCTATTTCAGTCAACCATAAGAAGTAACTACAAAACTTAATAATAACAATCGGAACCAACAAAAACATAACAAAAATTATGTGTGATCTCAACGCAACCCAACCCAACTCAATAAGTACTCGTCAACCAGTGTTTATTTGTTAACGGTGCTGATTTTTTAATACAGAGTAGGCCTTCAGATGCCTTAGTAATGAGGAAGTATTTAAAAAAAAAACATTAGTTCCCGAAATCAAACTAGATGTCGCTACGGGTCGTTCTTGATTTCTCCATGACAACCCTTTCGGTTTTCTCAATAAACAACTAATATTCTATTTTTACTTTTTCGTATTTGTGTTGATATCTAAGTTTCGAACTTTTCAAATTTCAGTTTTTTAATATGATAAAAGGAATGGAAATGACTGTCTTTAGTCCATTCGTTTCCTGCAAAAATCAACTTTTGCTAGAGTCGCCATCTAGTGGAGGTGCTTTTTTAGTGCTTTCGTTTTTTTTTAATACTTCCTCATTAGGGGGCATTATATGAACTTCATGAAGAATATTTTTTTCAAAACGAAAAACGGTTTACCAAATTCAATTTTTTATATGAAATGAAACGATATCCTGTTTTAAAGGAGGTCATAATGCTGCCATCATCAAATTGCTTTAAAACCCAACTGATTATTATCTACATACTATAACGCAGTCCTGAAGCAGAGGTCGTTAATTTTCATACTATTTATTTATTATATTTGTTCAATTTCCCATTCACAATGCTATTGCGAAAGGGTTCGAATCCCATCCAAGTGGATTTTTAAAATTTTTTATTAAGAATATTATTTTTCGGTATAGCATTGTCAATGCGAAATTGATCTAATAATTATATTAAATAAGAAATAAAATCATCTTTATCGAGAGTTTAAACATTTTTCAAAATATTTCGTTCCACCGTTTGGGTGGATTGCCTGAACATTGGTGAGAATACGCTCTGTAGTAGCAAAGAAGCAACAAGTACTTGATAGATGTGTCAGTCCTGTTGGGTCCTCGGTAGCTCAGTGGTTAGAGCAATCGCTCGGATTGTGAAAGGTCATGAGTATACTTACTCAGGGTCTCAGGGACAAGTGGATTTTTTAAGAATATTTCATACTAATTTTCTATTTATTCATTTCTTCAATAATCAATGACACCATATTTCTAAATCACTACAACCCAAATTAATATACATTCAGCCAATGAATTAGAGTTTCATTACGAATCAAGAGTCAAACGAATTAAGGATATTCTAAATAAAATTAGTTCTCCATGATTATACTATTTATTACTAATGAAAGCACAAGAAGAGTGTAGCATTTGCCGTTAAAAAATGATGTCATGAAATATGCAGATGAGGAGAATTTAATGTTTATTTAATTTGTCATTATAGAATAAGAGTTCTGTCTGTTGTCATATAATTGATAATCTTCTCGGGATATTGTGAACGGCTTTGTAGACTGTCCTGCTCTAACTAACGTATATTAATCTCATAGAGTAGGACAAAGACGATAAAGTTAAAGATACATATAAAATTGATTTTCAGAGTATTAACTATAACTATAACCCAAAATATTAACTATATAACACAATTGTACATTATTTCCTACGAATTGGTAGATATTCTAAAGAATAAAGGAAGATAATACCGCAAAACAAATATACTAGAAAAAAAAAAAGAATTAATAACATCAGAGTCAAGTAAGAAGATCAAGATAGAAAAAACTTATATGTTTTTAGTTTTTCTCTAACGATATCTTCACTCTCTCTCTCTCTCTCTCTCTCTGTCTGTCTCATCAGTATCTTGATTAAATTTATTTATAGTAAATCTCCAATTTTAAAGTATATTTGTCAAACAATATTGACTTTGGAGACCAAGAACAAATACCTATAAAACTCTTTATTCTGTGATAGTGAACCTATAGAAATCAAATATAGCATTACTAAATGGGATGCTAACAATATTTTCATAGTACTCGTTAGTCGAGCTTTATCAACATCACATTTCACTCATTTCATAAGTCCATAAAAGTTTTTTTTGACGATGGAAAAATAACCTACCCGAAAATGGTTCTCACAGACAATAAATATTAGACGTTGACGTCCCTAAATTGTGTACCGAGAATTTATTCTTGGTACGAAATCAGTATTAGCTACTTTCACAGTCAAGACATAAAGCTGAAATTCACTCTAGCAGAATTAATGAGCCAGGATACTAGCTAAGATGATTCTAGTGGTTATTTGATACGCCTTATTAAGGATCTACTTTTTATATAACCTTTTTCTACTTAAAGCATTCGCTTAATTAAAAGTAATAAATAGTTATTTTCAACTGCAAATATTTTAAAGGGAAACTTACTGAAAACTATTTCATGCAATATTTTTGTATGCCTATTTTCAACCAGCGGCCATTAAATATAACATTTTTAAAGCACTACAAACAAAAAACAAATTCTTATATGAATAAATGAAATGAAAAGAATGAAAAGGGTTTAGCCGGATACGTATGACGAGTCGGCCCCCAAATGGGAATCGATATTGAAACTTATGTTTTAATATCGACTTGATGTTCAAACACGATTTATGTACTTTTCGCGACCGACTTCCGCTTTGACCTTGAGATAGAGAGCAAAATATCCGTATGCTTGACTATTACTGAATGTGATATATCTCTAAAGCTAATTAAGATAAAGAAGTGAAACTAACGCGAAGTGTTAGGTTACATTACAGAGTATATCACATATATTTTTTTATAATTTTTAGAATAAAAAAATACATTAAAAAAATAAAAAATAAAAAAATCATGTTTTTTTTTCTGAGTTCTCTGTGACTTACAATCACGAAATTAATATATGTTATGCTCCTTTGTGTGCTCTATTACCCATAAAAATTGCGTGAAAAAAAAGTTGGTGCAACACAACGAAAAAAAATTATATGTGATTTCTGTCTTATGGTATACCCCTGTATTATAAGGTTTTCACATTACATCATTGTTTTTTTTTTCGAAATTTCACATCAGCTTGTTTTAAAACATAAGTAACTAGTCTTAAGAGATGGGATAATAGTTAAAAAAGAAATAAAAAAAAAACAGCCAGTGTTCAATACTCATTATTATTACTTTTTCGTGTCTATCAAAATACAAGAAACAAAATATTAATCATCGTCACTGTTGTAATTAATTACAATCGGAACACTTTGAGTCGCAAATAACTTAGTTAGGACCTCAGCAGGACGTACGATTTTGGACAAATATCATCGATATGATAGATAATAAATAATAGCTGCTACATGAGAACAGCATCCCACTGTACGTTTGCCATTGGGGCAATCACAGCAATAACGAAGAATACTATTGTAGTCATTACCTTCGGAAATATAGTGAATGTAAATTCGATAGACTTTTCTATTTATATGTCTTGATTTTACTTCTGCTTTGATGATATTAGGTGCTGATTTCACATATTGTACTGAGAGATTATTTTGATCGTCCATTATTTCGGCCAAGTTAAATGCTGCACATTTAGAAGTAGAAGCTTTTTTGTTAATATATGGGATAAGTCGACACTTCTTATAAAAAATATCATTAACTATTACGATTTTATTCAAACAGTCACTAAACACTTTAGCTTCTTCTTCATTCTTTATAATTTTTTTATAACCTCCTGGTTATCTTGGTTATCCTGGTCTCCTGGAATCTTACACAGGTACTTGTTACAATTTTTACACTTTCTCGACATTATTACTTAATAATGATTTGGTTCGATAGTTAATAATTTCAAAATGCTGATACAAAATACCTATGACAGAATTTGAGTCCCAAACTGCCTTCTTGTGTAATACAAATGACTGCTACTTTAGCTAAACAAACGATGCAGTAAACAGCTCGATAACAAGTTCGAACTTGTTTGTTTATACACTCACACTACAAGGCGCGAATCACATATAATTTTTTTCCGTTGTGTTGCACCAACTTTTTTTTCACGCAATTTTTATGGGTGATAGAGCATATAAAGGAGCATAACATATATTAATTTCGTGATTGTAAGTCACAGAGAAGTCAGAAAAAAAAACATGATATTTTTTATTTTTATTTTTTTAATGTAATTTTTTATTCAAAAAATTATAAAAAAATATATGTGATATACTCTGTAATGTAACCTAACACCTCGCGTTAGTTTCACTTCTTTATCTTAATTAGCTTCAGAGATATATCACATTCAGTAATAGTCAAGCATACGGATATTTTGCTCTCTATCTCAAGGTCAAAGCGGAAGTCGGTCGCGAAAAGTACATAAATCGTGTTTGAACATCAAGTCTATATTAAAACATAAGTTTCAATATCGATTCCCATTTGGGGGCCGACTCGTCATACGTATCCGGCTAAACCCTTTTTCGAGTTTCGAGTAATCGAGTCTTTATTCGAGTAAGCTTGTTACAAGCACGTTAAAGAATTAGGGACTCTCATAATTCATTTTCAAAATATCGTGTCTCTTCGTCTGTCCTACTTTGGCTTACTTTCTTTTAGTATTGTTGAGTTGGAGAATCATCATGAGGTTCGCAATCTGGGGGCATGAAAGTGTACCTCCCAAGTCGAGTCGAAATGGGCACTTCCGTACCATTCTTTTCTCGAAGCTATTCGGGCCATTTTTGACCCCCTGTAATTTTGTTATAGAGGCATTAGATAACGAGGCACATTTCCAAATTACATCAAATTTGAACGAGTACTTTAAGAATTATTGCAATTCAAATAGAGCATTTTGAAAACAGCCGTCAATGTGTTGCATAGTTACACAAACCAAATAAAATTTTACAAACATTTACATATGATAAGGAAACTATTATCATAGGAACAGTTTTGAAAAAGCTATTTTTTACATTTGGATATAATTATCTATACATAGATGCTCTCACGGAAAGATAGGTACTGAATTAATCGACTTGGTTTACGTTGATTTTATAACTTTTTATGGCAGAAGAATTGCGTTGTGAAACTTGTGCTATTTTGTTACATGTTATGTTCTTTCATGGGATATATTTCACGTTAGCCATTATTTTGTGATTATTTCCACACCATGTAATACCTTTAACTTTTGGCTTAAGTGAAGAACAGACATGAAGTGTACAAACAGATGATGCAACAATACAACATTCATATCTAACATATTGAAAAACACATCGGCTTAGCAGAGGAAATTCCAAAATTTTATCAGATACAAACAGAATCCATTGAGTGTGAGCGCAAATGAAAACATGGAGCTACCAAAACACCACAAGAAGGTTTTAATTAAATTTCACAATGACGTCGACTGTTTTCTAATTATATAACAACATTTAGGATATGTGCGGAAAGTGTGGCTTGTTCATGTTAAGAATTTAATTGCTAATCTCTAGTATGGAGAGAGATGGGCGATATATGTCAAGTTTATTGGCAGAGATAGAATACGTATGTTGTTATTCATACAACATAAGGTCTTTTCTATTTAAACTAAAACGCAATTTCGTCTATTTTTGAAATACTAAAGCGACTTCTAAAAAAAGTATTCTGTTGATTATTTAGGACGAAACGGAGGTTAGGACCTGACGCCATCTGACCTCTGATGCACAAATAATCTTCATGGATATAATTAAAGAACTATTATAAGAACGAAATATATAAAACTGTAACAGGCAGACGTCAGTGTCATCATATAAGAGTTTCATAAAACACTATTAACAATCTAAAAAATAAAATAAACAAGTTGCGATATGACTTGGCAAAACAAAACTCATTCCAGTCAGGGGATTGTTGTACAGTACATGTAATCTAAAAGGTTGCCCTTACAGTTCTCCATATTCTCTCACTTTCAAACTTTTCTTAGTGTTACTAATAAAACGTAATTAAATTTTAATAATTAAATAGCTCCGGTAAATGTTTTTTTGCTTTATAAATTTATGCAGGACCCTCCTTATCACTAAGAGACGCAAAATATAGATAAAAACCGAGTCTCTGACCAACTAAATATACATGTATAATTTCACCAAAATCGGTCAAGCCGTTTCGGAGAAGAATGGGAATTAAAACTGTGACACGAAAATGATATAAGTATATATAATGTATATTATTGTAGGTACACAGTAAAACGCTCTATTATTTATATCATTTTTTAAAAATTTTCCCAAAAAAATAACCCTTTTTACTTGTAACACGAAAATTTCAAATGTCAAAAAATAATGGTAATAATCTCAACCTCGACAGCTTCCCTATATAAAAAATATAGTGATTTAGTTAATTTCGGAACCACATATTTTTTCAGGAGGCTTTCAAGCACTTATGAAAATCTTTTTGTGGCACAAAACGAGGGCGATTATAAACCTACGTTTCTAATATAAGCGTAACAAAATAAAAGGTAAATTAAAAGGGGAAAACAATTCTAAGTTTAAATAAAAGTTAAAGAAATGTTTCGTGAAAACGAGAAAGAAGGTTTTATATCGCAGAATTTGGATAGTTAATTCGTATATTTGTACATTTTATTCAAAATATAAAAGTTTACTTTAGTTTAAAATGCACTTCACCGGCATTAAATTATAATCGTATTAGTATTATCAATGCGAAAATTTGTTACTGTTTCACGCAAAAACTATCCACAGGATGAATTTTTATGAAATTTGATATATCGATAAAGCCTGACTTAGCATAGAAGCTACTTTTTATACCACGAAACGGTTCGCTACTGATAATTCTACTGTCAAGGCATTGTGTAAACCACGCGAGTGATTCCGCTGGCGAGAAAACTATACATGAAATGAAATGAAAATGTCTTTATTCAAGTAAGCTTGCTTCAAGAACGTTTGAATCGTCCAAAAAGCTTTTAGCTTTTTTAGCTTTCAATAGTTTTTTAGCTGACAAAAAGAACAAGCTAAAGAAACTTACCAGCTCTTTATTATAAGTAATGACATTTAAATAAATCATGTTATTACCATGAGTACATATTATTACATATAGTAGTATATTATTACATATAGTACAAATTATTACAGTAACAATAATAAATACAATTTTCGTTAAGTAACATTAACATAATCATATTAGTGTTAATGTAGCTTAAACAGGTTATCATCGAATTGTAATATTTGTTTGGCATGAACTTTGTACCATTTGAGACAAAGTTTCGTTGTTTATTACATTCTGTTTCTTTTTGTCCCAAATAAATGGATTTATTCTTATTATAAAGATCAAATCACCGATATTTATATATTACCGAATTTTGTTAAAATTACGCACTCATTCGGAAAGAGGTATTCGGGCTCTTTCCACACGTCTCGCTTACCATAAAGAGTGATGTCAGAGTATGCTAGTATGCTTTTGCATCTGCCTGTAGTGGGCCCCAGATAACTTCATTGACTCGCGATAGGGGAAGCGACGTATGCAGTTCCGTTACGCGCGTGCCCACTGGTGCATTTCGTCTCATGTCACTGTTCTTTGAGTCTTCGTAACAAAAATAAATGACAAACAATCACCAGTGTGCACATAGTTTCCTTATTAATATTATAAATGAAAACTATTTTAAAACGCCATAATGAAGACCGCAGCTCTATAATCGGACGAACGAAAATAACGACGTCCCGTTGTAGTAAAATTTAGAACTTAGTTTTAATAAATTGGACCTAGTTTCGTACCGTCTCTAATTCGATTTCGAGATACCTAAAAATATGAACGTTGCCACTTGGCTACAAATAGTTTCTTGAACAAACAACGTTGGAAATTTCTATATAAGTACGTAATTTAAATTAATTGATATTTTCAGATTGTCATTATAACAGCGACTGGCAATTATATTCACTAATTTTATTAATATTTAATTAATTTATATAATACTACCGGGCCGTCTCGGTTTCTCGCGCATATGGAAACTTCAATAAGGATTAAAATAAAGTTTCCGAAAATATTAGGATTAAGGCCGGAGTCTATTTGAACCATTTGTTTTTCTAACAATCAAATCTTTGTTGTTTGTCAAAATGAGTGGTAAATTTGTAACTTTGTTTGTTTTGAGGGAGTAATCTTCTGAAATACTAATCCGATTATGAAACTTCTATCACCTACACAAAACCACATCATAAGCGAGTGTTACAGGCTACAATTTACGCGAGTGAAGTCGCGGGACAACAGCTGGTCATGAATATTATTAGTCTACTACTATCTGTGCCCGCGACTTCGTCTGAGCATGAGCGTCGCGATAGGCATTGAAATACGCTTCGCGCCCGTCTAGTATCTCCTGTGACCGAGCGCTTCCTGTCCGAACTCTAAGAGCTCAAGAGTCGATAGACATGCCGCCACGTATCTTTCGTCAGAAATGCGCGTCTTATGTCTTACGTCAGAGAACTAAAAATAGAAATTTTATTAAATTTGACCTTGCACACTCGACGGAAATCGTGTATTAATATATACTTCCGTGAGGTACTTGACTAAGCTCCATCAATTTGCACCGACCCTCAGACTCGTGGAATATTACACGAGCCTCATGACCGGTGAATAAACCTGTATCTCCAGTGAAAACTGCAAATATAACTTTAAAGAAAAGCGACTTGAATGTCAAAAAAAACAAAGAGAGCAACGTAAGACTATAAAAAGGAAAAAAAATTATATACCTTGTCTTCGCTCATTAGAGAACGGTGTAAACCCAGTTTAGATTCATGCTTTTTGTAGGGCGTAACCTGGTCTAAAAGTCCTACGTTTCGCTGCAGAATCTTCTTAAGAGTCTCATCCTTTTAGCAGTTTTTCAGATTTGACCTTTTTTTGAGGCATTCTTACAATTTATGTACCTTTTTGGCGAAAGTATCCACTGAGACGTGAACTTACCTTTTTTTACGGTCAAAGAAATGCTTTTGGCTTCCTGTTACCCGGAAAGCAACAGGGGTGAATAGGACTCTTCTCCGTGAACCCACCCAGAAGCAACCGAGTCACCTGGACACTCAAGTATTGGACCATTGGTCCCATCGCAGATGGAGAGGCTCGGTTCCCTCCGAGAGCCTCTCCCGGACAGGTGAAACCCTGCAATGCAGAGGTGGCTGCTAACCATATCCGCTATCCTCGAAAACGTAAACCTAACCTGATAAGAATTTATAATCGAAAACCTACTACGTACATTCACTGTAAAATACTCGATGCTTAATTGAAGCAGCGCAACGCTCTTTTCGCTTGATCTCCTACTTGCGTGATCGTATACTACATGTCCATTATATGCTTCAGCTTATAATATCTAAATATAATCAATCATATTTAATATGATTGGCCATATATAATTGAAATCAACTTACATTTCAGTATCCAAAATATTGAAAATTTTATTTATATTTATAAAATTATAATTTTACAGACAATATCAATACGTAGCTTGTTAGCGCAACAGATAAGCGCCGCTACCCGCGGTTGTTGTTGTTAAGCGATTTTCGCATTGGTTATTCACGGGATGGTGACCAAAAGTAAAAAAGCTGGCGATAATAAACAATATATCAGAGACTAAAATTTAATAAAGCAATTTCATAGCAATTTTGGCGAACACAGTACTTCAAATTGATATAACTTTTTTATTTATGATCCAATTGAAATAAAACTTACCCTAAATGTTAACTGAAGGTTACCATAATACAATAGCGGATCTGCATTAAAATCGGTTCAGCCGTTTCTGAGATTAGCGTGCACAAACGCACAGACAAACAGACAAAAAAAAATAAAAATCGTTGTTTTGTGTTCTGTTTATAAATCATAACAGTTTTTTTTTTCATATATCTTCAATGTACAGACATCGATCGGTTACGTTTTTTTCATTGAATAGATAGATCAAATTATGTTCTAAAATAAAATTGTATGTTTATAATTTGATATCGATCTTAAACAAATGCACAAATATGTATAATATTATTTAATTTCAGATAACAAAGTAATTGTTATTTGCCCCTAGCTTTCGAAGCTGTCTTAAACCTTTAGGTATGTTATAAGAAAATAACTCTTGTTATTTTTCGATTTAGTAGCTTCTGTATGTAATCCGGGTTAATGGAAAAAAATATAATGCCTTCTTTGAGAAATAAAAGTTGGTTGTGTTATGAGAGGTGTAGGAAAATCTCGCGCGTTACTATTTTATTTTACCCAACTTTGAGTTACGCACCCCTGACAGTGACATGACGTATAATAAAAGCATAAAGAGATTTGCTCTCTGTATTTGCTTTTTTATCCTCAAGAGTATGTAACTCTAGTCTAGAAAACTTTTTTTCACTATGAATCTGCACATCTAAGTTTTCTTTACAATTTACCACGAATTTTTGTTTATATAATTGAAGGTATATTAATGTGCTACTTACAGTTGCTTACGAACGAAAATTCTTTTTAGTATCAAAGGTTTTATTTATAGAAAGCCTGAAAAGTTTGTAAGTGATGATAAGCATTATAAGAATAATAACTTGAAAAGCTGTTGAGAAATCCTGAAGTTCTTATAAGTATACTGAGAAATAAAAGCATGAACAGCGAGCAATTTCAATGGAATAAGCTGTTTTTTAATTTCTTCATTGTTGTTTTAGAATTATTTGAAGCTGTTTCATAAACGAAAACGTCTACGGTTATATTTATAATCTAACTATAAAAACGGAGGCTATGTTTACGTTTACACGTCGACGAGGAGACTACCTGAGCCGAGTTGTTTGACAAGAGATGTCCTCGGAAAATAATTATCTGGATAATTATTTGTCGAGTCTCTCCTTTTTTTATAAAAGGTCCTGGAAGCATACTCCGCGAAATGAAATACGACAATTAGACGGTAAATAATGTTACGTAAAAATTTCAAATCAATATAAGAGGCGCAGGACCGATCACGTTGGAGATCATTGGGGGAGGTCTATGCCCAGCAGTGGGTGTCTCTCGGTTGATATGATGATGATGATAAGAGACTAGAGACTTGTGTATTTTTTTTAGGTACGTAATAGGGATAACGTGGCTATAAAAAATTCAGGTAGATTGTTGAAGAATATTAAATACGTTAATTTTTTTTTGCGTCTATAAATTACGACGATACATTGAGTTGTAATGTCGCATGACGTCACACTTTTGTGCATTTTCTACAAAACTGTGACATAGCGAACCCGCACTCCTCAACTTTAATGCCTATTATCTAAGCCATTTCTTTATTAAATCGAAGCAAAAAAATACGTATCTAATATTTTTCTATAAATAGACGGAATAAATCGATTTTTTTTTACCCACTCGTCATCCATATTATAAAAAAAGGTCGTGAAATAATGGTCATAAGATCGGAGTTCATTAGGAAACTTCTATGTTTACTCTCCCACGAGAGAGTACACCGTAGGGGTTTTGGTGGGTAGTCCTCCTGGAATCACTACCGAATCAGCTTATGGAGGAAAGGACAGTTCCAAAAGCATTTACTGATGGTTTGAAAAAAGGCGGGTATTCTAATCTTCACTACACTTTCGTATTTCAATCCATCAATACTGCTATCGAGGTAAGGGTGTGATTGCAGAAGGTAAACACCTTTCTCAAGAATCGGTCGTAAGATGGAAAAATTAGGAAATACATTAACCCGTTGCTCTCAGTTTAATTTGCGGGGTTAACACGCACCAATCTACACTGTACCCCGTTTTCCGCATATGATTGTGTTTTCGACATTAAAGACATAATATTCCTTCATGAAATATTACATTTTATCAATTTGACTTTCACAATGTTATATATATATATATAGAAATATGTTTAAAAAAATTATAACTAGTAATTTTTTCGTTACGAAATTACTTAATGGAGTTTGTTCTATGAATATATTTAGATTTTTTCAAATTCAGATTTATTTTTGTCTGGAGAAAAAAACAAACGTTTCGTCGTGTATAGTTTATATCGATAAAAGAAAATTGAAATGATTATATTCATACTATCTTCATGCCCGATTCACTAGTGGGGCAAAAAAAGTTTGTAGGCCACAAGACACAGTCTTCACTAACTCTTTCAGCTAATCGAAATTCATTAATATTTTTATGTTTCCTGAATTAATTAAGCGGTATTGATGTTTCAAGTTGACAATAGACTATTGTTAATCAGAGGTAGCCCCGTTTAAACTGGAATTTCGGAAGTAAATTCTTTCAAACAACAAAAAATGTGCGTCGAAAGTATTATTGTACTCTTGCTTCAAAACAAGACACAATTTCAATAAAAAGACTTGCAATCCAATTGTGAATGGGGATGATGCCTGGATAAATAAAGAATTTCTATTTAATCCGTCAGTCAAATAATCGAAAAATATTGGATACTTTTTTTTTTTTTTTTGCTTCCATTTAAAGAGATTTTTTTACTGCAATTTTGCGTACAAAGATGTACAATTGCATTATCCAAAAAAAAAAAATACGTGTATAATAAAGAATATTATCTGCCTAACGAACTAGCAAACAAAATGTTATTCGGTATCCTTTTTGCGTCTTTATTGAAATCAATTATTCTTTACTGAAATTCTAATCATCTATTTTCTACTAATATAAGTAACAATTTGAAATCAGTTGTGCTATTCTGAAAGAAACAGATACGAATATGTAACGACATCACGCAGAACTGCTTAAAAGGGATCAAGGTTGTATTTCAATAAAACTCTTATGACGTTTATTAACAGAATTCTTTTTAAAAGAATACCATAGCTGTAACGTTGATTGCGACACTATTCCGGTAAGTAAACGTTCCACTAAAGAATAGGGACTATTATGGAAAAACCCTGCGCCATTCAAGCGGCTAACGGGGAAAAATCTTTTTATTATACAATGTCACGCTCTACAATATAAGTACCCCTATCTGTTTTTTCCGAACAATCATCAAGTTTACATTCACATTTGTAAGTGTATAAGAACACGCATAAAAGCGATAAGAGAATTATACTCCATTCATTATAACATTAGAAAAAAAGAGGGTCAAAGAAGCAGCAGTGCAGAACATTTTATTTTCAAGATAAATTAAAAAATATATGTCGCATCATCATTACGAAGATCGTTTGATTTAGTTTCTTTTATTTTAATTGCTAGTTACTCGATTACTTAATTACTCGATTGTAAAGAGAGCGTGATCATCGATACTTTTAATTTTATTAGAATGGTGACACTGACTTTGACAGTTTGTTTATAAAAACCAAGTTGCCGCCATTTTGGCAGACATTCTGTTTCCAAACGCCGAGGAGTAAAGACATCCGATGACATCACGCTCATCTCGTTATATTTTCGTATGAAAAGTGATAAAATGGAACAAATCCACGTTAGTATACCACGCCTGCAGTGTTATTTTAAAGATAGTCCTCCGATATGGACGATCTATTTGGGCTTCGTAATAGCCCCTTCGGACTACCCGCCGTTATATATATATTAGTTTTGTTGAAACTTTGAACGTTAGGTAGTTTGAAAGAGCTGGGCAATTTCCATTTTTTACGATACCTCGGGGTTGAGATGAGGCAAGCATAATTATAAATTCATCTTTTACTCTCAAGCCAACGGTACTAAAACTGAACCTATCCGTCTGTTGTTTTGATAAATTCTGATTATAAGTGTAGTTAGTTAGATTATTGATGAAGACATTGGAAAAACTTCCTGAAATGACAAAGTTTGAGGGTAGGTATGGGGGCTTCGAGCGTAATTTTTGTAGGCCACTGGGCCTGCACCGGCACGTCTTTCTGTGTTCTGTGACCGGCATCGTCCTTATTTAATAAAACTTAACAACATAAACAAAACAAAAATAAAACAATAACAACTTAATCACGAAAAACGGCAAAACAACAAGAAAGGCAGTATAATCACAATGGATGATAATCCCAGATTACGATTTTAACAATTATGAATAAATAATAGTCTGACAAACTTAAAAAGCTGTACTGCAGAAACGTTTGAAGGAGTTAGGCAACGTTTTAAATTTGGTAGACTTATAGTGACATGAGAATCGTGCCGAAACTATCCAACCCTGCTTCTTTAGGTTCTTTATTAAATCATTTAAGTTAGTCATATACTCATAAATTTGTTTAATAGATACCTTAAATCACAACAGTTAAGTATAGCAGCTGATTTTTAGTGGATATGTAGCAATTTAGCTATCAGTCTTAAGAGTAACATGATTATTGATATTTTGTCACAAAGTATACAATAAAAAGAACCTTATTTAACTTCTGTCTAATGCTATAATGAATGGAGTATAGATAGTCTCATTGGTATCTATAATTATAAAGAGGTTCGTTTGTTTGTGGGATCATTTTCGGAAATATGGATCGGATTATGAAAATTCTTTCACCTACGGGAAACTACATCACTCACGATTGGGCAAAGTTGCGGGAATACTGCTAGTTATGAGATAAACTGCATATATCAATCAACTTTAAACTTGGCAAGACTTTTTTTTCGAAATTATTATTTTTTACCCTTAGAATGTTTAGGAACGTAAAGAAAACTATTTGGTCATTAAAAATAATAAAAATATACTTTAGTATTTATTAAATGTACCTTAAACGGTGCATTGATAAGTTTATGGAAATCAACATTATTAAATGTACCTATGTATCATATTTGACACATTGCCAGGCTTACAGATGTTGAATAAATTTTAAAAGAATAGCATATTTCCTCGGGAAGATATTAACATATTAGTATTTTATCAAATTTTATAATAAGGTTCTTGCAATATCTAATCTAAATTACTCAGATCTGCGTAATCACGAATATATATATTTTACATTAATATTGGAAGTACGTACAAAATTTTGCTATTTTTTTCTAGCAAGTTAGACTACATAATACTGACAAACCGATTATCGACTTTAATAATTAACAATATGTAACAGTAAAATAAAATAATTACTTAGCAGTTGCATATTGAATATTTATTTGCGAATTGGCGGGTGGCGTATATTACCACTCGCCTATCCACAAATAAAATCACGTTCATAAGTGGGAACAATTTTTGCAACCACCATCAACTATTACTCTACACGTGTTTTGTCACTCATAAAGCTTCTTCAGGAGAACTATAACCGTACACTGATAACTTATAGGGTCAAGATCTCAGGTAATTTTACAGTAATTGCAATGAATTTTCACATGACAGTTCCTGATATTTTAAAACTAATTATTATTTAAAAGTAAACTAATTCACTGTAAACTTTTAAATCGACTATAGAAATTATATTTTTAATCAATGTTTATAATCTTTGTTCTCGAAGCCCCTGCGGTGTCAGCAAAGACAAGCCTCGCAAGGGACAATACTTACAAACATCTTTGACTTCTTTAACACCCATAGCTCTTTTCACAATATAAGTTTCTTCATTCTTCAAGATTTTTCTACGAATAAGATTTCCCAACACTCAACACAACATAATCAACTATTATCCTGAAATATTTTGATACAATTGTGCTTATGGGAAAAGTACCAAAATTATCGAGATGTATTTTATTTCGGCTGTGTTAATTATATCTCTATAAAAATATAAAATATAATATTATAGCAAATAAATATGCTGATGAAACGAGGATATGTCTAATTTTTAAAACATAATAAAGAATACTTATAATACTGACTATAAAGCAGTGTACCATATTATATACATTCGAAAATAACGTTTGATTTCATAACTTTGCTGTGCATTTAACAACACAAAAATAGGACTCTTTCAAAACATTCATTACGTTTTAGAATAAGATACTATCCGTTTTTAATTATTCTCTTATTCTTAGAATGCTCTATCGATGCCCGCGTAAATTCATTTGACAACTAGTTAAGTCAGATCTTAGACTTCAATATATCCATATTTCTAAGAAGCAAGAACATTTTAATTTGTTATAAAATATTTTGTATGTTAGAAATAATAATATATGTTTATATTTTGTTTGTCAAGCCTAACCATTGAACTTGGCACCCAATTTGAATCTCACTTCTTTTGAACTTGGCTCTTATTTTACATTTATGTTTTTGATGGGATAATATTACACACGGTGCTGCTCGCCAGTCCTGTACTTGGCTTGATGCTCTACTACCCTTCTAGACTAAAACTAGTCAACTCAGATCTTAGACTTCAATAATATCATCCTAAGTTGATAGAGGTTATAACATATTTTATGTATATAAATTTCGAGTGTAGACGTCGTCGTCGTGTCCAAGTCGAGTAGAGCGCTGTCAAGGTCTGTGATTTGTAGATAGTAATGGTATATGCTTAGCAAATAGGGGATAGTTCCCTGTGAATGAATTATTTAACATGTAAAACTTGGTCTTGCCTCGTTCTAGCTCGTAAATTAAATTATACTTAAAATTATGCTTAAATCGGGTTTTAACGTGCGCTATTGCTATAAAATCCATTTACTCTATTTTCCAATGGCTCCATTTACCAGTCCTTTACTGATGTATATGTTTTTTCGCAACATAACACACACTGTGCACGTGACGACAATTTCTAAGTGACGAAATATCCTCATTCTTTTTGAGTTTGCTTTGCTCAATTTTTTTGAATACCGTGAAATAATAATAATAATTTAATATCGTAATAAATACATTCGATAATCGACTATACTCCTGCTTTGATCAATTTCGCAGTCACAATGCTATACTGAAATATATTTCTTTCGGCTGTTTGGGTGGATGCCTGAACATTGATGAGAATGCGCTCTGGAGTAGCGAAAAGTAACAAGTGCTTGAAAGATTCGTCAGTCCTGTTAAGTCCTGGGTAGATCAGTGGTTAGAGCAGTCGCCCGGTGTGCGAAAGGTCGGTTTCGAATCCCATCTCAGGGTGCCAGGGACCAAGTGGATTTTTTAAGCATTTTGTATTAAGAATATATACTCTTCCTTATTTGTACTAAAATGGTAATTCATTCGTTGTATATTCGCGTGTAGACCTTGAAATCCAAATAATGATCGGCTATCTTATGATATAAATAAGAGTCGCTTTTAGCTCTAATAGCTTTATTTCATAAAAAAATACTTAAGCAACATTAGTGAAGAAGCTAGTCTACAAACCAATAAAATATGCACTAACACTTGACATTTAAATTAGAACAATACTAAATGTTTCTAATAGAGTCTATTTGTTAAATAAATATAAGAAAACAATAAAAATTTTGCTAGTTTCAGATAATTTCCTTTCTATTAACTCAATTAATTAACTAGATGCCAAATTTCACCCTTCTTAGTCATCTGGAACTGGGTTAGAATTTCTGTCTAAAGGTCAGTCAATACGTAATAAAAATGACGATTTTTGGACGTTAATGTCTAAATAACCGTTTAAGGAGTATTTACGAAATTTGGAACACGCATGTATTTCGCAGTCTCAGTGAATGAGTCTTTAAACACGAGGGGTCGAAAGTGACTCCAAAGGGTTCGTGTAATATTACACAGAGTGCCGCATAGTTCTGTATACTTGGATATATATATATATATATATATATATATATATCGTTAATACATCAGCTAGCTCCAAACAATATGCCCATATTCTGTTATTATTACTTATTAATGTAATATATATATATATATATATATAAGTCAGAACCGATCCGATCCAGCCGTTTCAGATATTAGTCAATACAAACAGACAGACAAAAATGATATTTTGTTGCGAGGTAGGTATTATATATGTACCGTGTATATACAATTAGTAAAAATTGGTTATTATAATTTTACAAAATTTTATTCAAATTCATTCCAATTTTATTTGTTTATATGTATATGTATGGGCATGCTACGAATTTGAACTCACTTGAGTGCCAAAGCAATATACGTTTTATAAAAAAAAAACACCCTCGTGTTTGAATAATAATAGCCGTTACCTTTTCAAGTACTTGGATACGTACGTATTTGATTGAACCTCCACGATTTGACAAGGATGAGTTCGTCGTCGAGCTCGAGGCTATTTTTATGGCAGAATGAGATGATTGGTCCCAATTTTCTTGGCTGTATTTTAATTTCATCTGATCATTATCGTCAAATGCATTTTATCGTCCTGGTGTACAGGCTTTGCCATAAAAAGAGGGGCAAAGCAGGCCCGAAATCACCATATAGGCTCAGTGGTAAAGCTAGTCATTGTTAAACAATCGGAACCATCATGGCAAATTACATTTTTGAGATGTGTATTTTAGTAGTATATCCAATGAATAACTTCTTGTGTGTATCAAACACACATTGAATACGAATCGTCCCCTTTGCGAAAGTTGCTTAATTTACAAACTAGATGCTCTTAAGGCTCTAGCCGTTGCATCGTGAATACTCATAGATTTATTATATAAAGCTAAAATATATTATATAGGTACATGAAAAACAATTTAAAAATGATACTCTTATCTTTAACATATACAAACATTAACCCATGTCAGTAAGTTTTGAAATTAAGCGTCTGTGTACTTCTGTGTATGGTATTTTGAAGTTATAAATTATGGAGAAATATGGTGCTGAAAGAAAGGATTTATTTATTATTTAACTGTAAATCAGATTGTCTAAATATTGATATAATTCATGATCATATATTCTAACGTTGTTTCTGAAACATTATTTCGTGATAAGTCATCTTCAAATCGATATTTCCATGTGACCGGTAATTTTCCTGTTCCGCCCATAAAATGTCACATGGGATGACTCACTTACTTATTCAGTCGGACAAAGTAAAATAGAAACATACTTTTAGTATATATTATAAGAGATGCGCCAAATATTAGTTTGCTATTCGGTATTAGGCGTATTCGATATCTTTTCACTATTCGTATTCGTCCGTATTAGACATCCGGTTTTTTGGTGCAGAATATAGTCGGTTCTAGTATTTCTATTTTCTACAGGACACAGTATAGAACATAAAGATAAAACTTCTCATCTAAGATTTATGTTATATTTTTGAGTCAAAGTAAGCCTATGACCAATGTGTTGAATAAAACTAATTAATAAAGCAATTAAGTGTAATTTTGACTTAGTCAACATTTATTTTGAAACTTTTATTAAATCAAAATTAATTTTTAAACTTATAATCATTTTATTTAACCTGACAAGGCCTTTTATTTAACCTTAACGCGGCAGAACAATGTAATTGTAAACCGAATAATTCAGCCGAATATCTGGTTCGGTAACCACTATTCGGCGCATCTCTAATTATTATGAATTAGTTACTTCGCCCGGGTATCGAACTGCCCCGTCTAACCGTCCCAGAATTTACTACTTCCCGATTGAAAGCAGCATTTTAATCTGACCATTCGCTGGGATTACGACCCACGTGGGTGTAATCCAAATGCGTTCACCTTATTACATAATTAATAATAAAGAAGTATGCAATGTTTCATAAATCAACTAGATTTTATATGATTAGATTAAAAGATTAGATTGATTCTCTTACTGTATCTTAAACGTAATTTTAAACGGATGAACAACGGATGAGGTTTTGTCGTACCACGAGATTACACAGACAAATCATTTTAATATGCCGTCGGTTATTCCTACGGACAATAATGAGTTATAACCGGTACAGTGTAATTTATAAGAGCACTTTTAAATATGTACAAGTTGAAATTACATCATCTGTTCATCATAAATATTGAAAAAAAAAACATCTTTGAGAAGAAACCATCGATAAGGCTGTTCTTTTCATTTTCGTCTTATATCTACGTAGTTATAAATAAATGTCTAAGAAATAATCTGTTTAAGAAATTTAGACAGATTTTATTTGTACATTCATTTTATTTTTTCTTTCTGCAATTTTTATTTTTCTATGTCCAATTAAGTATATAACACAATAAAAGAAAAATGTTTCTACAACTATTATTTAAATCAAAAGACAGTTTAAAATAACGTAAAGTAGTTAGGTACTTTATACGGGTAACTAAAGTGACATACCGCGCTAATATACACTATGACATAGGTAATCCTGCCGTGTAATCGAATCTGACCACTGATTAATTGGACGAATGGTACAACTCTATCGGATTTACATTCGATTTGGATATTATTCATAAGATAACGGATCTAGCACGTACGTAGGGATGTTGACTTGATGTCCATTGATTACTACATAGTACTACTTGTACAAATTAACATTACATTTCTAAGTCAATTCTATATCACTGAAAACGCAATTTCGTCTATTTTCAAAAACTGAGATTTACTACTCCAAGGAAACATACATATTTTTCGATAATTTATGATGGTGCTACTTTACACTGCCTCTGATGCACAGATTATCTTCACGGATATGATTTTACCAAAATTATAGGAACAATTCGAAATTTTCTACATTCAAGGGCAAATAGAATAGGCCCCCAGGTGTCAAGTTAATTAGTACGACTTATAAAGTGGATATGAGCGTCTATGAATCCCTAGGACTGCAACTAAGAAACCTCGCAACAAAATATGTACGAATCTACACTCTCATTTGAAACAATAAATATGAGCGTAGTTTTTTCAGTTTCTTTTATTGTTATAAAGTGTTATTTTATATGGCATATGATCACGATTGAAATATTTTTCGTTTGGTTTTTCTTTCAGTAATAATCAATTCTAACATTTACGCATAACCTGATTATTGGAAAAAGTCAAGTTTTCTTTTATTTAATTTTCATTTTTTGAGTGGAAATTTTAATAACACATCATTTTAGAGACATTGTAAGAAAGGATTCGAAACTCCCACAGAAATAATTTGTGGAAACCTCTTATAGTTCGTGGAGTAAAGTGAACAACAGATCATAGTTACTTACCTAGCTTAAGTTACAGAAATATGACCGAAGAATGTGGCCTTACGCGGGATCTTGGGTATTGGTAACAGATTAAGGGATATAACGGATATATATTTATTGTTATGGAATCCCTTATTCAGCTAAATATTACATAGTAGCATTCAGATGACGACATGCGGTAATATAGCTTGCTGAAGAATAGCTTTTATCAAACTTTGAATTAAATTTGAAACAAAAAAATATCAATAATAAATAAAAAAAATGTTTTTCTAAGTGTAATCCCTATAAGGGTACTAGACTAAAACGGGGTATATGTAAGTTGGTTAAAAATGGTTATTAACGTAAACAAAACTTTACAAATAGCCATTGTTTCTTTTGTGTAATGTAATTTTTGCACTGCACTAAGTATTAGTTAAAAATCATATTAATGTACAGAGACTTAGCAAAGGTTAACCTAGTACTAGGTTGTACAGGAGTATTATTTAATCCTAGAAGATAGTACATTTGCTTATTCATTATTCATTTATTAATAGTAAAATTTCAATTTTATCGTAAATTTACTCTGACGCTAAACCTTGTTTATGTGTGTAAGATATTTACAGATTTCTCTGATTAAAGAAGATATCTTATTATTCGAAAGCTTATGGACCTGAGACTACTTCATCAATCCTATTAGAACATAAAGAAATATGTTCTTATAGGCCAGAGGAACTCGAGAATATATTTTCGGTCACCCATTCTGTTACTAGCCGGGCAAAAGTTGCTTAACTCCCACATCCACTGTGCGATCGAGCTCATAACACGAGCTATATAGGTCATTTTCTTTATGAAGCTTTTGAACTAGTCACAACTAGGTATAATATTTATAGATATGTATAAAATTCAATTCGGCGCGCCAAATCCCCTGAGGGCGGAACAAAATGGGAATAGTATGAAAGTATAGATTGATCAGTTCGCCTTTTATTGGTCGCGATATTGATATTAACAATGGTTTCTAATGATTACATTTCGCTCAGATCCCTATTAGAAATTTTGATAAAAGGGAAAACTTATAATGTATTATCATCCGCTTAAAATTCATATATTTTTACCTCGAGATTCCTTTAGTATCAATCATATCAGAATATTTAAATACTATCACAATACTTTTGAATCGGTCATTTTATTTACATTCAAACGTCTTTTGACTGAAGAATGAGTGAAGAATTCACCAGCTCCAACAGAACCAATGCAATTTTATTATTTGCTACAAATAATTGACTTCATTAGACTATGGAATCACTCTCCGTTACCTTAAAAATAGCTTCGACCTTACATGACCTTAAGGAGCTGGATGGTGCAGCGGTCAGCGGGCTCGTTGGTCGAAACGGTTGTTACACGCAATGACCAATGGGTGTTCAGAAATTTATTATCTCAAGCGTGCTTCGAAAGGCACATTAAGCCGTTGGTCCATGCTGCATCTAAAGTCGTCAACACGTTTCGAACTGGGACCGCGTATGGCTCATTCTTCCTATTCGATTCCATCTATAAGAATAGTCTGAGCACCGGTTATGTATTGTTGCTGATGAAGATAAGCTTACAATTATAATATTTGATCAATTTTACAATCCCAATTTGCTGCTCGCTTATAAGTTATTACCTTAGAGTATTTTATTTTTAAATTCTAAATCTATTTCGCTGTTTTATAATGTTTATTCATTGTTCATTGAATGTTATTACTGAAGTAAAAATCCAGTTCTTAACCTAATGTTCGATAATATTTTTATTCTATTTCAATAAAAGTGAATTAGATATTTAAGGAAAGAAATATTATAAAATTGTTGCTATACTTAAAGTAATAACATTCATAAAACAATATATTGAAACAAAACGGAGTTCGGAGACTATGCAAAATTAACACTTTATTGTTTTTCTACCTTACAGATTTCATATTTAATTTTGTCTGCTAAAAATTAAATATAATCGATACATTGTCCGAATGCTAGTTAATTTCAGTTTCAATTCGTGATTTTGTTTCCATCTTAGGTTCGATTCCCGGGTTGTGCTATAAATAATTTTGATAACCTTGAAATTTAGATGATTTTAAAGGGAACACTTAGTGCTTTCATTTTACTTGAAGGACGGGTTCGATTCCCGTATAATTTAATGTATTAGTAATTAAATTTTTAACTTACAGATTATTATCATAGCATCTGTTATTTTAACTTCATTCTAAATGATTTTTGATATCATTTGAAACACACGTTTTTATATTTTTTTTTATCCGGTAGATTTTTATAGAAGCTATAGCAAATGCAGCTATCTTAATTTTTCCAGGCCACAGGTAGCTGCATTTACTGAACTTCTATTCAGTGCTGTATTTATGTTACAGGGTTCTAGTTCTAGTTCTAGTTCTACTTCTACTTCTACTTCTACTTCTACTCCTACTTCTTCATCTACCCCAGTCCTCCTGAGCTTCGTGGACCTTCGGTGCTGCTGACCGGAGCTGACGACGGGTCTACACCCTTCTCAGCCTCTGCCCGGTCAGTGACGCGGACTCCGCGAACTCATCACTAAATCCCCTAGCAAAACTTAAAGCTAAGTCCTCCCCTTGTAATTATAGAAACAAGAACCATAAAGAGTGAATATCTTACCTACCCCCTGAGAACAAAAATAAAGATTGTTAAACTTTATTTCTAGTTTTATTCCTTATACCTGAAGCCTGGGGGGTGCTTCTCACCCCTCATCCTCCATCTACAACAACCTAAACGCTTCATCTGGCACTCTGATATGGGACTCGAACCCACGAGCTTTCGCCATTGACCATGCGACTGCTCTAACCACTGAGCTACTCAGGATCTAAGAGAACTGATTTTCAAACACTTATTACTTTTTCGCTACTACAGAGCGTATTTTCATCAATGTTCAGGCAATCCACCCAAACAGTCGTAACATATATTTTACAAACATTTATCTTTCGATGAAAACGAAAATTTGTTCTGATAACTTTCGATAAAAATGAAAATTTGTTCTGATTATAAAGAATATAATCTAATTATAATCAGTGAAGATGAAAATTTGTTTTAATTATTAAGAATTAATTATTCACTTTGAATATTGAGAATTTCCATTGGTTGAATTCTGATTAATTGATATTACTTTAGAATAGTTTTGACGCTCTGTACTCCTTCCTCTGTTCCTGTTTATCTAATGGCAGGTACGCATATTGTTTTGGTCTTATTATCAATCAAAAATCGGAGAAATCTGTTATGAAAAATAAGCAACACAGGCTCAGACAATTTCTTAACAAAAAGTTTATACTGTCTGTAAATAGCTTCAAACTTTCCTGTTTGTAGATTCAAACAAAGAAGCTTACAGTGAAAATATATAATCTTTTTGCTTCAAACAGTCTATCACCTTTCCATTAAGAAAAACAAGATGCACTGTCACTGTCAACTATCACATCGACAAGTGACACAATGCCAACGTAAACATAAATGGAATTTATAAAAAAAATATACTTTCAACTCAAATAAAACAAAAGCAATCATGTTTGATGGGTATCGTTAATAAAGTGTAATCATCACAATGTCAAAATGTAACAAAGTGAAAAATCCATGCAAGATATGCTTAGGGCCTGTGACACAAAAAACTGGCTTACAATGTCAAGGAGCATGCGAGAGTTGGGTCCACTACTCGTGCTTGAATTACACTCCCGGCAGGATAAAAGACATCAAAGCAGGTATCATAAAAGTAACGTGCCCTTGTCCTGATTGTAAGACATCATTACCCAAAGAGTATAGAACAGATGAACCTTTCAGTTGTACCAATGTTCAGTGTCCCGCGAATAAGCCCCCTCAGTGCGTTAACGTTAAGTGTCCTAGAAATGCTGGCGCGGAAAAGATGACCCAGTCTGGCGGCTTCGGGGCGGCCGCGTGTCCTTTAGGCAAATGTGGGGGGAATGATTGTAAACAACATAGTACCCCTATGCTACCTAATATGGCCGACTCGAATCGACCTTGCAATCCTAATGCGCAAATGCCAATGCAAATGACGTCTTCTTCGGATACCTGTATCGATTTCAATAAATGCCCTGCTGGATGTTCAGATGGTAATGTTGCTGGGGATATGCGGAAAAACAATTCACCTGATTATTTTTCGAGTTCCGGATGTACTACGGGCAACAGCCCCATGGATAATAACTCTATGGGTAACTATCCATCAATGACTACAATGGAACAAATGTGTAACACAATAGGAATGTTGTCCAATCAAATTAATGACATGATGATGAAGATGCGTGATGCCACAAACCGGAGTAGTCCAACCAATAAGTCAAGTTGTCCAGACAAAGGTGGTAAAAAGAAACCTAAGCCATGTTATTGTCCCAATAACCCAGCGAAGAAATAGAATTAAATTATACATTTACATAAAGTTCAAGTGAGACAAGCTTTGGTCGTCGTAAACAAACTTTTTACAATTCTGTTGTCGTCTTTAACAAATTTACAATAACAAATGATTGCTGTCGACAATTAAGACTCTTTTTATTTAAATAGTTATTAAATGGCCCTAATTTTCATAATTATATCTCATTGTTTTTCTCATTATAAGAATTAAAATGTGATTTAAGAAGTCGTGACTACCAAGTGATGGCTATTCTAAATATATATATAGAAAGTGATATATTTTAATTAATGAAAATGTCTCGTTTATTTTATTTTTCTAAATGAAAAAAAGGTTACCTTTTTTAACTCGCTATATTGATAGAGGTGTAATATACTTATAACCTTGAGTTATCAATAAATCTCTCTGTCTGTCTATAGCATTGTAACTTCGAAACAGATGAATTTGTTTTGATCTTGCTTTTGGGGCATTTCTTAATTTAGATATCTAAATAAATGCAGTCAATAAACTTAATGAACTATAAATAGGTAATATATGAGAATTAATTTTATTTTTAATCACTTAAAATACAAACTTTACCTAGGTAATGATTACAATACTAAGGAATTATATATACCACTTGCTGGTCCACTGACAATATTCAAAGTATATACTAACTTACTTATTGATAAATATAAATAACTTATCGCAACTTCTGAGAACAACCGAAACAAATTGTTCACAGACCTCTTTGGGCAAGTTGTCATTGCTCGGCTTTGGTATTTTGTAACTCATTTTTATGTCTTAATCAGTAATCCCTAGCCAGTTGCTATTTCTTTTTTAAATTTAGATAAAATCACTTATTGAAGTTCACTTTTATGTCGCCTATGCTTATGGAATACGAAGTAACAGTTTAACTATACAAAATCAAATTTCAAAATGGAGTTCAGTGAAGATCATTGACATTTCAAATTGCAAACCATTGATAGAAAATACGAATTAATGATTTTGGGACATTGTAATTGCTCATTTCTTTAAGTGATTACGACTTAAGGTTGTCAATTGAGTTAGCGAATACGCCTGCTGATCTGCCTAGTCAAGGAAGGATGGGATACAAGTATTATTAACTTCTTAAGAAAGACACAACCATTTTAAAATTATTTCCCAATGTCCGATAGACTTGAAATTTTACATAGACATGTAAATCAGATAAATACAATTATATTTATACAATATTATACAGACAATAAATAAATATTATGGTGGCAGTAAGCTGATATGATGATGAACTCGGAAGGTGGTCATAGGAACTTAATGATGAAATTACGTAACTGTATCGTGTTTGGGCTCGTTAGATCCGTCTTTATGTAATTTTTTTACTGGATTAGACCGAGGTCTGGTGATGATGGAGCTGGAAGATGGTCATAGGAACTTAGCAATGAATAACGCAACTGCATCGTGTTTGGGCTATTTAGATCCGTCTTTATAAGAACAAAAACATATTGAGACAAAAATAATTTTTTTTAAACAAGCTTTTATTTGTGCGCACTTAAACGTAAGTAAATAAATTCTAAACATTTGAAATACTTCTTTTAAAAAAATTCTCTAATAGTAATTTACTTGAAAAATTTGTAGCGCGTAAAAAATATTTGTATTTCCACGTCTCCGGTTTCATTAACGCTACAAGTTTTTCAAGTCATTAACGTTAGAGAAAATTTTGATTATAAATACTTTAAATGTTAAAATTTATTTATTTACGTTTTAGAGCGCACAAATAGAAGCTTGTTATTTAAAAAATTAAGATATAAACACAATACACTTCTTTTTTGGGCAATCGTATAAAAGTATCTCGGTTTTGTATCAAACGTTGACTACAAGAACTAAATAGGTATAAAACCGAATGCAATATTTACAAAAACCAAATGTGTTGAGCAGATCCATTTGACCCGTATTGATCTCATGACCGGAGACAGGGTCCAGTCACGTACTGTCTTTATTACCCAGATGCTACATAGAAACATTATACTAACTATAAGATACAAAATGTCTTCTATGCAAGTTAAATCGCAAGGACTACCCAATTTGTGTAAGTTAGGTACTCACGTAACTCACGTAACAGGTAGCAAATCGCTGATATAGTGCTTAAGCAACTGTCGCAAGAGTCGGTAATGGAATGGGTGACCGAAAATTGTTGTCTCGAGCTACTCCGTTCTTCGAAAGGCAAGTCAGACCGTTGGTTCCAGCTGAATTTACAGTCATTATTACCCTCAAATCCGCATTGGGTCAGCGTGGCGAATAATGGTTCATTCTCCTTAACCATCCATATCGCTCACTGAATAGCACAGTGGCACAACTCAAAAACCATTATTTCGAGAAAACGCTACAACATTGCGGTGGCATCCCATAGATAATTTAAAGAAAAAATTAAAAACTTAACAGTAATAATATAATACAAACGATTTAACTGTTATGCTAAAAATTTTGATTTTCAAAATTATAAATATATTAAATTTTAATAACTTCGAAGAGCGTTTCTCGAAATTATAGTTTTTGAGTTGTGCCACTGTACTATTCAGTGAGCGATATACCCTGCAGTGGGTAAAAGGGGTCGTTTTAACCTTGAACCATAAGACATCGTACTCAAAATCGACATTACTTTTATTATTCCATTAGATTAATTCCGAAGATTACCTCCACAAACAAACAAACAAAATTGTACTTCAGCATGTTTTTTGTATCTTAAGAGGTTTCAATTAGTTAAAAAAAACGACGTCCAAACTTTGTAATAAAAAATAATACACCTCTTAAGTTTACAATCTGTTGCATTTCCATTACAGTATTTTTATAGGGAAAATTGATGTATATCTATGAATCGTAACTATATCACAATCGAGCTCATGGAAAAAGAATACTTATATTCTCCGGATTTATTCCGTACAGTAAAACTCGGCGAGCAATAAGGAATTATTAAAAAAAAATTAGTATCCGAAATCAAACTAGATGTCGCTACGATACGTTCTTGATTTCTCCATGACAACCTTTCCAGTTTTCTTTCAAGTTTAAAAGTAAATTAGTTTTCAAAACTCAATAAACAACTCATATTCTATTCGTACTTTTTGTATTTGTATTGATATCAAAAATTTCGAACTTTTCAAATTTCAGTTTTTTAATATGTTAGGTTAAAGGAACGGAAATGACTGTCTTAAGTCCATTCGTTTCCTGAAAAAATCAACTTTTGCTAGAGTCGCCATCTTGTGGAGGTGTTTTTTTAGTGCTTTCGTTTTTTTTAAATACTTCTTCATTGAAAAGTCGCCTACTCGACTACGGCGCAATTTAAAATTGTCAAAGATTCAGTTACTTTTGATAAAGTAACTAAAAATAACAAAGATTTTTAGAAGTAAAATTCGCTATTTTGCATTAAAATAGTATAAGAGATTGTCAGTAGGTAATTTTATAAAAATAAAAAGTTATCAATATTATTGCTGGACTCGATGTAGATATACAATTTGCTTCACCAGCTTCAGCTTCTTTAGTGACGTACCTACATAGAAGTATTTAAATATTGGTGGTTATGTAACCCAATTATAGAGTAAATAATCAAAGTTCTCCTGAACGCTTAATTAACCTGTATGAATAATAGGCGTATTTCATCTTCTGATAAGTTCCACACTATATCGAGAGTACAACAGCCCGTAGATGTCGTGTAATAGGGGCAAACTCGAGGCTAACTTTGATTGCCTATCCGAGTTACACAATGCGACCGCATTTGGATTGCTATCGCCAATATGATCGGCCATATTCACCTTAGCTTTGGATATAGCGGTAAACTTCTTGTTACAAACTTTTTGTATATTTATCTAATCTTGCAATTTAATTTCAAGGTTTAAACCTTATTTCAAGGTGTTACCATCTCTTAATTTTCTAATTTCGATTCCCGGTAATGTCAATGTAGAAAATGAACTTTGCTATGTTGCCTCGGATCTGGGTGTTGTGTTTGTTATCTTCATTGTTTCAGATTTACATAAGTAAAAGGGCTTTAGCAACTTAATTTGTGGTATTTAACATTTGAATTATTTATTTGAGGTATTGAAGTTCGACCTCTTTTTTTTATATTTTGACGCTGAGAAATGCGTAACGCATACCCGCTTCGTCCTGCGCGGGCTCCACGGGTGATGAGGGACTCCTCCTGTGGCCCTACCCCCAAAGGGCTAGACGAGAAACAGGAGTTTACCCACTAAAACTCAGCGATGTCCCTCGCATGGAAGGCGATGCGCGGGATCGGCCCGAAGGCCATACACCGCGCCGAATTGAAGTTCGACCTATGGTAACAAAAAAAGATTGTTTGTCCTAACTCAACGCAAATTCTAAAGGTGTGGTTCATTTTATAAGGTTTTGTAAACCCTAACTCTCATATTATAGTAGTAAGACGCTCTGCCTACGAAGAAAATCTACGCTTTTGGTCTGCAATGTGAAACTTAAGCAACTTCCGCAAAGGTCGGTCATAGGGTGGGTAAACAATTTTATATCTCGAACACCTGCATGCTTTGGAAGGCATATCAAAACGATGACCTCGTCTGCAGCTGCAATCATTAACACCACTATAAGTGCATCGTCCAACTCTTCAGAAAACTTGTATAACAAACTATTATTGCAACAAGCTTATATTGCTTGCTCCTCTCTATTGATATTTTAGTAAGAGTTCCTTATCGGTAATTATCAAGATATATGAATTTACACAAAAATTAATGATGGCCAGTTTCTTCTTCACTCTTAATAATAGCTTACAAAGCGTTACTCGCACTGGGTACGGTTTTATACAAATGATCCCAGATAATGAAACAAATTTTTATAAAAATTCAATGTATTTTAAGATATAACCTTATGTTATAGGTAATACTAGTCTAAATTAACCTTAAGTGCATATTAACTCGTAGTATGCAGCGAGATCAAAGAATTGTGACATTATTTTCTATTGTTTACAATTAATGTATCGAGTATTTTTTTATTGTATTCCCTAATAAATTATGTAACAATTCATCTATTTTAAAGTATGATTAATGTTATCTAGCATTCAGAGTGAACATATTAATTTTATAACTTAGTATCTATCCTCAATCTATAATTTCCGTTGTCTTTTTTTCTATTTGTCTTTTCCTAAGGCAGGTGAAAAAAAAATACAGTAAACTACCAAAGTCTTATGTAAACAAGTAAAAGTATTTGATATGTATCGCTGACGACGATGACAACGACGTCATCGTTTAATTTACATAAAAATATAATTAATTGTCTGTTTTTTTGCGTTCACTACAAACAGAATATAACAACAAATAAGTCAGTCTTATATTAATAACTAAACAAAAGTCACCCTTCACGGAATGTCTGTATTTTTTTAATCATCTCTTAAAAAAGTCTTCTTCCTAAAGCGACCAACCGTATTAGCAAACAACATTAGACATGCCATAGACAAGCTTCCCATAAAAATACCAAGCTCCCATATGCAGGGCAGGTTTCACGTCTGCCGCGCGTGTGACCCGATACATATTCACACACTGGAGGTAGCTAACTGTCATGTGATTAGCAACCAAAAGTAATTTAAAATACAGCAATTTTCCTAAACTGTAGGTACAGCAATTAATGCGTAATTTTTCTTGAAAGCATTTAGGTTTATTGTCGTTCTTTTTATATAATATTTATTGAATATAACTAAATGTTTTCAACAACTTAATCTAATTCAATTCCATTGGTGTACTTATTAGATTCTTCATAATCTGCAAAGTAAATGCCATTGTTTTTCGTTATTAGTGCCTACTTTGTGGGTAACTTTACATAAATGGGCTTATGGGACGAAGGAATATATTCATAACAGCCAATGTTGTCGTACGGAATATTAAAATTTCGTGAATATATCATATCGTGTTGATTATTTTCATCTGTGGTCAATATTTTCTTTGAAAACTTCTTTTCAAAGTCCAACCCACTGAAATAGTAAGCTAAAGATCCTTTATTTGGATCCATATTTCCAATAAAAAATATACATTTTCTAGCACCTATATACTGGGAAATTAGTTTAAGTATTGCCTGTTTATAATAGTCGTCATTCGAATTTCCTTTGTCACCAATTACAATATATAAAAACTTTTCATAAAGCAGTAACGTCAAATAGCTTTTGTTTGCATCATCTGATATTGAACTAACTATATCCACAGATTTATTAGCATCTTTGTAACAAATAATTCCTCCGCCTGATCTCAAGGTCATCTTATTGTTAGATCGAAATATTACCTCGAAATTTGGTATCCTAATCTCATCTGAATTAATGGTATTTGTGTCTGTAAATATCAATAGTGACCCATTACTATACCACTTATCAGTAGTAATAAACTGATAATGCTCATTAAAAGTATGGCCTGTATTTAAAAAAATTATAACATCGCCAATTTTATCTTCAAATGTTTCATATGCTAGTTTCAGTTTTCTTTCAGTTCGCAGTCTATTCAATTCGTTTTCTGTACGAACAAATTTTTCGCTTTTTACAGAAGCAAAATTAAAGTTTCCGTAGATGTACAAGTCTTCAAGCCGTTTAACACGAGTTAATGCAACATATTGCAAGCTCTTATCAAATCTTAATCTGTCTTTCCGATTGTCGGTGATATGTATACATACGCCGTCATGAAATGTTTGTCCTTGACTCTTATGCACTGTTATTGCTTCGGCTGCTTTCAAAGGAAACATATTACGAAATGTTCGAGCAACTTTTGGATCAGATTTTAATTTAACAACAATACTTGATTGGTGAATAGGGACACAACGTTCAAAACCGGGCTTACTATGTTTTTTGAAATATTTCGATCTGATTTTCTTACCAATTTCATTAGAATGGAATTCCATCCAAATTACATTTACATCGCCGTCTGTATTATAATCGAAACCTTTTACAATTCCAGTTGTACCGTTTGCCAAACTATCTCCTACATCCATATTTTTTGTAATCATATATCGTATACCTACCTTTACTCGCAGATTACCCGGGACCCAATCCTCATTATCCTCAATAGCGTTTACAATTTCTTCTTCTCCATTTGATTTGTTTATTTTTTCGATATTGAACTTATCTACAGCAGTATTTAGATAAAACAAATGAATAACTGAATCTGAAATTTGATCGATATTTTCTATTTCTCGTGATCTCAATAACTCAATATCCTCGTCTGTCATTTTAGAATCTCTAAAATTATTTAGGGCATTAATAAATTTTTCATCTTGTTGTCTTATAATCTTATTTAATTCATAAAATTCACAACACGTCCATAATTGTGAATTTGGATAAATAGGTTTTTCGCCCACTGGATCAATTTGATATAAGTCACCAACTAATAAAACAAATCTATCGCCATACAAATTGTCATTATCAAATATTAACTGTAAGCGTATATTTACCGAATCCAATAATCTTTTACCGACCATAGATATTTCATCACATATGAAAAATATACAATTTGCTAACAATTCTTTTTTAGATTCAAGACGTTTTTTACCAATTCCTCTTGTATTGTAAATGGGTATTGAAAACATGTGATTCAATGTTACACCATCAATATTAGAAGCAGCTTTCCCGGTGAATGCACATTTTAATACCTTTATTTTTTCTGGTGTATCTGACGTTTTATTTTCTTCCCATGTTATTAATTTCTCTATAAAATCAATAATAGTACTTTTTCCAGTGCCTGCTGGGCCTTGCAGTATAATTTTTGGATTATCTTCATAAATTTCACCAAATTCATTCTGCACAATTCTTTTTTTATTATTTTTGTACATAAAATAAACATGCATCACAATGTTACGTTGGTCATCAGTCAATATCTCGAAAATTTCTTTGATTTTATGCAAATCAATAACTAAGTTATCACATTCAATCGAATCGTCCAATGCATCTAAAAATAAAAAATATTTAAAACATTAAAACTTGATGAAATATCATAACACTAATGATAATTATTCTATGCATGAATATACATTCATCGGTGACGGTGCCAGCAATGACATGTCACTGAAACTGACTAGTGCAAATAAATTAATAAATAACTAGCTGTTTTCCCGTGACTTCACCCACGTCAATTATAGTGTATTTTACCCGCTTATGATGTAGCTTCCAGTCGATAAAATATTTTTTATTAAATCGAGCCAATATTTTGAGCCCACTCAATGCAAACCACTAATCAAAATTTTATTTTTTATAATATTAGTAATGTGGAAGAGTTATTGCATTTATCTACATATAATGTAATAACTTAAAATATACAAACATTTTCACTTAAGGATTGACTAAATACATGACATAAGTTAATGTCAGAGAGCGAAATCGCGGAAAAGCAACTAGTTTATAATATTTATCTGTACCTGATGCCGACTCGGAGTTTTCTTTGAATAATTTGAATAAGTAGGGTTTGCCTTCATGGTCCTTTAAAACTATCTGTAAATATAATAAAACAGTATTTTCCAAACGCAATCAATCTATAGTAATAACATACGATAAAACAGGATTTTTAATTTTTCAACGACTCTTGAAAATAGACGATACATTAAAACCTGCGTCTATTGTCGAGTATAAGTTATAACTTGAGTAAATTTGCTTACTTAAGCAAATAGTTTCAACAAATAAATAAGAATTTGAATGAAAAAAGAACTGTTAATGGTAATAATACCACTATAGTTAGCTTTGAAACTCTCGTCTATTGGTTAAAAATATCTACTTATTATGCCTTTTCACAAGTAATTACTTCACAAGTATCTACTAAAGATACGAGTGTTGATGTTATAATACCTACATTCTATTTTGTTATGCCGGCGCATGCAGGAAACAGCTTTTGATAACTCTATTCAAACATAATGTTTGTTATGATACGTTAGCGTCCTATCAGTGAGGAAGAAATCTAATTTATTACCAACTATAGTACTCGTATTTAGCACAATAAACAGCCGGCCAAGAGAAAGACGGGCTCGCGCGCAGAGAGTTGCGCGTTTTACAAAATTATATATTAAAAAACCTTACACTAAGTTTCTAGAGTCTGTCTTATAAAAGTTAATAGCGGTAAAAGGCGTCAAAATAATACAGCTTACCGTCTGTATTTGATCCAATGGCGGAAATGATGGCGGGACATTTATATTTAACTGTTTTTTTCGACTGTTATAAGTGGTGATTTCATTTAATTTAGGCATTATCCTGAAATTAAAATATCGTCCTTATTAAAATTGAAATATGCGAGGCCTATAGGTGATTCAAGTACAGAAGCAACATCTAGGATATTCTTATAATAATATTCAAATATGATTTAAATTTTCTTGAATTTTTTTGCTATGAGATTCGTCATCTTAGCGTTGTTATGGCAATTCTTAGTTTCATCTTACAACTTTGACATGTAATTTAATAACGACAAACGAATGATGTGAAATTATGACTATGCATTTGACGACATGTTACTAACTTAATCATTTATTCCAAACTAACTTTCCGCCAGCGGCTTCGGCCGCGTAGTCTTGTATTATATACAAAAACCTTCCTTTTGAATCACTCTATCAATGAAAAAACGCATCAAAACCGTTGCGTAGTTTTAAAGATTTTAGCATACATAAGGATATAGGGAACAGAGAAAGCGACTTTGTTTTATACTATGTAGTGATTAGTCAAGCAAAAAACGTTTCAATTGTGTTTTGCGTTTAGAGTATTGGGCGCGTTAAGGATTAGAATGGAGATTTATAGTTCTTGATAGTTACCGCTAGGGGCGCTGTGCCGGTTTCCATACTAAAATCTTAACGCCCTTACGATCGAAAGAAAACTTAAAAAAGAAAACTTACACTAAGCCCTTCGATTAACTGTTGCTACAGTGAACGAGGGTCGCGCCCGAAGTTCCAAGCTGTTTTTAGTACATCTCTGCAATTTAGAAATAACCGTAGTAATCATGTCAAAAAGATTTAAAATTGAAGAGCTTTTTCAGAATCAGACTTTCGAGAACAGACGTAGTAATTTTAACGGACTAAATGCTACTTACTTTTAACTATAATATTCCGTAACACAAAACAACAACAACAAACAAATCCACAACATTAATTTGTTGATAAAAAACACGCGTGAGTTGCTCCACAACAAACTAGTGAGTTAGTGACGCAGTCACTTGTGGTAGAGTTTTCCAAAACGATTATAATACAGTCAGTAGACTAAATGCTAAAAAAATAAATAATATTAACGCGCTATGTACGTAGACATTATTTATTAATATTTGATTCTAATATATGTGAAATAAAAGTAAATGAATTATGTGTATTTTTTATCTACACGTAATAAAAATATATTTATTAACATTATCATCTTTATTATAAACACGTACTTATAGATAGATAGATAACACTTTATTGTTAACACCAAATACAAGACATACATAGAACAAAAATCAATATTATTATGCTATGTGTCACAATCGACGGTCATATCACTATACTGCGATATTAATGTACGAGAGTGTATAATAATCTTATGATTACAATAGATATTAAATGAAAATACATTAATATAAATCATCTGATGTCAACCCTCAATTTGATATGCGTTCATCGCTTGAGACATCGATAGATCGCAGTGATATACAGTTTGATGAGAATGTAATATTGCAACACTTAAAACATCGTAATATACATAAAAGAGCCGGAGCTGATGACATACATCCTTTTTTCGTGTCTCAGTGTGCACATCAATTAGTAAAACCTTTAACAATGGTATTCCGCAAATCAATTTGTACCAGTGAGTTTCCTAGCCTCTGGATATGAGCATTGGTGACACTTTTTCCCAAAAACCACAAAAAACCTGATTACGGAATATCCTCATATCTCTGAATTATGTGTTTTAGGGAAACTCTTGGAAAAAATTGTTTCACATCAGTTATCGTATTTTATCCATCATCATTGATTCCCTATGCGGCATGATTTTGTTAACTTCGCAGCATTGACACCAATTTGATAACATTTAAGGAATCTGTTCTTCAGGCTATGGATCAGGGTAAACAGATGCTGTGTACACCGACTTCTCAAAGGCGTTTGATAAAATTTCTCATAACTTATTTTTACAAAAGCTTTAAACCATCGGTGTGCACGGTAATTTGCTTAGATGGCTCGATTCTTACATTCGCAATCGTAGTCAAGCTATTTGCGTAACGGATTATTGTTTCGCCTTTTTGCCTATTCCATCTAAAGTTCCACAGGGCTCCCATTTTGGGCCTGTCATCTTTTGCATTTACAAAATGACAATAACGAAGCCTTGACTAACTGTTGTCACCTACAATACGCAGACAACATAAAAATATATAAAGACTTGACTGTCGTGTATTACAGAACGATATGGACTCTTTAACTAAATATTGCAGAGATAATCAATTATTCCTTAATACTGACAAGTACCGTATCATTACTTTTTCAAAAAACTTTCAACAATTACATATCCTTATAAGATTAACGACATGGAATTGATGCAAGTCGATAGTATTAGAGTGACAGTAAATTATATTTTAAAGCACATTACGATCAAACAGTTAAAAGGGCATTTCGTCGTGAAATCAGGTTTACTTATTGTGAAAATTATAACAGCAGTTTATATCTTAGTGAACTATAACAAGTAACAACAAAACTTAATAAAAACAACAAAAACTTTTTAAAAAATGTGTGATCTCAACACAACCCAACTTAATCAGTATACTCATCAACCTATGGTACTGATTATCGAATTCAATTACTTACATCACCAAAATGGCAGCCAGGCGCAATAGCAATTTGCGGGGATTATACTCTGAAATGAGATTCGAACTCACGACCTTTCACAATCCAGATGATTAAGGTACTTTCGCTACTACACTGCCGTATATTCATCAACGTTTAGGCAATTCGTCTCGTCAGGCAAAACTTTGTATAAAAATCTATAAACACTGTTAATCTGTATTACAGACCGAAAATCTGTATAATTACGGAGAAATCTGTATATATGGGAACACTGCTGGCCGCTTAGCTGAGGGCGCTTATAATTGTTGAGCGTTAACATGCTAAAACATACTTAGCAGCGTTAAGCGCTAAGTACGATTAGCTTGTTCAATCAACACGCTAAGCGTTAATTTAACCACCTCTCTACTAGAGCATACGTATATCACATGTAACTCGCTGTCCAGCATTAATGAGTCATCATCACAAATTCTGTGAACACAATATAACCGAATTGCGAATGATCGAGACCATCGTCACCCATCCTATTCTGTCGTATATATTTTGATAGTGTAGAGTATTGGAGGGAATATTGGTTAGTATAATCCTGATTTATTCATAAATTATAAAGTGCAAAAGCGCCCGCGAAATTGGTACATTTTAAAACGAACTAAATGCTTTTTTTCAAATTCATGAATACTATAGAAGCACTAGAACATGTAACAAATCAGTTGAGTTTATTATTTTTGAGCTAGAGACCAACTTCCAATATATTAGTCCAATTTTTATTTTTTATTTTAGTCCCACTAGTTTCCAATTTCAAAGTCAAAAGTTACTGCAAACTAAATGTAGTGCAAACAGTTAGAACTTTAAACACTTTGTAGCAATTTTGATGTTTACAAAACAGCATTTTATTAAAACACAAAAACATGCATTGCCGTCGAACATTATAACCTCTTCCTTTTGGATTTTGCAGTCGGCTAATTATAGGAACAAAACTATTCAATTGATATAAGTATTTAAAATTACAAGTTGATAGATTCCAATAGTTTTACTCCAAAAATCTATACAAATATTATAAAGCTGAAGAGTTTGTTTGTTTGTTTGAACGCGCTAATCTCAGGAACTACTGGTCCGAATTAAAAAAATATTTTTGTTTTGAATAGACCATTTATCGAGAAAGGCTTTAGGCTATATAACATCAAGCTGCAACTATAAGGATCGAAGAAATAATGGAAAACGCGGACGAAGTCGCTGGCGGCCACTAGTATTAAATATAATATAATATGATCAAAAGTCTAAGTGACAGTGACATCTAAATAATTTTCCATCTTCTTCTTTTATTAATGACTTATCTGCGCATTTCGTACAATTCTGTCAATGTCAAATGAATAAATAAATTTTTACATGAAAATGAAATGAATGAATGATGGCGATGATGTAAAAACTTGTTCATCTAAATAATAATTAGAGATATCCGTAATGTATTCGACAAAAAGTAATACTCGTGATAGTCGATCCATTTGCCGATGGAATGAAAATAGTTTTTGTGCCGTCAAATTGTTTATTTTCAAAAGGAAAAGCGGTTTCTCAGAAACTCGGAGCCGCTCATCAGAATATTAACAGTAATAATTAACAACCAAGGGGCAACAAAGTTTCCAATGGTATTAGCACTGAAGTAAACAATAACTTTAACTATGGACAATGTTTCACGAAATAAGTCCCGCATTGTAATCACGTACTGTTTGTCACGTATACAACAGTGGGTAATTGGATATTCGCCGTTGTTAATAATTCTATTCGAATAACAGTTAACTTAGAAAGCCTTGGGGATAAGATTATCAACTTGTTAATGTATGCATTATTGATATTAAACAATATATAAGTAATAAATAAAGGATCCGTATTAGCGAGAAATGTGAAGTTATTTTGGGAATTTATAATATGACCAGAGGTCACCATATCGACGATATTTAATCATAAAAAATTAACCTTAACAAGTCACACACATGGCCATTCTTTTCCCTTAGATGGGTAGATAGAATATTCTTAGAGACGTACAATTTGCGGCCTTTTAACTAAAAGTGATCTCTTCCAGGCAACCTTGTCACCATCATCATCATCATCATCATCACCAGCCCTTTTGCGTCCCCACTGCAGGGGCTCAGGCCTTCCTTATGGATGGTTAAGGAGGATGGGCCATGACCCTCCACGCTGGCCCAATGCGGATTGGAGTGTATTAACGACTGCAAATGCAGCCGGGACCAACGGCTTAACGTGCCTTCCGAAGCACTATGCCATTACTATGGCAACCATGGAATGGAGTTAAATATAAAAGACCTAACGATGGGGTAGTGAATTGTTTACTTAATTATGATTTAATTTTTATAATAGACCTGCATATACTATAATATAATAACTATTATCGTATAAAATATAATACATATATAAACATATAATGCCTATATACATACTTTCATGGACAGGTAGAGTGCTCTCTGACTAGTTTCCTAAATATATTAAGAGAATTAGCTTTTCTAATCGACAAAGGTAGCGCATTCCATGGGCATACAGCATGGACGGTAAAAGATTTATCATAGTACTAAGTGGAATACATGGGCATTTCCAGCCGCAGGTTTTCTGATGATCCCAAGAAGTGGGATTGGGATTCTTTGATGAATTTGAAACTATCTTTGAAATAAGAAGGTTTAGTGGGATTAAAAAGTATACTAAATATTATATTTAAAATATGTGCATTCCGGCAAAATCGAATAGGCAGAAATTCGGAAGTGTGATCATATTTGCGTAGTCCAAATATAAAATTTATGCAAACATATTGAAGGCACTCAAGCTTGTTCAGTTGCATTTCTGTAAGGTCAATTGATAGCTTACGTCGGCGTAATCTAGAAACGCAATTATACTGGCAGTAGACAAGAAATTGCGAAGCCTTCTTAAAGTAAAGTACACTAGATTTATTGTACATAGTGATGGCATTAGACAATGAGTCAAACTGTGCACATCGAGCCCATACGGGAAAACGTCGAGTTCGAGATACATTGTCCAAGTTGCCTTAGTGCATTGGCAAGGCAACTTAGGTATAACCTTTGTAAAAACCTTAGAAATAATAAAATAATTAACCTTTGTGCATGATAGTTTGTAAAGTCATTTATCGAGCTTAAAACCTAAAGTTATTTTTAAAATTAAAATCTGTGATTAGTTTTTAAGTCAAATGACACGACACCCAGAACGGTCTCATAAGCCATCTAAAATAAACCACAACTTAACAAATTGCTCTTGTCAATCCAGATCTTCTATCAGCATCAGTAGCCAGTTGCTAATTAATGTCGGAGTTAGGAACGACAGACTATCGGGTTCCCTTATTGATGAACCTATTAAATGGTACAGTGCGACGGACGTTTTTCTTAGGATATTCTCTAGTTCATTAACAACGGCAAATAGACGTTGACACGTGGGTAATGTCGACCAGTTATTTTGTTCCTTGTCGTCGAAACTTATGAAGGGTTATGAGAACATATAAATAAAAAAACTGCCATGTGCGAGTCGGACTCGCGCATAAAGGATCCCGTAGCAGTACCGAATCTATAAAAACGCATTAGTCACGGTATTGTATGGAAGCCCGGTAAACATTTATTTTATTATGTTTTTTAGAACATCACTTAGAGATAAATTCAAAGAAATTGGGATATTAACAGTGGTCTCCCAAACAATTGTATACTTTTAGTTAGAAACAATATTAACAATTACATTAAGCATAGTCATGTACACAATTGGATTACTAGAAACAAAGATAAACTTGTTTTGCCGTCATGCAGGCTAAAGAAGGTTCTATCGTCATTTATGGGTTAAGGTATACTACTATAATAAAATTCCTATGGAAATTTTAAATTTACCATTGCCTAAGTTTAATACCTATATTAAGAATTGTTTACTTAGAAAAAGATATTATACTGTTAATGAATATTTAAACGACCAAACTGCTTTGTGTTAAATATAGCTCATTTTTCATATATATTTGCTAGACATGTGATTCGATTGACGAAAATACTGTTTTACTTTTATATTTTCTAAGATTGTAATGGAAAGTGACTTCATATTTTAATGAAGTCACTGTTAATCTTGACGCTCTGTAGGTATGAAATAAAACAGGGAGAAAAAAGCAGCCCTTGCCGAGTTTCTTGCCGGTTGTTCTCGGTACAAGGTCTCCCGCCGTAGATTAACGAACCGATGGCGTAGCTCTTGACTTTCACAAGTGCTTGTAACAGCCTAGACTGGATAAATAATTTTGATTTTGATTTTTGATTTTAGTATTTATTATAAAAGCAGTGATAGAAAAACATCATCTGTGTAAATTTCAACTATGTAACTAATACAGTTTATGATATACAGCTTGAAGACAGACGGACGGACGGACAGCTGAATCTTAGTTGTAAAACTCTTTGGGTATGGAACTCTAAAATCACATTTTCGATTAGGAAAATATTTAAATTAATTTATTCAAATTGAGAAACTTACGAGTATTATTAAGATTAAAAACATTTATTTAAAATAACTACATCATAATGTCTAAAAACCAGTATAATATTGGATGTTTGGATATTTAAAAGGAATTACGTTGACTTTGTTTGTTTTTTTTTTATGTTAATATATTATTATTTACCGTTGGTGCGTCCGTTGAATGCATGCGCTCTCTAGATGGTATATTCTATAATTAATTTATTTTTAACATAAATATTTCTTAAACATAAATCTACATCCTACCATTACTATGTTATCTCTCCTGCCCTCCCCATTTACACTAAAAAAGCAATTTCAATAGAGTTTCCAGCGACATCGCCCATTCGAGCACTTTCAGATTCACTAAATTAATTATAAAGAGTCCCCCTACGAAGCAAACTTTTTCCATTCCCTGGATATTTTCAAATTATCTTTAGTGTTGTGTATAATGTTTGTCGATAATTAAATAAATGATTAAATAAAAAAGATAACGATGTCGATACATTCTCTAAACCGGGTGCTTTTATTACCTCCATAATATCATAAACGTAAGTCGACTGTATTCATCGCAAACTGCATCAGTGAGATTGAATTATTATCGCACTCCCAAAATGCTGCATCGTAGGGCTGTGTTGATGTTATGAAACATTTTCGCTAAGTATATTTATTTTGATTATAATTTTTTATGTTGATTACTGTTGCAACATATAATTGAGACTTCACTCCAAAATATAAATAGTAATGTCATCTCATCATCAACTTATGTGAATGACTTATTGGCTATACAATAAAATAAAATCGCACGTTGAGAATGACAATGTGACTAACCAAATACGACGTATTTTTTACTTTTGGTAACATTTTTCTTTGTTAAGTATAAACTTTAAAATACAAAGATCCCTGTAAACGTAGCTTGCTTAGAAACTGCTAGGTGGCGTAGTGACGAAACGTTGTTTAGAGGGGCTGATTACAAATTCTTGAACTTTAAACGCTCGTTACTCAAAATCGCATTTTTGCATTGTGTCACTATCGTTCTCAACGTACGAAATAAACGTATATAACTCTACCTGTCATAGAAAATTCACGCTTATTAATATAAAGAAATAAGAATTTGAAAGTATTTAAATTTAATATAGGTTATGTAGATGGATTGGTGTGCACTGTACATTGTATTACATATTAATTTTTTTCAAAATTATTATCTCCTCCAGCTTTCACAGCTATGCTATTTTATAATAAAATCAACATAGAAATCAACGTTGAGTACAGCACAGTCAAAACCTTCATTACCTTTTTAATGTCTTTTTTATTTGATTCAACTTTTATGCTGTGACAACGCAACAAAGTTTGACATTAAATTTGGGCTACAAATCGAAGTTATTTCGAAAGTTATCTTTTACAAATTACATGAGTTAATTGTTCGACTTCATACCACAGAGTAAGTAATAAACTACTATTTTACTTCATATTAATATGAACTGACTTGACTGTATAATGAACTGAAGAGCTAAGTCCCAGGTGGTTTAAAAAAGTTCAAATTATTTTAAAGAACATTAAAAAACTTATTTCGAGATTCAAAGGGTTATGTTCGATATTTTGGAAAATTTAAAGATGTTTATGAGTGGAGTGATCCAGAACCCTTGCTCATCGGTTTACTTAGAAAACAATACAGTTACTTATTTTCTCTTACAAAAATGCCTTCTTTCAATAACTTGAAATCATAAAATATAGAAAAAAGAATTATTTTACTGATTAGAAAGGGTATCGATAGATATTAAAGCACAACACTAACGAAAGTCGCAGACGTTGCGACATAAATTAACGGACTTTGAATACGTTACAATAGCATCACATCGATAAAAGCCTTATCTTCTTTTAAAACTACATTTACATTTAAAATGTTATTTATACATTAAATATCACTTTAAATATTTTTTAAAATAATAAATATTAGATAATATCGTATAAAAATATATCGATCTTTAAAAGAAATAAAACGCTTATTACCTTCTGAAGTAGGTTTTATTTGTTCTATGTGTTGCGTTACTCGTCATCGAGTTGGAGGTTATATTTACTCCAGAACAGCACTGCATATACCAAGTTACGTAGCTAATATCCGTTATAAATGAATGAATGAACGAATGACTCTTTATTGTACACACCATAAAGTGACCATAAGTAAATGAACAAAACATAATAATGTAACAGACAGTACAATTGGCGGGCTTATTGCTAAAAAGCAAGCCGTTATGTATTTAAAACAACAATGGTATCACAACACCCAGACCCAAGACAAAATACTAGAGGTTATCTTCTAAATTAAATTGACCTGAAATTGAACCTCAGAGATGATGACACATTGAGACCGGCTTGAGAGCCGCTTAGCTATAGAGGAACAGAGGGGTCATAGGTAAACGACGCTACACAAATCACAGCGCTTGAGACGACGTTTAGTCAAAAAACTGTCCATATCTATCTTATTTAAATAATTAGGTACTCGCATATGATTATTGTATAAATGCTGCATAATTCACTTAGTTAGAAATTGAATAACATATTTCCAATGTTCCCTGTAAAAAGGTTAAATTTTATGGGTAACCTTGTGATTTTTTTATATCGATAAGATTAATTCACTTATCAGCTTGTTTTGGCGTTATTTCTTTGTACTAAACTGGTGAAAAGTTGACCACTTTCCTTATACACGCCCTGTGAATGTCACAAATTAAAAGAAGATACGTTAATTTAACAGGTCACTAATGTCCTAATCCCATCGAGTAATAGTTAGTAATACAACCAAGCATGCTCTATTTTTCTGGATTATCGCAATATAACATTTGTAAAGCCGGTCATATGATGGATGAGAGACAATTTTTTCAGTAGAGGGACTATGTTACCGCCGTCGAGTGTTGACGGAACATGTAAAAGAAGAATTACAGGCGATGAAGATTTTAACAAATACATGTTTTTTTTTTTAATTTAATCGGGAAACCTAACTAATGTACTCCGAATTTTTTTAAGCCTCCAGAATTAATCAGAATCTCTTAAAGCTAATTGCCGAAGCGTTCTTTTCCCCTTATTATCGTCTACAATAAGGTGTCACATGTTTTTTACAAAATTTTGTTTTAATTAGTGTGTTGCGTATCACTTGGTTTCTTTGTAATAAATATATATCATTATTTTTAGATCTTAAAATATATATAATAAAACAGGCAATGTATTAGACGGTAATGTATCTTTTTATTAATAATGAAATACTTACCAATATCACTTTTACTTAAAATTTTGCATGACCTTTTGAATCTAAAGAATGACAATATTTATATATAATAATTTGACGACCTGCATAGGCGTGTCACTCGTATATCATTCTTAAGGCGTTTCCATATCTGTGGTCCCAGATTAATGTTCCGATCGTGCCAATCTAATAACTAGACTTTTCTATATTGTCACTGGTCTGCGTGTCGTAATACCTTCATTGTTTCAGATTTTTATATTCAAGTGCTATGTGATCTGAGCAATCTATATGATGTTGTCACTTCTTACCTGTATGATATCGTTTTATTTATAACTAAAATGATATAATACCGGTAAAATTGATAAACTCTTTTTTAAAAGTCGCCGAAGTCGTTAAATTTGTATCACAGGTAATACAAATTTTATATCGTATTTATATTTTATATCGATTTTATTTTAATATTGAAAACTTTTTCAATACTTTGTCATTGTCATTGGCAAAACTGACTGTACCCACAGAGATAGATAAATATCTTTATTAAACCAATTCATTTATTCATTGACTATGACCATTGTATCGTAGATAAGTTATGATCTGATAAAAAGTTGGAAAAATTGTAATGGTGTGCGATCTTTGTCTAAGATTTCTTTGAGAAGCAGTAGCTTTCTCACTCACAATTTTAGTAATTATAAAGGATATATTTCAATATTTGTTTAAATTTGCTTATTATAATACTAATATTGTTTGTTTGTTAAGAGGTCTATTACAAATACAAAAAAAAATCGCGATCCCAGCTTTTTTATCTAGCAAATTCCACACCCAGTCAGTATCCGCAAGATCTGCTATGCCCGCACACAAATTGACATGTAGAAACGGCAACAAATCTCGCAAAATCAAAATTTTATACTTTTGTTTCGCCCCTCCACGGAGCATCCTCAGCAGTTGTTGGACCTTACGGTACCAACCACTAAGTGATTGCGAGATTATTTGCCGGTACTACGTGTGAATTTGTGTGTAGACGGTACACAACAGGTCTTGCGGACGCTGAATGGGTGTGGAAGGTAGCTATATATATCATAGTTCACGGTTATAAAACTATTCAAGTAAAATATTCAGATTCATTTGGATTCAGATATTTTTTATAGGCGAAGTCTACAACCATATAGCATACCTATATTCTTGATACTTATTAAAGTGAGCTCAATGTTTTTGATGGCATACCAATTAGATAAAATAAAAAATAATCTGTAATTACCCTACGGCCGATAAATAGCAGACTTGCTGATATTCACCGGTACCTACAACATTAATTTGCCTCTAAAGTGATCGCTAACCTCATAAACCAACGGGCTGTTAAAATTGTTTTAACAATTTATGTGGCCGTATAAATCCTAACCCCACATCTACTATTAAAGTAAAACCAAGAAGTATAAAGTTTATACCAATGATATTTATATGAAAGACGGAACAAAAAAAGAAATAAGAAGAAAAGATTAGGCTTTGCCTTATAAAATAATATACATAATAAAGAATATAATAAATAGGAACTAAGTACGTAGGAACTAAGTTATACAGCCATAGATTTGGCTGTATGGCTTAGTTCCTACGCCTGTTCCATGGATGAAACTGCTACCACTACCACTGATAGTGGTAGCATTAATTAGTTGACTCGTTCTACATTTCAATTCCTCATTCAACTCCCGCCGAAAAAGTACAAAAAATTGCTTCGCAAAAATTAAGAACAGTTTAACAGTTTAAGAAATACGATTCTCTTTCACATATACAATAACATTAACAATTTTGAAAATAAAAATATGTAATTAATACATATAAAATTTTGTCATTTTATATTAATTTTCCCAATTATATGGGAGCCTTTTGCTTTTTAATTTAAGTGGCTATAATCTATCTAAATATCTTCTTTTAATTAATCATATGGCTCAGCTTACGACTACGCAGATTGTGTTGATATTTTTTTCATACACATAGATGCTAAAGAGATTTGATTTTCCTAAGAATGAAAGTGCGGAGTTAATTAGTTTTCAAGACACATTTTTTTTTAAATACGTAAAACAGAACTTTTTTGATGTTTTATGAACTTTGACAAATATTTTTGTCTTAAATGCTGACTTTATCGAAAAGCAAAGGGTTTCATATGCGTATATAAGCAATTTATATGCATACAGTCAACTTTCGAATTTTTTTTTTAAACAAAATAAAAATTTATAAAGGCGAAGTTGTTTTGGCCCTGTAGGTCACGAAATTTAAGGCGTCACAATTTTGTTCTTAACAGGTAACAAAGAAATATCTAGTAAACGAACTTATTTTGGCCCTGTAGGTAAGGTGATAGGTTAAATTAATTTATCGTTATGGTTTTTTTATAATAGATAACAGGGATTTTTTTTGGTCTTCCTAGTTTCGTACATCATAGATATATAACATTCGATATTTTGTCACAACAAAACGAAACTTTAATATCTATAACATATGTCTACATTTTTATTATCTGGATGATATAGCTATTACATTTTCTTTTTCTTTTTTCTTCTTAACTATGCTTCTCCACGGTTTATCGTCTGGTAATAGGATAGTATAAAATTTTCTTGTATTAACTCGACACCGGCTTCGGTTGTTGAGCGACTCCTCGTAAAACCAAATTGTTGTCGATTCATTAGGTTATCCTTGTAAAAGTATGTTTGTATTTGATCCAGCATGACTTTTACAAAAATCTTACTAAACGTAGGTAGCACGGTTATAGGTCAAAAATTAGTAGGGTCCGATGTGCTACCCGATTTATGTAAAGAAATAATTTTACAATATTTTATGAGCTCAGGAAAAATACCACAATCAGTACATTAATTGAATATTTAAGCTGAGATTGGAGCTATTGTCTCAATTACCGATTTGGAAATTTCAATGGAATTACCCCATAAATCAGGGGTTGTCTTTTTCTTTAACTGATTAAAAGATTTTATTATATCTTTAAAATCGATGTATTGATAAGTAAATTGGCTATTATATTAATTTAAACTTGCCTTTAAAATAGATTCAGCAACAGTGGAAGAGGAATTCAAAGATTGTGTAATTAGGAATTTCTGTAACAATTTTTTTTACTGAAATTCCAGTCTCAATAGCACCTTTAAATTTTCAAATACTGTAGCAACTTCAGGATCTGATGTTACTTTATTATTATCAATGTTTAAATTAAAATTTGTATTTCGGGATTTTTCTCTTCCAGTTTTACTATTTATGATATTCCACGTAATTTTAACGTTATCCTTACTATTTTTAATTTTTGCATTTAAATAATTACATTTTGCTAAACGACACATTTTTTAAATAATTTAGAGTAATTTCGTACATATTCTTGGAATTCCTCACTTGTGTTATAATTACGTTCATAGAGCCTTTTTCTGCTTTTGTAGATTCCTGATGTAGCCCACACACTAAGAGTTATAGTATTACTAATACATTTTTTTGGGACAAAAATGTTATTGAATTTTGTACTATAAACATCAAAGAAATCTTTGTGCAAATCAATGGGATTACTTTTATGTTTGTTAGGGATCTCGGAGATGACTTTTCACTATTGAAAAGACTAACTTTTTAGTATAAAAAAAAATAACAAATTGGTTAAAATTTAAAAGGTGAATTGGAGTGTTTTAAAAAGGATGAATATAAAAAACCTGTCCTGACGAATATTATTTAAACTTTACATTCACAATACTATATTGATTTTTAGCTTTAAGACAATGCTCATAAATTTTCTTAAAAGGAATGTGTTCTGAAGAAATTAACATGCTTAAATTATATGATGAAATGATCTCATTATAAAAAAGAGTTCATTAGGACGTTTTATCTTTGTTCACAAGCCGCCTGCGTCCATCACGTTGGAATTATAATAAAATCAGATTTTTACTATGATCTTGTCGGCAAACAGTTTCATTTAGATATCCATACAGTGAAAATGTTTAAAGATAACTAGTCCACCAACTTCGTTGGTCCGGCATATTGGATTTAGAATTAAGTAATTTTATTATTTAATTTTTTTTTTTGCTAACTATTTTGCATTCATATTTTATATATACTCTCATGATTACCCCCCATATACGATTCCAGATAATGTAACTATGCGTTGCCATCTAAACTAAATATGTGTGCAAAGTTTGAACTTAATCGATTGAGGATAAGTGCTTTAAAATACAGTTGCAAGGTTTTCGAGCATTTGTAAACATATTGCAATAAAATTAAGACTCATATTGCTCTGTAATGTAACGGAATACTGCTCTTCTGAATGGAATATGTTTATATTCACGTAAAGTTTTAACAAAGTTGTAAAATGTGTATGGAATAAAAGATGAAAATTTGTTTGTTTTTTTTGTTTACGAAAAAATCTTTCATCAGCGTGAGTAGGTGAAAGAGTGAAAGATTGATACCTATGTACATCATATACGAGTGACGTGTTACAATTTACGCTGGCGAGTCATGAGAAAACACCTAGTTTAAAATAATTTGAATAGCTTTTTATGGCGCTATATAGCATATGCCTAAACCAATATCCTAATACAAAACATCCATCCTGAGGTCTTTTATTACGACAAGTTATATAGATAGGAGCGAATAAAAAGGTCATTAAGTACATATTTTGACCGGTGATCGACCACTGCAAATATGAATATTACTGAAGATCTTATTTTTAGGGCGTTAGAGTTTCTATCTGCCTGCCAATAAAAACAAAGCCTTCGGATCCAATAAAAGTGACCTGTAGTGAATAGCAAAAGTTTTTGTGGTTCACGTGTCTTTGTTCTAATCCCTATTTTTATGTCGTCTACTCGGTAAATGAGCGGATAGGAATTCCAAATCATCCGTTATATTCCGTGGTTATACACAGCTATCAAAACTGTCAATTTCCTCGGCAAAATTAAAGTTCATGAAAGCCACATATCAGAATAGAATATACTAGAAACTCTAGCTTTAGGTAACATGTATAATGATTTGATTTTAATTTTAGTTTATACTTCTTTTGGTATTCTTTTGATTTTATTGCTTGTTTGTTTGCCTAAGCTTGATCCCGAAACTTTAAGACCGATTTCTAAGTCTTTCATCTACGGGAAACTACATAATACATGGCGAAAGGCGAAGTCGCGCTAGTTTGATAGAATTTCATACTTTCATAAAAAAAATACATCTAAAAGTAAAGTATATACCTCGTGTGTTCATAAGTTTTAAGACGATTTTTTACTGAAAAAGTAAAATAAAATGTTACAGGCTGTTATTTTTTTACCGATTTTGAATTTGGAATGTTTACTTTCAGATTATTTCTTTCGCAAATTCATTTGTTTGTATTTTCTCGTGTTGGAGGGAACAAAACAATTACGTGCAACTGTCATGTCGCTATTTAAGGCGGGAAAAAACCGATGCAGATTTTCCGCGAGCTGAAAAGTTTTCTTGTAAGCCGAAACTTCATCTATTATACAATACAGCGGTACAAAGAGACAAGTTCTCTGTAAGATCGCCAAAGGAGTGGTCGGCCACGCTCTGTGAGGACGCCTGCGAACATCAAAATCATCTGAGAGCGAATTTGCCGAAATCTATGTCGCACTCAAAAGTAACTCGTTCTGCAAACTAATATTTCGCGCATTTCAGTAAACATAATACTGAAATATGATCTTTAGGTAAAGGCCTATAGCCGTAGAAAAGCTCACTTTTTAAACGATCGTCTTCGTAAGTTACGACGAAAGAGAGTTGTTATTAAACAAATTTAAAGTGAATAAGCTGGACATACGAATTATCCAGACTAACGTGCCTTCCGAAGCACGGAGTAGCTCGAGATTAAAATATTATCTCGAGCTACTCCGTGCTTCGGAAGGCACGTTAAGCCGTTGGTCCCGGCTGCATTTGCAGTCGTTAATACCCTCCAATGCACATTGGGCCAGCGTGCAGGGTCATGGCCCATCCTCCTTAACCATCCACAAGGAAGGCCTGAGCCCCTGCAGTGGGGACGTAAAAGGGCTGGTGATGATGATGATTCATTGGAATAAACAGTTAACTTGAAAATTAAAAATCATGTGAAAATAATTATAGTTTACTATTATTTGTGCCCCAAACAAATGTTTCAGATTCTTAGCAACACGTATGTGAGATGTATCGGTAATTTAATATAATTATGGAAATGTTTATTTGTAAAGAAAGTCCGTATCATAGTTGCGACAACCCTAAATGCTACAACCATTGGCTACAAACAAACGAAAATTTGTGTCGCCATTTCTAAATCATTTAAGTTTATTATCTCAGCGTTCTTTTATTGTAAAGTAAATACTATTCGCATACCTCGCTAGATGAAGCTCGGATGCGTATACACTAGAAACTTTACAGAGCACCCTCTTTTCGGTGGGTTTTGGCCAAGTTGCCGGGAAATCAATCCCAAGATTTGAGATTTTTTCATGCCTTTGGAATTCGATATATAAAAAAATAATCAGCTGTTTTATTCTGTCAACGAGTGTAGGTATTACAATTTTGTATGAAACAGTAAATGTATGAAATTGCCGATTTGTACTGAAAATTAAAATTGTTTATTTTTTCACAAATTTATTTAATCAAAATAGTTACCATTATTATCTATACATTGCTGCTATCTAATAGGAAAATCATTGATGCCTTTGCGATAGAACTCTGAGGATCTAGACTGCACAAACTGAATGAAAGCATTTTGTACTGCATCCTGGGAAGAAAACATCCTTGTCACGTCACGATAATTGTCTAAATAACGAAAAAAATGGTAGTCCGTTGGAGCAGGTCTGGCGAATACAGAGGATGACGAATGGTTTCTAACTACAGTTCCTGCTAGTTTTGCCAACATTGTTCGGAGAGTTCGGATATCTGCCATTATTGCTTGACCAGATCGGAGAAAACTATAGTGAATAATACCATGCTGGGACCACCAAACAGTTACAGTTACCATTTTTGTATTGGTAAGTTTTGCTTTAGGACACTGTTGTGGCGTTTGACCTGGGGTCAGCCATTGCATTTTTCTTTCACGGTTATCATAAAGAATCCAATTTTTATTACATATCACAATTCGATCCGATATTCCTTCATTTCTGTACCAATTCAACAAGGCAACAGAAGTTTCAACACGCTTTCTTTCTGCTGCAGATCAGTTAAATAATAATTTGATTTGACGCAAATGAGTAATTATTGTGGGTAAGGTAACGTTAAACTGTGCCGCTAATTCCTGGATAGTTTGTCTAGGATCGGCTTCCACCATCGTTTTTCATCATTATTCACTTGTGTTGGCGGTCTTCCTCGTGGCTCGTTCTTCCATCACGAAAGCGTTTAAACTTAAATCGTACTGTGCGTTCATTAGCAGACCCCTCTCCAAACGCAACATTGATATTACGGGCTGTTTCTGCCGCGTTATTTTCGCGTCGGAACTAGTATTCAAAAATCGAATTTTCGCAGTATCCATATTTCTTGTCTAAGTTGAATAAACAAAAACAGTTGAAAGTCGATATTCAAATGTTTCACCTTTTTTAAAAGAAGAACATCATTGAAACCATATGAAAAAAGTTTCTTTCGAAAACCTCAAATCATGAAGATTCTATGTCAATTCAAGGAACCTATTACAATAAAACGGCAATTGCATACTTTAACCCCTAATATTACACCTTATATACTTCTGTACAATATTAAATGTCAACGATAAATCGTACTGAGGCGACCTTCTCCTTAATTACGCAAAATTAATAAACTAATGCCCACAATAGTTAGAGGGACAAGGAACACACCCACGCAGTGATTAATTGAACCATAGCATTAGGCGCTACGCAAACGTCACTTCATTTTTATGTGATGCAAGCTACCATATATACAAAAATATACATTTTATGTTCCCTTAAGGTCCACTGTTGAAAGCTCGAGTGCTAAAAATCAATTATAATTTATCGAACTACAACTGAAACATTCAAATTAATGGAACTTTGAAAAATCTGGCTTTTAATAAACAGACAGTGTCTAAGAAACACTACCTTAATCAATACCGAATAAGCAACTTGCTTTTATTTAAACTTGCTTGGTACCGGTAAACAGTCTACGGTGTAAATAATTGGAACCTTGCGCTGTAGGAAGGCTCGGAGCCGCAACAAATAATTAGACTTACTTCGCTTATGAGGGCTTTAATATAATCTTTATATATCTTATATACTATTTGGCAGATGTATGTGTATATTAGTATTAGATACAGGCTACAAAGTATTATAAACGTCGGTAGTTGAAGAAACAAGAAACACAAATTGACTGCGCAACTGTGTCTGATTACCACAACCAAAGAAGTGGAATGCCTAACTCTCTAGATAGTTATATCTTGAGTTATCAAGCGATAGCTACAAAGAGGATTTCATTGATTTTATACATGAATACTTACTTGGTACTAACTACTCAATAATAAAAAAACGTATCGTTAGAAGATGATATTAACGTATTCATTCATAAAATCAATAAAACTTTTTTTTAACTATGGCTAGAGTCTTACTCTAGCTAGAGACTTAAGCGATCGCTCCCCAGGTGTCGCAAAAACAATTTCCAATAATTACCAATAATCGAGAACCTATAATTTATCTCCATTGCTTTGTTTACAGGTATTGCTTATAACGTCAATGCGATATTTCGTAGAGCCAATGAAAGCTTGCTTGCTTTCACAAATGAGCAACACAATTATCAGCCAGAATTATTAATCAAAAGGCTGGCTTTTTTATAGTACTCCTGCGTTCGTAGGAATAGTGTCTAAGTTTGCGTAGCGCCTTATTAGTATTAACAGTACCCATTTGTTATGTAATCATTAAGCTAGAGTCGTTCTAATATTTGCATTGGATTTTTATTTGGATTATTTTTATTTGTTTTTGCTGTAACAACTAACTCCCGTCGAGATATCAAAGCACATTCGTCTTGATTGCAGACATTTGTTTCACTAAGACTCCGGTGTCCGTACGTCTGTAAGTTTGCCACCATGCTGTATTTGATAACTGTGATAGGCAATTGAAAATTTCACAAAATTTTTGTAATACTAAAAAATTCAAATATTAATGAAACAAAAACATATGGGGAAAACTTAGTGCGCATATTATTACAAATTTCGTGACTAAAGTTTCAGCAGTCTGCCATTCTGCGTCACAATATTAAGTTTAAGAAAAGAGGTTTCATTCATATTCATAACTTCAAACTCTTCCAAGCCATGATGGCTTTAAAAAAAAGAAAAAACATTTGGATGCCCATCACAACTTTTTAGTTAAAAAAATATATAAAAAAAGATATTAATAAGGTTAAAATAAAGATCCGCTCACGTACCTAAGTAGTGTTTAAATTCTCTTTGCACTTTTGCGTGATTTTCATCACAGAATTTTTCCAATAATATAACTAAAGAAGTCTAGTCGAATTTTTATGGCTTCTGACATCACCTTCCAACAGTACGCGATTAATTCAAACCTAATAAATAAATATTTGCCTCAAAGACACTGAAATTGAATTTCCTAAGTTCGGACGGGACATTACGCGTTTGTTTGTGTTATAAGTATTATAAGGAAAAGAAAAAACAGATGGAGTAAGGAAATTAATATGAAGGGCAATGTTCAAACGCCATGTGTAGCCGACAGAAAACTTCTCAAGGATATACGGGACTTTCAGAATATTATTCACTTATATCGGCAACGAGAGGTTTCCATCGAAGGATAAGGAATAATCAGACTATAATTTTACATTTCAACTATGTGACAAAAGAGTAGCTTTATATGTGATGTAACCATCACCATCACGAGCCCATTTGTGTCCCAACATGCTTCACATGTGACAAATTAGGCTCAGGCCTTCCCTATGGATGAAATCGAATCATATCAATTAGGAGATAATGGGTCCAAGACCCACCACGCGGGCCCAACGTTTAATGGTGGGTATTAACAACTGCAGATGCAGCCAAGACCAACGGCTTAGCGTGCCTTCCGAAGCAAGGAAGAGCTCGAGAAATCATATTTTTGGTCACCCATCCTATGATTGGCCATTGGGAAAGTTGCTTAGTAACCGTATCGCAGGCGCGCCAACCATTGCGAGCTCCTCGTGGAATGTAAACCTTGTCATAATTATCTGTTTTATATTACAGTAACTGTTTTTCCAGGGACTTGAGTCACGTAAATTATTTATCTATGTTTATTTATTTATTTCAAGAAAAAAGTAATTATACCCTATTTTGTAACTTCCCATAGATGAAAAAAAATAATTGAAATCTATTGTCTACTTTTTAAAGATTTGAGCGTACAAACACTCTAAAAATTAGTACCTCATCTTTGGCATCCTTATCATATTATTTATTTCATTCGAGTTTTGTTTCATTAGAGCAATTTAAATTTATGTATATTAAGCCTTTCAAACTAATTTGGGCGATAGACCTCAATTGCCTTTGTACAACAAAGAGCTAGAAAGCCTAGTTTTAATAACCACCTCGTTGATTATACAAAATCCTTATCGAAGTGAGCGGAATTTTCATAATAATGTTCTTGGTTTAATTCTCCTAAAGATAAAGTCTTACTTAGATTTATTAAGCTTCAGAAATGTTAAAATTTATACTCATATTTATAGTTCGATTTATTAGTGCTTAGCAAATAATGAATTAATTTCAAAAATTGTTATGTAGCTTCGTGCAGATGAAACTTGTTATTTAACTTTACAGCATGTAGTCATCAGCTCTTTAACGTCCCTACTGCAGGGGCTCAGGCCTTCATTATGGATGGTTAAGGAGGGTGGGCCATGGCCCTCCACGCTGGCCTAATGCGGATTGTAGGGTATTAAAGACTGCAAATGCAGCCGGGCCCAAGAGCTTAGCGTGCCTTTCGAAGCAGGGACTAACGTTAACGAAAGTTGCTTAATTAATAACAATGATAATGGGCCGCGGCTCTTATCCACTACTCCACCGAGATACTTACTTTCAAATAAATGTGTTTCAGTCATCAAGTTAACATCATCGATAAACTTCAATAAAACGAAAAGAGGTAATACTTTTTGAAGTATAACAGGATCAATCCTTGTGTGACAGGTAACAAGGCCCATTTTATATACCCATCCGATGTAACAAGCCAATATTTAAAGTTCTAAGGCTGTAAAGGTGGAATGAAGAGCCAGAGCTCTTCCTAATCTGGTCAGGCCAAAAACAGCTAATAAAACTTTTGTTGCTATAGTAAATTTCGATGAACCTATGAGCCTTGATATTTTTATTGGGGTTAAGGATGTTAGGGAGCATGGAAATATATAACACAGAACAGGTTACAGGATTAAAGAGATTTAATTTTAGATAATTTATATAAATTATATTAAGGAACGAACTTAAGGTGAGGTTGTACGAAATTGCAGCTTTTTAAATCAATTTTATTCTAAGGTTGTGCTAATATTTGCCAAATAAAAATAATTTTATGAAAAGAAAACATATGATTGATTGCTTGATAGGCATCGCATAGATAAGTTTTTAAGTCTAGATAGGTGTTTTGGATCGATCTTACGAATATATTTCATCTTAACTACATAAAAATATATACAAAAATAGTTTTGATATAATCTAAAGTATGAAAGAAAAATACTTTTTTTGTGATAACAAATGTATGCGAACTCGTCTTTACTTTCGATGCGTATTTGTTTGCGTGTTTATATGAGAAGCGGAGGTACAAGAGGGCCTTAACCAAAAGACCAAAAAATAGTGGTGGGTCATGGGCTACTTACCTTTTTCGATTCCATCCATAGGGCAGTGCTGTCATATTATAAAGATTCGATCGATTTCACGATCTATGCTTCCACAGCGTTGTGTTCGACGTTGAGTTCCAGGCTGTTTTTAATAGCATAGCTTTGCTCCAGTAGTCGAGACATTGATAGGCTGATTATGAAGAATTCAAATTAATTATAAACTACTGTGTGATAATAATAAACTTTAATTGGAAGCAATAAATCTTTTGTAGGCTTACATAATCAGCTTTAGTGTCTTAAATTTTTGGAACGATATAAAGAAAGTTCCATAGCTCTGGTCACATTGTTCCAAAAATTACGGCCACGTTTGGCCAAAATCCAACCGAATTACGGCCAAAGACCACCAATTAACAAGGGCATAAATATATATTACAAAAACCACATTCACTATTTTGTTTATAATGTGCTAATGAGAATGAAAGAAATGTATAATTAATATCTATTTTCTCAACAGTTTGTTATTTTGGTCTTGTTATAGTCATGCAATTATGACTATCAATTTGGTGATTGCTGACAATTCATGTTTACGTCAGTGGATGCATGCATGAACGTAAGTTATGTGCAAACAAAATTCAATTCAATCCCCTAAACATAGTCTCTATAATGGTCTGTATCTGATTGAAAACAATACAATCTGTTGAGATCATAGATCTAACAACAATCGCGTAGAGAGCATATTTACTATGTTTTAACTTTTATTTTGTCTGTTTATCACAGACAATTTCCCGAAACGTCTAGATCGATTTCATAATAAATTGTTAGTCAATAACTTTAATACATAAATTTTAATCATGTCAGCCTCTTAAGAGGGGTAAATAAGAAAATAAAATAGTTTTTCTATCGATATTATTTGCCATATTATCATATCAAAATATTTCTTAAGGATGTCATATTTTTTTCCGTTATTTAAGAAATTTGGATAAATTTGTTTCCTCTTGCATGATCTCTGGAACGCCCAGGACCAAAGCCTTTTCAGAAAAGATGAATAGATTATCTATAGATTAGACCAAAGAACTTGTAAAAATCTAGTGGTTTTTTCAAATCTAACATATGTGCGAATGCATGTTTTTTTTTTTATTATACCTACTTTAGATATTCTTTTCGACCCGTCGTAGGTCTATGGTTGTTACACATTCTGCTATTTAGGTCATCGCATAATATTCAGTACCTATCAAAGTGTTCCGTGTTTATAAATTAACGGACATATTATACATCTATTTATTCTGAACTAGCTGATTTATCTAGACTGGCTATGTATGTGATGTTGTCTAATAACTTTTCTAAATTATACATAAACAAGTAGAAGTTACTATTTTTATGTACGTTTATTTATTATAGCATTCAATAGGAATTTATTAAATCCGCCTAAACTAAAACTTATGTGACCTACGTATGATGTAGCTTCCAATTGATGAAAAAAAAAACATTATAATTAATCAAATCTTTCCTCTTTATACTATTAGTGGAGACAAAATAATGACTAGTAATATTTCGATACTATTCCTATAGTCTAACAGACAATTAGGTTACCCATCAGCGTTCATCTTGACATTGAAACTATTGCTACAACACACTTAAAACTAATTGTCTCGCTCTCCAACAATTATTTACTACACTTACACTCCAGTTTGTCAATGAACATCAAAGTGTATAACGGTTTCTTTAAAGCGTTTGAGTTCATTACTATTAATAACATACATACCTTAAATTAAAAAATAACATCAACTTTACATATTTATTAACAAATAGCCTAATAATAAGAATACTTTATATTATAATTCCTGTATTCCGCACTTACTTATTAAAGATTGACGTCTGCGTACCCCAAGGAAATTTATTAGTCCCCCAAGTGTTTAATTTATGAATAGAACTGTTGAACATTTGAATAAATTAACAACTATAAAAAATGGCAAAGAATAAACTAAATAGAATTGTTGTGATATTAATGTGCTCAATCGTGATGACAGTGAAAGTAATTAGCAAAGATTTAAGTGAAGAAGAAAGAGCTATGAGAGCTACTTTTATTCAAAAATTATTAAATAAACAAAAGTACTTGGAAGGCAAAATTAGATTAGTCGGTGGATCAAATGATTATGAAGGTGCGTAAAGCTTACTGTTTATTCTACAGACCATAAGTTAAATGTTAATTACAAAATTAGTATTAAATTTATTAGATATTTATGTAATTTATTAAATATATACGATTCTTTCGTTAGAAGTGTAATTGGTAATAATTGGGTATTATAAAAATTAACGAATTAAGATATCAATTACAAAATAATTATTTCAAATAAATAAAATATATTTTTAAGCTTTTTTATTTCACGGGTTTTATTAAATCTACAACAATGTTATTTTTCAACAAACAACTGTTACTACAACTAGTAGATATTATTTACTTTATTTGATAAATACTTTAAAAAAACATATGCTTCCAAGACCCATTCAGACTACTCACATTCTACTCTCTTCGGATGACTGCTTCCAATTGAGCTTGCAGAGACTTTTTCGTCCGTTCAGAGACTTTTAATTGCAAGGCCAAAAACTTTGACTGAGAGCATATCCCCATCAATATTTAAGTTTATTAATATTTAAAAGTTTTAATTTAATTGAAATTACATGTCAGTCCGTTACAGATAAATGTTGCTAAATAAAATATTGATAAAAGTATTTCATTTTAGAATTCAAACTCTCAAACTTTCATTTTTAGGACTATTTCTTTTTCAGATTAACAATTCAAATCCTTTTAAATTACCGAAGCAAAATATTTATTTACCTAAATACATAATTTTATTTATAAATTATTCAGTATCTATGAAAAAGATGCATACACCAATTGCTGCTACAAAGCACTCTTTGTACTAATACACCTTAAGAGCATCTTAAGAATCTTTACATTTTAATTATTATCAATAGTAAACAAAGAACGAAATTAGGCCAAGGAATTTATCATCATTTCCACTCCATCAATCCTTTCAAATTAATTGGCATTGATAAACTGTTATGATTGTTACAAATTACTACGGAATACTTCAAAGAATCTATTATACTATTCATCGATGATTAAGCATTAAAACTATAATAATTTCGTTTTAACAAATGAAATATTCACAAGAGTGAAATTGGTACACCGACCAGTGTACTATGAATACAAGTTTTCCGAATTGGAAATGTCAGGAGCAAACCTGTCAAATCGTTATGGAAACGTAGTTTCTCATCGAACAATGATAGTTCACTCGTTTATATTCAGTATTTTGATGTCTATGTTATACTCGTAAGTGACGTATATATGCATTGAAAACAGAAATATAAAATATTCTTTCAATTCATCACCATACAAGATGCGATATTGTCTGTAATATTTATTTCTATTTCTTGTATAAGAGACTGCTATTCTTTCGCTTCTTCATTCCATTCTTTTTCATCTACATACTCCACTTTATCTTAAGAAGCGCTTCTTCTTTCACTTTTATAACCCTATCTGAATTCTGCGGTCTTTACATTATATCATTAGTTATCCCATCCCACTCTTCTGATTCCGTAACTGACACATTTATTATAACAGCTTTTTTGTTAAATTGTGGAACTATCTGCCTATGAAAATACGTATTAAACGCGCGCAGTCACGGGACTCTTATGAAAGATTTATTTCCTCAGGTTGAGCTATTCTTCATTCTAATACTTTGTCTTTCCTTTTGTCTTTCCTTCATACCGTTTTTTTTCTGTATAATAAGTCGTTCATTGTCTATCTATTTATAACTCACTAGCCCCTTTCCTTAGTTGGTATAGTTTCTCTTAGCCGAGAGTTGCCTGGCAAGTCTGCCTATATTTGTTTCATATGTTTCTTTTTAGTGCAATAAAGTGTAATCATTCATTTCACATAGCCTATACAAAAAATATAATTTAGAATTATCAAAACTAGCACGATTGAGTCATTCCAGTAACTATTCCATTTATCCATGGAGTGTACTGGAGAATGCATCAGTTCATTCTGGGTACAAATACCTCACCGATTTGTGGTGTGTTTGAAGTAAGTTTCGGCGGTGTTTATTAGCTACTCAAAAATCACATACTCTATGGTTGCCAAGGTGGTAAAATATCGAGAAAACGGGTTAATCAATTCCAATAATTTGGATCACACCATAGTCTCGTTTCACAAAACTGTAATTCTACAGTTAAATTAGTTGAACATTGGTAGTTCTATAACACAGTCAAGATTAAATTTAGTTTTAATCATATAGTTTGACAGGATTAAAACAGGCTTTTTGTTCCATTTTTTATATAAATTATGTTAAACATGTCGCATTATGTTTAATATTAATAATTATTATAACTTTTTATTAGGAATTCCGCATACACAATTTTTCTTATATAAATATAAATAAATTGCTGTCTCGCTAAAACTCGAGACCGGCTGGCCCGATTTGGCTGAGTATAGTTTTGAAGCGTTTATCGTAGCCTAGGGAAGGTTTAAACGGTGAGAGGTGAAAGTACACCGGGTCATTGGGAATTCCGCAGACACAATTTTATTTAAAAACTAAATGCTATAAAACCGTGATAAAATTAAATCCTTATATTATAATCAACACTATAACTTTGTCATTTATATCTTACATTTTTCTTGTACAGTTATACTTATTTATTAAACTAATTAACACTTACACCAATTTTATGTTAAAATGTATTGTTAATTATTGGTGTTGTTGCTGAGCTTGAGTATTTCACGAATTTAATGATAGTATCTGTGGAAACATCCTTAACAATACTATTTTAATAATCAAATCTTTATATAAAGACTATAGTAGGTAAGTACATTGTGGGTAGCGATGGGCTGTATAACCGGCGTCTATTTTATATAGGGGAGACTGGGGCTCGTTCTAACAAATTTTGAATTAAGCGTAATATTTTCTAAACTACTTTAGCAAGAAACATGGTTTTTTGGCCCATGATGCAAAATTTTATGAGCTTTACGTAAAGTACAACAAAATGTATATAATAATTACCATATATGAGAAAAAACGAGTTTTGGCAAACAAGTTACTTGTTAGATCTAACCCTCGGTTTGGGGTTGGTTTTAACACTGCAGGGGAAAGTTTTAACAGCGGGGGTAAGAAATAACATATAGTTGGGAATGGGATTTTGGTTAAGATAAACTACAAAATAATATTCAATGTTTATTAGAAACATAAATAAAATTAAATGCGGTTCCTTACTGTTCATAAAATAAACGGAAAACAAAAATTATATTAGTTAAACTGACTCACTCAATCAGCATTACTCAAATCAAAGAACAAAAACTAATTTTTGATCATCAAATGATCATTAACAATCCAAATAAAATTAAATTAGGCTCCTGGCCATTTAAACATGTGTAATAAAGTTAAAACTTACTAAATCTATCTTTATCAAATAAAAGAACATAACATTACTCCTCTAATAAATCAACATACAACTTTGGTTATAAAAGTGAAACTTTCTAGTCAGTCATACTCAACCTACTACCTTATTCAGTCTTCAAACCAGTGATAAAAATTAGTTATCGTAGTCAGAATCTGAGTTGCAATTAGTACAAACATAAGCAACTGCATCGCCTTTTATGCAGGTTATATGCGACCATCCTTTACAGGATATACATTCGACCCAGTCCACACCACATATATCTTTAGAATATGATGAGCCACAGCCTAAGCAAATGGTCTCATCCTCATCATCGTCGTCTTTTAAACTCTCTTGTAATACTTTCTTTTTCACTCTATCCTTAGGCTGTTAACTGGACTTTTCTTTTTTTTTCCACTTTACGTTTCTTAACTCTTTGTTTTTCCTTATTGACTTTTACATTCGCAGTAGATTTCTTTTTGTTATTCTTTCTTTTTTTCTTTTTCTCTTTTCTTTAGCTTTATTTGTCACTCCCACATTTACATGCGAGTGATGATTGTCCCAAAAAAAAAATGGTACCGGATCATCTTTAGTGGGTTTCACGTGTTTTATGAAATGATCCAAAAATATCAAAAATTCTCTCTCAGACATCCAGCCTGAACTGTTACCGGCGCCAATAGCTTCAGGCGGGCCATTTTTAATGAAAATGGTTTTCCTTTTATAATTTTTCATCCTAAAAAAAAACAATAGAAGTTTAATAGGTCGATCCATATCGCACACAATATTAAATAAATAAATAAATAGTGGACAACATCACATACATTGCTCCGATCCCTTAGTAAGTAGGTAGTGTTATGGAAATCAGAAACAACGAAGATACCACAACACCCAAACCCGAGACAATGTAGAAAACTTATTTTTCTATCGCCATAACCTTAACATTTTTCGAAATGGGATCGCAGTTGGGATCAAAATTGCAACCTCGTCGTATAGAAACAGTTAGAAAAATATTACCTACGTTTAAATTTTTTCAACTGTTAAAACCAAAAGCAAATATTAACGCGTTAGAACCTACCCCGTCCATTTTGTTAAAACCAACCCCACGGCCCCATTTTGCACAAAGTTACTGTTTTTTTTTACCGGTTATGTTCTCTATTAAAACTTTAACATTAATGAAAAATACAATAAATACGGATTTATGCAATATCAAAACCAATTTTCTACGGTACATATTTAAAGAGTAATGCAAAAAATTAAACACGTAAAAAAGTTCATTTACCTGTAAAATTAGAGGCGTCTGACACAACCTGCTCCCGTGACGCTCGATCGGCAACTGACAGGTCGAGACACGTTCGCGCGTATTCGTAGGCACAAAGTGCGTTGGAATTAGCGTGGTAAGTCGAATAGGTTCTATGTAATTACGCTGTTAGTATTTACCCCTGTTAAAACCAGCCCCAGTCTCCTCTACATTTTCAACAGTCTGGAGTAAAAGTCAGAATATATAACACCTACCTAATACTAGCTGAGTAATGAAAAAATCTAAAATTTTCTGGTTGTTTAATGGGCTAATACCTATATGGGCTAATACATCAAACGTGTACATCAGATAAATTGTTTAGGATCAAATAAACAGAATACAAACGTAAAAGTGTATATTTTCGAATCAGGCGTAAAAACGCAACAGATAGATTTCATATTTAACCCCCTTAATCCAAAATAAACTTATCAAATTTCCATCTCTAAATAGATGCAAAAAAAAACTTGTGAAGCACTTAGCCCCCCATAATTCGGATCTGTCACAAAAATCTTTTGGACTAACATTATCAAAATATTACTTCGTTGCCAAATTTCATATCAGTAAGTTCAATATTTTTTTTAGATTTCATGATTAATGGTAGCTCATGTGCTCGAGTAAACATATAATAATAAAACAATAAACTTTCTAACTTATGGTTATTATACTTAAATTAAATTCTTTGTTGATATAAACTTTGTCGATATATAGGTTTTTTTTTCATTAGTAGTCGATATACAGCAATATCGATAAAAAAGAGACGACTACTAATGAGAAATCAATGCACAAAAAGAGACGGCATGAAAGACGTCAAGGTGTGCATTTCAGAAATAATCATTTGTGATATTTTTTTGGTTGTAATTTAGTTTCAAAAAAAAAATAGATAATCACTTGCCTGTGAAATGATATCCCATCTCTCGTGTAACTTGAAGGCGGTTTGCACGTTCTATACTATTTAATTGTGCAACTAGGATTTTTTTTCTTATTACTTTTAATTTTAAAACAAGAGCGCGTAATATTGTTACCAACCATTATTATAAGTAAACTGACGGAAAAATTCGTCATCGCACTTGAATTAGCGTATTATTTTCGTAACTATTATTTATTTATTTTTATTTATTTGTTTATTCGTTGTTTGTTACATTTTTACAGTAATTGAGTCTATCCTTTAAAGTACAACCGTTCTTTTACAGTCTAATTTGTAACGAATAAAAATTAATACAAGCTTAGTGTGTTGTGTTGTCAATCATTACAGATATTTTGTGTGTGTGTGTGTGTGTGTGTGTGTGTGTGTGTGTGTGTGTGTGTGTGTGTGTGTGTGTGTGTGTGTGTGTGTGTGTGTGTGTGTGTGTGTGTGTGTGTGTGTGTGTGTATCTCATTTTAGCCATATTGTTAATTTTCCTTTACATTCTCGGTAAGTCGTGGTAGGTATATATTTTTATTTGTCTGTTTATTTTATTATATAGCCTTACTGATTGTATAAAAAATTATCTCGATGTTGTTCTGGTCTTTCTTTGATTAATAACAGTAAAGGGATTACGTTTAGCACTTTTTGCTGGGTCTTGTGGCGTTTTTTTATTGGCGTGTTGTTAACGCTTGCTCCCACATGCTCATTCCAGTATAGATACTCCATGCATTTATCAGACACATGAATCACTGGATATTGGAAGAAATTATTTGGTACTTAGAATAATGATATTACTTTTATAAACATTAGGCACGCATATACCAGTTCACGCAGACGAGTCATAATGCTCCACGGGGCTTTCGTACACATGTGCTTGAACAATTTTTGAATGAAAGCGTTCATTCGGATATTCTTCGAGCACATGCGTATTTATACAACACGAATATTTATTCATAACCATGTGGATCGTCTGCTCTCGGTAGTCATGTTACCGTGTTCTGTGAAATTAATAATGATAAGCTTTATAGGCAATGTTTACATCTACCATGCCGGCCGTTGGGGTGCCGTCTGCGATGATTCGTGGGATGATGCTGCTGCTCAAGTGGTTTGCAGAGCCTATAATAAGACGGGTGTAGCCACTCACGGTGGACAGTACGGAGAAAGCACAAGTAAATCAAATAGAAACTATTGTGATCAATCCTCAGTAATGTTTGAAGTTTTGTTGTGCCATAAGATTGACTATTTTGAAAATTACATTTGAATCATTGAATTTGATATGAACTTCGCAATAAAAGCAAAGAGTTTTTAAAAACCTAATCGATGCTAAAAAAAGCTTACATAAAAATTATTAAATATCATGCATTCTAATGATAATATGTTAAACATACATACTTAAAATCTGTTATAATAAATTTTTATTCATTTCAATCCCAATAAAATACATCTTTATACATATGAAAAATTTAATCAACATCGTTAGCTAATCTTAGCTTTGTAAGTTAAACAACATTTGAATTGTATTATATCTCTTTTTACTGCAGGGAAATTCTGGATGGACGACGTAGTCTGTCAAGGGGACGAAAAATCATTATCCCATTGTATTTTTACTGGATGGGGCTCATCTGACTGTGAACCAACTGAGGCTGCAGGAGTTATATGTTCGGACGACATCCACAGACAGAAAACGGTGTCCGATTTTCAAAAAAAGAAACTTATACACGAAGTTTTGGACGTAAAAAGTATTTCCTTAAGATTGGAAGGTGGAAAGGATCCTAATGAAGGACGAGTTGAGGTGAGTCTATAAATAATTATGACCATCCAATGTGGTCTAATAGATGGTCTAATAAATATGGTCTATAGAACTATAAACGTTTTTACTAATTGAATTTTTAAAAGCTTTGTTATATTACAAAAGATTATTGCCGAAATTCAAAATAAGTGCAGCTATTGGACCTCTTTTTCTTTTTTATTGTAATTCCTTTTTTTTGTCTTTGTATAACTAAGTGACCATACTCGTGTTTACGTTTGCAAAATTATGGCTTTATAGTTTGTACAAAAAACTTTTTTACTGTACAGATTTATTACAACGGCACCTGGGGTAGCATATGTGCAGACGGTTGGACGTTATACGAAGCTTCAGTAATTTGCAGGCATCTAGCCCTAGGTTTTGCCAGTCAAGCTCTACAAACAGACTACTTTGGTGGTTCCAAGATCGTCATGAGTGGTATAGAATGCTCTGGAAATGAGAATAACCTATTTTTATGCCGTCATGGTGAATACGGCATTGTTAAATGTCCTGGAGAAAAAGGTGAATCAAAAGCAGTTGATATTACCCTATTTTTGATACTTATTGAATTAATTTAATTGATAATTCTAATTGGGCAACACTTGTTAGTTTTATTGTTGCCTGCACCATGTAGGCCGGATAGTAGAATGTGCCTCTGTACCGTAGGTATACCTTCCTAACTCGGGCTACCGCCGTTTTTAGAGTTTATGTAATTATGAATTGTAGTTCTAGTCACGCATACATTATACACAAAAACTCACCCATACACATACGTACATACGTGCGATATAATTGATATATAAATTTTTTTACATCTAATACTTACATTTTCTTGGTTGTTTACCCTTCTTATGATTATTGAATCAAAAAGATTTGTAAACATTATAAGTTTCTATAATCGACGTCAATGCTGCATACTTATTCATTTCATATTCGTTCGTCCTTTTAAACTATATTGTAAAAATCTAAATTAAATTATATTGTAAAAATGTGAAGCTGAAAAATAAATTTAAATTTATTTGCCAATTTATTTAAAATAAAAATACTTTTACATACACATGTCTTAAACTTAACTGACTTCCATTCATTCACACAAGGAAAACTCACAGTCAGCGAAGCAAAACGATAAAGTGACGAAAAGAAGACATTAGCCATTAGTACACATCTGGCGGTCCTCAATGTAGAGCATTTTTACTACAAAACTTTGCCGTTTTAGTAGATGTTCAAAAAAGTAGAAAAAAATAACTAACACGACAAATAATTTAAGAATATCGAAACACTACTGTTGTCTTATAAGTTCGCTGCTTTTGACAGCTTGAAAATAATACGTCTAAATTACATCCCCGCACCGATTGACTAGTAAGAACCATAGAATATTTCTTACTTCATTTTCTTCGCAATTTCATTTACTTTTACTAGTAGTATCATAAACAGTAGATTTTATTGGGCGACAGTACCTGACTTGCACATACGAATGCTTACTGGTGCTTTTGAGTTCAATCTCTTAATATAATATGCGATAGGTCTAAAAATTCTCGGACATAATCTGCGCTGCACTTCGTCAAATGTGTACTGCCTCTATATCTCAAAAAATCAACATCGATTAAGTCGCATAACTAGAAATACATTCCAGTTAAATTTTATAATAATCTACGTAGACTTAAATATACAAATTAGTTTTCTAATCTATCCTTAAGACCTTAGTCTTACTGACATATGTTATTATTGCAATTAAATGAAAAAATATTTATATACTTCTAAAAACTAGCAACTGTCTAGAATTATTAATTAACACCAAAATAACAGATTATTTTGTTTAATTCAACTGTCAAATGACTCTTTTGAGAATTCTGGTCTCTTGGTTGACTTTAACTATGTTAATACTGTTACGACTTAGGGCTCTGGATAAAAATTAACGCCAATTATGTTCACAATCCAATTATATTTGACACAATAAAATTATAACAACAATCCAACTACAAAATTCACACTTCAACTTCACTATTTAGAATAGAATAGACTAGATATTTATTTGCCTTTAAATAGGGTACAATTTGATAGGAATTAATTAAAATAAAATTTGAACTTAAAACCTATTTAGCCATACAAAGATAGCATGCAAATATTAAATTTAATAAATTTTTCATTTCCGGTAAAAACAATCAAATTATTATCAAAATTAATAAAATACGATTTTTATACAAAATTAACAAATTCACTAAAATTACCATAATCATTATCATTTTGAAGATAAAATGTCACAATAATAAATGTCAAGATAAAGAATTTCGTAATTAATAGCGTCAAATCAATAAAAAAAATACAAATCATATAGCAATTAAACTTTGTGTTAACTTACCCACTGAATACTTACTATATGTTAATGACTTAAGTAATTTGCTTGAGAGGGGGTCTGTATATCAGTTTGCTGACGATACTTGCATAGTAACGGCCCATTCAGATCTCGCTGTAGCGGAGCGTCTATCGCAACGCAGCTTCAACCTGATATGCAAATGGGCTCATGATACCGGTCTTGTAATAAACGCGCAAAAAACAAAAGCCATTCATATCCACTCGCCATTTTTCAGAAAAATATTTACACCATCTATTATCGCCCATGGACACTCATGCCTTCATAAGGTAAATATGCAATGTTCATGTCCAAAAATTGAATTCGTAACTCAACATATGTATATCGTTCTTATAATTGATAACAGATTTAACTGGGTTCCACATATCGGATATGTATGTGAGAAATTAAGGGCTATAACATCTAAACTATCTATTCTACGATACAAAATACCTTACATGACCTTGAGAACTTTATATATGGCCTTGGCTAACAGTGTGATCGGATATGGGTTAAGTAGTTATGGAAGAACGTTCAAAACACACTTGATTAATATCTATAACCTACAGTTAAAATTACTAAAGTTAATAGTTCCGAAAAAAATAAAAACAAACTTTTTAAATGATTTAGATTTATTTAATTATTGTGGGGTCTTGCCAATATATAATAGTGTGAGGCTCGCCATATTGATTGATGAACATCACAATAGCAATGAATTGATTGCCTATACTCGACCAAAGACATTGAGAAAGTTACAAAAATCAAAGAAATATGTGTTACCTAAATTTAATAACTATTATGGAAAAAGAAATTGGAAATATTTGTTACCGGCGATATTGAATGAAATGACTGATGAATCTGTATCTTATTATGTGAATAAGCGTAATTATAAAAAATATCTGAAAAAATACTTTCTACATAAAAGTAAGAATGATTACATTATATAAAATTATGTTCTCATCTATTGCTAAGTAAGATTAACTTGCTTGAAATACCTTATGTCAATTGCATTGTTAAATAATAAAAATAACGTTATGTAACTATCTAATATACCTTGATAAATTATTGTAATTATTTTAGGAACGTTGTATTTGAACTCCACGGCCACTGATAAACCCGAAAGGGCTTTTGTGCGCTTATGATGTACTTTTGCATGCAAAAAAAATTGTATATTTTTGGACAATAAAAAAAAAATATATATATATAGCTTTGGATATTAATTTATCTAGCAGCATGGTTTAAAAAATCATCAATAGAATAAAATGCCATTTCCAATAACCATTTACGTAAAGTAGAATTGAATCGGTTAGACGGTAATAGTTTGAAATTATTGGGTATTTTGTTATATATTTTTTGGCACATGGCGTAACTGCTATTCTAAAATCTTTGAGTTTTAGGGATGAATTTCAAAACTAGTCTTTCAGGGTTTCTTCTTAATCTTTGGCTCAAATCCTGTGCTTGTGTAAACTTTTTACTATTTAATTTTACAAATATACAAACTTCTAAAATATAAATACAGGGCAGTGTCAAAATTTGGAGAGTTTTAAAGTAAGGCTTGCAAGAAATATCCGGCTTTAGATTACATATAGCACGAATGCATCTTTTTTGAGCAATAAAAAGAATTTTAGTATCAGTGCCCTTTCCCCAAATTAATAAACCATATCTTAAGATGGATTCTACATATGCGAAATAGGCCATGATAGCCGTATTTACACTTGCTACTTTTGTAAGTTTATATAACGCGAAGGAAAAGGAGTTGACTTTATTGCACACTTTTTCTATATGCTCTTTCCAACTGAATTTAGGATCAACTATTAAGCCTAGAAATTTTACATTTGGAGCACTCTGTAGAGTTTGTCCATTAAAAGATACGTCTACTGATTGATTTTTAAAATTAATTATATTAGTTTTTGCTAAATTTACCTTAAGATGTTATTCTGAAGCCAATTTATAATTGATGTCATTGTATTTGTGATGTCAAGTTTGTGTTGTTCTTAGGTACTTTTCGTTGAAACAATAATGGAAATATCATCAGCAAATAGTACCGTCTTAAATGTTGTTATGTCAGGTAAATCATTTATGTAGAGCAAAAACAACAAAGGGCCTAGAACACTGCCTTGAGGAACGCCACATTTATTATGTTTTGGTTTAGATCTGTAAAGGTGAATTGTATTTTTTTTGTCAATATGTGGTATCTCTACGAATTGCATTCTGTTAGATAAGTAGGAATCCAACCAGTTTAATGCAGGACCCCTTAATCCATAACATTCCAGTTTTTTTAATAGTATTTTATGAAAAACACAGTCAAAAACATTAGATATATCAAGGAATATTACTGTTGTATAGTATTTCATATTTACATTTAACATAACTTCATTTACTAGTCAAAAGCTGCTTCAATCTTCAATCTTCAATCTTCAATCAAATCAAAAGCTTGCTATCTTGTCAAAAGCTGCATGAGTTGTTGATTAATTTTTTTTGGAAACCATATTGGTTGTCCTTGATGATTTTAAATTTTGTGAGGAAATTAGTAAGTTGTTCATGCATGACCTTTTCAAATATTTTAGATATGACAGGTAATATTGCTATTGGACGATAATTGCATATGTCATATTCGTCACCCTTTTTAAACAACGGTTTCACAATTGCCATTTTCAATTTATCGGGAAATTTTCCTGTTTGTAGAGACAGGTTTATCAGAAAAGCTAAAACACTGCATAGTGCATTTCTACACAGCTTTAAGACTTTGATGCATACGGAATCATAGCCTTCTGACTGTGAATTTTTCAATGTCAGAATAATTTTGCTTATTTCATTTGCAGTTACTGGTGATAGAAATATACTATTTTGCAAAACTGTATTTAAAGAGTAATAATTTTTATGGTCAATATTTACTGTACTATTATGTATAAAATTATTATTAAATATTGATGCAATTGTCGTTGGATTCGTTATTTCAGTATTGTTATGGGTGATTTTATTTATATATCTATTACGGTTCGATGTTTCAGAAGTTTCATTCCTTATAACCTTCCATGTCGCTTTACAGATATTGTTACTGTTACTAATAAATTTTTTATTTGATATCTTTTTGGAATAACTAATACATTTTTTTAACAATTTACTATATTTATTATAACTCCATCTATTATTACTATTTTTATTTGTGTAATATTTATAACGGAGTTTCCTTTTTGTGATGCTACTTATTTTTAGGCCTTTAGAGATCCATTTAAGCTTGAAGGAAGAATTATGTTTATGTTTTGCTACTGGAAAACACAAATTGTACAAAAGAGTGAAAATGTCGTAGAATTCATTGAATGCAATATTTATATCTTTTTTATTAAAAACATTTGAAAATTTGACGTAACTAATAAGACTTCACAACACTATTCCGCTCTTGTTTTCGCTTCTTCTCCGATCATTTGTTCACTGTAGAATGCTGGGATAGTCGGTCGGAGTCCACCGCGCATTTACACCGATTACCGATACCACATCTAAAACGTTCAAAATTAGGACCTAGAACATTCGAAGCATTACCAAAAAGTTCTAGAACAGCTACCCGACCCTTTCTTCCCGATTGACTGCCTACTTCCTGGGGGAGGAGGGGGGGGGGGGGGGTTATGTCAGACTCCTACTGACTAAACACCGCCTTGCACAGCTGGTTACATGCCCGGAGGCAACGAACCTTCGACCGGAGCGACCGCCCCCCCCCTATTGTGACATCGAGATGTTTGACTGCCTCTTTATCGTCGAGCTGATGCCTATACGTCACAGGTAGTTTCAATAGTGTTAGCGCGATTCGTTAGCGCATAACGCCATCTAGTAATGCGTAGACGCACCGCGCTGATGCACTCCGTAACAACTATACATTGTCAATTTCTGGATTGCTTTAGGGCATGTTGCTGCAGTGGTTTGCACGCGGCACCTGGCTGACTTGGTGCTGGAGACTACAGTCATTGAGAGGACGTCCCATCTTCAAGATGTACCGATGTACCAATTGCAATGCGCCATGGAAGAGAATTGTCTCAGCAAAACTGCTTACGAGGTTAAAACAGTATGATAACTTTAGTTTTTATCAAATAGGTAGCTAAAGCACTTACCATACAGGTAAGGTGCCAAAACATTTCTACCGTTCACTTCATTTTCTACGTTAACCTGAATCGAACTTCAAAATGTCTCCCCGTAAGGATTCAAAGGGAGACTTTGAAACGTTACAAATTTTTGACTTTTGATATTATAGTTTGTATATATCTTATAATAAATCATAATCTTATAGTTTGATATTATACAATTTTTTAAGAAAGTATTTGTAAAGCTATCCTACTTATTTATATTTTTTGTCAAATATGGATTACGAAAGTTTTGTGTCGAAAATTTAAATCGAAGCGAAGTTTGGGTAGACAAATTGGCAACAAAACAATCTATTATTATAACAAAGTTTTGAGATTCCCCTTCTCCCTGTCATATTTTACCAAGCTAAATCAAAGCGGATTTAAATTAATTTCACGGTTATATATTTTCAAATGGAATAAGAAACTGTAAATTTTACCTTTACATTGATTTAAAACGTAGCTTACGCACATTTTTTCCAAATCGATGGACTTCTTCTGAAGTAGCCACTATCATAAAAAAAATGCTTTTTCAAAACCGCCGCGTTAACATAATTAAACAAAATTTTAATCTGTCACCATTTGTGTATGTGAATTTATTTTTCGATGGTAAACAGTAGTATGTAGTATTTACAGGTTATATTTCTTTTGTTATTTTATTTAGTTAAATATCCTATTTTTAACGAAAAAATCATACTGATACTAAGGTACCTAGGTCGAATATGGCCAGCCGAAAAATATAGCCACATACCATTATTACAAACACTAAATATTTTAATAACCTAAACGCGGCCATAAATTGTCGCTAGTGTCGCATGTATCCGAACGGAGTACCTGTTAACCCTTCCCGCGCCCTGCTGGTCGTCCAGTGTCGGTTAAAGCAAAACAACTGTACAGGTTATAAAAAACTTAAGTAAGTATTGTTCTGTATTTTATTATTCTTCGAATAAGAATATTTGTAAATCATATTACGATGTTGTGTGACGATTGTGATTTGATATTTCTTTGTTTAATTATCAAAATAATAGTGGGTTTTTCATTCATAAATATGAAAACGTAAATATGCGTAACGGCAAATATGGCTTCAAAATAAAGTGTTTGGCCATATTTCCGGTACTAAAACTATAAGAAAAAAAATACTAACAAATTTTTGTTTTAGACTGCCGCGCTATATAGCAAAAGGGATTCGAGGTAATTGATCAGAAGCATTAATAATAGTAGCTCGGTGGCGTAGTGGATAAGCGCCGCGGCCCGCGATCGTTGTCGTTAAGCAACTTTCGCAAGGGTCGGTCACGGGATGGGTGACCAAAAAATTATTATCTCGAGCTACTCCGTGCTTCGGAAGGCACGTTAAGCCGTTGGTCCCGGCTGCATTTGCAGTCGTTAATACCCTCCAATCCTCATTGGGCCAGCGTGGAGGGTCATGGCCCATCCTCCTTAACCATCCATAAGGAAGGCCTGAGCCCCTGCAGTGGGGACGTAAAAGGGCTGATGATGATGATGATGATCATTTTCATGAACAGGTAATATTATCATGCTTTGGTATTTCCTAAAAAATCTGCGACAAATATAGCACTATCGCATTAGAGGTTGATTGAAATTGGTATTATTTTATTGTACCACTAAAGTGTTAGATGTTGTAGAATCTGCTTTAGTAGTATGTCAAAGCGTGTGATTCAATTTTGTTATTTCAGAATAAGCAAATTTGTTGCTCTATATTCAAGAAGGTCCGAGAGCTCCGAGATACGTTATTTTTTTGCATACGACGATGACTCAGATTTTCCCTAAAGAGGTTATACAAGTGGCATTTAGTTATGCTTTTGTTTAAGTTTTTGGGCGTAAAACATTATTGTTATGATATTGTTATTATATAATGTGGTAGATTTTATAATAAGAAGCTATTCAGTAGCAGTAGCGTAGTGAGAAATCTATCCGATATCTCAAATAAAATCATGATACTGTTTTATTATTAAGAAAAGTTATCGATTGCGTTTGCATCTGTTTCTCTTTAAAGTCGCCATCATTTGCCAAGAAGCATTTTAAGTTGTCGCCCATTATCCGACTTTTGAGTGTTACAGCTCTCAAATAAGGGTTTCTGGGTAAATGCATTGCTATGGAGTAGCTCGGTGGCGTAGTGGATTAGCGCCGCGGCCCGTGATCGTAGTCGTAAAGCAACTTTCACAAGGGTCGGTCACGGGATGGGTGACCAAAAATTTATTATCTCGAGCTACTCCGTGCTTCGGAAGGCACGTTAAGCCGTTGGTCCCGGCTGCATTTGCAGTCGTTAATACCCTCCAATCCGCATTGGGCCAGCGTGGGGGGTCATGGCCCATCCTCCTTAACCATCCATAAGGAAGGCCTGAGCCCCTGCAGTGGGGACGTAAAAGGGCTGATGATGATGATGATGATTAATAAAACAAACTTTAACTGCAGTCAAAAGCGCTAAGATGAAAGAAAATACGGCTGCAAATCATTATAATGTGCCAAAGTGTACTTTAAGGCGTTATTTACCATAGAAAAAAGAAACAGAACCTACTTTGGGACCGAAACCACTTCTTAACCCTGATCAAGAGAAAATTTTATCATCCCGAGTTATTCGTCTGTGCAACGTGGGATACCCATTAACACAACGTGTCCTACGCGTTTAAGAAAAAAATTTTGTATCTCATTGTTGATTGTTGATTTTCAATTTCTTGTTTCTTTATTTGTACATATTGCCAAAAGAATATATTTTATTAAATAAATGCTCTAGAAAAACATAATAACCCTTTTTATTTCATATTATTTAGAAGATATTTAAATATGTAAATTGATACAGTAAATATGGCCACATACAGGGCATATTTACCTACCTCATCGGAAATATGGCCAAATTCTAAATTTTAAAAAAATGTTGAAATTACTTTTTGTGGTTTCAAGTCTTTGTATTTTTTCGCCTTTATTATAAAGATAAATAGCCACTCTTTATGAATGTGTGCTAAAACTAATTTGTTTTAGCTTTATTATTATTAAAAAAGGACTACAAACCTTAACGTGGCCATATTCGACCCAGGTACCTTAAAAAATCGAAAGTTTGCGGGAATGTATTGATAATTACTACTATATTGTCTTAAACAATAATTAATGTTGGTGACCCGCTACGCAAACCTTTTTGGCATGTTTATTTTCTAAATTCTCAGTTTTTAAATAAATGTCATTCATACTTTTAGACTTACGAAAATAAATGTAAAAACATCAGTGTGAGATTACTAATATACGGTTGTGACGGTGTGTTTTCGTGGTTTCCTTTAAAATTACCTAGTAGCCAGATTTCTATCTTTTTCAATTACTGATCGGATTTTGTTGGAAGTTTACGGATGATTCAAAGCTAAGTAAACATATAGCCTATTTTATTGCTGGCAGAAAGTTGTGTACTATACAAATGTAACAACAACGTCCATAATAAGTCATTACAACATTATTTCACAGATAAAAGAAAAGAACCCTGACTGGCAGTTCGAAACGCGACGGTTACTCCGATTCACAGCATCCTCTCTGAATATTGGCAATGATGAATTCAGACCATATTTGCCAAAACATCTTTGGCAATGGCATTTATGTCACATGTAAGTTTCAAAAGCATAAAAAACTATGTGGTGTACCGGTTAGTGATTTAGCGTATTTATTTAGGTTAGTGGGTTTGCTGGTCTTTGAATTGGTGTTCCGAAAGGAAATTTTAGCCGTTGCTTGGTGCCAATATAACAGCCATTAGCGTCATTAGTCCGTGATGGGTCCGCGCATTTTACTAACTGAACCCGAATGCCTACTCAGGCTTTCCAAAAACAAAGTTTAATTTTTCGATAATTTATGATGCAAAGAAGGTAGGACCTAATATTGCCTCCAATGCACATATAATGTGCAAGGATATGATTTTAACAAAATTTGAATGAAAAATCACTCACTGACTCACTCACAAGAACTACAAGTGATAGAAGTTTCTAATGTTGTATCGGAGCTTCTTTTTAGGATGTAGTTGCTCACAAAGACAGAATTTTGTGAAATTTTACACCTAAAGCGTAGTGTTTAGGGTTGCTTAATGATTCCTGGACGTAGCCGCTTGCGAAAAGCTAATTATTAATAAACGAATTACTAATGTCAAACCATTAAAACTAATTATAGTAAATTTCCAAATTGACTTCTAAGTCCTTAAATAAATCTTAAAATTCAAGATTCTTAAGCTTTTAACACGCTTAATTATTCTTGTGCCTCGTTTGCGTGCCCTTGTTCTTAATTCAATTTGGGATTATCTGTACTTTCCACTGTCTCAAGATGTTAGTTTATTTTATAAAATTATCAACATACAATATTATTACTGATTATATTTAATGTAATTCTTGAACTTCACTGCTAATTTATTTATTTATTATATTACATTATAAAATCGCTACTATAAATTAATATAGATCTAGCATTGCATTAATAAATCATTATAATCAATCACAGTTTATAATATTAAGAGCTTATGCAAATTATTCCAAATTGTTATAAATTAATTGTTAAAATGCAGAAAATTGTATGGTATTATATACTCTATAAATGACCGATTTCTTCTTAGAATTGTTTTGTAATTAAACAGCTCTAATCTAGAGACAAACTCGAAAATCAATATAACGAATATATCATTTTCAGGAAAAAATATTCAAATAGATCCTTATTACCCGATGCAATGTGTCCCCCTTATTACATTTAATCAATCAGGTTTCGGTTTCGTACCCTAAAGGGTAAAACGGGACCCTATTACTAAGACTCGGCTGTTCATAATGAATGAATGAATGAATGAACACTTTATTGTACTTGAAAAGAAAAATCAACATAACAATTACTAACAATAAACAGTTACTGTATTTCCGTTGCCGCTCTAACAACGATTAAACAGAATAAAATGAAATATTTAAGAGGGGATTCCCATGAAACGTGATTTTTTTGCGTTTTCCATAATAGCATGGCACCCTTTGGGCGCGAATCCTACTCGCACTTGTCGGTCTTTTAACCATATTATCAATATTGAATTACGGTTCCGTTTATATTTTATGTAAATAAAAATAGATTTTCTTGTTTCTTGTTTTCTTCACTGAAAAGGCTGTAATTCATATGTCACAGGCATTATCACAGCATGGAAGTGTTCGCAACCTTCGATATTTTGAATAAAACTGGATATAGAGTGGCGGAAGGGCACAAAGCTTCGTTCTGTTTAGAAGACAACACATGCCTTCCTGGCGTTAAAAAGAAATACTCCTGCAAGAATTATGGAGACCAAGGTAACATTCATTTTATAGGTAACATTTATTATGATTAATCCAAGAGATTATCTTTATAATAAGACCATTTTAGATAACGTGTAATATTTCATTCAACTAATTTGCTATAAACCTTTTGTATATTTGAACAATTGTAATATTTATCTTAAAAATAATCCTAAAAAATTTATCAGTCAAGTATCTCCAATTCATAAGTAGCCCAGTATCTACGATATTTAGAGCAGTTGCCCGATTGCGAAAAGTTATAGTTCGTAGCTTATCTCAGGGTATCTGGGAATAGTTAATTTTTAAGCATTTATCATTATGATAGATATATCCTTCTCTCAAATTTCATACGAGTTTTAGGAAACACATCAGAGTCGTCAATTAAATCTGAACGGAAACGTTTACAACAACGACATGGCAAAATACAGTTATTTAAAGCGTAATACAATCAACGAAGCGACTCTTAAGTTATCTGTTCATATTCAGATCACCCGTTACGATCTGACCTTTATGAAAGTAAATCGTCCAATCAAGCATGATGCAAGAAAACAATTTTGAAATTATCTTCCGTCTATTGACAAAATGTGTTAAGAACCAAGCTTAACAGAAAAAACTAGTTACGAATTCGAAAATTAATAAATAAGATTTCAGCTTAGTCTAAAGTATACATATGAATCCGGCGTTGACCTATAAGTTAGCAGCAGAAAGTTTACGAGATCCATATGATATCACGATGCATCTAAACTGAATTAATGGAATTCTCTTAAATGATATAGTACTTAAAAAATATATTACATTTAGGTGCTATTATGTCTTTAGTGTCTCAATTGAAGTTGATAATTGTAGAACCGACGTCTACAACTATGATCTAAAAACTAATCGATATTATAAGATTTTGATATACAAAATAAGATTTAAACTCAAAATATGATTCCAGGTGTATCCGTGAATTGTTCCGATGTCTACCAGTATAACATTGACTGTCAATGGGTAGATGTGACCGATGTTGAGCCAGGGGATTACACTTTCAAAGTAAGTAACATCAAAGCAATTTTATAAGACTTTGTCAGCCGTGGCCGCCAGGGTAACATTCTTTTTTTTTACATTTAATTCCCTATTTCCATAGAGTGGTAAAAAAGATCTATATTAACCTTTGTGACTGATTGTACTTTTACGGTATTCTACAAATCGATTTAATTCTATAACATTAAAGATAAATTTTAATAACACGTCTCTGTTATAATTGTTGTAATATACGATTATGTTCTAATATTTTGTTTTTATGAAAATCACTAATACTTTATTCGATATGAATATAAAAAAAATCTTTAATTTAATACGAAGAAAAAAATATACAATATTTTTTTCAAAATATGAAATAACATTCCCTTTAATAACCTATTTTTGTTAACGATTATCCTGAGACTCCTAGAAAGTGATTTCTAACTCATTTATTTATAAAAACACAATGTATAAAGTTGTGTACATACTACAGACACGGCAAATACCTTTAAAATCTTTATTATACATCGTATTAATACTTGAAACTTTTTAAATGGAAAGTTATAGAGAAAAACGTTATTATTTTAGACACCTATTTACTTTTCTATATAAATAATAAAGAGATCATCATCATCATCATCATCACCAGCCTTTTTACGTCCCCACTGCAGGGGCTCAGGCCTTCCTTATGGATGGTTAAGGAGGATGGGCCATGACCCTCCACGCTGGCCCAATGCGGATTGGAGGATATTAACGACTGCAAATGCAGCCGGGACCAACGGCTTAACGTGCCTTCCGAAGCACGGAGTAGCTCGAGATAATAATTTTTGGTCACCCATCCCGTGACCGACCCTTGCGAAAGTTACTTAACGACAACGATCGCGGGCCGCGGCGCTTATCCACTACGCCACCGAGCTACTCAGCTATAAAGAGATACCAAAATATTATTAAATATCAAGTCCCAATCAATTTAAGTTTTTACAAATACATATTTCACCAGTTATTTATCTCAAGTCAAATTAAAATGACATTAACTTCCCATTTACATATTTTCTTTGACATAACTTCACATAATTAAACCAAACTGATTTTCTTTCCGTTATCTTAAGCAAATACGAAACTGTGACTGGTATATCGCGATGGTGACTTCCCATCTTTTAGTTTTAAAGAAATAGTACCAACACTGATACCCTATTCTTAATACCAGTGGTGTAACTACAGGGTGGCAAGTCGGAAAAATGCCACGGGCCCCTAGCTGGAAGGGACCCCCGGTGAGAAGAGACTCCTTACTCCTGACATTTATTATTAAGCAATTAGTAAAAAAATGGTATATCCGATAAATTTGCCACGGGCCTCAAACGGTATAGTTACGCCACTGCTCAATACCCTACACGTGGTAAGGTAAACACGCTTGGTATAGTATCGGATTACATTTATACATTCCATGTCAAAATACGGATGGTTTACGCAGAGCCGATCTTAGGGTCAGTCGGGAAATTGAGCAGAATCTACATAACGAAATTAGTGTCACGAAACTAAAAACAAGTTTCACGTATAGAACGCAATTAGATAGTTTTCTTTTAAGCATATTATATCTGAAAATTATCAAGTTGTTATTAACATCATATTTGAATAAACATATTTTGACTTTGAATAGCTAGCTCGGTGGCGTAATGGATGAACGCCGCGGCCTGTAATGCAACTTTCGCAATTGTCGGTCACGAGATGGGTGACCAAATAATTATTATCTCGAGCTACTCCGTGCTTAAGAAGACTCGTGAAGCCGTTGGTCCTGGCTGCATTTGCAGTCGTTAATACCGTCCAATCCGAATTGTGCAGCCTTCTTTCCGCCTTAACCATCCTTAATGAAGGCCCGAGTCCCTGCTGTGGGAACGTAAAAGGACGATAATAGTAATGAATTTGACTTTGATGAACCTAATTTCGGCACATGTGAAACTACTTTCGTAATATCGTGCCATTATACGTGATAAACTTACACGTGCAACTGCTAGCGAAATTAATGTAATAAAACTAATGATGTGCAACTCGTCCTGTATTGAATATTCATTACATTTAAAATATAGTAAACATATTTTTTTTCGAATATTTCGACTTTTGCAAATTAATGATTGTCTTCCTTCCTACATACAAATATACAGAAATATTGATCTCGCATTGCCGATTAATAACGAACTAGCTCTAACTTGAGTAATTATGATTTTCCAATGCAAGTTTCTGCCTATACTCTTCTCCAAAATCACAATCCAACTGTCTAACATTCAATTGCACAAACGTCTATTAAAGTTCTCATTAGGTACCTTAAGGTATTACTGATGTTAGGCAGGCATATTAGGTTGTGACGGGTTCGATGATTAGGCAAATGAATAAAAGGCTGACTAAGCTTGAGAACTTGATTAAATTAAGGGAGTTTGGTGAGTAATTTAACTTTATTTTATTTGATTTGATATAGTATATAATTACAACAGGTATTAAGAAATAGATTTAAACACTCTTTAAATAAATTGCTATTGATTGGAATTAAGTATGTATAATGTTTCTAACTCGAAGAATTTTCTCGAACTGACAATTATAAAGAGCATATTGGATTACTCAAAATTTCAGATTACGAAAAGTATATAATAAAAATAAATCATGTCGGAGATGAAAGACAAAAAGTTTGCAAGCGGAAACCTAGAACAAAATTAACAGTGGTACGACGTTAAAAGTCATTACTGACACAAATTTTCAAATTTGGAACATTCGTTAGTACTTAGTCTTGATTAAACAATAAAGGACTTTTGTGCAACTAGGTGTAAACCAGACTCTTTAAAAATGTCAAAGCAACTTTTGCAATTCATATAAGCACTAGACTGAACTATTTTCATATTTCTTTTGATTTCTTCTATAATATTAAAATGTATATATTTGCAGGTGGCGGTAAACCCCCACGCCAGAGTAGCAGAACAACAGTATCATAACAACGCTGCAACGTGTCAGCTGCGACTTACTGACACTTATGCTAGTGTGTACAGATGCGAATTGGGCAGGCCATGAATCTCGACGTTAAGACTAGCCGAAGAAAGCAAGCGAATCGGATTTTTATTTACACCACGCAAATTGATGACCGGGACATTAGAATTATGACGATTCCGCTTGTACTATTGTTCAAAGATTCATTGTATGTTTTTCACACAGATATAATTTTTAAAATATATTTTTCACCAAAGTGAGAATAATCTTTCTGATGATTAGATAGATTATCTAAATTAAAATCGAAAATAGTCACTAGTAAGAAAAACTAACAAATTAACCTGTCTAGTCTTGACGAGTATGTATTATTTCAACAGTTATAATGTAATGAAGAAACTCACATACCGGATATATAACAGACTTATCCCTACTAAATGAAAATAAAAATCCAAGTATCCCAACCAGTGCAAATCGGTGGAGATATGTGGAGTAACAGATTCCATATATCCTTACCAGTAGCTACAATTAGAAAAAAAAACCTAGTGTCCCTACCAATGGCGAGGGGATGTGTCAGTAGGATTAGGGGCTTACACAACATTCGTTAACCCCAAACACGATGCTTACGCTCCTTTTTTTAAACAATCGCGAAAAAAGTCTCCGTAAGTGTAGCATAAAGTATAATGAATATAGGGATAATTCCCTAGGGATTAGCATTGTTAAGAGCCTCCGCTTCGCATAAATCTACACTCGATAAGTAATCAATGCCTTCCCCCTTGTAGAATAAACAACTATTATGTAAGTTATATATCGCACTCCCGGTGCGACACTGTCACTTATGCAAAAATTTAGTTTTTCAGGAGAAGAGTTTTAAACTCTGTAACCTCACAAAACAATGACTTTAGAAGATACAGATGAGATGAATTATATGGAACATAGTTCCGTATGATTCATCTACAAAAGTAACATTATCGCACCAAGTAAAGGGGGCTTTAGGACAATTATTACATATTTAACTAGTTTTTGTATTTTTTGCAAAAGTGTCAGTGTCGCACCGGGGGTGCGATATAGTGAAGTGTAATTATTTCTGACTCATTTATATTTATAAACTTTTTAGCATTAGCAACGTTTAATGATAAGACTAGACAATATCACTAAAGGAAAAGGAATTAAAACAAAACTAATGACTTTCAATTTGTGGTAATTTATTTAAAACCTTATATATATCACAATTAAAACTAATGTCTACGAACATGAGCATAGGATCCACATTTTATATTGGCCCTTACATAATATTTATTTGTACATTATAGTGGCAACCACATAACATAAAAACTATAATTAACTGAGCCATTTCTAACATTAATAAATCATTACTAAAGAATTATCAAACTTTTTAACTTGACCTAAAGCAAAGTCTGTAATAAAATAATAATATACTTAACCAAAAACTTGTCACAAAAATATCAATTTAAACTTTCAATCGGATAGATTTATCAAGAGTAAAAAAAAATTCATCTTTCAAAGTTTGACAATAATAATAACCCAACTTTTCTTTATTAATATTTTACTAAAACCTAAACCAGTCACATATAAATAATACTAAAACTAGACTAATACCTCGTAATAAAAAGGACGCAAGGCACAAAATAACTTAAAAAAGAGGTTTTTCATTTTTTTTTTAATAGCAATAGTATATCGATCTTAATTTTCTTATATCTTCTATCACATCATAAATAAATACAAATGTGGCAAGATTAAAGAGACAACAGATAAGTCTCTTTGTACTTTTCAACTCTGAAGTATATCTAATCCTACCTAGTATTAAATTATCACCATTTTTATTTATATAAGTATTTAATTGGTATTCTCACATCTTTATACTATTTCACTTCTATATAGTGCTCAAAATGCGTCATTGTAATAAAAAAAGATGGCGCTGGGTACATCCGGTAATAATAACTTCAGATATTAGCGTCGGTGTATCTGACGTAAGATAAGTTACGTCCCGTCGGCTGCGGAACGTCAGAGATACGACCGTCTAATTCCCTAGCCATGACTCTAGCCATAGGATACGATACTTTAGCGATGTTAAGGCGTTATTTAATTAAAGTTTACTAGTTTGTAGTATTTATTATAGATTTAACAAAAGCGTTACTAACTTCCTCGTTTATCCACCAAATAACATGTCAAAGTAGTAAAATGAAAAAAATATCGCGAGAATACGATGTATAATCCTAAAACTAGACCCATGGCTACAGAGTACGGTCGTATCCCAACTGCTTTTGATTTTTGCACACTCGACAGATGATCCGTCTCACAGCTCTCTGAACCCTTGACAGATTTTCCATCAGATTTACACAGACCCTTAAAGTTATTATATAATAAAATAATAACTTAGCAACACTATTTTGACAGATTTTTTTATCACATTGAGAAAACAATTTCAAAGATAAATTATGCTACTACGTGAGGAGCCTTAATGGAAACTTACTGTAATAATGTCAGTATATATGTACTTTGGTGTGTGTAAAGTTCTTTTATGCAGAATCAATGAAAAATAAGAATCACCTATAATTATTTTATGTAACAAAATACCGAACTGTAATTTGTTTTAAGGCTGACAAACTTTAAAATAAGTTAGAAGACTGAAAGTCAGTTTAAATGACACAATTATAGAGCTCACATTTCAATAGCTTAGTGTGAGTCGAAATGGTGACATCTCCTGAATAATATACGCTAGAACTAGATTGAGGACAGTAAGCATTGGCATTTACAAACAAACTAAAATAAAGGGTTATTATGCCTTGATTATTTTGGCCCGAATTTATTAATGTTTCCTGAATTGTATTAATTTCAAAATCATAACAATTGAAATAAGTTTATTGTAAATTCTAAAATTTTAGAGAATATAACTAAATATTAGGAACAGTACAGGAGTTTGCTGATTGAATGACATTATTAGTATAAAAGAAGAAGGATAAAAAATCTTCACAATACGTACGCCCTAATCAGATCCAGTGAAGACATAGGTAGTATTCAGACTATTCGCTACAATATACTAGAATCTATTCCACAGCCCACAGTTCATGAAAAATATCTATATCATACATTATACAATATAAACAAATTATATATGTAATACAAACCACTTAGCTGTATCAAAGTATAATTACAGTACTTTTATGTGACATTGCAATGTTAACAAATAACTAACTATTGTATTTTAATTGCCTAATGATTGTATTTTTTCAACCCTTTTTAAACTTAAGTAGGCAAATACTCGCCGTCAAGTGCAAGAATATCCAGGCTGTAGTGATGACGAATCCCCAATACACGGAGGGTCTGTCGATGCTCCAGCCTTTTTGAAGCATCGACCTTAGACCCTCAGTACTTTTCGTTAAAGGTAATACGATGCTTATAGCCTTCAAGATGTCATGCATACCTGTAAAAAGTATGTAAACATTTGTAGTCTTATAGAAACTCGTTGTTGTTACTGTTGGATCCAACGCCATATGCCATTATATGGTATCTTCCATATATTATTAGCAGTGGTCGGAATTAGGTAGAGTTAATGATGTACTTACAATGATTTCATACAGCGAAAGAATAAAGTGGATATGCCTCAAATCCCGAGATTAATTTTAAAGACCAGAAAAAATCCCGTGATTTTTTAAATAAAAAGTTATTTACTTTTACACAATTTAAACTACTGCACGCACGACGTTGCCAAACTTACATCAATGAAAGAAAGAAATAAAGAAATCCCGGGAAGGTCCACATTAATATCAACATTTCGATGCAAATACATAAATAATTCTACCTAATTCCGACCTCTGATTATTAGTAAGCCGCTAGCCTCATTGTCGCACTTTTTATCTCATGAAGGTTTATTGACTGACTACTTGTCATTCACGGAATGTTATGCTATAAAATTATAATTTCCATTTATAAAACAATTATTTTTGCATCTCTTTCTTTAAAATACAATCATCATTTACTGATCATTATTGCGCATTATTTTGCGCAATTTTAATATTTCTAATTTTACTTGGGTTTGCTATAAAACCTATGAATTCTTTTCCCAACTCCTCGATCAGTAGTTACCCCAACATTTATCTTTTAACTATAACATCATTCACATAAATCTATTTATTGTTTGGCCTTCTACTTACTTTCCCCGACGAAAACATCTTTTATAAACCACAATTTACTATCATAAATCACAATTATCGATTACCTCTCAAATTTATGTCTGCTACTACTGAAGCTGCCTAATCTCGTCTCGTAAAAAAATATTAATACTAATAAGTTAAAACTGTCGGAGTCTTATTACCTTCTATTGGCCAGATCACTCCACTTAGCAGTGTCATCGGTAAGAAAGATCCTAAGGCCATGTAGGTAGCAGTCTTATCAGTGTCACAGAGTGTTGCTACTACGAATCCTGAAACAATGTTTGTGAACATAAATAATAACGAAATCTATAATAACGAGCACTTGACAGTAAAATTTATTTATAATAAAAGCTAAAATTAGGTTTTAAATAGAAATCGACCATTAAGTTGACTCATTCTTCTTCTTCTTCTTCTTATAATGCCTCTCCAACTAGCGAAGGTTGGCTGTCAATTTAGCAAACTCCTTTCGGTCTTTGGCAGGGTGAAACAACTAAGCACTCCTAATATTACGAAAAAAGTTCGCGCATCATACATTGTAGTTATAATATTTAGTAGTAGTGAAGTAAATATTGTTATGTACCGAATTTCAAGCCGAACCTTTGCCAAGAGTAACTTTAGTGATTTCGTTATCTAAAGTTTTATTTATCTTCTGTATCATTTGAAAATAAATATACGAAAATCTATTAAAATTGAATAAGGACTTACCGAAAGTCATTCCACAAATTCCAGCGAGGAATGTCAGGAACACAACCCATCCGATCGGCCCGTTCTGGCTAAGATCGAACACCACGAACGCGATGATCATAACACCGATAGTCTGGAGCAACATCACAACAAGCTCCACTACTAGCAAGGCAAATAAGATCTCCACACCTGTAAATTAAATTTGTTTGATATTCGACATTATGTATACAAAAAAGCGCCTAAGAATGCTCTTAAAATTATTGAGCTAGATGAGCAGAAGAGAAATCATAATGCATAACATTTAAATATATGTATATTATATAAAAATAATTATTTAGATAATCGTCGTAATATAATGTATTCGAAATATTTATTTGTGAAGTTTTGAGAAGACTAAATAAATTAAATAACCCGATCAAAATAAAAAAATGTAATACAAACAAACAGTGCATATAGTTACACTGGTCGACGGGGTAACTAACTAAGCATTAAGCAATAAGCATGCAAAGCACGCGAAGCGTAGACGTTTTTTTTAGTTTGTGGGCGTTGACTGTTTCCCAGTCATCACCCTTTCAAGACAAATCTTATTTCATTAGGTACAGAGTACGGCTGATATTAATACAATTGAAGATCGTATTTATTATATAGGTGTTAAAAAACCGATAGCGCGATTCATCGTACATATAGCGCCATCTCTTATCCGTTTTATGAACTAATTTCATTAACCTACGCTGATTTCTTTAACTAGGTATAGACACAGATGATATTGTCCTCAAAATATAAAATACAATACAATGCGTTATTTATAAATAATCTTTTCAGTAGTATAAATATACAATTAGTATTTTTACTATAAATAGCATTGCACGATTTATCAAATAAATAACGTTTGTCACATTCTTACCAGTTATACCAGATACCAGTGATCGTTCCAGGGTACCTTCATTTCTCTCAGACAGCAAAGCGCCCGAAGTTAAAGCAACAGCCAAGAAATAAATTACACTGAAAAAAAAAATAATTAGATCCTCCTTTGAATACCTGAGACCAATCAAAATATTCCAAACATAAAGAGTACGAGTGATTATGATTAAATAAATAAATTTAAATACTTGTTATTTACAACTTACGTTAAAATTACACCTGGAGCGGCGAAATCAGTCATATTGGGCATCTTCAGACCGTAAATTGGATCGTGAATCTGTAATAAAACAATGTATTTTGATTTTTTTAATTTAAATTAAAAATAATTTACAGCCAGATTATTGTCGCAATCCTCATATGCACACAAAAACTTCAAACAATTGTTCAATGGAGAATCCAAAACGAGCGAACGTAATCTCGCATGCATACAGGTTATGTTATAATCCCTGCAATTTGCCGACTTGCATATTTCAGGATAGACTAAGCTTTAAAATATTAACACCACAAAAGAAATTGTAAAGCGAGGCTATTGTGCTCGTATTTATTTTACGCCTACGTATGATTATTTGTCTCCGAATTCGAGTGCCAAACTTATTCGGTGGGAGTACATAAAAAGATAAACGTACACATTAAATTTGCTATGCCTTGAGTTGATCATCAAGCAGTGAGCCTCAGAGTCAAATTAGTCTTAAGAACTCCGTGTAATATACTTAATTACTATATTGATAAATAAAGTACAGCTTACATTAGCAGGGAGGGTGAATACTCTCTCAGGGAGGTCACAAGCTACAGACATATTAGTCAAAACGTCCAAGAACGCTTCGGCGAGATCTTTTTTCAACATCCACTTCACTTGTTTGTCTGTAAAATAAACACATAATCATAGTTTTAAAAACGCAAATGGGTAAAGATAAGTCCTCATTATTCTAGTTGTACAGTAATAATACCTACGTAAAGTTTGTAGATGTGATAATTCATTTAAACAAAACCCATTCCGAAGGATGCTTTAAAAACAATCGTTTACGTTTTGCTTTCGCTCTACTTTTAGGGTTCCATACTCAAATGGTCAAATGGGACCTATTAACTAAGACTCAGTTGTCCGTATGTCTATCCACCAGATCATCAGACTGTATTTCATGAACGGTGGTAGCTAGACAGTTAAAATTTTTCCATGTGATGGATGTTTTCTGTTGCCACTACACTGTTCTCGTTTTACTCAGAAATATTAGAAATAAATCTAATAATGTAATATAAGTACGAGTATCTCCCAAATAGATTAAAACGCTTATCTGTTATATAAGTAAATATATTTATTTCTTTTAGCAATAAGTTATTGTTTTCTAATAATATAGAACTAAACCTCTTATCTACCCATATTTAAGTTTTTTTAACGAAAATGAATTAAGGATTAGTATGGAATATGATGAAATAAAAAGAAAACATAAAACATAAATTCATATGTACGCCATTCTCATTACAAATTCAGAACGACTTCTCTCAGAAAATTAACCGATGTTAATTCTCACAAATCAAAAATTTTCTAATATGGAAAAGCAACTTTATGTCCTTCGCTAAAAGGGAGTTTTGTACGCAATTTCTTATTACGAAAAAATAATAAGTATATAATATACTTCGGCTTTTCGATTGGCCCAATAAAAATCTAATTTATATGCAAATTAAGATATAAAATCGTTTGAACGGTAGGCACATGGAGAAGTGCCCTTAATTAATTTGAGTATTAAAACAATGCATACCTTCCCTTTCCATCCCTTTTTTTATGTTAACTCAATGTTTTTAAGTGGAAAAAACGGTCAACAGCAATTTGTTATTGGTAATTTTTTAAATTATAGATCCAGTAATTTCGGAAATCAGCGGCTCCACAGCGTAATTATAAATTGTACGAAATAAATTTGAAAAATTAAGAATATCTGTGTAGATTATCTGCACAGCAGAGGCAAAATTTCTTTGGAGTCGTATTAGCATTTCGAAATTGATAGAATGTCGTTTACGGAGAAATAGAATAGATCTTAAAGTGTCATGTTAATTCGTACGAGTAGTACATTGTCTTGCCGCATTCGCGCTTTAATTTAGTGAAGCACTGTTTCCGGTATTCGTACTTCTTCTGATATTTATATTTCATGCCTTAATATTGGAAATCTAACACCAAACATCAAAGTCCTAACAGTTGATTTTTACATTCCCACTGCAGGTGCTCAGGCCTTTCTGATGGATGGTTAAGGAGCATACTTCTTAACCCACAGGCCATGGCCATCCACGCGGGCCCAATGTTGATTAGAGGGTATTAACGACTGCAAACGCAGCCGGGACCAACGGCTTCTGAAGAGTTTTTGATTTGATTTGACAGAAATTTTTTGTATGCTTAGTATAGATAAATAAATACAAGACAACATAACATTACATACATTCCTTGAATTCCAAATTAAGTAACTAAATTTGTAGTATCAAAGACTCGAATCAAAGAAAAATTCAATATCTACATTAACCCGTCCGGGAATCGAATCCATCAACCTCAGAAACTAGCGTGCGATCCACCCGGCTACAAAGGTTTATTTCCATAACATACCATCCCTTTGAATTTGCATAGAAATTGTAATTGCAACATAATATTTTATTCAAAATGAAGCCACACAAGATCCCAAGTAAGCAATATTACGCTATCAGATAAGAGGGGTAACTGCGACAAACCTGTCACAACGTCAGACAATATTACCATCCGACTCATAAACCTTCACGTACAATAAAGGTTATGAGAGTTCTGCTTATAATAACGTGAAGTATTAAAGATATCATCAGTACCGGATTAAGCCAGGACGGGCTTTGTAGCAAAGTTTTTTGAGCTATCAAAAAATTATAGTACCTACATTATGTAGCTTTTTGTGTATTGTGTAATTGTTATTTGATATTGGACACATATTGCCAACACCGCCATTTTTACAAGCTGAATTCTTTAAAGATAAAAAAGTCATATATAATTATAGTAATAATTGTGTTCTACAAAAATCTCCAAAAAAGTCTAATTTGATGTTTTAGCGGCAAGAGAAATACATCATCTGTGAAAATTTCAACAGTCTAACTATTACGGTTCATGAGATATAACTTGGTGACAGATAGACAGGCAGCGAAGTCTTACCCTTTGTATACGGAACTTTATTAAAACCAAGTAATAAACCAGTAATAATAAACATATACTTACTAACGTTGTCCATGTGCATATGTATGGCAGATGAGTCAACAGTAGAGTTTAATATATCTCGACTGTCCACCATTCTTTGCCGGATACTTTCAGAGAAGTTCGTCGGGAACGTCATCACTACCCACGCTTTGATGTCTTTCGCATTTGCCAAAGCTTCCTCCGTGGTCCGATAGTAATACTACATACAGACAATACACACACACAATAATAAAACATTTCAATGATAAAGTAATGGTTTCAAACCCACTTTATGTAAGCAAATACTTAATGAGACTTATTTATTACGACAATACTAAACCAATCCAAAAAAAAAATGGTCGTAGTAACCATTTATAACCTTTTGCAAGCATATAAATTGTAACTACTTGGAGAATATAATTCGATTGTTTACGGTGCTGTTCCAAACAAAATGGGGCAAAGCATTATTAGGGGAATTTTGATACTTACTAAATTGCTTTGCCGTTGGTGGAGATAATGTAGATATCGGCAGCTGAAGTTCGACATATCCCATTCCCAAGTATCTGGATTCTGAGCACATCCCTGATTGAAATCGCAAAGTAATTCTGTGCTGTTCACGTCATTGTTCACAACTGCTATTGGTAAATCGCTCGGATACCGACCAATGGCGACGCAAAACAGGATCATTTGAAGCATTGGTAGTCCAATGATGAACGCTAACAACCTGAAAAAATTGATACGTTCGAAATTAATATTCATATCCATTCCAGTAAATGTAGTAAATGTAAAAACCATTTACTACTTTTAAAGTACACTTACCCATAATTTCTTAGTAATTGCAATCCATTCCTCCATATCAGAGGTTTCATGTGAATCCATTTCATTGGCTTAATCTTCTCGTAGAGAGAGTAGTGTCGTATTTCCTCTGGAGGCATCTCAACTGGAGCGCAGTCAGGAGTGACCACAACCCTGCCTTTGCTGCTCATGGATACATTGTCCCCAAATTCCCCGGATATTTCTCCAACTTCGGATTCTTCAATTGCAGGTGCTGGGTTCTGTAATGGAAAAAATATTATACATATCTATACTAATATTATATAGCTGAAGAGTTTGTTTGTTTGTTTGAACGCGCTAATCTCAGGAAATACTGGTTCGAATTGAAAAATTCTTTTTGTGTTGAATAGACCATTTATCGAGGAAGGCTTTAGGTTGTATAACATCACGCTGCAACTATTAGCTGCAAGAAATAATGGAAAATGCGGACGAAGTCGCTGGCGGCCACTAGTAACACATAAAGCGCAAATAATTATTTCAATCAGCCTACAGACTTCATTTTTTAAACATCAGTTGGCTTGTGATTTTATTTTTGCCCTTAATAAGGTCTTTATAGATTTATTTTTCGCATATTCTTATATATATTTTTTGTCTTAGTCTATGGGGACCTCTAAGCACTTACCGCTGTCGCAGGAATTTCGACTTTATCAACAATGTCGGCCAGAATGCTGGATCTTCTCCTCTTGCCCCTGTTCTGGATGACGGCTAACTTTAAGAACACGTCCTCTAAAGTTTCCGCCTGATATCGCCGGATAAGTTCCGTTGGTGACTGCTCGGCAAGGAATCTTCCACCTCGCATCAGACCAATCTGGTGAACATAAGTAAATATTAGATGTTACATTTCTGCCCGATTAATTGGAAATAATAGTTCAAAAGTGAAACTAATTAGATAATGTATGCAAAAAATGGACAATTATTTAAAATCGTATTTTTCTGTTTAATATATTTTCATATATGCTACTTACGATGCTTAGATTGTAAAGCGCAAATTCTAAACGATTTGTTGATCTAATACAATGAATTGTAAATCCAAACTAACTTTAACTACCATTATTTGCTAAACGGCTAATACAAGCACGTACAGGCGTAATGTAATTAACTGAATACCAGATTAACGTCTTAGGATAGTTAGTTAATTGTTAGCAAACATTGATATATCTCATTGAACTGGGATAGGAATATAGAACATGGTGGCAAGAAATATCAAAATAACAAATATTTTGTATTTGTAATTTTGATATTTCACGATATTGTACATAAAAAGAAACGTTACGTTAAATAAAGTCGATTAACAAAGCTTCTCAGCACGCCTGACATCGTCACAATTATCAACGGCATAATGGAGGAATTAAGTTCTCTCGCATAGACAAGAAATGGCGCTGCGATACCTGCATCACGCTTACTAAATTTCACCGCAATGTTCAACTTCGAATACACAGTAGCTAACACTCATACACTAATATTCAGCTAGGAGGGTGACAATTCTCATTTAGTCTATCTTACTACCAACAAAAGGACGAATAAGCAGGAGTTAAGACAAATAAGTAGAAAGTATTATTTTGTAAATAAGTACGAGTAGTAATGAACTTATCATCTTTTATAATCGGTCAACCGAATTACTTGCATAGTTATTTAACGATTATTTGATTTCTATAAAATTATCCACTAATTCCCATTTCAAGGTATCCAATTAACTTTTTAAATTAATAAACTTCCCAAGCAAATGAATAAAAGTAGCGCTGCAGTATTTTATTTTCTTTAAGTTTTCATTTTTTAAATTTTACTGACTAAAAGAAATTCTTTGCTCTTTATTTACACTTTAAACGCTTATTACCATTTAATATCACGTTATTGTAACTGTGCGCAACTGTGTAATTTTTATATTTGTAACGAGCAATTACAAGTGCTTCAAAAATTCGTCAGTACTGTTGGGTCTCAGGTAGCTCAATGGTTAGAGCAGTCGGTCGGTCGGATTTCGAAAGGTTGAGGGTTCCGCTTCCAATTAGGATACGTGTTGGGGGTGGATTTTTATTTTGGTGAAATATAGCATAGTGAATGTAAAATTGATCAAATATATATTATAAAACCATCACCATCTTATCATTGTTAATCAAAACGACTGTTATACTATTTCTCACTGAAAAACAATAGATGTCGTTAATTTATTTTTTTTTGAAATCGAAACTATCCTCCGACTTGCGTGATATAGAAATAAAAATGAGTTTCTTTTTTTTATGGGATAGGGGGCAGACGAACACGCGGATCACCTGATGGTAAGTGATTACCGTTGCCCATGGTCACCTGCAACACCAGAGGGGCTACAAGCGCGCTGCCGGCCTTTGACGGACGGCGGACGAATATGATCATAGGGAGGGAAGGGTTGAGGGGTAGAGGGAAGGGAATAGGGAGGGGTTGGGCCTCCGGTACCCTCACTCACACGACGAAACACAACGCAAGCGTTGCTTCACGTCGGTTTTCTGTGAGGCTGTGGTATCACTCCGGTCGAGCCGGCCCATTCATGCAGAAGCGTGGCTCTCCCACATTTAAACTATCATATCTATCATATTATTTGCGGAAGCCCTAAATCATTCATGTAAGTGGACGTATGAAAATACTCACAACATTGGCTTGTTTGGTTTCATCGATGTAATGTGTCGTGATTATAACCGTAGTACGTCCGCCTTTAGTGATCTCGACCAAGTAATCCCATATACTGGAAATAAAAATAAGGCGGTCAGTGTAAATCCATACTAACTCTATCTCTGTGACTGTTAAGTTTGCACGCCTAAACAACTGAACCAATTTTGATGAAATGGCACACAGATAAAGTAGACTTTGGGAAAGGACATATGAAAAGTACTTTAGAATACCCGCAATTTTTTTTCCCTTTCCATTCAGGATATCTTTTGCCTGACAAGAAAAACAGGCAGCAGAAACCTATCAGCTGCTTACCAGAAGTAAAGAGTTTTACGTCAATCTTGTCATTTTAAAAGAAAACTTAATCTGACGACATAAAGTTTCAGTAATTCGTCCTATTGCTAAGTATATATTCATGCTGGCCCAATGTGGATTGGAAGGTATTAACGACTCCTGGACCAACGGCTTTACGTGCCTTCCGAAGCACGTAGTAACTCGAGATAATAATTTTTGGTCACCCATTCCGTAACTTAGCCTTGCGAAAGTTGCTTAACAACAACAATAGCGGGCCGCTTGTCCACTATGCTACTGAGCTAATCTTTAGAGTAAATATTATACAACTTTAATTAAATTGTTAATTACTTTTGTCGCAACACTGGATCAACTCCGACGGTGGGCTCGTCCAATATCAAAAGCTCCGGTTTGTGGATGAGGGCAGCGGCAAAAGACACCCGCCTCTGTTGCCCACCAGACAGGAATTTGACATATCTGCAAGTAAAACAATAGCACTGTTTATGTGTCTGGTTCTGACGTTATTTAGAGGAACTTCGAGTTCTGTCATTTTGTTTTCTTTTTTACTTAGTATATAACTTACTCACCCACCCATACCCTTTTATTGTAATACGCGGACTAAACTTAACACTGGATTTAAATCATTAACAGCCAAAAGAAAATCGACAATGACATAATAGAAAAGGTAAATTGAGACCTTTTTTATTTACAATGGGCTCAATCTTGACCTCAATATATCCTAAGGGCATCGATGAGATCTACGGTGCGATGAGTTTGCCCAAAAAGATCCTATTCACTCTTGCCTTAAATAGGTCTGGACTATATGTATATACATGTTAACTTAATTTGGTTGGTGGAGTATTATGATACAAGGGTCTTGCGTCCTATCCGTAAAGTAACTAAAGTTCCTTTGTCTTTAAAATATTAACCCTTGGTTTCACAAAATTGCAGATAAAGTTAAGGTTCATGTCAAATTTGACAATAGCTGTCACACTGACTTTAACATTGACTGTGGAATGCGTTTCACTGTCCCCTTTCTTGGAATAGTAAAAGAATAACTTTTAACAGCAAAACTTAGGAGGTTATAGTTAACAGCCAAAGTTATGAGACAATCCAACCATTGTCAAATAATAACTCATTATTATTTGCTTAACCTGTACTTTAACATATTTCTTATTGTTAAAGTAATTTAGTGCAACTAACTCCAAGAAATAAGTCGCCACTAGTACATTTATCCCATGTGCACACTTTATCTATCCACCTTAAGGTGAACATCCATATGTCATCCAATGTCACATACCGCTTAACACGCAACGTAATATATTAAAATTTCCTATGACGTCAACAGCATAATTCCGACATCAAAACTGACAGTTGCATTTTTCATAGAAGCATCAATGAGTAAATAGGAATGCAGTGGGTGCGTGTCGTGCAATGCGTCTTTAAGTAAGTACTTTAGTGGTAGGTTTAAACCATTATCCGACCAATAATAAGTACTGTAGTTTCTAGGACGAAATGGTGCTGCTGGCGCCATCAATCAGTGCCATTAGGAAACTGCTTCAATTGTGTGAATAGTTTGCTAAGAGTCATGGGCTACAATATAATATTAGTAAAAGTGAATTTATGTTATTTGCACCAAAGGATAAAAAATATAAAAACCTAGAACAGTTACTGAACTGAATGGAAATCCTTTAAATCGGGTCAATCATGTTAAATATTTAGGGCATATTATATGTGATGATTTAAATGATGATATGGACATAGAAAGGGAGCGAAGGGCGTTGACGGTGACAGCTAACATGTTAATCCGTAGGTTTTCCCGTTCTTCACGAGAGGTAAAAATTACACTATTTAAATTATTTTGTCAAAACTTTTACACGGGTAGCCTATACAATGTATATAAGGACAATGTATACTCAAAAAGCGGTCAACGCTCTTCTTGTCCAATACAATAACGCGTTTAGGATGTTGTTGGGACTCCCGCGGTTCTGTAGTGCGTGAGGCATGTTCGCGGAGGCACGCACGGGTTTCAAGCGTGTATACGTAAGAAAATAGCTTCCGTACTATACAGAACACGCATCAGTACCAACATCATCCTACATATTTTAGCTGGAAAATGGGATAGTCCCTTTTTCATACACTGTGCCCGAGTACTGATAAAATAGGAAACTTTTCTGTCAATATTCTATCCTTTATTAATTATTTGAGTGTGTCTACAGCTAAGTTCATACTAACAATACATATCCTATGTTACGTTTTCTCTTCTGATATTGTCAATTTACTTGAAGCGACCTATATTTGGAAACAAGTATTAACTTTATTTTTTATCACTTTAAGACGTATACTCTTTAACCAGAGGATAACCAAGACGCTTTTCAGATTTGATATTAAGTGAAAACAGATGGATATTTTGTTGTTTTTCTGTAGTAGGGAACGAAATTCAACTCACCTTTGTGGATCGGGCAGCTCTAAGAATGTCTCTAAAAATTTGGCATTCTTAACAATTTCCTCTGTTGGCATACCAGCTATCATACCAAAGTATAAGAAAGTCTCCCGTATCGAGAATTCACCAAACAGTGCAATTTCCTGTAAACAGAAAAATATATTTAAAATAACCAATTCTTTTTTTGATGCCTAGTAATTAGGTACCTTATTGTTATAAATCCAATACGACCTTATTCATTACAATAAAAAGTGCTTATATTGCATATTTTTCACTAACATTAACAGCGAAATTTAACATTATATTTTACATACAAATGTTTTGTGATGTATTTTTTTTTATGTATTTGATATTTTGTTTAAATGTAATAATTTTTTTGGCTTCTGTTTTATTCTTGTCGCCTAACATCCAAACTCTAACACCTTTTTCTGGTAGAAAGGCATTTAGTCCGCCGTCTGTGTTTTTAATGCAATAAAGAAAGATAAAAAGACAACAAATTATCAGTATTTTATTTTTTAGATACAATAAAAATGAACCAATTAGTAAAAAGGGTGTTGTCTTTAATTCCCGTGCATTATAAATAATGTCAAACTATTTAGGTACTAAGTCATAGGGCGACATGAGTAATTATGATTTGAACTTCCTAATTTATCACATTGCCTCGATATTATGAATACTGCCATGTGGTGTGGTGGCAATCTGATGAATTAATACACAGCTACATTGTACAGGGTATAGGGGAAGGGATGACATGGAGGACGACAATTGAATCTACGGAAGAGACACATCAAACTAACATCCAACATTACTACTATTTTATTCGCTAATAGAACACAAATATAAAACAAAATCAGTCTCGACACGAAGGTATATAGTTCCAAGTGTAACCAACTATTATGAGAATGGAAAATGATTCTTTAAAACATTTGTACAGCATTATTAACTAAAAACAATGATTACTGATTTTCAAATTGAATTTTGTAAAGAACCTTAACATGGCTGCACATGATTTTGACTTATGATTTTTTATGAATTTTACCTCTACCCTCAACGAATTAAGGTTTAAAATCAAGTGAAGACATTTTTTGTATAATCTGACGTGCTGTTGATAAATACAAGGGACACAGAACAAAGATATAGATGTGGATAGATGTTCAAATAACTCATCCACAGTCAATTTATAAAATTATACAGACTACCAACATCTCAACGTGTAACGAATCACAGAAAATTATACATATTGCACACGAGACGACAAAAGTAATGTTAGGTTCATGATCAACGAAGCGGTTTAAATCCATGACACAATCACGACAAATTATAATTCAAACTAGAGAGAACGACGTAAAAATAAATGCAGAATATAAGTAGCTTATAGATAATATATAAAGAATATTTCTATGACCGTCGATCAGGAGCCTAATTCGGCTAATTATTAAGACTGGGCCCCTTGAAATTAGGTTTACTATCTCAATTTTATTTCTTAATCTATTAGCTAGCTGTTTTCCCGCTATCACTTGTGTAAATGTAGTCTAGGTATGTCACACGAGTCAGAAATTTTATAAAATCTATCAAATAGTTGCGAAACTTATTCAATGCACACAAACAAACAAATGTTTCCTCTTTACAATATTAGGATAGCCAAAAGAATAATTTTAAAACAAGCTTAAAAAATTTGAACACTAAATTGAAACAGAAAAAAAAAATAGGTAAAAAATACGTATTATCCATAAATTTTACCTTCACTAGGTAAATTGACGACCAAATCAAGTGGTAAACGCTGAAGGTAATATAATTGTTGTCATAAATAAACAAAAATATACTGTCAACAAACTAGTTTTTTACGATTTACAAATAGTGATTAATCTTATTCATACTTAATAATAAAAAAAACAGGTTTTTAATTAAAGTTATTGAACTTTGATCGTTATCTTGACGCACGTGATTTAGCTTGTTCAGTCTGCGATGATTTCGCAAGGGCCGGTCATAAGATGAGTAACCAAATATGTATTAAGTTTAACTCCGTGCTTCGGAAAGCACATTGGTGGCGGTTACATTAACAGTCGTTAACTAACACTCACCAGGGGGCCAATTCTACTAAATAAATTTTGTTTAAATCGAATTGAAAACGGATCGAAACCGAACGAAACAACAGTTTTTAATAGTTTTTCTATTATGTCACTATACGTATGTCACTTAATAGAATGTGAAGGGCACACGTAATGGGTCCCACTCGCACCTTGCAATTTCTATTATTTTCCGAAAATAAAAGAAAAATGACTAGGAAAACATTTTTCGAGCGCCGTAGAGAAAGCAGCGGCTGCGTTTCAAAACCTCTAATTTGGCATATATACAAAGTTTCGTTCGGTTTCGATCCGATTTCAACAAAATTTATTTAGTAATATTGGCCCCCTGCGCTGGGCACACGTAATCTCAAGTAAGGCACACGTCACTCGCACCTTGCAATTTCTATTATTTTCCGAAAATAATAGAAAAATGTGTAGGAAAACATTCTTCGAACGTCGCAGAGAAAGCAGCGGCTGCGTTTCAAAACCTCTACTTTGGAATATATACATTACATATACGATAAATGTTGTAATTAATTATCACAACGACTAAATCCGAATACTGAATTTATGGTTATTTGGCTGGAGCCACGATAAAATAGCGTCCATTAATTAATCTTAACAAGACCATTTGTATTGTCAATTGTCGCGTAGTGCAGTGTGCGTATTAAGCGTTGTAAATAATTACCTAACTGTTATCGCAGAATTATTACTATAGAGGTATTGATCGTCTTAAATATATGATACTAACTGTTTTCCCGCGACTTCGCACACGTTAATTATACCTATGTCAACCCCATATGGTGTAGCTACCCGTTGGTGAAAGATATTAAAATCGGTTTCGACAATGAAATCTTTATAATATTAAGTATAAATAAATCTAACTAAATAAACAAAGAACGACTCCAAAAAAGCTTAATTAAAATTAAAAATAATACAATAAACTTTTTGTTAAAAGCTTTTTTGAATCACAAATAAACTTTTTATTATTATTATTACAAGTTTTTATTAGACTTGCTTTGTTAATATGTAAGTTAGTGCCCAAATCTTGGAACTCAGATTGGGAAGTGGGTTACCACTTCCCAATATCCGATAGATTTGAAATTTTGCATAGACATGTAAATTAGATGACAATGTAATATTATGGTGTCAGTAAGCTGATATGATGATGAAACTTATTTATGAAATGACGCAACAACATCGTGTTTGGGTTCGTTAAATTCGTCTTTATGAGGACTTAAGCATCCAGTATGCTTTCCAGAAGCTGGAAGGCGGTCATAGGAACTTAGCAATGAAATAACGCAACTGCATATTGTTTGGGCTATCTGTCTTTATGAGAACAACAACATATTGAGACAAACACCTTGCAATACAGATGCTATATCAGAAATGAATAGAATGGGAAGACAACACTAAAACGTAAAAATATATATATATATATTTTTAAGTTTCTATTATATTTTTATTCATAATATGATTTCTGTGCTATTACGAAGATCCGACGATCGGAGTAAGTTAGACCATACAATTTTCAAATATTAATTTACAATACCCGTATTCCCAATGTTAGTTTCGAAACAACACGGAAAATTTATTCAGGGGCTGCAGTCTCGACATTAATAGCGATACGATCGCAAAGTATCGAATGTCAAATATTAACGAAAATAATTGTTTGCGGTAACGATCGTTACTTCAAATGCAAGTCTCTATCACCGAGTTACCGAGTAAAATCGTAAACTATTCAGACGATAACATAACGAAAATCTGTATTCATAGTGCAGTTCAAGTGCAGTTTCCTAAAGGAGAAAATGTTGCCTCAAACAAAATTATTTTAAATCTAAGGAAATCAAAACAACGTATTTTGTTTTTAAGTAATGATTTCATGTTCAATTTAGCAAATAAAAATATTTAAAAAATGCGTACTAGAAAATGATTGCTTTTTATTTATTTTAAAAGCATAATTTATTATTAAATGTGTTAAATCAATTTGATTATTATTGTAAATTAAAATTTGTTTCCTTGCAACATCTTGATGTCATCGATATGTCAAAACATTATTGTTTATTACGGTTAAGGTGATTCAAATAGATTTCTTAAGATCTTTCATTAATTTCATTTTCATTTTACATGTAGAAATTAATTTATTCACTTGACATTGGCAAAATTGTGCGAAATGCGCATATAAGCCATTAATAAAAGAAGGAGGAGGAGGTTAAGGTTTCGTGAAAAACTTCATATAATTTATTGTAATAATTTGTGTTGTGAGTCACGGTGGGAGATTCAGATGCGGAGTCATACGTGCAGCAGGCTCCGCGTGCTCCAAATATTGCTAAGTACGCACTTGTTTGAAGTTCTTTTTGAATATAAAATATTGCTAAGTATGCACTTTTTGAATTCACTGTGTTTGATTAATATTATGATATGATTTTTACTTCTGTTCTCTTGGAATATATTACTAACGTAATGCTATTTATTATTTTAGTATGCATTGGCAATACGGCTCCCGATACTCAAAATGAGGTGCAGTCTAGAACGAAGAGAAGTTAGTACAATCTTCATGTTTATTGTTCATACTGCGATGAATATAATAAATATTTATAATGATAAATATTTTTATACTGTTTTTTAGATCTCAATTCTAGATTCGGGCAAACTCAATTTCTCGCCATTGGAGAGTCAAATGCGGAATCAATGAAGGTATGTTTACACAATCTTTATTAAACGTGATTTTGTTATGTATTTGAAATGAATTAATTAATAATAGATAAACAAAAAATATCCAAACACATTATGTTTTATATCAAATTCAACAAGATTGAATATGAGACTAATACCTATATATGGGTAAAGGGAGTCCCACATTTATATAGTTTATTTGTTATAGATGCTGGCAGCTGCATCAAAATAGCAGACAGAGGCTGCAATGAAGCAGGCCGAAGCTTCATTGATTCATACATAGGCAATGAGTAAAATAAATAAAAGTGAATTTACAACTTATATGGTCGTTTTTAATTTGTACATCTACCTACATAAAATATATTGAAATAAAAAATAATCTTAGGTATAAAAACAGTCGATCTATCTTCTGCTAATTCTATATAGCATAAGAAATTCCGTCTCATCTAAAGCCAAAGATTTTTGGAGACATCGCCTGTGTGGCTATTTGCCGTCCTCGCCATTAGGTGTCGATGTTCAAGCACTGTTAAATCTAATGCTAAATATACTTCAGCCATCACGTTTTAAATATCATTATAACTAAATTTCCGATATAAATACCTCGAAATTCAGTAAAATATCGAAAAAAAATATTATTAGCGATCGCAAAAGTCACTTATCGAGCTGTCAAATTTTGTCGCTAAGGAGCTAGCGAAATTCGTTAATTTGACAGTTGAACTCGCTACGCCACCGACAAAAATCGATAACTTTAAATGTAGAGACTTGCAATATTCGTTAAATTACGATCGCTATGAGTTAGCGACCGAATTCGGTGACATTGCGTTCGCAAACTGTGTCGAAACTACCGCCCCAGGACTAATTTCCGAAGTAATAAATTAACAACTTAAGTGGTTCTACCCAAAAGCCGTCCGATACGGCGTAGGAAAACGTACAGTTACAGGCTTTATATAGGTTTTGGGTAACCTTTAATACTTAATTCGATATTCACATTAATATTTAGTATTCAATTTTACGTGAGACCTTTACTAATGTAGATGGAGTCATTTGTCGCATCATCATTACGAAGATCGTTTGATTTTGTTACTTTTTTAAATTGCTAGTTACTCGATTACTTAATTACTTGATTGTAGAGAGAGCATGATCATCAATACTTCCAATTTTATTAGAATGGTTACACTGACTTTGACAGTTCGTTAACAAAAAAGCAAATTGCCGCCATTTTGGCAGACATTCTGTTTCCGATCGTCGAGGAGTAAAGACATCCGACGACATCACGCTCATCTAGTTATATTTTCGTATGAAAGTGATAAAATGGAACAAATCCACGTTGGTATACACGCCTGCAGTATTATTTTAAAGATAGTCCTCCGATATAAACGATCTATTTGGGCTTCGTAAAAGCCCCTTCTGACTACCCGCCGAAATATATATATAGATAAAAATATTCTGCCAGCGGCTTCGCCCGCGTAGACCACGCGGAAACTGTTTATTTGGATATCGATTCATATCAATAACATAGAATGACAAATCGAATAGTAAACAATCGTTACTATGGTGACGTTATAATCCTCCATACAATTTTCTACTCCCGTTTTCATCCCTGTATTTGCTGTTATTCGGGATCAAATATGTCCAATGTTCACCGCTTTTGATGAAGCTTTCTTAGGTAAAGGAATTTTTCAAATCGGCTCTAAAGTTTCTGAGTCTTTTCGATGCAAGCAATCAAACATTTCGTCTTTAAAATATCAGTATATATTAATTAGTTTATGTCAAAAAATATAATTTTCATTTTGACTTTATAAATAATGCACAACAGTATATTGATCACTATTTAACTTATAGAAAATACAAAAGATGATCAACGGGCTCAGGTGGCCAAGATCACACAAGACATAACTCAGAAGATTTTCATTTTATTCATTGGGAAATTTTGAAACCCGGTAATTATTTGAACAGTCAAACAGCACGCAAACAGCACTATGTTGATGGTTAGATCCAAGATGGATTGTAGTAAAACTATTTATGATGTCGTGATGTCGACTATACATTTTCCATAAGTAAAAAATATAAATATTTTTGAAAGATGTACCTGTGGCATGTATCCGATCCTTGGTCCGGGTACCCCACTCCCAGGGCTGCCCGGTCTACCACCTAGCACCCAAATATCCCCAGAGTTGAGTCTCCGTCGTCCAACTATACAAGACAGGAGAGTGGTCTTCCCGCATCCTGAAGCACCTAGTAGACCATATCTGCAAGAATAGAGTAATATTTTTTTACATGTCATTTATTTACCTTCCATCCAAGCTAACTTGAATTGAATGAATGAATGATGAAAATGTCTTTATTCAAATAAGCTTGCTTCAAACACTTTTGAATCGACCAAAAAACAATTTTTCCCCTACTAAAAAGGACTAAAATACGTCCTGAACGAGTAGTCTTTTTGCTGACAAGAAAAACAAGCGAAAGAAACTTACCAGTTATTTATCATAAGTAACGTAATTTACAGAACAAAGCGAAGGCTATTAATTCCATACATTGCGGTCCTTAAAATAAATCATCAACTTTATAATAGCCTTTACTCATAAGCATGTTCTTTACATGAATTTTAAATTTATTTTTGGGTAGGTCAATTTTGTGGAACTTTATTGAACATAGCAATGCTACATCATACATCATCAGCCCTTGTACGTCCCCACTGCAGGGGCTCAGACCTTCCTTATGGATGGTTAAGGAGGATGGGCCATGACCCTCCACGCTGGCCCAATGCAGATTGGAGGGTATTAACGACTGCAAATGCAGCCGGGTCCAACGGCTTAACGTGCCTTCCGAAGCACGGAGTAGCTCGAGATAGTAAATTTTTGGTCACCCATCCCGTGACCGACCCTTGTGAAAGTTGCTTTACTGCGTGCGTAGTGGCGCTAATCCACTACGCCACCGAGCTACTCCATAGTAATGCATTTACCCAGAAACCCTTATTTGAGAGCTGTAACACTCAAAAGTCGGATAATGGGCGACAACTTAAAATGCTTCTTGGCAAATGGTGGCGACTTTAAAGAGAAACAGATGCAAACGCAATCGATAACTTTTCTTAATAATAAAACAGTATCATGATTTTATTTGAGATATCGGATAGATTTCTCACTACGCTACTGCTACTGAATAGCTTCTTATTATAATATCTTCCACATTATATAATAACAATATCATGACAATAATGTTTTACGCCCAAAAACTTAAAAGCATAACTAAATGCCACTTGTATAACCTCTTTAGGAAAAATCTGAGTCATCGTCGTATGCAAAAAAATAACGCATATCTTGGAGCTTAAATATCTTGGAGCTCTCGGAGCTTCTTAAATATAGAGCAACAAATTTGCTTATTTTGAAATAACGAAATTGAATCACACGCTTTGACATACTACTAAAGCAGATTCTACAACATCTAACACTTCAGTGGTACAATAAAATAATACCAATTTCAATAAACCTCTAATGCGATAGTGCTATATTTGACGCAGATATTTTAGGAAATACCAAAGCATGATAATATTACCTGTTCATGAAAATGATCCCACTTTCGCGGAAACGTGATATGTATTATATTTACTTTGTTAAAAGACTTATTGCAAGTCTCGGCTTCCTTTTACCCGACTACAAAGGAAGGGTTATATGTTTCGCGTGTATCTTGTATGTATGTAATATTCTTTATAACCTCATATATTTAAAACCGCTGAACGTATTTAGATGATTGAGGTTTCGTTAGATTAATCTCAGTAGCCCAAGTGTTATTAGATAGGTAACGTAAAAAAAATCAAATGTGGCGGCTATGCGACGCCATTTTTCTTTATATTTAATTAAAAGACTCAATACAAGCATTCTAAAAAGGTATATCATGAAAAATGAGATCATAACCGTAATACTAATAAAAATAATACAGTGATAAATTTAAAAAAAATATGGACTTTATTATATTTGATCAACTTTGGATACACAACGCTTTAATTAAAAATATTCTTAATATTTTTTTTTTTAAATTCAACGTTGTCCCATGCACTCTGAGATTGGACTCTAACCTATGACCTTACGCAATCTGGGGGACTGCTACTGAGCTACCCAGGACCCAACAAGACTGACAAATTTTTCAAGCATCGAAAAAACCTACCACTTGGGCGCAGTTTGGATTGGAGGGTATTAACGACTGATGATGCAGCTGACACGAAGGGTTTAACGTACCTTCGGAAGCACGGAGGAGTTCGAACTACTAAATGTTTGGTCCCACATGCTATGACTGACCATTGTAAAAGTTGCTTAACAATCGTAACTCAAACCTCAGTACAAATATATAAGTAGGTGCACTCAAGACCAAAGTGGTAAGTGTAAGCGGTGCGTATATATTAAGAATTTGTATGGAGACTTGTAGTTCTTGGTAGCTACCGCTAGGAGCGCTGTACCAGATTCCATACTAAAATCTTAACGCGCTCACGATCGACAATGAACATAAACGTCAAAAAACTTACACTAAGCGCTCTGAGCGAGAGATAATAGCCTAAACATGTAGGGGCTGTCGCTTATAGGTTATTAAAAATATGGCAAGCATCCGGGAAACTATAATACAACTTTCTACTGTTTTTTTTTATATATAGACCAGGAGCTGACTACAGTTTTTTCATACCTACGTCACTACAAATTGATATCTGGTAAACGAAATCTTGAGCAGAAACAATTCATAAACACTTTCAATGGGTAAATAGCTACATAAAATTATAATTACTTATGATACTATAATAAATTACCCGAATAACTAAATAACGAAATACCATATACTTGATTTATAAAAATTTGAAATACCATAAACATGATTTATAAATGCATATAGAATATTTTGGTTTAAGCCATTTTGTTTATGTCCAGAAATTTTATAAAGAGCGGCAGTATAGCTAAGCGAAATATACAATTATACGTGCTTTGAACTCCTATAACTTCGATAATTTGTAATTGTAAGTGTCTGCGTTCGCTTCGACGACGCATACGCACGGGCGCGCTCACATACAAACCATTTTCGGTGCGTATGTATGAAGAGCACTCACTCTTTATACTCTACTCAAACCGAACACGATAGCCACTGTTCCCATCGAGATTATGATTTAATAATTTTGAGTAATTGTAATATTTGATCAATTTCGCATACAGAATGGTATAGTGGAAAATATTCTCGATCAAAAATGCTTAAAAAATCTCAAAGCACCGGAGATAAAGCGAATTTTTTAAGCATTTTTCATTAATAATTATAAGTGAATAAGCCTAAGTGAAAAGATACTTACATTGCACCTTTAGGAACCGTCATGTTCAGTCCGTCTAATATGACGTTAGGATTACTTTTCGTGCCGTATCTCTTGAACGCGTTCCTTACACACACCGCCTGCTCCCTCCTAAACGTGACGCTGGACACTTGCGTTTGAAACTCCCTTCGTTTTGCAGCCAGACCGACGGGTATGGCGGGTCGAACGTCCTCCATTGAGATGGTAGCTCCGTGGTTGTCGTAAGCCGGCATTTTGTCTGAAAAGAGAAATCTATTTATTATTGCGTCCATCTAACAACAAAGATGCGTGTACGCAATAATATATCGACATATTGAAACAAGACACAAAAGGTAAGATGCTATAAAAAAATGGGTTTTTTATATGACGGTAAAAAATACCCGATACCGATAAACTAAAATTTATTAAAACTAATTTTATTATTAATTAAATATTAATTAAAACGCTGCATTTATTGGTGCGCTTGTCATGACGTCAATGTATAACTGGAGATGCCAGTTTTAATCAATATGGATTTTTAGTAATTGATTATGCATTCAATTACTTGTGTAGGAATTGCTCCCTACCCTCGTATGCTTGCTAAGGGTAAGGTTACTCAAAGGAGTGCTAAATAAAACCGAACCGTATGAATGCTATTAAAACACTGAGTTTATTATAATAATTATTTGTACATTTTGAAAAGTGATGTGTATGCAAACACATCTGGGTCATAGTGCAATAACTTATTTTACGCTAAATATTAATTTTGCTATGTACTGCGTTAGCTCGTACAACTCGAATCAATTAACGATGAATCCACTTTGTTAATAATCATATAGTTTGCTAAATTTATGAAATATAAATAAATTACACCAATTAATTTATCACCTTTATCGTTTAACAAAATTAAAAAAAAAACAAATAAAGTAGATCAAAATGGAGAACTATAGAGAAATTTTAATATGCCGCATTTTTTACGACGATTATTTTTTGGCTCCTGTCACCGCGCCTAAACACTGAACTAATAATAGTGCACTTTAGGTAGAGAGTACAATGGTCTAATGGTAAAATGCAAACAAGATTATTACATAAATATTAGCAAAATTGTCCTGGAGCACTTGAACACGTTACAATTAAGCGACTTACATACAAGTGACAGAAACAATAAATCAAGATGAAAAAGAAAAACACCATTACGCGCCTAGTTTTAAATATACTGAAATGTATGTTTGTAACGGGTTCGATACTTAGGCAAATGAATAAGAGACTGGCTAAGCTTAAGAACTTTATTTAATAATGGGTAAACAAAAAAGACTGTAACAAACAAAAAAGTATTACAAAACAGTTCGTATGGTTACCTAAATAATAATATTATAATAGAACAGCAGTCGTTAATACCCTCCAATCCGCATTGGACCAGCGTGGAAAGTCATGGCCTATTCTCCTTAACCATCCATAAGGAAGGCCTGAGCCCCTGCAGTGGGGACGTAAAAGGGCTGATGATGTGATGTGATGATGAATAGAACAATTACATACCCCTTTTCTTCGGGTTTGGTGAGTAATTTACTATAGTATACATTATTCTTGAGTTCAAACTCGTGAGCGTAACGGAAACGGGTAATAATAAATAGATTTTAACAAAATAGATTTTTACAACAAATTACTATTGGATGAAATTAAGTATGTATAATGTTTCTAACTCACGAACTAACATTCATAAAGAGCATTACTCAAAATTTCAAATTACGAAAAGTGAATATTAAAAATAAACGATGTTGAAGATCAAAGACAAAAAGTTTGCATGCGGAAACCTAGGATGAAATAAACGGTGGTACGGCACACCGTTACATAGTCAATATTTTTTCTTGTTTTGCTAACAAACATGTGCATGCTTTGGTTGTAATTTATTTTGAGTCAACGTTCTCTTTATTTTCTGTGGTCCTTTTTTTTGCTCCGACTGGCCGACTGGCAGGACCATCACCCTCTTATTAACATTAATTTCATCCCTTCTCATGATATTATGTCTATAGCAAGCTAACTATTTATGCAAACGATGGGAGTTATTAATGTAACGCCAGAACATCTAAGGTTTAAGCTCAAGATAGTCCACGTACGCACGGCTGGTTCCGTATAACAATATACACTGATTGGGGTACATATTAGGGTTGGCAATATTTTTTTTATCATAATATAACTATAGGAAACATTAAAAACACAGTTAAAGTTGTAATAAAATATTTTCAATTCCAATGGAATTTAAATTTTGATATACACTGATAATTTTTATTTTCTTTTTTAAGTAAGCGACAAGGGTGTTTGAAACTCTCCTCCGTGAACCTACGCGGCTGCTTTTCCAGTTTACCTTTGAATCACTTTCAGCTCCAAACCTAGATTAAAGTATAGAACACGTCTTACAAATCTTACAAAAGATTCAATAACAATAAATATTCACGAGGATTTAAGGGGCGAATATAAATCGGACACAGTATTCAGATATTCAACCCTAATAGGAATGTGCAACACGATATTTAAGGATATATTAGCCTTACGCCGGCCTGACGGTCGACTCCGCTTTCAGATCAAGGCTCACTTTATTTGCGATCAAAGTAATATATGCAAAATATAAACAGAAATAGCCTTAGACCTTAACCTTCACCATGAAATTAAAATAAATTAATACGTTTAGAATTTATTATGATATAAGATCGTAAACTCTCATGATATAATGAGAAACAAATAGATGTAGGTACTGTTTGAGTATGCAACAACTATGGAATAAAAAGAAAATTTGTATTTTAGCACACGCGTATGTATAAATTAATATAAATTTTATATGTATCGAATGATATGTATTGTAATAAATGAAGTATTTAAGCTAAAAAACAAAAGATTGCGTATTTTGAATTAATTCAAGATCCGAATGGAGGATTTACTATGTTCAAGGAGTATGTATATTTTTTATGAAAGTATGTATGTCAATCGATTTCTTGTTGAATTGTGAATCAATTTCTATCAAACTAGCTGTTTCCCCAGACTTCGCCTGCGTAAATTATAGCCTGTCCAATGCTTATGATGTAGCTTCCCGTAGGTGAAAGTATTTCCGAAGATTATCTCTTCAACCAAATAAAGTCAGAAACTTTACCCCCCCATAATATTAGTGTAGACTAACTTCCGCCAGCATTTAAACATAAAACTTTCTTCTTGAATCACTCTGTATAATAATGAAAACCACATAAAATTCATTGCCTACAATATTATGGCTTTAAAACATCTCAACGTAAAGACAGCGGGAAGCTAGACCAATAATATGTATAAAATATTTGCATAAGTATAAACATGGTATTAAGTTTCCACTTATAGGTAAGCTATAGGTAAATATATGTAAGCTGCTAAAAAGAAAAAACAGATGACAGCTAAAAACAATAAAATTAAAATTATAGTGGGTTGATATTTAAAAATAAGGATAACATTTCATAATTTCTTCTTCAAACAAAACATCATTTCCAGAGAAGGAAAAAACATACTATTTGTCGAGGAATTTGTCTACCAAACGGTTTTTAAGTTTGCTTAATGTAGTATTAAATAAATCAATATAGTTGCGCTAGTATAGATGTAATAAAAAATGACACTAAAGCTGAGCTCATATTCTAGTAATTTTAGTATAATTATGGCAAATCTTGTGACTATATCGCATATTATCAAAATAATCAGCTATCATCATCATACGCGATTGTGCTAATAATATTTGGCTTCAGAAAGATTAAGCAGTCAGAAATGCTATTAATTGAAACTCCATTGAAGTACCATTACTACGTTAAGATAAGTAGAGGTACTCTATTTGTCCTTGAACGAAAATTCGGAAAATTACAAATCGTTCTAATGGTTTTGTTAAAATTTGTGCGCCAGTGTCAGGTACCCCCGTTGCATAATAAATTATTCAATAAAAACTTTTTTTAAATAGAAACTTTTTTTTTTCAAAAAGTTTTTGTAAAACTTTTTTAAAGTCGGTTCTAAATAATAAAAAGAGTCTTTATTTCATGTTATTTTAGTGTTATTGATATTTTTCTTATAATAGGTAACACTAAAAATATTAAATACTAGCTTTCCGCCAGCAGCTACGCCCGCGAAGTCCCGTGGAACTGTTTATTTGAATATCAATTCATTTTATTTGAACCACACGTCCGTGCTTACCAAATCACCGGCTAAACGAGTACGAACCAGGCAAATTAGTCGAGTTCATTAGTTGCCTAAAGATTTTGTTTAGCTGGAGCGAAGAAAAAACTTTAAAATTTGTTTCCAATTTTTTTGGAAAATGAATGCTTGTGGAATATTAAGTCCAATTAGAAGCTTCTAGTTTATCTCTTCTGTCGATTCATTTCCGTATCCATAACTTCTTTTTATTAATTACACAAATTTCCTTATCCACCACTTCTAAAATAGTTATAATTAGCTTAATCAGTTTATTTACTTTATTGCGTTGTTGGCTGTTCATCTTGCAAAACAAAACTCACTAGTGAACTGAAATACATATTTTAGCTACTAAACTACTCGCTACTAGACTAAAATACTAGCTTCATGCGAACTAGGCTTAAACCGCTGTCATATATTTTAGCGTTTTGCATTTGACCATATCTATACTTATTTGTGTTCGACTCCCTGTTGTAAGCAACTCACTTCACCCACTCGATCCGGCCTTAGTATTTGTATTCTGCTAATTATAGTAAGGGAATCTCGATCGACCAGTATGATGTTTTCAGTTCACTGTTTTAAGGGACTCGCTTCAATCATCAGTATTTTCAGTTAGTTAAAATAGACATTCAAAATGCAAAAAAAAAGATATAATTGCAAAAGATTTGATTTTTGAGAAATATGTTTAGTATACGTGGGAACAGATCGATTTTAAACTATTGAAAGTTCGGAACATTGTTATTTATTATCGGTTCGCTTGTGCATCTGTCATAACTAGTACAATCACATGACAAGTACTTCCATTTTGCCATTGTACTGTAGTGGATCCAGGCCAGCTTAGTTGTTGGTTCTTAAATGAAAAGACTAACTAGGCTTGACGAGTATAGTTACGATAAAGATAAAAAACCCGTTTCTGAGTTTTATTTAGAAGCTAGATCTTAGTTTCATAAATACAGTTAATCCACTTTTTACTTTAAGTTTTGTATATTAAATAAGTACTTAAGTGTTTTATTAATTTTCAATGATAAACGAGTTGCTATTGGAAGTTTTTTTTACCAACTGGCACTCAGAGTGAGCATAAAGTGTTTCTAAAAACTTCAAACTAAGAGCGAACAATTAAAAGCAAATGAATGATCTTAAAGATCATAGACAAAAAGTTTGTATGCGGGTGTCTAGATCAAAATAAACTATGAGGTCCGACGCAACGTTACAGTACTATCTACCTGAAGTCCAATATTATAAGTACAGTCTTCCTCACAAGTCAATGGTGACAAATATATATTCATATTTTGTCATCTAGTGACAAGAACACTGTTATAAGGGTTATAGTTTAAGCGCTATTGACATCCGGCAATTACGCTACATTAACATTAGCAGAATTGCCCTACAGTCTTCGCAATTTGCATCCACGACGCAGTACAAGGTTGCTGGCACTTGAGCTTACACGTACAGGCTATAATAATGACTTGCACATCAGGTGATTCTGAGAACTCAATTATCATTCATATCTAAAAACGAACATCTAAGAAATGTAGGTATATATTTTTTTCATTATATAATTGATAGATGATGTCAGATTCAGTTTTAGAAAAATTGGCAGTAACACAACATTTCGGAATGATTTAAAAAGGTCTGGCTCCAAATATTTTATGCTATAAAATTTTTGAGATTAATTCGGTATAAGTTCTTAATAAAGTTCTAATAATAAAAAATAAATATAATAAAATAAAAATATAATAAAAAATAACAAGTGTCTTAAATATAAAAATCCGGCCAAGTCGGACTCACGAACGCAAGGTTCCGTATAAAAAAAACGCAAACAAATGAAGTCTCTTTGTAAGAAAGCACTCCTTAAATATTTATTCTATTTGAATATTTATTAAAGCGGCAACATAAATATTTCATCTGTGAACATTTTCAACTATCTAGCTATCACGGTTTATAAGTTTGTGGCATATGAAGGGGTTCATATAGAAGAAGAAGAAGAAGAAGAAACATTTATTGACCTCACAAAGACACACACAAGATAATACATTATTAGGAACACATAAAGCACAATAAAGATATACATAATGATTAAAAGAGAAAGAAAGTGAGGGACTCTGCCTCAGCTGGTATTGATGCGACACGGAAAGCGCCACATCAACGCTGATATTCTGGGCAGAGCCATATACCACAAACGTTATTTTTTTACACGTTTTCGGTATGGAACCCTTCTGGGCGATTCCGACTCGCACTCAACTTTTTCCTGTTGATTACCAGAACCCTAAGAAATAGTATTTAAATCGTTTATTATACATCGTGATTGCTATGAACGTTGCAAGTTATTTATGATTTGTATAAGAGTTAAATGTATTAGGTTCGAAGGTTGTAAATATTATAGCCATTACGTACACACTGTTTTCTAGTTTATAGTGTTTCAACATCATTCTGTGTAACCCATTGACACCATAAAAATTAAAAACTGTTATTGACCAACTCGGAACGCAGAGTCGTTTATGGTGTTACCGAACCACGTAAAAGAAACAATCATGGGTTACCATGGAAGGAATTTATTTTATCTGAACTTAATACAGACGAAAGTCGAGATAAAAAATAACAATTATCGAAATTTTTGATTCGGAAATTTATTAGTTAATAATTACTAAAAAATATATTTATAGCGCAGGTAGATATATGATTTCTGTGATTTTTCAATTAAACATGACGTTTTTATATTATGAAAAATATAAAAAAACAACTACTTAATAAAAAATCTGCAACATCTTACATAACATGGAATCAGAGGCATCCACAAAGAGATAATGTTTTGACTTAGCATTCAATTTTAAGCCCCGACACGGGACTCGAACCTACGACCTTTTACTTCCCCAGCGACCGCTCTAACCTGCTATTCAAATAAACATAGAAATAAGAAGCTAACCATTAATCACCTGTTAACATATATTTGGGCATATGAACTTCTATTTTTAAAAAGGCCATTTCTAAACCCGCTGTTAAATTCTTAAAATAGCATTTTGTCCTCGCAAAAACAACCTCGACAACCATTCAACATGTTTACATGTTACATATTAATGGAAAAACACAAAACTGGTTCTTAAAAAACAATATTGCAATCGTATAGCACCTTTTGTGATTATTTCGGTTACGACTCTACAATTATGTTTGGGAAATCCACATGCCACGTTGCTGTTGGTATTTTTAAATACGACTAATTTCGAAACAAGTTTTGTCGAGAATGATATACTTAAAATAATATTATATCTCTTTATTATACAGGAAAAGTTATTATTGCACAAATTTTAATATTTATAATGTTCGTTTAGGTAAATCAGTGCTTCTCAAACATTTAGTTCCACAAACTCCCGTAATATTCCAAATAACAGCGAATCCCTTATCTATTAATCAAATCCCCTTCCCCCTAAAAGATAATTATAATATTGGTTATTAAAATAATTCTTTTTTTATTTAAATAAAAGGATTGCTATATTTTCAGTGCCGAAATAACTCGTATATCTTTAATATTAATGTGATGAGTGGGCTTCTATTTTATCGCAAATTATAGGTGTAATTTTGAACAATTTTAATCTTTGCCGTCAAGTCATCGAGCTACCATTAAGTATATATTGTTGCCGACGCCCTATCTTAGAATGATACCATGTTTGAGAGAATTACCAAACCCTGCTGTAAATCATAGACACGATTGTTTTCTCGTATTTTTACTTACATCTAAGATAAAAAAAAAAGATTTCTATATAAACCATGATCACCTTATTGCACCCGGAGGTCAACGACCGATTATTATCTTCGTACCTACAGATTGTTTACTTTGTGGAGCTCGATATAATACATTTCTGACCACAGACTGTACGCATTTACGACTGCGCCAAACATGAAACAATACATGCAAGATAATAATATATTTTTCTACAACCAATGTAATTTTTACCCACTAATCCGCCCTGGGCCCGCGTGATCAGTCATGGCCTATTCTCCCTATTCGATTCGATTTCAAACCACATGAAAGGACAACAGCATTAGGGACATTAAAGGACTGTATTCTTATTAAAACCGCCAATACCACCGAAAAGGAACTAAGGTTCTAAAACAAAAATGTGATGTGTAGGTACACGATAAGTTTTCGTATAAAAAATATTGAAACTAAGACCGCTCGACTTTGAACTTAAGTTTGAACTTACTTCACCTTTGAGTCATCAAGACGTGGTACTTAAATAGAGATTTAAACATAAATATACGTTCAATATTCATTATAGTTTTATGTCTTAATAGCAGCCGTTTCTGAAGTAAACATCATTTATAAGACTCTACAAAAAAGTATTATAAATTAAATATTTATTTGAATAAGAACAAAGACCTTTGTTAGTTAAACTGAGTAATACAGTGCAATTCACAACATTCGCTTTCATTATAATGAATAGTAGACCATAAATGAGCTAATAAAATGTTATTTCACAAAGACCCGCTTTGCTCCAACGCAGCATCGAAAGCGTTATCATTGCAGAGGTGCACTTTAAGTGTATTAAATGTACAATTATTAAAACCATACAACAGCGCTGTATTTTTAACGGAATAGTACTGTCGGTGACTTTTCCTTAAGAACTCTACTTTTTGTGGGTACCACTTTGCCAATTCCTTTAACGAGTTCCAATACCGAATATTGAAATTGCTTGCAAAAAAGAAAAAGAAATCATTAACATATTTAGCAGAAAACCAGTCCTCATTACAATTCCAGAAAGGATAAAAGACAGATTTAAAAATATAATTATTCTATTGGATGTCAGAATAATATACATATAATGACAGCTTTACAGTTTTCAAGAATAAAGTGAAGCATATTGAACATTAATCGGTGTGTGTAAGTACATTAGTTAATTTTAATGTTTTATTAAATTTTTTGTTCTTCTTTTAATTCATATGATAGTATTTTATATTTTCAAGTAGCTTAACCTAATTCTAAACAATGCTGTGTATACCAGTTACCGACTATCATGTAGGTCCTGTACAATAATTTCCGTATTTAAAAAATGTTTTTATATCTATAGCTGTTTTATAAATTTAAAAAAATTGATGTCAACCACTAAAGAAACATTACTAGTGTACAATATTGAGTACTGTATTTTTTTTTTAATTTGAATAATCTAAATGAAATTTCGTATAAAAGTTACATGTTACTATAAGTTAAATAAATAAGGTAAAAATTAAAAAATATATCTAATTTATATAAAAACAACAGTTGTAAACAAGGTATGAAGACGTGACTATTAGTGACGTGGGTGGTTTGGTAAACTTGAATCGAGTTGTAAAAATTATGACGCACATATGACGCATTTATAATTTAAAAGTCCACATGTTTGGATGTATGTTGCTATGCGAAATGCAAAAATGACTATTTGAAAGAACCAAGTCTCAATTCAAAGTAACGACCTTTCGCTGACCGGGTGAGTACTATTCCATCTTAGCTACGGTGTCATATGAGCCACGCGTTTCATATAAAAGTACCTATTATAGTTTTTTTATTAGTATCAATATTCATTTATAGCATTATGAATACAAAATTAATTAAAAATAAATAGTAAAATAACATGTACTTTTCATTTGAAGAACTGTAAATATAATAAACATATTCACTGCCAAATCATTAAAACATTTTCATAGCTATGGCTAGAGTTTATAGCGCGAGAGTTCGATGGTCGCACCCCTGACGTCCAATTGTCTTATTTAAAATCTTACGATTCCTTACATAATGCTACTATTTCATATGTGATAGCGATTTCGATCACGATTCACGATCACAAAATTTACGATCTTTATCAAAGATAATGAAAAATATCGTTAATTTGTAATTAATTGTAATGATTGCTAAAAACAGGATTGCAACCTATTAACGTTTTTAGCAATTATTTTAATATTAATGACCATGAAAGTTTAAAAGAAAATATTGAAGTCTTATTAAGTCTTAGACAAGCATTAGACGCAAATATTATTTTAAGTTACTATTTTTATTTTGTAACATTTCTCGATTATACAAATCATTATTCGTTCCGCATGCGATTGAGATTAAACGTTACATAATTCCATTATTCGCTATACCCTTGAAAAGGATTGCAATAGATTTTGAAATTAAACAATAACGTCACTGGTGATAATAAGATATTATTCCACGTAAAAGTATATTTACAAAATGCCTCTTTAATTTTGACGTATAACATTATAAATAATAGTCGTGCCGGTGAATTAATTTTAATCTACTAATTTCACGGTGTAATTTCGTTCCCAAAATAAATAAGTGGATGCAATATTTTAAATAAATTGCCTTATTTAATAACGCACCTTATTTGTACGTTATAAAGAACACAACGTCATAAATTCATTTATGTCAAGGGTGTCATCTTCAATAATTTTCCTCAAAGTTCATTGTCGACATTAATAAAAGAAACTCTTCATAATAATTCTTGTTCTTTGAACAAGTGAAAAAAATAGAAACAATTGTTCGTTTATTGACTCTCGTGTAAGAAAACTTTGTTTTAATTTATAAGAACCACTTCCGTGATTAAGATGTCAACTCGACTAAACATTACAAGTACTTTAAATCGGTTTTGTCCGAAGAATAACGTCTTAATAAGCTAATATTAATAATAACGAGAAAGTTAAATCAATATGTATGGGAAATGATTGTGATAAAAAGTGAATTTTTTCGATAGAAAAAAATTACGTTAAAATTCAACATTTCGTTCATTATATTTTTTGTACTGTTTCCGAAACTTCGCCCGCCTAAATTATCGTAGTATTAAGAATTATTTTTGTTTTGAAGTCGGCAAAAAAATGCGAATGCAGAATTTATGTTATCGAAAAATCCGGTAAATCCGTTACGAGTCGTGTGGCCGGTGCGTGCGTACGGAAACACTCGAGGACTACCTTTTGAAGGAAAATTTTAAATCTGCGATCATAGTCAAGGATAAGGATTCGATTTTTTCCAATAATCGATAAATTAAATTGTAGTAACATGTAGTTTGCGTGTAAATAATTAAAAATATTTTTTAGATGCCCTATTTTCACAGTATAGATACCAAAGCAGTAATTTGAGGTAAATTATCGTTTGAGCGTTTAATCTACAATTAAAACTTCCGTAAAGGCTCTTCGAAGTCAAAGTAGTTGATCTGAGTGGAAGAGCGTGGTGGTATATGGTCCTAATACCCTGCCTTTCATTCAATGGGAAGGGCTCGTACCTCAGAAATGGGAAAGGTATGTTCATGATGACAAATTCTTTATAAGTTAAACAAAACCGGCAACACTTAATGCAATGATAGGATTGAAAAAAGCAAAGAAGATGACACAAAGTTACCCCAGAACAATTCCACTTTTGATTACAAAAAAGTTCATAATCACAAAACATGTAACAATTTGCCTTTTTAATGTTCAATAAATAAAGTTTAATATATAAAGTTCCCATCTAGTGGAGTGTTTAAAAAAGGATAATTAAGGTACACAGTTCATTTTCTACAAGAAATAGAATCCGGAGTATTGTCTTGTTTGAATATGAGAAACACGCGAGTGGCTTACTAAGACTACAATGAAAGAACAAAGTCTACAATGAAAAAACATCTCTTTCTTGGTTTTATTTAGGAATCCACCGTGTCAGCCCCTGCCTATTTTCTTACCAGTTTTTCTTCAAAGCCTTCCACCGTGAACCGGATAAAAACTTTTTTGTCATTGTGTTGAAAATCGTTGCCAGGCTGTGGTTATCAACAATCATATCTCCAGCTGGGTCACGGTTCCCAGTGGTGTGCCTCAAGAGTCGCTGCTTGGACCACGGTGTTCAGCATCTTTGTGAATGATAGTGACTTATGTTTACATACATCAAAACTTTTATGCTTTGCAGATGACATGAAAATATTCGCAAAGATAGGAGTAGTCTTGACGAAGCCAAAGTTTTAGAAAAGTTTTTGTACAGTAAACAAACTGGCTTTAAACCCAACTAAATGCACAGTCATGGCCTTCTCTCGTAAACCGAAAATATTCAAATAAAATTATACCGTCCATCAACAGAGTCTTCAACGAGTCCATTCTATGCGTGATCTGGGCGTGGTGCACGATTCCAAGTTGCTATATGATGATCATATTGGTAGTATAGTATCTAAAGCTACGAAAGCTCTCGCTTTCTTAATTCGTAACACCAAAGATTTCACTGAAGCTAAAACAATTAAGATACTATATATTGTTCGATTGTCCGTAGTGGTTTGGAGTACGCGTCGCTGATATGGAACCGCTACGCTTTCTACATCGACAGGCTTGAAAATATACAATAAAAACCTTAAAATTCTTGTGTTACCGCATTGGCATTAATTATAATTCTGTTGAGTATGATCAACTTTGTAGAAAACACTATCTGTTACCATTGAAGGTACGTAGAAGTATAGCGGATGTTACCTTTCCTTCCAAGATAGCCTCTGGTTCGATTGATTGTCCTGACCTTTAACGCTGTTGAAGTTGAATGTTCCCACCAGACTTTTACGAAATATCAAGCCGTTAAATGTTCCAATCTCAATAACCAATTACAGAAAGATTACATTCCTATTACGAGCAAGTACGTCCTTTAATGATTTGAGCACGATTCAGGATCTGGATCTTTTTAATTCTTGTTGTAAGTCAATGAGGTCCACGATGTCAAAAATGTTTTTTGAAATTACAAGCCAATGATTATCTGGTAAAGAAGGAATAAAGAAGAAATGTAATGTGATTGTTTGATTGCGTCCTTTGTGCAATGTGTGTCTTTTGCCTTTTCTTTTGTCTTTTGCCATACCTCACAAAGTGGGAATGCATTTGATACGATAAATTACCGAGTGAACTCAAAATTTTTACCTAATTTTAAGGCTAACTGTGTGGGTCTGTAATTTGTAAGCTGATGTATTTAAGGATATTGTAAGATCATTTATGCAACCGTGGATCTACCATGAAAAAAAATTAAAAAAATAACAAATGCCAATTATTAGCCTAAAGTTAAAATATGATAAACTTAACTATTTAAAATTCAGAACGAAGGCAGGTAATATATTGACATGCACGCGTCGAAGGCGATCGGTTACTCAAGAAGTCCTTGAAAATAATAACTATACTTACAAGAAACTACATGATTCACCATTTACGTAGATTTAATTTCATCGAAGGCTACCGTGTTGTTATCTCAGTATCAATTTGCATTAATATCTTACAAAGTTGCATGGTTTTGTCTTTTTGACTGACAATACCAGATGGCGCTAGTGATCTTCTTACAGCTGTTCTAAACTTTTTGACTGGCGAACCAGGTATTGCTATTTTAACCGCACTTTAGTACGATATAATAATGGACTTTTTGAGCAAGTTAAAATTTCGGCAAAAAACATGTGTCGTCGTCGACTTGGGATGTTCCTCTTTTGTCGTTGTTTAAATAAGATAATAAGGTTGATTTAAACGCCATATAAAGCTTCAGTTTACTTATTATTGGTATACATATATGTATTTGCTTGCAAATAAACGGAAGTTACTTTGCATATACGTACTTTAAATACACTTCGCCAATAAAGACAAAGGATTGGACCTTGTGTAGTTAACATGATAGGTGGGTACTTAATTTCATAGCTCTGTCATCATTTTTAGCTAATTAATGTCTAATAAAGATATGAAATTTTATATAATTTTTTTATTAGTATATAGTTTTATTTTATTATATAATTCTGGAGCCTTCTTCCCTATGGATGTAATCGAATAGGGAGAATGAACTATAGTAACACGCGTTGGCCCAATGCGGATTGGTGAGTGTTTACGACTGTAGCGTACATATCATTATATTTAATTTTTAAATTATGAAAATATAATCGTATTTCAGTACCTAGACAATTCAAAAAAAAATGAATAAAAAACTGCAGAAGAATAGTCCAGTGGAGATGTGAAACAACATATTTGTTTTTTATTCATTTTTTTTTTTCAGAAACGAACGGCCTTATTTCGTATCTCTGCAGTAGCAGAAAACACGCTAACCCAGGACCTAATTGTCTAATTTTAAAATCTATCGTAACCGCTTTCGATTCGACTTTTGAAAGATATTCCCGAACTACACTACAACGATTATTTGTTCAAAAGATACATATACAATAAAGTTGATTTAAATTGTCTAATCAAAGCGATAAATGCTTGAAAGCTAATAACAATTGTCTAACAAAAGATTTAATTCTAGTTAGCATTCAAACTACAATCTTTCGATGGGCTTAACTAAATTTTTATTATCATTCTGGATCGTGCAAATCATTATTCATCGAAAAACAATTCGCTTTTCGTTTGCGTTATTCCGTGAATAGCTCTCGCAAACACTATACATACGAAAGGGAATGAAATAAATTTTAAAATTAAACAATTAGGCCGCCTAACTTTAGCCATAACTCTTACCATAGGATATATATAATAACATCTTAGGGATGTTATATAACGATATTTAAAATAAACAATTAGACCGCCTAACTTTAGCCATAACTCTAACCATAGGATATAATATCTTAGGGAAGTTATATAACGATATTTCGTTTCATTTTACTAATTTGACATGTCTTGTTGAATTTTGAGGTGAATGACCGAATTGAAAATACTGCAAGTCTAATATATTTCCTTATTCATCATTCTTTATCGTTCGTTTGTCGTTATTAAAGTACATATCGTAAAATGAAACGAAGTAACGCTTTTGTTCTATAAAGACTAATTATATGTTTAACCTATGTCCTACAGACTTTGAAAGTTGTATTTATTATTGTGATAATACATATTATTTTGGTAATGACATGATTTATGTAAATGTCATTACTTATGATAAAAAGCTGGTAATTTTCTTTCGCTTGTTCTTTCTTGTCAGCTAAAAGACGTCCTGAACAAGTTGGTAGGGGAAAAAAACATTTTTTGGACGATTCAAAAGTGCTTGTAATAGCCTACTTGAATAAAGATATTTTCATTTCATTTCATTTAACATAGCTAATATGTTTATGTAATATGCTAATCTACACATTCTATGGCTAGTGGAGTTAGGCGTTCGCTCTGCAGTGAGCCAACCTGAACTGCTATATTTTTTGTCAGCCTCAAACTCAAGTCCAGCGCCACGTTGTGACGGCATTATAAAGTAACAGGAAAGAGCATTCCAAAGGCGCACATCTCGGACGGTAAAGGAGCCATCATAAAAGGTAGTATGGGAGAGGAGTTTCGAGTTTCACTTTTTCTACTGATCTCAGAGAATGTGCAGTAGAACAGTGTAGAAGTTTAAATCGTACTTTCAAATAGCGCGGGTAATATTATAGAGAAGAGACAACATGTGAGCATTCCGGAGAAGACGAGCAGGAAGCCACTTGAGCTGAGTATTAAATTGAGATATATAATTATATCTACCTCATCCAAATATAAATCTAATACAATTTTGAAGTCGCTCAAGTTTATTGAGTTGGTCCTCCGTAAGATCAAGATAACAGGTATCAGCGTATTCGAGTAAGGGAAGCAACAGAGATTGTGCTAGCGGAATTCTAATGGTAATTAGCAAAAAATTACGAAACCTCCTTAGCGATGCAGCAGAAGCATACAGATTGCGGCTAACAGCTAACAGCTTGCAATTGAAGTCCCAGAGCAAACTCCGATCTATGATTATACCCAAATTGATTACCCTCTCGGTACGATAAATAAAGTGGGAACCATTATAATTAACTTTTGGTAGGAGGTGCCAGTCAAGTCTTTCAGTCTAGAACGTGGGTAGTTCTATGCTGATCGTATCGTATCTTTGTTGGATTTACTCTAGACCAAAAGACTTGCTTCATTCTACTAAACGATCTAAATCAGCATTAGTGGTATGCACTGCCCTAATTTAGCCGCAAAGAAGGGGCTTGACAGTAGGTTTGTAGGTCTTTTGCATGAAGGTAGTACGAATAGATTATAGATTTATTATTTATAGAGACAGATTTATACTACAGATGGCTACCAAAAAGGTCACAGTACGTACATATCAATCTCTTATCAAAAAAGGGTCGAGTACACCTATAGATGTAACATAAGGTCAAGTCATATTAGGTAAGTGTATGATTTAAAATTCAACGCGTGGCTTTCATTGAATGAAAACGAAGACACTATGCCATGCATTGTGTCAAATCAAATACTAACCAATTTACTACTCACTAGCCGTTTTCCCGCGACTACGCCCTCGTTAATTACAACTTATGTCATATATGAAGGATGCAGCTTTTCGTAGACGAAAGAAATTAAAAAAAAAGTTCAATAGTTTTGAACCCATTTAATGCAAACAAATCTCTTCTTTTTATTAGTATAGTTGATGGTACGTCATGGTTAAGTATACTATAATGTTATAAAAAGGTAAAGTTTCTAATTTTGCTTGTAATGTTTAAAATACAGACCCGATCATTAAAATTTTTTCACGTACGAGAAATTGCATCATGCGCGGGCGACCTATGCTAAAATATACGCGAGCGAAGTCGCGAGAAAACAGTTAAAATCTTTTTAAAATATATTCTTTTAAATAGTCAAGAGATAGCAGTATTGTATGTAGTTATATATATAATAAATGATTTATTTTTCTTATATACAAGCTATTAGAAGCAGCTTATTTTTTATCGCCCACGTAAATAAAAAATAAGTGAAGCCTACGAATTATATATAAAGAAATCATACTGCAACGTCAATTATAATAGTAACTTAACCTAATTAAGGAGATGGATATGGATATTAACACCATAACCACGCTCCGTTGCCACGCTAAAAGAAGGATAAACAAACACTCTCGATTTATAATATTATCTAACTACCTTTTTTTTTGCTTACAAGAATTATTTTAAATTACAGATATGGTTTATTCCAGGTAAATAAATTAAATCTCGATGAATTGTAATTCTAAAATAAGGAAGATTTATTTACCCATACGAATTTATGTTTCTATTCAGACAGTTTTATGACGTTTCGACGTTAAAAAAAAAAGCGATTTTGTAAAACACTTAGGAAATGAAATTTTCTAAACGCTAATACGACCTCTTATTGATGATGCAACGGAGGTAGGAATTGACATGATGTCTAATGCGTAGATCATAAGATCATTTCGAAAATGTGAACAAACAGAATAATCACCCAGGTTTCTTCAATAAATATAATTATCATCCCTCTAGCAAAGGTATTACCTTTGTAATAACTTCACTAACATAGTGATGTACCACAGTTTCGTGTCAATAAAAATTAATTGTATAATTGAGAGCAGCTGACACAGCATCTTCCGTGAAGTTGCACAATTAGGACAAAACAAGCCTAAAATGTCGGTGGAACGTTGCTAACGCACGAAACTATTCAGACCGTGTCACGTATTATGTAATAACGGAATTTGCGTCCTAACACTTGGTCAATAGCGAGCAATTTGCATCGTTCACGCATCGATCGTATTAATTCGTACTTCCGATTCTTGTGTTTACTTTCAACTTTTATAAACTTGACAATATAAACAATCATGTCTTGATAAGTTAAATTGTTTAGAGAGTTATACAATTATAAATGGCGAGATGCAAAGTTACCTGTAACACTTGTCAGAATTATGACTCAGTTACACTGCTCGATAAAGACCGTGTGCAGGTTGCGGGCTATCTCTGTGGTTTTTTATTGACCCGAAAGGAGGTAGCCAACCTTTACTGGACCTCGACGCGCTCCGTGTACTGACCACGACGACCAATGTGACTGAGCCATTAAAATAGGAAGGAAATCCAAAACACTGCCTGTCTATCTCATTGCACGTGACAATGAGATAGATAAAAACAAAGGATAGCATCAAAAACTATTTTTAATTAATTACTTTTATTAATGATTATAACATTTATACGCAATTCTTTTGGATACAAAGAGATATATATCAAATTTCATTATAAAAAAAAAACATTTACGAGTAGAAATTCAAAATATGGTGAAACAAGGGGTAACTTTGTGATTTGTTTACTATCGAGAAAATATTTTAAATTCACTTTTTGACTGTTTAGGAAAGGACGGTTAGAAATGCGATTAGTTTTCTTATTTTAATAACAACTTGTATGGAAGTTATTTCTTGGACAAAACCTGTTGAAAATAATTTTGTGCACACGCACCCTTTTAAGAGACATGGAAAGTGAAAATTAAATAACTAAATACTCGTAGTAACTTAAACAAATTGTCGCAAAAAATATTAAAATTATATTTTTGTTAAAAAAGGTCTCCCAAATCGAAACTCTCTGAGGTCTAATCTGTATGTATGTCAAAGTCCGTCAGAATTCGACGAATTAGACATAAACAATGACCATACAAAGATTCACATTTCATTAACAGCATAAGTTTCGTACTTCCAACAATAAAAGAAACCTTAAAAAACATGTTCTAAAAATTCATGAAACAACTTCAGTGACTTTGAAAAAAAAAACAATAAGTTAAAAAGTAGGTTATATTCAAATCTTTAGTTTCATTATCTATTCGAGACTGGCGTCGAACCAATCTAGAATGTTACCTCAATTAGTGAGTCGATCTTATTTATACTAGGTCAAGGTATTAAGCCGTATCCTAGAATCGCCAATCGTATGATTCACCTTTAGTATTCTCAAGCGGTGATTTGTGAAACAACAGAGATCTCGGAAAGTCTGTGATCATCCAATGATTGCTAACAATAAGGCTGCATTTTATAGCCGTCGATGTCCCCATCGCTGTCTGCACAGGCCTTCGTTAACGTTAACCTAATAGATAATATAATAGAGGGCTGTAACTAAATTCATTTATTTATTTACAATCATGTCTTACAAGCTAACAGATGTTTCCAACCAATACGCTAACAAGATTAAATTAAGATTCGAATTTTAACCTAGCCAGTTTAAAATAATGATAACTAACTAGCTAGGATTAGTTATAAATCATACACATTCAGTGTTATTAATAAATAAGGTTTAGAAACTGAACGGTAGCCTGAGTGGATTAATCAGTGCTTATAGTATCTTTTTTACTACATTTGCATACTATTGTTAATGGCTGAATAGGCGATAATTGTATTACCTTTTACATCTCTTTTGTATACCCTATTCAAACGCAAATAAATTATTATTATTATTTACTTGCAGTAAATTTACGCTAAGATTGCACTTAGTATTCATATAATTAAACAGATTTAGCAAAGGTTAACCTAGTACGAGGTTTTACGAGAGTAATATTTACCCTTAGAAGGTAGTAGGTTTGTTTATTCTCTGTATAATATGAATATGGACTAATACTAAAATTGCAATATTAGCGTAAATTTACTCTGACGCTGAGCTTTGTTTATTAATAACATTGATTATGTTTACAAAGGGATTACCTATTTAGTATAGGTGATATTATAATAAGATTTAATAGTTCTTTGCATTAAATAGGCTCCAAACTACAGGACCGTTTAAAATTAATTTTACTTACGGGAAGCGACATTGGCGAAATCACAAGAAAACACCTATCAATAAACATTTAGTTAAACATTGACAAACTTTCGAGAATTTAGCTTAAACGAGTCCTTTTGTGTAAATGTGATGTTACTTTTGAGTCTTAGTTTTTAATTAATATTCTAGGATATCCACGCCCCTATATCTAAGGTTGTCACTAATGATTAAAGTAAATTTACATAATTTTGATTATGATTTTAAATAAATCACTCTTAAATAAAATATAAATCCACCTCAAATGCTAATTTGAAACCGTATATAAAGAACTTCAAGATTACCGCACTACGTGCTGACAATCGCTGACTCATCTATGACGTATATGACACAAGGTTTAATTTCGTAATAATACTCGCAAACAATCATGTCACCCACATCAGAGCTAATTCGAACTTTATTTAACTTTTTTCTTTTCATATTAAATATTAGAGTAAATGTCCCTGTTTGCGTCATTAGAGGGCCTCGTTGAATGGAAGGTCCGCATTAAAATAAGGTCTTGCGCTGCCGCTGCCTACAACTTCTTTGCATGTTAGAGGTTTCTGTGAGTTACCGAGAATATTTTATTATGTCACCTGCGTATGTTGTAAGCTAACTTCAGCGGAAAGTGAAAGAATTTTTATAAGCAATCCAATTTTCCTCTTTATAATATAAGCATAGACTAGCCAGATGAGTAGACGAATTTCGTGCCGAACAATTTGTATGAGAAAAGAAAAGTGTTGGACCTTGAATATTAAAAATATTTTATATTAACCATATTAAGTCAGTCATTCTCGCTCAAATTAATCTAATTAAATTGGGAAATTTAATTACATTAATTTGTCGTTCCATGGGAATCCGAAACAACATAAATACCACTATCACAGACATTAGACAATATACAACAGATAAAAAGAGTCAGATAAGTTAGACAATATAGAATAGATATTCCCTTATATTTCCTACATTAATCCGACTAGACTAGGAATCAAATTCATCACAGTATCAGTAACTTAAATCTATTCATGTTCCACATGATGTCTTGCCTTAGATAGAGTGATATAGTTGGATCATTATCTTCATAGTAAATAAAATTCTTAACTTGCAAATTGACATAAATAATATTTTTCTATAATCCCATTATAAGTATGAGTCGCCTTTACGAGGATTTTGCGGTTAAGCATTCGTCACTCAACATTTGTACTTTTAAAAGACATTTCTTATTTTTACAAGACAAGTCCATAGGCATGATGCCTTGTGTTTGCTCTTAAGCATGTTTTTTTGTTCTTTTTCTTATTTTTGTCTTCTTTTGTGGATTGGTGTTAAATTTTCATCAACTTATTTTTATATGTTACCATCAATAATGGATGGACTATTTCTTTATATGCCTTTGCTTTGGTTTACTAATTTATTAAAACTTTGCTGTATAAAAATATATTCAGATTACAACATTTTGGGAACAAAAGATTTACTTATGTTACTTGTATTGTAAGACAAAAAAAATAACCAATCACGCAAGTTCAAATTGATGCGTAGGTATTAACGACCGCAGATGCATTCTAGACCAAAGCCAATGACGCCTCACAGCGCGGAAGAGCTCACCATAGTAATTGGTCACCGAGTCACTTAATATTAGCAGACTAAACACAGTAACCTAATTAGTTTAACTTTATTATAAATATAAGACTATAACACGTTTCAAACGTGCCGTTAAGTGTTGACTGTGCCGACAAAATAGCCTGATTGCGTAAGGCTATTCACAATATATCCGCAAAGAGATTCCCAGATAACATTGCGAAACACGTACGTACGAGAATCGCACGTCTTGAGCGCCGTAATGATGTGTTGCTATTGACCAATTCTCTTGTTACGAAGTAGCCGTATTTTATTTAATAGACACGATATTACCAGCAGTGATATGTTATACAAAAAAATCCGCGAACTCGTCCAGCGCTGTTGTAGAGTAGAGGTTCCATCGATTAAAACCTACTTTCAAACCTTTAAGCCTGGAGTTCTCAATTTTTTTGGTCTCAGAACACTAACCGACGATATTTTTTGGTGGAATCCTATATTTGTAAACAAAGAAAATACCGTATAATTTTATGTAATACTTAAAAATGTAGAAACAAATTTTAAATTAATAATACGAGGGTCAAACTGAAAGTTCTTAGAACTGGCCACTTATAAACAATATAATAAAAAAATAATTCTAAAATTTGAAAATATAACTCTTTGCCAATATTACTGAGTATATATTTCATTCATTTGTCATTTGTTTTACGATTTTGCGGCAAATTGAAAATTGTCTGTGTCACGTCATCATGAATTTAACACGAGAAAATTTTCGTGCAATGATTTTTTATGACTTTCGATGTCATTTAAGTCAACAAGAAAGTTATGATAGACTACGATTGGCCTTTCACGATGAAGCCCCATCTCGTGCGACTGTTTACAACTGGTTTAATGAGTTTAAACGTGGTCGCACTAATCTCACTGATGATTTACGTGAGGGACGGCCTTCTACGGCGACGACTGAAGATAACATCTGTGTTGTGCGGCGTATGATAGAGACTGACAAAAGAGTGACCTATCAACAGATTCGGACAAGCTTAGGCATCGGTATGAGTCAAGTGCACAAAATCCTCCACGAACATTTAGCGGTCAGGAAGCTTTGCGCCCGGTGGATACCTCATAATTTGACTGAGGCTCAAAAACTCCATCGTGTGGATTGGTGTCGTAAAATGATTGAAAGATTTAACGGAGGTGACTCAAATGCTGTGTTCGACATACTAACAGGTGACGAAAGCTGGATTTACTGTTATGATCCTAAAACCAAAAGACAATCTGCTCAGTGGGTGTTTCCTTTCGAGGAGTTGCCAACTAAAGTGAAGAGAGATCGAAGTGCGGGAAAAAAAATGGTGGCCTCGTTCTTTGGAAGGATAGGTCATTTTGCAACAATTGTGTTAGAGGATCAAAAAACAGTTTCTGCAGAATGGTACACTACCAATTGTTTGCCACTTGTCTCGGAAAAAGTTCGAGAGAAACGACCTCGCAGTAGGATCCTCCTTTACCACGACAACGCCTCGTCGCACACCGCCAAGCGAACGATCGACTATTTGGCGACATCAAACGTTGAATTACTGGGTCACCCGCCGTATAGCCCCGACCTCGCGCCTTGTGATTTTTATTTATTTCCAAAAATTAAAGAAAAACTTAAAGGAAAGCGGTTTATGAATGCTGAAGAAGCGGTGGCTGCGTATCGCGATGCCATTGAAGAGACCCCTAAGGACGAGTGGGCAAAGTGCTTTTCCCAGTGGTTCCATCGCATGCAGCGGTGTATTGACGTGAATGGACAATATTTTGAAAAGATATAATAAAACTAATAACTGGCTAATGTAATCAGTTTTTGATTTTCTAAGAACTTTCAGTTTGACCCTCGTATAATCGTAAGCATCACGAAGTCTTAATTTATTGTAGTTATAAGTCTTTTACGAATTTTTATTTTAATTCACTGACTAAACGCAGAGCCCATGTGACCTTTCTACCGAGCCCTAGGGTTCCGCGGACCACTTTTAGAGTCTATGCTATTAGCTCTGCCTTGCTATTATATTAACAACAGACTTGAACTCGACGTTAAGCTCAGCGTTCTGAAAACATAGATCGTAAAAATCTCTATTAGCTTTTGAAGAAGATTTTATTTGATCGGAACTTACGCAGTGACAGCGCTACGCTCGTCATCGAGCTCTAGACTGTTTTATAACAGGATAGGACTGCTGCCGTAAAATATCCTCTAAATGGGATACTCTATTATGAAGTCTTCCAGAAGAATGTCCTGACCATATTTGTCATGAACTAAATGTGAAGAACATTAACAAGTAACTGGCATGCATGCAGTCTGCTATGAATATTAAGGAAGCAAATGAGGTGTGTCAGATCTACAGCAATACCTATATTAATTGTATATCTTGTCATTATGGTTTGATGTTGATGTACTGGTCGATGAGTAGTGTGTGTCCATTTATGCCTATACAACTGTTGTATTCTGTTTAATGAACATTGATACAATTCTGGATAAACACATTTTATTACAATTTTCAGAATTTGTTCAACAAAGTATTAAAACCTAAAATGGCTCCTCAATCCATGTACGGGCATTAAAATAATCTGAGACGTTCTACATTGTGTTGAAGTGCTCTTAAAAATTCATTTCTTTGTTCGTGGTTTGAAATTTTTAATAGGATATTAAGCCTATATGTTGATTTAGGCTTAGAATTATCCGTCACCCACGCAAAGTTTCGCATTAGAATATTAGTAGGACATAATAATTACGTATTCCGTGCTGTATATCTAAGGATCGGACTTGAATCTTTGTTGTTGATCGTTCATTTTCTATATTTCCTCCGCCGAGAATCGGATTCAAAGTCTCAGCGATGATTATCATCACTACAGGCCTGTATGACTACAGGCTGTACTCTTAAATCAACATTCAATATACTCGTACTATAGACTACTTCTTTGTTTGTCCTCTGTGTCTATCCTATTCCAAGTAACGTGGTTTTTAATGGCGTTGAATAGGACAGACCGTGAAGTATACAATATTCCTAAATTTAATTTAAAATTACCTACGTCACCAGGTATTTGAAAAGTTATTAGTCTGATAATAAATATTAATAATAAAGTAAAAAAACATGAGTCTTGAATATGGAGAGCATAGTAAAGTGGAGCTATGAAGCCCCATAATGAAAATATTGGGAACCCCATGCTTAAATTTAGTTTAGGTTGCAAGTAGATGCTTGTTATTACAATATAAACACTTTACAGGTTGCGTAAAAATACAAACCCTTTAAAGTTGTTTTGAACGAATAATGTTTTATGTTGGTAAAAACAAATGGTGTCCATGAAATTACATATTTAAACAGTAATCGTCATTATTAAAAACTTGTTTCTTAATTTGTACTCTTGTAATTATGAACAAGAGTACAAATTACGAAACAAGCTTTTTTAATCTCTAACATGTAAACATTATATCTTCTTATCAAGCAACATTACATCTTCCTGTTTGTGTCATAAGTTACATAATTGGATAAATCTCATTCAGTCGAATTAGTTTAATCTTATCTTGCACCTTACAATCTCATTATTAGGAACTGCTTAATAAATTAAGAAATTTAAAAATAACCAATGTTATTCTTTTAGATCGAATCATAAGTGTAATGATATCATACAACCTTCCATATATAACAAAGACTTATCATCCAAGTCTTTTGATTAAGAAACTTATGAAAATTGCGATTCCTCACTTATCTATACTAATATTATAAAAAGGAAAGATTTAATTGTTTGTTTGTTTGCAACAAATAGGCTCCGAAACAATTGGGACGATTTTAAATATTCTTTCACCTACGGAAAGCTACATCATATGGGGTGAACATATGCTTTATTTTATCTCGGAAAACAGTCAGTAAATGGATGGGAGTTGAAGTTTTTATAAGAATAAAAGCGTTACTATAGTAACCATTGTTTATTATTCAATCTGTCATTGTAATTATATCAGTGTGTTATAGTCGGGTCACACACAATAAAGGAATCTGCTGACATATAACATCGTTGCACACGGTCCCATTGTTGGAGTGACCGAAATATTACCAAAACTGCTGATGCAGCGGCACGTGGAGCAACAACGGACGTGGAGGCAATCCGAGTAATAGAGTTCACTTTTAGATCAACCATCAATCGGGTCACATAGTTAGAGTAGTTATTAAGAAATATAATGTAATTTTATTTCATTAAATTTTAATACTAATTTAAATTAAATTAAGTAAATTTTGGTTTTCTTTGAAATCTCCGGCTGCAGCTTCTATAATTAGTGTCATGATATGAATCCATATACAAATAAACAGTGCCATACGCGTGCTCCCACGCGGGCTAAGCTGCTGGCGGAAAGTTAGTTTTCAATAACAATACCATTCATTCATCCATGTTGCTATTAAAACCAATGAACATGCAAAAGCTTGAATTTTTTGAAGCTATACGAAAGAATATAAGTATAGCCACAATTATATTTATTAACTTGAATTACGTAACTTAGGGTTAACATTTGTGTTTGGAGCTAATTTACGTAGTCCCCGCGTAGTTGATACATTTAGAAATGTATAAGGATTCTTACCAATCAATTTTATATAGACGATGGTAAGTTAATTACAAAAGTGTAATGTTTTATATTATACCATACAAAAACACTTCATTCAAGCGAGATATCGATATACGCGATGTATACAGTTGTAGAGCCTTTTCCCGCTTTGACTCTTGTAACTGTGCAGAGTTTACAGAATTCCTTTATGAGTGAAGTCTTAGTTCTTTGAACCATTGTATTGGTCTTGTTTGTATTTTTATGGTTTTACCATAAAACCTGTTTTGAAGGTTGACTTATAAGTTTGTTAAACAAGACTAATGTTACAACAGATGACCACATTTTTGTTTTCCGATCAATGTAACCTTGACATTCCTGAAGTTACAAAAGTGTTAGCCTTTGTTTGCACTATTAACACATTTTATCTAAACTCAAACCATTACCAATTATTGAGACGCGTCGATTGTTTGAGGAGCTCAATGGCGCAGTGGTTAGCGCGCTCGGTCGTAACGGTAGTTAAGCAACTCTCACAATGGCCGGTCATAGGATGGGTGACCAAAAATTTATTATCTGGGCCCACGTGGCGGGTTCATTCTCCCTATACGATTTGATTCGTTTCCATTTATAAGGATGGCCTTAGCCCCAACAGTGGGGACATTAATAGGCAGGTGATGATGACTATGATGATAGTAATGATGGTGATGATGGAGGTGATGATATTGATGGTTATGGTGATGATGATGGTAGTGGTGATGGTGACGGTGATGATGGTGACGATGGAGGTGATGATGATCGTTTAACTCGAGAACATTCCTACACGTTACTTGTATCACTCATTATAGTTCGTTTTATTTCGATATAAAAACAAAATGACTGGCACAAACTTCATAAAATTTCTATGGGCCCATTTCTGAAGTATACTCTAGTATAGGTAAAATTTCGTTACGTTATACGTTAAACTCTGTCCACAAACCACGAAATTATGACCGGTGATACATAAAAATAATTGTTTAGTAGGCGGATAAAAAAGGATTTCCACTAAAAAAAAAATAATAGCTCTTACAATACAATTCGGAAGAAGCGGAATATGTATTTCTTGTTTCTCTCGATTTCTTTATATAAAATAAATTAAGACAAGGCAAGAATAAAAACAAGATCAAAGTTAAGGCCAATATAATGGTTACCTGGTTAAAAATATATTTCGATGCACAAAAATTATTTTCGTACACGAATTCGTATCTTGATCTATTTCTGTAGGGCGACGAATAAAAATAAGCATGGAATATTAATTGACGAGATATGTACGTACGATTAGGGTTACCACCCGTACTTTATAATAAAGTATTGTACGTTATTTCAGACAATTGTTCTCTATACTCTATAAGAAAAATAAAGTATACGAAAATACTTTATGTCGTATGATTTGATTTGTTTATGATTTTTAAGCTTTGTCGTAAGTATTTTTTCGTTAAACAAAATTTATCGATTCATGCTGAATAGATAAATAAAAAGAAAATGTATTTTTAAGTTTAGTTATAAAGAAAAATAAATAATACTTTATTTTGATTCAATTTACTTTGTTTTTGTACCTATAATAACTAATGTACTTTAATTGGGGAAAAAAAAAGGTGGCAAACCCTACGTACGATATACGGTAAGTACTTTCAGTACTCAATTTAAAGCAGTTAATTATTTCGTGTTGTATGTCTTAAAACAGAAAGAATGTCTTGTAGATATTGAAGAAAAAATACACCAAATACAATTTTAAATAATTGTAAACGATTTTGCCACTAACTTTGAAGATATTAAGGTATTAAATAAATTAGAGTGAAACGTAAAGTTATAAATAAATTGTGGTAAGTGTGTTTCTAAAAAATATAACGAAAAGAAAAAACAAGATTGGGTGAAGACACATTTCGCTCCATATATATCTATTCATACCTACGTAGGATAAAATATTCTAATACATGCCCCTTATTTTTCAGTTTTTTAACATTCGTATTAACCAGCATAATGTTTAGAGGTAAACATTTCAACATTTGTAAATTGAAATTCGTATACTTGAAATAGAAATCTTTATTTTATTCTTGAATAAGGTATTACGGGTTACACGCCGCGCACCGCGTGGCGCCATGGACAGGTAAGTACAACAGTCTCTTTGCCAAGACTTCATAAATATTATGATTTCGTCCCAAAATAGTAACTGTCGCTTAATTATCGCAATCTGTATGACGGGCGACAGTCGACAGTTGTCGCCGGGCGCGCTGAGTGTTATGACAAAAAGCATCAAGCACGAGCTTGAAAAATGGCAGCACAGAATTAAGTAGTCGTTCTCTTGTTGAATTAAAGAAATATTTATTGCATTTTGAGTATTTGAAGTCATAGAATGTAATTTCTTTGTTAATTTATATGGGTATTTTAAATTCGGTGCAATAAATATACTAAATACGAAAAAGAAATTCTTGTTCAGACTATTTTTTATCATCGGAGAAAATAAATTGGCGGTCCGCAACTTGGAAATAGTAAAGAAATCCTGACTTTTAGTTTTATTGTTATAATACTCTTTTGAGTCAACCAAAACTTGTAAATTCAATATTAGTTGACAGGAAATTGTGACCCTTTCGCATTCTCGCGCTAAATTCACTTTTCTTGTTTACAACCCACCCACTATATTATTTCATTGAGTAATATATATGGTTCACCTTCATGGCAATATGTCTCGCAATATAACACCACTGTTACGATGCGAATCTCGTTATAAATAGCAAAACTGACAACAGAAGTCTATAATCTGGTCCCGTTAAAACCGTTGTAAATGGTGATGGAAACTCATCTAAAATACCCATGATCCATAATCATAATTAAAGAATTAACGATCTTACAATTAAAACAAAAACGACACTCAACATCTTACTATAAAAAGTAAAGTAAACTACGTCACAAACATAAACCTGATCTGGTTGGTGTAACACGAAGAAAGAAACGGCGTAAAATCCCTTATGTTTTTTTTTTTTTTTAGTGCGAGTGCGAGTTTATTTTTAGAACATAATTTCGCTTACATGGCGATTGGCTGTGTCATATTGTCTGTTTAAAAATTCCTGAGATCTGCTGAGTTCTTTTATTTATTTCTTAAATTAATTTTTAATTCTTCGAATATCAAGTCGTATCTCAGTAATTTAATTGATATAGCAAGATTTTCTATACATTTTGTATAAGGGTGCTTACATTTATTTATGGTTTAAACAAATTTTGTGAATGTTTAAATTTATTCTAAATATAACATATATACAATTTTGTACCCTTTACCACCAGATTCATGTTTTATTTTAGCGTCAAAAGGTAACCCTTTTCCAACGTATAATTTACATATTGATATACCAAAATTCATCAATTTTGTTACAGGGAGTTAGGTGTCACAATGTAACAAAAAGATAGAGTTTATGAGCAATGTTTACATTACTTCCGTTATTAATAAAATAATTAAAAAAAATTATTGTCCATATAACATTTTCTTGGGGAATAAATTATAAAAGGTAGATTAATTGAAACCGAGTTGTAATGGCTTTTAGCGATGTTTGTTACACTCAATTTGTATGATTATTTGTAAAGAGTTCACGCCAATGTTTTAATTTATTCTTTAGCCTTAACAATTCAACATTCATACATACTTTTTAAAGCCGAGATCGCGCTTTTAGTGCCATTTTCTAAAACAATTGGTCTTCTTCACTGGCCGGTGTAAACCAATACTTAATATAAATAACTTTTCTTCCAATTTTAGAATCAAACAAGAAAATATTTCATAAATACAAAATTACGTGTGAACAGTCAATTGTTTATACATATTCTTAACATAACACATTGTCACAAAAACATGGTTATTGTATGCAAAAGTCAGCATTTCAACAAGATGTACGAGGTCGTGTGTGACTTTACCTCTGCCTTTTTTTCTAGTAAAGACGTCAATAACAACCTACGCGTATAATAGACGCTACTTTTTTGGATTCTCAATAATTATCAATTGGTAATATTTTATGCGAACATACAGTGTGTGCTGTGATAAATGGAAACGTAAAATAAGCTTATTACAAGTACTTTCGAATCGTCCAAATATTTTTTCCCTACTACTCGTTCAGGACTTCTTTTGGCTGCTGTCAAGAAGAACGAGCGAAAGAAACTCACCAGGTCTTAAACAGAAGTAAAGACATTTACAATAACCATGTCAATTTTGAAATAGGTAATTCAACCTCCACAAGTGGACGAATGACTCATGTCCTAATGTAAAATTATTTAGTCGCGGAAAAATGTATGCAATTGATGTTACGAAATGTCATTATTTTTTTTTTCTGCAAAAAAGTTTGGCAACCGTCCATGTAGCGCATTGATACACTAATGTCGAAAGGTGATAATTAAAAAAAGAGAGACTGGCAATAATGATTAATCCGTTAATAATATTTGCGTCAATAGGATTTTCAACACAAAAACTTGCGGTCTTTGATTATATTTCTATACCTATAATAAAGAAATATATATACTACCTCTACACAACCGTAGAGGCATTGAAAGAGTTACATTTAAAATGTGTTCACTTGTTTAAGTGACTTATTGCAATAATAAAGGATATAATTGAGTCTCACCAATTGAAAAGCTCTTGTTTATTTCAATAACTACACGTCTTGTCCGCTCGCTATTAAGTTGAGACACAACCTAAAAAAATTACATAACAATCCGATTTTACGTTATATATAATTTTAGAAATAGAATGATTTATGATTGTATGAAATATCAACAGTTTGTTATCAATTTTACATTTGCAGAAAGCTAGAAGAAAATTAGATGTACGCACCCTCTTTACAAAAAAGGAAGTGCTTTACAAAAAAAAAATAAGAATTTATCTGAAAAATTCTAGAGCGAAACATTATAAATTCTAAAGTGACTCAGCTGCAGTCGCTGAGTCAGTGAAAAGCCGCTATTACAAACCCTTCGATGCTGTTGTTTTTCTAATAATTACGTACAACCTTGTTTATTACACCTTCAGTGATTACGTCTAACTTTTCCATTATTCATTTTTAACACCTCATCACCTTTTATGTTAATTATCTTCGGGTCAAGTTCGCGTTGAACACGTGATGTTTCTGAGAACAAACGTTTTATCAACGCGTTTATTCATAATCCGCATAATATTGAAACATGTATTTTCAAAATATTAATGCAAAACTTATGATGACCTTATGCAAAGCAAAATTAAAATATTGAAACACTATGACAAATTCTGTTAAACAAAATTTATGATATACTGAAGTAACGAATTTTCATGCAATGTTTTATATTACATGTATTTTGCATTTACTTTGCTATAGATATTTCATTAGATTAACAGTAAGAAACAAAAAACAATATAGTACACATTTTCATCTTCATTCAAAGTTAAAAACATATATCTATAAATATATTTCTGTCGACTGTTAAGAGATAATGCTTGAAAAATTCTTCAGTCTAGTTGAACTTTAGTTAGAGCAGTTTACCCGATTTTAATATGTTTATGCCACTATAAATGCGAAACCGCTGGACCTATATTTCCAAAAACTATAAATAGTTACAATATCTCTTACAAGAAGTGAGAAGTTTACAGGAATAAAAAACTTTTTCAATTAGCTCTTTATTATTTAAAAAAAAATATATAACGACATAAATGAAACAACTTTTTAACGGTTTCATCTTGTTTGTTTTTAGTTTTAAGGACGTTTCGGACCCTTTACAGGTTCCGTGTTCACATAAGACTAAGGTGTTGATAGATTGATAATTTGATTGAACTTCAATTTTGATCAATCAAACGTCAATAAAACTAAACACAAATGCGATGAAACCGTTTAAAAATTGTTTAGTTTATGGATAGTGAGCGGGAAAATATAAGAAATCGATAATAACGACATACTTTAATCTATGGTCAAAACTAAACAATTCAACAAACTCGGTGGAATCTTTCGTTAAGGAATGTATAAAACCTCAGATGAAATATGTTTAATTTATCTGAGTTAAAGACATAAGTTCAATAGTGACATTGTTCCGTAGAAAAGGCACCATTTTGATTAAATATTTGAAATCCCGATAATTATCCAATGTTATGTTTAAAATGATTACTTACCTAACCACTGTAATGTTAACTAAACCTCTATGCAAAAATTTAGCTTGATCGGTTAAAGACAACAGCTTCAACATCCAGCTACTTAATTTGGTGAACAAACATACACCGCTAATAAAAAAAAAACTTGTAATTAGGACGGAACCCTAGTTGGGCAACTCCAAATCGCATTTTTACCACTTTTCTCATTACCATAGCTTGTTCTTCTAAATGAATATAAAAATCCGGTTTAATTAACAATAAATTATGAATAATCTTGCTGCCACGTTAATGTTCTGATCTTAATCATTTGAATACAGCGGTTTTCATGTCGCGATTTTTTAAGACAAATGTATGAAAATTAACCAAAAAATTTTGCAATAAAAATACCTACACCATTTCATATAACTATGCAATGGGCATGATTATATCAGGCATTGTACTCCGTCATACTCCATACAAACCAACCCCTAGCTCACATATTATTGCAAGATTTCATAACTTTTTTTTTATTTAGAGACTTTCAAAAGATATCCGACCCATCGTTGCCTGTGTATGATTTTTAAAACTGTTCTTATATTCTTAATGAACTTAATAAATAGACCGGCCCCAGGTTCTCTGAGATGGGACTCGAAGCCACTAACACTGGCGCCCGGGCCAAGGTTCCCACTCACCCCTCTTCTTCTCGTAATTCACGTGGGTCTGTGTATGAATATAGTAAAAAAATAAGTATTATTTGATGTGATTATTAAAATATAGGGGCGCGAGTGCTTGACTATCTAGCCATGACTCTAAAACCATAATGTATTAGTTTAGTTTGTTAGTGGTAAATACTATCAAATATACTGCAAATATAACACAGACTGTGATACCAATATCTATTAAAATGCCCATGTTACCCCTAAATACGGCATCGGTTAACGAGCGTGACTAACCACATCGCTCAACCATTAATAAAAAATAGAAAAACATATCCCACTGTACCCACTACCCTCCAATCCGCATTGGGCCAGCGTGGAGGGTCATGGCCCATCCTCCTTAACCATCCATAAGGAAGGCCTGAGCCCCTGCAGTGGGGACGTAAAAGGGCTGGTGGTGATGATCCCACTGTCAAGTTTTTCTTGTCGGTTCTTCTAAGTAGAAAAACGCAGTGTAGCTTTAGAAAAACTCTCCTCTTTATAGAGCTTTTAATTTGAGGAGTTTTTAATTGTATGTAATGGATAAAAACTTTATGAATTAAAAATAGTGACACTGTTAAGGTGCTTGATCTATACAATATACCTTATAAGTCATTTTCAAACGAGAATGATTACTTTATACGAAATACCGTGTACAAACTTATGGCCGGTCAACACAACTAAGATATATCGTATGGTATTGTCATATGTCGTTACGTGGGACATATATACGATAATTTCAAAATATACTTATTAGTAAAATATCACCAATAGTAGAGACAAATCAAAGTAGCAAATATATAATCAACGTAGAAGTAAATTAACTGAAACTACTTTGTAATATATTATTACTCTTTTAGGACTGAACGAGTAGTTCTCAAACTTTTTGAGCCGTTTTACATTGCACACATCCCAATTTAAATAGGATCACAAATCAAATAGTTAAAGCAGTTACGGAAATCTAAAAAAACAATATAAAAAGGTTCATTTTCTACATTCAGATTACCGGAAAACTGGTGTCAATAATACAAAACCTGCCTTTATGAATATGTATGAATAATGAATCATTTTAAGAAACCCCAACATGTTGTCGTTGATATAGACCAACATCATACTACGACCACAGTCACAAACAGCAACTTTTAATGGAAAATATAAAAAAAAGGTTATTCTCGCAAAACAACTTCAATGATCGTCAGTAAAAAAAAACATTAGTGGCAAAATTTTAATATATATTTCATTTTTAGCTCATTAGTTATCAATTTAACTAAGTACCTAATGGTTTTTTGTAAGAATAAGAAGGATACTGTAATCACAGACTGTTGGACCAAGTATCTATCTATTATTAGCTGAGATTTAAAAAGCTAAAGCACTTATATTTTTTTCTATATAAATATGATCAAAAATCGGACCTGGGACCTCAGAGATGGCGATTATAAAGGCGATACCCTGAAATGGCGTGCGAAATATTCGGCCACGCAGGTCCTAAGTACAATTCCTACTAATATTATAAATTCGAAAGTTGTCTTTCTATCTATTACGCTTTATGGACTACTAAGAATCGTTTTTTTTTTAAAAAGAACAGAGATAGAGTTGACCTTTAGAAAACACAAGAAAGGGTTGAAATAATATGGAATTATTAAATTTGAATGGAAGTTCGTCATAGCCAAATAACATAAAACTTTGTGTTTATGCACTATATATAGTATAATAAATAAATAAATATCTATATACTATATTTATATCTATATACTATATTTTGCAAATGATATTAAAAAAATTGAAAATGCTACCCAAAGGAACTACACCACTCGAGCAATACTAGTATTTTAGATTTCACTATGTTTATTCAACATGTTATAAACTTGAACCTTGAACCTTTCGCTTGGAAGGTAGTAGTGACATCCGCCTAGAATACTGAAGGCCACACTTTGTAAATAACCTGTCATCATAAAACTATGTACCCACATAATGTTGAGATCTGAGATTTAACGACATATCACTTCCTCATTTTTACAATATCAAATCGATTTTGTAACGCCACGTTTTATTATTTTTTAATACTTGTTTATTAAGTTAATTTGATGGAAAAACTCCAAGGATTTTTTTTTAATACAAACCATAAATCATCAATAATATCATAATCTGAAGAGGATTTTTTTATTGATTGTTTGAAGTAATATTTTGTTTGTTTGCATCGAATAGGTTCCAAAATTTCTGGACCGATTTTAAAAATTATTCCACCTACTGGTACATACTTCATACAGGGTTGAAATAATTTATAATTAACGCGAAGTCGGGGGAAATAACTAGTATATTATCAAGAGGGAAGATTTGAATGTTTATTTGTTTGCATACCGAAACTATTGCACCGATTTTAATAAATATTTCACCTACGGAAAGCTTCATCACACACAAATAACATAGGCTATAATTTGCAGGTTTCAAGAAAACAGCCAGTCATTTTAATTGTCAGATTAATAATAATTAATAATAATGTCAGAATAATACCTATTGTATACAACTACATATAAAAATACGCTCAAAATAATTATGTACAATCTTGACATTATCGTTTAACGTTACGATCGGAGTGATTAAGTAGTAAAAGTCCATTTTACATGTAAACACGTGCAATGCGAAGCCTGAAGGTCTTAAGGTTCGGCCGTCAAGCTCAAGAATGCAGATATACGGATGCGTTTTGCAACTTCTCGCTCAAGCAAACGTGTGTCCTTTAAGAAAGGAAAGGACGGAAAGACGGAAAATTGCGATCCCATTCGTAAGGATATTCAACCCTAACATACTGCTAAAAGAGAAAGGTATCCAAGTAGCTACTGTGCATTCATAATGAGCGTTGTTCTGAATTCCAAGGTCCTTAAGGGTATTATATTGGGACTCTTTCTTTATATATAAAAATTGGTATGTATGATACACATTACAGTACTTTGAATTTTGGTGTAATTGATACTAAATCCATTGAAATTTTCTTAATCGATAAGTTTTGTTCTAGAAGCGTGTAATACAATAAATAGAGCTTAAATTTTGTTGTTTGCTTTTAAGCAATCTCATCTCAAAAAATAAACCAAATGTATCGTTAAACATATACGGCATTATTAATAAACAAGGTTTAGCATTGGAGTAAATTAACGCTGAGATGCACTTTAGTATTAGTCAAAATTCATATTATCAAACAGAGAATTAGCAAAAGTTAACCTAGTACGAGGTTCTATGGGTGTAACATTTACTCTTAGAAGGTTACTTATTCTCTGTATAACATGAATTTGGATTAATACTAAAATTTTAAGTTTAGCATAAATTTACTCCAACAATATTTTTTTTTATTAATAGCACATGTAAACAATAAAAATATAAAATTATAAAAAAAATATCAACAGTTTGATTGATGAAATCAATAAAACGTTTTTATTGCTATGGCTAGTTATTGCGAGAGATTTAGGCGGTCGCACTACTACCCGGGAATCGAACCCGGGACTCTAGAGATAGCGACACCTAGAAACCAAAATGCGAGACTGTCTGATATTACTAGAATAAGATATTGTACTTACAACAGAAAATAAACTAACCGTATAATAGTTTACATAAACTAAAGAAAACGCCTCAGGTGTTAAGTTCGTCTTTGTACTTTTGCGCCCTTTTATGTACCCAGTTACCAACTGCAGGGGCTCAGGCCTTCTTGTGGATGGGCCATGACCCTCGACGCTGGTCAATTGCGAATGTGAGGGTATTAACGACTGCAAATGGAGCCAGGACCAACAGCTTAAAGTGCCTTCCGAAGCACGGAGTAGCTCGAGATAATAATTTTTTGGTCACCCATCTCGCGACCGACCTTAGCGAAATTTGCTTAACAACAACGATGGCGCCATGGCGCTTATCCACCACTCTTTTTACTACTTTTTATGTGCATAAATAATATATTAATCAATAATAAATATGTGGTAACCTTACGTCTATGTAACGGTAATAAAACATCCAAGCCACATACTTTGACTTTGATGTAGAATTTGTCAAGTTAATACTTGTAGAGTTAAAAGCGTTCTATATAAGATCTGAAAACTTTTTGACAGTATGACCCAATGGTATCGACTTGGCGACATTTTACATGAAAATGTTTTTGGTGGAATAGGTATACACTACGTCTCTGTTTATATATAGTATAAAACAGTCGCTTCCCGCTGTCTGTGCGCTTTTATCTTTTAAACTACACACATCAATACAGAGTGATGCAAAAGTAAGCTTTATATGTTTAATACAGGACCATGGAAAGGTACTCTTAGATAAGTATGAAATAACACACAAATGGCGAATATCGATTGATTGGTACATACAAATCTACGATCGACTTGGATACTGTTTGTTATACGTTCTACTCGATTAAACCATTTGGAATAACTGGCGTCATACAATAATAATACAAGTATAATTCACTAAAAATAATTTTCTCATTAAAAAAAAAGTCCACTTTTAGTAAAGAAAGCAAGGTTGATTTTTTCATGGATAAGAAATTGCGTACACCAAAAAATATAGAAAGAAGTAAGTTTCAACTGTTTGTTTGCATCAAATAGGTTCCGAAAATACTGAAACGACTTAAATCTACGGAAAGCTACATCATACGCGGGCTATAATATCACACGCGACAGCTTATGAGCCGAAGGTAGTCCCATATTTTCATCGAAATTGAATTGGTAGTTTTATATTTAAAACAAAACGAAATATTTATATCAGCAGGGAAAAAAATATAGCGTATCCGTAGCCGAGTGGTTCGCACGCCGGTTTTAAGGTGTCGCCATCTCTGAGGTCCCGGGTTCGAGTCCCGGTCTGGTCAATGTAGAAAATGAACTTTTCTATATTGTCTCGGGTCTGGTTGTTGTGGTACCTTCGTTGTCTCAGATACTCCATAATACGGGGGCTTTAGCTACTTATCTTGGAATCTGAGCAATGTATGTGATGTTATTGAAATTTATATTTTATTAAAAGACTTTAGAATCAAAAAGGGGGTAATTATATGTACGACGTCGATGTTTTTATTAATTATAGACCGATTTTCAAAATCGTTTTCGACAGCTTAATGGCCAGAAGTAGTCCTATTAAATCAGTAGTTCTCTTTATATAACAAAATAAAATATGCTTTTATATGTATAAATATAATATGATATGCAAATAACACCTAAATATGTAGATGACATGTATATATCAAAATATAGCGTATTCAGCATTCGTTCAAAAACCGAAAGGGGCAATTTCTATATGCAACGGGTATATGTGCAAATGATCACAGATTTCTTCTTGTATTGTGATCCAATTTCTATCATACTAGCTGTTTCCCCCGACTTCGCTGAGGTAAATTATAGCGTATGTAATATCTAGTCTCACGTAGATGAAAGAATTTTACAATCGGTCCAATAGTTTCGGAGTCTATCCAATACAAATAAAAAAGCAATTACATCTATCCTTTGTATAATATGAGTATAGATTTACGTATTGGAAAAACACATGTCGAGCAAATAAACAAAATCTCCTATCTTATATAAGACTTTCATTATCTTGCCATATTTTTGAAGAAGACGCTTTAAGCGATAAGGCCGCCAATTGTTACAAAATTTTGTAAAACTGTTTTAAATTTATGTAATATTTTAAATGTGTATAATATTAACAATAAATAATTTTCTATTCTAATCGCAATCCGTAATACTTAGTTTGATAATTAGAAACCGTCTTAGCCACGCAGTGAGGAACAAGAACAGTGCTTGGATTTTCCGCCCACCTTATTTATCAGTGGTCCACATAATCCTCATTATTGATCATTAAGTAGATATCTTCACTAGCGCTCAACATCGTTACATCATACTATAATATCATTAAAAACTTGGGCAACACGAAACTGGTTCTTTGTACCGGTAACCGGTTTTCCAAATAAAACAAATGCATCCCGAAATCTGGATGGATGCAACTAACGGGAAGTACGGGAACTAACTTTTTCCCGCAACTTTGTCTCAGACAATTTTAATTAACGACAAACTAACGAGATCGTTCATTCAATATTTTTAGAAAAACCGTCGCTGTCACGTTAAATATTTGTAGCGTTACAAAAGTGAATATCTTTCAAATGTCAAACTGTAAGGATTGTGATATATTTTTAAATCAGACAATTAGACCCAATCAGTAGAAATTAGATTTAGATAGCACCCTTGGGTACACAATTATCATGAAGTTTTTTCATTTTTATCTTCAGCTTTCTTAAGTTTTATTTCTTTGCTCGAAATTAAAGTTAGTGATTTTTTAATCTGAGAAGATTATAAGGTTTTTAGAAAATAAAAAACTGTAAAAACCGGACACTTAGCTGTATTATTTTAAGAATTTATTGGATTTTTTACTAATCAACATTAATCTGCTCCGGTGAACCGGAGCAGATTAATGTTAGTCCTAAGTGTAGTTAATATTTTTGAAATTTAATGTTTGTGACATTATTAGAATATAAGATTTTGCGAACGGCTTTACAGTCTAGCACAGCGATGTTACAGCATAGGTTTGATGAATTAAAAAAAAAATACCTTTTGCTTTTATTTCATTGAACCTCAATGCTCTGATAGTATTTCGTATCTTTGCTAAAACTGTATTTCTGTTATAGGTATTTTTATTATATAATTGACCTTACATTTACGTATCAAGATAATTAGTACAAAACAGTAAATTATGTATATTATTTATTGCGTAAGTTTTGAACCTAATAATTTCGAGGGTTTCCTTACTAGATAGCCATTTAATGACTTTTTAATAGTTTAATGAGTAAATGAATAATGCTATTTATTTAATAAAAGGTGTCAAGTACATAAGTTGCAATAGTAATTTGTAATAAATTCTAATTATTAAATAACATGAGTAGGTAATCAAATATATACATAAAAACATTTTTATATAATCAAATACTTACATAAAAACTTTTTTTAATGTGCGCTCAATTCAAAATTCACACTACTGAAAAAATAATCACTGACCACAACACAAAATACAACACAATGAAATTCCTTTTCTTTGACACGACTCAAAATTTGAATTAACCGCTCGAAAAGAAAAATCCGCGCGTGCGCACACACCGCGCGCCAAAGTAACACTGACTGATCTTGATGCGCTTCTACATAGCTCACGAAGAAATTGTAATGGTAAATGAAAATCGACTTTGAACCTCGCACACAAAGAAAATTTTAACGCTTAGCCTTCTTGATTTTCTCGTTAGGGTCGTAGCGAATATGACGGATGATCCGCCAAACGTTTTACGGAAGTATGCGTATGCGGCGGTACTTTCGTCGTGTGCTTATAGTTGAATGTTATTTCTGACATTTTTCTATTAGATATGCACGGAACATAAGCACTTAGGCAAAGACCGCACCGCGTTTAAATTTACTTAGGTATAGGTTATACAAATCGTTAAGTTTCAGACTTGTGGGATCTCTACCTAAGGAAGCATTTCAATCGTGCATTTTCCGCTGCTATAGTAACATGCTTGCACGCCCCTTTTACAGGCCCTTTAATCGAAAAATAAACTGAAAGCAGATTCTCAAATAACGCACAATCCTATCCTAACCCGCTAAGGGAGATTTTAACCGACTTCAAAAAAGAAAGAGGTTCTCAATGAAGACATATTTAAAAAAAACGAAAGCACAATTAAATTGCTCCACTAGATGGCGAATATACCAAAAGTTGATTTTTGCAGGAAACGAATGGACCAAAGACAGTCATTTCCGTTCCTTTGCCTTACATATTAAAAAACTAAAATTTGAAAGTTCGAAACTTAGTTATCAATACAAATACGAAAAAGTACAAATAGAATACGAGTTGTTTATTGAGTTTTGAAAACTAATTTACTTTTTAACTTGGAAGAAAACCGGAAAGGTTGTCATGGAGAAATCAAGAACGTACCGTAGCGACATCTAGTTTGATTTCGGGAACTAATGTCTTTTTTTTAAATACTTCCTCATTCAACCAGATTTTATGTTACCGCATATCTCTGGGATATATAATCCGATTTGAAAAAATATTTTTGCATGCAAAAGAGTACTGTCCGTGTGGTTCGACAGAAATTTGGTTTAAGTCTGGTCATCAATGTGGAAGATATACCAGGGAACTCATCAAAAATCAGCAGTTCTGCGGTTAAGTTTTAATTATGTATATACCCACTTAACTAAGACTATGAAACTGAATTGTCTGAAAACCTGATGTGGAACCATAGCAGCCTGTCTAAGCCCGAAAATTAATTAAATAAAAAATAAGCTCAAAAACTAAACCCGACTACAACTAAATCACACTCTAAAAAGTTTAAAACAAGACATTTATTTTATAGCGATAACTATATTATTCGAAGTAATTTTTTATTTAATTAATTTTCGGGTGTATTTAAGCAAAATCACAAGCAAAAGCTATCAATTTATATATATTTGAAATATGCTAATTAAGCCCTTTCATTTGGTACCCCACAGGGAATAATTTTATAATTATATATTTTTTTATTTCTAGCACGCGGACAACTAATAGGGTTATTGCCACTATCGAAAATAAGTTGCATTTTGTGGTCATCCTTATTGATAATAATATAATAAAGCTTATTTCTTAACATCTGCAGAAAAAACATGTTCAGATTTAGTAAATAACGTAAAGGAAATGCAATATTTTTAGGAATTTATTCAACGACGAAAACGTCCTATAATTGGTCGTCGTCACAACCAATCACGATTCTGTTTACTGGCCTGTGACGTCATCAGCTGTCATGTCAAAGTATTAAGATACATAAAATATCGATACCTGTAGGTATCGAGTACTTTATAGTAATTTACTGATAACAGAATACTCTGCCGTTTCTACTGATAAGAACTGCCAAAAAGAAATACAGAAAAAGAGAATCATTTACTAAGCGTTTTAAAACAGACATACTACATGCATGTATAAAAAAAATAGAACATTCTTTTTCATACTAATGTCTCATCCATCTGTAGGTCGACAGGCTGTAAAGTGCGAGCCCTGTCAACAAATATAAATGAGTCGTAAAATGTTTATGACAAAGAAATAAACCAAAAAGAAAACCGTCAAGTGTATCGATATGAAATAAAAAAGTTTCAATACTTTTAGCGAATCCTTACCTAATTTTATCACCCATCTCTACTCTATATAGCTACTATACTATTGTGAATCTATTTTCTTCTAGAATCGAAGTTTGTTTGTTATATTAGTACATTGTGGCACTACGCACCACTTGTAGCTCATTTAAAAAAAAAACCAGAGCAGAGGAAAATAAAAAACGTAAAAAATACGCACTACGACTTCAATTTCTCTTCTAAATTATTATTTCAATTTACTCTAAAGACAGTTGTTACTTATCGATTTGACTGGCCTGTGACGTCACGATCAGCGCCATTACATAAAGCAGAATTTTTAGCGCGCTTTTGGCTATTTAAATTTTAACAATTATTTTCACCGAAAATAGAAAAGATTCCAATGAAATATTAAGACAGTGTGTTTATAATGTAGCAAACAACAATTTAAAATAGTTTTAAGAAAAGTGTCAAATACTCTATTGTAAGACGCTTCTAATGATACCTCATTTGTCCAGTTACGATGAGTTGTTTTCAAGTTATAAGGGAACAGATGAACATTCTAACATACATACCGGCCAAAATCATAACCTTCTTATTCGCTTCGCCGTAATTGGGTAAAAAGAAATCTGTGAGGATAAACTGGGGTTTGTAAAAAGTGAATTGATGATTCGCCCAAATATCGTGCTTAATCTCTTCTGTGCGGGTCACACATTACAATAGCAGCTAGTGATTATCCACACAGTCTTGACACAGTCGCGTTAGTGTGATAGATAGCCTTCTGGTTGACCCAAATTAAATAGAAGGGGCGAATAATTTCAAAGAATATCTAATATACGTTAAAAAATAAGTCTACTCTTAAAAATGTTAACAAAAATATAAAGATCAATTACATATTAGACAAGTGAAACATTTTCTGCGAAATAAAATTCTATGTTTCTGTCGTCATATAAAATTATTATTATTTTTAGCTTTCATTATTCAGAGAAGATAGAAAGTCAGGAAACATATCCCCAATGAAGTTATGCTCTCGCCTTACTGCTATTGTATAAAATATGGTATTTTATTGTTAGAGTTATGAGCACAATCATTACGAGACATCATTTCTTTCAGTGACATCTATGAACTGTAATAAGAACTAAACGACATTTAAAACAGTAAACAACCTTAGTATTTTTAAATTTGGAAGCACATTTGACAATTTGGTATAATTAAACGTCAATAGATGGCAGGATTTGGCTTTCTGCTCATCTTTAATATCCACAATACATCGTTTTAACCTATTAAGCCCTAGAATAACGTCTATATTAACCAGTAGTCAACAATAGAGAAACGACGATCGTCTTGACAGTAGTTTTATTTAAAATTGTTTGACATTCACTTAGGGCGCTTGTGCACTACACTGCATTTTCAGATCCGGCGGTCCGATTTTTTCCGGTGCGGAATGACATGAAAAACCCGGATGAATAGCTTGGGCACTTGTCCGTTTTTTCCTGATCGGAGCGGGACAGTGTAGAGCAGCTCTCTTTGAAGCTACACTTTTGGAACGTCGGTAATTGTGTTCGAAGTCGTAGAAAGGTACCTAAATAATGACCTGCTAATTTTACATAAACCATAATAAATTGAGCCAAGACGAAAGCATTTTTTTTTTCTACTATCGGATGACTAAAATCGGATGATGTAAAAACTTATACCCTTACTAATTAAGGAAGAGCATTATTCACATACAATAGATAAAAATATCTGTGACATTAGAATAAAATAACTGATAATAGGTACTTCAATAGTACTTGATGTTTAAATTTATAAACGTGCTATTTTTTTTCGAAGTTTTGTAAAAGCAACTTAAGGCGATTACAGAGATAGACCAATCGGTGGCGCCATTTCGTAAACAAATCGAAATTAGTGCCGTGTAAGCGGAGAATTAATATGCTAAATGAACTTTACGAGATCAGTTGACTGTATTATATATAGGCATAATTTTATACGCGTGGTGTAGTTTCTTTGAGCAGAAATATTTTTCCCTTAGAATATATTCTTTTTTTAAAGGACATTGCTCAACGTTCATACATTGGTGGCCCCAGAGCCAAAAAGATATAGGAAAATACTGATGTGTCACTAACTAACCCTCATTATGTATTTATAATACCGCGACCAAGTTGTAGAACTTATTATCACGCAAAGTATTATTCATTTAGAGGTTATAATTTGTTTGAAAAACCACCAAGAGACGGCACTCTTAAGTACATGACATGATATTGATGTCTTATATTGTCGAAGCAAAAAAACTCAACTTTAAGAATGTCGGTTTTTCGTTGTGACTTGTAAAAGTTTCTAAGTCAATAAACAAATCAATCATTCTAATAGTTAAATAATGTACCTATTGATAAATTTAAAATTAAAAAACCTATAGTTTTTTGATGGTTTACATCAAAAGGTGGCGCCTTAAATACGTAAATGACATGATGTTAATATGTTTACAAGGAATATAAAAGTAATGTAATAGAAACAAAGTAGTTTTTAGGATATGTCGTGTGAATATCATTCTTTCTGAATAAACAAGAGTGAATTATCATCATTAACAGTTAGTGATTTTAGTTTATATAATTTTCAGTTTTATGTCCTTATGTTTTATTTGGCAAACCACCAAGAGATGGCGCTTTTAGTAAATAATTTGACGTTTATTTTCTTTCAATTTAATTTAATGTTTTTGTGTTCGATGACTTAAAGGTTATCTAATAAAAATAAATGATCTTCTTGATCTGACGTGTAAATAACATCCATCTGACTCAATAGAATTAAAGTGTATTGAATGTGAATATTTACGAATAGAAATGTTACTGTTAAAGTACTTTTAAATATTAATTTTGGATCGCAGCTTGTCCGTAGCGAATAAATAGTTGATACCAATTTAACAAATAAATTAATAATTGTTATTGAAGTATTAATATTTAATGGTATTGGGGCCATTTTCGGCGATGTCCTTTATTTATGACACAAACAGTCATTTCAAATTTTATTACAATATAGACTTAAATGCGAAAAAGACATTGTGTGCCACTTAATTACTTCTGTTAATCTTCTGTTTATTCTTTATAAGTACTTCTGTTATCAAATAAAAATATACTTATCAACTGTCTAAAATAATTTTAATACTGACGTATTTCCAGGCAAACTATCATCCCCTATTTTTCGCGATCAAATGTAGCCTATGTCCTTTCTTAAAGTTAAGTCTATTTACTATATTCATTTCCATTAAGATGGGTTCAGTTGTTTAAGGGTCTAAGCGTAACAACACTTATTTATCTCTTTAAGTTATCGATACTTTTAATACGATTCTAAAATCTAGCTAAGTATCGATACTAGAACCACACGCTGATCAAATTAGAACTATACCGAGTTTGCCAAACATATGCAGTGATATTTTCCAACTATATTAAATCATCATATAAAATATAGCATTTTATAATCTACAATAAATATCGATTATAAGTTTATTGGAAATTAACGATATCGCCAAAATAAATATCGATTATATTTTCCCAAACGCATTCCTTATGAATTCTCCGGATCGCGGTCGCGGACACAGCAGTGCATAAGCGTAAACACGTTTTTCATTGCCGCCATCACAGACCTGAAAAAACCGGTCCGGAATAGAGAAAAGTAAAATCCCGGACGGTAAAATTCCTGACAGTGCACAGGCTAGCATTACCTATATATGGCCTGACATATCGGACCGGAAAAAATCGGGCCGGCAACCTGAAAATTCAGTTTGCACTTTTTATAAAAAGCATATATTTGTTTTTTATTTATCTTATCTCCATCTTATAGAGAAATGCGTGAAAATAATATAGTATCTAGTATCCAAGGTGGGGTTGTAATGTTGAAAAAAAATCGAGGAATATGTATTTTATATACTGTCGGCATATTTACCTTTTGTATTGTCTATTCGTGGATTTTATAAGATTTTTAATAATTTAATAATTTGGCATATGCCCGTGGAAACAAGAAAACAAATTATTTTATATAGTACAAATATACTAAGGATGACTAAAATAACTAATGTCCATATTCACTATGGAATCATGTACGGTTATAAAAACAACGTAAAAAACATCTATTCTTTTAACCATTAGTCATTTGCTTAACCTAGATTCCAGTGATGGTTAAATTTTTTGACCAATGGTTGGAATTCTGACAATTGGTTAGACTAATTACTAATCAAAAAACATAATTTTCTGATATTTAACCATTTGTCGAAGATTTTAACAAATTGTTGAGTTAACCACGGATCAAAAAACTGGCCCTAAGCAATGAGGAAGTATTTAAAAAAACATTAGTTCCCGAAATCAAACTAGATGTCGCTATGATGCTTTCTTTCGTGTATAAAACTAAATTAATTTTCAAAACTCGATACCTACAACTCTTCCGGGTTTTCTTTCATGTATAAAAGTAAATTAATTTTCAAAACTCGATTAACAACTCATATTCTTTTTGTACTTTTTCGTATTTGTATTGATATCTAAGTTTCGAACTTTACAAATTTAAGTTTTTTAATAGGTTAGTTGAAAGGAACGGAAATGACTATCTTTGGTCCATTCGGTTCCTGCAATAATCAACTTTGGCTAGAGTCGCCAACAAGTGAAATGCTTTCTTAGTGCTTTCTTTTTGGGAACTAATGAGCTTTGAGCTGTTATTTAAATATACTAGATAAATATACTTAATGCAGATCAGTGGGTGTTAACATTGTCGATTCAGCCAGGACTAACGGCTTAACGTGCATTGTGCCAGTGTTGTGCACAGTGCCAAAGATAATAATTTTTTGGTCACCCATCCTGTGAACGGTCCTTACATAGATTATGGTCCTTACGAATGTTATTTTTTCTGGTTTCTCACACTCTGGTTGTCGCTTGTGCCTGAGCATTTTATTCGTACCTTAAAACTGTCCTTCTTTTGTTTTTGTTCTTTTTAAATTACTATTATTTGTCTAGTTGTTTGCACAATCGGCTATTTATCGTTCTATTCTCCATGTAATGCTAGGTTGCCTGGAAGAAATCGCTGGCTAGCGATGAGTTTGTCTTTTGTACTTAGTTATGTAAAATAAGTATTCATGTATTTCCTTGATGTGCAGTATTTACTTACTCATTTAACTGCAATTTAAACCGAATGAACTAACCCACTTCGCCATCGGACCTCTTATACCTAAGCTATACTAATATTATAAAATGGAAAGATTTGGTTGTTTGTTTGTTTGCATCGAACTTGCCCCAAAACTACTGGACCGATAGTTTCAGAGCGATTCCGACCTACGGGAAGCTTCATCAGACGCAGATGTCATAGGCTATAATTTTGTACGCCTGTGGAGTATGAAGGCAACACGGGTTGGCAATAATCGAAACTATTTTCTCGATCTCTATTGTGCAAACTGCGAGCTTTTTAGAGAATAAGCGCATTTCTCTATCAAAGGAAGTTTCATATTCATACCATACTGCATGTATGTTACGATCAGCAGTTAGACGCGCTATGCGATCTTCAGAAGTTTCCTGAGATCAAACGCTTGTTGTATGAGTTCTCTGAGAGCTCAAGAGATTGTCTCTGACGGTAAATGCTTCAGGTTCATCTTTATAGTGTATGAGCCTCGCAATGGGCAGTTAAATACGCTTCGCGTTTTTCAGGTGTCTCCCGAGACCGAGCGCTTTCTGTCTGATCTCTTTCTTTGTCTATAAAAGTCGGTCAGTACATGTCTGACGGAGTTTTATTTATTGATAAAAAAAAATACGACTTTCCACACTCGAAAGAAATCGTCTACTAACACATACTTCCGAGAGGTGCTTAACTGAGCTTTCGTCAGATTTGAACGGCCCTCATCATCATCATCATCAACATCATCAGCCCTTTTACGTCACCAAATGCAGGAGCTCAGGCCTTCCTTATGGATGGTTAAGGAGGATGGGCCACGACCTTCTATGCTGGCCCAATGCGGATTGGATGATATTAACGACTGCAAATACAACCGGGATCAATTGCTTTACGTGCTTTCCGAAGCTTGGAGCTGCTTGAAATAATATTTTTTGGTCACCCATCCTGTGACCGACCTTTGCGAAAGTTGCTTAACAACTATAATCGCGTCCCTCAGACTCGCGTAATATTATATGAGTGTTGTGAACAATGAATAAACCATTGTTTCCAGCGAAGACTGAAAATACCAACTTTGAAGTACGTATCTACAGCAATTTGTGTGTAAAAAAAAGAGTATTAACATAAAAAATAATAATAAGAGTAAAAAATATATATGACTCGAGTTGTCTTTACGTTCTTAACTTCAGTTGACGTGAATGACGTGAAAACTTTTTTAACGTCGTAGAAAAGCTTCTGACATTGTCTCTATTACCTGGCAAACTACAGGGGTGAGTACGATTCTCCTCCGTGAAACCGACAGTGAGTTGCCCAGTGGGTTTCCAGAGGCCTATCCACCAAAACCCGTACGCTACACCCTCTCATAGGAGATGAAACCCGGCAAGCTGTGGCCGAGTCATCAGGACACTCAAGTATTGGACCATTGGTCCCCTTGCAGATGAAAAATTGAAGAGGCTCGGGTAAATCTAGTGCCTCTCCCAAACACACGAAACCGTGCAATGCGGGAGCGACTGCCAACCACCTCCGCTGGCACCGACGACGACATGAACCTACTCTGATAAAAAATTTGCGTTCACTGTAAACTACTCGATGCTTAATTCCATCATCGGAAGGCTCTTTTCGCTTGTTCTCCTATTCGCGTGATCGTATACCACATGTCTATTATAAGCTGAACACTATTTAATATCATTGGCCATATATAAATGAGGTCAACTTACTTTGGAGTAGTCAAAATTTTGGAATCTTATTTTTTATTTGTCATCAGACAAATAATTATTTTATAGACAATATTAATTCGTAGCTCGGTGGCGCTACGGATAAGCGCCGCAGCGCACGATCGCTATTGCTAAGCAATTTTCGCGAGAGTTGTTCACGGGATGGGTGACTAAAAATTATTAAACAAAGGCCTGAGGCCCTGCAGTTTGGCTTTGAAAGAGTTAATGATGATGATCAATATATCAAAGAAGGAAATTTAATAAAACAGTTAATATTTCATAGCAGTTTTGTCGAACACGTCACTTCAAATTGACATAACTTTTTTATTTCTGAACCGATTGAAATAAATGTTACACTAAATGTTAACGGAAGAATACCGCAATATAATAGTGAAAACTGCATTTAAATCAGTTCAGCCGTTTCTGAGATTATCGTGCACAAACGCACAGACAAACAGATAAACCGACAAACAGATAAACAGACAAAAAAAAATAAAAATGGTTGTTTTGTGTTCTGTTATGTTTATAAATGCCTCTCATAACAGTTTTTTTCATATATCTTCAATGTACGGACATCGAACGGTTACGTTTTTATTATGGTATAGATGTAATAGCTTTGTTGAAACTTTGAACGTTAAGTAGTCTGAAAGAGTTAGACAATTTTCCATTTTCTTTTTGTTTTTAGTTTTTATTTAAGTTAATTCTTTCATGTATTTTTTTAAATTCGTTTTTACGCAGTCGGATATTTTGTTTATTTTAATATTAATTAATTTCTTTACAAATATTCCACAGAACTCTTCGGGGCCAAAAAAATATTTTTTAAGTTAGCAAACTATTCAGACATTATATAATTTTACAAGAGTGGGTATTTTCATTGTTAAAAATCGACGAAATAATTAATAGCACCATCTCTTAACTATAATAAAGAATAGAACTGAGACATTCCAGCAACTTCTGTGTATAATCGTAGAGATGTGATAACATTAGAGATTTGCACGAATGATTCATGAGTTCAGTGAAACTATTAAAATATATGTCACTTGTATATCCACAGCTGCTTGGTTGGTTCAAAAATGCTCTGTATATTTTCAATTAAACATTTTATTTATTTTGATTTCGATTAAAATACATATAACATAGGTAAATATTTAAACTTACACTATAGTTGTCATAATTAGAGCAGCACCACTTGCAATATTTATTATATTATAAAAATATCTTTAATTTGCAAAAATTGTACCAAAGTTGGAATATACGACTTTAGTGCGACTAGTTGATCTTTCAACTGCTAAAATACGTACACTGTCGGCAAACTCGTCATCACTGCACAAAAACAATGGCACCCCAATACGAGACATTTCAGACTGAAAACTGGCAATTTCATCATTCCAAAATTCAACTACAACAGGTGACCCGAGTGCTAAATCTCTAATTATTTGTGTGAAAGTCGAGGCATCTGCGCGTGAAACATTTTTGTAACATATAGAATCTATGGGTTTCGCAGTGCACACACATGCCACGCCATTATCAACATATACGCATACAGAATCGCATTTCCAATCTTTTAAGCCATTTTTTAATTGTTGCAACACCAAATTTTCTCCATTTTTAGCTAGATTTTCACACAAGACATAATTGAGTCTGTTACAGCGTTCGTGGAATGGGAGTTTCAGCCAATCTTCCTGTTGCTTCTTCCATAGTTTATTGACATATATAAAAGTATCTGTTGAACGATTGTAATTTGAACATATAGTTCCGTATACGGCTTGTGAAGATAGCGGTGGACCGTCGAATAAACCAAAATTATTAATCCAAATGACGTCAGCTGTAGCATGATGAGATATTTCACTGCTCTCAACAATACTATCCGTCCACAACGACATAAAGAAATTGTTGTACTTCTTAAGTAGCGATATTAGTTCTTTAGTAGTTCTATAAGCTTCAATATAGACGCCTTCATGTTTCTGTGAAGCAGTGCAATCTATTAAAAATGTTTTTTCTTTGTAATGAAAGGTCTCCGTACAGAATGTATTTTGTGTAGTATGTGATGGAACATCCTTTGTTTTCCAGTGCATAGCCTTCTTGAATGTACTATACACACTCTCTTGTACTAAAACGCGTTGCAATTTCCATGGATACTGTAACATAAAAATAAAATAATTAATATTATAGTTATTCACAGTCATAGGCATACCCCATTCAAAATCCAAGGGACAGCTGTATCATTTGCTAAAATTTTGTAGCAGGATATATTTTTACAGTACAGTGAAATCCTGCATCAACAACAAACCTGATTGTACCTCAAAGTATGCGCGTTGAAAAGGATGGTAGTGCCCCAGACAAGAGCAGGGCTTGGAAACCGGTTAATTTTTTGAACCGGTTCGACGTAAGTACATGCGAAACTTTTCATAAAATGTTCAACTCCTTTGAACAGGTTTTTAAACCGGTTCACTAGAAATACGGTTTTCTTCATTAACCGGTTTAAATATGACTCCAAACAATGATCTCACAAACTTCAGCGCGGTTTTTAAGTGCCTTTACTCCTATCTATAATATCCGTACGATATCCGTAGTATCCGTAGTATATCCGTAGTATCCGTAGGTATGATAAATGTCGTGGCTTAAAAATGATATAATTTGTATTAAAAGCCTAGGAACATTGCTTTTTACGAACCAAGCAAATTAACCGGTTTTTATTCCATCCGAATTTCACTTCGCATTTAGTTCCGATCCGGAACGGAACATTATAAGAGAACAGGTTTTACCTAAATAAAAACGGTTTATTCTGAACCGGTTTCAAGCCCTGGACAAGAGTAGCACATTTAACGTTAAAGAAATTTTGTGTAAAAAATACAATTATCTTACTTCAGCTTTAGGTTATAAAATGAGCGAACTATAATGATTGGAGTTGCAATAGGGTGCGATACTATTATCATTACGGTTCCCTATCCATTTATGTATGACATACACATTATGTTAACATGATGTGAGATGATTATGTTGACATAACATATGGAATACAATTTTGTTTATACTAAGTCTATTTACGCATAATTAAAGCATCCTTAAACTTGTATTGACGTTCGCTAACCAAGTCACATTATTTTCGCTAGCCAGTCAAACTTTTTATTTTAGTCACAGTTCTAATTTATTTTAATGTCTAGACACAAATATAAAGTATTTCAAAGAATTGCCTAAAAGATAATTATGGCAATAAATACTATAAAACAAACAATGATTATGGCAAAGTGGTATTATGTTACATATCGGTAGGTATACCATATAATATGAAATTAAAAAATTTATTTTGCAAAAAGAAGAGATCCCTTTTATTACTAGTGGGACACATTAAATTACAAATAAATAGTCACCCGAACTGTTGTCTCTAATAATGTGTCCACAGCTGATTCTATATCAGCATTCTCAGATATCACACCCACGCATCCGCTCATGATGGCTGCAAATACATATGAGGTACATATAATACATTGTTTTTCAATAATAAAATTGAAATCTAAAATTGATACTTACATTTAACACTTGTCATGTTCACATAATTAACAGAGTTAATTACATATTCATCTTCACAGAATATGAGCTCAACAGCAAGCCTATAAAAAACAACCTTTTATTACTGAAAATCACATATGGTAGCTTATTACAAAAGAGCAAATAAAATCAACATACTAAGTTATACTAGAATTTTACTAATGAGTCAACTTAGCATTATCTAAACTATTTACCAAAGTAGTACATTAATTTATTTTATAAACTAGAAAATATTTTTAAAAATATTTAAATTATTCTATAATATCGGATTAATGCTAAATAAAAATAACAAACAAAAGCTAAAGTTCTCTTACCCCGCTTTATGACATAACTCTGTGAATAGATGACAAACAGCTGCAGTACTTTTGCGAGATACTATGACACATAGAGTGTAGTGCCTTAGAATCTGTGCCACACAGCCAAGATTAGCCAAAGGAGTGTTATAATCCATAAATAGGCAATTTTCTGCAATATTTTAATAAATCATGATATTTTAATTAAGAATAGATAAGCTTTCTGTCCATCATTTCCACACCTTATTTTTTAATGTCATAGTTTATGTTTATCTGTCCCTAACAACTTAAGATTCTAACACCCATTTTCACTAACCCTAGAACAAAGTATACCTTAACTAAGAAACACCTAATAAAACAAATTGCCTTAGCAGGTTATTTTGATTTCAAATAAATCTTTTTTTCTTTTGATTTTGGTGACTCCTAAGTTTAGAGAAAACTGGTATAAATGTTTATATTGCAACTAGCTTTAGCCCGCAACTTCGTCCGCGTGGTGAAGTTACTTTGAGCAGTATTTCTAACAAATATTTATTCATTATTTTGTGTAAAATACCTCAAATAACCCCTATTATATCCCCTTAGGGGTGGAGTTTATCAAAATCTTTTCTAAGGGGATGCCTATGTCATATTAGCTTTATGCATGCAAAGCGTCAGCCCAATTGGTTTGAAATTGTCAAAGTTTCATACAATTTTTCATCCCCTATTTTATCCCCTTGGGGTTAGAATTATCATCATAACATCTACCTGCATGCCAAATTTCAGCGCGATCCGTCCAGTGGTTTAGGCTGTGAATTGATAGATCACTATGTCAGTCAGTCACCTTTGAGTTATATATATTTAGATAAATTAGTGAAAAGATTTTGTTCTTTTATATTTATATATTTTTTCAATTAAAACCAGTACTTCCTGTGATTAAGGGTGGCTTGCGCAACATTTGGTCTAAACAGAATTTAGTTAAATGCGTTTATCTTGCTAAATATGTTTAGCCTAAATACAATTGTATTAGTAACATTGAGTTTAAACCTAAGTATAATTTTTTTGAAAAATAATAAAAAAAAATTTAAAAAGGTCTTGCTCACGTCACATTCATTCACACACATTCAACCAAACAAACATGCTCTTCAGATTATTAATAAGAGTATAAATAACATATGTTAATGATATAAACTTTAGGCACAACTATTAAGTCAATCAAAATTAAAAACTCTCACCTGAAAACTGTGATATGCAGCTCACAGTTGTATTGTATAATATATTTTGTAATATCAGTTTAATGTCAAAGTTTTGCACCTCATTAATAGGTGTATTTCTAATAAGAAATTCTATTTGACTAATCAAATTAGTGTTATCTTCAATTAGTTTTTTCAGATTCATGAATTTAAAATCCAATGTATTTACATCTGAAGTTGGTCTTTCTTTCTTTTCAATAATATCTAATCCATATTCAAAATCCTGTACTGTTATTATATTATTAAATCCATCAGTATAAATAACTTCTTCATGCTTAGCGTCATCATAATTTAAGTATTTCTTACCACTAAATTCACTATTATTTTGTTTGAAATAATTCTGAAAATGTTTCATCATTGTGAGTTGTAAAAATAATTTTATAAAGTTTTAAATAACAATATAAAGTACCCATCCCTTACCTCTGCCAAACTTGTATTAACACTCATTGCATCAATAGGAAGATCAAGCATTGTTAAAATATAACATAGAGGGATAAATAATGTAGTACAGCAATTTTTTTGGCAATTTCACTCATGAATTTATTAAAGCGGATCTGAAAACAAAATATATGTTTAGAATGAACAACAGTCTAATTATCTAAGAACAATAAGTACGTACATTTATATTTTATGTAATAAATTTTTATCAGTCGTACGAACTTTTATCAGCAAATAGTAACAGAATAATACAAGTTTTATGTGGTAAAGGCAAAATTCTTATCAAATAAACAAGGCCGGAGGTCAATCATCGGAAAATAACAATAGGTAGGGTCGAACGATACTTTCGATACCGAGTAGGGAACGATACTTTCGATACCGAGTAGGTATCGATACTTTCAAAAGCGAAACTCGATACTAACTACTCGATACTACAAAAAGGTAAATACTCGCAAGTACTCATCAAAATTGCTGGTATCGAGTATTCTTGCTAAAGAATATATATTTTACTTTGGTTTATTATTTTTATATTTTTACCCTTTTGGCTGCCATAAAAATAATGTATGACTGAATTGTATAAATGTATGGAAGTATTGGATCGGCTTTTTTTTGTTTTTTTTTTTTCTTTTTTCTCATCTTCCATTTACTTTGAAATGGAAAGGCAAAGGCAATTGATTCTTTTAATAAACTATATTTTCGTTATAGACATTTTTTTTAAATTTATTACGTTTCCCAAAAACAAATATTTTGTAACAATTTTTCATACACATTTTACAAATTTTTGTTTGTCTGTCCGTCTGGTAGATTTTTTTTTTAGGATTAGCCTTCTTTAATGATGTCGATAAATACTCGATACTGAGTAGTATCGATACTTTGGGAGTGATACTTTTATGGTATCGATACCATGACCTTCGATACCACATGAGTACTCGGTATCGAAACCAGAAGCCGATACTTCGAGGGATGTTCGATATTCATCGATGTTTAATAAACATCGATTTTCAGCTAGAAAACATCGATGTTTTAACTTTGATAACATCGGCACATCGATGATTTCTAGCCAAACATCATGTTTATGAATAAAATATCAATATATCCTTAGAGTCATCTAACGTGCTCTAGATGTACTAGCTAGATAATCTCATATAGAAAGTTTAACTATTTTCCACTAGATGTAATCGGTTGCACTCGCAACTGGAGTAACCAAACAAATAGTTTTTTTTGCTTGCATTTTCCAAGGAAGTTGTGGACGAATCCACCATAATTTTATATATAATAACTCTTTTGTAATTTTTGTTGATATTCTATTAACTGTCTAAAATGTCTTTTTCATATTCATATGTTTTGTTTTTGGTTGAACTTGTCATTTATATATTTTGCTTGTACATACTAAAATTATCATATATAAAAAATAAAACTAATTCATAATAACTGGACCTTTTATTAATACAAGTTTAGGTCCGTTATAGAAGTTAAAAATAAATCTGTCGTCTTCAGTGCTCTTTGGTACCCTATAATTACCCGATAACGTACATCAATGACTGTTACAATTTTATAGATTATTTAGAGAACAAAAATTAATAAATTGCCCTTTAGTAGATTACGATACTCAATACTTAATACTCAAATGTTTATTGCAAAACCATAGTGTTACATTGATGTTACAAAATAATAATATTAGTATCAAACTATGGACCCTGTCGGGCACAGCAACACTTTATAGAGAGGATACATATCAAAAATAAAATAAGTGGTCTGGCAATTTAATAATAATCATAAAGTTAATCAATTATCACTAACAGTCATTCAAATTCATCAACAATATAATATACATATAAATAAAATAAGACAAATTTATAAATTTGATATTATTCTGTAATATTATCACTTGTATGAAATTGATTTGCAATTAATTAATTTAATATTGTTGATAAAATAAAATGTAATTTAATAATCATATTACTACTACATCGTCAAAAAATAAAATAAAATGGTAAGTTTAATAATTATAATTAATAGTCAGATAATGTTTTCAAAAATACAATAAAAAATACAAATCAAAACAAGCCAATTTCATATTATTTGTATAAAATTGATTGATTCACGTGTAATGAATTTAATATTGTTGTTATAATTTAAAATATAATTTGTTTCTTTAAAATTTGCTAATTTATGTCATTTGGCATTATTATTATTATTATTATTATTATCTAAAATTGATCTATTGAGGCATTTTGAATTCAGGATTTCATTTATTGTACATATTTTATTTTCCTGTAATTGCTTTATTACTTCCATTATTCCAATCATTAATTTAAAACTATATTATTTATTGCTATTAAAATTTTAACTCCATTAAAGTTTTTTATTAAATTGTCCGATTATTTTCATTATATTAATTTGCAAACGTAATAATATGTACTCATTTTATGTAGTAATGTTTTTAATATTGTCGTCTAGATATTCATTTTGACTGTAATAGCTTTTGCAAATTAGAAATCGTTTTAATTTATTAATAAAAGAGTTATAGGACAGTTCATTCTTTATTGAATCTGATAGTTTGTTATATATTTTAATGGACATGACCAATGGACCAGACGAGTGCATGTTTAGGCGGGAACATGGTAAGTTTAATCTGTTTTTATGTCTAAGATCATATTTGGAATATATTCTACGTGTAGTATAGAATTCAGGATATTTGCGAACAAAGGAGAATGGGCAGAAGTCGGCTAAAATTACGCAAATTGCGCACTATGTATTTATTCATCATAAATCTTCTCTTTAATTATAATTTATTATATATAAATACTACTTTAAAATTATGAGGCGTTTAAAATTAACCGTAGTGAAACAGTTGCTAAACTGACATATCATGAGTCTTGCCTTGGATAAATGTCAATCATGCAGAAATAGACTCTATAAGGCTCATCGCCTTATCGCTTATAGAAAACAAAGGGATTTTCTTCGATTCGTAGATTACTATGTATCGAAAAAAATCGATTATCTAATTACAATTTAAAATAAGACTTCCTTCACGTAGTATCTTTTTCTTAGTCTGTGCTTCCTTCGGTTTTCTTTTGAATATGAAAAAGGATATGTACGCTATTTCATAGTAAATGATAGGAGGCAAATTAATGCAATCGGCTGGGTGGCGCATCTTAATATGACGCGTACAGACTGAACCAACGCTCAGCCAAGTTAACGTTTGTCACTAATCCCAAAGAATAGGCTTCGTTTATTCATATAGGCATAAAGGATAAGGATAAGTTTTCATGGAGGAAAAAACATGAGTGTATAAGCGGTGTTATACATAAATATGACAAGATTCCGTTAGATAAATACCTTAATATCTTAAATTAAGATTGCTAGTGACATTCGTTATAATATTTTCTTTAGCGGCGAGTATATAACTACCTACTACAATATAACTACGACTTTTACGAAATAAAGTATTTTAACTCTGATAATGTTGGTCAGGTATTATATAAGTCAAAGGCTAGTTTTTAATTGACATAGTTGTTTTTGAGTTTATCCTTAACTATAAAAAATCCAATATTTCCTTTTTTCGGTAAAGATATGTCCTTTTTCGCAATTAAATATTTATGTCTGTCGAATGTTTGAATTACATCGATTGTTTGAAATACATTATTCATTTTATTGCACTTATATATGTAGATATTATAATGACATAACCTCAAAATCTCTGTTAAATATTCAGATATTCTCAAACTACGGCATAATTTTAAAATGGTTGTTTTCCTACTCATTCTAGAAATAATTATCTCTATCGTTTACCGTTGGTTTCAACAATGTGCACGGTTACGCAAAAATAGCCGATCTCTCATAGTAAATTGCCCATTCTCCTTTGCAGACTTCATATATGTATATGCACGGTAAGGTTAAAATTTCAAATTTTTGGAAATAAGGCCTACAAGAGATAGTTTCATCAATATTTGCTATGATTCTAATTATTTTTTTTGGAAAATAAAAGCAGAAGGTGCTTCAGTGCTGTTTCCCCACAATGTTATACCACAACTCAGCCAAGAGTATGCATAAGCGTAATAAGTCACTACAGCTGTGGACAAGTCTGTCGTCTTTTTGATTTCTCGAAGGGCATACGAGAATCGCGATAACTTATCACGTAATTTCTTAATATGGGGTTTCCAATTTATATGGGTATCTATTGTTAAACCGAGCAAGGTAACCTCGTTCACAACCTCTACTTGTATATTCTCTAAACTAAAATTTATGCTTATTGGCGTTTTTTGATGGGGATAAAAAGATATTAATTTAGTTTTTGTGATATTTATATCAAGGTTGTGTAAATTCAACCAATTAATTGTTTTCGTAAGAGTAGAAGTTAATTTTTCATTTAGATTTTGATTGTTGTTACTCGCCACAAGCAATGAGATATCATCAGCGAACAAGACACACGGGTCCTTTATAATTTTAGGTAAATCATTAATATAAATTAGAAATAATAAACATCCTATAACACTACCCTGAGGAATAACGATAGTAACTGCTTGCTTATTTTGTTTTGCATGGCATAAAGATTCAAGAAGATTCTCTTTTTTGGTGTCGGATTGTTATGCAGTAGGACTTCTTTCATGAATTTCTAACTAAACTCTTTTTTATTTCATATTTCAAAATAGGGATAATCGTTTTTTGATCAACGATAATGAAAGCAAATTAATCAATGTCTTAACTTCGACGTTAACAAAATCCGAATAACTGTAATTTTATTAATCAAATTGTTGAGGTTACGTCGAATAAAGCAAAACTCATATCCAAAGGTTTCAAACTTTCTACAAATTAAAATTTTAGTTAACATAGTGAAAGTTTTCAAACATATCTTTAAAATTAATTATATAGTCTCTCTAATGTATGGCCTCCAATAATAATTACCTACTCTTAAAGATATCAGAATATCAAACAATATTATTATTCTTTTATTAAAACAGCTAAAACCAACAACACATCACTCACATCTAATTGCAATATCTCCCTTTTTTCTGATAAAATATTAGCGTCGATTAATATGATTGTTATCTTTAAGGTCCCCATGCAGTATCAGACATATCATTTTTTGCTTCAAATCAGCCTTCTACTTCACATACCGTAAGTCAAAAATATCGACTTGGCCATATCGTTCGCAAAAATGTCATTAAGTGTTTCTAAATATCCTTAAAAATGAGAAATACCTGTACTTGAAAATAATATCCACTAAATAGATACCTATTTTTGGATCTCATCATTTGGATATCAACAACAATCCATTTTTATTTGATTGGAGAAGAGATATTCCATTGTAAAATAACTTCTGAAGCATGAAATAAAGTAGAAGAAATAAGCCGCCCTGGCTTTATTTACTTGTAAATGGTTTCGAATTTATAAATACACAAGTTTTATAAATGTATTTTCTTTTTCAATATGCTGATATTGACAAACGAATTTACATTATATTATTAAATAACATAGCATTAACGTTAACTCTATAACGTCGTAACGTTAAGTTATTGGGGTGTTTTTAATGACTATGGTTACACTGGCACGCACACTACAATTGCTAAAAATCGGCTTCACTTTCTTGTTCAGCGAACTCTGTCTGAGCTTACAATAATATTGTTAATAATAGATTGACTTCCTACACAACCTACTCTAGAAATCAGTTTTATTGAAATATATTATTAACTAAGTACCTAGAGTAGTCATGCTCTCTTAAAAATCTCTGCGGTGGTGACGTGTGCGTTAGCAAGCAGCAAAGCAACCCTTACTGAGTTTCTTGCCGATTCTTGTCAGTACAAGATCTCCCGCCTTAGTATTGCGAACCATTGGCAAAGTTTTCGACTTTCACAAGTACTATATAACAGCTTAGACTAAATTGATTTTGATATTTATATTAATATCATTCGTTTATGGATGCATAATGACACATACAAATACAAGCTGAATTCTGCGCTCCGCTTATTGTTCTTCATTTCAAACCTAAATTCGGATGAAAGTTACGAGCAACCAATAAGTTAGCTCATCACTAATGTTTACGTATCAACCAAACATCTTTCCTTTACACGTAACATAATAAACAACTTAAACTTACGATCAAAATAAATTAAAATTAATTTGAAAGTTAGATATTATAAAAAACATAAAATGATGTCATATTTATTAATTTTCGATACTCAATTATAAGATATAGCTTTTGCCCGCGACTTCGTCCGCGTGATATAGTAACTTTGGCAATATATATTTTCCAAAAACGCTGTTGTTTTTTGAGCTAATGATGAAATTACCTTGATGTTTAAGTCGAAGATAGTACAACAAAAAACCAACAAATGTCCAGTATTATTTTTAAACTCACACGATTTGTATACATTATAATTATATGCAATCGGGTCTTGTTCGTGCATTTTTTAAAACAATTAATTTACCTCGACGTTTCGGCTACGTTACAGCAGCCGTGGTCACGAGGAGACTGGAGAACTGGCGGGTGTCTTGTGTCGCGATCGCAAACAACCACGAACAATATTCTCGGATACCGTAAGTGCAGTGTGTCGCCACCTTTACGTATAATAAAATCAAGTGGAGGGTACATCTGAAAATCAGTTAAAAACATTATTACCGGATTACCCTCAACTAAAATCAGAAGACGACACCCGCCAGTTCTCCAGTCTCCTCGTGACCACGGCTGCTGTAACGTAGCCGAAACGTCGAGGTAAATTAATTGTTTTAAAAAATGCACGAACAAGACCCGATTGCATATAATTATAAAATGTCCAGTATGTTTCAGCACTTTATCTTGAAACTTTAAATATATTAATCCAATTCAATTCAATTTGAAATACAGATGAAAAAAAAACAGTTCTGAAGTTTACAAAAAACTTAATCGAAAACGTAATCTACGCAAAGTTCTTTGAAAGAAACGTTACCGCAGATTACTTTAGAATAAACGCCATCTAGAACACAGCGCCATCTATTGGGTGTATTTGCAACCTAGATGTCAAACAATATCGAAGAATTGTATCTATTAATCACGGTACACCGCCATCTATGAGAACTTCATAAAACTAAACAGTAAATTAACACTTGCTTAAGAAACAATTAATTAGTACATTTTATTCGTTTACATTCACGACACAAGCGAGTAATTGAGATGAGATGATAACTATCCTATCCAGTAAGTTAGACCAAAATACGGGTACATGTGAAATTTGATTGAAATCGGTTCAGTAGTTTTGGAGTTTATTGGCAACGTACATCGTGACATAAAATTTATATATATATATAAGATATTAGGGCGGTAGACAATAAAAGAATTTATATGAAGGAGCCAACAATTTATTAAAATACACACTTTGACACTAGTCACTGTATCACTGAATTCTTTCACTGCTCGTGCAATAATACCCCTCCTTAGAAATTACGCCGTCTTTTATACCAACAAGCTTTACAATAAAAAATGACGGTAATTAGTCAAATCATATTGCAATACAATGATAAATCGGAAATAAAATCGATTTACCCTCATTTTATGACGTATAAACAAATCTTCTATTTATTACAACATATTGTAAATCATTTCAAAAGATGTATTAATTATTATTTTACATAATCATAACAAATCATATTCAATCCTTTAATTAGTATCGGTTTCAGTCTTTTATACCCAATTAATTATTTAAAACATTATAAGCTACTTCTTGTTCTATAGAGACGTATAATAATACTTATAATAAAGGAAACTGTTCTTCTCATTATTATTAAATCTAACACAATTTACTTTTATTACGTCAGAAACAAAATTTGAATGAATATCATAAACAAAATCCAAACATAGCGAGTGACATCTAGTATGATGTTTGGACATAGTAGTCGCGATGTATTGACATAGTATTCGAATGATAAGCGAGTTATGAGCGCCTGCGTTTAAAAAGTTATCGCAATTTCTTCCTTAACTTAATAAGTAAGCTGTATGTAGGTAGTACTAGTTCAGTACTATACTAGCTGTTAGCCCGTATGACGTAACTTGTCGTAGGTAAAAGAATAGGGATGATGACTGGGTAAAAAAAATGCAATTCTATTTAGTCCGTCAGTCAGATAATAGAAAAATATTAGATACGTATTTTTTTTTACTACAATTTAACAAGAAATAGCTTAGATAACAGGCATTAAATTTGAGGAGTGGGGGCTCGCTACGTCACAGTTGAGTAGAAAACGTACCCTAACGTGACGTCATGCGAAATTTCAACTCCATGTAACGCCGTAATTTTATGATTACGAAAAAAATACGTGTTTAATATTTTTTAACACTCTACCTGACGGACAAACAAACAAAAATTAGTCATCATCCCTATTATTAAAATCAATCCGGTACTATCAAATCAAACAAATAATCAAACCTTTCCTCTTTAATATATTATTTAGTATAGATAGATTCCTGAAAAGTACAAAAATGTGAAAAAAATGATCAAGCGCTTTCTAAAGGTGCGTATTGCAGTATGTTGAAATACTAAGGGTAATCATCACTTAGTATCCGGAGCAAAAGTCAGATAGTGGAACACCTGGTAGCGGCTGGGCAATGTAAAGTACGAAAATTGCTTTATAATACTTTAAAATTAGCGAAAAACTGTTTGGGGGGTCCAATTCTACTAAATAAATTTTGTTCCAGTTCCAGTTCTATTTTAGCTGGAATTGTATCGTATGTCACTTAGTAGAATAGAAAAACCATTAAAAATTGTAGTTTCGTTCGGTTTCGATCCGATTTCGATTCGATTTAAACAAAATTTATTTAGTAGAATTGGCCCCCATATTACACAACCGTAGATCTGCAATACAGCAGATCTTTAAAAGTTGGTGTAAAAATAAGCTCCGAAAAAGTGTTTCGTAATGACTGAATGTTTATTTACTACTAAATTATTAGTATTTACCGTAACCATTAAATTTTCAGTAACCATCAAGTAGATAATAATCAACGATAAAATATATATTTTATTCAAAATGACCGCCCTTGTTTTTAATACAGGCCCTTAGACGATTAGACCAGTCATCAATGACGGCACGAATCATTTTTATCGGAATTCGCTTTGCTTCTCAAACAAGGGTTCACTTCAGTGACTCTAAGTTTGGGTGGGTCTTTTGGCAGGCCCTGAGCTCTAATTCAGTTCATGAAGAATAATCCAGCGGGTTGGGGCTGGAGGAGCGCCACATCTCCGCTGCGATGAAGGCCGGCACATTGTCTCTCAACCATGTTTGGGTGCTTTATGCCTTATGGGATGGCGCCGAGTCTTGCTGAAAAACCCAATCCTTAATGTTAAATAAAATATCAGACAGGGGTTTCACCACGGGCTTTAAAAAGACACTCTGATAATTGTTGACTTCACTTGACACCTTGTTGGCAAAAATGGAGCGGAGTGACACCTTTATGTGAAACTCCCCACCATACACACTAGCCGGATGATGAGTGCGCGAGATATCCTTGCTACTTTTAGCGTACACTTTATTGTTTTGTCGTTTGAACTTTTCTTCAACAGTAGAAATTTCCTCGTCGGTGAAGAGTATCTTCTTGGCATCATGTTTCCTCAGCAGCAATGGATAACGATCGTGTTCGTGCTTGTTTAAAAAGTGCCTTTACCTTAAGATCATATTTCAGTATTCTGTTTACTAAAACGCGCGAAATATAAGTCTGCATATTGAGTTTCTTCTGAGTGCGACATGGATTTCGATGAAGCCGCTCTCGGATGATTTTGATGTTCGCAGGCTTCTCACAAAGAGTGGCCGACCACTCGTTTGGCGATCTTGCAGAGAATTTGTACCGCTGTATTGTATAATAGACGAAGTTACAGGAAAACTTTTCAGCTCGCGGAAAATCTGCATCGATTTTTTTCCCGCCTTCAATAGCGAAATGACAGTTGCACGTAATTGTTTTGTTCCCTCCATCACGAGAAAATATACGCGAATGAATTTGCAATACAAATAAAATAAAAGTTAACATTCCAAATTTAAAATTGGTAAAATAAATAGCAACCAGTAATATATATATTTTTTAAGTAAAAAATTTGTCTCAAAACTTATGAACACACGTGGTAATTCATAAAAAATACTTTAAATTGTTGAAATACGTATTTCTAGCAAAGCTTAGACGATGTATGGAAGTTCAGTGCTTCATTCATAACTTATAAAATGGCTTTGGATACATGGTAGCAATAAAGTATGTTTTATCTTCTCTGGTAACAATCCCGTTAATAACTATCACTGTATATATCTGTAAACGATATGATTCTAAACGAAAATCCGGATAATCGAATTCAAAGTCAAATTTAACAACATGTGGATCGCTACGTCACAACTACGTAGAAAATATTTAAAGGTATGACGTCATGCGGTATTTCACGCAATTTATATCCGTAATTTATTAATTATGCTCTAATTAAATAACATGTGTATAATATTCATCAAAATATTCAAACAATTAGTCGTCATCCCCATTAAAAAAATTAATCACAGATCCACACAGTAGCGGCGTTAGGGTAGGGCGCGGTTGGGCGACCGCCCAGGGGCGCCGGACGAAAAGGGGCGCCGCAGGCTGCGGCGCCCCTTTTTCGTCCGGCGCTTCTTTCTGATTCTGTATAATGAGGGAGTATTTAAAAAAAAACGAAAGCAGTACAAAAATACCTCCACCTAGATGGCCACTCTAGCAAAAGTTGATTTTTGCAGGAAACGAATGGAACAAAGACAGTACCTAATTTCCGTTCATTTTAACTAACATATTAAAAAACTGAAATTTGAAAAGTTCGAAACTTATACCACCACCAGCCCTTTTACGTCCCCACTGCAGGGGCTCAGGCCTTCCTTATGGATGGTTAAGGAGGATCGAAACTTATATATCAATACAAATACGAAAAAGTAAAAATAGAATATGAGTTGTTAATTGAGTTTTGAAAATTAATTTACTTTTAAACATGAAAGAAAACTGGAAGGGTTGTCATGGAGAAATCAAGAACATACCGTAGCGACTAGCGACATCTAGTTTGATTTCGGGAACTAATGTTTTTTTTTCTAATACTTCCTCATTTCCCACAGTCGCCCTCTTATAGTTCCCTTGCTCATTGAACAAGGCCTACTGGGTCGGCGAAAAAAGAACAAGAACCTTGAGGATGTTTTTAATTTTCAAGTTGCCTCAATTTCAGCATGAATTGAAAGGAAACTTAACAAGAAAATTATTATATTACGGTAAAACAGAACAACATACCGATTACCAATATGAAGATATGTATTTTATTAGGTAATATGACGTACATTGGCGGGCATTATCGCTCGGTCATTTAAGAAAATTTTCGTTTGAGCATGTTTAAACGTTAAACTGAAGCTAAAATGCTGCAATACAAACGAATGCGTCGGCATCGGCATCGGAGCCTCTGTCTGGCAAGTCAGATGGAATAGCTACTCAAGAGATTGTGGATGAAAAATCCCGAAGTAATGGAGCAAGTTGTGCTATAATTACAGATGCTGCTCAGGATAAATCTGTTATTGATGTACAACAAATACATGTACTAGATGATGTTGATACTGTTGTCCCGAATATAGCGGATCCAGATACTTGTCCACTTATTTGAAATAGTAAAATAATTGATTATATAATGAGTAGTGGCTCACTGCAAACTCACTGCCACAAAGTTAGAACAATTACACAAAGTTATAGATAACAATTATGTGACACCCTGCTAGGGTAAAATTGAATCTGTACTTACCTAATGATATGATCCATCAAAAATGAATCAGCAACTTATACGCTATTTATATGTCTACTTTTTAAATAAAACTAATGTCACTATATAGTTGGAACAAGAACATCGTAACGTTAAACGTTTGATTACTGTGTTTGTTTGTTTTAAAATAATCGAATAATTGTTTTAAGAGCGTTCACTTATGTCATGCAAGAATATAATTGTTGATTGTGTTCTTCTTCGTCAAAAATTAAAAGAGATAGATCTAGGGAATCCCCGATTATAGAAAAACACATTGTTTCTGTATGGTCGGAAAGTCGGGGATTCCCGAAAAATTTACCGATTGAACACTACTTTCCATTCTAATGCTGCCAACTTAACAATCTACCTAAATTTAGGGGAGATTACATGTAAGTAGGCCAGGTCGGCGAAAAAAAGACAAGTAGACAGTTAGAGGGCGTCGAAGAAATTTCGCCCAGGGCGCCAGTAGTGCTAAAACCGGCACTGGATCCACAAATGCATTATACAATCATAAAGATGTTATCGAATAATAAACAATGGATCCGATGTTTTAACATTACAAGTGCGCGGGCGCGTACCAAAACTGTTGTAGAGAAAGGGGTCTCATTTTGTGACGTCACAGAGTCCGACCTATAGTTATAAGAAATAGTAGACGCGGTAAAATGAACTATTTATATTTATTAGTATCTTTATTTAATTCAAAGTTTTTACAGAATAAACATAATTTTTACCCGACTACGGCGAAGCGAAAAGTAGGGTCATGATTTTGGACGGTATGTAGGTAAGTAAGAATGTCCATCTGTCCCTTATAACTTTAAAACTACTCATCGTAACAGGACAAATGAGGTATCATCAGAAGCCTCTTTGTTGTCCGCGTGCTATAGTCTATGTGACGTTACATTAAATTGGCAATAGCGCCCTCTAAATAATATTAAGTAAGAAACTAAAAAATATATATTACGATTAAGCTTAAAGTTAATTAGATAATTAAAAAAATAATATAATTAATAAACTAAAACCCGACTACAGCTAAATCACGCTCTTAATGTTTGAAACAAGAAATAAATCTCTTATTTTTTATTTATACACTTATAACCTATATAATCATTCCATATACATACAGATAAATAAATTGAAGAGTAGCTTGGTGACATAGTAGATAAGTGCCGCAGCGTTATTGTTATCCAATTTTCTTGAGCTACTCCGTGCTTCGAAGGCACGTTTAAGCCATTGGTCCCGGCTGTATTTGCAGTCGTTAATACCCTATAATCCACATTGGGCCAACATGAAGAGTCAGTCACCCATCCTCCTTAATCATCCATAAGGAAGGCCGCCCCTGCAGAGGGGGCTTAACAGTGCTGGTAATAATAAAATATGGAATAATTGTATTGGTGACATTTGAAAGCATCGCTAGTGAAAGAAAAATTGAGAAGGTTCAGAAAGGAAATGGATTGACATATGATGAGAAGATGTCATATGATGAGATATGATGGATGCGGGAGGCGCAGGACCGATCACATTGGAGATCTTTGAGGGAGGCCTATGCCCAGCAGTTGGCATCTCTTGGCTGAAATGATGATGATGATGAGAAGAGATAATTTGCATTATCAAAAGAATTATAAGCTTGAATATGGAGAGAAATGTAAGGAGAGGAAGAGAGAAGAGAAGACTGAAACACTGTAAGAAAGATATGCAAAGACATGTAAGAAATTAATGAAGGTTGAGATGAAGTTGATATGTATGAAGATGAATACATATTATTCCAACTTCAAATAAATACTTAATTAGGAAAAAAAGAAAGCAAATGATGATGTCATAGAATAGCTATTTACCATATTATGAACTGCTTTGTCTCGATGATTCTTCTCGAAACTGGGCTTCAATCTTGCAACACAACATTAAAAACCAACCACATAGTTTAGTTACTGATTTTACAATTGACAATCCAGAGCAACATCGATTGCGGAATTCTGACAATCAGTGGTGTTTTTTCCTCGTTTATTGGGTGGCTTTCCGTATCTACCAGTAAATATACTTATAATTCTCACAGTTTAATGCCATAGATTGTACACAAAACTCTCATTCTTTCTTTACATTCTTAGTCCTTATTACACTGGACATTTCAATTGCCAAATTTTTAACGAACTACCTATTTGATTTCTAAATGACTCTAGAATTGTCTTACAAAGGATTACCTACCTTATTTTTCACACACTCGATGTTACTTCCAACTGTTTTATTATCATGCGTAATTTCTTAGGATCATGTCATATAGGTATAAATACACAGCGGATAGTTTTGTTTGATTTGCACCTAAACACTCATCGTGACATCTTAATGGAAATTCAAACAAGAACTTAAGATTGTCGTGTCTCAAAGTTTTTAGTGCTATAATCATTACAGAGAGAGCGTACCATCGTCTTCTGATCGGCAGTATAGAATTGAACGCAGAGCGGTGAACACAGCGTTCGATAAAAAAAAAAATACGTTCCATTTTCGAACAAGTTACAGCGCGGCTTATTTCGAAAATTCTTTTATAATTATTTCTTTTTCGGCAAACGTTCAGTGTTTTAGTACTGTACCATTATTGTGTGATAAAACCGGCTCTCTTGATTGTGTGAGTGATACAAAAGTAAAAGGAGGTGAAACTTTTGCGATTTCGGTGAGTGTTCAAAGTGTCATACATATACGTTCTCATTTTTTCGAGCCTAATAATTATTGTCATAATATATATAATTCTCCTTGACCGTATAAATTGTTTAAAATAAAAAGTATAAAAGCTTATTAGCGGATATATAAACTATACTTTGTCTATTTACAGGTTTAAAAATTTTCCTGTGTAATTAAGATTTTTTTTAAATAACAAAATAAAAGTCATTTTTTATAGTTTTATTCTTTGCATGTATATTTATTGTTATTCAATAATGTGTTTAACTTAAAACCTTATAAAAAAATATTTCTAGATTTAAATCATTAAAAAAAAATCATATTTAATTAGTATCGAATTATAAATTAAGAAAACGAAATAGGAAACCCCAGGGTGGAAATGTTAAAATTTGAAACTGATATCACAAAAGTTAAAACCCAAGTAATAAACTTTCATTGATCTCTAGATATAATTAAAAGCGATGACATATTTTTTTTCGTGAATTTGTCACTATTGATACTTACATCGAGCAGTTACATAATTGAGCACACTATAACCATGCTAAATCAACAATTAAATGAATTTTAATAATGCAATATCCTGCTTACTGTTTTCTCGAAAAAATGGTAATTTAGAGAACCATGAAAACTTCGCATTGGTAATTCCAGTTCTTTAAAAGAGACAAGGTTTACTCAAAGGCCGTACATATCCATTACTCGAAAAGACCTAATTTAATCACCTAGGGCAATATAAGGCATTTTAAATCATAACACAAGGTTGATATATATTCATTTTGTTAAGGCGCAGTTATCAATTTGACTTTCGAATAAAGAATGTTGTAACATTCTCATAGTCTCATAATTTGTTTTATGCGACGCAGGTAAAGTTTTACATAGAAATCTAGAGTTGCTACTTTGAGCTAATTATTTAAACCTAAAGTTGCGAGCTAAAATGCAAGAAAAATAGAAGTTTTCACGCAATAGATTGTCGTTGGATATTTTTTACTGATAGTCTTTTATGATTAAACGCAGACTCAACGGACAATGCTCGTGTCAACTTACGAGTACATTTCATTTGAGGTTCTTGATTTGCGATTGGGGTGAAATTAAGATAAACAGTGACATTGGTGTGACACAATAAAAAATATTTTTGAATACTCTATTCCTGTTAATCATCATTAACCTACTGTAGGGGCACAGCCCATCTCTGTGGATGTAATCCATAACTAATGAGTCACGAGAGGCCAATGAGGATTGCTGTGTATTAACGACTGCAGATACAGCCGGAACCAACGGCTTATCTGCCTTCAGAAGCATGGAAGAGTTCGAGATAATAAAATGTTGGTCACCCACCGTATGACCGACCCTTGCGAAAGTTGCTTTACCGCGGCATTACAGATCGAACTCGTTAACCACTGCGCAATCAAGCTTCTCCCTATTGAACTAGCACAGTTAAAATTTGAAAACGATTACACATTTACTTTAGTAAACCATAAATAAAACTTTAAAATATTTTTTTTTGTTGATATTTTCCGTAAAGGAAAGGCGAAGGGAGCTAAGCCCATACAGCCATTGTTTCTTGTAATAAAACATAGGTAGGTACGAGTTAAATTTTAAAAATTCCACCTTTATGTTTAGCAGGTTCAGTCAAAATAAAGACAACTTCATTAATTTTATTTATATCTGAGGTTAACCTAAACATTTTTAACACATTATTTATTTGTTAAAATAATAGTTTTAAAATTATCGAGTTGATATAAAGACACATTTCTACTTTTCCGTTGCCTTACAAAAAAATCATGCGTGATATATCTTTGCGTGTTCTCGAGTAGAAAAAAATCTTAAAATCAAACACTTGCTTGCATTTATTAGGCGCGTGATTAATTATCAAATAGCATTTTATTAATCACGTACATACTTACTATATTTTCTAATATCTTTGTAAAGATATTTATTGGCAGTTATGTGAGTATTTCATATGATTCAAAAAGCTGAAGGTTTACAAATTCAAAAAGATTAATTATTTTTAAACGTTTTAATTATACCAGAAGAAATGCCTGACTCTTCTACTGATGGTCAAATAAACCATAGACAAATACTGATATTTATAATAATCAAATTATCTAAAATAAATAATAGGCTTTTCTAAAATTTGCTTAATAATCAGGCCACCGATCATAAGTCGAGTGTGTAAGGTTAAATGTCATTTCATATTCACATATTAGCTGTTTTCTCACAACTTTACCCGCGTAAATTATAGCCAATGCTACCCGCGTATTGTGTAGCTTCCTGTAGGTAAAAGAATTTACATTATCAGCTCAGTATTTCCGAAGATGACCCCCTTACACACAAACAAAGCTAGAATATTTACCTCTTTATATTTTTAGTAAAGATAACATTCTGCGACCGACAAATATCCATCTATAGTGGCCGTTATGTTATGAAACCTTATAACCAAATATGTAACCTCCATGACGACGTAATTTTATAAAGAAAACGTTGAAAAGTTAAATTGCATAATATTATGGATTGATAGAACGTAATTTAAATATCATAATAACATATACAGCAGCTCATACTATCGGATTTATACTACGGTTGTTTTGATAAAGTCGCTACGTGCGCAACTTCGTCCGCGTGGAAAGTCGACAAAAATGTAAAAAACAAATATTAAAAATAGACATCTCAATTTTATTTATTTGTATAGACACGTCACTAGGTATCCTTATCAATGCAATGTCGGTTACGTTAGTTCTCTTACGGATATCTTCATTTCTTATTCGATCACGTAGAGAAACACCAAACATTTCTCCCTACATTGCTCGGTGAGTGACCTTGAGACTTCTTATGAGACCCATAGTAAACGAGCACGTTTCACTTCCTTAGGTCATCACTGGCAACAAAAACTAGTCGAAGAATTTTAACTTAAGACCCTGAGATAAATCGGACGCGAAGACTTTTCGTAGGTGCCCAAACGCTGACCATTCGAGCTGGATTCGACGAAAGTCCCTTTCTTAAAGTTAAACTTAAACTGGACTGTCTGTCCAAAGTATACGTAATGATCGACAACTTCGAGTGTATTCCAAATTTTTTTTTCTTTGCCATTTTCATATTAAGACCCACTCTTTGACCCACTACTGAGATCTTCGAGCATGGTGTTCAGTTCTTCTAAGGTCCCAGCCATTAGGACTATAACGTCGGCAAAACAAGGGGTGTAAGGTATGACATGCTATTTTGATAGGTAAAATATTTGCCAAGATCACCAGAATTGTAAAAATCATTATTTCGATAGCTGTACATGTGACTTTTTTTTTGCCTATTTTATATAATCGTCATCACCGCATTAGCCGTTCCACACCCACTGCTGGGCATAAGATGGCATAAACCTACCCACTGAGAGTCATAGTATTTTCCATAGACTAACTACATAATTGTTTTTAAAACAAACTTGTATAATAATAGGTAGTGGACCTAATTGTAGTACGTTCGTAAGACAATAACTTCCGATTGCATCGGCATCATTTCATTAACAAGTGCATACAATGGACAATGAGATGTAATCATTTTATTATTGAAACATTTTACAAGGCATTATGATATCTGCTCACATCAGTTTTATAGTGACTGCATCACTAGTAAATACAAAACTGAGCTCTTTGAGGAATGTAATCTAATATGGTACAGGTAGTACCCCTTAATGGATTACCTGTAATTGCTTTCCTGTATCCGATTACGATTGCCTGAAATTATAGACAATTAATCTTAATGAAAAATGCACTTTGTCCCTGGCACTCTGAGATGGGACTCGAACCTATGACCTTTCGCTATCTGGGCTTCGGGATCGGTTGCCATTTTTTCATTAGAAATATTTTTCAGTATAACATTGTGATTACAAAATTAATCAAATAAAATCATTGAGAATTTACAATTTCTATACAACAATATAACGGAGAATTTCAAAATATTTCATATCAGATAATGTTTCAATATTGTGATACTTTTCTAATGGCATGTATTTAACGCGGCGACAAATGGATACCATTCCGGGTCTTAAAAAAACTGAAAATGGATAGTAAATAAACTACTTTGTTAACTAATTTGAGGTATTTAAATTTTATCTGGCAGTGATTTTCTTTTGTGGCAATTGAATTTTTTCTAAGGCGACAAATTATTGGCGGATAAAAAAGTTAAAATAGGCTTTCATAAATTCTAAAGTGGGGTCGTCTATAAACTCGACCAAGGTCTGAAATAAATACAAACAAGATCTTAAAAAAAATACTTTTGGCTACATTTGTAGGGGTCTAAATAAACCAAATTGTGACATACTAAAAAACTATTCTTGGTCTATTTATTTTTTCTTGACTATCTTATTTATTATTAATCTTCCCTCTTTTAAATGAACTTTAAATGAACCTACCTACTTTGAGTAACTAGGTACTCAAACATAAGAATTGTTGGTAAATCTAGGTAGGTACTCAAAGTAGGTAGGTTCATTTATTCTAGTGCTGTATTTCAGCTTTAAACTCCTTTTTTATTAATTTAAATAGCGTGCAATAAAAGGCATAAAATTTGTTTCATTGTCTTTTTTTATTAATTTTCCTTCAATACACAAAATATGTAATTTACTTAATAGTCACAAAACCAAAAAAGTTTTAAAGAATTATAAAAAATCTACCTATTGCATTATTAATGCAGACTTTGACTTGGTAGGGCGTCGTCTCTTCCTTTTTAATCCGATCGGTATTGTCTTTGCCTCGATAAGCAGGGTGGTAAGTTTTAGTCGGATGGCTAGACCCAGTATATAATAATAATAATAATATTGATTAGACCACAACAAAATACATGATTTTCGTTATATCTAAGCTTATCATATACTGTACCTCATTAGTTTGCATCTGCTGCTGAACTGAGTTAATACCCGTCTTTCAGCATACAGCGCTTCAAAACCTCAAATTCTTGAAATTACTAAGTATATATTAAGCAGATAAGCAACACTAAAATTTGTTTCTTATATTTGGCACATACTTTAACTAACCTACAATATTATCCTCTCGGTGAGTAGAATGATAATGACTGAGTGCGTGTGAGAGGGTGAGTAGGTAAGTTGAGTAGTGAATTATAAAACTTAAAATTCCAAACACTAATATCCAATTCTAATATCCAAATACATTATTATAATACCCATTTTTAGTTTTAAAGCTACCTAACAATCGCTGCCAGATGTGTATTTTTATAATTAAAGCCAATAGTTGCCAGTGAAGAATGTTTGATATCCTCTCGGAAAAATTTGTCGCCACATTAGGTTTTATAATACCTTAACCAGTTTAACACTGATCCCGCTTGATATATTTGATACCTAACAGTAGCAGCCGTTTTTTAGTTTTTTGATCCTAGCATTTTGTTGCTTGTATAATTTAATAGTTGCTAAGATATTTAATCACTGCAAAGTTAGTTTTTTTGTGACTTAATAGAAAGTTGCCTAAAAAGGATTTCAGTTACCGTGTTAAATATTTGCCTTTTCTAATCTAATGAAACTTACCCTCATACATAGGATCACTTTGTTGTCCGTTTGTCTATCAATACCCTTAATTTTGGGAAGTGTAGAGATATTAAATTGAAATTTTTACCATACACTCAGGTCTACGATCACTTGAAGTGAACAGATAATTACTAATTTAACGTAAAAAAATACCGACGAATAGACCGTTGTTCCACAAAAAACGCATAAAACATTTCTAGGGTTGTAAGAACCCTGAAATTTTGTAAATAACATCACCATACATTATTTTTGTACTAAAAATTATAAAATCAAAAGTAACTCTGTGTTCTTCATGAAAAATGTTTTATATTTGCATGCACAATTGATTAAATATGATAGTCTGTCTGTAATGTTTTAACGCCTACACTACTGTAACAATTTTAATTAAATTTGGTACATAGACAGAGTGGACTCTGGGAAAGGAAAATAGGCTTTAAGGAAGTAATAATAATCGTTTCCAACTAGTTTGGTATAAACCATAAAAATACACTAACAGAGTGTTTAAATTTAAAATGGAAGCTCGAGGTATTATATGAAAAGCTTTATATTTCGATGCATTTTTTTAGTATAATATTTTTAAATATAATCATATTTTATTTATATTTTTATGACGTATAATTTCTTATTTATAACGAAAAATATACAAAAAATACCGAAATTTATGTCTTTTATAAAATAATTTGCTCCTTTTATAATCTAACTTTATGTTGGTATAAAGAATTTTTAATATCGATGAAACAGTTTGCGAGTTTATCCATTGCAAACCTATCATCTATATAAAACCGTATCGCCGAAATATATGTACGCTTATAACTTAAAAATGACTGCACCAAATGATATGATGCTTTTTTATATGTGTTCCTATATAAGAAAATTAATAAAAATGAAAATTACACATAGATTTTATCTGAATTAATTATTACAATCAATACAAAAGGTGATTGACGAAATGTGACAGAAGACTTTAACAAATCTTTGACGAATTAATCGACTTTAGCCAGAATATCAGTATAGTGAGATTTCAAATAAGTACACACGGCCGCACGTCACGCTACATACCACCCCAAACCTCTGAAGACCTCTGTTAGTAGTACTACACGAAGCTCTTCTTTCTCAACAGTTTATAACACGGTACGAAGTTCGCTGGTTCAACTAGTAAACAATAAAAAAACCAAATCTTAGTATTTGATTTTATTATTTGAAAAGGTATTAGCTTCACATTTTTCCCTATTCATAAAAAACCTATGAACTCATAAAAGCCCAAAATATTAAGAAAAATACTTGTAACGTTTTTACGTAGTATGTAGTTTTGATGATTCAGATGTAGCACTAAGTTAATAATTAATTTATGACTGAGCTTTGTCAGGAAAAATCAACAGTGAATGGCTTCTTCGTATTTCACGAACAAACGTTACTTATTATTGTACCTATATCTCATCTTCAATTAGCGTTTAATAAAACTATTATTTACATACCTTGGGTATTCATTAGTTTTCAAAAATAAAACCCTTAAAATAAAAACTTAAATTAAATAATAATAAATTTATATATTCCGAATTGAAAAGATTAGACAGTATTTTAAATCTTTAAATAAATATAATAAAACACAAAGTTCCGTACCGAAAGGGTAAAAACGGTTACATATTATTAAGAATCCGTTTTCGTCCGTCTCTATGTCCTTATGTCACCAAATTGTATCATATGAACCGTGATACTGCTGTTGCCGCTATACCAACGAATATTAAATGCAGAATAAAATATATACTTAGGGTGGGCTCCCATACAACCTTTTGAATTTTTCAATGGTACGGACCCTTCGTGCACGAGTCCGACTCGCAATTTGTTGGTTTTATTATTCTCCAAATCTTATTGAAGCTACAAAAAATTGCCCGATGAATCTAATCTATAGATATTTTCATACTACGCCGAATCATTTTTCCAATAGAATAGAACATCTTACAACACGTTAGCCACATTTCGGTTAGGAGTAAGTCTCAGGAACGCTCAAGTCAGCCCACGCTACACAGACTCCTTCGGAGCGAGCAGAAGGAAATGGAGTATATATACATGTTTGGCGATTTTATGTCTCTCAAAAAGACGCGATCAAACTAAAAGAACAATGGCCATCTGCCTAACATGCTTGGACTAGTAAAATCGAATAAAACGTAACTTGATGAAACATATGTTATTTTGTTTGCCTATGCAACTAGAACAAAGAAAGACATTAAATATATTTTTAAAAGCTGGGAGTATCGAGTAATTGTGTAATATGTTTTTAAGGTTATGTCGTATTATTTAAACTGTAGCATTTTGAGTTAGAAGTGTTACAGTTGAAATATGTAAAGCACACGTCAGATAAAGCCTAATCGTAGTCTTAGAAGTGCATACTTTCACATAATACTTCAAACTTGCTCCATGTCTGATAAATTATTTTTATTGACTGTAAGAAATAAAATCATTTTTTGTGACCCATGAACATCAAAAAAAAAAAACTAGAATTTTTAAGATTACTCTCAATAACTCTAGCTTCTGTCTTACACTATAATTTATATAAAGTAGTAGTGAAAATACTAATTTCAAAAGGATATAGCAAAACAACATGTTGATTTTTCTTTTCTTTATTACAACTCTAATGAATACTTTATCACGGAATGCTGCAGGAGCAGCTACATTCTGTTCGTGTCTGGCTCATCCAAGATACCAAACTATGGTCAGTATATGAGCACAGCATCCCAGTGTAGATCGACCAATAAGACAATTACAGCAGTGTTCTCTTATGCCATCTAACCCAGATGTCATTATTCTTTAAAATGTAGGTACACATAATACTGTTTCCTCCCAATGTCTCGACTCAATTCTACTCCTTATCATTAGGACTTTATTTATATTTAAGTCTAATTCTAATTAATCCAAAAAATCCGGTATTTCTCTCCAGACCTCAATTCTATACTGCCCATGGAATCTAGTATACTCCCCATAATATAGAAGATAATACAAAATCACCGCCAAAGTTACGAAACGGTCTGCGTAGAAACACATCTACACATATTTGTCTAAAAAAGGGAGGTCACAATCGATTGAAAATTGTAATATCGATTCTTATGAATAATCACTTGTTTTTAATTTCATTATAAATAAACTATTTTACTCTAAGTAACATCTTATTATATTAATAATCTAATCTAAGTTTTATAATTTTCACGGATATTAAATAATATAAGATTTTTAACAAATTCGATTAGTCAGAAAAAAATCGATCTTGTTCTTTGAAAAGAGAGGGACTTCTCTAGGAATGACATTATTAATAAGATGCGTTCAAAAATAACATAATTTAAACTGCGTTCTAAAAAATAAAGACATATTTTAGAGAGGATTATCTTTCTTTTCCCAGCTTTTAAAAATAAATTGTTGGTATATAATAATTACATTCAACTTATACTACATTTTGTTGATAGTTCCACCTTGGTACAAGAACTTTTTTTTTCGTAGTCCATTTTGACCATTGTTCTTTAGTCCTCCCCAGTTTTTAAATCCTTCCGCTTTCACATAATATACGTTTCCAGTGCCGGATTAAGCTAGAATAAATTCTATTAAATAAAAATTCTATTAAAATTATGAATTCTACTAAATAAATTTTGTTTAAATCGAATCGAAAACGGAACGAAACCGAACGAAACTACAACTTTTAGTGGTTTTCCTATTCTACTCGGTGGCAAAATGGCGTCAAACGATACAGTTCCGGTTCTATTTTAGTTTAGCTAACTATCGATCAACAGAAACTGTAAACGGTATTCTACTCGCTCAATCGAACATAGAACTATACAAATGTAGTTATGCAAACCGGAACCAACCCACAAATCTGTCAAAATCGAATTATGTGCAGAGAAGCCTAAAAGTGTTGCAATTAAACTCACATGTTGTAAATTCACAAAATTTCTTGATAAATAAATAAAATAAAATATATTCTACAAACAATTATTACTAAAAACAAGAAACCCATTTTTCTCAAAACTGACATCATTTGGCTGGTTTGCATAACTACGTCCATATACTTGAGTCGATCGTCGGCCCTTATTCCACTAAAATTTTGACACTCCGTTGGATCGAAACGCTACTGAAACCTTACTAAATCCGAACGTTTCATCTGTCAAAATTAACGATTTCTAAAAAGTTGCAAATTTCTACTTTTTGACGATCGATAGTTAGCGTTTAATGATAGATGTGAAACAATTTATATTATTTAAAATTTTAAGAGGTGCAATTAGGTAGGTACCCCCAATTGCTGAGTGAAATAAAATACCTTGATCCGTCTTCAGAATTGATAATTAAAAACATTTTGCCCTACAAAAGTAACTTCGGCAAACATATTTGTAGTGTTTGTATAGAAGAAGTTTTATCTCGGTACATTGGAGAGCTGCGAAACGTGTTCTTCGGTACCTGAACGCTATAAAAAATAGGAAACTGACCTATAACAATAGTGGTGATCTAATCGGATTTGCTGATGCCGATCATGGTGGTAATCTGGTGGACAGACGATCCTATACAGGATATGTTTTCCAAATGTGTGGTTCAGTGAAGCCTGTAAGGAAGCCATCTACATTCGCTCATTACTAAGCGACATCTTTTGCTTTTCGTCACCCATCACCATTAATTGTGACAATCAAAGTGCCATCAAATTAACAAAAAACAACACGCATCACGCCCGCACAAAACATATTGATATTAGACATCATTTTGTTTGTGAGTCTATATCCACTAAACAAGTCAATGTGTCATTCATACCATCAGCTCACCAAACAGCAGACATTCTCACAAAGCTGCCTAAGCTGAGATAGTGTCTCAGCTGTATGTGCCTTACTAATTTAGGATTAGTTTAGTGTTATTTGTTTGTGTTATTAGGTTAATTAGGTTAGGGGATCAGTGTTAAGGTACTTTTGATATTTTAGTGTTTTTGTACATACAGTGTGTTTATATAAAGGTGTACATAAGTGTCCTGATTACGGGGAGGTGTAGACAAAACCTTTTTCTATATTAATCAGACACTGGCATCTTTTCGTATACCTTTTTGAATTAGTATTTTATACACTGTTTATTGTTTTTTATGTCACTCTCTTTTTTACTCTCATCTGACTTTTATGTATTTACAACGTGAAATATATTAAATACTCCAATCCACTGTGACTTTTAATTCCTACATTTTAAGAGTTTGTGAGTGAGTTATCAATAGACTGTAAATAACATAATAAGTTGTGTAAATCCATTGATATGTTTGCTTTATCATTAATTATTTATAAAAATACCTTATATTAAGGTACCAAAAAATTTTAATATTTAACTGTATAGCACTTCAAGCATATAAAATTTTCTATCCAATATTATTTATTTCACAAAGATACTTTCAATGAGCACCCTGACGTCTAAGTAAATATACAAAATCTGGGTATCAAACACCAGATTCCTCATCTACATCATGAGAACATAGCAATCCATGTGATATAAATTATGTAAAATGAAAACTATGGAGCTAGATAAACAAGTGTGATAGTGCATGCATATGTTTAATAAACTTTTTATGTACACCGTTTCATCTATTTGTTATAGATCTGTTATTTTGTGGTTGCTTATTGATATGTAAAAATGTTGGCAGACTTTAAAAATAAAATAAATTATATCTTGATTATTAATCTTAAATTATTATTTTTTATTAAAAACTTACATTTTATAGATAAATTAATAGGTTTTCATTCCTTTATCAATTTGAAATGTTGAATTCATATTATGTAAATTCTTAACATAAATAAGGTCCACCTAGTTGAGGCATGTAATGTAAATTAAAATTGAAAAATTATATTTCTGTTAAAACTTTACATAATTATAAACAATCATTGTAAATAGGAACATCGCAAAATCATTATTAGATTGTAGGGGCTTTTGGCTTTAAGTAAACTTATCTATGATTATAAAAACATGAATTTTTGAATATTTTGTATTGAAAAAAGTAAACTGTTGTAGTATTTTTACAGGAAAACTTAAAAGTGTGTATTTACAAGCATGTGTGGAATTCCAATAAAAATGGCACTGAAAAAGTCATTGTTTACAAATTAATTAATTTATCATTATTTTTTCTGATCACTTTTGCATTTGCAATACTATATCAATATTTATCTTAAAGGAAAATAATTAAAAAACCCACTTTAAGCAATTAGTGCTTGAGGTGGGATTTAAACCCATAAACACTCACAGTCTGGGCGTCTGCTAAAACCAATTTAACTACCAGATAACCAGCAGGTTTTGTGAATTTAAGAATTACTTGCATTACTAGTGAGCATATGCTCATTTATGTTTAGGAAGTTCACCAAAACTATATTAATAATCCCATTATAGAGAATAGAATAGAAAATTCTTTATTGTTAACATTACACAAGTTATATAGGTATACAAATTTAAAACAGTTTAACAAAATAATGTAACAATTGGCGGCCTTATCGCTTAAAGTGATTTCTTCCAGGCAATCATGGGATGGAGAGAGAGAGATAACAATTTATGAAGACAGGGGTGTAAATTTTATCAATAACTTTATCAATAAGAAAATATGATCAAATAATAATCTTAATTAAAAAATTATAATTATGAATATTTTTTTTCTGACATAAGTATCACTCACTTTTTTATTTGAAGATTATAATATTATAAAGGATTATTACATAATATCATCATCATGTTTAAAGGATTGTTAAACAGGTAAATATACTGTTTATAAGATTTTATTCTGAATTATTTTTAATTTTAAAAATTACATAAAATTGAGCTTAGCCGCAGCTCAGTTTTATGTAACATTTGAAATAACATGAGGCTTTCTGTAACCATATATTAAGTTGCGTGCAAGATAAATGTTCAGCCTAATAAGTATTACCTACATGAAAAATACATATTCTACTGTTTTTGACACAAAGTTAAAACCAACCACCAATTTTAACCCAAAGAAAACTGTCATACGCTATGATGGGTTACAATTTGGAACAAAAAAAATAAGCCTGTGAATCAGGAGCTCTTGTTCAATTTTGCAGGAATTTATATGTGTAAGTTCTTTTATATCAGTTGAAACTTATACTTAATTTGCTCATAGTCAGCATGGATGACAGCTGCGAGCAGATCTATGCAACTACAAGAATTTAATTTGTATACAACTTAATGTGAAAGATATGTCAAATCATTAATAATTTTCTCTGATCTTACTTATAATATCTAGTCAATAATGACATTTCTAATGGGTTTCTATAACAAACATTGTTTTAAATTTAATCTTGTATAGATTTTCCACAGTATATATTATGTTGCCTTGCTTGATTCGGTGTACAGATGTAGGTATAGCCAGATTTCGAAAGATATTGGATTCATTTCATCATCAATAATTCTCTCTTAAATGTCTACTTTGAGTCGACTATCGTTTATCTTCTTCACTATGTTATTGATACGTATGAATATTTATTTTCAATCGAAAACTTCTTTTATTAAGGGCTTTCGCATAATTCTGCCAATTTCACGTGCGTAGCCAATACATTATTTTATAAAATTAATTTTGTAAATAATATTTTTAAGTATAATGTTTCACTTTCTATTACAGTTTAATATTACAAAAAAATACACATATGCGGATTGTTTTAGTAGATATCCCATATTAAATTGTCATTTACAATTCAATTTTGTCAATTTCATTCTTCTTTTATTAATGGTATATCTGCGCATTTCACACAATTCTGCCAAAGTCAAGTGAATAAATTAATTTCTACATGTAAAATAAAAAAGTAATGAATGAAAGATTAATTAAAACATTGTCTGTATCATTGTGGTTTGTATTGACAAAAAGTGTTGGTGTTGCAATATGAAAATCAAACATCGATTGGAAAATAATCGATTAATTCACTATATGTAATAGAACTGCAGTAACATTTATTGAATAAAAAAAACTTTAATATACTTTTAATTAATTTTGGTGCAATTTTGCATTTTTCCTAAGTTTTACGGACTACTACGGTTGTTGATTCAACAACGCCCAAATAAATAAATATATATATATTATTATGTAATTTCCAATGCCCGTAATTGGAAATGTTATATGAAAACCTAATGAAGTCCCATAAAGTCACAATATGAACTATCCATGTAGTTTGATGAAGTCCGATGATATTCAATGAAGTTTAATGAATTCTGTTTAAATGGATTGAAGTTACTAAAGTCATATGCAATCATCATTTAACTTTAACATTTAATTTTTAGTACAAACAAATATATAAATTTAATGATTATTTTTGTTGTACATTCTTTTGAAACGGAGTTGTTTAAAGTAAAGTATACACCTCTGGATTAATGCTCGTCCTAGTCTTGGACTGATTGCATACCTCACTTATTACAGTTTGTTAGTGACCGAAAATGAGTCAAAACTTTTCTGTTCACGACCTACCTATGTAGGTACCGTTTTATTTTACGGAATCATATTATTCACTTTCATGCTACTTTATCTCACGTAATAACATTTATTTTGCGAATTAAAACTCGGTATAAACAATAAAATAAACCAACACCATTCGAATTTTGAATTTAACTCTTTAAGCTTGACGTTATCTTTAGTCGACGCCAGGATTTATAGTATTACATCTGACTTTTTTGTTAATTAAAAGACTTAAGTATATCGGATTTATGCTTTAAATATTAAGCATGTTTAAAGTTGAGTGCTTAATAAAAGTTAGAATTGGGTAAGTTAGAATTAAAATAGTTGTTTGATACATTATAAACACACTGTCAATATATTACATGAGAATCTGTTCTATTTTCGATGAATATAATTGTTTAAATTCACAGATTCTAAGAAATAAACTTTTATTAGATTATTTTCTAACATGATGATAATAGTACGAAACTTATTTTTATAGTGTCAAATACCCATAATGATAAAAATATTAATTATAAATTCGCGTTTCGGGTATTTTCCCTTATAGCTTAACACTTAGGTATGCACTTTCTTAATGTAGCTAATATTCGGGTGTTTCGTCCGTATTTTAAAACGTTCGAATAAGAATATAATAGATTCATTACGTACAGAAATGATAAAAAAATGAAGGAATGAATAATCATTAATCGTCTCCCGTTTAACTAATAATTTCATTTATTTTATTCTGGTAACACTAATGACAGCTGTTTGGTTCGGCTGCGATTTGGCTCCGATTACGTTTCAGTTTAGTAAACGTTCGTTTGATAATTTACGTTAGTGGAATGCAAATTTACAGCAAAAATCGAAACGTAACCGTTACAGAAACGCTATTGATGATCGATCGTTGTAAATTAGTAGAATTGGCCCCCAGGACAAGTAGCGACCGCCCCCAAACAAAAAAGTGGTGTTTTACTTTACGAATAACACAACACAACTAATATGTAACTAAATAAATTATATGTCAGTTTAAGTTTATACTTAAAAAAATATGAGTTTAACCTTCTGTGTAACTTAATAAGCGTGGGTTATTTAATTTGTGGCATTTTTAATACTGATTGAATATATTGGTCAGGACATAGCGAGGCCCCCAATTGCGCGGTGTCCCCAAAAGCGCGGGGCTCATAGCATTTGCTACTACAAAGCTAATTCTTCACTATGTTTAATAATTCTTTCGTCTAATATTCTTGCCAAATGTCAGAATCAATGATAGCTCATCTTCATTTACATTCGCAGCTCGTGCCATGTCCCGTGTCGTGGCTCGAGCGTAGGGTTGCTAACTGTCCGGCTGTAGCCTACCTCTTTCGGTCGTATCCGGCTTAAATTAATAAATGTCTAGCCTGTACGGCCTTTGTTTGACTTTTTGTTAGTGCAACGTGGTGATTGCAGCGCCTGCAAAACGAACGCAAGCTACGCAAGACATAAAGTGTACAGGACAAAACAGCACGGTTTTAATGGCATTAACGTATGATTATTAAAGAACTTGTACCTGATTTTTTATTATTATTAGAATATTAATTAACAAAGTTATATACATACGTCTTTATAAAAGTGAAGTGACTTTATAAAAGAAGATGTCCGACTTTAAAAACGAAATGTCCAGCCTTAACAATGCAGAGTAAAACATTTTTATTTTAAAAGGTGGTAGCTCTGCTCTCGAAGGAGTGTAAATGAAGTGACATATAAGTAACAATCTCTAATAATGTAAATCGAAACTAACTTTGAAAGATAGACTACTTACATAGATGTAGAGTTAAGAAAGAGTTGAAGTTAAACCATTTCAACTCTTTCTTTTCTCTACATTACGAATACGTACGTAATGTGTGCGTTACTTCGCAAATTTATTTCGTAACACTTTACAATATGTTAATTACACATATTTGATATATATTTTCTTTTGGATGTCTAAAAATACGTAACTATAGGTAATGTATTGTAAGAAATGTTTCTTCCTTCTCGTAAATAAATATTTTAGTTTGAACTACAATTTACACGGACGCCCTCAATATTATATCAAAACCCACAATATAAATAGTATGACACTAATATATATCAAACTTTACATAAATTATACATTTATTAACCTGAAAATATTATGGAAATGTTAAACAACGAAGGTTCCACAGTACCAAAAAACCCCTCTAACCAATTGTGAAACTTAAATGATGGGACTAATTCATTTAAAATGCAGGAAGCGAATAATTCATCCGTATTATTTCGTAAAGTAATACTGTAATAACAATACAATTTCATATAATATTTGCGTCACGTCGCAATCGAGACAAAAAATAGTGTAGATTCCAAGTAGTGACCAATCCATCTTGCGAGCTATAGGTAGGTATGTACTTAGCAAGTTAGCAACAACTGAATTGACATTCCTATTTAGTACTTATATTAAAGTTGCTCAGAGGAATAACTTAACACCTTAAAAAGACCGACTAGTCCTAGAGCGTATTTTTATTACTCCACATGGGTATTTCTTGTGATTTGTCAGATAACGAAAAGATATCAATTAATATAAAAAATCTACTTCGGTTTTCAAGAGTATCCATCCCAAATTCATCTCCTTACGAGCCTAATTTGGAAATCAATCGCAATTTGAGATGTGATAATGATTGTTATCACGACTTTTAGGGGTTTTTTTTTTATAACAATCTATAAAACCTATGAAAGAGATTGCAATAGATTTTGAAATTATACAAATTGGCCACACGATTCATTTTCTTAGTGACGGTATTTTAAAGATTTTATACAGTATCCATTCTTTGACATAGCACCCCTCGAGGTCTTGGTGGATCGAAAGCCTTTCCCCGCATACGTACAAAATTACCAAATCCCCTGCGAAATAAAAAAGGTGCATTACTCGAATTGACATGACACTTGAAGGCCTATTCTATTTCTACGAAAACGAAATTTCGTCTATTTTTGAAATGTTAATACGACTCCAAAGAAAGAAATATTTAAATAATTTATAATGCAACGCAGGTAGAACCTGATGCAGATAATTGTCACGCATATGCGTTTAACAAAATCACAAGAACGTTACGGAATTCTCCCAATTGTCGTTCGAGTACGAAATAGAATAGGCAGGTGTCACGTTTTAAAGGAACTTCCGTTTATAAATACACTGTCACATTATAAGGTTATTACGTCACATTTGCAACGCAGATGTTTAAAGATTCATATCGCAATATTACCTGTTCAGGGTTGCCATCCACGGACATTACCTCATATTTTAAAAACTTTATTATTCAGACTTTTTGTAATTCCATGTTGACATGAAAGCGAAAAAAATATGAATGCGTCAATCACCTCTCATCTCAAATCATAAGCGTCGACTGGGCTTAAATTAATAATATCAATTAATCTTGCTCTTTAGTAGAGGACAAACTGACTTGTTAGAAACTGAGGAATAATAAGTGGATTAGTGCACATACTATTGGTGGTACGCATTGAATCTTAAAATTAATCAGCCTATAATACATATATATATAGTAGCTCAGTGGCGTAGTGGATAAGCGCCGCGGCCCGCGATCGTTGTCGTTAAGCAACTTTCCCAAGGATCGGTTTCGGGATGGGTGACCAAAAAAATTATTATGTCGAGCTACTCCGTGCTTCGGAAGGCACGTTAAGCCGTTGGTCCCGGCTGCATTTGCAGTCGTTAATACCCTCCAATCCGCATTGGGCCAGCGTGGAGGGTCACGGCCCATCCTTCTTAACCATCCATAAGGAAGGCCTGAGCCCCTGCAGTGGGGACGTAAAAGGACTGATGATAATGATGAAGATGAATATTCCCACTACTGGAACACAAGCGTGGGCCCCATGTAGATTGTTGGGTATTAACGACTGCAGCCGCGATCAACAACTTAACGTGCCTTCTGAAGCAAGGAAGACATACTGAATTGTTGGTTAGCCATCGCATGACCAGATCGTGCAAAATTGCCTAACTTCTGCGTCTCAGACATACGCACTAGCCAGTGTCGTCACCAAAATCCTCTTACCTTATTCAATATTATTATTTACCATTGATGTGCTAATGATATAGAACTTTAGGTAGATAGTACAGCAAAAAACAAGTAGTTGAGATTCTATTGAGATTCTAAAATTACATAAACATTGGCAGAATAAGCCTCCTGGGCCCGCGTGGTGCCTTCTCCCTGTTGGATTATATCCAGAAGGTAGGCCTATAATCTAGAAATAAGGACATTATTAGGCTGACAAAAATAATCAAAATCATTTATTCAATCAAAGCTTTTATAAGCACTTATGAAAAACGAAATTCTAAGGCATCGATTCGTAAATATACGCCGGGAGATATCGCACCAAAAGGAAACATCAAGAAACTTAGCAAAGGCGGTTTCTTCTTCGTGAATTGAAAAATGACTTCATTAGACTAAGGAATCACATTCATGTCAAACAAAACCGTGAATAATAAATTTAAATGCTTTATAATTACAGCATATTGGTATGCGCCTATAATTAGGTACAGTCGATATGAAATGGACCTTGACATATATGACCCTAGGGATGCAAGTGTTAAATTTTAACGACCGATTTATACTAATCCAACGCGGTTCAACCACCGTTGCGTTACAAGGGCGTGTTACACTGGGACACGTGACTGGAATATAAACGCCAAGGTTAATTTCACTGGCGCAAGAGCGGAATGGTAAGGAGATGGGCTTGGGTGACTAAAACGAGTTGCATATCGACAATTGCATCATTAGACAGACAGACGGATGTTTACATTTGTCATGGAAATAATTGCTATTACTCGTACAAATTAACACGACACAAGACCTATTCCATTTCTCTGAAAAAGAAAATACGTATATTTTCGAAATGCTAATACGACTTCAAAGAAGAGCATTTCTTCGATAATTTATTATGAAAGGGAGTTAGGACCTGATTGTGCCTCTGATGCACACATAATCTTCAAGGATATGATTTTAATAAAATTATAAGAACGTTTCGATTTTTTTTGCGAATTTCCATTCGAGGACAAATATTAACATGGCCCTCAAGTGTCATGTTAATTCATGCGAGCTATAATCTTAAAATCTACTTTCACACCAATGACTTCTATTGCTTCACACGTCAGTTCAATGTTTGAATTTGAATTCAATGCATATTGATAGAGCGATGACTACACTTACAATATGAAGCATCCGAAAACGGCCGCAAAGTAAATGTGAATGGCCTATAGTTCAATAATGGGTACATGATACGTACAAGTAATTCTGACGTTCAACAAACAACTAACACGTCATCGTTCTAAACAAAGTCACCGATTGAAATGACGCCAATTCTGATTTTCTATTAGTCACTTATATTTGACTACTATAAACGCTTCGCTCCCACTGTGTTTGTACCTTTACGGCGTCTCGGTAAAACACAGCCTCTATGATTATGAATTCCCGTCTTTCAGTTCCTTTTCGCATCTAAATCTAAATATTTATTCGATACACAGGGTTCTTAATTTCATTCAATCACCTTTGATCTACAAACCTTTGAATTTTTTTTTTAAATACACTGTCGCAAATGGCGCTGTTACAGGCTGAAACTCACACCATACATTACCTTTTGAAGTAGGTTTTATTTGATTGTACCTCTAAATGCTGTATTCTACGCTTTATTTTTAACAGAATAACACTGCTGATTGTGAGACTTACACTTTATTCTCGCCTGTCTTATATAATTACAAACACTACCACGGACTCAAAGACTCTTCTAGAAATAAAATTTAGTCCTAAATGATTACTTCTAAAAGAGTTAAATTTCATTTTCTATAGTCAATTTTTAATCACAAGGAATTCAACGTCAGAAAAAAATATTCTTAACTCAACTTGAAAATGATTTTTAAATATAATAAAAACAAATTGCGCATGTGTAGCTTTTTGTCTCAATATTCGTGTATTTCAATTCTTAAACGATAAAGTTTACAAAACACAGAACTATTCTGTTACACAGTTAGCATTGCATTGTTCTTTTTATATGCTTCGCGTTCTCTTGTGAAGTACTAAAATAGAGATAGAATGTTTTCTTTGCGCGTGTCAGGCAGAGATTTCATGGTATAATATTCTACTATGGTATTTTAATTTTAATAGCTACTTAATTTAAATATCTGCTAAATGGGTAAGCTTTTAAAATATAAATTATTTAATTTATAAAAGAAAGGATTACCTTTCTTTTATAGGATTACCTTTCTTTTATAGCAAGTTTGGATATATGGGAGGACACTGCTTTTAAATATTGGTAATAAGTTTTACTTTTGTTTTTTTTATACACATCCTACTACTACATTGTAGAATGCAATAAAAAAAAGACTTTATGTGACCAGATGTCCCATTTTTGGTTGTTTGTCCCGGTGTCACGGAAGGTGAGAAAATTTGATCGGACGCATACTGTTGGTTATCTGCGAAGTGAGGAAAAGGAGACTGCATTAGCTATCTATTCGAAATCCATTATTTGTTTTCTAATTACTGTGGTATTATTTGAAACCTTATATACCAAAAAGCAAGTGTTCGCTTAATGACAGGTGCCCGCGGGACTCGGATTATCGCACTATTTTCAACAACACCCATTGTTTTGTAATTGATCATTTTCGTAGTTACTCGTACGGACGGCGACGGCAGCGCATGTGCGCTGTCGAACCTTTCACATTGGTGCGACACAACAGCCGGAATTCCGCAGGGTAGTGTTTTGTCGCCTCTCCTTCTCTATATCTTCATAATATATTTAATCACGCTTCCTCTCTCTTCGTCCTATCACATGTATAAGGATGATTTACAAATTTACACTCAAGCTTCTATAGATGAACTACCTACATAAATTGCTACCATCAATAATGATGTCGACCATATTTCAGATTAGAGTCGACGGCTTGTTAGTCAATCCTTGCAAAACACAGGCAAGTCATTGGTATCAAACTAGACTAAATAATGGACCAGCGTTTCATATTTGTGAGGCAAGCAGGTGGGTATTTGAAGCGTACGGTTTGCTTAAGCGCCTTAAAAATCTTTTGCCGACCAAGATTTAATATCTATAGCATAGTCTCTTCTTCTGTCGCTGCTTAATGCTTCAGTAATTGACTTGAAAAGCTTGTAGCGTGTTATAATATGAATATGTATGTGTATTTCCGCATCTCCGATTCCATTGACGCTACAACCCTTTCAGTCATTTACTGTTAGAGAAAATTTTAAATATTTAAATGTTTAGATTTTATTAACGAGTATTTACGCTTTAGTACGCACAAATAAAAGCTTGTTTTTAAAAAAATACTTTTTCATTATATTTTTTTTCCATTCTTTCTCTAGTGCAGTAAATTTATTTACTGCACATACCCGTGGGTAGTTATTTCCTTGGTATACTTTCCATTAGCCAAAGGCTGCCTGGTAGAAATATTTTTATAATTATTTTTGTTTTATGTGTTTGTTATTAGTGCAGTAAAGTATGTTCAATCTATCAATCGACCCTTATATAACTTTCTGTCTGTCGAGACCCTAAATTTAGTCCTGTTAGATCCTGGATAGCTCAGTGGTTCGAGGAGTATAATAATAATAATAAAACCTTTATTTGCAAAAATATGGTTTTATAAGTTGTTAACAATTTTTAAATACCCAGCATATTTTGTCGTCAGGACGACGTGCAAATATTACAAGTCATTTTTAAAAAGAAATATAAAAATGTCAACATAATTCCAAAAAATCACAGTCGCCCACATTGCAACGATTTACATCTCAAAGTGCCAGGGACAAAGTGAATTTTTCATTAAAAATATTTTTCAATATAACATTGTGTTTCAAACCAATCAAATATAATCACAAGATATTGTGTAATTTATGATCATTATCGTTTTTATGATGGTTACATGCGACTACAGCAACCGGCGACCGCACGCACCATTGAAAAATAATGTAAACTGCAGTTTCTAACTACTGTGTTTTAATTAAATATTTCACAATAAAAATTTACCGTATAGGTGCTACTAATGAGATAATCCGTAGATAGTTTGAAGTTCAAAACAGGTTTAAGTAATATTTAACCTTGAAAGTGCTTTCTAAGGGATTAGACCATCGTGTTAGATATTTATGTAATTTGTGTGTATGTAGTGGGCCTAACGTTGAATTGGGACGATCGAGATCTGCCCGGGCATATCACGATATGTCGCCTTTTGTTGGCCATCTATCATCTGCCTAATCTTTCAATACTGAAACTTTAACTATTTGCCCGGCTATACTAAGGCTAATCAATTTTGTAGAATTACCAAAGTACTATGTAAGCAGAGATGGGCAACAACCCGAGATTCTGCTAACCATCTCTGTACGTAAAAAAATAAAATGAAGTTAAATAATAATGATTTGACTGGTAAATTAAAAAGCTATAATAACTGTTTTTATTATCTTTACTTGAAAGTGTTCAATGATTCAAAATTTTTTTAAATATAAAAACTTCTACTTATACGTACTTCAGAGTGTACTTTGATTGTAGTGTGTTTTATAAATATTTCAATTTTACTAACATGTTGGCGTTATCTTTTATACGTAAAACAAATCAGTCCAACTGTTTCGAAAGCGACATCACAACATTCCATATATATGTATTAGATACATTAAACCCGACGTCCTTTGATAATTGTGCCAATGTTAATGAAATTCAAATTTAATTAAAGTATTTCTTTGCCAAAAACGTAAGCAATAATTCTCAAGGACCTTTCGTATGCGTTATGTGAATATGACCTTAGTTTCGACACTATATACATAAGATATAAAAAAACGATTATGAGCGGCATTTATAAACGTAACAGAACACAAATCAATGATTTTTTTAAATTTTGTCTGTTTTGTCGGCTTGTCTGTATATTTTTGAGAAACTGCCAAATAGCTTTTTATACTTCGCACCAAAAACTTCACTAAATGAGTCAACTAACACATATCTTTACGCCGGGCTTTTTTAACTTATAAACTACTAAATTTATAAGTCATTAAAGAAGTTATTGTTGACATTTTTTACTTTATAAATTTACCGGCATTCATAATCTTATGAAAGTAGACGATTTCCCTAAGATTTTGTTGGTATCTCAACGTACTTCACTCTGTTAATAATGCAATTTAAATAATGATTTGTGTTATAAAAAATGCAAAGAAGAACGATCACAAAAATAATATTGCACTAATTCAAGTAGGATCTTTCATAATCAGTTTTAAACATCGTAATATTATTCTAAAAAAAAACTTTCAGCAAAACATCAACCGTTTACAAACAAAAAATATCGATAAGAAAATATTCTTCGTCATCGGTAGCTGCCACTCCTTTATGTGTGTTTTAAATTCTATTAAAAAACTTCTATTATTTCTAGCTATGGACCGGGACCTTCAATAATGAAGAACCAACTAGAGAGAGATAACAACAGAACAGAATTATAAAGTAAACATTTAAGGGGCTCCCATAGAACAAACATTTTTACGATTTTTTATAGATAATGATACTATATACTAGGTCAAAATAATTATGAAACCTAACTAGCAAATTCTGTTCTATAATGATTAGTAATTACTCTAATCTCGGCTAGCAAATAACTAAAATAATTTACTAAACCAATATGTATTTAGTATATATTAACTGATTAAGTATACAGAGCCTGAGAAATAAAAAAATATTGGTACTGCAAAAAAAAGCAAAGACTATGAAAATCAAACAAATGTGGAATTATATTTTTTATGGACAAACATGCGATGGTATGTAGTTCTTTAAACGAGTTTTTAATTTGCCATGTTTGTTACTTTGTTAGTGTGAGACAAATATTTCAAATTAAAAGTTTATATGCATATTATATATCTTATATGACAATCCAATTTTAATATGGAACAGAGTCTGGAGGTAATCATAGGACCAGGAACTCCGTCGAGATCTCAATATACTGCAAAAGCTTGTTTAAAAATATAATATTATCCTGATAACAAATTATCATAGGACGCTTAGAAATGATTTAATTACATTAATTAAAATAATAATAATTCGCATAAAAAATACCTATATTCAACATTTATAACAAGTCCGTATCCCACGAGCACACGCAACAGGTATCTCTGCTTTCTTTTCAGAAATAGACCGGCACTCACAATTGTGGACCTCAATATAGTAGATGGATTATATCCACCTGAGACTCTAGAGTTTTTATTAACTACGAGTACTTTGTGATCAAGAATCAAGTTTTATTAGCTTTGCTATTTTGTATAAAACAACCACAAAATCGTCGTCAATCGCAGCGTTGTGACGTCAAGGATCTTCAATGAAATGAAAGCTTTATTACCCTATGAAATAGGTTTTATTTTGCTTTCTCTTGGCTTCGACAGGGGGCAGTTTGGCAGGCTAGCGCGCTGGCCGGGTAAACATTTTTTTTTATTTTGGTAACGCATTTCCTCTGCGTTGTCAAAATAAAAAAAAAAAATTATTTGATTGAACATCTATACCGTGGCAGCGCTGGATTAGACGAAGTCATAATTATTTTGCACTTAGACATTTATCTATAATTTACAAGCTTTTAAAACCAGGCATTCTTAGTTCGTGACGAACCATGTTTATAGAAACTCTTAGTACTTCCAAACTAACCTCGATCGTGCTTATTACACCAATGACATAATTACCATAATACTTTCCACAAAAAAACGCGAGCTATAAAAACGGCAAATACAGAACATATTACATGTAAATGGAATATATAAAAGAACTAATATAACTTCAAAAAAGGTTTTTAGAATAAATTAAAATCAATACATAAATAATTTATTCAGAGTTCCCGGCTTCATATTGGTATATCCTATTAATATAATAAATGTGAAAGTTTCTTTGTTTGGATGTTTGTCCGTCAATCACGGCGAAACTACTGAACTACTGAACGGATTTTGATGAAATTTGGTATACATATGGTGTATTAGCTGACTTAGATTAACAGGATACTTTTTATCCCACAAAATAGTTCATCACTCCAAACTGCGCCTACGTAATACGGGAAATTCTATAAGAAGCATATTGTTTCATAATATACTATTAAAAGTACTGAATCAATATTTGACCATTTCGTGTGTGTTAATTTAATAAAATATTTTATATATTCTCTCTAAAAAAAGTATAATCGTAAACGCAGTTTGTGTCTGACACAAATATTATCAGCGAAAACAAGTTGCATAACGAACTATCCGCGAATCACCACTCGTATCTCGTATATTTCACCGATGAGAAATAATTAATGACTAGCAAGACAATAAACACAAGAAAAATATATAGCTATCGTTAAGAGAACATTACAATATTTAATCAGTAACTCTAGTGCAAGTTTTATAGTTTCTCGAAAAATAATAACGTTACCATACATTTCACATAAGCCATTTTAAATATACTTGTCTTGACACTGTAAAGGAAATTTGTATAATAGTAGTTATTAGTAAACAAATTATTGATAGGAAAAATTAAATTCTCTGGTATGACATTTGACATTTAGATATAATTTATCTTAAAATTGTAAAAATAATTATGAGTACGATATGAGAATTCATTTATTAATTATTATAAAGTTAATAATTAATAAATGAATTCTCTTGTTTCATAATATAAAAAATTTGCACACTGTAATCAGTAAAATATGTAAAACTAATGTACCTAATTAATATCATTTGCACCATATTCTGGCAAATAAACTATTATTATTATTATTAGTGTAGCCTTAAATTATAGCTTACTAGTGGACGCCCGCGACTTCGTCCGCGTGGAAGTCGGTATCCCGTGGGAGTGAGAAGTTTTCCCAGTAAAAAGTACCCTATGTGTTATTCTGATGTATAACCTATATTGCTGTAAAGTTTTATCCAAATCCGTCCAGTAGTTTTTTCGTGAAAGAGTAACAAACATCCATACATCCATACTTACAAACTTTCGCCTTTATAATATTAATAGGACTAGTATTTCGCTTACTAACTTTTCGCCAGCGGCTCGCCCGCGTGGTACTGTATAAAAACCTTCTTTTTGAATAACTGTATGCTAATTAAAACCATATTATGATTCGTTGGGTGCCGTAAAAGATCTCAGCGTACAGACAGCGGGATAACTTTGTCTTATACTATGTATAAGACAGAATTTTCCCGATGTCTTAGAAGTCTTAGATCTTCCGCGTATAATGTATTATTCATAGTGAAATAATTTTTAAAATCGGTTCAGTAGCCTATTCAACTTAAGCAAATAAACAATGAAACCTTTCCTCCTGATAATATTAGTGAAGATATATTATCAGTAAACATGTTTTCCTATTAAATATTAATAAGTTTTTCCTAACTTTCATTTTTATTATAACTCTGAGTCATTCTAAGAACTAATGCACTTATTTAGTCTCCCACTGCCTAGTTACTGGCAAAATTTAATTTATATGGCGTATTTGTATATTTATACAAATACGCCATATAAATTAAATTTTGATAATTAAAAGAATATTATAATATTACCTGTATTAAGTATTAAGGATACGAGACATACACATGAACATAGATTAGTAAATATTTTTAATAACACTTTATAGTTAGAACAATTTAGTAAATATTCTTAATGAAAAAGCTCGTGGGTTAGAGTCCTATTTCGGCGTACCTGGGACTGGTGGAATTTTTAAGCACTTTTCATTAAGAATAATTAGGTACTATAAGTTAAAAAATACTTATATCTTTTTATTCTCACTATTTCGACCCAAGTTGTTCTCAATTTAAAAAGAGGTTTGTCACGGGCCAGTGCCGTGGCTTGCTGGCCCACTGAACTCCTTTGCCTGTTATTTGATTAGGCCGCAGTGTGAGGGGCGTTGGCATTCTTTATGAGAGTTACGCTTCTCCATTACACCACGAATAACTTAAAAATAACTCGTTTTCTTTCCACGTGAAAATTCCATGATTACATTTACAACACTCATATGTTTTTCCTTATTAAGTGTCCAGTACACCGTTAGTTGAAAGATTTTAATTTCCATGTATTGTGTTTAAAAAAATAAGTTCTTTCACACTGCAATTACGATTTACGCTCCAGATTGCAAGAGTTGTTGTTTATGATAAACCAAGAGACTCTTTACAGGTCTCACAACGCAGGTCCGGAAAAATGTAACTGGAATGTTATAAGTTAATCAAAATCGGCTACTTTTCTCAAAACTATCAAAATAAAAAAAATACCTTGGAACTTCATTTTGATACGAGAATAGAAACGTATAAACATACAATCAAATCTATAAAATGTTCAAAAAATGTAAAAGAAGCAGGTATATAACCCACTTTTTTTATTAGGACTTGAAACATGTTTTCTAATTTATTGGGCTCCTAAAATTTGTAAAGGGCCTCGGATTCGAATCCACCGCTAATGAAATAATTAAGAATTTCATAAACATTGGAAACGCGCTCTTTTGACGCAACACGTTACGTGTTATCTCGGATGGCCGGAACAGCGCTGCAACCTCTGTTATATCATCAAACTGGCCGCGGCGAAATGTCTCCGCAACTAGTGAACGACCTTCGCACTTTTTTTTAATTTCAATCTATGACGTAGTTATGACCTTCGTTTTACCGGATTATGACTATAATATATATCTTTTTATGAATATTGCAATGTGATAACTGTAAACACGTTGCAATCATCATAAAAGGGATAAAACTACAAATTACATGACCTACTTAGTTTGTTTTTTTAATTCACGTAGAATATTAATAGATTAAATAAATAACGAAATGTTTGAGTATAAAACTTTTTGTAGTCTAGGCAACTGCACCGCGTTTATAACTCTAGATTATGTATTTTTTATTCTTGGCTTGGATGCTTGTTAGCCGACTAGATTATGTATTTTATAACAGTGTTACCAACTTAATGATTTATCATCGTTAAGATGTAGTATCTTATGGCAAGATTCATGGCTGGAGCGGTCGACTGTCGCTATGAGACTGTGAATTTCTTAAGTACTTGTTAGATACTTTCGCTACTAGTAAGAGTATGTTTAGGCGTTTCACCCAAACAACCGAAAGAAATAATTAAAATTTTCCTTTAATATGACTATATGACTCTCAAGCTCGAACCTTGACGGCATTTAAAAATGAAAAACATTACGATCCTCTCTCGTCTTTATCAAAAAGCGTTAAACTTTGCTAAAATAAGTTAGTGACTATAAACATCCTCACTTATATTTAAAAGTCTTTCTATCTTTATCTTTTAAAAGTCTCCTGCTGTATTTAGTTAACTAAATACCTACCTGCAGAAAAATGTTAGTATTTGAATGTGTCATCATGTACAGTTTCGAGTCCCAGCCTTGGTCTATACTCCATTCACTATAACATTAGAAAAAAGAGGGTCATAGAAGCAGCAGTGCAGAACATTTTATTTTCAAGATAAAATTAAAAAATCTATATTAGTTTTGTTGAGACTCTGAACGTTAGGTATTCTGAAAGAGCTGGGCAATTTTCCATTTTTTATGATACCTCGGGGTTGAGATGAGGCCAGCATTTTATAAATTCATCTTTTAGTCCTAAGCCAACATGGAACTAAAACTGAAACTATCTGTGTGTTTTGATAAATTCTAATTGTAAGTGTAATAAGTTAGACTATTGATGAAGACATTGACAAAACTCCCTGAAATGTCAAAGTTTGAGGGTAGGTATGGGGGCCTAAAACGTAATTTTTATAGGCCACTCGGGCCTGTACCGACATCGTCCATATTTACCAAAACTTAACAACAAAAATAAAACAATAACATCACGGAAAACGGCTAAACAACAAGAAAAGCAGTAGCATTCACAATGGATGACAATCCCAGATTACGATTTTAACAATTATTAATAAATTATAGTCTGACAAAATTAAAAAGCTGTACTACCGAAACGCTTGAAGGAGTTAGGCAACGTTTTAAATTTGGTAGAGTTATAGTGACATGAGAATCGTGCCGAAACTATCCAACCCTGCTTCTTTAGGTTCTTTACGAAGGACACTTTTTATTGTAATACTTATTAAATCATTTAAGTTAGTCATATACTCATAAGTTTGTTTAATAGTTAGCTTAAATGACAACAGTTAAGTATAGTAGCTGATATTTAAGTGAATATGTAGCAAATTAGCCGTCAGTCTTAAAAGTAACATGATTATTGATATTTTGTCACAAAGTATACCATAAAAAGAACCTTATTTCACTTCTGTCTAATGCTATAATGAATGGAGTATAGGATTTCTCGATGACACAAAAGGGTGCTGTCACGTGTACCTCAAGTCAATTGTCTTTATTTTTATTTTCAAAACTTTATGATAAGGTTGGATTTAAATACAAAAGAAAAAACATTGAATATATAGGGACAGATGTAGCATACACATTGCACGTATTAAACTATTTTCAATTAATTAATTAGCAAAATCTTTTGATTATTATATAAGTTCTCCATTAAGGCCCGAGCTGCAAAATGACTCACATTATTTAATAATTTTCTCTATAAACAGAAAGTATACCCAAATATGAGAATAAATGCAAAACTTAATCAATTTCAAGGGTTACGTAGTTTTTGCTTTTTATCGAAAAAATAAAAAATGTATCAAAACAAATCTTAACATAATAGTATGACTTTTCAGTATAATGAAATAGATTGTTACATACATAAAATTTACATAAACAACACTGTTTCAATCAGAAGTTTTATCTGTTGTAGGTAACAAAAGCCGATATAATATTTGAATTTGGAATTAGTAAAAAATATTAGCACATGGATACTGGGCAGTTTTAGGCGTGAAAATCTTTGTTATGGAGCCAGAGCCGGTAAACTTGTAAACTGATGTTTTCCAATAATAAAATTAACTTTATCCCTCAAATCAGTTCTTCATAGGCTGAAAATATAGTTTTTCGATATTTTAGAATTTAGCTCTGTTGTTGTATTCTATTAAAATACGATACGCCGCACACAGATCTATTGCAACATTAGTAGCTTGATCGGATCAAATAAAACCTTTATTGCCTTTTTAAGTACGTACTAAGTTTTGATTGATTGAACCTCTGATTCTTTTACAGAAACAGAATAGCACTGCGACTGTATCAATGATTTGAAAAAACTTAATACATCAAAACTTTTGTAATTTTCTCCATAGAGAAAACTTTATTCAGATTAGATAGACATTATTATTATGTAGATATATTTTTGTTTATTGTAATTTAAGTTTAAATTTGGCTCGGTGGCGTAGTTGATAAGCGCCGCGGCCCGCGATCGTAATCGTTAAGCAACTTTCGCAAGGGTCGGTCACGGGATGGATGACCAAAAAAATATTATCTCGAGCTACTCCGTGCTTCGGAAGGCGCGTTAAGCCGTTGGTCCCGGCTGGATTTGCAGTCGTCAATACCCTCCAATCCGCATTGGGCCAGCGTGGAGGGTCATGGCCCATCCTCCTTAACTATCAATAAGGAAGGCCTGAGCCCCTGCAGTGGGGACGTAATAGGGCTGGTGGTGAAGTTCAAATTTTATTCCTTTTTCAAAATTAATCGAAAGTTATGTGTAGGTACTGTCGTCAATATCCACCAATCCACAATGACCGCGACATTTGTAATTGATACCTCTACAATATCATTAATAGGCTTAAATCGACGAAATAGTTCATTGTAAATAAAGTAAAAAATAAATCTCACATATTTTAAAATTGTATATAGATGGCCAAATTAAGCGAACAACCTCAATACATGTTAATGAACCAGTTATACTAGTTTCCTCTGAAATTAGCAAAGGACATTAATAATTTGATTATGCAAGTTGTACCTATAGAGTTGTGACGTAAATCTCTACTAGTAACTGTTAATTTACTATATTTTGGCTCAATTATCCAAATCATATTTTTGTGTAATCGTTTCTTTTTTTAAAATACTTTTTGGACCAAAACTCTTGTTATTCTTTTCGTAAATGTAGTATACAAACCTTGGATCATAAACACATCAAACCTTTTTTTAAGAGAATTGCTTTACGCATACCCCGCCGCCGTTTGCTTGTCAAGTTATGTGTTATTCTTTTCTGAAAACCTACCCCATAACCGTAGGGAAAGCCTACAACTACCAGTGGCCTACTCACTAAAAAAACCCTAAAAACGGTGCACGAAATCAGCCTAAACTAGAATTAAGTATTTAATAAATATTAAAAATATAGTAAAAAACATATGCTGTTTGTTGCCATAGAAAATTAAACACACTAATAAAATGTATGATAGACCTAACGCCAGAGTTTTTTCGACAATATACCTATAAGAATATACATATTTTTTTTATTTTAATGGATTCTTGTACTAGGCTCAGTTCAAGAATGCCGAAATAGGAGTAATATTTTTTTACATCAATTTTATAACGATTCCAAACGGATATAAGTCAGTGTTTACATTTTCATTATCAAGTTGATCAATGAAACGGATGCCTTTGTGTTTGATTATAACAATACAATGTTTCCTTGTAGGAAATTAATTGCAGTTTCAGATCACATGAAAACGTGTCATGATGTTTATTTGAAGACACTGAACTTCCTGATAGTCACAGATGCACACACAATAACAAATTTTTAAATTCAGTGAGTCGTTTACTTAACTGTTTTAGATGTCTTTTGGATCGGCTTTAGCAGCCACTACCGTGGCCCTAGATCTGGATTAAACTGTAAGGTGTTGCACAATTCTGTTGCACCACTCTAAAATAAACTAAACTTTGATTTAGGTTTGTTAAAACATTAATACTTAATTATGCGTAATCAAACAAATTATATTTGTAACTTCATTCTTCGGATTTAGAATATATAGCAGACCACCTTAACGGCGGATAAGTTTGTGATTTAAGCACTCACATGAGAAGATTACTATAAATAAGAAAAAAATTGCTGTTTTACATTTTTTGAAAATTATTGTTCACAGACAAAATGGCTGCCAACTAGTAAGTAGAGTTGTCACAAGATGGCGGCGCGTCCGGCCGCGGTGGTTGTGGAACGGGCGTGCAAACATTATGGACGTCCTAACAAGTCGGACCATAAGCCGGTCCTAGTACACCTCAACATGACAGTGGAAAGAGGAATCATGTAAGAATAAAATATTAACATAAACCAAAGGCTTATATAGTAGTGATTGAAGTTAACAAAACTAAATACGTAATATCTACAACGCAATATATACGTATTCTGCCGAATTATCGAATTAACTACTTAGTTCCATTCTCGAAAAATGTTCTTTTTAACCGTCTGCAGAATCGAAAAGGAGGAGGTTATATGCTCGAAGACGAATTTATACCCTTTGTCAGTTTCCCGTAGATGAAAGATTAATAATCGGTCCAATAGTTTCGGAGCCTATCCAATGCAATACAAACAAGCAATCAAATCTTTCTTTACAAAATGATTATTGGGAAATATAATGTCGAGCTAATGAATAAAATCTTCTTCCCTAAGACTTTCACTATGTTGAATATTTTTAGTGTTAGCGTAAGTCAAGAACAGTGTTACAAGGAACACACTGTTACAATGAACATATCCCTATAATTAAATTTGATAATGTTGGTATATACTCTTGAGAAGCTTTTAGATGGATATCTTGATTAAGTTGGCATTGCCTCAGTTAACTTTTCTTTTAACAGAGTACTCCAGGTACAGGGCTCATTGTTACAATGCATGTTACAATAACGTATGTCGTTATGCATAACATAACGACCTACCTGCATAACATGCAATTTAAATTAGGTTGTTGGTAAATTTGTATGTTACAATAATGCTTAGTAAAGAGAGATTTTTATAATTTACATCCGAGTCAGTCCCAAGTTTATTAAATAATTGTTTTCTTTTTTTTGCAACGCTACATAAAAAATATCAATATCACTAAAGAGCATGAAAACAACATTTTTTTTTAAAACGAGAACCGACTTCAAACTTTAGAAAAGTAATAAATATTACTTATTTGAAAAGCGACTTATTCAAGAAAATGCTATTGAAGCCGGGCGGAGGTTTTCAGTAGGTTATTAATTAAATGATAGGCGTTAGACTTCAATAGCATTATTTTCTTGAACAAATTGCTTTTAAGATAAGTATTATTTATCACGTTTTTAAGTTCTCAGACTTCAAGTCGGTTCTTTTAAAAAAAAAGGTTTTTCTATGGAACAGTAATAAGTTTAGTCATTATTTATGAAAATTTAACTTGGAAATGAATAAGTAATAAATGACGCCATCCATTAAAAAAAAAATTAAAAGCTTTTATTTAACTTGCAAAGTATGTTTGTTCGGATGGAATCTTTGGACTCAATTTTGAAGTAGATATTTTCAACCGATTGAGCTGAAACATTGTATACACATTTAGTTTGGATGACAATGCATGGTCAGGTGTGTGACGTCATTCTAAATCTAATATGGCGGACCATCCGACAAACGACCTTGCAACAATGATGCTTTGAATGAAATGAACAGACTGAGGAACCTAGCCAGCGTTAACTAAAAATTAAAAAATAAATTTAAAGCAAAAAAAATCATTTTGTAAAAAAAGCTTTTAAAAGAAGAAAATAAAATTTTCTTTTTAAACTTTAAGTACCAACTCATAACCTCATTATATACAATTTATATGATCATAAAAGCTTGTCGCGCGATTTACTTGTTTAAATAAACTAAAACCAATTCTAAACTAGTACCAAAAGTGAATGTCCAGTTTATAGTTAATGTGCTAAAAAGCGCTAATGCGCTAAAGAGATAAAAATTCGAACAAGACTGATTAATTACAGAGCTTTTAAAGCTCAAGAGAACAAAAAACAAATCGTTCTCCTGAGCTTTGAAAATTCTTAAATAAATTTATCTTCATCGAATTTTCAGTTAATTAACCGTAATGATAAATTAACCCAAATATGCAATAATATTTGTTTAGATATGGACTCCTCGGACCGTCAGGATGTGGGAAGACCACCTTGTTGTCTTGCATCGTCGGGAGGCGGTCGCTCGACAGCGGTAATATCTGGGTGTTAGGAGGCAGACCCGGCGAGAAAGGCAGCGGTGTACCTGGCCCCAGGGTGGGATACATGCCACAGGTGAGCTTGAGAATCTTATCAATTCTTCAGACGTACCGCGCAAGTGCTGCATTGCTCTGGAATCATAATTAATTACTGCACTCTGTTCTGTGACTGCATTCCTACGTGAGAATGTCATCTAAGATCTTCCTACATTGCAGCTATGTTTTTTTACTTTCCTTCCTACTGTCTACTTATTACCTCTTACGTCCTTCTAATCATCAGTCCCTTTTTTTTTAATCTCAAGAAATTTAATCTCAATCTAGAAAAGTTTAAAGTAAGAATTAGTAACTGGGAATTACAAATTTTGATGAGTCAGAGATAATCTTTTGCAAGCACAAAACATTTTTGTTCCATTATGTGTATCTGTGTTCCAGGACATAGCTCTTGTGGGCGAATTCACAGTTCGCGACGCGATATACTACTTCGGTAGGATATACGGCATGAAGACTGATAAACTCAAAGAGAGGTTCCATTTCCTCTCCACTCTCTTGGAGCTGCCAAACGAAGGGAGACTGATCAAGTCCCTCTCCGGGGGCCAGCAGAGGAGGGTGTCATTAGCTGCTGCTTTGGTACACGAACCAGAACTCCTAATACTGGATGAACCAACTGTAGGCCTCGATCCTGTATTAAGAGAGAGGTAGGTGCTAATCTATATAAATGTTATAAAGTCTTGGACTTGTTTATTTGCTGTACAAACTTAAACTTACTGGACCGAATTAAAAAACTCTGTCAGTTAATCGAATATGAAGAATGTGCCATGACCCACCATGCGGGCCAATTGGTTATTAACGAATGCAGATGTTGTCGAGACCAACAACTTAACGTGCCTTCCGAATCAAGGAAAAGCTCGAGATAATAAATTTTTGGCAGCCCATCATATGACTAACCCTTACGAAAATTGCTTTACTTTCGTATCACATTTAAACGTACTATTCTTTGCGCTATGATTTAACGTACTTATCTTTCCTTTTAGTAGCTCCTCATAACTGCCTGTCATACCTTTCTTATAAAAAACATGTTCAGCTGTTGGCACCAGCCATAGGTAAAAATTTTATTTTAATTGTTTGACGAAAAAAAATAAACCTTGTTAAAAAGAAAATCAAACATTACCGACATATAATAAATAGCTGTATTCTGTAGCCAGGTGTTCCTCAGTGTGCATAATGTTCTAAGTAGTTCCACTAAAATATGTGTCAGTAAATTGTCATAAATGAGATCTTATGTATTATTTATAAAAGTACCCGTAACATAGTAGGTTTTTTTTCGTTAGGCTTAGTGTTTCAAAAAAGATCGCAAAAAAGTTGAGAATCGCTGGTACCTATAGACGCTCTTGTTGTAAGCTGTCTTTAATAACATTAATTGCATTTTTAAACACTTCACCTTGATTCAACTTACGGTAACGTTTAAAAACAAATTATTTCTGACCCTTTTATACATATACAAATAAACGAAATGAATGAGTAAATATTATTTTTTTCCTTTTTCAACTCAGCCTTCGCACGCAAATAATATCTGACAATGTTATTTTTACAGTCGTGTTTTTTCGATTTATTGTCAATAGTAGCGATTCACTTCTTACGATTAAACTAATTTTGGAAAGATTTGAGCTACTCCTCCGTGGTGACATCAGATACGTATTCTTCATACTCTTCGAGCAGCCTCTTCTAGTGGTGAGAACCGTTGATCGCGTTATTGGTTCTTGATTTTTGGAAGACAGGTAGAGACTGTATGCTCGATGACTCATAAGTTTTTCTCTTTTAAAAACTTATTTGTCTGTCAGCCTGTGAGGGAATAGCATTATAGTAGTTCAAAATAATACGGCCTTTACAATTACATACATGGAGTTTGTCAATAATTTTCGGTAAAGACATGATAGTGTACCAGTTACTATTTACGGTACGACCATTTTCTAAAGCAAACTGTTGTTTAAAAGTCACGTGTCCAGTTTTATTAAAAAAAAAGAAGCAATCGAACGCTTCGAAGCACTTTTAACACGCGCCATTTTGGTTGGTTTAGAGCCGTCTAGAAAGACCCAATCGCTCGATTGCTGCTTTGTTTTAGGATCGTAACTATAAATTCAAATTTCGTCACCATTTACTACTATGCGAAAACAATTGACAATCAGATGAAACAAATTGTATTCTACGGCTAAAGAGTTCCATTTTCAAATGTAGTAATAACTTTTTACATATTTTTTTTAAGAGGCCTATTCCAGATACTTTTAGTGTGACCTATGTATTAATTACTTACTGACACAGTGTACGTCGTGTTATCCCTCGCTGTTTAAACCTTCCCTGGACTACGATAAATATTTCAAAACCTAAATCAGCCCAGCCTAGTTTCAGTTGTAGAACAACAATTGTTTTTTTATATAATAGAAGAAGACAGAATATTACAATAAGTAGTTGTTTACTACGCTTTGCCACTTCAAAACTTAAATATCAAGTGCCTAATTTTTTTACAGAAATTCCATTTTTGAGCCTCATAAATTATTCATTTATAATTATTATTATGGAAACTAGACCTATTATGGAAGTACAAAAAGCATTGTGTTCTTTTAAAACTAATTAGTACCTACTCAATTATTATTCTGAAAATTCAATACTTGCAGATTTGTGTTTTGCATCTGTGTGTCAGAATTGTTTTAAAATTATTTAAAAGTATTTAACGTATAAATATTTTACAAAGTAAAAAAATATGTTTTTAACTCTCACTCCAGATAGACAAATTGGGTTAAGTCAAAATATTTGGTACAACTATCGGAAATCCCCACTAGACCAGCATGGCAGGTTGGTTTCCCATTAGCCATGGGGGAGGAAATGCGTGTGTCCCAGTAATTGGGATATAAGTAGGCTATTAATGAAGAATAAACATAATTAGTAGATATTTTGATCTCTCCATGTAAATGTATCATTCCAATAAAAATCAACGGCGTGTCTCGTGGATAAGAGAGCATCAGAGCGACCGCTTTACTCTTCGAGTCATAGGATAGGACATCTTAGAGATATAATAGCGCTATTTCATTACATTTCACTACTTTGACATGTATATTAAGAACGAACAACGAATGATAAAGAATTTTAAATATGTATTTAACAGCAGTGTTTCCAACTTAGTCATTTATACCAAATTTATCCACCAAAATAAATGTCAAAGTAGTAAAATGTAATGAAATATCGTCATCATATTTGCTAGCCATACAATAGGATATATCTTATGGCTAGAGTTATAACTTAAGAGTTAGGCGATCGCACCCGAGGTGGTAGCGAAAAAAATTTCTTTCAATGACGAAGTATTTAATAATAAAAAGAAAGCACCAAATAAGTACCTCCCCTATATGGCAACTCTAGCAAAAGTTGATTTTTGCAGGAAACTAATGGATCAAAGATAGTCATTCCCGTTCCATTTAACTAACATATTAAAAACCGAACATTTGCAAAGTTCGAAATTTAGATATCAATACAAATACGAAAAAGTACAAATAGAATATGAGCTGTTTATTGAGTTTTGAAAACAAATATACTTTTTTTTAAACCGGAAGGGTTGTCATGGAGAAATCAGGAAAGTACCGTGCGACGAGTTTAATTTCGGGAACTAATGTTATTTTTTTAAATACTTTCTCATTGAAACTTCGTATCTTGTAAGGTAACATCTCATGTTTGAGTTATTCAAAATAATTATTTATTTCCACTGATTAGAATAGAGAATTTGCAACAAATTTTGTTTTCTTACGTCTGAGTTTTTCCAGATAAAAGGTTAAGGGTTTTCGTGATTATAAACATAGATATATATAATAAAATATAAAATAGAGAATTTGTGACAAGTTTTGTTTTGTTATGTTTGAGTTATTCAAGATCAAGGTTTTTCGTGATTGTGTAGTTTTTATTTCCATTTATTTTTTTATAACAAAATTTATAAAATAATAGAGTATTCGTGACAAACTCCTTTCTGATCTAGCAATAGAGATTAAAAAGCGGAGAATGCACAGTTATTAGGCATACCTACAAACATTATTATACAGAAGAATGTTTTGCTTCATGATTTTTAGAGTATTATGATTGGAGTTCAATGAAGTTGGCGGGGACGAGGGTTTCGCATACCAGTGTCAAGGTGTCGCCATTTTCCGCTTTGGATTCGGTCCGGTCAATGGAGGAAATTAACTTTTCTTCACTCTCCATACGATATGATCGATTCGAATAGTATTTTTTCCAAAATGCTATTCACAATGGCGTAATTATTTTAATAGGGTAATTCGCGGTCACGTGCTTCTCCGTTTAAAAATAAATCGTTTCAACATAAGATATTATGTGAATGGATTAAATTTAACGTTTTTACAGTCTGTATCCACTAAACTATGTGATGGCGCATGACTGTCTGCAGTGAACTATACTCCATTCATTATAGCATTAGACAGAAGTTAAATAAGGTTCTTTTTATGGTATACTTTGTGACAAAATATTAACACTCATGTTACTCTTAAGAATGACGGCTTATTTGCTACATATCCACTTAAATACCAGCTGCTATACTTAACAGTTGTCGTTTAAGCTAACTGTTAAACAAAATTATGAGTAATTGACTAACTTAAAAGATTTAAACAACTTTTACAATAAAAAGTGTTCATCTAAAAGAACCTGAAAGAGAACTTATACGTAACACACATAAGTGTGTTACGTATAAGTTTCAATAGTAACATAAAAATATATATATGCATGTATGTACTTAATAAAATGTCGATAAAAGTTGTTAAGAGTAGATGCCAATCTATTCACAGCCAAGATATCGAGATAACGGTAACTAGAATTGATACAATTACTTCACCCACACTGACACAGTCACTAAGTCTTGAGAAACAGTTATACCTATTTTTTTCTTATCCATTCTAAAATTGACATGGTTCACGTAGAAGCAATATCAGAGCATGCTTACAAAATGTATTATTCCGTAAATTATTAAATAAAAAGCTGTTAAAATTTAAAAATATATATGTAAGTGACATACATGCGATCGGAATACACCCATAATTTGAATTTTAAAGCATTTATCCATAAAGAATACATAAGAAGTATCAAAGACAAAATAAATTCGTCTTTAAAATTGTTTTAATAATTCATGAATTGCATAGAATGGCGACAAAAACTATGACTAAAGATTATGCGAGATCGGCTGTAGTTCCGTCCTAATAAAAAAAATAATTATCGTGTATAATTAGTTAATTACACTCGATGAAGACGCAAATACAAAGTAGGTAAAGCACCCGTCTACTCAATGCGACGATATAATATTTCTCTCCATCTTGAGATCGTTGAGCAGCGGCGGCCTTAGCCATTGCGAGGCTCCGGGCAGCAGGCCTTTGCGAGGCCCTTTGTCCTTCGTGAAAAGTATGTGATTCGAAAGTAGGTCTGGTTGTTAGGGTTTAAATTTTACAAATATGCACTTGTCAGTCTCCCGTTACTGCTTGATCTCCCACACCGCCTGGTTGGCTGGAAGAGATCTCTTATAGAGATAAGCCCACCCTTGCTTGTGATTTACCTACTATTGTAATGTTAATTTTGTTTTTGTGCAATAAAGAGTATATTAAGTATTTGTCATGTTCGAGGAGAAATGCTTAAGTTATACAAAGTGTTATGCAATTAAAAAACCGATCTTCAAGTGGTTCGAAGGGGTATTCAATTATGTTTAGAATGAATGGTTTAGTTAACTAACTTTATTTTAATTAACTGCTATGTTATAATATATAACCTGCATAAAAAATTAAGGGTCAAAATAAAAAGTTTTATATTTAAAAAATATTGTTAAAAAAATACATGTATTTTTAAATTTGCTTGGCTTGCTGCGCGAGGCTCCTGAAGAGCGAGGCCCCGGACGATTGCCCCGTTCGCCACCCCCTAAGGCCGCCGCTGTCGTTGAGTTTAACTTTAAGCAAGGGTTACCATCAATCCGTGTTTTTCCGGATACGTACCTTTTTGGAAGCATGTAGTTTCCGGGTATGACGATGATGACCCATGATAAAGTTACGTCAAAATATTTGGACTTCCCTTGGTTTTATATTAACATTAATATTTTTATTTAAAAATTTCTTCCCATTGAGATAAATTAAATATAATTTCTAAAATAATAAATAAATACGGGAACACCAACCGCTATTACGGATCACGTTAAAAACTTCGGACACAGGACACGTATGTCCCAAATAACCAATTATTTTATGGGTGTTTATTTTCCATAATTTAAAAAGTGATCTAACTGTCTAATTATAAATAAGTATATCGTTATCACATTCAACAGGTTTTTCAGGTTTTAGAACAAATAATGATTTTAATGATCAAAAAACATAATTCAATCCCTTCGAAAGATTGCATTTAGCATTCACTCTTTGGTTTGGCACTTCTCAACAGCTTTCAATTTGCGTCAAAAATTTAAGTCGAATTAACGATACTTTTTATTCTATATCTTTTAAAAAAAAGTCGTGATCACAACTGCTATCACGTATGTCAAATAGTTTTAAGCGTTTTTTTTAGAGATTGTGTACTCCAGTTCCACATTATTCTATAATTAAATACGTTCTATTAGATATTTTAAAATACGAGGGTCAAACTGAAAGTTCTTAGAACTGGCCACTTATAAACAATATAATAAAAAAATAATTCTAAAATTTGAAAATATAACTCTTTGCCAATATTACTGAGTATATATTTCATTCATTTGTCATTTGTTTTACGATTTGGCGGCAAATTGAAAATTGTCTGTGTCACGTCATCATGAATTTAACACGAGAAAATTTTCGTGCAATGATTTTTTATGACTTTCGATGTCATTTAAGTCAACAAGAAAGTTATGATAGACTACGATTGGCCTTTCACGATGAAGCCCCATCTCGTGCGACTGTTTACAACTGGTTTAATGAGTTTAAACGTGGTCGCACTAATCTCACTGATGATTTACGTGAGGGACGGCCTTCTACGGCGACGACTGAAGATAACATCTGTGTTGTGCGGCGTATGATAGAGACTGACAAAAGAGTGACCTATCAACAGATTCGGACAAGCTTAGGCATCGGTATGAGTCAAGTGCACAAAATCCTCCACGAACATTTAGCGGTCAGGAAGCTTTGCGCCCGGTGGATACCTCATAATTTGACTGAGGCTCAAAAACTCCATCGTGTGGATTGGTGTCGTAAAATGATTGAAAGATTTAACGGAGGTGACTCAAATGCTGTGTTCGACATACTAACAGGTGACGAAAGCTGGATTTACTGTTATGATCCTAAAACCAAAAGACAATCTGCTCAGTGGGTGTTTCCTTTCGAGGAGTTGCCAACCAAAGTGAAGAGAGATCGAAGTGCGGGAAAAAAAATGGTGGCCTCGTTCTTTGGAAGGATAGGTCATTTTGCAACAATTGTGTTAGAGGATCAAAAAACAGTTTCTGCAGAATGGTACACTACCAATTGTTTGCCACTTGTCTTGGAAAAAGTTCGAGAGAAACGACCTCGCAGTAGGATCCTCCTTCACCACGACAACGCCTCGTCGCACACCGCCAAGCGAACGATCGACTATTTGGCGACATCAAACGTTGAATTACTGGGTCACCCGCCGTATAGCCCCGACCTCGCGCCTTGTGATTTTTATTTATTTCCAAAAATTAAAGAAAAACTTAAAGGAAAGCGGTTTATGAATGCTGAAGAAGCGGTGGCTGCGTATCGCGATGCCATTGAAGAGACCCCTAAGGACGAGTGGGCAAAGTGCTTTTCCCAGTGGTTCCATCGCATGCAGCGGTGTATTGACGTGAATGGACAATATTTTGAAAAGATATAATAAAACTAATAACTGGCTAATGTAATCAGTTTTTGATTTTCTAAGAACTTTCAGTTTGACCCTCGTAATATCTGCTGCTACTATTACAGCCTGATAAATTTACCGTAAATAGATTTTCATTGCAAATATAATAACTCATTTATTTAATTATCCACTGTTGTTCCAATGTTAACCACCTTTATTTATGATTAAGACAAACCAATTCAATTGTTAGTCAGTTACAAAACGCGACAGATAATTGTACAATTAACTACTGCCGTGTCTTCACAATAGAACCATAGATAATTACATCACCGCTGCCACTTATTACTGTAATAAATTAATATTTTAACTTAGATAAATAAATATATTATAGTTTAACGATCCCTCTAATACAGTATTTCCCAAAGTGGGCGATAACGCCCCCTCGTGGATGCTGCAGGGCTAAATAATGGCGGGCGGAGGAGGGAGGGCGGTAATTCCAGTTCTATTTTAGTTGGAATTGTATCGTTTGTCACTTAGTAGAATAGAAAAACCATTAAAAACTGTAGTTTCGTTCGGTTTCGATCCGTTTTCGATTCGATTTAAACAAAATTTATTTAGTAGAATTGGCCCCCTGTTCATGTTGTAAGTTAATACTGTTCATGCTGTGTACACTGTTTTTTAGATTATAGGTAGTATAAATGTTTGTAGGTTTCTCTTTTGATTTTGACCTATTTGTGTACCATTTATAAATAAATTTAAAAAAAAAACTTTTTTTTTTCAGAATCTGGGAATTCCTGTCGGAATTAGCTAGAGCGGGCACCACAGTCATCATAACTACACATTATATAGACGAAACGAAACAGGCACACAAGGTAAATAAATAAATAAATTTAATTACGTAGAGGAATGAGTCTCGTGAAAGATATTTTTTCATTCATATTTTTGAATACGGTACGTATACAATTAATATGAAATATGGAATTGCTATCACTTCTCTAATAATACATCAATTTGAATTACTATTATATCATGGGCGCCCTTACAAATGTTTGGGATACATAATGTCTTTCTTCGCGAATCTTAATCATAATTAAATTATTGTGGCGAGAAGGAACCCATTACGACATATATAGATAATTTGAAATAGAAACATAGTTACACCCATATAACATAGAAAACACAATATTTCATAACACCTGTGAATGTTAGACTTCTCAAACCGTACTTGAGCCATCTTAAACGTCACTTAAACAGGTTTTCGTAACTGATTATATTAATGATCAGCAGATAAAACTAGGACTTTGATAAAACTAGGACTTTTTGCCCCATGAAACGTAAAGAACTTAAGTTATTAAGAATTATTTTGTACTTTTCTCAATTCAGAAACCAGCCGTTAGCGTCATATCTCTCATTGCTTGAAATAGTAATAGTTTACTAGCTTAGACTTGTCGCCTGAATTGCGAGAGGTTCGAACCCCATCTCAGACACTCTGGGTTTGGTGTTTTTTTCAGTATATAAACAAACTAGGCAGGACTTGATACGAGATCTGTGTCCGATTCTCAAAAATACCGTAGTTCAGGCACTACTTCAATATCTTGACCTTCTTTTATAGATCGGTCTCCTCCGAGATGGCCAGCTTTTAGCTGAAGATTCACCAGAAGAGATCCTTCGTAAGTTCGACTGTGACACTTTAGAAGATGCCTTCCTCAAGCTAGCGTTACGCCAACATCAGATGCCTAGGCGGAGGCCCAGTAAGTTGCTTACACAATAATATTGACGTATATTAGCTATCTTAAAATAGGAGTTAATGTTAAAATAGGAGTGCGCAGATTTTTTCTTAATCGTGCCAGTTCATACCGAAGTTTAAATGCACTAGTTTAATTTGATTTATGAAACAATATATAAATCTAAGTCGGTATATTTCTTTTACCTGAAATATGCCGATATTTGACGGTATAATAGTTAAGCGTAACGAAACCGTCACCACTCTTAAACATAATGCTACATTCTCTAAATTTTAAATACTCTAATGATTACACAGCACAACAGCTTTATTCTGATGATTAGACAGGTTATTATTATTCTAGAGTATCTTATGTCTAAATACGATTCTGATATAATTATATTATAACAAAGTCTAGTTTTTAAGTTACTAAAGAGAGAAAGTATGAAATGCTGCTATTTCTGGCTTAAAATAGGAAGTATTTCTTAGTTTTATAAGAAATCAATGAGAATGGTCATTCAAGCTATATTTTAAAGTTTTTAACCAGTAGTTTCAATAAAATTGACGAAAATTTTGAGGAGTTTTGACATATTTATTTAAGACGATTATAATAAATAAATTATGTCTATCCACATACAACAAAGATAGCTCAATTCTATATCACTTTATCAGTGGATAGTGCAAACGCTACCTTTGAAGAAATCTTTAGATCAGCTTTTAATGCATAACTTACCTCATTTTATTATTATTGAATAAAATGTTTTTTTATATTTTTTAGCTCTAACGGCATCTCCAGATGTGATACCTGAAAGTATGTCAAATGATGTATGTTACCAGTCCAGAGACAGTTTTAATATCGTCACAAGTAGTACTGATGTAAGTATTAATAGAAACAGCTTTGATATTCAGTCAAAAATACAGCACTGTCGCAGTCTTAGAAGTTCAGTCAAAATCAGTTCAAAACCTTTATTACTTTTGCAATAGAAGCCTCTATAACGTTAAAATTGAAATACCTTTTTAGTTTAAGAGTGCACCTTGTATTAAAAGGAATAAGTAAGTTATCTATTGAAACCCATTGTCTCACTATAATAATTAGGATTTATCTAGTATGAAGCCGCTGATGTTATTTCTCTTCCATTCAGTCTGATGATAACAATTTTTCAAATATTTCTCTACGCCGTAAACTAGACTTAAAGGCTACCATTACATTCCAGGTACTGACTATTAAAGAGAGACCAAAAGACTGCAGCGGAAGATCTAAAGGACGGTATAAAGCGGTATTTATTAAGAGTATACAACAGTTCTCAAGACATCCTGGGTAAGTCTTAAGTATGAAATAAAGAAACTATAGTCTGTTCATCTTCCTCTAAGACAAAATGTAAACAAACTGGAAAAACGTTCTTAATATGTCAAAATATAAATGCGTTTAGAATTTATGAAAAAAGAAAATGACATTAAAAACACCTAAAATTGAAGCTGTTCCCAAACATTGGACGTATTATAATACTACTAAATTAAGGAGTAGTGATAAGAAAAATACTTTACGTAGAAACGTGAAATTTTGTAATTAATCGGGTTATACCGTCCATTTTTACTCTCGATCAACTCGTTGACTCGTGCAAAATGCTTTCGTTAAATTCTTGTTATTTGTTTATTCCAGTTGTTAAGTCTGTTGTTTTCTGTTATTGCTAAGTTTTAAGTTAAATGAAATAAAATCTTTTTTAACCGATGCTCTAAAAAGGGTAACAGAAGGAACTGTGCTAAAGTGCATTGATCATGTCATAAAACAGGAACAATATTTTTTTTAAATTAATGTTATCATAGATGATTTGGTTGACCGTTTTGTGATAGAAGTTGGTGCGACTAGTTCCTCAGAGGAAGACGAGGAAGATTCTGAATAAAATTATGTAAGTAGCTCGGTAGCGTAGTGGACAAGCGCTGCGGCCCGCGATCGTTGTCGTTAAGCAACTTTCGCTAGGGTCGGTCACGGGATGGGTGACCAAAAAATTATTATCTCGAGCTTCTTCGTACTTCGGAAGGCACGTTAAGCCGTTGGTCCCGGCTGCATTTGCAGTCGTAAATACCCTCCAATCCGTATTGGGCCAGCGTGGAGGTTCTTGGCCCATCCTCCTTAACCATCCATAAGGAAGGCCTGAGCCCCTGCAGTGGGGACGTAAAAGGGCTGTTGATTGATTGACTCTTACAATTGTTATTTGAAAATGAAATAGACTTATTGTATTGCATACCTACCATACAATAATTTGTCCCATTAACAAATTTTATTTACATACCAACATCAATAAAAAAGTTTGAGAAACATTGGTTTGTTTGTTTACATTTTGTCTCAGAGGAAATTGAATAGACATCTGGTTCTCTTCTCTTCAATCATTAAATTCTCTAGACAGAACCGGACAGGATAGGATTTCGTGTACTTTGGGCAATAAAATTATAAACGCTAGTTAAAGTAGAAATCATAAATTTTGATTTTGAAATACTTACAGACGTTTCTGTGGTTCACAGAGGTTTGGTGTTCTCCGTACTATTCCCCATCATCCAGATAGTGGCGTTCTTCTCAGCTGTCGGTCACGACCCTAGAGATTTACGGCTAGCGGTCGTCAATGAGGAGGCCGCGTTTTCACCACGTAAGTATATCTGAGTACTTAGTTCGTACTGCCAAAATGTACACTCTAGCATCTGTGCTTATTAAAACCTTTAGCGGCATGTATGTTTTATTCAAATGGTGGTCATAAAATAAATCAAGTTTCTCCGTTTGTTCTCCATTCGTTTTTTATTTATAAAATTTATTGATAATTCTTCATATCCTTCACTCGTCTTTTCGCCTTCCTAATTCGCGAAATTCAGGAATAGCGAAAGAAATAGAATATTGATTAGTAAGAACCTTACTCTATAGTAAAACAAACCAAACCAGCACTTCTTTACACGATTTAATTTTTTCAGTGGGTCTAGATATATGCAAGAATAGTAGTCTGAAGCCTATAGTCAGGATAGAGGAAGATGATACGTGCGAGCAATACATGCTCAGTTGCTGGTTCCTAGAAGAAATGGAAAAGAAAGGATTGTATCAGGCGAGTATTACTAACATTGTAAACAGAAAGTTCAAATTCTCTTAGCACTTTTGAAATAATAATGAAATGTAGAGTCTCTACAATTATAATGATCACATAAATATACGATTCGTATAGTAAAAATAGTATAAGTTGTTTCTTTTTATTTTTTACATCAATATCCACATGCTCATAAAAGTTTATAATCAATAAGAAGCTTTTGATTAAGCAAATATGTGAAAATGTAATATTACAAAAGTTGCAACACTGAATTTTATTGATAACGTTATTAAAGAATTGTTATTAAAGAACATAAATACTGAAGTAATATCATGCTTCCTTGATAAAAACAGAGGTGTGTCACAGGGAAGTATATTTGGGCCAATTATTTTCTCCTCTTTGCTGTTGCTGTTATATTATCATAATAAATATAAAAATAATTGATAATTAATTTTTCTTTTCTTTTATTATCAAGTAAACAAACATATACATAACAAACAATTTAAGATAACATCTTAAGATAAAAAGGCCTTTTACTGATAAAATATTATTTAACTAATCTAATTATTTTAATATTTCCTAAATATAATAATCCTTATTTCCATCTTTGTGTTACTGAATACGAACATAGAAATAGATGTCATTATTATGAACGAAATATATCACATACAGTTACCATACAATACTTCGGAGGAGGCAAAGTCTGCCGTGTCTACAGGGAAACTTTACGGAGCACTACGTTTCCACCGCAACTTTAGTTCAGCGTTAGCCGAACGATTGCATGACGGAGATGTGCCGGATGATGTGCTGGAGGAAAGTAACATTAACGTTTGGCTAGACACCAGCAGTGAGTATGATCATAATTTATCTAGCCTATTAAAATCCTGACAGCCGTTTTCACTAACTGGTTAACTACGAAACTCTTAATATTAGGAATTACCTAAACAGATTTGTCCAATTTAACAAATTGTTTTTATCCCTTGACACATTTCTGACCTACAACATGAAGCCAATGCCTACCGCAAGGTAGCGCATAACTCATATCTTGTCTCTAGTCTTGCGTTAGATTTGGGTAATTCCTAATTTTAATAGAATCCTAACTAGTTAATGTTATCTAAAAATCTGTTTAACGCATAATATATTTGGAATATCTGTTACAGATCATCAAATCAGAAACTTCATAAAGAGTCAACTATATAAGACTTACAGTGCTTTCACTAAAAGATCTATGAAAGCTTGTGGGAGAGTTGAAGACTTAGCACAGGTACGTACTTACCACAAATATATGTGAACTAGATATTGATTATATACCTATGGCCCGAGTGTTTCTTTCTGAGGTACGGATCTTTATAAATAAATAAAGTATAAATATGTGCCCAGACAAAAACTTTAAAAAAATACTGAGTTATAACATCGTTTCATTTCTTCTAGCAATTTTATTCTATATAAAATACTTTGTTATCAATAGCTAATAGGAACAATTTTAAAGGTTTGGGAGTTATTTTCGAATAATTAATAATTATTTTCTTATTACTTGCATTGCTGATGCTATCATTTGTGACTTTATCCTTCTCACCGTCAGGCAAGAAATATCTACCATATCTCTGACTAATTAAAGTTATTCACTTTTTGAAGTCTTTATTTATTTTACTAGAAATAAATTTATCTTATATTGATGTTGAGTCTAAAGTAATATTCATATGTATTCTGTCAATATTTATTTAATTGTATATTATCCATTATTTATGCTATGTAGTTTCAGAAGGACCTGATTTCGCATATTTAAAAAGAAGGTAACATAATATATTATCATCAACTAATATATGAAAACAATAATATTACATTTAAACTAACAGGCCTAACCTATATTTATTTCCTAATAAAAATATGTCTATTTATGAAACCATTGAAAAAGATATATCCCACCCGGAATTCCAGAAGACTAAAAATTTCTGTCTTCTGCAGAAGATTTGAGGCTCGATTTTACTAATGTTTACGTATTAGTGGCATCTCAATGGCGACTCAATAATTGCAATTTATCTCTGTACTATCTGTACCTGCGGTGGTGTAGATATACAATGGTGTATTAATAAATTAATGGTAACAGTTATTTTTCTTATTTTGTAATCCAGCAACAAACACTACGTCGAAACAGATGTTTTTTATGCACCTAAATTATATAAGAGACTCAAAATTGGCGATTCTACTAATAAGTGATCTCTTGCAGGCAACGCTGAGATAGTTGAAATAAAAATATTTGCAAGTGTAAATTTAACTTTGGCATAACAAATATAAGTAATTATTGTACTGATAATAATAAGTAATATTTTCTACAGATGCCAGTGCGTTTCGAAGATCCAATCTACGGGAGCATGGAGGCACAAATGATGTGGTTTATGGCACCAGGGGTTATGATCACGTAAGAAAAATAATTTATCACCTAGCAGTGTTTGACTGTTATCATAAGACGTAAGATATCAGAAAACGTAAATGTCATAATAACGTAAAAAAATCGAAATATTGTTGAAACTTGAGACACGTATACTATAACGTAATGCTCCTTAGATAAAATACACAGGTGTACCTAAGGGATATATTAAGGTAATTTTTTTTTCTCTTCTTATTATTTATAACAGTAAATAACTTTTGGTTATGTTAACACTGTGATTAAAAATTTCCCAAGTAATGTTTCCTCAATTTTCCGTTATTCCCCTAACACAAAAAAGTTTTTAATACCTACCTAATAAGATTGCCCGATGGCAGGATAATCTTCTTCCTACCGGCGATGGTAACGTCTACGCTGATGATAGGCGACAGACTAGAAGGAGTGTGGGAGCGCAGCGCTGTTGCCGGCGTGAAGCCGCGGGAAATGTTGCACGTACACATCGCACTTCAGGCGGCCGTCATACTGCTACAGGTGGGTATTATATAAGGTGAAATATTATTATGGTCCAAAATTATTTAACAATAATTATACATGAGACGACTATCTGTATGTGTGTGTGCGTGCGCGTATGTGTGTGCTTGTATGCGTGTTTTTATGTGTGTGTGAGTCACAGAACATAGAAGTAGTAAGTGGGCGGGGCAAGCGTCGCTGGCATATGCGCTTTTACTCATATGACGCCCTTTCCTCGGTTTTATATTTGTCAGTCGTTCGTCAATCGTCGAGTGGCGATTTTACTGATTTTTTCTATAAAAAATACCGTTTTGTGCTATTATCACTTGCAAAAAGCAAAACAAAGTATACAATCTAACTAATGCAAACATTTCCTTTCACTGGTAAGTACAATTTTAGTGCTAAAATATAAAAAACGTAATAATTTGACACAATTTCAAATAAAATATACATTGATTGCTCAAACCAACATTGATGTTTCTAACCCCGTTTCTAGACAGCAATGTAAATCATATTGTGCACTTTTGCAAAAAATAGTGCTGTGCCTCCTGAAAATAAAAGATGAATTGATACTGAACAGATGAAATAATGAACTATTCAGGCACTTTTTTACGAAGATTCGGTTAATTATTTACACGCAGATAAATATAAAAAAAATACTGATGTGCTATAAATAACTTAGTTACGAAGTATATCAACGTTTTATGAACAATATATAAATCAAACGAAACTTCATGAAAAGCTACGAGTGTTGGCCTAATAGGTCTTTTTAGAAACTGTTGAAACTGGATTTCACTTATTTTGCATTACTTATATTTCAGTTTCCCTAATAACTTTACAACGGATTGCCCTGTTTACATAATTTATTTTGTCCTATCCGTTTTAGACCTAAACCTATCAAATGAATTTCAAAACAACATATTATCTATACAAACAAAAAATCATGTTTTCAACTACCGTAATATTGTTGGTGGTGTTTAATTTACAAAATTAATTTATAGGCGTCAATTTAATTTACTTTATTATGCTGATTCATAATCGGAAACCATTAAGATAGCCACTTTAAAGAACCGCCCACAGAACAGCTTTTATCAGTTGCTTCATATTTGCACATAAGTTTATAAACGCATGTCTCAAACGGATGTGACTTTATATTAAGATTGACGTTTGTACGTACTTATCGCTTTTGTGTCTGTCTTCAAACTTTTTTGTCACGGCTTTCAAACTCATACTTGACCAGCGATTCTTTATTGTCCAGTCGTGGCAATTAAAAATGTAGGTACTATTATTATTACAGTTATAAAACTTAGAATAATAAAGTAAAACAAACATGGCTATGATCAATTTATTATTGTAATGATCATATTAGTTATTATGAATCGCTTTTGAATCGTCCAAAAAATTTTTTTCACCTACCACTTGTTCAGGACGTCTTTTAGCTGACAAGAAGAACAAGCGAAAGAAACTTACCAGCCCTATGATATTTACATAAATCATGTCATTTCATATCTTATCACAATAATTAATACAACTTTCAAAGTCTGTAGGACATAGGTTGAACATATAATTAGTCTTTATAGAACAAAGCGATGGCTATTAATTCCATGCATTGCGATTCTTTAAATAATCATCAACTTTATAATAGCCTTTACTCATAAGTATGTTTATTACATGAATTTTAAATTTATTTATGGGTAGGTCAACTACATTTTGTGGAACTTTATTGAACATAGCAATGTAAATGCATTGATCCTCTGGTTTTTTGAAGTCTGAAGCTTGGAACGGCAAGTTTATTTTTATTTCTTGTGCTATGATTATGAACACTACTTTTCGAAGGAATCGTAATGTTTTCTTGCGTAGATAATATTTTCATTGATGTATTGAGAGGCAACAGTCAAAATATTTATTTCTTTAATTATTTCTCTGAGAGATTCTCTAGACCGTAAATTATATATAGCATGGACAGCTCTCTTTTGTAGAATAAAAATATCTTGAATGCTAGCCGCAGAACCCCACAACAATATATTATACGTCATTACACTATGAAAATAACTAAAATATACCAATCCTGCCGTTTCAACATTTGTCAAGAGTCTAATTTGCTTAACAGCAAATGCTGCAGAACTCAGTCTACTTGACAAATTATCAATATGAGGATCCCATTGCAGTCGGGAATCTAGTGTAATACCAAGGAACTTTGTCGATTTCACCAACACAACTTTTTCACTATTTACATTTATAAGTGTATTAATATGCCTCACATTAAGTAATGCAAACTTTATGTATTTCATTTTATTTGAATTAAGCTTTAAATAATTACTATCAAACCACTGTAGAACATTGTCGAACTGAATTACATTTTACTGTTTCATAACAAAATTTAAACCTCTTATTTCATCAACTACTATTATGTCACATCACTAACATGCACAATCGGAATGAAAAAATTTCAAATTAGGCTTAATGTAATTAATACAAAAATTCTGTTGGTTTCTTAATTTTTTTTTTTTACACTTTGCCTCGCTTAATTATATTACTCCACAGACATATGATAGAGTTTATCATTAAGTTTTCTTAGTTTTTGTACTGCGTTTTTTAAAAGAAGTTATATAGGGAAAAGCGTTATTTTTTAATATTCACTTGGTTACAGCAAAATCTAATCTTAATAATTCGCACATAAAATGATGTCCCCAATTTTTTAAAATGTGCATAATCCTAAAATATTTTTTCCCTTCTGGTATCCCCGTATACAGCCACGTGACAGTTCAACATTCATGTTAAAGTAAATTATTTATTATCACGTTGAATTAGAGTTTGTTTTTAATCGTGTGATTTCTTAGCTTAGTATCTTTTTGGGATTCTGTTTATGTTATCACGAACGTATCGCGTAGCAGTTTTTCATGTAGTGAACAAAATGATCATTTCATCTAATCTGTATTTGTGTGCGGAGAGGCGACACTCGGTTCCCATACTAAATCAATATCATTATACTTCTATTCTCTCTCTATGTTCTGTGGTGTGAGTGTATGCATGTGTGTGTGCGCGCGTGTGAGTGTGTGTGCGCGCGCGTGTGAGTGTGTGTATGTGTGTGTATGTGTGTGTATGTGTGTGTGTGTGTGTGTGTGTGAATGTGTGTGTGTGTGTGTGTGTGTGTTTGTGTGTGTGTGCGTGTGTGCGTGTGTGCGTATGTGTGTGTGTGTGTGTGTATGATACTATATGTCCCTACTAACACTATCGAGTATGGGCGGTCCGGCAGACGGCGGAGATGATGGCGCTCGCGTACGGCGGGTACGCGCTGCCGTCGCGCGGCTCGCTGGCGGCGTGCGCGCTGCTGCTGTTCCTGCAGGGCGTGTGCGGGATGTGCTACGGGTTCCTGCTCTCCATCTACTGCTCCAGCTACAGCATGTCCTTCTTCGTCGTCACCGGCAGCTTCTACCCCATGATCTTATTGTGTGGTCAGTTATCGTACATTCATGTCTACGTTTTCTTTGATTGTATCTTAATATTATGTATGGGAACGGGGGAACACACCGTTCGCTAGCCAGCGCTAGTGGTATCGAGTGGCAACATGACGTGGCAGGGGCGAAGAAAATGGCTAACAAAGACACTAAACATGACATGACGACGAAAACCGATCGAGTGCGAGTCGGATTCGCGCACGTAGGGTTCCGTACCATGAAAACTATGAAAAATGAAAACAAAATTATGCCGTATTGGACCCTCTCAAATATTTATTTTATCCTATTTTTAGTATGTAATGTTATATCGGCAACAGAAATACCTACAACATTTGTGAAAATTTCAACTGTCTAGCTTCATGGTTCATGAGATAGATACATATAAAGCCTGGTGACATCTTAGTAATAGGGTCCCATGCCCTTTGGCTATGGAATGCAAGTGCGCACATGATAGGAAGACGAAAATAGCAAAACAGCTATAAAAAATGCATAATAATTTGCTGGGTAACGTCTTATTTCACGTTGCTAGTATTTCGAATTTATAATTAAATTTCCAAAATGGATATGAATTTTACTTATATGTGGGTAAGGTAGGTTAGTTATAAGACTTGTGTTATAAACCGAATTTATAACAATTCCTCATTCAACAGGTATCCTCTGGCCTCTAGAAGGCATGTCATTTGGGCTTCGAATCATCGCCTTGACACTGCCCTTCACGATACCATCGAATTCCCTCAGAGACATCATGGAGAAGGGAGCGTCCATCAGCGAACCTTCAGTCTACCACGGATTCCTGGTCACTATAGCTTGGACGATCGTCACATTATCACTATGTTCCTTAAGACTCAAATTCAAGAAAACTTGAACTATTACTATATATATATATATATATATCTTAATAGATGCCATGCCCTGATTCCTTGTCTTCACTACATTTCTCGTAACTATTAAAGTATGCGCATGGCATTTTTGCGCATAGCAGACGTACCACGAAGTACCTACTAATTATACCTAGAATTTTTAAAATATTCCTAATTCTTATAAAGATTTTTTGTCTAACTTCATACCATAAAACTATTATATTGCTAATCATATAAAATGTATGAAAGTAACGTATGAGTAAGGTACACTGAAAAGACTTTTATATACTTAGGTTTGGGAAAACGCCGAAAGACCATAGATTAAATAAGAGAAGCAAGGTAGTAGTATTACTATGGCACTGTATTATGAAAGAACCAACTTAATTGTTTATGGGGATTATAATCCTAATTCAGTATTGATCACCTCAATGGAATTGGTCGTTAATTCAACACTGCTTAAGTCTAGTTATTGAAAAACGTGCAATTCCATATACATATTATTTGGTCTAACAATCGTTAGAGATGGAGTATTGAGTCTAAAATGGTTCTTAAAATTTGAGAGCTGATAATGATTATTTTTTATAATTAATTCAACATTTAAATTTGTATAAAGTAGTTAGTTATAAAATGTCAGTTCGGGTAGCTTGTATATAGCGAAGTAGATGTAAGTTATTTCCAGCGGATAGGTTTATATTGGGATTAAGAATAATAGTAAATCTATGTTACAAACTTATATTATCAAATGTATATGTAAATGTATAATGTAAATGTATATGAACCAAATGAAAGTAGCATGACAACTTGTAAAATTATGTGGAATTTATACATCGCTTTAAGTTTTTTGTTAATGTTATTTTGACACTAAATTATATTAACAGTATATTACTGTTAGTATCTGATTATGTAAAACAATTGTTCTAGTTCTCAAGTATTTTTGAGAAAAATATTTTTTTGGGTAAATTTTGTTACAAATTATATATACGCATTTAGATGCAGTTATATACCCACTAAGTAATTTATAACCATTGTTTAGTTACCTACACATAACTTAGCTCTGTTCACGTCATTCAATGCGACTTTCAGCAGGCTTAATCTCAAACGCAATTTAAATCCATTCCAATGACGGTCTTAATTTTCATCAAACATTAGACCGCTTTATTCAATGTCAATGAGAGGTATTAAAAAAAAAATTGTTCCCGAAATCAAACTAGATGTCGCTACGGTACGTTCTTGATTTCTCCATGACATTTCCGGTTTTCTTTCATGTTTAAAAGTAAATAAGTTTTCAAAACTCAATAAACAATTCATATTCTATTTGTACTTTTTCGTATTTGTATTGACATCTAAGTTTCGATTTTTTCAAATTTCAGTTTTTTAATATGTTAATTAAAAGGAACGGAGATGACTGTCTTTGGTCCATATGTTTCCTGCAAAAATCAACTTTTGCTAGAGTCGCCATCTAGTGGAGGTGCTTTTTTACTGCTTTCGGTTTTTTTTTAATACTTCCTCATTAGTTCATTCATTAACCAAGTGTACCAAATCAGAAGTACGAAACATGGACGATTAATCGGGATTGCGTTCAAGAGTAAGCATAAAGTTCGAGTGACAAGTTCGAGTTTTATCAACATTCGACGCCAATTATGTTAATTGACACTCTCTAAACTAAAAAAGAAGTTTTTATTTTAGTTTATTTAACGTTATCCTTCCCCCTTACTCTCGAACGCAATCGCGACTGATCGGCGCCGCTCCGCACTTTTGATGGGTTCACTAGCATACTCTGACACTAGTGTATACCATCCAAAATTACATTTATATAGGCTTGTGATATGTTTGGAAAATATAGACCATTTCAACTTAGAAATATTTAACAAAATAAATTTGATTACAATAATTTGGAAAATATTACTCTTTGAAAACTTGAAGAGTAGGGAAAATATACTCCAAATTTTGCTAAAATACATATGGCATTAAATTAGTTACATAAAACGTTACAACTTTCATTATAACAGCTATAAACGTAAACGCACAAATAATAAAGATTGCCCAGACGCTGCCCATGTTTTTCGCTACCAAAGCAGTGTAACGTCACTTGGTGCCTTGAATTCGTAGGGAGCGTTTTCGGCCGACTAGCATCAATTTCAAACAGCACCGTATCTTCGTAAGTATTAATCGCAGACATGCTGTTACTTCTACATTATATCTCAGAAATTAATAGACTATTTGTTTATAAAATAAAAAAAGTTGTCAACTAGCCTTCGATCGGTAACGATTGCGTTCGAGAGTAAGGGGGCTGTAGACTCGTGTTATCAAAGAAATATAATTATGCCCTCGTATATAAAGTATACTTCTGCTATTTTAGTCTCAAAGATTGAATTTAGTCTAGTAACTGAATCGCTAGTTACCATTGGCGTCCTAACATAACTCAAGAGCAATATTAAAGGATATCGACTGGTCTTGTTGACCAATCGATGAAAACGTTGCCTTAATGTTAAGTCTTGTGATACATGTCGTGTGATTTGTGGGTATTTATAAATAAAAACTTTCCCTAAGTGCTTTTTTTTCTTTTGTGAATTTTGAAATATCTGCAATAAGCCGTTGCTCCCGGCTGCGTGCAAATCGTTAATAACCTCCAATCCGCATTAGACCAGCGTGTAGGGTCATGACCCATCCTCCTTAACCGTCCATAAGGAAGGCCTGAGCCCTTGCAGTGGGGATGTGAAAAGGCTAATGATGTTGGTAATACACGCCATAAATAAAACATCAGCATCAGATATAAAAATTTATATTATAGGAAATATTTTGGATTCAACAACAACTCTTATCATAGGCGGCGAGCGCTCGCACCTCACATTCAACGCGTCATGGCACTTCATCAATGAACAACATCTACACGTTACGCATCCTGGTCACAATGTATTTGAAACCAAAGCAAATATTACACAATTCCTAACCAAATAAGGCTCAGAATGCATATTATAGAATCAAGCACTTTCATTTTCAGTTTAAATCAAACTAAAGCGGTTACCTACCTTTTAATGAGACATACAACTCATACTTTTAATTTTAGAGATAATATTTTTTCATTATATGGTTTTTAACAACATATACAACAAAATCAGTAGTAAAATAAATAAAAAGTTGAAATACTAGAGTACAACTGTGTATATATTCAAGAATAATGTGAAATGGCTAAAATTCTCGGTTAGAACTGCTCCAAGTCATGTCTAGTAAAATTAAAGTGCATATAATTTAAATCAAAAAACAATATCAGATTGTAATGTAAATTCTTATTGATCGATAGCTCAGTGAAAAGCATCTCTAATCTCAGGTTATCAAGAATCTTGCAAATCAGCAAACAACAACAGCAATGCCAACACTTTACAATGTCCGCTATTAAAAAAAGTTCAAAAATGCTCAAAATCTTAATATTAAAGTATAATTTCATAAAAAGAACTATGAAACGTGCGGCTCAATCCTATAAACAATGCCTGCAAGCCAGTGCTAGTAAGCTAGCAAGTTAGTGCATATCTGCGTGTATACAAAATTAGCTTATTTTTTTAGGTTAATAAATCTTTGTAGTAGTAATAAGATAAGAGGCACTAGCTTGCTATTCTTGCTTGGAAAACTACCCCCATGTAAGCCGGGCGTATACGTACACGCCGCTACACGACAGGTTACCACATGTCATATTTCTGCATTAGATTTTGATTTCTATATTCAATAAATTAAAGTTTAAAATAAAGTGGAGAAAATCATCAATTTTGTATAACTTGCAGTAATATTGACTGTACATCTAATATCATTTTACTGACGTGTCGTATTTCTTTTACTTTGACATGATATTAACTGAATGACAATTATGTTTACTTTATTGACTTTATTCATAAAAATGAAATACTGTTATTGATGAAACTTGACAAAATAATAACAAAACTATCTTAAAAACCACTAAAAAGTAACAGAATGCGCTTTGTGTTAAGTGTACATAATTATATAAAAATACAGCAAACATTTGAGCCCATTTGATTAGAGCTAATTATTACGATGTACAAAGATCAAACCAGAAACTAAACTTTATATTTTGCCATAGAGTCCTTATTTCGCCAGCTGAGCTTAACTTTGATGTAACGACCAGGGAAATTTAAAAAATCGATTCTGATTTAATCTTTATACATCTAGGAAACATCTAGAAGGCACGCGCGCCGCTCACCTGTTTCGTTGTTAACAATCAACCACGTTAGAGGTCGCTCCGATCGTCACCAAACGGAAAAAAGGCCTTCCTTCACATACAAATTTTGTCCATAACACTAACACACCGCTTATTGCGACATATCACATATATCAAGCAAACCCCTGTTGATCCCTCGTAAAGAAAAAAAATCTGATTTCTCTTGCACGGCATTCGCGTTCACAGTTTTTGCCTAACTATAAACTAGACTTAAATTAAATCGCGCATGCATCGCCTGTCTCGCTCGCACACTAGCACTCGCACACGCACGCTGTCTTTGCTTTTATACTACTATATATTTTTACAATGATATCTCTCGAGGGGACGTAGTCAATTCCAATGTTCCACTATTATTGCTCAGATCAAGCAAAATTCAAATTTAGCTGCAAAGGCAATATTATTTATCACACTTAATTTTATTATTACTTACAAACAAATAACCCTCAGCTTTAGAATGGCGATTCGGAATCAGTCACATACGTACAGGAAGAGGAATTGACTGGTCCCTTTACAAAAAAAAAAGAACTAAAACTTAACACATCCTATACAAAATCAACCAACATCGAAAAGATACGGATTTAATAATTACATCAACAAAAGCTATGGAAGTGCCTGAAAACAGTCAAACAATACGCCTTATTAAAAGGCGAAGAGGCGACATTATACCCACAGAGTAATGTACACTATAAAAACATCGGAGATTTTAGCTCCAACATACATCATACAGCCAACAAAAAAACAATAATACAAAAATAAAAGAAGAACCAATTCATTCGCCTATACACATATATGTTGAACATAATTTACGTTAATAGCAAGCTTTATTACACAATCAAAAGTACAATTACGATAATATAATTCTGTACATTTTCAAATGTTGTGACAAAATATTCTATATATTTATATTGTTCAGGCCTCCATTCGTTTGCTAACATATTTACATAATATATATATTTTTTTTTTATTTGATACTGGTTTAGGTCGCTACAGTACTACAAAGACGAACTTCCCGGTAGGTACCGAGCACATTCAGTGTCCTCTCAATCAGCAATCGCTGCACAAAATCAAACAATGATGACCGATACTCAATTTTCAGTAGGTTACATCAGTGTAGAACTAATAGACAGCCTTTAAGATTCCTTACGTTTAAGCGAATTAAAAAGTAACAAGTAAAAAAAAACACATAGAATTCATCCCGTAAGTATAGCATGCCCAAAAATTATTAAAATATTACACAATACTCTCGGCTCACAGCTCTATTTTTACAATGAATTTCAAAATCTCATCAAATTGTGTATAACGATTAAGTAGAGTTAAGATTCCGCAAGCTTTCTATCTATTTTTTAATACCTATAAAATAAATAATACAAATTCGAACGCCACTGTTTTCACCGAAAGTGTGCAAATTAAAATACAGATTTCACAAATACCTACTCAAAGGAAAAAGACATGTTATATAATAAATAGAGTTTAATAAATCACTAATACATATAGTTAAGGCACGGGCCGAGAATAAAAAAATATCCAGTATTTTGTTTGTTAAGTTACGTATGTAGGGAGTGTCTTCGCGTTTTTTTATCATTTTCAATTCGATGTTAACGCACAGTCTAGGTAACTTGGAACATATTTTCAAAATTAACTTATACTCGACATATCTCAATACAACTTACTTTGTGGCATGTTCTCTAAGTAACCAGATCTGTGAAATCTATGATCAATATCTAGAGATGATCGGACTCGAGGCTTCTCAACTTCTATCTTTTAGACTATCATAATCTTTATAGACTATAACAATAACTACTAATAACTTTAGAAGAATAAGTAAGAATAAGAGTCACACGGCGTCTACGATCTTATCTGCCTTCTTTGGACTTAAAAAATTATATCGTTTGTTCCATTTTCATGCCCTAGTTAAAAGAATTGGGAAGACGAACAGATATAAAGATTTAGCCTGTATTATGTCTGTATTTAGCCGGCTTACAATAATAAAATTTACATTGACATTGCTATTTTAAGTATTTTCCTATGATATAAAATTATTTTTATATGATGATTGATTTTAGACTAACGTGAAATTAGACATTTTAACATTATTGAAACAACTGCGAATCGGCCAAATCACCCCTAAAAGTTGCAAATCACCTCCCGATGATATAAAGATTGTACAGTATTTACAATGGTCGAAACCAGTAGTTTATCATGGTCCCAGACGGGAAATAACTAATTGTTCCACTCAAAAAGGAATTATAAACATGTGAGCTACAGTCAAAGCTTAGGGTCAAGAATTTAAAAACTCAAGCACATTAAAAGCCGACTAAGGTGTCTAAGATTCAAAGCCTTGAAACCTCGATTCCTTTCATCACAATATCCGTAAAATCCTATTGATATGTCGGCGATGAGATCAAAAATCTGTTCGTACAGTGAATAATTTTAACTTTTGCCAATATTGAATTCTAAATTAGTTAAATAAAAACAAATCCAGTAAAAAAATAAAAGCACAAAAATCACAAAATTAATGTGACTTTTAAAGCAAACATCAATTTTAAAAAGCCTTATTTAGTTTAAGTTTTTACATATACTACACATCATTACTAGTTAAAACTCCCTCACTTTACGAAGAGACTCCGACGCGGTGGTAATTCAAGCATTCGCTTAATTGAGAATACATTTTTAACAGCAAAAACAAATCGTTGCATATTGATATTGATATTCTGTTTGGGCATAGTTTTGATACCAATGCTATAACAATGAGTGTTACATTTAAAATGCACGATCCTATAATGACACCGATAGTAACAAAAAATACTGAATAACAAAAAATATATATAACAAAGATACTGCAATTTCAATTTATAGAGATCATATTTTTTATAAGAAATTCAATAGCGTATGAAGTTGATGCAAAACAAATATGACTATCGGAAAATCGCGCATTTCAAACGTAACATATAACTTTTAAATTGTTCATTACCCACGACATTTGATATAATATACCTAACTAATCTCATTTCACATGATTAAGAGGTCGTCCCCATTTTCCATGTTAAACAATAATAAATACTTAATTATCGCTTAGTACCTTATGTGTGAAAAGCGTATAAATTATGTCAGATTAGAAATAACCGGCTTACAATCTAACTAGCTAAGGCTGCTGCATACTGTATAGGTATATAAAAACCATGACAATTATTTAATTAATATTTCACATTGAACTCAAAGATTTTCATATACATCAACCATGCCATAGTCATGAAATCTAAACAATTAAAAATCTTTAGACAGGGTTACTGATTAGTTTAGCTACAGGAAACCTCATGAAATTTTAAAAACAACAACAGCTGTTCTACCAATTTCGATAATACTGTATACTACATTTTACTTTGATACAAAAATATAATTTCACTTAATTTACTGCTTAAGCAACATGTAGGACTGTGCTTCACACACCCGTCCTTTCGTTAACCAGTTTCCGCCAGCGGCTTCACCCGCATGGTTGCTAGGAAACCATTTAGTGGGATAAAAAGAATTTATATTAATCCAGGTGATACGAAAATTACTATGTATACCAGAGGTTCCAAACAACTTTTTCTCGTAGACCATTTAAAAAAATTAACTGATTTCAGTGGACCCCCTGCTGCTACGATTTTACCATATTCCCAAAATTCGTTCAAAATGTGAACGATGGAAATTGGCGTCGCGGGTGAGTACGTAGACCCCCGTTAAATCCTTCGTGGACATCTGGGGGTCCACCTTAACCCCTTAGGGAACCACTGATGTATACCATTTTATTTATTTTAAGATCAGCAGAACCGAACATCAGACTGTACTTTGGAATTTAATATGGAAAAATGGGTTACTTATTAACAAGAGGAATCAACCCTATACAGTATCAGGCAGCATATTACAACAATGCAGCACACGAAGCTGTCAGTAGAATGTAAATAATCACAATGTGATGTAAGCTAATTTTAAAAATAAAAACGACTAGTGATATTATAACTTTTCCAACTAGCGTATAAAACCTCTTCTGTAGCCTAGACAAAAGAAACAATCTTTGAATTTGGGATGCCATATTGATTTCTTTACGAATTCAGCGCAATCTGATTTGAGTATCATTCTTTTCTTGTAAACTTACACTGCAGTTAGCAGCGTACTTTTAAAACAGTACTATTTCCTCCACGCTATTACAAATACAAATCTTACCATATAAAACCTATATATTCTACCGACAGCTATCGGCGCAGACTTCACGATTAACGCCTATAACTTAGGACTTAGTTCACATAGCGTTTGAACGCTTACCTATTTCGCTCGAATAATACTGAACCTTATACGCTCGGTATTAAGGTCGTCGCCTTATCCGTCCATAGCGTTTCGATCGAACCATATATAGACAACAGCAGGTATTATTTTCTAACATACACAAGTTTTCTCATGTGACAACGTTGAGCTTTCTCGCTATATCACTTTTATTACAGATATTTTAATTCTTTATTGAGCTAATTTCGTCGAATCATCAGACTGATTTCCTTACGTTTCTGTTATATATAAAACGAATAGCTACGGCTGCAGTTCAAATAAAAAGAGGTTTATGTTTGTACGTACGCCACTTGAGTTAGGAAGCGTTACGATTCGGTGACGCGATATGACGTAGTGGCCGTAGCAGTAGCCGCAGCTACGGGCCGGTGCTACGGCTCGCGCTAGAACTTGTCCTGGAATATGAACAGATTGTTGGTGGCTGCTACTGCGATGATGCTCTCGTGCGGATGCCACGCGGTGTGCAATATCTTCTTGTTGAAATCGAGACAGTCTACGCTGATTTCGTCCTGTTGACAAATAGACATCATCATTTATTGTATTTGCCCAAAAGCATTTCGGCGAAAAGCAAAGAGGAATGGGGACAATGCGGAAACCGTGCCCTCTTGGGCACAGTCTCAACAAAATTAAGACTTGAGTTGGGATCAGTTCCAAACACAACCACCCCAAATTATACACTATAACAAACGTTCCCTGGATAAACGTTAAGTCTACTATCATATTGAGGACCAGAAAATCTACCGCTTAAATTGATTCGATTTTCATGAACATATTTTTGGATTAATTTAAATAATTTTGTTAAAGTCAATAATTTGCCCGAGCAAGCCATCGCCTACCCCATCTAGTGATACAATAATATAATGGCCAAATGGAAGAAGTTGAGATTCTATAGAAATGCGATTAATACGTAAACATTAGCAGGTACGAGGAGCTCGATGGCGCAGTGGTTAGCACGCTCGGTCTGCGATACAGTTATTAAGTAACTCTCACAATGGCCGGTCAGCTTTCAGCTCCATTTTCAGCTCCTTCGTGCTTCAAAAGGTACGTTAAGCCATCGATCCTGGCCACACCCGCAGTCGTTAATTCACGCCAATTCGCAAAGGACCCAAGTGATGGGTTACGGCTGGTTATTCATGTTCGATTCGATGGATGGATCCATAGGTAAGGCTTGAGCCCCAGCAGTGGGGGATATTAATGATTAGCAAAATATGCAGTGTGCGGTACCTTCTTCCTCTTGGCGGTGGCGGCGACCCGCCTGGCGCGCAGCGGCTGCCGAGGCCGCGCGGCCGCCTCACGTGACGCCTCCAGGGTGAGCTCGGAGCGCCGCCCGCCCACGCCGCCCACACCGCCCACGCCGCCCACGCCGCGCTCGAACACTCTGCGCACACGACGCGACACATACACCGTTATTATATCCGCGAATTGCTAACGCGCCCGTCCGCCCGCCATTTTGGTGACGTAATTACGTTCAACAATCTGACTGACGAGTTAACTTATCGATTTTGGTTGTGTTGAGATTTCACACACAATTTTTGTAATGTTTTCGATTGTTTTCAGTTATCGTATATTAAAATAGCAACTGCTATTATGATTTTCACAAGAAACCTAATTTCACAAAAAAAAAAAACTAATGTCTCTCATTAGATTATTGAATACTTCTACGTATAATTAAAGACAAACAGTTCTGAACTAAAATTGTGACATAGTAAGAGCGCATATAGAAGCGTTGCCATCTCGTTTGCTAATAAGTAAAGAGAAAACAATACAGTCGACGTCTATGATATAGTTAACATAAAACGAGTCAACTACTATACAAGTATAAGCAGAAGTCTTTACTCGACAATTATAATTTACTACAACAAAACAAAATAATGTGAATTCAAAATAAATTCAACATACATTTATCGCTTTCAGTTCAATTTTAATAATTGATATTCAGTGAATTACTTTTACTTTTTATACACATATAATTACCTAAAGAATCCGTTGTACGATCCGGTCATCAGTCGCTGATCGTCACCACTCCAACAGCATTCGAACTTATCGAAAATACAATCATTCTCGTATAAGGAACAGAGCTTGGAGCGCAAGTACTCGTGAACCTAAAACCGAAGGGATTCAGTCAAATACATGTCATCAGTATGCTGTGATGAATATCAGTTACATCTACATTACACTAAAGCTAAACTAAATACATGCTTTTCGAATCTGTTTTTATTTCATTGTAAAAATGTATTAATTTCTTCATACTTAGAATATAAGAATTACTTATCCAACACCGATACATTATATTAAGTATACATTAGCTATATATCCAATTAACTACCTTCTATTAACTTACCGGATATGTTTCTACAGGTTTTGTTTCCATCCTTAAATCCCATACTTTTAAACCTAAATAATCTCTTGACATCATATATCTGAAACATAAAAGAGACCTAAATAAGAATTTATTTCAATAAATGTACACAAAATATATGCTTAACCCTATCAACATACTTGTATAAAGAACATTTTCTCAAATTTTTATGTTATTTGTTGAATAGGCACTAACTAGTAGAGTAAAACGTCCGATTGAATACATTAGTATGTATGTGTAAATAACATGAATAGAAAAATCATGCAATGTTGCTAGTACAGGTAAATATTTAAAGTGAATAAAGCAAATTATCGAAAATGTTTGTCTATAAGTATTGTAGTTTTATTATGATATAAACCATATTTTATGTTCTATCTTTATATAATGTCGAGGAAATGAAGGAAGCAAGATTGGTGCATGGTCTTAGCTTGAGGCTAGTTATATAAGATGGCTGAAGAAAAGTTTATTATCTCAAGCTTCTCCATGCTTCTGAAGGCATGTTAAGCCATTGGACCCGGCTTCATCTGCAGATGGTAACATCCACTAATACGTAGTAGTCAGGAAGATTTGTGTCGCAACAGCGGAGACATGAATACCTATATTGACAATGATGATTCACACGATTTGCGTAGCCGAGTGGGTTACGCCGGTTTCAATATGTCGCCATCTCTGATGGTACCAGATCCGATTCCCAGTCGGGTCAATATAAAAAATTAACTGTACTATATTTCTCGGTTCTAGGGGTGGTACCTTCGTTGTCTCGGATACTGCAAAATACGACAATGAACCTATTCATCTTGTAATCTGAGCAATGCATGTCGATGTTGTCAAATATTTATATTTATTTAATTTCACCTTGAGGAGCTCGGTTGGTGGTTGTTGTTGTTAAGCAACTTTCGTAAGGGTCGGTCACGAGATGGGTGACCAAAAAAAAATCCCTGGTTGGCTGTATCATTGATAAAGCCATATTTTTTTATGCGTGGATACGTCTATGTATGAATGGATATATGACTAATTGATAAAAAATAAATAAATAAACAAATTGATGACACTAAACACTAAATAAATAAATATTCGTTGCGTTCATTTGTTGAATGAAAAAGTATTCACTAGCGCCAATAGATGGCGTTAGTGCATATACTCCTGCTGACAGAATGCCCATCCCCCTGCAGAGCAAGCATAGTTCACTTATACGCCAATAGATGGCGTTAGTGCATAAGCTCCTGCTCACAGAATGACCCCCTGTAGAACGAAAACATAGACGTATCCACGTCAAAATATCTCAAGCTATTGCATCTTTCACAAGGCACGCTAAGCCGTTAATACCCTCCAATCTGCGTTGTACCAGCGTGGAGGGTTGTGGCCCATCCTCCTTAACCACCCACAAGGAAGCCCCTGCAGTGGGGAAGAAAAAGGGCTGATGATGATGATTCTCACCTGCCAGAGTTGCTAAGCTTAACGTCGCTGATGGACGAGATGATCTCGGAGAAGAACGATCTAGCATGTGGATCCTCCGGCTCCTCGAACAGTTTCGCGTGCCGATCACAGAGCGCCGCCGCGCGCATATCGCATAACCTTATCGTACCTATGAACATTGTTATAAAGATTAGATTCTAGTATTTTATAAAGCAAACTTTAATTTAAAAATATAACCCCTTTTGATATAACATAAAAACTTATAATGCTGAATACGATACAAACAATGTCAATTTTCAAATGAAATAATGTAATCACTGAAGATGATAAAATTTATGTAGTAAATACGTCTACATGTCCTAAAATAAGTTTATTTAAAATAATACTCAGCTGTGCAATATTCGACTTTTTTTTGTGTATGACAAACTGATTATAACTTCTTGAGGTCTCAGGCCTATTATGATTAGAAATTTAAATGATTGATATGGAAAATCGTTTAAAAAGTGGCCAAATAAAAAATACGAAAGATGTAATCAGCGGTGGACTAACTCGCGGAGGGGCGGTGTGCCCCGGGCCTCTTGTCCTGGGGGCCTCCAAATGGTTGTAAGATCCCTTGATCAAATCATAAATTCTTATGTCTAATTTCATAATTTTAACAGGCGTCTAAGCAGAGAGGGGGGGGGGGGGGGTTGTAAACGCACTATCCAGTTTCCGCCCCGGGCCCCGACGAGGTTAGTCCGCCACCGGATGTGATATGTATGTTAATATAAAAATTAATATTTACTCACCCTTACTACTAGAATATACAAAGAGATTACATTCAGTCGGGTGGAATTCCGCCGCGGTAATAACCTGCAAGAAATAAGACCCTAAAATCAACCACGAGATACAACTATACAAATATTACAAGACAATATCTATCTATTTTTCACTACCAATAATCTTAATATTAGGGGCAATGGCGCTGACTGCATTGTATCTATGAAATGATAATTTCTCATAATGTCAAGGGTTCGTCTCGTACGTGCTATATAATACTATAATTAATATCTTTTTGACTGTTACTCTAGAATGTAACTGTTCAGTGATTCGTAAAAGCTTTACAATTCGTGATACTTATTTATTCCCCAATACAAACTTTAAAGTCCCTTAAATGTCTCGGTTTTTTTATATATGAAAGTACATGTGCTTAAAAAACAGTTACGTACTATGGCAACTAGTGGTGGAATCGAATGTATTCGCTGCAAATTGATTAATCGAAAATCGTTTAGAAAAAATAATTACTGATATTTTTTTGTTTTTCTAAAAAAATACCAGTTTTTTTTTAAATAACACGTAATGTTATGCATATTAAATAAAATATCTATTTAAATTTCTTCATAAATAAAATCGATTACTTAGATAAATCGAATTGGTAATGCATTACATCACTATTTGATCAGTATACGAATTGTCAAAAAGATATTAAATGGTTGGAAAGATTATAAGAAATTGTTTTTGCGAAATTATCTATGAATGACACGTTGGGATGAAGAGGGCATAGATAGAAAACCGTATTGTAAGTTTTCGTGCTAAATACGTGGACATGATACGGAGCCATGTAATCTATACTAATATTATAAAGTGCAAAGGTTTGATTGTTTGCAACGAATAGGCTCGGCAGCTACTAGACCGATTTAAAAAATGCTTTCACCTAAGGGAAGCTACATCATATGCGGTGAACATAGGCTCATATATGATCCTGAAAAACAGCAAATCAAGCGATGAAATGGAAGTGGAAGTTTGTATAAGATATTAAAACGTTACCATAGTAACCTTTGTTTACTATTCGATTTGCCATTGTACTTATATCCTTGTCTTGATATAAATCGATATCCAAATAAACAGTTCCCTAGTGACGACGCGGACGAGGCCGCTGGTGGAAAGCTAGTGTAATTGGACTCAAAAAACCATAAATGAGGGAAGACAACTATGAACAACTAGCAAATAATACTATGAGACAGTAACATCACCAGTTTAGAAGATAAACCCTTTTTTATGCATGCAATCTTTGACAAAATATATAATATTATACAACCTTTACTAGTGTCATACAGCCACAAAGATTTGGTTTACAATCTAGTTTTTGAAACACATGAAATATTGTAAATAGAGCTCGATGTAGTATTGTAACAGCCAGTTGCAGAAACGTCCATTAAATCTTTCATTAATTTAAAGTGACATTATCCATACAATTTGGACTTTCATTAGAGCTAAAGGAGTCATTAAACCTTAATGAAAGTTTGTGCAACTCACCGTATGAAACGAAAAAAAAATAATGTAACATAATTTTAAAAAATGTCAATGAATAGGACAAATCAACAATAAACAGAACTCCATTTAGACCCACGAACCCAAGGAACCCTAAAAGTTATTTAAATAAACAAATAAAGACATTGGCTTATTTGTTATATACAGCTATTTAGTTACGTCATTAATCAGGAGTACGAAAAATATTTTAATGATATAAATTTTTCGTACTTTTATGTTAATCTAAAACAGGTTCGGTAAGTATATGCTTAACTGGAACCGAATGACGACATAAACTTTTGATCTTTTATAAAAAAAAAGCTTTTAGATATCTATATATAGGATAAAACAAAGTCACTTCCCAAACTATACGCGAAGATCTTTTAATTAATATAATAGTCAATATTGTTGACCACCAGAAACTGTCATTAAAAAAAATCAATTCCAGAATTCACTGATAATGAACTAAGGCCTACTATATACACGCAAAAATATACAGATATACACTCAGCCGCACCTGCCTGATCCTGCCTGCTTAAAATAATTAATTTGAAGTTATAGTAGTTTATAAGTAGATAAAAAAATGAGGACGCTAGAAAATAATTGATTCTCAAAGTGGGCAGTAAACGAAATAAGTTTGGCAACCCCCTATATTATTGTATGATTAATACGTTTTCACGTATACCGTGGTAACAAACCTCAGTGAGTTCCTCCATGTTGGCCGGCTTGATGTCAACTATGTTGAAACTCTGATCGGTGATCTCTAGGTGCCAGAGGTTGATGCGGAGATCGTCGGCCGACAAGTAAGTCTCCTGGTCCGAGTTAAGCGAGATCGAGTTTATATGATAAGTGTGCGCATTCGCGAATATTCGCCTGTAACAATAATGGAAAAAAAATCATTGAATATGCTTGTTACACGCCGTCTTAATGATCTACTCTACTTCTTTACGAATATACTAATATTGTGAAGCTATCTGTTACTCGGTTTCGAGCTATGTTTAATATACTACTAACTTTCCGCCGGCGGCTTCTCTCCCGGGCTCTTCCTAGGGAACTATTTAGCGGAATAAAAAGTAACCTATATTTTATTCCATGCTTTAAACTATCTGTATACCAAATTCCATCGAAATCCATTCAGTAATATTGGCGTGTAGAAGTAACAAACATCCAAACTTTCGCCTTTATGATATTAGTAGGTACTATATATGCTATGTTGCGCTTACACTCCGCTTTCCAACTATCTACGTAAAAGAAATGATACCTTATTGACACTGTTGCGAAAAACAAAAAAACACACAGTCGGGGCCCATTCAAATTTTACCAATCAAATCTTCCCAAGGGGCCCCGCCCCGACTTTGATTCGTTCTGTTTTGCATTAGAATTTATGATTTCTTTTGTGTGTATCGATTATAAAACTATTTCAATTGTGTAGTTATTTAGTTTTACTTAACAGAATTTTAAACTACTGGGCTTTTTTCTTTCTTTTTAGTTTTTATTTAAGTTAATTTTTTCATGTAATTTTTAAAATTCGGTTTTACGCAGTCGGGTTATTTGTTTTTCTTTAAATCATTTATTTTTTACATCTTCACTAACAAAGAACACAATAGATACACATATTACATAGGATGAAAATTATACACAGATGTATTTTATTCATCTAGAAATTTTTATTTGGTATTACTAATTATATTCTAATAGATAAACAATAGATACAATAAAATATATTAGTGGTTAAATTAAAACATACTAAGCCATAGAAGATATTAAATACGAATGTCACGCGATATAAAGAAATCGAAATAATAGAACTTAGTGATTAATTGATACTCTTTGGTGTTGTGACGTCAATTCTTTCTTTTTAAAGCAAGATAAATATGTACAATTAATTAGCTTACGAGATTCAAGAGTTATAATCTATACTTATAATTAATCTGTAGAGCGGTCAATTCTGTACATGAAATATATTTCCAAAATAACTAGCAGGGGGTGATTAGGGATCGATACTGATGCCAAAAATGCAATCAGTAAAATTTTTGTCTGTCTGTTTAACCGTTATAGAAACAAAAACTACTCGACGGATTTTAACGAAACTTGGTACAATTATTTTTCATACTCCTGAGCTGGTTATAGTATACTTTTCATCACGCTACAATCAATAGGAGCAGAGCAGTGAAGGGAAATGATGGGAAAACGGGAGAAGTTACTCCATTTTTTAAGCTTCCGTCGCGGGTGCAACCTTAATGGTTAAAGCTACCCAGAAATCATGTATGACGGAAAAGTTCTCCTTAAAATTATATAAAAAATATCCCACGACAGCATATGTCTATCTTTTATGGTTGACTCACAATAACACGTGTAACTCCCGATAGCTTAGCAGTTCGAAGCTTTCTGATTGTATTTGTCTATTGTCTACTCTTACGCTTATAACACTCTCAGTCATCCCTAATTAAAAAAGTTAAATCACGCCGAAACTACTGAACGGATTTTGATGAAATTTGGTATACAGATAGTATGACTTAGATAATACGATACTTTTTATCCCATTTAACATTTCCCTAGTGATATTAATATTTCTTCTGTAAGTGCTGAAATCTAATAAATATTTATCTTTGCTCGTTCAATTTTATTCAAAGTTATCACATTAATAAAGTATATTGGATCGGAATCGCGATTGCAAAGATAATATTAATAATATTTCAATGAAATTAATTATTGCAGAGTTGACATATATGAAAGGCGGCTTCTAAATTGGTTGCGCTTGTTTGTTATTATACTATTAATTATATCTCTTAGTAGGTTAAGTAATAAAGTAACCTACTAGGTTTGTATTTTAGCCCATCTGTCATTGGTAATAAACGGAAAATAATAAGTTTTGATTGAATTATCAAATCAAAACTATACCAATTTATAAAAATTAATGAATAACCATGAGCTAATATTCCTTGTTATTCAAAAAGTATAATAGTTTTTTACACACACGGCACGATACAGCACGTACTGCACGTACTGATCATACCGGATAAGTGACTGCAATCGATTTTTAACTTTCAAAAGTGAAATATACTGTTCCAAATCTATAGAGCAAACATGAATAGAGAACATGGTAGAGAAAATATAGTATCGCACTGGAATTTACGAATCCCGTTCATGAATTAAATACAAATAGACTATCAAAAAGTTAATACTCTTTATCCATAAATAATATTATATAGCGAGAAATATTCTTTTCGAAAAATCCTTAAAAATCAATCATCCATCCTTTTTCCCTGGCACTCTGAGATGGAAATCGAACCCATGACTTTCCGCAAACCGGGCGAATGCTGATTTTTAAGTATTTTTCATTAACAATATTTTCCAGTATTGCGTTGTGAATGCAAGATTAATCAAATATAATATTTATATACCGAGGTTATACATCGAGTCTTTTAATGTGTATTTATATTGAATAATATCTAATTATTTCCCTTTGATCATTAGAACAAAGCCGCAGGTAACAGCGTGAAGAAAATAAATAACAAAGGACTTAAGTTACAGATTTTTTTTTTGTTGTTACCTACTACACAAGTATTTGATAAGTTTAGGCAAGAGTTATCCCGTATTGTAATAGCCTCCTTATTGCACAGTTGACGTCGATCAAGGTTTAATTACGACTTTAAGGTGTCATTTTTGTTTCATTATAGTTAGGTAAAAGCGCTTGTGTGTATAACAAAACAGGGCTTTAATAATTTTGGAAAACAATCAATCTGAAACACTCTGATCTGAACACCTGATGGAAAAAAACTGGCGGTGGTGTTATGTGTAAGCACAACTATCTAACGCAACCAAAATGGCTAAGCCAATCTCACCAACGCGATGCCTCGACCATCATAGGGACCAGCTTGGTGGACCATTCTATGTGTACACACAATTGCCAAACACTTCTCACGTGAAGATGCCTTACTCACATTGGCGATGCACGAACATTTAGGCTTTACTAAGGATATGCACAACCAACTAGGTGAGGCTCAAGTTTTACGAACTAAAGACGATTTAATTGGTCCAATGTGCGTGTCTGCACTCCCAACTAACTGGTTAATTTAACCCAGACGCCTAATCTCCATTCACGTGACGCTACCTAACTCACTGCAGTGACGCCTTAACCATAAAATCTTGGCAGACTTTACTATGTGTATGAACACAAGCATCCATCTAGGACGACACATAACCAGCCCAGATGATATTAAAGCTCTGAAAGCCAGAAACATCATAGAGTTCTTAGAAGCTACCAGGCTAAATGAGGTAGTATGACCTTAGCAGGAAGTCACCAAAGATCTTATAGGTCGCAGTGACTACCGTTGCATTAGGAATAGCTTCTTAAACCTAAATAATAATAATGTGTATGCGCAACTAACAGTTTAATGTAAGCCCAAATGGCTAAGCCCTACTCACTAACACGCTGGTTCACTCACCGCGGCGATGCCTCGACCATGAGTTCAGCGGGCCGTACTGTGGGTACGCGCAGCTGCGTGATTCTCGCCGGGTCTCTAGGCCGCCCCCCCTCCTCGCGCGTGTTGTATCCCGTCACGCGCTTGTCCCTCTCCGACACCTGCGATAACTGAACCCGTCGTTATTTATTCAAGATGGCAGATATGATGTGTGAAATATGAATGAGATGTAAAGGAAGACATTGGAATTAATTGGTTATAAAGACAGTTCGTTCATGCATTATATATTACTTAAGGCGGTTTGGGCGAGTGTTTTGCTGTTTAAATTGATTATCACAAAGTGTAAAGAGATTGCTGGTGCGAATTATATTGTACTACTATCTAAACTAAAAAAAGATCGAAAATGGAAGAATGTTAAAACGAATCTTAAAATTGGGTTAATTTTAACGTTACTGGTGTGTGCTTTAAAAGGTTGGATTTTAAAGCTATGCCTGTTTGTCAGCAATACAGACATTAATAGACAGATGAAACACGTCATCTTTTATATACAGAAATGAAAATGTAATTTCACATAATTAAAAATATTTTTTGTTTAATTCACGCAACAGATTTGAATTGCTACCAATATCTAGACACAAACAAAAACAGAGCAGTTTCAACCAGATCAATTCTGTTTTGATCATTCTAATTCTAGATTAAACAAAGACAAATGACTATAAAATAATTCCATACACTAAAGATCACAGAAATTGTAACAACATTCCGAACATGTTATTCCAAGTCATGTGATTTTCAAATTTCAAAATCTTTATTGTCAACCATTTAATACTAGTTCAAGGCAGTAACGTCGACTTTAATTGATTAATGGATCTCACGCAAAGTAGATAAATCTATACTATTTACTCATCAATTATTCACAAGTTCAGTCACAGACTCCATTTATTTGAATGCTAATTTGATAATTTTAGAGCAAAATTTGTTTTTTTATATTTTCTCAAACCTTTTATCCTTATTCAACAACAAACAATTTAACAATCATCTAAAGTTACAAAATGAATCACTAAGATTTGATTATAATACTATCCAAGACATTCAAGAACTTCTAAATTGCTTTTAAATAAAAAATATATAACGAAATAATAAGGAAATACGCACCTTCCATAATTTGATAGTCTTATCATTGGTGGACAGTAGGAAGTGGGCCTGATTCTTGCGCTTGAGCCATCTAATTTTATTGATTTTCTCCTCAATCTCTAATGACTTCAGGTAATCAAATTCAGGTTCATGTGATTGAAACGTAGAGTAGACGTTGTATTCGCCCTTCTTGGGCACACATTGCTTAGAAGCTGGATCTCTCTAAAACAAACAGACTACAATAGTACCATGAAGTACCTAATGATTTATGGAATTTAAACCATAAAATTTATTAAGTAAAGATTCCCTCTTCTGTGATGTCATGTTAGAATAATCAGAATAATTAGATCATGAAGTTAAAGAGTTCCAATTAGTCAAAACTGTCATTGCTGGGCTTGAGTCGTTGGACTTGAACTGATTGATTCCATGAATATGAATATTTAAATTCACCAAATACAATCTTAAATATTTGTTCCGATAAAAAAATGACAAAATTAATCTATTTAAAACCTGAACATAAAGCAAATTATGGTTCATCTGTATACTATGGATATACGAATCCTATGGCAAAGTGGTATGCCTAGAGATCAGACAAATTGATATAAAATAAGAATAAACAAGTGCTGCTTGGACAGACTTGCAGCCTTCCTCTCTGGGTCCCTTATGGCCCTAGGGTAATACACCCCTGATTGCAATAATATATCTAACATACTCTCTCCATTTCGCATCGGTATCTTTCTATTTGTCTTATTGAGCAGCCTTGGAATTTCCTTTCTCAACAAATTTATACTCTCCCTTAAAGATTTTAAGATTGTGGTTGCTATATAGATCAGTTACCTGAAATATAACAACCCTTCCACCCTTATCACCAGTGGCCAAGAGTTCTCCATCGTGGTTAAACTCCACACAGGATATCAGGTCTGCCTCTGTTACATCATCCTCGAGAGTACCTTTCACCTGACTGAAACACCATGTCGTCTCACCACCATTACCTGCAACATAGAGAACAACATAGTAAATTAAAGAAACAACTTGTTTGCATGCAGAATTTAAAAATATTGCTGAATTTCTTTGGTCATAAAGCAACCTATTAAAATTATTATAGATACTAATTTACAAAATGGTCATGATAGTCTTGTATTGAGAGAATGTGGTGTTATCCTCACCCCCAATAGATGCAATATTATAATTGTTTTTAAATTTTATGCAATGACAAAGGATCTACACAAAAACTTGGCTACAGCATCTTGAAAAAACAAGATAAACTTAGCTAAGTTTGATTGTCTTAATTCAACGCAAGTTTATCCATAGTTGCCATACTTCCATAAAGGGAGATCATTGTGCAATATTACTTTGTAACATCAGGACCCTCGACTAAATAGAATTTATTGAAATCTGGTTTAATTGAAACATTATTATTTTGACACATTTGCACATTAAAATAAATAAAACCTTTTACTACCGTCATTAGGTTAATTTTATTATTTTTTTTTTTTTGCAGACCAAAAAAATTTTTACACTATATCGACTTTTATCCAAATGTAAATATACTTTAAAGCAAATTTAAATTACTCAAGTTCTTGTTTTATACAGAAAGTTAATTTTGTAACCTGCCAATATGTAGATTTAAAAGAAATGGCTTATGTTACAAAATATATAAGTTAGCCTAAGAAAAACATGCCGGCATAACATGAATAGAAAATGATGACCCATGAACATGTAACCCCCAAAAATATGAATATTATAGAAAAACATTCAAAAAGTTGCATAAAGAAAGCCAGAGCCAAATGATTTAAAAGAGCATGGTTTTTATTAGTGATATATATAAATAAAGGAAGTGAAATTGGCAGTACACCATTGAAAAATTATTTAGATTTTTAGTCTCAATGTCATAATTAGTACTACTTTTTTAAGAATCTACTGTTTTAATGTAAGCATTATCAATTGTGTCATTACAAATCTCGCAACGGTCTCATCAAGTTTGGTGAATTAATTGTAAAAAATACATACAATCGCATACAGTGTTCCAATGAGTACGACAGGACTGATGTCTCCAATTAGTGAAATTATCTTGAATACGAATCCGATGATTGGAATACCAAGGAGTCTCTTTCTTTTTTAGCATTTCAACACATATTATTTTAATTGATATGGGCAATATTAAAAAGGTTAACTAACAAACATAATTCAAGTAAATTAAAGTGGCTGGAAGACACATTGTCACTGAAACAAGTCTAATCTAGAAGTGAACAATAAAATGGCTTTTTGAAACCTGTTTTCTTTAACATGAAATAGTAACAGGACACTTTTGTAAGGAGATTTCATTTTGTAAGGCAGCTCCATGTTTTGTGTATGAGGTCCTATTATGTTAGGGATGTAAAACAAAAGTGGCAGAAACAAAAGATTAACAATACATAAGTAAGTAGAATAGATTACAAGTTGTTTTGATTTGTGACTAAGCCTCATTGTGTAATAATAAGGGTTATTTTAGTCCAGCAACAAGTGTGCTCATCATTTGTATGTAGTATATAAACAGTGGAAAGATAATTCAAATGACAGTGGCGAAAGACATGCATAAGACAATTATCAAGTTTCATCATGTTAGAAGGTTATCTTGACACCAAGTTAACTAACTCTTACAACCTTTTTTTTATTATTACCTTCATTATTGTTTCTGCAGATTAAAAGTACAAGTTTATTTGAGAGCACATATTATTTTCTGTGATTAAGTAATGAGTAATGTAAGTTAGCTATTTTTACCAATTTCAAATAAAGTTTTTTTTTAATTTGCTAACCATATTATCAGTCCGGTGAACATACGTCCATTAAGGTTTAATGACGCCTTTAAGCTCCACTGAATGTCAAATTAGTATGAGTAAGGTTGCTTTAAACAAATGACAATTTTAACAGACATTTATGCAACTGGCTGAATTTCTTATTACTATGATTGCTAGTAATTTCTTTAAAGATTTACTGTGTCTAGTAAAGTTGCTTTGCAGTAAAGCACAATCTTCATCTTTTTTAAACTTGTTTATAACAGTAACTTAAACAAATTAATGTGCAATTGAATAACTTAGAAGTCACCACATCTAGATGATTAAAAGTAAAGTTCATACTGTATGTAGAAATATTTTCACTGTCAAAGTTCTCTTCAAAAGATGTTATAAACAATAAAAGATAATAACTATCCAACCAACAGTTTTGAAACTTATTTTAAGTATATTTTTTCTATATTAATTCCACCTCTTAATCAACTACAACATTTTACAATAATCCATAGACAATTTTCGTCAAGTAGGCCAAAGGAAAATATTGAAAGTTGTTTTGGCACAACACCAATTATAGCTATGATGGTACAACACAGATGTCTAGCATCAATACTGTCCTTGATTAGAAGTATAAACTAAGAAAACCTTAAATGCTAAAAATGTCAATATTATGTATTTAATTACTAGAAAATACTTTAGTTTTAAGAAAATACATTATACCCAAAGAAGAATTGTAATTTCGTTTCAAAATTAATAAAAACGATGTATTTGCATAACTTGAAAAATACGTGTTTTAATCAAAATTTACAATAATAACTATAATACAGTTTTCCAACTAAAATTACAATAAATTAAATATTTATAAAAGCATTCATAAAATTTATTGATAAAGGTCCACTTTCATATCAGGAATAGTTTCACCATAGATAGATGTGATGAATTATTTAGAGATAACAAAAATAGTGTTGACAAAGTATTGTTGTTATGTAAAGACAAGGAAGCATTGTGTAATTAGATAATATGGCAAGTTTTATGTTGATTGATGAATCAGATGTGATAAGTGTGAAAAACTATCAGCTACTATTTAGATATAACCTCAATTTTAAACAAAACTGGTTGTTTTAATCTAAATTTTATTTTATTTTCAGCCAGTGTTTTATTGCAAAAGCTTCGGTAGAAAAACATCACAAGTAGTTACGATGGCCAAAGTAATTACTACTTTAAACAAGGATATAGCCAACTATCTTGTCTTTCAGTATGAAAATATGCAACGTCAATCACCAAATACGCTACACTGACCTTCAAAATCAACAACCGCAATCATCTGCTTTCATACAAACAACCATTGAGCGCCCGCATTATTTACGGAATATAACATCGCGTTAATGATACTTTACAACGCCAAGACCGTTGCGAGAGACCTCTTCAAACTACATTATTTAGCGTAACAGTAAATGATCAGAGAGCAAAAAGGTTAAAATCTATCGGCGTAAATGATAACCAAACATTTACATCAAGCCATCATCACAGTATGTAAACACTAAATACTGTTAACCACACTAATGACAATAACATTGCATTTACCGTCAGAGTTCGAACGATAAAACATCTTCGAATTATTGCGATTCCCAAATCCAATTTCGCCCTTGATTAGCGGGCGATAAAAGTCACCACTTACCGGCCATGACAAAGCCCAGCACAAAACTTTAAGAAGTTCAATAGTTTTAGTACACAATCACCTCAATGTTTTGCTAAAACATCACACAGATTTGACGATGAAAATAGATTAAAATCATTTCAACATTACATCGGTAAAAAGCAATGGCGCTCAGAAATACATACAAATAATTACTGCAGGCATCGGTGTTGCCATACAGATTTCAAATAATGTTTCCAATATATATATTTCCTACCAATTATTGTTCAGGGGTTATTTTAAAAATAAATTTATTAAAAAATATTAATACAAAATTACAAGTACATAATAAAAGTTAAGTTGGACTTTTTAAGCTTCAGTTTTAATCGACGACGTTATAGTCACATTGGAATTCAATTGGCAATAAATATATTCTGCTTATATATTTTTTTTATTTATAAGTCAAGACATATATATTTATTAGTCAAAACATTTTTATTACTTATAATATCTATGTTAATATAGTATTGTTTTAATTTACATAATATAATAAATAAAAATGTTATTATTAATTTTTCAGTAAAATGTTGACCAAAAAGTAATGACATGATAAATTATTAACTTCAATACCACTTCACAAATGTTATTAGTTTCTACCATAATAGAAGAAAATGTAGAAAACGTCAACTCTCATGCTACAAACGTCAAGTATGACAATTTTGAAGCAAAACAGTCACGCAAAAACGCCGTTTCAAGCGCCATTTATTGTTACCTTTTGTGCTGCCACCTATCAATATATGTAAAAACTAAACTGCCTTATCGACAGCGATTTTAAAGTCCGTATTCAAATGTTCAAGCAAAAATGTCTTTCGAAGGCTGTTGGATCTTTTAAATAAATATAATGATATCTTTTCTGATTTAATTTATTAAATGTTCTCCACAATAAAAAAAATTTAAAATAACTTTTGTCTTGAATTAGAAATTCTATAACTCGAATCATCAATGAAAATAATTAATCTATGAATCGCGCACATTTTATAAAAGTATCGCAATTTTTTCAACATAATGGCCATTGTCACTATGGACCAATTATCTGTGATTGTGGCTTCTCTTTGCTATTGTCAACGAATGACAGAAAAAAAAACCAAGAACTGGAAACAGAATATTCAGCGGAAGCCAAACTTTTGAAATATTTAACTACGTACCTAATAACATATCAAAATGAGTCACGATATGTATGATTCTGTGAGTATTTTTTAACTTACCATTTTTGTTGCCATGGTCGAAAATAATGCTGAGTTTCTGGAGGCTATTTTGCTTTGCCTCAGTAAAAAGTCTTCGTTTATTTTTGGGCGACGGTTGAATAGCCAATGGTGATACTATCATTGTTGTAGTCGCCATTATATAACTGACACCATGTCAATTTAATCTGGAAGTAAATAATAACTCTTAATTTATAAAACACGTTATTGCTTAGACTTTACTATCTGGTATCTGGGACTATTATAATGTACGAGTGGCTTAAACTTGTTGAACCAATAACGGTTCAATCTAATTTACAACGCATATCTATTTTATAATTTATATTAGAACATTCTCTAGATTCTAATACAAATTTTAAGTTTTATTTCTTACTAGCTATTTTACAGGGACTTATATCATAACCTATGACACCCGCGTATGTAGCTTCTCATTGGTAAAAGAATTTTTAAAATCAGTCTAGTAGCTTAGGAGCCTATTCGATGCAAATAAACAAATCTTTCCTTTTTATTAAATTAGTACCTATAGATAAACAATCATTATTGTAAACATAAAAAAAAAGGAATTGCGATAAAAATTGCTGATTGTAATTCGAAATTTGATCAAAATACATAGTTTGAAATCAAATATTAAGAAAACAGCACATCAGGATATTCAAACCTGTCCATTTTCTTCACTTGATTTTAAACCTTAATGTATTTAAGGCATGTGTACTAGACTAGACTGTTTCGCGGCCGAGTCAAAGAGAAATAACTATAGAGAAAATAAATTACAATGTTTTGAGCCATGCGCTTCATCTATATCCAGCTTCCCAACTGTTTCTTACAAAATCATACGATCATGGCGAAAGACAAACACAAATACAAACACAATTTCCTTACAATATCTAAATCAATGCAGACGAAGTTTGAGTATAAACGCATATTTTTATAAACAGAATTTCTCTTAGATCTATATGACGAACAAATCAATATTGTTCAAATAGTTTAACAGTTATATTAAATCAAATTTGTTCTGCTGTGTCAATATTTTCGTTCTATATACACTTCAAAACGTGATCTGACAGTTCACAGCGATATAATAATAAATGTAATAATATAGGTAGGTACGAACTTAATAGTCATTGTTTTCTCTATAAATATTTCTACTTAAGAGCCATATTACCAAATTTGCACTCTGTGAAATTACGTACTCGAACCATAATATTGTAGAATAGTACGCCGACTGGTGCCCCTAGCGAACGATAATAGCCTGAACAAGTAGGGTTGTTGCTTATAGATACTTTAATCGTCAGAAATGCAAAGACCATCTCTATGGAAAACATTAGGGATCTATAATACAACGTTTATTGATTTTTTTGAGGTGAAAAATTGTAAAATTTTTATTACCAACGTTGTTTAACCGTAACTTTTTTTGAGCGTTTTGAAAATTATGTAGGTCCTATCTATATAGTTATTGCTTTATAGCAATATATAATATAAAAGTATTTATATTTAATTACATTCAAATAAAAATATATAAAGAAATTTAATATTATTCTACCTGACGGATCAAACATAGGTGCTTACTTTAGGAACTTCCTTTCCATTTTCCTTAGTAATCACTCCTTTTTATTGTTTGCTATCAAAAAGACACTGTCTGTTATTTTTTATATTTATTTCCTAGTGCCGTCGCAATATCAAAGATAATCTACATCATCATTAGCCTTTTAATGTTCCTACTGCAGGGGCTCAGGTCTTCTTTATGAATGGTGAAGGAGAATGGGCCATGATCCTCGACGCTGGCCTAGTCAGGATAGGAAAGTATGTATTAACGACTGAAAACGCAGCCGGGACCAATTTGTCCCTATTTGCCCCTATTTGCCTTCCGAAGCACGGAGTAGTTCGAGATAATCATTTTTTGTTCACCCATCCCGTGACCGACCTTTGCGAAAGTTGCTTAACTACGCCACTGAGCTACTAAAAGATAATAAATCTAAATTAAAATCATTTGGCATCTTAAAACGGTTTTTTTTTTAAATATGGAAAGAAATAACACTTCAATCAAAAAAGGGGAAATAAAATTTACACCCATGGCAATATGCATGTCGTTTTTATCAGTTTTTTATTTTAATACGAATTAGGAAGAAATAAGCCTGCAAATTACTCACATAATTATGAAAAGTAATGCTCAAATTGACCACACAAAATTTACCGGGGCTGCTATTTTCGCTCGCTCGGCATACTATTCTTTCGAACGCATGCATAATCGTGCGAAGAAATTCGACACAGGTCTATCATACTTTGTAGTATTTTGCGTTTACATTTATCGTTTTTATAAAAGTTAGATACTAAATGTATACTTAAAGATTAATAATATTGTCGTAGATAGGAGAAAGTCACAGTTACTTCAAGCAATATTTAAAGTTTTTTTATATATACTCATATTATGCTTTTTTTTCTATATTTAGTCAGTGTTATTTCAAAATTTTCAGGCCACTACGAACTATACGACAATAAAAGACATATCATTCTATTTTAATTTAAAATAGTAGCTCAATCAAGAAGCTCAAAAAAATGTCTTCACACATATTATGAAAATCTTTCTCAGCTATTATGGGTTTAATTAAGAAGTTAAGCAAAATTTCCGAAAAGCAAGGCCGCTTCGAACTATGGCAAGAGTTATTCTGCCCTATTCTATAAGTCAAAGTTGTTAATATATTTTTGTTTCTGAGATCGCGAGTGCCAAAACTTATCATGATACGCAAAAATCACCGTTGAAACATAATATGGCTCTTTAGTAGTGTCTCATTTTTTATTTAATTCTCTGATTATCCTCATACAAGGAAAACTAATTAACGAACAAAATATAGTTCCTATTCCGGGAAACACGATTTAATGTGTTTTTGAAGTTTGTTTGGAGATAATAAAGTCGTAGAACAGCTCTTTATTGTATATCACATTTTGTAAGTTGATTTCTCTTACGGGTACGATGTTATTATTTCGACAAAAAACAAACGGACACCTACATTTTCGGTCAAATTCACTTTTTTGGGTAAAACGCTTTTGAATACTTTATTCTATCACGAAATTTTTTTCATACCTGAAATATCATTACTTATTGAGTTTTGCCCGCGTACATAAAGATAACTAAAGACTATTTTTACAAAACAACGATGTACCTATATACGGACATTTGTAGCAGTCCGCATGTACTTCGGTGAAATAAAAGTTAAAGGGAACTTTTGCTAGGTAAAGACCTAGCGAAAAGCTCCTTGACTGTTTCAGACGAAAGCTCATGATATAGATACAAAGGTATCAGCAGCCAGTATCAATTTTCAAACAATCCTATATGCTCACTACGCTTCATGTTGAAATAAGCTCTTTCTACTTTAAGTGCTAGTTATAAATCTTTAATGTTTACAAACTTTGATACGAGCTATGAGGTGAAACTTTTGTCAAAAGAGAGTGTAACGAGGCAGCCAGCTGCTTGTACTGCTATATATCACAAGTGGCTGAAAAAGGAATAAAAGATATACATTTATGGTCGGATAATTGTAATAGATAAAAACTTAGATATATTTTATTTTTTATAGATTTTTAGTAGAAGGTCTCGCGCAACAAAAACTTGACAGTGTGTTTGCGTTAATTGTACACTTGTGTAAGTTGGTGTAAAGTGACCGGAGAACCTTATGAAATAATATAAATTTTACAGATGTTTCTGACTTTAAATTCATTTGTAACAAAATTACTTCACTCAAGAATTAAAAAAAATTAAAAGGTTTCATAGATCACATCCAAAAGTTAAAACTACACCTACGTAATCCCTTTGTAATTATAATAGATATGATTTTAATGAAATGCAGTCAATATCGATAGATGTTATTTACCAGCGAATACTAGAACCTATAACACACACACAGCTTCTAACTTCATCAAGTTCTCTTTGCTAGCACAATTTTGATTCCTAAAAGATACAAATATAATAAAAATTAAAACACACATCTATAGATTGAAGTGACAGTTACTGTTGAAGATTTTTGTAAAAGTTATTTAGATCGATAAACTAGGTCTGAATTAAAGACTGACTAGATCGTTTCGTTGTTTTGCTAATCTTCTTTCTTTATTTTGCAACATAATAATTTAAAAACGTAATTGTTGAAGTATTTTTTTAAAGTTCTTATTATTTATCATTGCCAAAAATCTTATATATTATTTAAGACTGGATGTATTTCGTAGTTGTTTGTAATATATATATTTTTATGAAATAAGCTATTTGGTTTGGCGTTTAATGGCGGACAATAAACAATAATATTTCTTAAAGTTCCTTCCTTAGGAACTAAAAGAAATATTTTAAGGAATTCAGCCTAATTTCTTATATTTATGAATGCCGGTAAATTATATAAAAAAAAAATGTCATAAATAACTGGTTTTATAACTCATAAATGTTGTAGTTTGAAACTTAATAATCCCGACGTATACAAATATATGTGATAGTTGACTCATTTAGTATAGTTTTTGGCACGAAGTAAATAAGGCCATCTGACAGTTTCTAGTTTCTAGTAAGTAATTTTTTGTTTAGTAAGTAAGCCAAATTTGGAAAATAATACCTGTTTATTATAAAAGTTATTATTTTTCAAACCTTTAAAACGCCGTCCTGTAAAAACGTATTTTTGTAGATATCCGTGTGTTTCTTGCGGCCGTCAATTTATTAGTCAAAAAGTATGGACCATGGGGATATCTATCATGGGGATTCGGAAATTATTTTTTTTCAGATTGATAATTTCTTAGTAAAGATCTGAACTAATTATCAGACTCTTCTGGAGTGAGAGACCACCCGCCCCCCTTATCCTCGATCACTCGATAGAATAGACAGTGATAAATTTTTTTTCGCTAAAACCGGTTTATCCGAAGTGCGAAAAGTTACACGAACAAGTCCGCACTTAAAAATGACGCTGATGACGTACACCTATGACGCTAGTCGTGACACAACCGAAACCGGTATTGCGGTATATTTTTTTAATAAACTAAAATGTGCCAAAAAGTGTTTACCACAAGGTCCAGAATGTTCTGTCGACTGATTATCATTGACGTTATAAGCAAACGCAAAAAAATGACAAAAGTAAATCAAAATATTACCTAATTACCATTAGTACTTGCGTAAACATTTGAATTATTGAATAAATCAATTGCGAAAATTTTATATTTCGTTGTAATCTGACGTGTGAATCTGTAAATAGTAAGGTAGATACTCAGGTCTGAGAGAAAAATCTATAAAATATTGTATAAATAAATAAATAAAAATCACCATCTCCGCTATTTTTTTAGTAGCGCTGCGACTTTTTCGACAAATTTCCATACAATCTTTCGTACCTTATTTAAACCCCTTTTTATTTGATAAACTCTACCTCTGAAGTTTAGGCGTGAATGAGTAATAGAACTTCATGACTGAATTACTCTAAATTTAGCAAATGGATGCTGTTTAATATTATTAAATGTTTTCGAATACTTTATGAATGCTCGATAGGAATGAAAAATACTCATGGAAAATACCATTAAAAAGGCTATCAGAATTTTCTTTGTTCATTTTACACAATTGTAAAATATTAAATTCTGAATTTTAGAACACAATCATAAACTTTATGCATAGGTACTGTCTCTACATTGAAATAGTAAATGGAGTTAATATTTAAGGCTTCTTAATAACCTTGTATTTAAAGCCAAGTCTAATTTGACACAGAAAGTATAATTAAATTAACTAAAAGGTGACATCCACATATGCCGCGTAGAGTCAAGGCCGGAGCCAGACCTTAAAAAATTTTCTAGGGTTGTGGTCACAATTTACCGAAAAAAAGGCCAAGTGTACACTCGGAGTATGAAGTGTGTGTAATTATTACATAGTATTTTCCTGCAAAAGTTTTAACGATTTAAAGAATTACGTAATGTTCAAAGTTACATTCACTTTTGGGATGAATGATGATTTGAATTATCCTGAAATATAATAAAATCTTAGCTAAATCCGTCGAAGGATTGTTAATATTCAACTCTTTCATTTTACATATTTGCGTCAAACGCTCGCCTTAGAGAATTCCAATGAGGAAATATTTAAAAAAAACGAAAGCACTAAAAAAGCACCTCCACTAGATGGCGACTCTAGCAAAATTTGATTTTTGCAGGAAACAAATGGAGCAAAGACAGTAATTTCCGTTCCTTTTACCTAACATATTAAAAAACTGAAATTTGAAAAGTTCGTAACTTACAACAATACAAATACAAAAAAATACAACTAGAATATGGGTTGTTTATTGAGTTTTGAAAACTAATTTACTTTTAAACGTGAAAGAAAACTGGATGGGTTGTCATGGAGAAATAAAGAACGTACCATAGCGACATCTAGTTTGATTTCGGGAACTAATTATTTTTTTAATATTTCCTCATTAAGGTCAAATCAACGATATCGTTCATTCAATAACTTAAATAAATAATGTTGATAACAATCGCTATAACATGTCAAATAGTTGTAGCGTAAAATTCGTGAATATCTTTCAAATATCAAAATGTAAGGGATTTCCATATATTTTAAATTTAGACCATAAGCCTCTTGACCAGATATAACCAGAATCACAAACGGGAAAATAAACCAACCAAATAGTACAACAATCAATTAGTTCAGTGACTGATACTATAGGTACCTAAATAAATAACGTAGAAGATGTGTGACGCCAGTCAATTATCTCGAGTCTTCAATACAGTAATTACCGGGGTTACTGACTTTTAGACAGATCTCGGAGCAAATTGTCTCCAATTATAACAAGCGTAAAGTCGAACGAACATCATGCTTTACCTACTTTTCTAAGTCACGTTTTCAGGCATGTGTCGATGGATCGATGTAAGTATTAGTGGGCAATGTGTCCAGGAGCAGGTGGAAGTCCAAGTAATTTGATTGATATCCGCATAGCTCACAACAAAGATCAAATTACATTGAGCGCATCAGTCTTCATCACTAGCTTATTAACGTTCCCTCTGCTGGGGCCATGGCTGAGGCATGGGCTTTCTTATGGAATCAATCGAATAGATTAAATACAAAGGGCCACGGACCGAGTACCGATTGGTAAGTGTTCAACAACTGCACGTGCAGCCGAGACTGACGGATTCACGTGCTTTCCGACACACGGAGGAATTCGAGATAATTATTCAATTTTTGATTACCCATCCTATGAACGGTCCTCGCGAAAGTTTCTTCACTTCTACGTCTCAGACCAGACGCGCTAACCTTCGCTATTTTTTATCAACATATCAACAAGTTGACCTAATGTGCCATACCTTCTCCAGTGCTGCGAATGAGGTAGTGTCGTTTATTAAGGCCCATAGTTTTTGAAAGCGGGCCCAAAAAATTAGTCACTACAAGTCAATGCATTGCATGTCTGGAATTGGAAAAAACTGCCAGGTACAGGTGTTCTCGTTTATTTTCACAATCAGGTCAGCCCTGTAATTCTGTAAGAAGCCAAACCCGAAACCCGGCAACGCTTCGTGGCATAAGTAAAGTGAGTTTCGAAATAACATATTAATAGAATATTTGAGACACGTATAATCAAATAATTTTGTTTTGTATTTTTATACAAACAATTGAATCAATAAAATTTTACACTAATATATGTGAATTTCGGACAGACGAGTGAATTCGAATTTGAGTTGGCTGAACCGCGTACCTCGTAACTGAAGCCGTGAACGATCTGTCACTGTGACAGACCAATTAAGGGCCGGATTGTTTAATCTTAAAATCTATCGCAACAAAATACTTTTAATTTCATTGTAATGTATTTTGTATTTACAGCACGCGCGAGACCAGCTTACTAAGGAGCGGGGTGTATGTATGGAAAGTAAGTGATCAAAAGTGCATCATCATCAGCCCTTTTACGCCACCACTGTAGGGCTCAGACCTTCCTTATTGAAGGTTAAGGAGGATGGGCCATGACCCTGCACGCTGGCCCAATGTGGATTGGAGGATATTAACGACTGCAAATGCAGCCGAGACCAACGACTTAACGTCCCTTCCGAAGCACGAAGTAGCTCGAGATAATATTTTTTGGACACCCATCCCATGACCGACCCTTGCGAAAGTTGCTTAACAATAACGATCGCGGGCCGCGGTTCTTATATTCTACGCCACCGAGCTGCTAAAATATATTCATTAGTACTTATATTGAATCTTTCTTAAGGATTCTCCCTAATAACACAAAAACATTGCGTACAAAAAATCTTAATTTAGTTTAATGGTAACAGGCAAAGTGTACACGCACTCGATACGTGATCATACAGGATCTGGTTTAAATTCGCCTTGCACGAAACACATAGTGACCTTTCATTATGAACTTTCATAACGATCAATTCTGCTAATGTTAACGCAATTATGGCATATCAGTGGCGTTTTAATACCAGACTTTCTTGACACATTTCTTGTTACTAGGGACCTATATGACAAAATAATAGAAGAATCTGTTATCATTGGTTTATCAACACGCCATTGTGCTATAATATTTGGCGACAGGTATATAAATCAGTGAGAAAATATTGTTAAATAGCTTAATTATGGCGATTAAGAGGCTGACTTTAAATTGGCAGATAATGTACGTAGAAGTCTTTGGAAATTATTATGGTTTATTTTCGTTGCAGGTGATTGCAACGTCCGGAAGTACTTCCTTGAACTTAAGCAGTGTCAGAACCGCATAAAGAATAAACCTTACACCGCAGAGAATTGCCACCAGGAAACCGTGGACCTTATCGAAGCTATCGACCACTGCGTCGCAGATAAAGCTTTTGTGAGATTCGTGTGACGAGCGGCAGAGGAGAAAGGGGTAAAATGTGTCATTAGTTGTGATTTTATTGGATTTTTATCAAAAATATATTACGTGCTTGTCTTTTTTGTTCCGCATTTTAAATCAAATACGAAATAACATGTGATTTTTTTATTACGTTCTTGCGCGATATAAATAAAACAATTTTGATTTTTTATAAATTAAGTAAGTATTAGCTTTGGCGAGCCACTACCGTGGCACTAGATCACTAGAACAGCTGTCCCCCTGGACTTTATATATATTATTGGCTTTAAAACTTAACCGCCTAGAATTAGAACTTTGGTCCACTGCGGCCTAGAATTCGGCACGCGTATGGGCAGAAGTTATTTATTTACCAAAGTTCAATCTATTAACTCGGATAAAGGTTTATTCTATACAGTTTGATCGATTAATATTACAAGTAGGTACATAGTGATGCAATCGGACAGATTGTTTTCTCAAATAAAATGCTAGAAGTACACGTGCAGTAAACCGCGATGGATCGTAAAAAGTTGACTGTCCGGTGTCATGCCTTAAACGAAAAATCTGGCATCAACGAACGTATTATATGATCAAATTATTACAAATGCATTGCCTGAACTGACTCAAGATTGATCGTCTAATTGCCTCCTAATATATAAGCTACTTCCAAACAGACGTGCTAGCGAGCACAAACCAGCAACAAGTTTGTCTCGTTAACCTCGAACAATTTTATTGTTGTCCATTTAGGTAGGTCAAGGTCGCTGTTCTGTATGATATATCCAATATCTACCTATAGATCATAGAGTTCAATCACTGCACGAGTTATAAAAAAGAGAACACACATCTATTACAGTGATTAATAATAAAGGTATGCAGATAAGGCAGCAGATCTTTTTTCTACGAATTTAATTTTTATTTATAGTAGCAAAATTACAATACGTTGTCTTTCAATAAAAAAATCTATTATCTATACCTACAAATAATACTGTCCCGTTCTAAACTAGAAATACAGTAATTTTTGCTTAAAATTTTTGATATTTTAGAAAATAAGATATTTAAACATTGATTCCCTAAGTGGTCCAGGTGGACCCCCAGGGGTCCTCGAGGGATTCAACGGGGGTCTACGTTGGCGTGAAATAAAAATAGGGCGCCAATTTCCATCGTTAGATCTTCGCATTTTGGACGAATTTTGAGAATATGGTAAAAATGTAGCAGCAGGGGTTCCTCCGAAACCAGTACATTTTTTAAAATGGTCTACGAGAAATAATTGTTGGGGAACCTCTGTGTTAAAACATTAATCTCTAGTTACAACATGTCAAATTGATTATAAACTCAAACATGTATATTTAAAGGTTTAAAATGAAGTGAAGATATTTGCCAAATTTGTTTAAACTGATATGCTGTTGACTTTGCTAATAAAATAAATTATTTTGCATAGGTATTGGGTACTATGAGTAGTTTGTGATTATTTTCTTTTATTTGCGTATAAATAATGTAACAGGGCTCTCAAGAAAAAAAATATTTTAAATAATAATAAATATTTGTTTAATAAACAAATATTTTTTTCCGTAAATTACTATTTTTCGATTTTATCATATAGAACACACTAAATAATGTGTTAGATAAGTTAGGTGAGATAAAAATTAATCTGTCTTTCACTCAGTAACGAGTACCTTAGATAAAGCTCAGTACCTTGCTACCAATATAAATGCATACAAACAGAAAGGGGATTCAGATGCAAGCCACGTTATTCCCAATCCGGTTTTTTCCGGCCAACCCACGGGGGTGAAGAGGAATATTTCACACCTGTAGCAGTGTTTTCTATATCATCTCGGATTTGAGTGTTATTATATGTTCCTGATACTCCATAATACGAGTGCTTTATAATTACATTATTTTATCTTCATTCATCTTGGAATCTGATGCAACGTATGTGATGGTGTCTAAATTGAAAGAACCCTACAAACGAGTAAGCTTTTAGATATTTATTCATATCAATGCTTGAAAGTTTAATAATAAATCATTAATTTCAAAAAGCAAATCTATTTTGATCCAAACCTGAAATACTAGATTATAGAAAAAAAAATACCTAGTTAAATATTTTAATACTAATATTTAGAAATATACTTATAAAGACAAGATTATGTAATTTTGTTTACGAAATTCCGAGGTCAAGTCGAAGTCCAGGCATCTAATTGAATCGAATGACGTCACAAAGCGTATTTTACACATTGTTTTTGCTTAATTAGGTAAAGGTAAAAAACACACAACAACTTTTACTATTTTAATAAAAACCAGTTGCGAAATTAAGGACATTACTAATAATGTCAATGTTAGGTAAAATCTATCATATGAAGTCAAAGGCGGTCATTAGATTTGATGAATAGGCAGATCGAAACAATGGCGGATTATAGGCCTGTGGTTCCTAAACTTTCAATGATTGTTACTACTATGATCAATTAGGTAACTGATATAAAATATTACATTCTAAAGAGCCAACTTCTTCCTTATAACTTTCTTATAAATTCAATATTTTAATGCTATTGACATTTTTCAGCAAAACTTCCAAATGAAAAAGCGGCCATGAGCGGAACTCGCGTGCAGAGGGTTCAGCACAAATATTAAAATAAAATAAAAACAGGTTTTCCCGATATAAATATAGGTCACATTGTTACAGAACTATATTTTTTGCATATTTTTTATTTAATCAATCTTCGTCTTTTTCTGAAATAATACAAAAACTACTTATTTAAAAAATTATTAAAATAAAAATTATTTGAGATCCTCACCATATGATTTTTCGTTTGATTTAATGTTACATAGCAAAACTTTTATATCTTATACAAAACTATTTTACAAAACCACCAGTCCCGGGTCAGTGAGGTTTTTTTTATATATAATTAATATTATAAATAATAAATATATAATAGATTTTTTCAACTTTGTAGTTTACCTCTAAAGAGGCCGTCGTATTTCAAATTTATGTATATACTTAACTTACGTTATAGGACCATCTTTGAATCACCAACTTAAAATGTGTGTGCAAAATTTAATTCAATTAGTCCAGTTGTGATCCTTTAAGGGTTTCGTATTTCCATTTTTGCCTTGTCAATATTTAAAATAAAAATGTTTGTCATGAGAGGTAAAGTTTTTAAAATATCGAAATAATGCTATACGCACATACCTCCCTAATTTTTAACGTAATCTAATGAATAAAGCACGTGCTACAAAAAAGTATATACTTATACCTAAAGTGATAAAACGTCGTTGCCACACACGCATGAATTATTTTTTTTAATAGAGGAAAGTTTGTAATGATTTTTAAATGTCCTCTAATTAATAGTATTCTTGCGGACGTGACACTAAGACACGCGTCGGCAATGCGGTGATTAATAATCAATTATAATATTATCACCCTCATGCTGAGTAATGGCTCTAGTTAGACACTTTGAGGTTAACAATCATTGAGATGAAACACCGATAACGACATTTTTGAAACTAATCAAGAAAGAAAGAAAATACATTTATTGACCATACACACAGGGAGATAAAATAATGATTTAACTTAAAGATAATATGCATTTATCAAAAGTGGTGGCCAATCAGGTACTTGTAATCAATAATAATAATAATAATAACCAATCATAGTAGTTTTAATCAAAATCTTCGAGCAAAATCCCATCAGCAAGAGTGTGACCACATAAATCTCTAACCGTAGGACACGACGTCTTATCGAATATTATGACTTTATTTCGATCCATTTCACTACTTTGACATGTCTTTTGTGGGATAAATTTGGAGCAAATAACTAATTTGGAAACATTGCCGTCAAATACATATTCATAATTAGTTTGTCGTTATAAAAACATGTCAAAGTGGTAAAAAAATAGAACTGCCTTCAAACTAAAAAAAAGAATTAAAATATAACTCCTCTCAAAAGCAAGAAAATGATCAAGAAAATGCTATTTTAATTGGGCGAATGTTTTCTGTAAGTTATAAATAAAATATCAATATCACTAAAAAGCATGAAATAAAAATTAAAAACAAAAAGAACCAACTTCAAACGTCCATTAAGGTTGAAAAAAACGACCATTAAAATTTAATGACGCCTTGACGCCTTGCTAGGATGCGTACGAATCCTATGGCTAGAGTTTTAATTAGAGTAGTAAGGTAAAGTAAGTTGTTCTGCAAATAACAGCGTCGCTCTATGTCAGTGGTTCTTAGCCGGTGATCTCTGGAAGTACCATGATTGGTCCGCGGAGCCTCATAAAATTATTATTAAAAATAAGTAGATATATTTAATAATTTTATGCATATTTTATTTGAAGATAGATAAATAAAACTTATAATAATAATACATTATTTATCTAGAGTAAAGTTGGTAAAGCAGTTATATTTCCTGAGAAAAAACCTTGATAGAACCCCATCCTCCTCCGGGGCTGCCATGGCAGGTTAGAAAATAGTCCTAATTACTAAAAGATTAGGAAACAAATAAATTCTACTAAAATAGGATCCATAGTAACCATGCTCTAATTTATCTTAATTTGCTTTACATGTAGATAAAAAGTACATACATAAGTTTATGTACAAAATGTATAATACCATACCATATTTTTGATTTATTAACTTATTCAAATATTTTTTCTAGAAATGACATTATATACAAATATTTGATGCTCTAAGATTTTAATATTTAACTTTTGTTATAAATTAAGAGATTTTCGGTTCCGAGCTTACGACGACGTCCGAATGAAACTTATGAAAAAAGTTTTTCATCAACATAGTTCATTTTCATAAAGATATAATTAAAAGGTTAATCTGGTTCAATTCACGTCCGTTTAATAACTTTGTAGCTTATAGCTAAGCTTTCTAAAATAAGGTTTTAATGTTCCATTTATTTTATAAAACACGAATATAAGATAACACGATGCAGCTAGCCAATTTTGAAAGAGTTATTTATGGCAGATCATAATATTGCCTAAGTATATTTAAATTGATTTTGTTAGGCACCAATCTATTTGGTGGAGGCGACTCGATTACGGTACGGCTTTCCAGATCTCATCCGGCAGTAGAGCGTTCACCTTAGGAGTTTTGGTGTGGGAAGGCCTCCGCTGACGGAAGACACTCCCGCATACCCCCTAGCGGTAGAGATTGAACTTAAAGCATTAATAAAAAAGGTACCTAGCTATTTATTTTAATTGATAAAAGCGATTTTTGGCACTTCTTTTTGTAATGAAACCATTTTTAAAATACTACAGCCTGAGCCCTGCGGTTCTAACGTGCTAACGTAGCTAACGCCCTAATTGATATGTTAGGCTGACTGATCAACTGTAAGCAGACAAATCAGGATTGGTTTAGGATTTGGCAGACTTTTCAGTTACGCGGTCTAGCCGCTAGAAAAATATAAGTTAAACGAGGAAAGGATTCTTTTTCGTATCTTGTTAATCAGCCACAAAACCCAGGCATATTCTGTGGTTTCAGAACCCAGACAATAGGCTTTAATCGGTGTCTTGAATGACAAATAATTTTATTTTAATAGCTGTCCCATTAACCTAGATATAATTTAAACCTATGCCATTATATAATAATAATGAATATAAAATACTCTATTACCAAAAAAAACTTATAATAAATATAAGACCTCTACTAATAAATGTCGCAAGATTGCGTTTAATGTATTTTGCATTGAAACCTTATATACTTTCATTTATCAAGTGGGATGGCGTGACAATCTACCATACACTTTTAGTTCCGCCTCAGACTAGTATCCAGGAAGTGACATCCTATATAAGTAGATGGTAGGTATAGGGTTGTCACTTGTTGCTACAGACTGCTTTCAAGATAAATTACTTAATATCTACAGAACTTGTGACTAGCTTGCAGTTTTCCACACTTCATAGAGGTAAAAAATATCTACCAATTTATCTAATATTATAAAGCTGAAGAGTTTGTTTGTTTGTTTGAACGCGCCAATCACAGAAACTACTGGTTCGAATTGAAAAAATCTTTTTGTGTTGAATAGACCATTTATCGAGGAAGGCTTTAAAATATAGCATCACGCTGCAACTTTTAGGAGCGAAGAAATAATGGAAAACGCGGACGAAGTCGCTGGCGGCCACTAGTATTTATATAAGATGGAAACTTGCAAAGTAGCTAAGAACAATATATTTAATATTTAAGTTTGCAAGTTTGAAATGTCATCTGTAATGAATAAAAAAAAAAAGGTTATTGAATGACTACTTTTTTTTACGCTGAGAAATGCGTTACGCATACCCACTTCACCCTGCGCGGGCTCCACGGGTGATGTGGGACTCCTCCTGTGGCCCCACCCCCGAAGGGGCTAGACAAGAAACAGAAGTTTACCCACTAAAACTCAGCGATGTCCCTCTCATGGTAGGCGATGCACGGGATCGGCCCGGAGGCCATACACCGCGCGGATACATTAATGGCTACCTAATCCATCACCACAGACTCAAAGTATTTGATGAGTCCAACTGATTTTGTTTTGATCCAACCTAACAGAGTGAAATAGGGGCTTGAAAGTCATAAAATCTACACAGACGAAAGTGCAGGCAAAAAACTAGTATATTAATAATATTTGGAGAAGTTGAAAAGTAACGACTAAGGGGATACACATAAATTTAGAACAAATTTTCCTATAACTTTTAAATAAATGTCAAGTATTCTACTTAAGACTATCCGCACTTCTGTATTCTGCCATCCGCACATTATACGATGTAGAAATATTAACGACTAATGAATCCATCTGCATACAATTACAAAAGTGAAATCATTTAATTTCCTTGTATATATTGTGCCATCGATATACACATTCTTTTTATAACCAACCCTGAGCTATAACAAAGACAAGCAGTTAGTCTTAAGTCTCGCAGTGCAGTGAGCACTTACGTCGATAGCAATGGAGGTCACGCGTCCTACCTAGCACGATTCACGTGAAGTCTGCAGCTGTCGATCATCATAGTCTCTGAGACCGGCAACATTTAAAACGAGATTTGCAAACAACTTAAAAATCATTTGGTGAATGTTATAAAAAGCAAGACATTTATAAATTTGACAATTTGCTATTGGTGTTAGTTAGGTTAGGTTAAAATTCTGGTTGCTTTAGAACTGCTACTGTGCTACTAGACGGCAAGACCCGCAGGACAAATAGGTTCAATGAATTAAAACGATCACTACACCAGGCATTAATAACAAATAACCGATTAAAATAAATAATCTAATAATAATTTAACTACATTTACTGTGAATTTTGGAAATCTTAACTGATTAATCAAATTTTAATATCAAGTTAATATTAAGTCTCTAGGACTATTATAGGACCTAGATACATTTTATTTTTACACCACGTAGATAAGTAAGAAATAGAATTACTTAGATACGGAAATACCAAGGAAATTACCTAACCAAAGGACATTCGTTTATGGAATAAATTGTTTATGGAATAAGTTACCTATCTGTTGTTCAAGTAGATGGACCACTTAAAGGGAAGTAAATAGTTGGCTAAGCTTTAGTAGGTACTAAGGTAGATGTAGAGATAAACAAACGTGGGTACCTAAAATAGGTGCATTTCAAATTAATAAATAAAAGATATTGAATAAATTAAGTCAATTTGTGTAAATAACAACAGAATAAGAGGTACTTTTTAGCAAATTATATTTTATGTAAAATTAATTTCGTAAACCCAAAGGTAAACTTAATCTCTCACCTATTGTACCTATAAAAGAAAACTGTTGCTTAACCAAAGGCAATTCCCCAAAGCCCAAAGAAACAAAAAACCTGAAGATAAGAATTACTTTCTTCTACACATCATAAATATTTTTATTCTAAAAAATTATTACGCAAATAACACAAATAGCAAAATATTTCATCGTCGGATCATTTTATAGTCTAAGATCCCACTGCTAAATCTGCAGTTATCTGTTGTTTTGATGAAACTCGTTTCTATGATAAATCTAAGATAGAACAAAGATTGCAACAGGGTATCTGTCAAAATTTACCCGCAATTATTTTTTGTTTTTTTGTAAATACTTTTTGTTGATAAATTGCCGTCATATTTATTTTTAGTGAACTACACATCATACGAAAGAGGATGATGTAAGGAGTTGAAATAACCATGGTTACCAGCTCTCAGTAAGCCGCAACCCATGGATTGCCAGATATAAACAGGTTTCATTTATATGTAGATGTAAACAACTTTCATCCTTATAAAAAATGTAAGACGTAGGTATAAAAGATATTAATCGTAATAAATGTAAATCAAATTTTAGAAACATTCTAGTCTCTTAACTGAACTACTGGATCGTAACGAAACAATCAAAAGTATTCTACCTAAGTCGCCTATGAAACAGTAATTTAAGCACAAACAATGGAAGGTTCGTCATTTTTATGAGCAATATAAACAAACTCCCCCATATAAAACGGGCATGTTAAATATCAGAAAGGTACTGGCGTAGATAAACAAAAGATTTGTTCAACGTTTCCGATCAATCGATAAACATTACTTATGCGCTGAGGTAAATGCAAACGTAACAATTTAAAGTGAAAATTTAAGAAACTTAATTGAGAACCTTGAATGTGAATTCGAATATCAATACATTACAAATTCAATCAACGTAATAATCAATGCATTAGGAAAATCTATTTAATATTTGTAATTATGAAATTGTATATTAGATTCTTCTACCTGGAAGAAAACCGAAGTGTGACATTTTAATCTCGTATAATCCAGTCTACACAGATCTTACCCCCGGTGGGATTTTCCCTCTGACCCGCAGTAAGAAACGAAAATGTGTTGTCTTGTTGAACCTTTTTAGGGTTCCGTAGTAAACGAGGAACCCTTATAATTTCGCCATGTACGTCTGTCCGTCCAAACGCGGTTTAGCTCAAAAACTATTGGTAATAGAAAATTGTAATTTAGCATGAGTCAATTATGCCGACAAAGTGGTACACAAAAATTTTGAAATACGACCCGAACTTGACCGTTTTTTATTTAACAGTTCGTAAAGCTAGGGATTTTAATTGAACAAGTAACATTTTAAAGATATTCTGCTTACATTGTAGGATATAAAAGCATTAGGAGAAAGCCACAGAAAACTCACCGAAGGAAACTAAAGAAAAGTGATAAGATACAATTAGAGTTTTTTTCTCAATTCCCAATTGATATCTGTTCTAATTTTGAAATATAGGAATGTACATAAACGGAATTATGACAAAATACTTATGCCCCATTACGTTTATACAGAGATAGTTATAGCACGGGAGGCATTAAATTCCAATACTTATATCACGTGTACCAATAGTAAACATTGCAAATTGTCGTTTAATTGCGAACGATTAAACATTAACCGACTCAAACTGGACCAAAACAGCAATCATCTAACGTAGTGCACAATTGATTAATTACTTACTTACAATGAAACTGCCTGTTAATACTGAATACATAGTGTGAGTGAACTTAGTCGCGTTGACGTAAACGAAAATGTGTAATATTATCAAAATTACTTATTTTACTTTAATTAGTCATAGGTCATTAAAATAAAGCTAAAAAAACCAGTAAAAACACAACAAAACACTACCTACCTACAATGTGAATGATGAATTGATGGCCATGGTCAACCTAGCTGACCATGACTTGTCACAAGTTCTATTTCCGTTAAATACATTAAATATAGTATAGATATGTGCACCTATAGATATAATTTAACATACTTTTTTTCAAGTTTAATAAATAGCACATCTCCTTATCCAAGTACGTCATATTTTTCGATTTGATTATTGACTTTAAAATTTAACAGTATTAATAAACAAGGAAATTGGAGTAACATAATATATTATTAAACAGACTTCGCAAAGATTAACTTAGTACGAGGTTCTATGGGAGTAATATTTACTCCTAGAAGGTAGTAGATACTCCCGTAGAACCTCGTACTAGGTTAACCTTTGTTAAGTCTCTGTTTAATAATATGAATTTTGACTAATACTTACTAAGTACTCCAACGTTAAACGTTGTTTGTTAATAACGCTGTAAGTGCCAAATACATTGCAATTTATTATAAAGGTATATGAAGTTCACTCGATTTCTTTTTCGATTAATATTTAATTAATCGTCAAAAATTTAAGTTTCTAGAAGTATTTTTGTAGTCCTATTAAAAAGTTCTAGTAAATATAGTCAAAATTCTCAAAATTATTTAGGTCCTATCTACACTATAAAGAGATCTATAATACATATAAAGAGGATGGAAGATATGATTGTTTGTGTGACTGTTTGAATTGAATAGGCTCCGAAACTATTGGACCGATTTCAAAATATTCTTTCACCTACAGGTAGCTAGGTACTTTAATACGCGGATGATTGGTGTACCTATATTGCTATAATTTACGTGGACGAAGTCGCGGGGTTAGCAGTTAACTATAAACTTGATATCTTTGTGGCGAAACCAGGAAGTCTTTTCTATACATAAAAATCATTTACTTTAGAATATTAAATATTAGATAATTTTTTTAATATCATATAATAAAAGTACTATATATTACCTGGTTGCAGAGTTCGGTGTGTAGACCTTTTCGCGGTCTGTTTAGCACCAGTGATTGTTTACAAACAAATGTCTTAATTATAAAGTCAAAGGAATAATAAAAAGAACCACAGCACAGCACTTTTCTATTTGGAAAAATGTTAGAGTAATTCAATTTTACATAACTATTTTAAACGTCGTCGAATTTACGTTCGGAAGTTGGTAAAATTATTTGGAACCGGCGCGTGGTGCTCCGGCCGACGCCAAAACGACAATGAACGAACGCTTGTAAACATAACGTCGCTTGGTTTAATTTTATCTTATCGTAGGTATGCAACTATACCTATTAATACGTAAATATACGTAACTTAATTAATTTTTATATAGGTATATATGTCGCAGTAAGATAGATAAATCGCTTTTCTAAAACTTTTCCTAATACATTTTATTGATCCAATAGTCCACGATCTATCTTTGGTATCTCTATAAGAACTGAAGATCCCACGTCAATGTCAGGAAATTTGTGTGATGAGTGGGTTTTCATTTTTTATGCGGCTTTTCTTAAGTTTTCGGCAGCTATTTCACTAAACTTAATCTAGTAATATAACTTATATTATATAAGTATATCACTAAACTTGGACCGCTTTATAACTACATTCCTAGTGAGATAGTAATGAATCGCTTCCGTATAACTATGTTACGGTATATAATTATATCCCTAAGGATATAACTATATTACGGCTTTATCTATCTTACTGCGACATATATATATATTGTCCAGTAGGCACTTCGTGTTCATTATCCTTAGTTGCAACATCAATATCGATACAAATTGATTTAGTTTTTCTATCGTAGTTTTTTCTAAATGTCGTTTATAATTGCGAGCTTTGAAACGGCCAAGTGCGAGTCGCACTCCGTCAGCTCCGTGCTACCTATACTAAGTCAGGCAGGACCAAGCGGACGAAGCAGTTGGCGTAATGTTTGTGGTATCGGAGTCCCTTTAAATGTTTATTTTGTTGTTTTTAACGATTTTTTGTCATATCGGCAACAGAGTGAGATCATCTGTGAAATTTTCAGCTGTAACTGTCACGATTCATGATATACATTTGATTGTAGCCAAACGGACTGACGGCGGATTTTTAGTAATCATCAGCCCTTTTACGTCCCTACTGCAGGGGCTCAGGCCTTCCTTATGGATGGTTAAGGAGGATGGGCCATGACCCTCCACGCTGGCCCAATGCGGATTGGAGGGTATTAACGACTGCAAATGCAGCCGGGACCAACGGCTTAACGTGCCTTCCGAAGCACGGAGTAGCTCGAGATAATAATTTTTTGGTCACCCATTCCGTGACCGACCCTTGCGAAAGTAGCTACGACTTAGTAATAGGGCCCCGTTTTACGCTTTGAGCACGGAACCCTAAATATGACGGAAATATTATATTTTGTTCATTTTACATTCATAATGCTGTCTTGGAAAATATTTTTTAATGTAAAATGCTTAAAAAATCTACCATCCCCAGATACACTGAGATAGGACTAAACCATGACTTTCGCAATTCGGGCGGGCTGGTGGATTTTTTAAGAATATTTCATTATATGTTCAAATCAAATCATTTATTTACAAACAGATGCAACTACATATATATAATACACAATGAATGTCGAGCTTATTCCGTATTTCGCCACTTGGCATGCAAAATTGTTATTTTAATTATAATAAAAAATAAATGTCAATTACAAAAAACCATGTTTCAGAATCCTATTTGTGAACGCATATTATAATTTTTGGTCCACACGAGAGAAACACTTAGAAGGAAATCTTACCTATTAATTTCAAAAAGTGGTATTTTGTACTTGTAAAAATACAACATCATCCCCAGCGCTGTCGCCACGCAAAAGGTTAAATTCGTTTGAATACCGCTACATGGCCGGGTACATCGTATTTTGTAATAATATATATTTATTATTTTTATTGAAATAATATAATTAGATGTGTGATTAAAACTTGTGAATATTTATTCCTTACGAAGAGATTATTTTAATACTTTTTTTTATTCAACAATATTATCATAGATAAGATATATTTCACGGTTAACATAAAACTATTCTCGAAGTTTTTGGTTTCGAATATGATTTTTAATACGTAGTAAATGTGATATTATGACGAAAAGCGAGAATTTCGCTTTTTTCGTTTATTTGAATTAGCGTTCTTGTTAGATTTTTTCTAATAAAAGGCTTTATAGTGAATTCAAGTGATTTAACTTTTTTCAATTAGTTGATAGTAAGACAATACCTAATAGTATTAAACTAATAAATAGATTAATATACTAACTTCAGTAATATCACGTTATTAGTGCTGTGTAGCTTATAGAAGGGCAGTGGTTTCTAACCTAGGAGTAGTTATCCTCACGAGGTAAATAATAATAGGGGCAACAAACACCCAAATAGTAAGAAAAATAAAAGTCTAAAGGGTGGGTAAAATCTATTTTCCCTTTAGATTATTCCAATACCAAGATCCCGCATAATTTTCCATTCCGGGTTTATAAAAGCAGCTTTCATAAATCAAAACTCAATCAATCAGTTGTTTGATTGTTGGTTTTTGTCTGAATTTAATTTCTAATTAAAAAGTATTGAAAATCTTCAATCTCAGAAATACTAATACAGAAAATAGGCAAATTGGAAACTTTAGTTGAGCCCCTGGGGGCCAATTCTACTACATAAATTTTGTTTAAATCGAATCGAAAACGGTTCGAATACGGATCGAAACCGAACGAAACTACAGTTTTTAATGGTTTTCCTATTCTACAAAGTGACAAACGATACAATTCCAGTTCTATTTTAGCTGCAATTGTATCGTATGTCACTTAGTAGAATAGAAAAACCATTAAAAACTGAAGTTTCGTTCGGTTTCGATCCGTTTTCGATTCGATTTAAACAAAATTTATTAAGTAGAATTGGCCCCCTGTGCGTTTTGTTAGAACTGCTTAATCTGCTTAAACATTTGCTACGATTGTAGCATAATAATTATAGAAATTAATCAAAATGTATTTCTTTAATTATTTTTATTCAGAAAAGTATATAGACATTTTTATCGATAAAAAAATAAATCTCGTCTTAATCATAACTTATATTAGGACAACTGGCGCCATCTATAGACAGTCAAACAACGTCTATTTGGTAAGAATCGTTATAACAACATTTTTAAAGTAAATAGTCATTTTTTATTTTAAATAACTAATCGTTGGACATAATATTAACAAAGAACATGCAACAATCTTAGACTCAACGCAATAAAATAAAAGTATAGTCAATAATTATGAAAAAATAAAGTATTCTTAAGATAACAATCTGTTTCAACACTTACATTTTTTAGTTTCGTTACTTATACAAACTACTTAAAATTCAAATCTTATATATCAAAACATTAAAAAGTTTAAACTTAATCAAGAAAAATCAACAAACACACAGATAATATTTTCGCTCTTATTCCAATATCCATAAGACTTAACAACAGTGACATAACCAGTCTTATTTTTGGAATAAAATTTTAAAATTTTGGGTGGCCGGAACAATTTATTTTTCAATTAAAACATAAGTATATTTTATAAATTAAATTACGCTAGCAAAATCAGTAACCAATTAAAAGTTCAATCAAATATAATGTTCAGAAACACTCGCCCATATAGCGTTGTGAGTATTAAAAAATTTACTTGTTCCACTTAAAAAATAAGACGTTTTATAAAGCAACAGAAACTCACCAACAACCAGGCATCAAATTAATCTCATTAGGTGACACTAGATGGCGTTAAGACATTATAAGTATCCGATTCGAATGTAGTGTTTGTTCGGATGATCGAGGGGTAGCTTTCTGATGTCATCTAGGCAGGGGGTAATAAAAAACTAAAACAGCAATATGATAGTCCAACTTAGTGATACTAATTTTTTTTTCTGTGAATTCCTGTTTCTATCTTTGCTTTTACACAACAATCAACAAGTAGAAAAATGACTTAATACTTAAAAATACTATTTCTAATACGCACAGCCAGGTTATCACATACATAAAAATTTACGCAATCAATTCTAAACCGTAACCACGATCCATTAAAGGTTAAAATTATATGGAGATTCACATTTTTCTGTAATCTGAAGTGCTGTTGTCCGTTGCATTTATCTATCGAAAAACTTACATGGTTTTTATAAAAAATATTAATATCCTGATTCGCAGTCATATACCACGCAAAACAGATCTTTTAAAAAGCAATCAACGTCTCATTTTGGGTCATGGATTATAATACCTTATACTTAACTTATTCACTCCACGAAGTCCTGGCACATAATAATATTACACCTTATACATAACTATACATAGCATATAAATTAAAAATTATGGAAGATAGCCATCATTAGCCATCAGACGAAGAAATGCGAGTATATGCATGTCCTGTCTCATTTCGTGCCTTCTCATATTAGGCAAATGCTGTTGAAGCCTCCATTCTGCTACAGTCTTATTCTCTTTATGTTGAACACTGCCCAAATGTTCACTCATACTGTCCCAATCTGACTCGACGATGTTGCAGTAGCCGCAATGGTAAATATCCGAACGAACCTGAAGGAAAAGCTTACAGTCTAATAAGGGTCAAAAACAGGTAGTCTGACTCGCGTACGAAGGATTCCGTAGCATTATCTATAAAACACGCAAAAAAATCACTTGTAGGGGAAGCCCGACTTAAATTTTTATATATTTTTTTAAATATTAGCGGCAATAGAAATGCGTCACCTGTGAACTGACTGAGCTATCACGGCTAATGACATACAGCCTGGCGACAGACGAGATGGCCGATATAGGATCCTGCTTTTTTTGCCAATCAAGAATTCGGCAGATGTAAACTAAGAAACAGCGCTGGATTAGCCACGCAGCAAAAGTTGCAAATGCTACGGGCCCCACGCGTTTAGAAACCTCATTATAATCTGACCAATAAATTAGTTTTTCAAGTCAGTTTTAAAAAATGCAAGAAATAAAATAAGCCAAAATTCTGACTAAACCTATATCTTTAAGTACAAACATAAACTGACGAATAAAGTTTTGTGCTATTCGAAAGGCTATATTCGTTCACGAAAGATAAGTATATTAAGTAATTGGAAGAATGGCCACAATTTTTTGTAAAGCCATAAACATAACATAACATAACTCAAAAAACAAGAAGGTGCGTGTTGATAATGCCCACATTGTATGTCAAATAATTGAGTCTGAGCTTTTACAATGAAATGTTACAAATCATAAAACGTATGTTTGTAAGAATTTTGATTTATTTCAATTAAACACTTAATTAATCTCAAACAAACCAAGCGCTCAAAAAAATTGCACTGGCATAATCCGGCACTGCTAGAAGTTTAAACCAAAAAGCTTACAATGATCTTAAGACAGATTTTATTTTACACTCACCTCTCTGATGAATTCGGATGCCAATGTAACAGTTATAGCTTCAGCCAATGCAGTACGATGTCTGTCATTTTTTTTGTGTATTTCAAGTGCCTCATTAGGAATAGTCACATCGCAAGCATAGCATTTCCATGTTGAATGAGTCATGGACTTAAAAAATAGGAAACTTTGTATGTTTATACATATTTTCTCATTTATAATGAGGTCTTGGCAATAACTATTTTCTATGCAAACAACAGATGTTACAAAGTCAGATATAGATAACTTTGTCAATTCTCTCTTTTTAACCACAACATTATCTGTATTTATTAATTTATATTTATGATTCGCGCCTTCAATATGCTGCTTAAGATTCTTTAGTGATGGCGGCAGATGTGTTCCACACACATTACAGTGAACTTTATTATCACTAAAGTGCATATTGTTCTTGTTTGCGAATGCTTCTATTTCGTCGACATCTTTAGAGGAAACAGAAGACCTTCTAGATGTTCGAGGTTCATCTGATTCGTTGCGTTTCAACAATACAGGTTTTGTGTATAGAGTGTTACCGCGACCCTCCTGTACTTTATTTTGATTAAACACGCCTGGAGTTGGCATAATTTCTTTTTTATTTGGCTTTATCTTGTGATCATCGATATGACCTTTAATAATGTCATAATTATATTCTAAATCTTTCAAGCATTTCTTGCAAATTACTGTGCCACTCACATAGTCAATATTAATATCATTCTCCTGGAATTCTGTCAGCGAATCCAATATCTTACTCCTATTAACATCGTCTTCAGAAGTTTTTACAGTTTCATTACGTAGATTTTCATCGTTATCTTTTTGCGTCATGGTCATATTCTCCAATTTATCCTTGTGCATCTGAAGAATATATGAGTGATGTCGGCATTTCAAATGCTTAGACACCTCACTGCGCATCATTAGCAATCCACATACTAAACAGTACATCCCGCCTTCACGGAGTTGTTTGATATAATCCTTGGCACCCAACGAATGCAGGTAAATCGCATCTAACTCCTTGAGATTCTTAACGAACTTTATTTTTACTGCTTGATTTGTTTTCGTTTGTTTAACTTTGGATACCCCTGCCCCGTCATCAGTTTTGGATACTTCGGCTCGGCTACCAGTACTCGTGACATCCACTACCCCTTCAGCAGTTTTTAATAAATCTGCCTGTCTACCCTCATTAGATACATCAACCTTTTTAGCTTTAGCAGGAGCTTCAGTTTTATCAACTTTCTTCTGAACCGATTCTGTTTCATCCACTACCCCTTCAGCAGTTTTCAATAAATCTGCCTGTCTACCCTCATTAGATACATCAGCGTTTTTAGTTTTAGCAGAAACTTTTGTTTTATCTACTATCTTCTGAATTGATTCTGATTCATCGACTGCTCCTTCAGCAGTTTTTAATAAATCTGCCTGTGTACCCTCATTAGATACATCAACCTTTTTAGCTTTACAAGGAGCTTCAGTGTTATCAACGTTCTCCTGAACCGATTCTGTTTTATCGACAAGTTTAATACCGAGCTCGTAACATTCACGGTATTTCGTGTTATGATCAGGACTTTCGAAATGACTAGGAAAAGTTTTTGGCGCGAGTACTGTGTTACATGTGAGACAGTGATAAGTCTCGTCATCAATCTGAAAGTAATAAAGGCGTTTCAGTATCTAAACTATAAGAAACGACTATGTTTAACAATATAATAATGTTTATACTTACTTTGCGATAGCAAAAAATATCAACAAAATCAATCTTAATCTTTATCAAATTAAGTGCATGAAATTGTTCTGCCTTATGTATACATTTATCTTCAAATTCCGTATTACATAAACAGCAAGTTTGTTCAATGAAGCCATTCCATGCCTCGTCGCTTATAAGTGTGTTTCCGAATGCTATAATACCATCGGGCGTGCGTTTTAAGAGTTGTGTGCCTTTATTGTATATATGCTGATTTTCAGTTATATGAAGTCCGACTTTTGCAAATGTAGTGAAGAGTTTATTACAGAATTCACAATAATAGCCCATTTTAACCTGAAAATAATTTTAAATGTGTACTTATACGTTCTCTGAAGAACACCTCGTATGCATAAAACGCATGTTTAATACGATTATTTATATATATTTTAACCAACTTCAAAAAAAGGAGGTTAACAATTCGAGGTTTGTATGTAATTTCATTGGAATGGCGTAATATTCATGTATGTTGATCTGTATGGGCTTCTAAACATGTACGCAAAATTTTATAGATGTATGTATGTTTGTCCACGGATATCTCGCAAACTAGACGTCGGATTGCAATGTTTTTTTTTTTATTGCTTAGCTTTTAACTTAGGGAATACTACAAGTTTCATTATTTTTATAATATAAAATAAATATAAAAGGCGAACTCGATCCCGTAGATATTCTCCACCAATCGACCCACAAGCATACTGTTAATACCTACTCTTTTTCTTGATCCCGCGTATAGAAATTAATAAGAATCCCATTAAAATTTTAAAGGCGAAAGTTTGTAGGTTTGGATTTTTGTTACTTTACGCAAAGACTACTGAGGAGATTTAAATGAAATTTAGTACATAAGCTACTTTTAATCCCGCTAAAAGGTTCCATATGGATAGAATTACTTCCGAAGGCGCCTATTTTTATGAACGCTGTCGTAACGGTAAGAGGTATACGAATGCTTTCCAAAGAAAAGCTGAAGAGCTTTAAATTATCTTTAAAAAAAGGTCATATATCTATGTGCTAAGATTTAAAAAAAAGTTCGTAAAACTGTATTTAAATTTTTTGTCTTATTATATGAACGGATGATATTGAATTCTTATCAAAGTAAATATGCTTTTCCTCAAAGAAATTTAATGCAAATAAAAATTAGCCTAAAAGACCGGCCAAGTGTGCGTCAACATGTGCACGAAGGGATCCGCACCGAAAATGAACGAAAAAAAATATGGTTCTTTAAAGTTGCGCTCGCTAGAACAATTTCACTTCACGCAGTACCTCAGGTTGTGACGTCACACTACATACCGAAATGGACCACGAGCTATTACGAGCATCGGTTGCATCTCACAGTCGCGCTTTGTTTATTACTCGAAAGAGGGCTCTAAAAAAAATCTTCTATTAACATTGTATAGTCCATGTGTTATATTTTTAAATAAGGAAAAAAAATATATTAAAGCGTTTAACAGAATACATTTCTTATACAAACTGATGTGGCATACGACCATGCTGTCCTTTGGTTACAATTGCTATAAAGTAAATTTCGTGTTTCAATTTTTTAGAGCGTGATTTTGAATTTATTTTTTATAATTAATCTATAAATTGGTTATTTGTAAACGGATTTTAATTTTGTTTTCAGATATTATTAATTTTCGTTTACACACGTTTATATTAAAATAGTCGACGGTATTCTTTTTCTAGAATTCTGTGTTAGAAATTTTTCCATGACTTCCTTATACGAGGGTCAAACTGAAAGTTCTTAGAAAATCAAAAACTGATTACATTAGCCAGTTATTAGTTTTATTATATCTTTTCAAAATATTGTCCATTCACGTCAATACACCGCTGCATGCGATGGAACCACTGGGAAAAGCACTTTGCCCACTCGTCCTTAGGGGTCTCTTCAATGGCATCGCGATACGCAGCCACCGCTTCTTCAGCATTCATAAACCGCTTTCCTTTAAGTTTTTCTTTAATTTTTGGAAATAAATAAAAATCACAAGGCGCGAGGTCGGGGCTATACGGCGGGTGACCCAGTAATTCAACGTTTGATGTCGCCAAATAGTCGATCGTTCGCTTGGCGGTGTGCGACGAGGCGTTGTCGTGGTGAAGGAGGATCCTACTGCGAGGTCGTTTCTCTCGAACTTTTTCCAAGACAAGTGGCAAACAATTGGTAGTGTACCATTCTGCAGAAACTGTTTTTTGATCCTCTAACACAATTGTTGCAAAATGACCTATCCTTCCAAAGAACGAGGCCACCATTTTTTTTCCCGCACTTCGATCTCTCTTCACTTTAGTTGGCAACTCCTCGAAAGGAAACACCCACTGAGCAGATTGTCTTTTGGTTTTAGGATTATAACAGTAAATCCAGCTTTCGTCACCTGTTAGTATGTCGAACACAGCATTTGAGTCACCTCCGTTAACTCTTTCAATCATTTTACGACACCAATCCACACGATGGAGTTTTTGAGCCTCAGTCAAATTATGAGGTATCCACCGGGCGCAAAGCTTCCTGACCGCTAAATGTTCGTGGAGGATTTTGTGCACTTGACTCATACCGATGCCTAAGCTTGTCCGAATCTGTTGATAGGTCACTCTTTTGTCAGTCTCTATCATACGCCGCACAACACAGATGTTATCTTCAGTCGTCGCCGTAGAAGGCCGTCCCTCACGTAAATCATCAGTGAGATTAGTGCGACCACGTTTAAACTCATTAAACCAGTTGTAAACAGTCGCACGAGATGGGGCTTCATCGTGAAAGGCCAATCGTAGTCTATCATAACTTTCTTGTTGACTTAAATGACATCGAAAGTCATAAAAAATCATTGCACGAAAATTTTCTCGTGTTAAATTCATGATGACGTGACACAGACAATTTTCAATTTGCCGCCAAATCGTAAAACAAATGACAAATGAATGAAATATATACTCAGTAATATTGGCAAAGAGTTATATTTTCAAATTTTAGAATTATTTTTTTATTATATTGTTTATAAGTGGCCAGTTCTAAGAACTTTCAGTTTGACCCTCGTAATATTCTATATTATGTATGCGTAGCTGAGCGACTAACTGACTGGTAGACTACGTACAACCGAAACTACTGCGCGTAGAAAGTTGAAATTTCTCTATGTCTCTAATGTCTCTAAAGATACATCAGAATTGGAAGCCCAGTAGGAAGATACAGTGCAATTAATGGAAATATTTAAATATTACAATGCAAGATTTAGTTGCACTTATTTTGTTATCAGCAAGAATCATCAAGTTTCTCATTAATCAATGTACTTTCTAGTAATTGCACTCTTGACAGAGTGGTTGGTTTGGTTTGTTGTTCTGTTAAACGGCACCATTACACATGGACATATTGGACAGGCTTTTGGTCTGGTTGTGGAAATACCTGAATTTTGGTGACAAAAAGTAATGTATCTATAGTGAAAAATGCTTAAAACTCCTCCAGCCCTAGGTACCAGGAGATAGAACTCTAACCTACAACCTTTCACAATCCATTGAGCTACTAATTTTTCAGGCACTTGTTACTTTTCACAACTAGTGAATGTTGAAACTAGTGAATTTTTGGAGAAGTAATTTCAGAGACTATTAAATGTAAATAAACAAACAATCAAATATTTCTTCTCCAGGAAATGCACATATTTATGTTACATATATGGCAAATTTGTATAATAATTGTGGTAACCCTGTCCGTCTCCACTATGCACTGGCAACAAGATTATATCTGTCACTGTCTACAAGCAGAGTAGGCAAGCTGGACTGGATTATTAAAACACTTATCAATGGATTTATTAAAATCCAATAACAAATCAAATCAAAACATTTATTTGCTCAAATATTGTGTCAGTACAGTTGTTAAATAAGTTTCAAGCTCAACAATATTTTTGCCTTATATAAAAAAGAAAAAAAAATAATATAATTTAGGTTTGATTACAATGTCTGTCATATTATCCAAATACAATATAAAATTCTACAATGTCATATACAATCAACATACACAAACTTGTCATTATATAATAATACAAAAGTACAGACATCACATTTATATTTCAACATTAAAGATATACAAAGTAAAACTGAATCACCTTTCTTATGTGTTCATCCTTATACTTTTCAACATATAGAGTAGACACCAAATTCTTGGTATGGACAGGTTTTTCTATATGAGCAGTGATATCACTCTCAGATTTCAAAAAACTCTCACATATAAGACAGTAGGAATCCAACGGGCCAGTAAATACACAGTTTTTATTAAATTTAGATAACATCATAAAGCTGTAAAAAGTACAAATTTAATGTTACCTGTTTTTTTTTACATAACTTATTAGTATAATGATTAACTAGTAAAATTATTTCGTATTATGCAGTAGGCTGCGACATGATAAAAACTGATAAAAAAACTGTAACTTGAAGAAAACAAAGAACAAACAAATAAGCTGACATCCTGTATTTTCAATCTTGTATTACTTACCCAATGGAATAAAGATTAAGTTTTTAGTTAACCAACACCACATCAAGTAACTACTTACATACGTATCGATGATATCGCGAATAATTTAATCTATGTCGTTACGAACAAGATTATTAACGATTTTAAAAATTCTAATTTCTTACAAAATTGGCGGGTGGGAACCCCCTACCCATAAAGATGCATGATATATCAGAATTAGTGTTCGACCGATACTTTCGATACTGAGTAGGTATCAATACTTTCAAAAGCGATACTCGATACTGAGTTCTCGATTCTACAGCACGGTAAGTACACGCAAGTACTTATAAAAATTGCCGGTATCGAGTATGGCTTGTTACGGCTTATTTAAAGTTGCCATTTAGCTTCTATGTCTGTAAATCTTTGGAAGTATTTTTTATTACCCTGGCCTCAATACAATGTACTTCTAAGTTTCTTCAATCGTATACAATGTATACGATTAAAGAAACATTATATAAAATATATTTTTAAGAAAAAACTCTAGAAATATATTAATGTTTGAATAAAAACAAAAAAAATAATAATAATTCAGAAAAATCCGTAAATAACCATTTACTTACAAAGTTTCTCGAAAGAAAAATCCGTAAATAACCATTTACTTACAAAGTTTTTAATATTCTGGATAGTGTTTCATTCCAGCGTTGCTATTGAGGACGTATTTAAAAAAAAAAATCGTTCCCAAAATCAAACTAGTATCGCTACGGTACGTTCTTAATGACAAACCTTCCAGTTTTCTTTCATATATAAAAGTAAATTAATTTTCAAAACTCAATATACAACTCACATTCTATTTGTACTTTTGAGTATTTGTATTGATATCGAAGTTTGGAACTTTGCAAATTTCAGTTTTAATTTTAAAATTATTAAATAAAATGAAAAATGAAACATGTTATATTATTGTTCATGTCTTTCTAAATACGGCAATTTAACTCACCAAAAACGGCAGTACAAAAGTTCCTTTTAAAACTGTTTAATTCGTTCGTCAAACGTCTCCTACTTGCGTCCAAAGAGAATTTTTGCAATTTTCTATGCATGGTCTTTGAAAAATCTTAAATTCTATCATGGTTTAAATGTTGTAGATAAATACTTGATACTGAGTAGTATCAATACTTTTATGGTATCGATACCATGTCTCTCGATACCACATGAGTACTCGGTATCGATACCAGAAGCCGATACTTCGAACCCTAATCAGAATATATCGATAAATTGACAACCAAAAATATCGATTTTTATCGATGTGTGAAATGTGTGACATAATTTTGTAAACTTGATTTTTTTTTACTTTGAAAATTGCTTCGTATTAATGTATTAATGTGTTAAGAGGGTATTTGACACTATTAAAAAATAAGTTGTGTGTTGTTGTTATGCTGTTATATAAAAATCTAATAAAGTTCATTTTTAAAATCTGTAAATGCAACATTTTCAATAAATTAATGAACGACGAAAACGCCCTGTAATTAGTTGCAGATAACAAATGGACCAAAGATAGTAATTTCCGTTCCTTTTAACTAACATATTAAAAAACTGAAATTGAATTTGAATGAATTGTGAAATCTGTAGCTCACTGGCGCAGAGTTGTTAATGTTCGCAGATGATACTGCAATTATATTTCATGCTCAAGTATGCACATCATTTCATGCACATGCATGCTCAAGTTGTTACAAGAAGTCCATATGTACAGCGATTTTATAATTTTCTTGCCCCAAGATATTATAACATAATTGAACCAAATCTAAAAATAAGTAAATGTAATCAATTGAAAAAAAAGATCTTCGGTTATCTGTTATTGGTAAGTAGTAAAGAAGTAGAAACATACAAAACCAGTACGTTAACTATTTGTAATACACACACACACACACACATATACTAACATGGCCATGCACGTAAACTTACACATAGTATGTACGAAAGTTTGTAACCATATATTTTTTTATTCCTTATGATATTCCAACTAGATATGAGCGCTACGCCGGCGCGCCATCGTCGAGCAAAATACGCGGCGCGCCGTTGCGGCATGTACAAACCGGTTAATAAAATATTATTGGTTAAAGTATAAAATTGCCGTTTTATTGTAATAGGTTCTTGAATTGACATAGAATCTTCATGGTTTGAAGTTTTCGAAAGAAACTTTTTTTCAAATGGTTTCTATAATGTTCTTCTTTTAAAAAATGTGAAACATTTGAATATCGACTTTCAATTGTTTTTGTTATTCAACTTAGACGCCCACAATATCAATTTTGCGTTTGGAGAGGGGTCTGCTAATGGACGTACCGTGCGATTTTAGTTTAAACGCTGTCGTGATGGAAACTTCGACTTGATAAAGAACCAGCCACGAAGAAGACCACCCACACAGGTGAATAACGATAATTTAAGAGAGACGGTGGAAGCCGATCCTAGTCAAACTACCCAAGAATTAGCGGTATTGTTTAACGTTATCTTATCCACAATATTGACTAATTTGCGTGAAATGAAAATATATTTATTCAAGTAGGCTATTATAAGCACTTTTGAATCGTCCAAAAAAAATTTTTTTCTCCTATCGTCAAATCAATAAAATAAAAAAATACGAAAAGTGGGTGCCTATGATTTGACTGATCTGCAGAAAGAAACGCGTGTTGAAACTTGTTTTGCCTTTTTGAATCGGTACAGAAATGTAGGAATATTGGATCTAATTGTGACATGTGATCAAAAGTGGATTGTTTATGATAACCGTAAAAGAAAAATGCAATGGCTGACCCCAGGTCAAACGCCACAAAAGGACTCCAAAAACCAGTAACTGTTTTGAGAAGAGCAATAAGTGGTGTCTTTCTCCAGATTTGACTCTTTGGTTTGCTAGATCTTTGATTCCATTTGACACTGTGAAACATGAAGCAATGATTGACTTTTTGAAAAATTACAAACAACATTATTGTTTTCGACGCAGAGCTGCCCTCCAGGCACAATATGAAAGCACTGAAAGATGTGTACAAAAGTATGCTGTCTTATGTAAAAAAAAAAATATACCTATAAATCAAAGTCCTCGTTTTGGTGCGTTAACCGCTGATATGAGGACCGACCAATATAGTTGGTTACTGGCTATCTTTTTTTATTTCAGAAAAAAATATTCAGCTTCAGAGAAGCAATTTTGATTAGTTGATAGTTTATATCAATCTCATTGAAATTATTGTTGCGAGTTTATGTCTTTAGAAAGAATATCACATTTCATTAAAATGACTAGTTTTTAGAAATGTGATTCTTAGTTTTATCAAAAAAGATTAAACTGATTAAAATATAGATTTTCTTAAGTATGTATTATAATTACGGTATGCTTTCTTGTAAATGTAAACCACGCCGACGCGCCGTCGCTTCCGTAGAATATTTTACACCACGCCGCCGCCGTGGAATTAGCCATCGGCGCTCATATCTAATTCCAACTTGTTTGTACTTAGTACCTATCTAAATATTGAAATGTCATTGGGAAGATACTGGCTTCTATAATACAGGTAAAACTAGCTTAGAAGGCCGGGCCCCAAATATTTGTAACCGTTATTATATGTACATGTATGTACATGAAAGAAAACCGGAAGGGTTGTGATGGATAAATCAGAAAGTACTGTAGCGACATCTAATTTGATTTCGGGAACAGTTTATTTTTTAAATAATACCTCATTGAACTTCCACTTTGATACATTCGTCATTATTGTTCTTTAAAAATAATTAAATCCGATTTTTTTTCATCGGTGATATCAGTCTGCTGCGATATTGGATACTTTATTGATTTTAAAATTTAAAAAATATTAGTCAAGATTCATTATTTATGAAGAACAATGTATCAAATGAAGAATGTATCAAACCAGAAGTTGAATTTCCGAAGAAACACCCAGTTGCCAACAGTTGACAATTTATAAAAATCGATATGAGAATAGATATTATCCATATGAAAATCGATATTTACTCTTTTCATGATTTGTACCTGAAACCTCATCTAGTAGGTAGGTACCTAATCTTGTTTTGCATAGGGAAGACGTGTACTCTATGAATAGATTAATATTAATAGGGGTAAGCTATGTTTCGTTATTCGACAGGGATGCCACGCCAGGCCCGTCTTAAGCACAACAGCACCCCGAACGCGCGGCGCCCGTGTGCGTTGCACCCCCCGCACCATGAGTAAAAATGGGCCTGATTGAAACAATATGTTCGAAAAGAAGCCGCCCATAGGGCGCTCGCGTTTTATCACTGCCGCCACCGCGAGAGCTGGCCGCTTCTTCTAATACCATGATGCTCTTAGCTGTCTCGGGGGCGCCGCGGCGCTTCCGGCGGCGTATTGTACACCCTGTACTATAGGGCGGGCACTGTTTTTATGAGACAGATTTAGGCACCTTTCCACAGAATAAACAGTCTTATGCACGCAAGTTTTTTGACTCTCCTCAGTGAGTGATCGACCAAGTACCGATACAAATACTTCACGATACTACTCATTTCTCAGTTTTAAATTATCGATATCAAAATACTTGGTTACGAACGAAAAGTATCGAGTAAGTATTTACTCGTATCATCCACTAGCGTCATACCTAGTTTTGTGGCGCGGCACGGTGTCGGTTTAGGACGCATGATTGTATTTTATTTTAGATCTTCGTTAAAATAATCTTGCAATTTTGAGGTTCTAATAAACTTTTTACAAAATGTAAGTAATATAGTAATAAAATGTAAATCTTTAAAATTGGTTTACTTCTCCACATGTGTTTTATGTTGTATTTTTATTGACAGGGCGTCAACATCGAAGCCTCGTTCTGAAATGACTCTTGAAGAATTAGCAAAAATAGAGGAAGAAGAGTTTAGTACAGGTCCTCTTTCTGTGCTGACACAATCAGTTAAAAACAATACGCAAGTACTTATTAACTGCAGAAACAACAAGAAACTACTGGGACGCGTTAAAGCTTTTGACCGGCACTGTAATATGGTCTTAGAAAATGTAAAAGAAATGTGGACCGAAGTCCCAAGAACGGGAAAAGGAAAAAAGGTATATTATAATATCTGCTCTTTTTAAATCAAACATTTTCTTTGTCTATCAAAAGTACACACAACTTAGGTTATGTTTACCTAAACTTTGGTCAATTACAGTGCTATTTAATAAACAAGGTTAAGAGTTAGATAAAATATACATTTAAATTGAAATTTTATTATTAGTACAAATTTATATTAAACAGAATAAGCAAACTTACTGCCTTCTAGGATAAATATTACTTCCATAGAACCTCATACTAGGTAAACCTATACTCAGTCTCTGTTGTAATAATATAAATTTTAACTAATACTAAATGTAGTTACAGTTTAAATTTACTCCAACGCTAAACACTGTTAATGTTTAATGGTTACTTATTCTGTCCTCCCAAGCCTAAATTGCAGTACAGCAAAATTTGCGTTTTTGAGTTTTCCATATCGTCTGAAAGGCCAATTCAAACCCTATATTCATTTTATTCTTTATTCATTTTTTTAGAGATGCACCGAATATTTGTTTGGTATTCGGCATCTTTTCACTATTTATATCCAACCATGTTATTTGTGTTTAGTTCAAGGCATACTGTACTAGAAATCACTTTATATTAAGAATATCTAATCGAATATATACCTGTAAGGTTTGGTAATGTGCTACTAAGCATTAGCTTAGATAGACAACATTTATCTATAATTTTGCCTTTGTTCTCGCTAGGTCGATTCATTAGTTTGATTTTCTGCCTAGTGAGATTTTTTTTATTTATTGGTTTGACCGTCAAACTAATTTAGATTTAAAATCTAATATATTTAAATGTTTTAATAATTTTGTAATATTTAGTGTACTAACTAGTGTATTTTTTTAAAAACACTAATTTGTGCATATGTTAATTGCATTTGAGTAGACACAAGGAGTTTCAACAGTGTTAGTGCGATTCAAATGACACGTAATGCCATCTAGTAATGGGTAAATGAAATATCTAATATCTAGAAGTATTTTATAATTCAACTTCAACATTTCATTTCAGGGCAAGGCTGTTAACAAAGACAAGTTTATTTCAAAGATGTTCTTGAGAGGTGATTCAGTCATTTTAGTATTAAGAAATCCTCTAGCAACCGCTGCTGGAAAATAATATCTTAGTGTGTTATTCTTTTCATGTTTGTGATTGATTAGACATAATTTTTACCTCATAACTTTGATAAATACACCAAACCCAAGAAACAGTTAACAATTGAGCTTGAAATACTGAAGCAATTTACATTCTGTACCTAAAATAAATAATTCTTTTGCAAATTCCTTGTTTGATTTGAAATATACCTGTTGTGCCTATAGAGGCACCCAAAGTGCTAGTTCAGGAGATTGATAATATTCTTTATTGCACAAAAACTTAGACATATTACAAAGAAAGCAATGTTATGGACAGTATAAAAGTGGCGGCCTTATTGCTAGGCAGCAATCTCGTCCAGGCAACCAATGGTGATAGAGAAAAACAAGGGCCAGACTGGAAGCAGTGCATCGTATACACTGAGACAGATGACGAAGTATGTTAATGAAAATATTAATTTTAGGAAAAAGGGGTGTGACCTTTTTTATTCATTTACTTTTTCATGAACTGATAAAATAATTTAACATAAGAGGGCGGGTACGCACACATAGTTGAAATTTTCTTTTAAAAAACAAATTTTCTAAAATTAGTTATAAATGAGTAAACTATCTTATTTCATGTGTTGTGTCACAGACCACAGTCCAAAATTGTGATAATATCCTTTTTTGGAAAACAATCTTACAAAAACCGCGGGCTGGCATCACCACACTCTTTGATTTTCAAATTCGTTCTTGACCCATTTAGATAAATAACCAAGTTACGTAATTTATTTCGGAGACTAAAGAGTTTGTGGTGCTGTTAGGCTAGGATTATGTATTTATAATGAATTCCAAAAAAGCTTTTAAGGTCGTAAATGTAATCCCTCATTTATCAATCTGGAACATAATGGTGATCGATGGCTAAAGTAATATACTTTTAAAAATAATGTATATATTGTGCTGCTGGGCTGATCAGCCTGGTAGAACCAAAATATGTCAAATTTCCGCAGTGGAGTTAAATCTATTATTATGAGTGGGGAAATTTCAGTTTTGTATAGTCTAACATATTATTATAACAACAATGAAGTGGACTCCTACATCTACATCTCATACACTGTATTATAAATGTAGTTCAGCTGTGGCGCTGTGCTGATGGACTGTCAGCCACGCAACTTCACCAAGACTTATTTAATGCCACTCTACATGGATTAAGAATTTATTTCAAAATCCATAAGGATGGCGCTGTCAGACCAATGAACGCTGCGAATGCTCTAACACGGATGAACTCTAAAACATCAGTTAACCAAGACTTCTGCCAGTGGCGTAACTATACCGTTTGAGGCTCGTGGCAAATTCATCTATTATTACTACTAATTGTGTAAAATAAATGTCAGGAGTAATGAGTCTCCTCTGACCAGGAACCCGTGGCATTTTGCCACTGACTTTTGCATAGAAAGGATAGACCCGTGTCTAAAATACGATGTAGGATCCGTATAGTTTAAACTGATTCAAAATACGAAGAAACAGAACGAAGGGCTAAATGTATAACTCGTACGAGTTAACATGACACCTGAAAGCATATTTTATTTGTCCTCGAACGATTTTGGGGAATTTCGGATCGTTCTTATAATTTTGTTACAATCACAGCCGTAAAGATTATCTATGCATTCTGATGCAGGCAGTGTCTGGTCCTGCCTTCTTTTCATTAAAAATATTAAAGAAATTAGTTTTTACGGAGTCGTATTAGCATTTCGAAAATAGACGAAAATTCATTTTCAGAGAACCAGAATAGACGTTCAGGTGTAATGTTAGATCGTACGAGTACTGACTGATTTATTTCCCCGCAAGGGATCTTCTTACTTATTTTTACAAGGGAGTTATTCTTAGTTTCCATTCTTGATAATAAAATGGGTTGGTCAAAATAAATGAAATCACGTATATAAATGTATGCAACTTTGATATTTATTCACTTCGTTATTATAACATTTCAAAACGGAATCAACATCAACTTTCACATTATCGCTCAATCATTTCGTATAAATCATTCTATGCAATCAATATCATCGTATTTATAATCACCTATTATGAAAAGCTTGTAAGTAATTTCCAACAGCTACCATTTCAAATCAAATAATGCTCAATGACTTCTGTGAACACACTCTTATATAATTTCTTTGGTTATTATTACGAATATTACAATTATTTCTGTACTTGTCTGCTCTCACTTATTCATTAATATATATTGGCTATCACATTTAAATCCAGCGGTAGCACTGGCATAGTAAAAGCACTTTAGAATACACATAACCTCGTAAAAGAAAAACAATATTTAAATGTGTTACAGATAAAATATTTTGATAAAGAAATAAATGCAAAAGATGACAACACATTTCCCATACAAAAAAGTTACAATTTAGATAAAAATTTACAATAATGACGACGAAACAAAATCTCACAGAATCAGTCTTTATAAAAATACGCCTAGATTGTTATTAGGAAAGTTTTTAAAATCAAATTTGCCATTAGACAAGGATCGTGTACTGAATGAAAGTAATTTATGTCAAAAACAGTATTATATGGCTTCGGTAAGTGGTTCCAAAATTCCATATGAATCTATTTTCACTCCGATGTAGCTAAAATTGCGATTGTGACTTAACAGCACCATAAGTTTGTACCTAGCTGGCAGTGGGATAACCGTTTAATGGACGAATATTATGCATTCATGGATGAATCAGAATAAAATAATTATTTCACATAAACAGATAATCTTCTATACAAAAATATTTCATATACGATGTAATTCTGCTATTTACGAATAAAGCACATAGCTTGGCTTTAGCACCTATAAACATGTTGGTAATAAAACAGTTACAGTAAGTTCCAACTAATGTGGCTCCATGGTGGATCTTTGTATGCGCAGAGCAAATTGAACGTACGACTAAAATGTATAGAGTGAGTCTTGAGTAGATAGACATAAAATACAACACATTAAGTTCCTTCCCCACTCAGTGGGCGTCATAATATTGGTGGATCGCCCGGTGTTGTGATACTTGAATCATTCTGATTGGTCGAGACATTTGCCGCCCTTCGGATTTACCCTTTTGCGCAGGTACATCAGAGAGCCACATCAGTTGTATCTTACTGTACATGTATAAATAGTCCTGTCAGATTGCTGAACTTAAACTGATACTATATTAAATAATAAGCTTCACACAACTTACAACTATATTTTACAAAACCCTCAAGATATTAACTAAGTATAGGTAGGTATCTTTTTATTTTTATCTTATAAAAATACAAAAAAGAGATTTTTTTCAAGAATCTACATTTTGATCGGATAAAACTAAAGAAATTTAAGATAATTATTTACAGAGATCTATTGCATATTATCTATTTATTTTATTCTTATCTGGTTTGCACTCAATTATTCAAAAAACGATGAAAGTAGGCTTTACTTTATCTGTCGACAAAATATACTACGGGCAATTCTATTATCACTTATTACGGACAATTAAAAAAATAACTATCATATTAATTTTGTTATGTTTTATAGTTCATCACAAAAATACACAATCTAATTATTTAATAATCATTCAATTTTCTCTTTTCAGTAAATAATGCAAAGAATATCACTATTTATGTCACATATTTTTCATACAGACGACAGACACCAGTATTAATCTTGTCGATCAAGGAACGAAATATAATTTTATTGTAAATTAGGTATCTAAGTTCCCAAAAAAGGCAGAGTTTATTATTTAACAATTTAATAATTTTCCGTCGTCTGCATTGACCCTATGTTCAATAAAAAACAAATACACATAAATATAAAAATATTTATCGCGTGTACATTTTATTATTGTACGTGTACATTACATTTTATTACACAACATTAATCTCGGTCTTTATTTATATTATTATGGTGTAACTTATATCTAATTAGTATTGAAACAGTAATGAACACTTAATTCCATGAACCCATGAAATAAAAATAGCATTTTAGCCGTCTTTACAAAAACAGCTTAAAATTTCTGCTAACCTTAAGTTTTCTAATTTTCACTTTTATTTTATATGCGTCATATAATAGACGGAAGTATGGATTGAGTTAATAATTTGGCCGAACCACTAACCAAAAAATTTACATTTGGCTTTTAAATGTATTTTGAGATCTCAATTTGTCCTCATAAAAGTGAGCGCGATAGAAAAAAATATGAAAGATGAACGGATTTACTCTTAAGAAAATGTCAATAGCTTATTTTTGTTTTATATATTAATTTGATTTTTTATAGCTTAATTTGATTACAAAAATATTTAGACCGTGTAAAATATTCACATTTATTATTATGAGTAACATTATAATAAATATAACATTCAAGGAACGAAAAATTTGGACGTATGTAATGCAAAGTTTTTTTTAAATATAATTGTTTGAATGTTTAATTCAAAATCAAAGAATTCTTTATTTAAATGAAACTACCTAACCTAAGTTTACCCGGCCAATCTTATTTTCACTTCACACCTACTTTTAGTCGTAATTATACTTATTTATGGTTCGGAAAAATTATTAATACAATTTTATAAATTTCAGATCATACTTATATAGTGAATGGTAATGTTTAGGAAAGATGTGATACCTAATGTTGACATTTACATATTCACCGACTAGAACATTATTAAATTAAAGTTTTTATCTAGCTAATTAGCTAGAATGTATCGTATTTCGTCATTTTATTAACATTTGATATCAATTATCATTTTATTCTATTCAATTATATATTACCCATCAAGTTTTGCATTGTCACTGGCTATAGAAATTGTTAAATAAAAATATGTAGTACAATAATGTACACACGGATGCTCGTCAGGCTAGCAATATGTCAAATTTCCTCAATTGATTTTGAATTCTACTTCCAAAACATTAAGGTATACAGTGAAGTGAAGGATAATTTTGCCAGTTTTATATAGCCTGACGTGCTTCTTGACTTGTACTATCAAATAATAATTATCAAACATTTTCGAGAACAAAATGCCAAGAATTTGAAGTATAATCGGCCTAATGTTTTCGATTTGCCGATACTTTATAGAAAAAGTTAATGACTTTACAGAGTCATCTGTACCGAATCAGTTCACTACCTTTATATTATTGATCTAATATTTTCGACTATTTCTTTACAGCTATTTCTTTTCCCAAAGATTTTCTATTTTCGAATTTCTGCTGCAAACTAGCCACGTTTGAGGGTTTAGGCGTGAGCTTGGTCGAATTAGATTTCGCATTGGACTCCGTCCTTTGCACTAACGTCGACGGTTTCGGCACAACTTTAGGTTTATTCTTATTTAGGTTGTCCGCAATAGATTTTACATTAGAATCAACTTTCGAGTTAACGCGATTTAAGGGATTCTTCTCCGTTTGCAGCGGAAGTTTGTTGTTAACGTTCGTAGTAGAAATTACAGGTTTTGAAGCGACCGCAGATTTCGCTGTCGGCTTCTTTTCTATTGTGGGCGCGGGCCTTAACGGCGGTCGGTTGTCATTAGGTTTACTCACTACGACCGGTTTAGGTGTTTTAGGAGTGTCACTCTGTTTATTATTGTTTATCACGTCCGGCGGTTTCACTGTTTTCGTGTCCATTGCACAGCTGGAGACGACGTCGGGACTGTTAGTTAAAGGTTTAAGGTTTATGTTCTTGTTTGCATTCTTTGGCGACTGCGGCACGTTTCTAAACGTACTCGTGTTTTTTAAATTTGGTGGGGTGACTTGCCTACTGAACGTAGGGATTTTAGAATTCACTTTTAAAGTAGGCGATGGTGGCGCCTTTTCCGGCTCATCTTTACTTTCAGTTTTATCTTTGTTGATATACGTGGGTACGTTAACAGCGGAAGGATGCAAATACCCGCTGCTCGTGGTAGACGCGTTGGACTTAGCCCCGGAATTGCTATAAACGCTATCCGAAGCCCTATAGTTGTCCGTGTTCATGTAAGTGCTGTCTCTATTCGCATCTTCTTTCGCTTGCTTCTTTCTAGACAGCGTTAACGACGAATAAATAGAGTCGAAATTTCGATTTTGTATTTCGTTGACGATCTCGCCGAGAAGGCCCATGCTTTCCGTGCTTCCTGAATTGGAAGTGATCGGTTTTGGAGTGTTGTATCCTGCGGGAGGCGATTGGGGCAATGTCTTTACGGGTGGAGGCGGAACTCCAGGTAGTGGTTTCGAGTGTTTTTCTGGACTTTCTTCTATTATAGCGTAGATGTTATCACTTGACTCCTCGTCGATATGAGCGAGGGGCACTTGTTTCTCTTCAATGCAATCTACGTAATCGACGGTTTTGTCATTTTGCGGTTTAGGATTTTGGTATATGGACGGTTCGTTGGTTTCGTTGGCGGGGAGCGGCGGAGGGGGGGCTGTGGGTCTGCCGACCACCGAAAGAGGGCGGGGAACCCCCGGAGCTTGCCTCATGGACCCGAAGCTCTGTATCGCAGGTTTATGAGGTGCAGGAGATCTCATGCTTTGTGCTCTATTGACGAACGCTTTCGGATCTTCGCCGTCTTCCGAATCTGATACGACCGGTACCGTATTGACAGGCAAATCGATTTCTTTCTGGAGTATGGGGTTAGATATCTGCAGGTTCCTTAACGCGACTTTATCGGTTCCTTTGGGCACTTTGACTTGATGCACCGGATTCTTAGGAAGAGAGTGACTCCTTTCTACTGGACGGCGTTCCTTTTCTTTGGATTTCTCCTGCTTGAGGAAGGATGCAATACGATTCAAAGATATGCCCTCTTTAACTTTTTTCGGTTCTTCAGGCAAAGGTTTTTGGGGGGCGTTCGGGGAATGCATGCTCAGAGGTCTCTTCGGTAGAGCAGGCGACGCGTCAGGAACGGACGGAGCAGATCTGATCGGCCCTAAAGTTTTGGATCCTTGGAGAGGAGATATAAGTTCTTTGGCTGTACAAGTGGACGCTTCGAGTATAGGGCTCGATATGACGGGACGTTGGCTCGCTTGCACAGGCTGACTCTCTTCCGTTTTGTCGGTATTCATGAACGCTTTGATTTTGTTTTGTACAGAGCTGTTAGTCCTTTTGACTGTCGGACTTGTTTTAGTGTTATTCGGTACGACAGGAAGAGGTGGTGCACTTCTCAGAACAGGTTTTAGAACTCCTTGGGTGATGATGTTCTGACTGTTGCTGCCGCTGCGGTGGACGGGTGTTATTTTAGCACTTTTATTGGCGTCCGAAGTCTTCTTAGTCTCCGTTTGGTCCGGCGGATTCTTGTCCATCGGCGTAAGTGAGAAACCTTTGAAGTTGCCGAAGAAATTGACTGACGGATTGATGTTACCTGCGGGACTTCGGTCAGACTCGTTGCGGAGAAGGCTCGAGCTCATGTCGTCTGGATTTGATAGGGTGTGCACGACGGGCTGTGCGTTGTTTTGCGCGTTATTTTGGAAATTAGCGGCAAACTTGCTGGCGCTACGAGAAATGCGCTGTTGAAAGCTTGCCTTCTTCGGTGACTGCACCCTGGAAAAAATAATAAATTTAATGAACGATTACATATAAAAATATTATAAAACAGTATTAACATTGTGGTATTGCGTTCGCTTAATATACGGTAAGTTGCACAAACGTCTATTAAGGTTTAATGACGACTATAAGCTCTAATGAATCTTCTTAAATAGAAAATTTGTATTAGTAATGTTGGAACCAGGGGTTCCCTAACTTACGTCGCCTACTGCCCACTTTGAAAATAAGAATAATTTAAACGCCCCCATTTTTTACCTACTTAAAAACCACTATAACTTCAAATTATATTACATTATTGGGTGCTATATTAGCGGAAGTTAAAAATTCATTGTAAACAAGACTTTTAAACGGAACGACCGATTGACATGAAATTTGTAAATTATACGGAGAGAAATATAGAACAGATAGGCTTATAAATAATGGATATATGATAGTGAAGCACCGTTTATGTTAAATCCAGTTGTTTCTCTTTTTGATGTATGTATATATTTTTAGTAAAACACGCCATGCACGTTAGTGAGATATTTAATACAATACTGCATGCATAGTCAAAATGTTACATGCCAAAGTAGCAAATCTAAACTTCATAATACAAGCGGTCCCGTCAAGCGGTCTCAAATAAAACAGGCGGTTTCAGCGCGTCATTTGATTGAAGAAGAAAGGTATTCTAACTATATATTTAATTTAAAAATATTGTGTTTTAAGCACTTCTAATAGGGTCGTTTCGGTGGTGAAAAATCAGAATAACTAAAATTTAAAAATTTACATTGAAATTAACAGATATTATGATCTTAAAAGTAGATATTTTTTGTCTGTGTGTCATGTGACTTGAAACACGAGCCGCCATGATGTGACGACTGTCAGATTAAACTTACAATTACTTTTCCAAACAAAGCGCAATAGTTTAAACTTTTGTTTGTCAAAGTATTTTAAGATTCAACTTCTGAGAGAAGATGAGGAACGTCAGAGCTGATATATGAACAACCTTGCACACTCGACATATAACCCGACTCACGCTCCGTAAGAGACGGGTCTTCGATCAGATTGCACCGATCCTTACATTGTTGTTACCATTTTGTCATTATTATATAAACTGGCAAGAAAATTATGAAAGTGCCCCCTTTTCGTTAATCTTCGCCTTTTTTATATCTACATGGTTACCATTAGAAGCTTTAACTAGAGCATGCAGAAGCAAAAACACACAATAACCACTCACCCAAGTTATATACAGCGTATACCAAACACCATCTATAGTTGCATAAGTGTTACCAGTGAAACGTTTATTTTTCTATCAAAATTATTTGGTATAAAAATCCAAACTACCCAACCGTAACATATAATATAGTTCAAATTTATATAATATACAAAATAACGTTAAACTGGCAACATTAAGCTAAGAGGTATATTTATACAGCGTTTGTATCTAAATTACTACATCTAAATACCAAGAAAAAACTATTAAAATTTTATTATTACAGAATTCTATAGAATTCAATAGGTTTATAAGATGATTTAGAACTGATAGAAGAAGACAGCAAATTATTACTTATAATTCATTGTTACTATTACAACAATTAGAAACTCAAAACATAGTATTGTTGCATAAATCATTAATTCTTCACGGTTTTTATTTTAGGTTGGCTTTAAAACTTCATCTTTAGTTAAATAAAAAACGCTTATAAATAACCCCATGAAAGTGATAGAAAAAAAAAATATTAGAAGGATTAGAAAAAGAAGAAGAAAACTACTACAAAGAATTTAATCGGAAAGAGAGGCTTATAAATAATAAAAATAACAAGATACATTAACAGCATTCACATTAACAATGAAAAAACAAATTAAGAGTAAATCAAAAATGCGTACACAGTGCCTACAATGTTGCTATATAATTAATTCTAAATTTAATATGCAAATATAGGGCATATTATAGATGAAAATTTACTATAGCAACACTGCAAACATTTGATCAAGTAGTTTTTAACTTATTCAATCACCTTATTCGTAAATAAAGTAATGCAAGAATGTGCGTCTTTTATTTATTTATTAGAAAATATAAACTATTTTGCAATAATATGGTAGGTCGACTTGAAACCATTTACTATCCTCACTACTCCCGTGTGTAAAACTATATGTATAAGTATTTTGTAAAACTATATGTATAAGAATTATCACAAGTATAGTATGTTGTAGAAGAGAGAGGGGGGGGGAGGGGAATAATTAATACGTAATAGTTAATTTGATTCTGAAAGGCTTCCACTTTTTTCCTTATGAAGTGCGGAACCCTAAAAACACATGTCATAAATCTTAAATTGTTCAGGTAATGAATATTCAAAAGGTAAAATGTCATTGACATGACATTTGAAGGCCTATCCTATTTCTTTATTATCGATATCGATTTTGGAATGCTAATCACATCACATCAAAAAAAAAACACATCTAAGAGACTTTGCAACGTAGGAACGTGACACTGCCCCCGATGCACAAATAATTTTCACGGATACGCCTTTAACAAAATTATAAGAATGATTTAAAATTCTGCGGATTTTCTTTCGCGGCCAAATAGAATTGTCCCTCACACGTTAATTCGTACGAGTTATAAGTAATATGTTGACATGATGTATCATTAAAATGGTAGGACATAAGGAAGACAGAAAAAAAAAATAGAACCTTATTGATTATTTTAAATATCTACTGTAACGATTGGTAGGTTAATATTTATCATATTGCAATAATATATTACTTTTCAAATGTCTCAGAAGAATTTATAAATTATTTTAACATATATTTGGTGTAAATTTTTTTTTAAAGCCGTAAAATTTAATACATTTATGTTAGAAAATATTATGATTTAAAAATTATTTTACTTTAACACTAAAAGTTATTATATGCTTATATATTAATTCCAAATATATCACTAAAGCTATTACTATTTGTATATATTACTGTCTATTTATTTTGTATTTTTTAACAAGAATTATCATTAGACGAGTCTCTCTTAATACTGTGCAAACGAGACCTGTTAGGATGCACTATCATTTCATTGGTAGTCGACGCTAAACCGGTCTTAACTATAGTGACGGAAGGTTTAAGTTCCTTAGGCTTAGGTTTCAAATTTGGTTTCTCCGCAATTTTCGGTTTCACAAGACTATCATTATCGTTCGCGATTTTAATATCGTCCTTGTTGATTTTTCTATCCAATTTTTTTAGCGGTTTCTTACTTTCATTTTTTTCGGTGAAATGTAAAATTCTATTGTAAAACGATTTCGATTTCGCTTTTGTATTTTCGGTGGTCAATTCGACTTGAGAGTTATTGACTGTGTTGGTTTTAGACATTAAGTTTCTTAGGGGTAGATTATGATGTATTGTGGGTAGATTTATTTTCGGTTTGTGTACGAGTGAGCGGACGTTGCTGACGAGGTTTTGTACGTACGATTTCCTCGGTTTCTTCCACCAGAACAACACGTTGTGCCTCGAGTAGTAACCCAGGAACATGATGAGGAGTATCAGCGGTATGATGCCCAGGAATATGATATACATCGCCACCATGAAGTTTCTTTGTACTGTGAACAAACATAAATATTAATTAATAAATGTTGAATATTCGGATTTTAAAATTACGATGTTTGGTTTTAAGTAGATCTTCAGATTAAAGTTGTGATTGCTTAAAATAACCAGTTTTTTTTCCTTTAAGTGAAACATTCCTTTTATTTTTTGAGGCGAAATGTTGATGGGAAACCTTGTAAATCGATTGATTTTAGCTTGACCATTCATAAGAAAGACCTGAGCCGTGGAAACGTAAAACATAATAATAGATACCGACTATTTTGAATGAATAATTATAATTGTTCATATTAAATATCGGATTAAGTTTTTAACGGTCTGTTGCACAAACGTCCATTAAGGTTTCATGAAGCCTTTATCCTCTAATGAATGTCAAATTTATTTGGGCAATGCCACATTAAACTAATGATTTTTTAATGTACATTTGTGCAACTAGCTGTAAGTTTATTTCAAGATAATGATCCGATCATGACATTTCTTTCACCTACGGGAAGCTACATCATACGCGGGCGCTATAGGCGAAGTCGCAGGAAGATAGCTAGTATAATATATATATTTATTACCGCTAAGATCAGTAGCCGGACCGGAGTCGTATGATCCGCCTGGTCCGGGCAGAGCACACAGTGGCGGGGCGAATCCGGCCTCGCAGTGACAGTGACCTAATAAACAAACAGACATTGTATCATAATTATTTGTGTCTGTGAGGATATGGTACAGTCAAGTACGATAAATTGTTAAGTTTTTCTGAAGATAAAATTTCTTATTGGTTATTATAAGATTTAAATTTGTTCCAAAATATTTAATCTTCTTGGTTCCGCCTAACATAAACCATAGACATAGGGAACATTATGTGAACTGTCAGTTGCGTTTTATTATGACAAATCATTATTATTATTATCATTATCATTATTATCATATTTTTGAGATTTTATAATATTTATTTTTATTATATTATTTTAAGACTTTTTCCCGAAGAAGACAAATCCAAAAGCGCAAATATGTATCATAAAAATCAGTCAAGCCGTTCTCGAATTTTAAAAGCCACTAGACCATTTTTTTAAGTCTTTTATCTAAGGGAAAAACAGCAAATAAAGGAATTGTAATGGGTATATGGAATTATAGCGTTGCATGATGTGAATCGATATCCAAACAGTTCCCTAGGGTCCAAGGTATATATATTATGAGAGTGAATACGGCTGTGTCACCTTCAGAGTTGCAGACGCCGTGTCCTGAACAGTTGGAGGGACAGTCGGAGGTCGGCCGCCGCGACATCATCGCCTGCACCGACTCTACGCTCACGCAACGCTGATTCAAACACATCTGACGACAATATACACTCATATATAGTTTCGGTAGTGGAAACTAAGTCACGAAATTGCACAAAAACTAAAATGAACATCGTAATTAATAAAGATTATATATTGACAAAATTAAAAAGCTGTATAGTTTCGGCAGAGGAAACTAAGTCACGAAATTGCACAAAAACTAAAATGAACATCGTAATTAAACATAGACATTAAATATCGACAAAATTAAAACGCTGTGTTGTGGAAAGGTATGAAGGGATTAGGCAACATTTTAAAACCAGTAGAGTTATAGTGATATGAGAAACTTGCCGAAACTATCCACCCCTGCTTCTTTAGGTTCTTAAAGATAAGACACTTTTTACATCAATAGTTTATTTTAATCAAATACCCATAAATTTATTTGATAGATCGCTAAAACGATGAAAGTTAAGTATGATAGTTGGTAAATAAATTGATATATAGTAAATTAGGCATCATATTGAAGATTAATATAATTATATATTTGGTTACAAAGTGTACCCTCGAAAGAACCATAATTAACTTCTGTTTAATGATATAGTAAATGGAGTATATATGATTTTATAATAGATAATATTCTCTTTTTTATAATTTGATAAAGTACCATCGCGCATTTTAAGAAACTCATTCTTTATAATTTTGGATTTAACTAAAAAGTAAAGCATAATTAACAAAAAGTGAAACCACTTCGAACTTTGATAATCATATTAATTCGTACAAATATTATAGTATATTCTGGAAAATAGATTAGGTCTACGTATATCTTTTAGTTTGACCATTACTAATATTTACACATCATGATAAGCTCTAGCCACTCCTAGATTCTATCCTTCTATTCATGTACTTAATATTATTTTACAATTTATCTACATTATGTTAAATAATTACCTTGTTTGTACCACACTTGGCCCCATCGGGGACCATACCCGGGTCTACATCACTCAACCCCAAGTCTATAATGGCGGTGCGACATGGAATTATAGTCCCTATAACAATACACATGAGATTCATTTTTCTTATCTGGTAGAACGCTTAAAACAATGATGAACGAAAAATATAATTAAATTTATAATAGGTTTTGTTTTAATGTCCTTAGGGCCTAAAATCCACCCTATACGGTCACACTCAAACAAAGTTTAGGGTTGGAGTAAATTTACGCTAAGACTGCACTTAGTATTAGTCAAAATGCATGTTATTAAAAAGAGACTTAGCAAAGGTTAACCTAGTACGAGGTTCTACGGAAGTAATAATTACTCCTAGAAGGTAGTAAGTTTGCTTATTCTTTGTATAATATGAATTAGACTAATACTAAAATTGCAATTTTAGCATAAATTTATTCTAAACCTTGTGTATTAATAGTACTGAAAGAGATTAAATTTAATAATCTGCACAAGTACCGGTGAATAATATTGGTTGTGTTTTATGCCAGCTCTATATATTAGCCAGACTATTGTGGCGAATGTTATGGATAGATTGTAATGGCACCCACACGTAATGGGTAATATGGTTATTGACAATTATTAAATATGAAACTTATGTTAAAGATATTCAAAATTACAACTGAAGTAATTTCCAATAATAAGGTTTATATTAACAATAAGGTTAGATTACGTATATTTTTGCAAAATAAAATCACTATTTTTGAGCTACGTATCACGTGACTTCAAAAAAATCAAAGCGCGTGACGTCATATCAGTGTCAGATGTTAGTGTAATTATCAAAACCGCATCGTAAAATATTGAAAAATGAAGAAATTGTGAACTCCTCAAAGTATAAAAAGTTGTAAATTACGAAACTCGTGTTTATTAGTATTGTCATTAAACTGCACTAGTGTTATATTTTAGTTAAAATGGCTGACAATATGGCTACGCATAGTCCTTTTGCGCAGAATTCAAAACAAAAATTTCAAAATCAATAAAATATAATTTAATCTTTTCATTTTTAAATATTTTTGAAAAAAAAAATGTCATTAACACAATGTTGTGTAATGTGTAGAGGGTGCATTACTGTACACTGACCGTTATTGTTGATGAACACAGCGGACAGTTGGGCGACGCTCTCCAAACCGAACTCCAGACGTTCGTTGAGATGTCGACAGTGCAACATCCCGCACAGAGAATCTTCAATTGAACACTGTCTATACATCTGCTGCGTGCGAGAATAACCACAGTTGCCGTTCCTATCGCAGAACATTATTGTACAGTCAACAGTATATTAGGTTATATAGATGTGTTAGATTTCGCCACTTGATTCTAAACCATATGGTTCTTCCTCACTTTACGAAGAATTTGTGCGAGACAGTATTATTTGCAGATGACACCTCTTTACTGTTTAAAGTTGAGACGGGTAATGATTGTTTTGACGATGTAAATAATGCTCTCGACAACGTTCTACAGTGGTTTGATAATAATAATTTAAAGCTCAATTCAAATAAAACGAAATGCATAAAGTTTGCATTACCTAATGTGAGGCATGTCAGTACACTTATAAATGTAAATAGTGAAAACGTTGAGTTAGTAGAATCGACAAAGTTCCTTGGTATTACACTAGATTCCCGACTGCAATGGGATCCTCATATTGATAGCTTGTCAAGTAGACTGAGTTCTGCAGCTTTTGCTGTTAAGAAAATTAGACTCTTGACAAATGTTGAAACGGCAAGATTGGTATATTTTAGTTATTTTCATAGTGTAATGACGTATGGTATATTGTTATGGGGTTCTGCGGCTAGCATTCAGGATGATTTTATTTTGCAAAAGAGAGCTGTCCGTGCTATATATAATTTACGGTCTAGGGAATCTCTCAGAGAACTATTTAAAGAAATAAATATTCTGACTGTTGCCTCTCAATACATCTATGAGAATATTATGTACACAAGAAAACATTACGATTCCTTCACAAAAAAAAGTAGTGTTCATAATCTTAACACAAGAAATAAAGATAAACTTGCCGTTCCAAGCTTCAGACTTCAAAAAACCAGAGGATCATTTCTGGGTAAATGTATTGCTATGTTCAATAAAGTTCCACAAAATGTAATTGACCTACCCATAAATAAATTTCAAATTCATGTAAAGAATATACTTATGAGTAAAGGCTATTATAAAGTTGATGATTACTTTAAGGATCGCAATGCATGGAATTAATAGCCTTCGCTTTGTTCTATAAAGACTAATTATATGTTCAACTTATGTCCTACAGACTTTGAAAGTTGTATTTACTATTGTGATAAATTGATAATACATATTATTTTCATTACTTATGATAAAAAGCTGATAAGTTTCTTTCGCTTGTTCTTCTTGTCAGCTAAAAGACGTCCTGAACAAGTGGTAGGGAAAAAAAGTTTTTTTGGAAGATTCAAAAGTGCTTGTAATAGCCTACTTGAATAAAGATATTTTCATTTCATTTCGAAGGTAGAGTCTAAAATCAACATCAGAAATTTGACATATTGTTGTAACCTGAAGTGCAGCGTATGTATGATTATTGTAAAAGATCGCCGACTCCGTTGTACTTTATTTTACTGAACTTTCCTATTTTGAAGAAGAGTGAATTCTATCAATATGCTAATACATACATTTTTTTATTAAAACTGAACTTAGGATGTTCATATAGAAATAAGGTTGTAATAGGGTATATAAACTTATTTTTATGAAAAAATAACGCAGCAAAATTGGAGTAGGGGGGGGACGCATTCTTTGTCACTCTACAGTCTAGTTTACGTCATAATAATTCCCGAAGAGATATAATCAAGATTATAATATATACAGTTTTTTATTACGGGATTGCTACCGTGTATTTTATATAATTCGAGTCCCCTGTATATAAATATAAGATAACAATCCCGTCATCAACTATCATTCTAATGTAAACGACCATTAAAGTTTTAATTCACAAATACGTACTTGTTCCCTTTTATATTGTTGCTAGTGTAACATTTCTCATGCGAACTCTCACCCGTAGTGCCCCACAGTAAGCGACATTGGTCTGTGTGGGAGCGACACGACCCTCGCACGCAATATGCCTGAAATAGAGTTCAATATTGTTTGGCTGACAAGACATTGTCGACCGAACAGTCGCGGCGACATCGCTGTAGATTCGAAATTAGATTTGATGTAGAAACCGAACTTTTTAATACAGTAATCGTAATTAATATTAGGGAAACCTGAGATAGTAGAACAGAAACGAGTTGTCTTGTACGACAACTTTACTAGAGCAATTTAAACTAGGAATATGCCAATATAAATATAAGAAATCAAATAGTATATTTATATAAATATCGTATAAAAAAGTATAAACTACATACACGCGGCTGCATGTGAGAATATACATCGTGGACTTTGTACCGACTGTGCTTCGTATAGAACTTCCTGCCCTACTAACAGAGATCTGCTTACCAACAATTATTTAAAGGCTAGCTATCGCCCGTATGGTCCATAGGGAAATGTTTAGTGAGATAAAAATATCCTATTATGTCAGTCAGTTAATACCCTATCTGTATACCAAATTTCATCAAAATCCGTTCAGTAGTTTCGGCGTGATTTCTTTGTTTGGACAAACATCCAAACAAAGAAACTTGGAACAAAGAAGAATGGATAAACGTGTATTTTATTCTACATAAAAAAAGCAAAGTCGACACGGTAAATACTAAAGGTTAACTAAATGTCATTCTCATATGAAATATATGAACATACTAGCTTTTAATGAAGTAAAGTAACCAATTAATACCTGGTTATCACTACAAGGACTGGCATCCATCTTGTGTACGTCAGCCGGACAGTATTCCGAGTAACCTGTACAGTATTCTGGCAAGTCGCATTCCCGATCCGCGCCGCGGCACACTGTGCCCGCCGCCTTAGGTCGACAGGTCTACGTAGTTATAGTAAAGATTGATAAGTATTTTGATATAAATTTGTACTTCCATTAAAATAAAAAATGTAAGCGCCTTGCAAACTGTATCGCCTGGTTAAAGCAGCAACGATTAACATATGATATGAGAGCTAATTATAAGTCTTAAAGATAAAACACACATCAAAATATTATTCTCATTCTTTAATTTCCGAGCTACATTTATGTGTACGGGTTATTTATAAATATGTAGACAGCAAGGAGACAACGTGTTAGAACTATTTTTTGCCGACTGCAGGGGTCAGGCCTTCTTTATGGATGGTTAAGGAGGATAGGCTATGACCCTCCACGCTGGCCCAATGCGGATAAGAGGGTATTAACGACTGGCAACCGAGACCAACGGCTTAATGTGCTTTCCGAAGCACGGAGTAGCTCAAAAGAATTTTTTGGTCACCCATCTCGTGACCGACACTTGAAAAGGTTGCTTAACAATAACATTCGCGGGCCGCAGTAATAACCGATTGCTACTCATTTGAAGCTAGAGAAAGACACCTAAAGAAATTCAACAAAACTGTATGATTAAAAAAAAACATCTCCATACCCTCCATCTTTTTTGTTAATATATCTAAAACCTTCTCAGTTAAATGACGCCTTTAAGCTCTAATTAATGTCAAATTGGTAGGATAATGCCATTTTAAACTAATGTCAATTTCAATGGACGTTTGTGCAGCAAGTCTGACAAATAACATGCTAAAAAGCGCATCAAAATCGGTTCAGCCAAACACACATACAGGTCAAACAGAGAACCTCCTTTTTTGTAGTCGATTAAAAATCCCGCCGCATTACCTGCAGGTCGCAGCAGGTGCCGGCGGCGCAGGTGGCGTTGGCGCGCAGCATGCAGGTGTCCGGGTGGCAGCAGCCGCGGCACGGGTCCCGCCCGTCGTCCACGCTGATGCCGCAGTCGCACTGCTCGCCGGCCTCCACGAAACCGTTGCCGCACGTCGGCGAGTCGAACAGACGCTTCGGTTTGTTCCTGTGGGTCGTTCGTTTTATTAATCACTGTACTACCTACAAACGAGCAGTCGGTAGATCTTCTTTTATTTTTTAATTCATGGCCTATTTGTGTTTACACAATTCCGCCAATGTCACGTTTGTGGTCTTTACACGTAAAGAAACAATAATAAAAATATGACAATTTTGAATTTGGGATAATACATAAAACAATATAAAAGTTAAACTTTACATTGTTAAAGGTAATACAAATAGCATTTATATAGAGAACAAAGATTTATAAATTAAGACTATTCTTGATTGCTTGGAATTGAGATAAAATTTTGTATTGGCTGGGTTTCTCCATACACAAGATACATTTTATATTTGTTGGACGAAGAATTTTTGATGGGAGCTAATCAGTTAATCGAACGGTGAAAATTTTTAGACAGCCATCAAGGATATATTAGAAACGTCGTGCGCGTACATTATTGCGTTTAAAAATAGATTGCGTTTAAAGACATTACTAAAGTAAATCTCAGACATTGCCTTGCTTTTTTGTTGTCAATGTAGTGCGCAGATAAACCATCTAAACTTTTTAATACATAATTGGATGTAGAAAAATGGCTCTTGTTCAATACTCGTATTATTTTATACAAAAAACCACTTGCGCCGTACAAAAATTATTTTTTATTTATTTAAAACATTAAATATTAAGTATAATTGCTAGTATTTTTGGTACAATGTACATAATCGATGTAAGAATTAGATTCAAATATTTAAAATACTTATTATAAAACTAATAATACTTATTATAAATATGATCAGTCTGCATACCTAATTTCGTTACAATCTATTAAGTCGTTTTTAGATAAAGATAAGAACAATCCAAACTTGCACATACATAACAGTTAGTAAAAAGCTTGATTAGAATATTTATACCAAGCTTTATAATAAATATCCGATATTTGATATTTATTCGATATATATCATGCATACGAAAAGATGTGATTTTTAAGTTGCATTTATTTAATATTCGATCTTTTAAATCAAAAGTGTAATAAAAAAATTTAGGTTTATAGATTTATTATATGTTTATTTATTATAAAAGATATAAAAAAGTAGTATGCGTACGAGGATTCACAGTTACGTATACCTGACTTATCACCTACTTACTATAATAAACCTTATTACGTGAAAATTAAATTTTAAGAAAAATAAATATACTAATCGTTCGCACTTCGTGTTTAAATTACGGGGAAGTGCCGAAATGTCTAGTAAGTAAGATTGCTACTTCGGGCCAATGTTGCAAGCGTCACATTGGGTTGGTTAATTTTCTAGCTGAGACTCAATACTCAAACTAACAATAAATATTATAATTATTTATTAGATTAATTATTACAATAAATATTATAAATATTTATTTATATATATCGATGTATATATCAGTCGACTTATATCCGTTGATATTAATCAGCGAACCCTGATTTATACTGTATAAATAACTCACCGTAAACAATAATCCATTCCTCTTTCAAAAGCTAACGCTAGAGACTTGAGACTGCACGAGGACCAATGCACCGGTGTGACTGAAGTACTCGATGGACTCATAATACATTTATCATCTGGGCATTCGCAATCCTGTTCCGTATCGTGTTCCATGCCGAAGTTATGACCCATCTCGTGAGCTATAGTGGTCGCCACGAGACCGATAACCTCCGAATGATTGGTAGCCACTCCACCAGAAAATTCATAAGTACAGATCGGACCCTTCAACGCTTTACCCACTACACCCTCACGGAATTTTTGACGGCTGAAAAATTTTAATAATATTACAAATTAATCACAAGATGACTTGGATATGCAGTCTCGACATTAATAGCAATCGCAAAGTATTAAGACACTTACAGAGCTGTCAAAATTGATCTCTAGGGAATTAACAAATATCGAAAACTTTATGTTTAAACTCGTTTTGCGCCTAATAACGAAACACTGAATTATAGAGAATTTGCTTAACTTTGGGGAGAATTTCTTACTAAAATATCGTATGTGCATTGTCATCGAAACTAAAGGTGTGTACCGAAGTCAAAGTTAATTGTACAGTGAGAAGGTCGTGCAATTTCAATTTTTAGATTCGACCCACCAAATTAAGATAAAATAAACTGTAAAAAAATTGTTGATAAATGATTTCTATCGCTATTTGTTCGCTCATTCGATTCCATTGCTACCAATTAAATCAATAAAGCCACAAGGTTTAAACACTCACGTGATCAAATGCGCATTATCATTGGGTATGTCTGCGAGCAGCGTCTGTCTTCTGTACAAGAGGAAGTTGTTCAGTGTCTCGTCACCATTTTCGACTAACTGTATCTCATCCCTCTCATTCCAGACTACCACCCCTACTAGAGCTATAAAGATATTCAAGGGAGCGTATACCTGAAATAATTGAAATTATTGATTTTTTTAAATGTAAGTAAATAGATAATTTATAGATAGGGAAATGAAGGAAATTTCCCTCTATTATTGACCAATTTTTGTATTATAAAAATACGGATACAACGACGAAAAACTTGCATTTTCAAAACTTCTGATTTACTAAAAAGGATAGGCTCCAATTTAGATCCCTGTGGAATGATGTGTTTTAACAAAATATATTTATACATTCAAAACGAGGCATCATTGACCGTTACATGATGAAGTGACACAACTATGTTCCGGTGAGGACTAGTATAAATTGTATTCTTACCGAGTTAATAATATTAGCGACATCCTTCAGCTGATGGTGGACGGTCTCTATACTCTCGCCATTAGCCTTGAACTCCCTGTAGTCTGATACGAGGACCAATTCGACATATCTAGTGAGCTTGTTCTCGTTGTAAGGCCCACGAACTTGAATGTCGTCCGCATCGCGTTTGTACTACAATCAGAAGCAATTTGTTTAATGCCAGATGTATAGGTATAAAATCTCCGATGACGATGTAGGCCTATTGTAAACGGTTAACAGTTAACCTTTACTATCTAATAAATCATATAACAAACAAATAGTTAACTGACCCGAGATATCCTGCTGCGTTTAGATAGCTGTTGGGCTTGATATTTTTTCATTAGAAGTGGATCGTAGCTTTCGTTCTTCGTTACTCCTCCTCCGTATCCACACCGATGATTCGCAGTCAGGTCCGAGTGGTCGTATATGTAATGATCCGATTGAATTTCATTGCCTAGAAAAAATCATAAAGTTTAAATATCACAGTTATACTAAATTTATCATATTTTTTTATATAATATTTTTTATGATTTTTGCTAGCTTTAAAAATTAAGGCAAGGAAATATATCTCATAGTCTTACATGTAAAATAGTTGTTTGACTATATGAAAAGTACTAAGTTATGAAACTTAGATAAATTATTTCATACATACCTTTAACAGGTTGGATGTATCTCATCCGTTGGCCATCGTAAATTACCCCCCTTAAACCCTTGCACGTTGAGACGGCAACCCAAGAACCAGGTTTGCCTCTCACAATACCGGAATATTGACACAACTGCAAATCCTGGAAGAAATATAACAAAGTATAAATAGCTACTGCTGCCTGTGTAAACCTACTGTAATTCAAACGTATTTTGGTTTTTAATTTAGTTTTTACAATTCCGGCATTCAATAGATTTTCTCAGACAGCTTTATTATATTCGGGGTTGGCAAAAGAATGTTTTTTCCAAGCGGCTGACAGAAATCAGCTGTCATCTGACCATTTAAATACAGGATACGCATTATATTCATCTTTTCAACGACCTTCGTCTAGCAAGACGATACCGAAGATGCAGATTTTATTGCCTTCTTAGTAACATACGCTTCATCTATCTTATCATCTCAGTTCCAAACCAAGGGAGAGGATTTTTGCTTTTCAGTCACTAGAACCATTTCAAACTTCCTCTTATTCATTACTCATTGCTTACCTTATATACATTCTCATCATTACATTCAACTATCAGAACATTATTATATTTTATCAATTTTGCATTCACAATGCTATACTGAAAAATAATAAAAAGTTTAAACGACCTTTGGCAATCCGGGCGTCTGCTCATCCCGGATTGTGGGTTCGATTCCCATCTCAGAGTGCTAGGGACGGAGTGGTTTTTTAGGCATTTTACATTATTATCTATCAGAATATTCACAATTCTGCTCCATATAATTTTCTTTAATTGGATTTCTTGCCCTTTAACTAATCCATATTTATTATGACATGTTTCGATGAAAACTTATCATTTTTTTCTGTACATTATTGTATCAATTTAATGTGACATATTAATTTTACATTTGCCTTTACTCATCAGAAGAGCAACATCAAAGATTCCTAAGTTATATAAATACCTATATGTTTTAAACATCTAATCCTTAGTCATATGATCATACCTTTTTCTTAGGTTTATGTAGTACAGTCTTCCCATTCTTCTGATATTGGAGTGCATGACCTTCCGTCAGCAAGCCTTCGTTGAGCCGTAGGTCCAGGACATATTCCTCGTCGTCTATCTGGACCCGAACGGTCACGTCTGAATGATGTGCTCCAGTCTGAAATAGTAAATACATATGTATTTAATGTTTAGATGGCAATTCTCGACTTCGAATCAAAGAGTCCTCGTTTTTTCTTTGGTACATATTGATTAGATGAAAGTAGGTAGGTACTCGTCGTAATTGTATGTTGTGACGTTACTCACATTTTGGTAAATGTTGTAGCTGAAGATGAATCATGACCAGTACTGTGATTGTCAATTCTACTTCTGAATAACCATTGTTTTAAGATATGCTCTTTTGATTTTTTTTATGTTGAAGGTTTATGTATTGAAATCCATCAAATAAAAACGAGCAACAATGCATCTACTTCTATCCTAATTAGAGTATATTTTGGATAATAATTATAACTTACGGGAATTTTTCTATTAATGAAATCTACTTAAATGTTTCGAAAATTGTATTATACTACTGTATAATACAATTTTCGAAACATTTGCAACCCCATGAAAATGTCATCATGAAAGTAAGACATAACTAATATCGAATATCAAGTGTCTTAAACCCTGCACTTGAAACTGCGGAACGATGAAGTGTATTCATGGTCATTTAACCACTGAGGTTTCACCACAAACACTAATGTGTCTAAGCAGGTTGGTGCTATGGTTCAAATGAAGTTGTATTTCACTATAACAACGGCGTTTTCTTCGTCTAATAATAATAATAATAATAATTCTTTATTTGCTATAAATAGGGTAGGTTACAATGAAGTGGATAGTTGTCCTCAATAACGTACTTAGACCTATTTAGCCATATTATTTCATTAGCATGCAAATGTCAGTTCAACTGGATTACAAAACAATGTCCATTTTAAATATTAATTAAGATACTAAACATTTTTAATTTAATTACATTTATTGAAATAATTTTGTGAATTGTCAACTTTTACATAATTAAAAACTACTAGAACATTTAATTAAACTCTGCATCGACCACAACTATGCTATTCCTTGTGATTTAAAAAATCTTCCACTTTATAGAAGGTATGGTTCAACAGCCTTCGACGTAACAATGTTTTGAATTGCTTCATAGGGAGGGCTTTAAATTGTAATGGTATTTTATTGTATATATTTTGGCACATAGAGGTACAATTCTTTAAGAATCGTTTTGTTTTTGGGACAGTTTCCAATACTAGTCTATGGGGATGGCGCCTCGACCTTTCGGATATATCGCACACCTTTGTAAACTTTTGAATATTCTGATGAACAAATACTGCTACCTCAAAAATGTAAAGATTTGGCAAAGTTAAAATGTTCAAAGATTTGAAATAGGGTTTACATGATACGTCTGGTGCTATGTTACAAATCGACCTGATACATCTCTTTTGTGCAATAAATAATTCCTTTATATCTGTGCCATTCCCATATATTACCAGGCCATATCTAATAATAGATTCAACATACGCAAAATAGGCCATAACAGCTGCACTTATACTAGCCACCCTACACAGTTTATACAGAGCAAATGTAAATCCGCTTATTTTATTACGGTTTTTTTGTATCTGCTCCTTCCAGGACAGATTTGTGTCCATAACAATACCCAAAAACGTGGCGGTTTTAGAATTTGTTAAGGTATGTCCGTTAAAATAGATGTCAACTGCCTGTCTTTTTAAATTATTAAAATTCATTATGTTTGTTTTTGATAAATTAATTTTTAGATTATTGTCTTGTAGCCAGTTCATTATTAATGTCAATGTACTCGTTATATCACTTTTATGTTGTTCCAATGTCAAATTTTTATGTGTAGTCACTATAACTGATATATCATCAGCAAACAATATAATCTTTTGTTCACTTATGTCCAATAAATCATTAATATATAAAACAAACAGCAGAGGGCCCAGCACACTGCCTTGAGGTACTCCAAATTTATTTTGTTTTAATTCCGATTTATAAATTTGGGTTGTGTGTGTTGTATCAAGTTGAGTTATCTCTACTCTTTGTGTTCTGTTTTCCAAATATGATGCAACCCATCTTAATGCCGGTCCCCTAATGCCATTACTTTCTAAAAGAGTTAACTTCACGTAATTCACTTGAAAGTAAAATATTGATTTCGAAGTGTACTATAAACAATATCGGAAAAGTAATGTAAGTTATCGACTGTTTGCAATCATCGAGTAATACGTTCAGATGAGGTAACATGTACTTCGGATAATACCAGATATTTCACTGTTACCGATTCTAAATTATATTTCTGCGATAAACAATTCGCAAAGCAATTATTGCAACGCTCCAGTGAAAAAGAGTATTCTGTTGATTTCGCAACGTTATCAAACACCTTGTTGATTTCAGTGGAATTCAAAATTGCCATACGAAACTTAGTTTTAAAACACATAAACATAAAGTAGACCTATTTTACCAATATATATGTATTCGTTACGGATGTTAGTCAGGAAGAGTGGAAGTATTAAACGTTACTTGCGATAGTCGCAATCATGTAGATACGGCTTATTCGCCTGAGCATTATGCAAAAATTCATGTATTTGTGCCTCCGTACCTTTTCTCTAGTTGTAGAGATTTCCCTTTTAGTTCTGCCATGATGAATAGTCGGTTGTACAATTCTATGTCTACTAAAATCTGTGGATGCACTATCTGAAACAAACAAATAAACAAATTAAAATATAGACAACATTACATAATTAACTTATTCCGTTTATAAGCTATGAAATTAAGAAATGCTCCACATATAAATTTTGAGAATACAAAATGAAATGTAAATAATGGAAGCCATATTTTTCCATTTAATTACCTAGGAATAAATTAATAGCTTTACAAGCCATTCAAAATATCTTTTGAATTTCTAAACGTAACTTAGATTTCTCTCAGGTTGAAATATCTTAGTTACCGTTTCCTACTTTATTTTTCTATTTATAAGTAAAAGCCTAAATTTTTGCACTAATATTTTTTTATACACTTAAATGGGCAATAAAGTGTTAGTTAACTCTATATTGGAAATAAGCAAAACCAATGAGCTTATTCATAACTGCGGGTTCACTTAGGTCGTGACTTTCTTATAATTAACCTAATTTATTCATTTAATTAAGGTATGTCACCATGTCGACGATGTCATGTGACCAATTAGTCAACTACTGGTAGAATTCTGAGTCAGAAACACGAACGCAAACAACCACACCATACTACATTGCTTAATTCAAATAATTACGTGATGCAGGAAATGCACATCTCTACCAAGTGAATACAAGTGATTCATTACTTTACACATTATTGAATTAGCATAACATTCTGTTAATCCTTTGTTAGTATAGAATTTTACACGGCTTTATCTTTAATACGGCACATTAGACTTTTAAAATTAATAATGTTTAGACATTACTTTCTTTCAAGTTAACATAATACTCGAAAACCTCTTTTTGATATAATTAATATGTATTAATATACAATACAACAGCGACCCCCGCTTCATTTGATCTGCATTATGGAACTTCCTATTCACAGTGAAAACCACATCAAAATTAGTTTCATGGTTTGCGGGAGTTCAAAAGCCTCAGAGAGAGGAAATGACAAACTGGTAATTTCTAACTATGCAGAGCTAAAATGTGCGAATAATATCTTAAAAGTATTACTCGGACGTTTGTTATAAGGAAATTGAAGTTTAACCAAAGTAACAATCGATCGGTATACCTATTCACCACAAAATTTCAAATAAATTCAACACACCAGTTGACATTCTCCGTTATAGCTCCACAGCCGCCTATCTTGACTGCATTTGATCATTTAATCCCGTCAGAATGTAGGGTAATGTACCTCCTTAACTGCCGTATATGCAAGGTGATAAAACATCAACATATGAGTAGTGGGGCATAGATAAAGTGTGTTTATGATTACGCTAATGCTTAAAGGGCAGATCTTCAAAATAATTATATGTATTTTATAATTATTAGCTTTCCGCCAGTAGATTCGCCTATGTGGTCTCACACATTAAACCTTCCTCTTACATTACTCTGTATATTAATGGAAACCGATTAAAATCCGTTGTGTAAGATAGACGTAGACATAGGGATGCTACTTTGTTTTATCGTAATTTTTTAAAACCTCGTTCCACATGTGTATTGTATAAATGACTACATTTTATATTACTAATTATTCTAGGAATTGAAAAGTACTTCAATAAAAAAAATCACGATTAATAAGTCTTCTTGTCGGTTCTTTACTGTATAACGTAGACTGCAGTAGATGTACCATGAAGCGAGCTCTATTTTTCGGTTTTTATGAAAATCGTTTTAATTATAGTTGATTGAGTCATGGATTGAGTATATTTCCTATATGACAGACATTTCTAAAAAAACATCAAGGCACTGCTGTATAAGTATTTTAAGTAACCATGTATTTTCTAGAACGTAATAATACCTAGGTAGGTATAATATTTAAGTTTATAACAAGGAAACTTGTTCTACATAAATAAAACATTTTCACATACATAGTAGCAGGTACACAACATGTTAATTAAAACATAAAATGTTGTTTGTCAGTCTGTTAGTTCCGGATACTAACGCTTTATCTTGATCGTTTAAAAAACCACCCAAATAAAATGCATAAACCGTTTCATTCTGACACTTATGGCGGACAAAAGATCTTTGTCACCATTTACATTGTCGAAGAGAACGGGCCGTTTTTATAGGGGCTACAAAATTAACCTGATATCAAAATAAAATATGTACAAAGACTGCTTTATGCTTTATCAAATAACAATTCAGTTATAAAATTTAAATAGTTATTAGCAGAAAATTATCAGAGCAATAACATCACAAAATAAACTGGCATTGGTAATGTTAAACGTCGATTTCTTTTTTCTGAATTCGTTTAGTCTCTAGCAATGTCTACTTTAATATTATTAAGATGAAATAATTGATTGAGGCTCCAAAACTACTGAATAGACTTCAAAAACTATTTCACCTAGGGAAGATACTCCTACGCGGGTGAAATAAGCTTTAATTTACAAAGCTGGAGTCACGGCAAAAGACTAGCATTACCAATGTTGGTTTCCTTTCATTTTGTGATAATATAATGTTTTTAGCTTCATTTCACTTGTCCTTACATTTTTTGCAATTTGAATCACATTCTCGCGAGGAATTATTTTCGCGCACCATGACCCCGAACTTTCTAGGACATACCAGATTTAGTAATTCATTCAAAATCCTATCTATAAAATATTTCCATACGAGTATCCCATGATAATCTAAAAATAGTCTTGCTTGTAGACTTTTTTTAAATATGAAATCAAAAAAGTATGGATTTTTATGAAGTTAGAGTTAAAAGTATTTTTAATTATTTTCAGATTATTTCGATTCTATTACGGGAGGCCTACCAAATAAAGTTCAATGTCAACTCAACAATTTTCCTTCTATTATTTATAATCGATGTAGTATTACAGAATAAGTAATGTTTAAAACAATATTTTATAATAACTATAAAATTTTCAAATTATTTTCTCCATCGTATTAAATTACCTTACTTTGTGAACACTAATGAATGAATGACTAACTGGAGTCCATAATTTTGGTACATTACCACCCGCTTCGAAGCACCGTTTTAGTCATAACGTAACCTAATTAGTTAACAGAAACATAATTATATTTATAGATTGGGCGGACACACGTTCGCATTTTACATATAACAATGATCACGCCTCTGTAAAAACAAAAATGGCACGTCACTGTTATTGGTATAGGTTTGCTAAAAAGTTATTGCAAGTTAGAAAAAGCAATCTATGAAATTTGGTAATTAACGTCATCATAATACAAATTCAAGGGAAAATCTGATAACATAAAATAATAAGTATAATGTAGTGTCAAAATTAGAAAAAACTAAAATCAAGCCAGGTCCAGTGAGGTATGAAAGGTCTCGATGGCATATTGCAAAATAGGTTTATTCGATTCCAAAATCATTTGTGACAAATTTGTACGGAACCCTCGGCGGGCGAGTCCTAATCTCTCTTGTTTGTTTAAGTATTTTCATTTTCAAATCATTATGACATTCTTGTAGATGATGATAAGATAGCAATTACATAGCAAGCATATTTTAAGTGAAAAAAAAAAAACTTGGTCAAAAGTTTCCAATTTGAAAAATTCTCTGTTCTAATTGCTATTTAAACTTTTCATCAAGATTCTTAACGTCAAACGGACGTTACGGTACATCTAGGTAATTGCGATTCGTGTCAGCGAAGCAAGCAAGATTCTATCACCGTTAACTGGATGGAGTGCCCAGTAAACTGATACAGATAGCTCCTTCTTTATCAGTAAAAATAAAAATTAAGGTTAACTTATTATACAGGTACTTCTTTATTCTCATTACTTAAATATTCAAGCTTTAATTATATTAGGCAGTTGGTTGTGCTCCATTGGTTAAAAGTCCGTCAGGAGTAATTGAATCACAGAATTGATGCCTTACCGATTGACTACGATAAACGAAAATAAACCAGGGGATATGGTACAATTAAAGCTCAGAATATTCTTCTCCCGGAATGAGAAATGACGATATTCAGAATAAATAAACGATTTAATTCAGTGACTGATGGATCTTTAATTTGGAAATCGCACAGAGAAAGTTTCCGATCAAACTGTATACTTGTCAATCTCTTTCAAATACACAGCAATGTATTCTATGCTAACGGGCAATTTTCTGGCTCGAGGAAGGAAATCGAAAGAGGAAACTGCTAACTCATTGCAAATGGAAGTGGAAAGGGTGCATATAAAATAGTTGATGACTGATCATACAACACGCGAGAGCACTGCCAAGTCTAACCTCAAGTGTTACTTTTTCACCAGATAGCTTTTGCTTTGGCGTCAATTCGTAGTATATTTGACGAATGCCATCGGCACAAATACACCGCTTTCTCCAAAAATATGTTCTTTATTCAATATTTAACTTAAATACAACTAAACATAAGTTTCGAGATCTCAGGAGTCACACAATTAGACACCGTGCGCAGAATTGAATAGATTTCATTCAGTTCATTGAAACCCGTGTGTATGTGGAACCAGTACTGACATATCGGAAAACTATTTCTCGTGATAAATACGACATAGCTAAGCGTAATGTCGTCCTTAGATAAAGCACTGCACGATGCCTATCCTTTAAAGATTTCAACCTGTATAACTTTCTATATAAGGTGAAATCAAGATTCCAGAAACCGAGAGCGACTCGTTTTTTTCACAACAAGACTGTTTAAGTTTTTACCTTTGCCAGGGTGGTATTATTTTTAGAACATACATTTCAAGATGAGATTTTTTTAAGTTTTCAATGCTCTTGACTTTTCATATTTACAAAGGAATCAGATAAAACTAAGTACCATTGTGAACATATTGATATTTCTGACATTTCACCAGAGCTATAGATAACTCATGCTTACACAACAAAACCCTACGTTTGAAGTTTGTTTATCTTCTAACACGAATGTCTGAATTTCACCTCACCAGCTTCTTATGGGCAAATGATAGCAATTTTTTTTTTATACTAGATAGGCAAGCACTTGACCACAGATCACCTGATGGTAAGCAATGCAGTGGTCTAAGATGGAGCGTGCTTGCATAGAAGGAACCGATTCACTATTGACTTGAAAAGTCCCAGATTTTATTTGTCCGGAAACAGTGAGTCCGGTAGCGAATTCCACAGCTTCCCAGTTCGCACGATGAATGTAGAGGCGAAGCCATTAGACCATCTACCAAACCGGGTGTCGTGACTTTGTTTCAAAATTAAAACATGTAAAAACTTTTTTAATTGACTGTGTTCATTCTTAAATTAATTAAAGAATTTTTAAATTACAAACTATTTATTTAGCAATACATAAGAAAAATTTTAAATAAAGAAAAGAACCAATGATAAAAATAGAAGTGGCCTAATTTTTTGTCAACCAGTGTATATTGCCCAAACGAAAGATTAATGTTGAAAGACACGGCAATAAGCATCTATGTATGAATGATTTTATGTCGAGATCAGGCAGGATATCTTTTTTTAACAGTGGAATCTAGTTTGCTATACCTTTGGTTTGAACCCAAAAGATATCAACGAAATATGGTAACTTACTGTTAACTTCACGATTGTATATATATACCTACTAAACACACATGATATCCTGTGTCAGTACCTATTGTCCTGCACTTTTGACATGCAGCCAACCTTGACCAGACATCACTAACACACACAGTTGAAATGCAAATTAATTTAAACACTATTGTGGAGGAATACGACATATGAATACTGCATCACTAATTTTGTTCTGTCGAAGGGGGGGTCATTGAAGGGTCGTTGGCATTATTTTGTGAGTTCATTGAATTTAATAACAAGGGATAAGAAAAGTTCGTCCTGAACTTTGAATACGATTTGTAGCGAGGACAATCGAATTTATAATAAAATCAATATAACGAATCATTTTTGTCAATCGTATGAATTGACACTTTTCCTCAAATCGATACATAGCGTCTATTGCGATTTAAGATTCTCAATAACCTTGACAACTCAGCTCTTTCAAAAAGTCCAGCAGGCCACGAACGTCACTGCATAGAATCTGTAGATTTTACAGATTTGAAATATGCAACCTTCAATTATAGATATTAAAATATACCTTTATAACCAACACCATTCCTATAGGATATTCTGTTAGCGTCACCTATAAAATATCAATAATGAAGATTATGAATCAACATATTTCTTATATCATCAGCTCGATCCACATATTTAATGGTATTGATCGTTTCCCAACATCGACAATTACAATTCATCCATTAATTTTAACGATTCTTGTGCCACACAGCCTGATGGTGAAATAACTGATAGATGAATTTAAAACCACAAATTGAATTATCTTGATATATTCTCAATGAACAAACAAAAACATCAAATACAATAAGACAACATACAAGGACAAGCTCTCAATCAAACCTAAAATGAAACAAATGAATGAACTACATAATTGAAGCAAACAAAATAAAAGCAAAAGAAAGTCGCCGCCTCAGTCATGGTCACTGCACGTTCCAAATCCAAATATATTCCGACTGATCAACGATACTACAACCAACATAAGCTAGCTATCCGGCATTGAAACATAACTACTGGTTAAGTATTCTCCCCATGCAACGGACGGACTCGTTTTTAAAACCGACCCCGGGGCGTGCGAGGTAAAAAATAAATATCAAACGCGACTGTTCGCTTTTTTTTCATTATTTTTTCCGAGCGATGACGCACGGTCTGTGAACTTCCTCCCATTGTGAGTGAGAATGGTGTCTTAACGAATTAGATTCGAGCTCGCTGTGCATATTGGGTCAACGCACGTAATATCTTGAGCACAAAAATTGCGCTAATCTAAGACGATTAACGTAACAAAACAACGTCGAACGAGGTAACGAGTACGAGGTCCAATAATTAAGAAGCGGAAAATTTAAAACGATAGATTTCGCTATAGCTAATAGCCGGATCCGCACCAAACGATCCAAGAAGTTCAAACGCGCTCCGAATCTGGCAATGCAAGAGCGTGCTCTACATTTTCTTTGATAGGAGCAGTCGGTGTTGACTCGTGCGAATTTATTCGAAATTTGAACCACGATCTAAAATTCTTAAATACACGTCACTGGATCGCCGATCCAAGATGCGTGATTGAGTGGCGTTGTTGCGGCTATTGAGCGACTTGCCAATCAAAGAACAATAGCATGTTCGGAAGCGACACGTTTTCAATGTGCACGCGTTATAGGATTCGTTATGCAAATCTAGAGCGTCAACTCACGATTCAGTATTACGTGCTTCCGAATGCAATTTTATTTAAATTAACATAAAAATAAAACTTGTGTTATTCATAGTGGCATTAGTCACGTAACATATATAAGTATAATTTTTCACGCATACGATAGTACTCATACTAATATCGTCACCCGAATTGTTTTTGTGAATAACGAAGGAATAAAATCAATCCTTGGTTTTTTTATAAATAATCTGCAAGTCTAACTGGACTGAAATCTTCTACCAGGACTATTATGAACTTGATTCTGCTGAAGGACACAGTATGATTCACAAAAACAAATTAACCACATCGAATAAAACCTGTACAATGGGTAAAAATAAGTTTTGCAATAAACAATTAAACAGTTAAAAAACCATTTAAAGATAATAATAACTTTACCGATCATATCCTATTAATATTATCCTATTAATATTATAAAGGCGAAAGTTTGTAAGTATGGATGTATGGATGTTTGTTACTCTTTCACGAAAAAACTACTGGACGGATTTGGATAAAACTTTACAGCAATATAGGTTATACATCAGAATAACACATAGGGTACTTTTTACTGGGAAAACTTCTCACTCCCACGGGATACCGACTTCCACGCGGACGAAGTCGCGGGCGTCCACTAGTGTAACATAATAAAAAAATGGATTAATTAGTTCAGAAATTGAACATTTTAGGTGAGTATGCATCACCAGCCCTTTTACGTCCCCACTGCAGGGGCTCAGTCCTTCCTTATGGATGGTTAAGGAGGATGGGCCATGACCCTCCACGCTGGCCCAATGCGGATTGGAGGGTATTAACGACTGCAAATGCAGCCGGGACCAACGGCTTAACGTGCCTTCCGAAGCACGGAGTAGCTCGAGATAATAATTTTTAGGTCACCCATCCCGTGATCGACCCTTGCGAAAGTTGCTTAATGACTACGAGCGCGGGCCGCGGCGCTTATCCACTACGCCACCGAGTATGCATAAAGATAGTGAAATATAAATGTGTATATTAGAATGTAGGAAAAGGAAGGTCAAATAAAAGAGATAGACTGTACAAAATGCAATGGCTAAAAGCATAGTTAATGTTGAAATGTATTTGAATATGATTTTTCCTTCGATAGGTAATCGACCCTAAATGAAATAAGAATAAGAAAATGTGAACGACGACGATAAGATACATAATCTTACAAATAAACTCTTTGTTGTAGAAGTGTATGCTATAAAAACAAACGCCGAGGCGCTTAGAGAACAACAGACGCCGGTATTTGCTAATGAGTCATAGACATGAATGGATGATTCAAGATTTTTCTCGTAATTATCTATTTCATCTTTTAGTCAGATATAAAGGTATTAAGTGATACATTGATTTAGATAACTTGATAGCTTTATGAATTATTTGTGACCCTCATAAACAGAATTTTGACCTAAAAAAAGTGGTAAACAGACACATAATATCTGTAGTTTAAATATTATATCTACTACTGAAGTTTATTCGATTTCTTCAGTGCACAATAAACCTCTACACAGAAGACTGATCTAAACGTATAGTTTCATTACTCATTAAAGTTTAAATGTAATATGAAATGTAATTAACTGGATTTCGATGAAGAACGTGTAGAAAAGGACTTTCCGATACAAACAGTAGTTCTACAGTATATAATAATTAATGTGCAAATCGTGAATCACAGTTCAACGACATTTTTATCAAGGAGGATGCACGTACATTCAGTCCGTAGCCACGTCCGCAACGGTAAAACAACGATTACATTTTTGCGACTACAGAAACTGGATCCTAATGGCAGAAATAAAAACTGGGTCCCAGAAGAAGTTTCGATTTCGCTACGAAGAGGCAATTGCATTATATGCGTGTTATATATACCTAGTAGGGTCATACTGCTACACAATGTACATGTTGCGAAATATATGAGGCCAGTAACTGTTTATATACCACAAAATAAAAGTAAGAAAACATATTGCAAACCTAATTAAATTTATTCAAAATGAATTGCACATTTTTTAATAAAAGCCTCCACCTGCGCTGTAAAACATCTATATGAATATCGGCAGCTGCAATCAAGGATGCCTTGAGCGATTCTCTAAATCAAAAGGACTATGCGCGAACCATCCCCTACAAGAATTGCTTTTTTAAGCCGTTGAATATATATCGTCTATTCGTCCTCCTCTAATTTGAGGATGCCTCGGATGGAGACAATTATACATGTAGTTAGTCAATTTGCGCGTTTTTTAAACATTGTGTAAACATTAAATAATTAAAATTATTTCTTATAAAATGTTAAAACTGAAAATAGTGAAACTGATTCAGCTTACTAAAGAAATAAGATACTCAAATCGGCTAGACCTTGAAAATATTTAAGGATATGTTAATAATAACATATCCTCAGTCGATTCGCTCAGTCTGTCTCAGCTTGGATACTATCGAACTCTTATATCTCTTCTCGAAGTTCACAATTTAGGGCAATTAATAAAATTGCAATAGCTTTAAATTATGATTAATCTTAGCTTAATGTGTTAGGTAACTAAATGTTTAAACTTTTAAATTTTCGTCCTTATTTTCAGCTGTAATAGCTTTTGATATCACGAACTGCCGATTAGCCAAGCTCACATCTCATAAAAGTTAAAAGTTGAACTGACATAGGATTGCATGTCATGACATACATAATATTCGATTTCAACGAAGTTAATCGTGTTGCATTACGAATACTATTGCTTGCTACATCTTCCCTTTTCTTTTTTTCGTCGTCTTTATTTGAAGAATGATTGTGGGGAGCAGGATGTCCTGCAACTAAATAAATTCACTGTTCAAAAATTATCCAAACAAAAACCAATAAGATAAATATTATTCAAGTGTGTTGGCAGTATGGCACATTTTGTCGCTATGTTACTGATGGGAACTATTTAGATAATAACGTAACCACGAGCCACTGTGACACTTTCTTATCGGATGATAATAACGTAGCTCTAAGAATGTAGAACGGTGCAAGGTCTATTACTTTTGCATCATGCGTTTCTTCGTTAAAAAACCAAGGTTTAATCATTTACGAATGAAGAATTTTAAATAATAATTATATTTATTTTCATTATAGACACAGATTTTTGAATATTTCCGTGTCTACCCTATCTGCGCTAATGACTCTTGTGGTATGATAGGGCAATGCATTTGTTTGGATTAAACAAACATATCGTAACGTGGCTTGATCGTCAATGATCCGAAACATTTTCCCACGCGACTTTAATTCAAGCTAAAAATACAGCACATCGCTCGAGTCTCAATAAAGTTCACTCCACTTTATGTCTTCACAAATAACTGACTACCAAACTTCGCTGATACATTTAACTGTTGTTAAATTGGAGTAGCTATCAAAAACAATATTACACCTGCGTCTATCGTTTACAAAACCATCGTATCACACCAATCGGGATTCAAATGAAACAATAACATACCCACGCATATCATACTAAGTTTTGTCTTTGTTCAAAACCATAGACACGAGAGTGACAGACAGATACGATAATACAAAACATTTTACATCGGAAAGTACTGGATACGGGAAGCCCACAGGATGCCGTGGGCCTAGGAGGTATGTTTCGAAAGCAATAGTATCTTGAGTCTAGAAACTATTTGCGAAACAACCAGTAATTGCGTATGCCGTTATATCCTACTTTGATGTGTTCTAGTTGTAATCAAACATGTAATTTTTTTTTAGGTTATTCATCCTGTCAATTCAACACTTATTGCTAACGATTCTAATTAGTCTGTTTATTTTTCTTTTATTTGAAAGACTTACAAAAGTGCAAATTCTATATCGACTGTGAACTGGCAAATTGTGTCATCTCAATTTTGACAACTTTTCAGGAAGTAGAAAAAACGTAATTATTAATAGTTTTGGAGTGATTTATCCAAAATAAAAAAAACAGTTGGTTTAATATATGTTTTCTATTAGAAATTAAAGTCATTTTTTTTTATTTAATAATCATTTTAATTAGAAAATCGAGTTATGACATTATGAATCAGCTGTAACTCCCACTTAGGATATTTTAAACGAAGCAAAAGGTCCGAAGTTATAAAAAGAAAATGAATATTCAAGATGGGATAAATTTCACTTTCAGTTATTTGTATTATTACATATTAAATTATAATAATAGCAAAAATCAACATGAACTTTGGTAAGATTAAAGAATCGTTACTATTATTAGCCTTGGCAGGGTAAATTATCATAAAAATAATGGCAATCCTTAGGTATGACAGACTTTAGTTCTTGCAGATGTAACCACTTAGTTTTGGATATACAACATCGTGCTGTAAATAATGGTGGATACGATTGTACGGCATCAAATCGTTTTGGTCTTTGTGGTAAATCTTTTAGTTCCTCAGAAAAGTCTAGTTTTACTTTAATTATTCCCGAAGGATGATAGCTTATCACTTTTATGTCGGTTACTGTTGGATCATGTTTCATTCGACCAGGTCTAATAGAATTATATCGTAAAGGCTTTGTATAGTCTCGAAAAAAGTCGTAAGTAAGGTCTATGGCTTCGTATGGTGTTGGCTTTTCACGTGCTTCTCTAGTAATAGACACGTAGTCACTGGGGAGTTTGATTTCTTTATTTTTTAATTTTCTCTCGATGCATGCATGAACAGAATCCACCTCCATCTGGGTATGACCGACCTCAAGATATTTTTGATATATCAAAACTCCGTGAAGCATACTAAAATTTAGCAGAGCATTTGCCATCACATTATTTCTGTTTTGTTGCAGTGCACCCATCAGAAAATATTATGATAGGTTTTTTTTCTGCAGTTATGCATTTTTTTTCCAGATAATGAATCAAACATGAGACAAATGATATGCTACTAATATGAGAACAATCAATTAGTAGCATAACATGAGATGCTACTAATTGATTGTTTTGGTCTTCGGAGAACCAGTAACAAGTTGATTGTTTTTTTACGATATCATATATTGTAAAGTTATGGCAGGCTAGTTTTGTTTTGTAGTAGAAAGCATTAGCATGAGTAAATGGCGCTAGTTTAACTGCCTGGAAGTCTACTTCTATTAATATTATTTCTCCTCTATTAGCTTTTTCTATATCTTCCCGTTTTTCCTTTCTAGCTTTTTCTTTCTTCTCTATGTGTTCTTTTCAAGACTCTTCCTGTAAATTTCCTGCTTCATAGCTAGCACATAAATTGCATTTATCTTTTTTGACGTTAAACAAGGAAATATTTTTGCTGCTCATAACTTCACTGAACTTTTTGCGACTAAAACTTGGTTGTCCGGTTTCATTACATTTAACTAAATAAATTTTATAAACATCTTTAATAGTCTGAAGAACAGGTTCCAGATACAGTTTTGATGAATTTTGTCTATTGTAATGAGATGGCATTTTTGGTAAACTATCCAAAAGTTACTTAAAAAATTTTCCTGTGACCTCACCACATTATTAACGGAAGTATCTTTGATTTTTATTATTGCTGGAATTCCATGAGAGCTATCGTTTACCCACGATTGGACCATTCTGTAGCCGATTCCTAAAGTATTTAGGAACATATCTCGACAAACTTGATAATTTTGTTGCCCATTATTCAAATTATAAATTAACGTAAAATTACGCCTCGAGTCACCATCGGTTGTGTTTGTTTTTTTTAGCAATCTTAGTCACGTATCCACATACAAATGCTTTGCGCTCTCCCCAAGTTAGGCCCCAAAATCGTTGGTATATTGATTCTCTCTGTTCTTGGGTGAAATATTGGCAATTTCGTTTCTTTGAGTTAGCACAAACAGTACTCATGCAAGTTGGTTTTATTTTACGTTCATCCCTTGGTATATCCTGAATAACTGTAGACACGGCTTTTCTGAATCCTAAGTACGCCTTCCCTTCCATACGTAATTTTTTGTTAATATTCCTCTTCCACTGGCTAGGGTCGGCTTTCTTTCGCCGTTTTCTTCCTTCATTCATGTTGTGATTATTGGGATCTATAAACTTATCGAATTCGTTTTCGAGAAGAGATGAAGATAGCGGGCGTTCATCATCATGAGTATTTGTAAGCGTGATTGGTTCCTGAGAATCGTTTGTTTTTTCTAAATAAATAATTTGTTCTCTTGAGCTTTCGGAGTTTGTATCGTGTACGAACTCCAGTTGTATTGGTAAAACTACTTGTTCTGAAGAAGGCACACAACGTGGAATTATATGATCTGTAGAGGGAAGATGTTCTTCTTCCATATTAAACGAATTTAGAGAAACATAATCCGTAAAGCAAGAATCTTCAGTCAACACTATAACAGGGAGTGTTTGTTGTACCTCGGGAATACATTTCTGATAGTCGTTAATGTTCTGTAAAGAAAAAAGTATTATCTGCATAATATTAAATTTTCATGAGAAATAGATACTTATCATCATTAATTCAAGTCTTATTAAGTAGTGCTAGTTTACCTCTTTCGCTGATGTGTTTTCGTTTCTTTCATTATTTCCGTTAGCATCAAGTACCGCTTGCACTAAACGTCTACCTCTAGACAACTTATAGTCCTGTATTAAATAATATATATTGATAATTGTGTTTCAAACAATATAAAAAGATATAAAATAAAAATTTTATGGACACTAAAAACAAAAAGCACTATCTTGCTTCAATTTTTAAACCGACACCTACATTAGGTACATACAAACTCTAATTCATTTTGTCCTATCTTATTATTCAAATTATTAACGTCTAATTATTTTATAACTACAATGAAATCCCATTAAATACTTACCATTTTTAATCCTGGATAACATTAATAATAAGTTGAAATAACATAAAACACAGAACACTAGTAAATATTACTATTATACCCTTTTTTATTAAGAGCGGCTGAAGATCGTGTTCATGTCGGTACCAATTTAACGAGATAGTACAAATTACTCGCATTTTAAGCGGAAGCGCTGTTAGTATTGGTTGAATTAATTAGATTTTGCCGGTAAATTTAAATTATTTAGTAAATATTATATTATGAAACGGTAAAAGATATGAAATAGTATGAAATGCCATAAAAATGTTTTATACCTCAAATTTTAAGATAGGACATATTGCCGGTTCACAGTCGATATGCATATTTTTTGTAAATCTTGATTATCATCGATCGTAATTTTGCTGAAATAAATGTCATGACAACTACGAAACTAAAGCTCACCTATCAATTTATCTTTATTTATCTATCTATAGTCTCTATTTAATAACAAACATCTGAAAACAATTTTGTAAAATCTACAGTTCACATCGGTTCATGAAACACGTGTGTCACAAAATGTTACTTGTCTAATCAGTATAACCCACAAACTGGTTGTAGTTATCTCCTAGAGTTCGTTTGACTGGCACTGGCCGTTTAACACATGCTACTTTCGACTTCTATGCAAGTATACATTGCAATCAATTACAGGGAATAATTAAAACAAGAGTTAATGCACGCGCGATCTTATGAATGTGTTGTTTAGAATCCAATTTACTGTGCCGTAAAACATGCAGTTAAGACGTTTCATTTTGCAGATAACGTAGTAAGTGAGTCATCATCGTTCAATACGACTAGACGGAGTACTTGACCCCGTAATATTAGTGGGTGTTGGTTACACCAGCCAGCCAGCTGTTTGTGCCATTTTTTTTTCGCATTAATAAATGCTTGTTTAGCATATATCCTTTTACGCTTACTTTCCAAAATGTGTTTGCTTCCATTCCATTAGAATGTAATACAACATTTCATTGAATAAACTTTAAACGGGTTACACCTTAGACTTTGTTATTTTTGTGTTGTTTTCAAACATTCCCGATATGGAAAGTTGGTCATCTTAAAATTATCATTATGTAGCTACCATGTGACAATACTGACGCTACTTTTTTATATATTAATTATAAATGAAACAACATTTAAACGGTTTCATCGCGTTACTTTTAGAGTTATTGACGTTTCGGACCCTTCACAGGTTCCGTGTTCACATAAAACTAAGGTGTTATTTGTCTTTTTAAGAGTACATAGCTTCAAACAAATATGTTTCTTTTCAATGCAGTTGCTCATAAATCGTTATTTTTTTAATCCATTGTAAACACCGAAAGTGAATATTTAAACACGTGTTAAAAATGTACTGAAATCCTTAACTGCACACATGATTAAAAGTATTTTTTTAATTTTTTTGGCCTAGTACCAAAGAAAAAGAAATGATGAAAATATGTCAAACTTTAGAGGCAAAAGTATTTCAAGGAGCCTAGAACGAATACTTTCAAATAAAAATGTACGATACGAAAACATGTTCAAATATCACATTTCATTTTAACAAATAATTTTTACCCTTAATACATACTTAGTTTTATTAACCTATATATTTGTTTTATTTCCTCGCAAAAAGCTTTGAAAAATGTTGTAAGAAACTTGAGCGTAAAAGGTTTTTCGAATTCGTGCCAATGAAAACCATCGCTACGCTCGTGTTTTCAATTTGGCCCTTATTCGTAAAACCTTACTTTCCGTACTCGTATCTTAAATAACTATTTTGTATTGTGAATGTGTCCAATAATATTGGTTTGGAGGTAGCTAACAAATAAAAGGGCTGTAGCGATACTAATATTTCAATATAATACTATTACAATTTCCAATATTTACGCGGTGCAGCACAATGACCGGAACAGTATAAAATCCGAGGTGATCTTACAAAAAGACAATTAAACTGTGATAAAAATCTGAACGGTGAAAGTACGTGTATATTTTTGACAATGAATTCGATTTCGACAAGTAATTTTCTTTTTAAGTAGGTAGGTCAGTGGCCAAATACTGGCTGAATGAAAGCGAGTGTGTTTTTTTATATATCGTGTAAATGATAGTTGGATAAGTGAACGATATAAAAAAAGGTTGTGTTTTACAGTTGTCTATACTAATATTACAAGGAGGAAAGATTTACTCGTTTGTTTGTTGCTCCATTTTTTAATCATTTTTATTCGACATAAAAAAAAAATCGCCATTTATAATTCACACGACTGCAGCGTCTAAACGACGCTAACGCTATGTGCGAGTGATATAATAAACGTCAAAATATGAAATGAATAGACGAACAAACAACGTTTTTGACCGTTTTGTTTACATGCACTTTTTTGGCAAAAAAAAACCCAAAAGTTCAATATTTCGAACCCTGCTGGCCACCCTGCGGACGAACGATTCAAAAATACTAAAAAACGGCGTCATGCGACTTAGAAGTTGAGCGTGACTTAGATCGTAGGGTAAGGATGCCGAATATGAGATAGTCGCCAAATATGAGATAGGTTTTGGCGAAACTAATCGCCGCAGCCATTTGGTGCTACTGTCGCTAGAAGCCACGTGGCAAAAGATCAAAACGTGTGTTAGTGCTTCCCAGTCCAAGGCGAAGTTAGGTTGTGTACACGTGGGTTTTCACGAAACCTCAAAACCAAATTTTCTCATCAAATATTTACAAGGTATACTACAGCTGTATTAATTACCCTGAATGATTTTAATTTACCGTCATTCTATCAATTATATCATGAATTTTATGATACATATGCAATTTTATTACATTTTCTTTACTGAGAAATAATGTGCAGCCATTTTGTTGAATGTAGATGTTTTCCTAATATGAGACATGCGAGTGCTCCTAAAATGAGATATCTCGTATTAGGATATACCTATAAAAATATGACTATTTGAAAAATCCTTTTTACTAGATGGGGCCGATCAAAAGGAAATCCTGAGACCATGGATCGTGGAGAAGTAACCACAGATCGATTTTTGTGTTTGTGTTTAAATATCTAAGATTTAGAATAAAAGTTTGACTTTTGTTGATTACTAATATTGTTTAATAAGTATGATTTGAAAATCTCTGTGATTATGATGAGTCTGACATAAATCATATCTAAGATTTAGCATAATACTTTTGTTTTTGATACTGTTTAATAAGTGCCATTTGAAAATCACTGATTATGATAAGTTTAATATAAATTATAACTATGTACGTTACATACATATATTAAGTCGTACTCAGATCTATTTATTCAGGAGTATGATGTTGTTAATTAGAGAATATAGCCAATAAAAAGTTTAATTCAAATTAATTTCTTTCCTTTTTCTCCAAATCTATACTCAAACCCTAAAGAACCTAATATGAGATACTGTCTCATATTAGCAACCCTCAGTATCTCATAATAGGAGACCATTTGCCTGAGACGTAATTTCTGAACTTTTTATTTTTTGATATAATAAAAATCTATTATACTCAGAACTAAACGGTCTCTCATAAATAAACTTCATTAAATACCCTATCAAATATTGCAATTTTCATAATGATTAGTGCAATAATTTATGTTTTATATCCAAAAATAAAAATGGTATCTCATATTCGGCATCCTTACCCTATAAGCCAAGAAGATTTTAAACGAGTGAATCAAAAATAGAGCTCAAGAACCGATTTTAATAAATTCTTTCACCTACGGGAAGCTACATCATAGAAGGGTGACATAGGTTTTAATTAACGCGGGCGAAGTCGCTGGAAAACAGCTAGTTTATCTTGCAAAGCCTTGAACCGGCATGTTTATAATAACAGCTAATTTAAATAACAAACTTGAAAATTATTGCCCTTTTAACGTTAGTAAGAAATTGTGTAGATTGGACTTCCAATGCTGTTAAGCCGGGAACACGGTCATGGCTTATGTTGGTGTCAGTGCTAATACTGATATTAGTTAAGACCGAAGGATCTCAGTAACTAATAAAATACCTAGATGTTATGATGTTCAATGTAAATATAAAAAATATGACCACCCACCCGATCGAAAGTTGAAATAAAACTGTGTTACTCACAATTAAAATATCAGATCACACACATGTATTCAATAAACTTACCACTACGTGAGTATCTAAAAATAAATATTGGAAACAACGAGAATGTGAATTATGAAAAAAATATTAATATCAATTATAATAACACCTCGAAAATCTCATTATTGCACTAAATCCTTCGTGTTAATCCAGTTTAACTCTACCAAGTTTCATTTCATATCCGCCCAACTGTTATTGTGATTCATTCTATCAAATTTCCGAGAAGGATACTCGTTTAAATCGAGAAGAAATCGATGCACCGATCGATATAGAGCGGTTACTGACCGTGAAACGTCTGTTAATGTTGACATATCCACTTGTAGACAAAGACAAACCATATCTTACTCTTTATCGTAAAAACATAACCTTTATACTAAAAGCAATAAATAATATGCATTAATTTTCATGCCTATAATGTTCTACTAGCAACCGCTTAGACGTAATGAGGAAGTATTTAAAAAAAAACGAAAGCACTTAAAAGCACCTCCACTAGATGGCGACTCTAGCATAAGTTGATTTTTGCAGGAAACGAATGGACCAAAGACAGTAATTTCCGTTCCTTTTAATTAACATATTAAAAAACGGAAATTTGGAAAGTTCGAAACTTAGATATCAATACAAATACGAAAAAGTACAAATGAAATATGAGTTGTTTGAGTTTTGGAAACTAATTTACTTTTAAATATGAAAGAAAACCGGAAAGGTTGTCATGGAGAAATCAAGAACGTACCGTAGCGACATCTAGTTTGATTTCGGGAACTAATTCTTTTTTTAAATACTTCCTCATTGCCGCTAATGGTATAGGCCATTGATTACCATTCAAATAAAAATCTACACAATATTCGCACTAGAAAGTTGTCGAAGGGCGGATTCAATTATACCATAAATAAGAAGGAGAATTTATGATATTAATCTTCCAAAAGTCAATTACAATGCGATGCGTTACTTTGGTTAATTGAAAGCTGTAAATCTGTTACTCCCCCATTCGACCTTGTAGCCTCGTTGTGCTCTTTGTTAATTAAAAGTGGTCTGCACTGTTATGTGGTTAGAGCATCATTAGGCAATCACTGGTCACGATAGTGCAGTAGAAAGGAGTCTCTGATCTACACACATCGATCAAAACAGCGCTTCTAATTATCATTAGAAACTCTGTTTTGAAAGCTTTAAATAAAAGCCACAGCAAATACTAAATTGGTTGGTTGATTTCTCAATACGTCTCAATTCCTTAAAATTATTCAAAGACAACTCTGACAACGATGGATTTTTGTCATACAAATGGCTAAGAAGTCCAAAAGCATAAAACGTTCAAAATATCTGCAAAATAATCATGGCGACATATTTGAAATAACTATTTTGGATAGCATAATTTGATGCTATTTTAAATTGTCACGGCATTAACTTCACTAATTCACATCACTACTCATCTCATCCCGATAGTTCACTTCACTAGTTTTCGCTTCGGAATTCGCTTGTACTCGCTCTTGTCGACGACGTCAGAAACATGAGGAGACAGGTTACAAAAAATATTGTTTAGAGGCCTATACTCTGCTTTTTGCATTATTCCGAAAAAAATAAACTCAAGTCAACTAGAAAAGGCGAACAACGACCATGAAATGAGAAATCCGTCATAACTACGTAACCGCATAATGATATTTCTTCATTGAGAGCAATATCCATAAAAAAGTGAGAAAACCTATAGGTTATCTGTAGAGAAGGGAATTTATGATACAATCAAATTCAGTCATACTAGATCAGTATCCAATAGATATAAAATCTTCAGTAGTAGCGCAACTTTAGCGCAATGATGTAGCTTTTCGTAATAAAGATTGCTTTTTCCATTTCTAATGTGATTGAAAAAAGCAGACTTGATACATACAGAATGTGTTACAAACTTTAGTAAATAATAAATCAAAATTTTATATAGGTCAATAATTTTAATTTAATGTTACTACATACGTGAACACACTAGGATGAAGTAAATCGTCATATGGACAGAATTGTAATTGACCATTTGCGATGTCACTAATTCGTTAGTGCCAGGAAACGCTAACCTACATGCACAATACCTTTGTTACAACAAGTTACGACCCGGTACAGTGTCAAACTATCTTCGATCAACATTGAAGCAATCTATACATCATCTAAGCGATCAATAACGAACAACATTATATCAAAATCTAAGAAAGTCGTGCCGCTTAAGTGTCCAAGCGATACTAAATCATAAAAGGCCAACGGAATGTCCTACAAAAAAGGCTCACGCACTTAAGACCCCAACACCATCAATGAACCCGATTGCCCATAACAGCTTACAAACTTAATGTCCTCACCACAATTGCATAATTCACTCGGTAAAGTACACCGGTAATACTTTCTCTACCCAATTTAACGACATGCTGTCGACCTTAGCTACAAATGCAGTAGCGAGCGAATTTTATTTCTCTCAACTACGAAATTTTATGTGAGTTTCATTTAAGTTACTTCTATCAGAAAACCTTACAAGTGTCTATAATACAAAACTACTGCAAAAATTTAATGTAAACATCGGTTTCACATGGTAAAGTATAATTGTATTATAGAAAACACATTATTCTATTAAAGTAGTACCTACATATGCTCTTCTAGTCTAAAGGCCATGTGTAAGATGACAGAATAACCTTTAAGCACAACTATTTAAACTAAGCCTTTTTCTACATTAGTCTTAAAAAGGTAATCATGTATTTACAAGTTATAGTTTGTTTATCAGTAGAACATACAATGTATAAATTAAACTAGCTCTCGTATCTGTTATACCCTGCCTTTGTTATTATTATTGAGCTTTTAATTATTCATAAACCATGCAACCGATATTGATGTGGTTTTTTTCACATCAATATCGGTTCTTTCAGATAAGAAATATCGCCATGCGAAGCCGAGTCAAATCACTAATTCATTTATACCCACGCTCCGTTTGCTTCTGAATTTAAAGAGAAAATTTAAGCCAATTGTTCTAGTAAACACAATGCCATCTTGGACTAAATCCGTAGGTTTACTATTCATCCTACGATTATTCATGGAGAAGTCCTGTGATTCTAGACATTGGAAATTTTAAGAGGAAGATCTCACTAGGATAAACACTATTTTTCACGTGCTCTCTAATTTAAAGACTTTTTTGCACATCACTTGCAAACAATAGTACTTAGTACTGGAACCTCAACATTATATTCTTTGGCAACATACACTAATGAATTTTATAAAAACATTTTAACACCAACATTAGAATAAACCTTATGACCAATGAATGACTCATTATATTTATTATATTATTACCTGTATTGCAAGGTAACGGTGACAACTCCAGAATTCGAATATTTTAAGAAAAATTTTGTAGAAAAATATGTCGTTAATTTATTCAGTTTTCGATATCACGTTATTATTTTGCAGTTACAAATCAATACTCCTTGTGAGAAGAAAAAATCTCTGCTAACGTAATAAATACTCAATAAGTGTCGATAGCGCCATATTTCCCACATGTCGGTGTGGATAGTACTATGTGACCCTATTTCGCCTTATGTGTGTCATTAACAGCCATGGGAACTTTCTCATTACGGTGGTTACTAAGTAATACAACTTTGAAATAGTCCCGAGTGCATTCCTTTTTTAATATGCAAGAATACGCCATTATAATTACTTTGTTTGTAATGACCCTCCTTCAATTGTAAAGTACGAACAATGTGATTGTCCTGTTGTAAGTTAAAAAGTTCGTGAGCACATTTAAATCATTTAACAATGATGTACCAAATATAAGAATATAGTGTGAGTAATGGTTTTGTATGCAATACAACAAAGGATAGTTAATTTTCTCCCAATTGCTGTTTCCTTCTATGAAATTTGCACTACTATATCTTACATAAATCTAATTCCGTGAATGGCAGTGGTAAAGTAGGTTTTTCATAGAAACTAAATTGAAAACACTAATGATTCCGAAATAGATTCTATAAATTATTTTGTTCTAAAAGTGCAACGTTGGAGTGATCGTATCATCTAATAGGCCGGAAAGACCAGGTCGAAAAGCCCAGAGCTTTTCTCGCCATCTCATTCCTTTATGTTTCCTCTCGGCAAAAGGCTCGGCGAGACTTCTCGGCATGAATCTCTCCAGCCTATAAGATACTTCGTATTAGATGATGGTAATAGAGGTTTTTCCTGGACGAATATATATTACTTTTCTAATTAAGAATTATATAACATATCACATGGATTACTTTGAACATAGAAAAAAATCTGAAGGCTTATTATAAAGACCTTACTTAAACCAAGTAAGGTCTTAAGAAGCTGACAAAGATGATAAATCTGTTACAAATCAGAATAAATTTAAATATATTTTTAAATTAATATTAATGGATCAATATGTAGATACAGCACATTGCTCAGGACCAACGAAAAGCAGCCAAAGATTTGTGACATAGTAAACCAGAAACGATGAATGTGTCGTTCAGATTTAGAACATTCTAGAAAAGTTCTTCATAATCTAACACTTTTAGTAAAATAATTTTCAGTAAAAAGGGTCATTTCTTGATAACTAATTATTATAGCAAATGAATACCTATGAGTAAAATCTAACTTATTCTTATAATAGCTAAATAAATATAGGAGGAGCTTGATAACGCGCAGTTAGCGCGTTCAGCAAAAATTTATTATCTCAAGCTCTGTGCATTGGAAAGCACGATAAGCCCCGGCTGTAACTGCAGTGGTTAGCACCCTATCCAACCTGCCACGGTCCATTGTTCCTATTCCATGTATAGGGAAGTAACAACAATAATAGGCTAACGCAATATGTAACAAATTACAATTCTAAAACACAATTTTACCAGCCATTAATTTAAAAGCTATATACGCAATTTAAAGTCAATTTAGTAATTTATCCGTTACAAATCGACGGCTCTACAAATAGAAACCGGTAAATAGATCTAAGTGTGCGGGCATGAAAGGTTTGGAGGAAACGGCGAACTATTATCGTGTTGTGTTTAAATTGAGACTTCCTCGTCCAAGTCAGGGATACGGTATCTGCAGAAAAAAGTTCACATTTCAAAATCAAAAGTAGTTCCCTATACGACTTTGGATGTGTGTTTATGAAAGAAAATGTTCCTAATATACGCAGAATACTTACGCAAACCAACAATAGCTCCAGCATTTGAACGTGTTATCTAGTCCATAATGAAATTACAACAAAGAAAGGATTGATTGTTGGTTTCTTCGCAGCTAGCATCTGTTAAAATTCACCAGTAGTTGTACTGTTGTACTGGTGACAAACCGTCAGCATCGGTCCTCATATGAAAAAGGTCATTCAAACACTCACTGTGGGCAAGCACGACTTTTTAAAATTACTTAATTTTACGGGGGAATAAGACGCTACTCTAATTTTCATAAGCGAAAAACCTTATAAGGTGATAATATCTAACGGAAATGACTTTTAAATCTTTATAGACAACGACATCTCAACTGTATCAGAACATGTAAAGGCAATTACCGCATTAAAACCAAAACGGTTTGCTCAAAGAGACCGAGTACAATAATTTGCGCAGTTTCCAACAATGGTGTTACTTGCGAAGGAGAATGAGCAATAATTGCAAGAGCAAACAAAGTTTAAAGTGTACTGTTTGCTGAAATCATTTTAAATAAAAACAGACGCCGTGTGTGGTGTGCGTCACGCCGACCAGAACCAATACTTAGAATTTGAATGAATTCACAGGTATAAATTAAGAAATAAATATCGTACGAATGTATCACATTTTACTACTTAGATATATCATTTGCTAGATAAATTGGGGGTTAGTGACTAAGTTGGAAATAATCCTGGCAAATCCACTTTCATCATTCTTTATCAGCTTTTCTTCGTTATTAAAGAACATGTCAAAGTAGTAAAATTAAACGAAATAGGGCTAGAATATCGCTAAGATCACTCTGCGGGACCGGAGAGATACGATATCTAAAAAAAACATAATTTAAGCACGGAACTGGTAGAGGGCTACATAATGAATGCTACAGCACTTAATCAACTCCATTGCAGAGGTTGTTCTGAGATGACTTAAAATTCGTTTGAGCGAAAAAAACAACTATTCTTACTAAAATATAAGTACTACTCTACATGTTAATGATCTTGTGTTATTTTTATAAAAAATTATGAAAGAAAACAGCTGCTATTTATGCTACATTGACATATGACACCATTCTGTTTTTGCATGGATGCGGTTACTCTTTTTATTTGTCAAGGATATGGATTTCCTAACGCAGCTGTTGATATTTTGTTAAGCTCGAAAATTAAGGTTAAAATACTTTATTACATTAGTGTATAATATAACCATAATTTTATTAGTGTGTTATTGAGTGAAGTTCTTTGGGGAATTTCTATTCCCATCAACGGAACAATTTTCCTTTGTAGGTTGACGGGTAGCAACCTACAAAGGAAAATTGTTCTTCACAACGAAAAAACAGTATTTCGACGTTTTATATTATAAAGTAGGTACGACGATTTATAATAATATTTTTTAATATTAAGATTATAGTCTTTCTACGTTGGTTTATAAAAAAAGGCTTTCTACGTTGGGGTTAACCTGAAATCCAGGCATAAAATGACGGAAGCTCCCTTTCATTTAAAGCGATAGCTCCGACTTTAAATGGAAAGGCTCTTCCGTCAGATATGAACCTGTCTTTCAAAATTCCGAAAAAGCTCGGAAGCACACTTCATCTCACCTTTCAAATAACGTCGAGGCCTTTAAGTTCAAGTTGATCTCTACTCGAAAATTCATAATTTTTAAACATTTTATATCTTATGCTTAAGACTCGTCAGTGTTAATTTCTGTCATGTTACTTTAATAGCGCTATTTATAATTGAAAACAGGGGTTGATTAATAAAGCCACACCTGTCAAAATGCAAACAAAGGCAGGTGATATTCCGAACAAAATGTATTATTCGTTTCAACTTAAAAATGTAACAAAGACATAGTATACAAAAGAGGCTACTACAACACGTCCCCGTTGCATTTTTTGTATTGCAGTTGGCAACACAACATGCTCAGACGCGGTACGCAGTTTTAAATTTAGAACGTGTGCGTTTCAGTTTCCTACTGACAACTTGACGGCTTTCGAAATTAGAATGGTACTGCTAGGTTTCGATAGTAGGGTTTGGGGTTCCATCTTTAGCAATTTTAAAAGGAGGTCACATTTATTTGTTACACTGGAATAGATGCACGAGTATTGATATTCGTCACTAGTCTAAAATCTTTAATTTATTGGTATCACGATTTCAAAAATACCAAAATTTTGTTGTTTATCCTTCATCATCATCATCATCATCATTTCAGCCGAGAGACACCCACTGCTGGGCATAGGCCTCCCCCAAAGATCTCCATAACGATCGGTCCTGCGCTTCCCGCATCCAGCGGCTTCCCGCGACCTTCACCAGATCGTCGGTCCACCTTGTGGGGGGCCTGCCAACACTGCGTCTCCCGGTACGCGGTCGCCACTCCAGGACCTTACCGCCCCAACGGCCGTCAGTCCTGCGAGCGATGTGCCCTGCCCACTGCCACTTGAGGTTTGCAATTCTGTGGGCTATGTCGGTGACTTTAGTTCTTCTGCGGATCTCATCATTTCTAATTCGATCTCGCAAAGAAACCCCGAGCATAGCCCTTTCCATTGCCCTCTGAGCGACCTTGAGCTTCCTTATGAGGCCCATCGTAAGCGGCCACGTCTCAGCACCGTAAGTCATCACTGGCAACACGCACGAATTAAAGACTTTTGTCTTGAGACACTGCGGTAGATGTTCCGAGAATACACTGCGTAGCTTCCCGAACGCTGCCCAGCCGAGTTGGATCCGTCGACTTACCTCTCTCTGGAAGTTGGACTTACCTAATCGGACTATTTGTCCCAGGTAAAGGTACTCGTCGACAGCTTCCAGTGTAGAGCCTCCAACATTCACTGGAGTGGGTACGACATGGGAGTTTGACATTATTTTTGTCTTCTCCATGTTCATTTTAAGACCCACTTGCTGGGAAACTCTACAGAGGTCTTCGAGCATTGTGCCTAGATCTTCCATGGTCTCAGCCATGACTACGATATCATCAGCGAAACGAAGGTGCGTCATGTACTCGCCGTTTATATTGATGCCAAGTCCTCTCCAGTCCAAAAGCTTAAACACGTCCTCCAGTGCGGCAGTGAACAGTTTCGGCGATATAACGTCGCCCTGTCTCACTCCACGCTGAAGTCGTATTGCTTTCGAGTTTTGGTCCTGGAGCCGAACTGACATGGTGGCATTTTCGTACAGTGACTGCAGCACTTGGATGTATCGATAGTCTATTTGGCACCTCTGGAGTGACCTAAGCACGGCCCAGGTCTCGACGGAGTCGAAGGCTTTCTCATAGTCCACAAACGCCAAGCATAGTGGCAGATTATACTCTTCGGTCTTCTGTATAACCTGTCGCAGCGTATGAATGTGGTCTATGGTACTGTAACCTTTTCGGAAACCGGCTTGTTCAGGAGGCTGGAAGTCGTCAAATCTACGTGCGAGACGATTCGTGATGACTCTCGAAAACAGCTTGTACACATGACTCAGAAGCGTGATGGGTCTGTAATTCTTCAATTGGGCCCTGTCGCCCTTTTTGAAGAAAAGCACCACCACGCCCCTGTGCCATGCTTCTGGCGTCTTGCCCTCGAGTATGGCGGAATTAAATAGCTTCTGAAGCGCTTTCCGGACTGGTAGTCCACCCGCTTTCAGAAGTTCCGCTGTGATTCCATCATACCCCGGCGCCTTGTTGTTCTTGAGCTGTTTGAGAGCCACACTAATCTCGTATAGACTGACGTCCGGGATGTCTTCGGTATAATGTCGGGTTAATTTGGCTCTAGGGTCTGTAGCCTCAATGACAGGTTTCTGTGATGTTGTGTATAACTGTCCATAGAAGCGTTCGATCTCCGCCACAAGCTCAGGACGGGATGTAACGACTCTGCCGTCCTCTGTCTTTAGCTTCGTCAGCAAGCTTTGTCCGAGAGACAGATCTCTAGCGAACACTTTGGAGCCTTTATTCCGCTCAATCGCCTCCTTAATACATTGAGTATTAAATTGGCGTATGTCGCGTGTGAGAGACTTCGAGATCTGTCTATTGAGTTGCCGACGAGCATCCTCAGAAGATTGCAGAACCATTTCACGCCTTTCTTCCATTAGCTTGCTTGTCTGCTCCGAGATCTTGCTTCTTTTTTGAGTACGGCGAGGTTTGAGGAATTTTGAACCCACCGTAAGGACAGCTTCTACGACCCTGTCATTGTATTCGTCCACATCCGAGCAGCTCTCCAGGCAATCGAAGCGGTTTTGAAGTTCGAGCTGAAAGTGCTCGGGGTCCCGGATCTGGGTGGCTTCAGGACGGAGCGTAGACTTTATCCTTATCGTTACTTAATATACTAACGTAATATTAGCTACCAAGAAGGAATTTCAATATTTTATCAATCATTCACTAAAATCGTATATTTTTAAGGTCATCAATAAATAAATGTCACCAGTGAAATTGTGTACGAAGTAGCGTAACTCTGGCGATGTAAATACCACATTAATTTGTAAAGGCATCACTGTACGATCACGTAATTCGAGATTGTTCAAAGGTCGCTCGAGATCGACCACTAACGTTAATTACTTATCAAAACTAGAGGCTCCAAAAGAAATAAAAATCTCTACAAAATATGAACCACTCTTATCTGGCTTACGCGTCGGTTTCAAGATGTTTCGTTTTAAAAATCTAATTCCAGATTGTATAAATGAAGTTAAGACGTACTTTAAACAATTGCTTCATCTACTTAGCGTGGGGATCGAAGTAACGAGTATGTATGATAGTAGTAATATAGTCTAATGCGGATGTCGTAAAAACCTACTCAGTGACTTCCTTCGATGTTGCCCTTACCATGATAGGTTGGCAAAGCGATTTATTACCATTATGGGTATAAGGTATCATTAATATTACTATGCACAATCACTATGTAAGCATAGCACGTTATATCAATCATAGAATTGCCTTAAACTATACCTAACATTTCAATTATAGAATAAGTAACCCAATATATGAAATAATATTCCTATCTAAATTATTCTCTGTGAAAATTTTATACACTTTGTAATAAGTTATGTGAATCCGTAAACCGACCACGATTTTCTAGGAATTATAGATAATTTACAAATTTTCCCTTATTACGAATAATTTAAGACGGAATTTCAATATTCTATGTAAGGGATTATATTCCATATACGGTTACTTTACAAGTAGCTGCAGTTTACCAAAATATTATTTAATAGTTTTCAATCGTGTATAAAATAAAAAGCAATATCCAATACCTGATTTATTATTTTTTAATGCCATATCCTTTCACTGAAAACCAAGCATGAGTAAAAGCCAAAACGATTGCTACATTTCACAATTCAATTTTGATCCCATGCGTATGCGCAATCAAATTAATCTACAGTATCGCCGTACCGGTTTTCTCACTATCACGCTTTTAGGCAATTTTACCTAAACCTCTACTCGATATATTAAGGAAGAGAAACTAGATTATTAAAATCAGTTTCACACAGGGTCATCGGTCGATAGTATCGGTTCTTATATCATCGTCGCAAGTTTAAAGTTGCTGCATCGAGGTCAGATATCGCAATCGTTAATGTAATCAGCCCTACGATTCTGTAAAAATCCGAACCCGAATTCGAATTCACTTCAAAAGCGGCATCCGCTCAACCTTGAATTGGCAATAATGTTTCGTGGTATAAGTGAAGTGAGTTTCTAAATGACATAGGAATAGAATATCCGAAACACGTATAATCAAATAATTGTGTTTTGTATTTTTATACAAAAAATGGAATAAATAGAATTTCATTAAATTAAATGACTTAAATTCAGACACGAGTGAATTAGAATTCGAGTTCGGATTTTTACGGAATCGCTCTGCAGTACGGTATAAATAGGTAATGAGGGATGGTTGGAGGGAGCCATAGAAAAACAATGAACATTAAATCTAAAAAAAGTTTGTCTTATTTTTAAATAAAAAAAGGCTTTCATATAATAATTTATGTCTATGCTATAACCCAGGATGTTTAGTCTTGTGAATTATCATGATTTTTTAATGTTAAAATTATTAATTATAGTCTCGGTAATAAACAATTTGACTGATATAATCAACTAGTTATAAATCTAGCAAAACAAGTTTATTACATAATAGGTATTACATAGAGCGCAATATTATAATAGCCTCACAGTAAATACAATACATTATTGGAGACATCTTATGACTCATGAAAATACTAAACAACTGAAATTTTTATGACAAATTCTTATTGGTTTGGGAGTAAATTAAATTTACAAACATTTGCAAGTTTGTTGTACCGTTCAGATATATCCTACTGTAATTTTGGTTGAAATGCTAATAAAATTAATAAATAACATTATGAACAAGATTTAAATATGTAATACGATTTTCTGTTGTTACACCCTATCGACAAACAAGTGTAGTTTTGCGTGCTTTTACTGATAATATTTACTTATTTATTATTTTATACGAAGAACTAGCTTTTGCCCGCGACTTCGTCCGCGTGGTAAAGTTACTTTGAGCAGCATTTCAAACGAATATTTATTTATTCGTTCCATTAGGTAATGAAACTAATACATTTACATCCTCCATCATCCCTTATTCTATCCCCGTGGGGGTTGAATTTATCAATATCCTATTTAAGCGGACGCCTTAATCATAGTAGCTCCAATCTTTAATTTCAGTTCAATCAATCGAAAATCTAAGAAGATATATACAAACTTCCTTCCCCTATTTTATCCCGTTGGGGGTAGAATTGATCAAAATCCTTTCTTAGCGGATGCCTACGTCATAACATCTACCTGTATGCTAAATTTCAGTCCGATCCGTCCAGTGGTTTGGGCTGTGCGTTGTCAGTCACCTTTGAGTTATATATATTTAGAATAATAGCAACACCGAAACTAGAGCCAAAACAACTCATTATAATTGTATGTAGGTGGAATAGTCAAAGCGTAATGTGATAAAACTGGTTTATGTTACGTCAAGCATCATCACTGTGTCAATGTTACGAGGCAAATATCCGAATCAAAATAACAAATATTAGTGGTACTAGTAATAACAAAAGAACTAATAAAAATCACTTATAAATTTAAAGCATTACCAACACAGTCTTAATAGAAAACTTACTTATTTTGAGCTCAAATCTGACTACAAAATGTTGGCAACGAAAAACCATTATCGGTTCTGTGAACCCTGAACACAAGTGCACTAGCTGTTTACTTAGAATATCAAAAACGTCAAAATTTTCAGGTTCATTAAAAAGTACTCATAAGTAATATTCCATGAAACTTAACGTGGAAACAAAATAATTTATGATCAGCGCGTATTTAAACCTAAGGGGTGACTAACACGCACATGGGGTCATAATGAAAAAACCGGTGCAAATGATTCAAAGTTCATCGGCCGCTGATATTTCGGTAACAATGTAATGGACATTTGTTTATCTATTATAATAAGTATAGAACATCTGGCGGTTCGCCAATACGCATAAATCTCATGTAGTCTATAATATTAAAGATTTAGATACAGCTAACGTAGCGAGAAATTGCATAGACCACTTCAACCCGCGAATCAACAATGGTAGTCATATAATGAAACAGTCTTTGACTCCCAGTGTTTGTCTTATATCTCCAGAGTTTTTTCAAAGCTCATGCGCATGAATTTAACTGCAAAATGCAGACAGAAAAGTCAGACCGTTCAAGTTACGGCTAGGACAGCTTCTACTTTGCACGCGTAGCATGAAACACTCGAAAAATGTTCTGTCTACATCTTCCGTCTCACTGGCTATATCTCTAGATGCAGAGTATCGAGAGTGCGCTATTGCATTGCCACACTCGAGAAAAAGTGACATTTGGATGTATTTTCGTCGTTCGTATTTCGTGTTGAGGTCTTAATTTCTTCGAACTTTAAAATGATTATGTGTATCAGTAAAGTTTTATATCTTTTTAACACAAGTCTTTTAACTAGAACATTTGAATAACACACCGTGAAAAGACAATATGCAATCAAATATAGTGGAAGATACCAATATATTAAAACGTCATTGAGGCACCATAACTGAAGTAGTCATTATTAAAAATAAAGCCTAAGCATCCTGCAGAATGGTACACAAGACCTTTACATGCTAACAGAAACAACTTGTACACAGTGGCTGCACGTCTAATTACCACAAGATGTCATTTTTCCAGTTGATATTAAACTCTACCCTCAATACATTAAGGTTTTAAACTACGTGGAGACATTTAGCAGATTTGTATAACCTGACGTGCTGTTGACTGTGATACAAACCAAATGTATTGCCTACTTTGTACTTTTGTTAAGGAAATAATATTTTAGCATGTTCATACCGTAACAATTAGCTCTTAACTGCGTGTAATTCCATTTCATACGGAAAACCCCAAAACCGCATTAAAAAGAAGTTAAGTTTTTTTCTTAATTCAGAATAAATTACGTTAAAAAGAAGAATAGGCACGCGAATTCTTACGCCTATTTCCATATTAAGAACTCCACCATAAAGTATGTCAAAATAATCATCACAAAAGACGATCTAAACACTTCCACTAATAAAATATCGCGTGCGAAGAGCCTGCTCGATGTAAATTTGTGTTTTCCTGTGCTAAATCCTCATTTCCAGTAATTTAGTAGACAACCTAGTAATAATACAGAGGCAGGAGCGTACCGTCCAACGCCATTTAGTATCAATTACTTAATGGCCACGGCTCTAGCTAGGACATTGATCCCGTTCGAGTTCGGGCACGGCTTTCGCCGATTTCGATTTAAATCGACACAAAAAATAACTGCAATGTGAAAATATAAATAGAACATGAAACAAAAAATTAAAGTAAAAAGTACCTTTTATATTTTGTATAACATAGCGCACTGCCCGTTTTGTTAGAGAAGTGTTGCTTACGCCGATTTCGTTTCAATTTTTTCCATTTACTCTATCCTCTTTTGACTTCAAAAACTACTTCTTTTTATATTTATTGAAAAACAAATGCCAACCTGATGAAGCCGATCGTTACCTCATTTCGTTATTCATTTTTATTAAAGACATTATATTTTAAGTACTTGCAACATCTCGCGTGTCTTATACTTCTACTGGGTACTTCTTTTTATAATACGGAACGTTCAATTATTTTCATTCGTAAGAGACAAAGGTACAATCGTACAAGTAAACACAAAAGGCTATCCATATCAACACGAAGATATCGGCCTAGACTAATGCTTTTATTAGAAAAAATATGTCTTGGTTTTAGCTCAGGAACTCAGGATGTATAAAAGCAAAATTAAATAAGCAGTTAAACAATATAAAATCTAGAAAATCCTATGAGTCGAATAGAGCCTTTATTTAAATCAAAAAATATAAAATATTTACTTTCTATTATATTTTTTCTAATTTTGCACTCAGATAGCCCTAAGAAATTCTTGAAAGTCAAGTGATGTCTTTTTTATTTTCTGGTCCTTTTCTTTTTGTAATCTCTTAGCAGTTGGTCTGAAAAGGTCAACCATGTCGATAAGGTTTTATAGCAGCTACAAATATCTTTCCCACAGTTTTACGACACGAAGAGCTATTTCTCGGCCTAGGTCTTACTTTTATCTCAAATAATAAAAGGAAGACATGAATATTTTACCGATATAAAGGTATAAAGGTATAATTTAACGTAAAAATCAATTTCGTAATTACCTATTTATAGAACTAATCGATTGTCCAGAAGATATGAATATATTTTATTGTCCAGTAAAACACAAACATGAGAAAGAAAAACGTAGCGTTACTTAATGTTTTATATTTATTGATGATGATGCGATAGTCTTTTCTACGGGAGATTGGTAGCCATTGAAGTTGGGTACGATAATCAAGAGATATGGTCATACTTGCGTATACCAAAGGTGAAACGGATTCATAAATTCTGAAGACGCTCAAGCTTATTTAGATGTATTACACTGAGGTTAAAATAACATGAAACAGCATAGCCAAGCTGTGGGAGAAGCAGGGACTGCGCAAAAGTGATTTTTGTCTTAGTCGGCAACAGATTCTTATCTTTTGAGCGAGCTATATGCACAAAACACTTTACTACTAACCTCACGGACGTGATGGCTAGAAGAAAAATTGCATTGTATTCGACCGCCATTCAAAAAGATAGATGGTAGTGTATTATAATTTATCCTGTCCAAATACCAATGGCTCCAACTAACGATTGCCTGAAATTTTCGTGGGCTTATTGTAGGAGTCGACGACATGATCTGATAGCATGCCGACGACTCCAATTAGAAATATACTGAAGATCTGCTTTAGTGGAGGCAATTTACTTTTTGGACACAATTTTCCAGTTTTTTCTTTTTTTTCAAAAGCGTATGCCTGTAGTTTATTTGTACTCTAGTAGTGGACACATTGAGAAGTTCGAAACATTATTGGAAAACTTAAATTAAACTTTGTTAGTTATATTTGTCATTTTATGATTTAGCAGGAAATTCTTTTTTTATAATGACATTCAGAAAAATACTACTTAATCATGATAAACCTAGTCATATTCTAATTGATGTGAAATAAAATCCGTCTCCTTAGTATAATGAACAAAGGTCTAAATTCCAAAAAAAAATCCGTTACCTACTTTTCATCTGAACACAACCTGAAATAATAAACACCGAGTTGCCAACGTTTGTTAGAAGTACAGCTAACGGTAACTAATTGAGCAATGGTCGCGTATACCGATTACCTTCCGTAGTAAGAGTTGGCACCATGGAAGTTTCTTTCAACAACAACATTGTGATTCATATTACAATAGCAATAAGTGCCATACCGTTGGAACTTGTTCTTGGCGCACATTCTAGTGGTCCTGTGCACGTGCATTCGTGCTTTTGTTCTATAGTGATTCAGCTAATAATTATGCAGCTACATGTCCACATCGAATCGTCGTGAAATTATAAATAATTCGGGTATCGGTCATTCTTACCAACTTAATTAAAACAAATGAAAATATTACTGATAGGCTTATGTAAGTACCTTTAAAGAATAAAGAAAGTCGGCCATGTGCCAGTCGGATTCGGTCGAGGAAATAAATCCCGTTTGTTGTGTTCGACCCATCTTAAATATAATATTACATTCTGTTTTCTAGTATTTGTTTTTATATGCCTACTGACAGACGGATGGACAACGAAGTGTATTTGTGCGCGACACCGACACGCCACCATCTTTTTGGTACGGTACGAATAAATCCTAGATATAGGACTGGTACATATATGTAACTCGGTGACCTAAAGACTGACATGGAATCTAAAATATTAAGGCCACTTTGGAAAGTAAGTTATGGTTAAGTTCTTTTTTTCTCAATTGATGTAAGAAATTTTTAATATAAATAATATAGTTAAGTCCTCAGAATACTATTAATTTTCCTCCACGAGATACATTTAATGAACTAATTATTTAAACGACAATGTTATTATTCACATATGCAAGGAAAATACGAGTTTCTATTTTGTATTCAAATGTACAAAGATCACACATAAAATAATGTATAACTTAAAGTATTTTGCACTAGAACTACTTAATATTAAATAGAAGTAAAAATTGTCCATATTTGTAGTAGCGTTATGTTCAGAAATAAGATTAGATCATGAAAATTGTTTCACCTACGGAAAGCTAGATCATACGTCCTTGCTTATATATAGGCTTTAATTTACGCGGGTGAAGACGTGGAAACATCTAGTATGAAATAAAACAGCATAGTAATAACAATATTTCTCCATCATCATAGCTTTAAAAATATTAAAGCGAATGTCCCATCACTAATTTTTATAAAAATTTGTAAAGAAATCATTCATAATATTATGAGTTCCACTTCATAACCGTTCACTAATAACTCGCGATAAAATTAAATACGATTATAATGAAATTTGCTTTACCAATATGAGTAATAATAGTTAACACTGTTAGAAACAATGTAACTTTCTAGAACTCCTTGACTCTGACTTGCACGGGTGCAATTCACATCTCCCACTAGGCGTGACCAACATAATATCCACCCGCCAAGATACACAACATTTTATGACTAACTCACATCCAAACCCTCTCCAATCCATTCAAACTCCGACTCAAAATTTCCTTAAAACACCATAACTTCTTCGTAATCATTGGGGACAACCACATAAATTTAATATGATTCCTGAAACGACAGTAACGCTGCTAAATGTTAACATAGAGATGGCGTTTGGTGTCTCAATGGCGTATTTTGACATGTGTTGTAATGGCGTATATTAGTATGTGTTGTTAACAGATATAACAAAAACATCTGTATCTGTCAGAAAGATATCAGGAGACTATTATATTGATTTCTTATATTATCAAGAGCACAATCCATAAATAAAAAAAAAAAACATTTAAACGGTTTCATCTCTTTTATATCCAGTTTTATTGACTTTTCGGACCCTTTACAGGTTGCCTGTTCACATAAGACAAAGGCGGTGATTGTCTTTTTAATTAAAAGTCTATCAACCAATACTGCACAACCATCGATCCATCAACCAAACCTCCGAAAACCAATACTATTGGAAACATTCAGAATACAGAATAATTTAATTAATATGTCAACGTTTACATTTATTAAACTAAATACAAACGCGATGAAACAGTTAAAAAGTTGTTTCATTTAAGAGGCTATTATAGTATTAGACCTCAATTGAGAATTATATGACAAAAAGTTAATTGAAACGCCATGGAAGAATTGAAGTCAAGACAGATAGACGTGGTGTACATAGCGATATCAGCGATTGCAAACTTTACTTAATATGATTGCATAATAAATTGTCATACAAGGTCGCAGTTTAACTGCAACTACAACCCATATTTCAAGTTATTAATTCACTTCGAGTTAACTAGAACGATAATTTCGTTCAGTCTCAGGGTCCTGCGTCAGATGATTAAATCAACACAACCATTATAATAAAAAGAGAGCGAAATTTATAAGTTTGCTAAAATGTTAAGTACTTACGTATGCCCTATGAAAGTTCAATATTTTAGTCAAAAAGAAACAATATAGAAAAAACAAGAATTAATGTTGATCCGAATACAAGGTACTCAACACCCGGATCCTATGATTACCAATGCTTAGCTTGTGACTTGAGCATTGGTACTTTCAATTTAATCTAGAGTAAGTAGGTGAGAGGAATTTTTGTTACAACAGGAGCTTTCTTTTTGATATTTTTTTAATTTTGTTTGTTTCAAACAAGTTCTATTAAAACAACTATTAAACAATAATTCAGATAATAATAAAAAAGAACTTATAATTTTTAAATAGAAAATTAACTTTGACGACCAAAGCGCTAAAAATATCTTAGGCATTGAGGTCTAATTGATAGGCGCGTGTTCATTAAAAGCAATTCAATGACACATAATGTTCATTGCAATAACACTAAACAAAGTGGATGATACGAGTCTAACAAGAATTAAGAAATATGTATACATAACTTTTTCAGCAACGAGTTTCAAAACACAAAACATGTTCTACATCAAGACAACGCTTTCAATTTGAGATTAAATGTAATGTCCAACTTCAGATGGATATTACACAAAAGTTCTCTCTCTGGGTCGTTTGTATAATTACTATAATATAGTTAAATTTCATTTACATACCACATTTTGGTGCTAATATACTTATAAGAATCAGAGTAGGATAAAGGTTCATTGGGTCGTAAAGCCGGATTCTCCGACTAAAGCGCAGTGTCCGGTGGAAGCTTTTTCATTACTTTTATAAGTATTAAAGAAAAATAACAAGCTATTTAGACAATAACTTCAACACAGCATCCATATGTAGAGTGACAGGATAATCTGTGACAGGCATCTTACATACGTTCGAAAGAGATGCTTAGTTTATAGTCAAAACAGTAAATTTTTCAGTATTGTATCTTTTTCAATTCAAAAGAATCAATGTACAACTAACTCGATCTCATTTCACCACATTGTTGATAGGACACATATCCGGTTTCCATAAACAAAATCTATCACCAACTATTATTTGCACAATAACGTAGGTATTTCTAAAAATTTTATTTTAAATTTCTTTTTTGTCTTTATTGATGTTTGTTATTTTTTTAAAAAGACATACGCAGTCGAAACTATTGTACCTACATAGAAATTTGAATTTTGGTACAGGGGTTACACTCAAGTCCGACAAGCTTCGAGAACTCCCGAGACTAGTGAATGTGATATGTTTCTCGCCTTCTCATTCCTTTATATTTTTTCTCGCCAAGAAAGCCCAGCGAGACTTCTTAGCGTGAGTCTGTTCGGCCTATAAGAATGGATTTTTAGAAATTAAACTCCTAAGGGGATGAAATAAAGGGTGAAGTTTACATGGACCACGTCGGTGAAGCCGCTGGCGAAAATGTAGTTAAATTATTAAAGATACCCAAATTGATTCATCATTTACCTTCAATAATTTTAAATTTTTAGCAACGAATTCATGATATAGATATTTCGTAACTAAATCTGTGTTATTAATCAGCACTGGCTGATATTTCAACAAATTTCAATTGTTGGCATAGGGTGTCCATTTTACATGGAGTATAAATGACCTGTTTTGATAATTTTCGCTATGGGTTGATGTTTATTGGCATTCCATCGCTCTGTAAGTAGGCCACTCAGCAGACTACTTGTATTCGAGCAGTTATTAAATTGATATTGGATAGAATTGTGATGTACGCAATAAAATATAGACGAATGACCAGACCCGGATCTAGGAGGGAGCAATTGGGGGCACTTGCCCCGGGTGCCAGAGTTAGGTGGCCGCCAATATCATCATTATATGATACCTATTTACAGATAAAAAAGAAGCTTTACAAATCTCTTCAATCTTTATACACATATGAAAATAGAAAAACGCTTCTAAACTGCTAAATGAATTAAAAGAAAAATATCATACACTGCATAAAATATATATGAAATCAGGCATCACGGAGCGTGGGGTAGGGAAAGTTTCTGCCCTGGTTAAAAAATTACGTAGATACGGTCAAGTTGACGTCTTTAATAATTCATATTTTAATGTTCATTATAAAAGAAAGAAGGTGTATACTATTATAGTTATACAAATTTCCTAGAAATGATACCTGATAATAATATACATATAAGTTTTATATTTAACTGTAACTATGATGAAGTTTAATATAACATTTTAGGTACTATAACATGAACGTAAAGTAATAAATTATATGTCATCCACGTATGATGTGGCTTCCCGTAAAAAGTTTTTTTTTTTTTAAATCGGTCCAGTAATATCGGAGCTTATTCAATACAGACAATCCAGTCTTTCATTTTTATAATATTAATAAATACAGGAAGTGAATAATGACACAGCACAAATTAGCGCTCGGAATTTTCGCAAGGGCCTATCATCCATTACCTCGAGTTTACACGGGACACGCGAGAGATTACATGGGTGCTTTCACAAATATGCTTCAGAAAGAACAATTATCAGCCGTTACCTTCTACATCTACAGTCAATAATACTCACTAATCCATACTTGGCCCGCATAGTGAGATATGATCCCGAACGTTATTATTAAATACCATCCAAAAGTAAGGTCTGTGCTCCGGTATTGGGTACATCAATAAGCTGAAGATGATGCCTGTATCGATATTAGAATCCTGTTCGAAACCACCGTAATGACATAAAATGAAAAATAACCAACCATTTCTATTAAAACAATGACATACCATCAAAACCTGCTTGCTCATAGATTCTCTTTCTCTTCCAAATTATCTTCCACAATAGGGATGATAACTAATTTTTGTTTGTTTGTGCGTCAGGTAGAGTGTTAAAAAATATTAAACACGTTTTTTTTTATTTTTTGCGTAATTATAAAATTACGGCGTTACATGGAGTTGAAATTTCGCATGACGTCTGTGACGTAGCGAGCCCCCACTCCTCAACTTTAATGCCTATTATCTAAGCTATTTCTTTTTAAATTGAAATAAAAAAAATACGTATCTAATATTTTTCTATTATCTGACTGACGGACGAAATAGAATTGCATTTTTTTTACCCAGTCATCATCCCTATTAAATTACAATGTTTAAAGTTAATAATATAGAATAGGACATAACTATATCTGTTACATTACATTCACATCCAGTTGCACAAAAGTCCATTTAAGTTATCATTACTTTAGACTCTAAAGTTTAGAGCGACGTTAGCGATACAAATTTGACATTCATTAGTGGTTAAAGACGTCATTAAACCTTAATGGACGTTTGTGCAACTGACCATTACAAGCGTAGAATAACAAATCGGACGTGACGTCACGAGAAGGAAACGCACCGTGTCCTTCTAGGGAAGTTATCATTCCCATACAACTACAGCGTCCAGAAATAACATGACACCAACGTAAGTAGACCTTCAAACCCTTAACGTTCTTCAGTACGAATTACCAATGTGTGCGCCGCCAAGGGATCAGGTTAAAAATGTTTCTATAAACAGCTGTTGACGAAGTGGGAGCGTTGCCTTCCCAAAGACAGTTTTATTTTTTATTACACGCAACGGAATAAGTGTATAGTGCTTTAAATGAACTGTGACGAGTCGTTGTTTGAGAGTTAATTAAAATTTAAGACATTAATCTCAAATTGTAATTAACCATTACATCGGGAGCAAAGATAATTTACTAATGTTGTCTATTAAAAATAAATGATAAATTCTACGCTAATATTATAAACAGGAAAGGTTTCGTTATTTGTTTGGCTATTTTAAAAAATCTTTCCTAGGTAGCTTCATCATACGCGGAAATATGGGTTATATATTATGGAAAAACAGCTAGTGGCGTTAAATTAACAATATGTGAATATATTTAAATTAGATACACATTTTACAATATTATGGTCCTGTCTGTAGCGTTTGTGTAAATCGCAGGGCTCGTTGTAAAACAATTCGCTAATGAGATATGTAGTAGTTTAATTTATTGGGGAAGGATATAGGCTTCCTTCTATGAACCTGTGGAACTCAGATGAAATCATTCAAACATTATGCAGGTAGTTACTAGCTCTTTGCCCGCGTATGATGTAGTTTCCAATAAATTAAACTCCCCGACCGCTCGAAACAAATAAATAAAGTTAGAATCTTTACCTCTATAAAGGTAATATTGGTCGTTTTTCCTTTAATTTTTTCAAATTTTCCGTTTTCGTAGCCGCAAGTATTTCCAACCAGTGCTTCCCGTATGTCATCGCGTTGTATCCATAAACGTCAGTGACGAGTCATAACAATAAAACCTTTTTATAGACAACAATAATAAAATATAAGCGTCAGCAAACACATATGCGTGACGTAAACGAACTGAACCCACCCCACCCCAAACATACGAACAAAAAAGTATCTTGTTTATTATTTCTTCATCACCGACGCACGTACGTGCAATGTGCATATTATAGCTTTTTTTTTTAATTGCTTACACGTTAACTAACATCCATATAATATTATATTTACTATACCCGTTTATTAAAATCTATACTAATATTATAAAGCGAAAAGATTACATTGTTTGCTTCGAATAGGCTCCGAAACTACTGGAACAATTTTTGAAATTCTTTCACCTACGGAAGCTACATACAAGGGTGACATAGGCTATAATTTACGCAAGCAAAGTAACCGGAAAACAGATATCTATACTAATATTATAAAGCTGAAGAGATTGTTTGTTTGTTTGAACGCGCTAATCTCAGGAACTTCTGGTTCGATTTGAAAAAATCTTTTTGTGTTGAATAGACCATTTGTCGAGGAAGGCTTTAGGCTATATAACATCACGCTGCAACTATTAGGAGCGAAGAAATAATATAAAACGCGGACAAAGTCGCTGGCGGACACTAGTTAATTATAAAGAGGAAAGATTTGAATGCTAATTTCTTTTTTGACACAGTTCTTGTTACTACTAGATTTAAAATAAAAAAACTAAAATATCAGTCATCCTAGATTTATCAAAATGCATTATTAATGTTCTAAGAATATTCGCAAATGAGGCCGGACATTTAAAGTTCTTAAATTTACGTTGCACTTTTGATTGTGTTATTTCTTACGTAATTTCAAATTCAATTTGAGCAGAAGTTTAAGTTTTTCATTCATCCGTCCTCTTTCGCTCTATAGCAGCTGAATTTGAATTAGCAATATGTTTCAGATACTCGCCTACAATTAATTAATAAACAATAGCCTTGTAATAAAAAAGTAAGTATAAAGTACGAATATCCAGACAATATTTGAATGTACCTAATATTTGAGAAAAACACAATCAGACACAATATTTCATATGACAATGGATACTTAGCAATTCGCAAATAAATCGAATTCACTCAATATTTCAATGTTCGAGATTCTACGAGATAGAGAACCCTATTTGTCAACTCCGTAAACAATACAAATTATAAAGGTAGTCACATCGGATAAATCTGCACTTTTCCATACGATATGATTCATATGACCCTGCTGGAAACTTAACATGACTCACGATTGTATAAAATAAATATGTTTATTTTAATAATTCATTTATTATTAATTTAATGCAATTAAAATCACGTCCATTCAACGGAAAATAAATGAGTTGTTTTTTTTTTCAATGTGACAGGAACTTCTCATGGACATACACATTGTCAACACATCCGCATACATTATTGATATTAATAATCACACTACCATCTCATAGGGACTCTATGAGGGTGAAGATCACACACGAAAGGTTCAGTTTACACCATGAATGAAATAGTTCACTAATCTGCAAATTGATGTCAAATTGTCAATGTCTGTCGTTATGGTATCCATTTAATAATCTAATAATTCGAAAGCAATTAAATCATTGAACTTTACAAAATCATACGATTTCGCCTCGTCTTTTAATGTTTAGGTCCTTAAATATACACACTTCTCAAAATAAGCATACAGCTATCAGAATTCAGAATACATTAGCAGAAGGAAATCATTGCCATTCATTAGAGTCCTAAAAATATCCGGTAGCCACTTATTATTCAAATCATTTGTAGGACCATGAATCAAGTATCATCGTCTAAGCCAATGGCATCCATTAAAAACATTTCGGATTCTGAACGCCAATCGCATGTTAGAACAATTAGGCATAAAACGCGGATGCGATGACCATATACTGAGTATACCTACTCTGAAACTCGCTGGACTGATTGATTATGGTCAGGTTTAATTATTTCAATGTCAGAAATAGGATATGAACATCCCCTTTGTTAATGAAAGTACAAGCCTTGGATTATAAGTACCAGAGCAAGCGCTCATTGTCACTAAAGATCATTAAAAAAAAACAAACAAAACGATCTCATTTCAATTGCAATTTAATTTGGCGAGAGGCAGAAGAAGGTAGATATAACAGATGTCTCCTGTACTAGCTACGTCAGCAAGGTGTTAGCCTTTAGATTCAATATAGCATGGAGTAAGTGTTGAATATACTACCAAAAGTGAGTTCTCCAAAGAATGAGTCCTGAATTTATAATGACAATATAAGCATCAGCAACAAGATACTGATTTGAATGCTGATAATAATAATGTTATTCAAGTCATAACATAAACATTTGTTGAAGGTAAGACGGAGCACAACTAACATGAAGAAAGTTTAAGTCCGACTCGCACTAAGACAAATATTTTTTTTATTTAACCAATATTTGTAACCAAGTTTATAAAAAAGATAGGTTATCGATTCGAGGTGAATGTATGTATGTAATTTTGTTGGAATAACTAATGAGATGGAATAATTTGCATGAATTAAATACCAATATAATACTTTTTCACATCTCTAACATACAAAAGGACTGACTTTCATGCAAACTATTCCATAAAAAATGCTGAACTAAAAAAGTTCAGGATTGGTGGATATTTCACACCTAAGGGGTGAAATAGAGGTTAGGAGTTGCTACGGAATACAATTTTCTTCTTTCAACTCCTATTTCATCTCTTAGGAGTATTATTTCTACAATTGCTGAAATAAGTATTTACAAATTTTCATCAGTAGCAAAAAATAAAGTTTTATGTTTCGAACTTTAAAACTTACGGTCCACCACTCCAACTGTAAACCCTTATTTCACCCCTTTAAAAGTTGTATATTCAAAATTCCTTCAATAGTGAGTATCTACTTCACGAAATAACTTAAATAATATACAAAATAATGTGAAAATATGGGGTGGTTCCAACTTCGATAGATCATGTTTGATGATGATGATTGAGACAGTGAATCAGGACAAGTTCCTCATTATAAGCGATTGATTAAGAGCTTACCTAAGTTATGATAATATATAACAAGAAAATGTTTATTTCAAATAATTAAATATTAATTTTGAAATCATTGATATAATGCATTATTTATTGAATATCTTTCTTTAAAAAATTAAATTTTATGCCCTTTGATCAGGCATTTATTGGGTGAATAAGATTTATTCCCAAAACCCACAGGTTTTATCCCTAAATGAACATACAAGTAGAAAGAAAAAGACTGCCCATTACAGTCTCATTTAATATAAAATTTAAAAATATAGTTTCATGAGTAAACAACATTTTTTTTAAAGTTTATTTGATCTACACACTAGCAGAATGATACTAAGATAGTTAAAATAGACATTTTAATTTAGCAGATTGATTCAGTATTCTGTAGTTACATGTGTATCAGTCGCCACAGTATCAGTCGCCACACATGCTAGGCTACCATAATTATATTATTGTTTCTAGTTCTAATCAAATTTTATTTTTAATATAAAGGTAAAATTGTAAGTATAACAATGACCACAATATAACGGAAACCACTTCAACCTTCATTACTAATTATGTTATGAGTCTTGTCTTGGGCATAAAAGTTCAAGAATCAAAAATCTTCTCAAATATGACAGTTCAGTTTATGTAGGACAATATAATTAAATTGCTTAAAAAATATCTGTAATTATGGATCTGTTATGCTTACTTATTATTACTGCGTCAACGTTCGTCTTTGTCGAAACTAATAAAATTAACTGGCACACTATAAACAAACACCACACACAAACATTACACATTGTAGCACTACAAGTTTTTTGAGACATAGTAAAACTTCACTAATTAACAAACAAAAGATTATTTCATGTTTAAATAACAGTTTGTACATGGAAAAGGCACTACATAACAGATTCACCCCAACGATCACCCATTGTCAATAAAACAAAACACTCGATACCTAAACACGAGCACAAATTGACATGACAAACACAAACGAAAACGACTACAAGAGTCGTTCGCGGTCGTTCGTCGTTGATATAACAGACCAAAGACTAGATAGACTACACAACAAACCGATGGAAATTGCAACAGAGTGACCATTTTGAAAATGGAGAATCTACTATTAATTAACTAAAATATCCTATGACATTTCAACTAATCCATACATTAGCAATTTTACTTATTGAATAGTGTAGAATAACTATTAACATAGTTCGTAGCGACTTTGCTTCCTGTAAATTGCGTTTAACGTTTTAATTTAATCCAAAATGGCAGAAACGATTTATATAGAAGGCGCGATGGAAAGGATGATTTTTTAAAACACAACACAATTACCGAAAGTAATATGAAATGAGTGACATTAGATATATTCTTATTATAAATAATATAATAAAATCTGGTTTCCATGTTGTAAAAATCGTAATAGCAATTGCTTTTTTAGCCAACCATAACAAGTCACAACAAAATTTGACAATAACGATCATAAACATAACAAAAATTTTTAGTGATCTCAACACAACCCAACTCAATAAGTGTACGCATCAACCAGTGTTTATTTGTTAACAGTATTGATTCTTAAACAGAATTACGCCACCAAAATGGCGTCTAGGTGCATTAGCAATTGGCGGGAATAATACATATAATCATATATAGCAGCCTTGAAATTTTTAAATATAGAAAAAAATCCTATCATAAACAATAAACTTCGAAATAGCTTTAAGTTTACTGTAAATTTCTAATATCATTATTGAATAAAATTTGTACCAGAACTATTATTAGTTCTTTAGGAATAAAGGTTCATAAAACTGAAATCTTCAAAACTTTTAACAATATATTTTACGATATCTGTTAACAAACTTACAGCCTGGTGACAAACATCCACTAAAATTAGTTTAATGCGACATTACCGATACAAATTTGACATTCATTAGAACTTAAAGGCGTCATTAACCCTTAATGGACCTTTGTGCAACTAACCGTAAATTAACTAAATTAATTTAGAATTAATGGTTAAAATGAAAATAATGTCAAACTAGCCCTTATATCCGAATTTAAAAGAAGTTTCTTGTCTTTGTTGGCGCCTTTATAGACATTAAAAGTAGAGACCGTACTTTATATTTTCATAAAGTGTTATAAATTAATAATTATGGATACTCGTTCCCACAAAACAAACCTTTTTAACCGTTTTCTTAATTGTAATGTTCTCATATCATTGGGATCTTTTTTCAAACGAATTTGCCACTAATTACAATATACAACAATAGTTTACACTACCACTCTTAATAGATGTCTACTATTTTAGTTGATTTGAAATAATTAAGAATAAGTGCTTAGTCTTTTTACATAGCATGGGTACGATGACATTTGTTAATAAATCCATTTCACGCAATTTGTATTTCGAAATATTTAAAAACAATTTTTTATTTATTTATTTATTTTGTACACACATACAATTAGAGAATTAGATAATTAATTAATTTGCACATAAAACACAAATAATTTTATAATAGCTATAATTACTGAAATCTAACCCTCTAGAGATTAAAATATCAATACGTGGTTTTTACATCACTAAAACTTCAAATCCCACACGTCACCATACCCATGTTATATAAAAAAAAAAGTCTAAGCACTTGTTCTAATAACTTAAAATCTACTAAAATAGTAGAAATCTTTTAAGAGTGGTCGTAATCTGGTATATTTCTATCACCTAAACGAAGAGCACAATAAGAGCGCTTGTGCACTACACTGAATTTTCATGTCCGGCGTTCCGATTTTTTCAGGTCCGATATGTCAGGCCATATGTAGGTAATGCGCGCTTGTGCACTGTCAGGAATTTTACCGTCCGGAATTTTACTTTTCTCTATTCCGGACCGGTTTTTTCAGGTCCGTGATGGCGGCAATGAAAAGCGTGTTTACGCTTGTAAAATTCATAAGGAATAGGCATGGGAATCGATTTGAATCGATATTTATTTCGGCAATATTGTTAATTTCGAATAAACTTATAATCGATATTTATTGTTGATTATAAAATGGTATATTTTATATGATCATTTAATATAGTTGGTATATATCACTGCATAAGCTTTGCCAAACTCGGTATACTTCTAATTTGATCAGCGTATGGTTCTAGTATCGATACTTAGCTAGATTTTAGAATCGTATTTAAAGTATCGATAGCTTAAGGTAAGATAAATAAGTGTTGTTACGCTTAGACGCCTAAATAACTGAATCCATCTAAATGGAAATTAATATAGTAAATAGACTTAACTTTAAGAAAGGTCATAGGCTACATTTTATCGCGAAAAATAGGGATGAAAGTTTGCCTGGAAACTTGTCATTATCAATTTTTTTTTAGACAATTGATAAGTATAGATAAATATTTGACAACAGAAGTAATAATAAAGAATAAACAGAAGATTAACAAAAGTAATTAAGTGACACTCAATGTCTTTTTCGCATTTAATAAAATTTTAAATGTATGTTTGTGTCATTAAAAAAATTAAAAAAAAAAATATTCTAAGGGGATTATATGTATTTCTGCTCAAAGTAACTACACCACGCGTATAAAATTATGCCTATATATAATACAGTCAACTGATCTCGTAAAGTTCATTTAGTATAATAATTCTTCGCTAACACGGCACTAATTTCGATTTGTTTACGAAATGACGCCACCGATTGGTCTATCTCTGTAATCGCTGAAAGTTGTTTAAACAAAATTTCGAAAAAAAATAACACGTTTAAAAACTTAAACATCAAGTACCACCACCACCATTATCAGTAATTTTATTCTAATGTCACAGATATTTTTAGCTATTGTATGTGAATAATGCTGTTCCTAAATTAGTAAGGGTATAAGATTTTACATCTGATAGTAGTCATCCGATAGTAGTAAAAAAATGCTTTCGTCTTGCCATAATTTATTATGGTTTGTGTAAAACGATCAGATCATTATTTAGGCACCTTTCTACGTCTTCGAAAGGAATTACCGACGTTCCAAAAATCTCATCGTACCTAGCGTAAGTGACGTGTAGTTTCAAAGAGAGCTGCCCTACACTGCGCCGCTCCGATCAGGAAAAAAACGGACAAGTGCACAAGCTACTCATCCGAGTTTTTCATGTCATTCCGGACCGGAAAAAATCGGACCGCCGGACCTGAAAATTCAGTGTAGTGCACAAGCGCCCTAACTGTTTTTTGCCATTAATTACTCGTCATCATGAAGAAGTATTTAAATAAAAAACAAAACACTAAAAAGCACCTCCACTAGATGGCGACTCTAGCAAAAGTTGATTTTTGAAGGAAACGAATGGACCAACGATAGTCATTTCGTTCTTTTAAAAAACTGAAATTTGTAAAGTTCGAAACTTATATATTAATACAAATATGAAAAAGTACAAATAGAATATGAGTTTTGAAAATCAATTAATTTTATACATGAAAGAAAACCGGAAGAATTATAATAATAATAATAATAATTCCTTTATTTTTTGTACAAACACCAGTTACATAAATATTTGAGGCCCTGACTTCTAAGCTAGTTTTACCTGTATTATAGAAGCCAGTATCTCCCCAATGACATTTCAATAATTAGATAGGTACTAAGTACAAACAAGTTGGAATATCATAAGGAATGTAAAAAAAAAAAACATCATGGAGAATCAAGAAAGTACGAAGTATCGGCTTCTGGTATCGATACCGAGTACTCATGTGGTATTGAGGGACATGGTATCGATATCATAAAAGTATCGCTCCCAAAGTATCGATACTACTCAGTATCGAGTATTTACCGACAACATTTAATCAATGCCAGAATTTTAGATTTTTCTTAGTTCATGCATAGAAAATAGCATAAATTCTCTTTGGATGCATTGAGGAACGAATTAAACAGTTTTATTTTTAGATATTTTTTACCGCCGTGTTTGGTGGGTAGGGTTCGAAGTATTGGCTTCCGGTATCGATACTGAGTACTCATGTGGTATCGAGGGACATGGTATCAATACCATAAAAGTATCGCACCTACAGTAACAATACTACTCAGTATCGAGTATTTACCGACAACATTTAAACCATGCCAGAATTTTATATTTTTCAAAGTTTATGCATAGAAAAGTGCGTAAATTCTCTTTGGACGCAACGAGGAAGCGATTGAGAAACAAATTAAACAGTTTTGCTAGAGATATTTTTACTGCTGTGTTTAGTGGGTAAAGTTGCCGTATTTTGAAAGACACGAACAACAAAATAAAATATGTTTTATTTTTTATTTTATTTAATAATTTTGATTATTTAATGTGGAAGTATAAAAAAAAGAAAGCACCACAAAAGCACCTCCACTAGATGGCGACTCTAGCAAAAGTATATTTGTGCAGGAAACGAATAGACCATAGATAGTCATTTCTGTTTAACTAACATATTTAAAAACTGAAATTTTCAAAATTCGAAACTTAGTTATCTATCCAAATACGAAAAAGTACAAATAGAATACAAGTTGTTTATTGAATTTTGAAAACTAAAAAACATGAAAGAAAACCGGAAGAGTTGTCATGGCGACATCAAGAAAGTACCGTAGCGACATCTAGTTTGATTTCGGAACTAATATTTTTCTTTAAATATTATCGGCTGTGGTATCGAGTACTCAGTATCGAGTATCGCTTTTGAAAGTATCGTTATCTACTCTGTATCGAAAGTATTGTTCGAACCCTATTTGGAGATAGAAAATTGGTCACAAATATTAGTGGTGGCAGAAATAACTAAAAAACCAGAACCAATGTATTTTTTTGGTATCTTTTAGCGGATATGTCAAACTGATGAAATAAACTTACAAATTAACGTTTTTTTTTTAGTTAAGTATGGGGATTTTTTTTTTCATATACGGCAGCACTGGTCGAAAGTTAGGTGGGGATTCCCGCTTCAATTTTAGGTAGGTACTTACAATGTGCAAGCGCTGCTATGTAATGCGAACAATAATCTAGTTTAATTGTTATAACAAAAGTTCATTGTTCATTGTAAATAGTTTTCACGTCCGCTACAGTGGTTTAGAACACGAACTTCAGTAATCGAGACGTATTTGGTTTGTGAAAAAGGGTAAGTAAATTTATCTGTCTAACTTTATAGTATAAAAACAATTTATTTACCTAATAGTATATTGTCGCGAAATAACTAGTGAGTAAGTGTGTAAACTGATAATGTTAATTACAGTCTTCTTTAAGGTTACTTTTGTGTGATGATTAATTATCTGTATTAATAATAATAATAAGCCTTTATTCATACAACTCATAGGTGTCTCTATTAATAATAATAATAAGCCTTTATTAGGTATCTCTATTAAACCTTAATTAATTCAGTATTACGTCTGAGATTATATGCATAAAGATTTAGATTTAGTTTATAAAAGCATAGATATCACATACTTATATGGAAATATGATGATACTTGAACTTCTTTTCTCCGAGCTTTTTGTTACTCAAAACTATGTATCAATATAATCATAAAATAACTAGATAATACTGTCAACTTTCAATAGACAGTATAGTCATGTTACGTAGCCTGCTTTCTCCCGAAATAGGTTTTTAATTATCACTTGGTTCCAAAAATGATCTTTAAGCAGCAGTACCTAGTGTTAGCGTTCTATTCATTTTTTTTTAATTTTGTTAAAAATGATAAGTCACAACTTGGCTCGCAGACTGCAAGCCTGATGCCGGAGCCCTTGCAAGCCGCTGGCCCGTGGCATTTTGCCTGTCCTGCCACCCTATCAGTAGTTACGCCGCTACTGGATATTCGATTATAGGTGCAAAAATCGCGTTCGTTGATTTGGTAAGGACTGTACAGTACCTTTACTTGTGTCCGTCAAAGGTTTGAAATAAGTGGCTGTGGCTAGGGTAACTGCAAATGTTCCGGGCCCCTCTTGCTGGATACCGGACTCATCCATTCGCGTTAGGTGAACCGCAGCGGGTTGTCGCTTAAGCCTACTTTTCAGGACGGGTGCTGAGTCGGAGAGACCCGGTTTAAGGTTGCATTTCTCCTAGGAAAAAAAAGTAACTGCAAATGTCCTTCCCCCCCCCCCCCTTGTTTTTTTCGATAAACGAAACCTAGCTAGATCGATTTGTCGTGCCCGAAACGCATATTGATTTTTTTATATTTTCACGCCCACTATTCATTAAATAAAATAACTTTAAACGGATTAATCGCGTTTGTATTTTATAGCTCATTTAATAGCCCCCGGAAGGCCTCAAATACTCACGTAAATAGTTGGAAGCCGTTTCCCAGATTCAAACTATATAGGTATAGTATAGGTATACTTATACAAGAATACTGGTTTAAAGGTATTACATGTATTGCAACTTATAGTTATTCCCCTGGAAGTGTAAGGCGACGTGACTGCTCAAAGCTTTTAAGTCGCTTTATGTTTGCACTGCGACGTCATGTTGCTCATTTGTAGAGTGATAATGGTGTCACCTCTGGGGGGATTGTAAGAGAACTGTTTAGTACGGGATAGATTGAACAGACAACAGTCTTCTCGCAAATTGTAGCGTGTCTAAACTCAAGACTCATGTGTCAAATGTCAGCCCACCCAGAGGACCCAATTCCTTTGATACCTAGCCATTTTTTGGTAAGCGAGTTTTTGTCCCCGAATACAATTACTATGAAAACACCATTGAAAAGGTGCTTTTTGACACAGCATATGATTCTGGGCACATATAACTTGATTCTGAGAAAACATCTGTCTTAGATGGTCTCATGAATGTCTGATGTAACTACAGCATACAAATGGTCCGATCTAGTAATAGATCCAGAAGTAGAGAGTGTAGACGGCCTTCCTTCCTCGAAGCCGTCTACACTCTCTACTTCTGGAGTTATAGACGAAAAGCTTCCTATCCTGGTTTGGACAAATATATACGTGTTGTTTCACTATGTTATAAAGACAATGTAATTACGCGACTTGTATCTAAAATTCTAAATTAGATATATATAGAATAATAGTTATTCACAGTGACAATCTTTTATTCGGGCTAATATATTCGGCCCGTACGCATAGGGAAACTAGGCAACTGCCTAGGGCACTTGTATTTGGGGGCGGTATTGTATGGCAAACTGATTATGTTTGCTCTAATGATTTTAACCTTAAATATACAGTAACTTAAAAAATGAAAATTTTATATAAAACTATGTTAACATAGTGAAAGTCTTAGAAGAGGTGATTTTGTGTTATAAAGAGGGAAGATTCGCTTGTCTGTTTGTTTGCATTGAATAGGCTCCGAAACTACTTGACGCATTTTACAAATTCTTTCATCTTCGTACGAGAAGCTACATCACATCATACGCGGGGGACATAGCCTATAATTAACGAGAGCGAAGTTGCGGAAAAACAGCTAGTTTGATAAAAATTGGTTCACAATTTACGAGGAAACGGTGATTTTTTATATGAGTAGGTATTACTTATATAAAAAATTATATACCTACCTTGAACATAGAAAATCCGCCTTTCCGATTTTGAATGATCACTAAAAATCCGGTCTTTAATTTTTTCGCTGATAAGAACATTGGTGAAAAGCATATTTTATTTTGTTATAAATATCGTACAAAATTATAATAATTGTATTTCTATAACATTTATATGGGACCATCTCAAGCTGTCTAATAAAAAAAAATTTTTAGAACAGGTCAACAATTCGCGGAAAAATAGGTGAATATACATTAAAAAAACTATATTGCCATCGAAGATTTTGAAATAAAAAAATATCAATAAATATTTATTATTTTGAAAAACAATAATGACGGATCTATCTAACCGGAAGTACAAGTTTCCGAGAATCACCGCTAGTTGTAGTCTACGGTGCGTTCACAGCAAAACCAAACCCCAGAAAATGCGCTCATCCATCAGGGAATCTCGTGCAGTCTCGTTCGCAATATTGATAATTTTAAGTTTTCCAAAATAAAATACAGCATAATCATTCATAAACCGTATTTAATCATTACAGTAGAACAGTCTAATATACACTTAATCTCCTATAATTACAGTGAATCTAGAAGCACTGGCAGTTGATAATAATTTTAATGACCACGCGCAAAAAAATATATTATATTAATAATATAGCTATTAACTTTCCAAATAATAGATGTATTATTTGTAAATGATTAGTGTAAGTTTGTGTACTTCTAGAAAGATTAGATACTAATGTCTTTTCTACACTTTTGCCTTCATATAGGTTGATTACGTCAGTTTAATTCTCATCAGAATCTTACTTGTTGCGATGTCGATATATTTCGTTAATATTTTAAATATCTAAATAAAGAAAGTTATCTTTTTCTCATTTCAATTACTTTGTACAAATTTGCACTAATTACTTTGACTATTAACATTGTAGTTAGTGACTACAAATAAATTTACTTTATCAGTGTATTAATTTACTTAACAAATGCATTTAAGACGGAAACCAGTTGTATACAAAACAATATACATTCGAAGTCCAATCTCACACTCTGCCGGAGCACGGGGCAGATCTGAAGTCTTCCGTCAAAGTTCTCTAGCACGATACGTACCTATTAAAAAAAATAATCATCCATACTTGAATACTTGATGGCAACTTGTTATAGTTTTCATAGAAATATTTATGTATAAATATTTTTTATAAGGTCTCAATATGCTGTCGAAGATCCAGAAGCAGGTTATTCTATATGGTCATGTGGATTCGTTTTGTCTGGTGTGTGAATATCATCTGAGGGGTGAGGATGAAGTGACATCACACATCGCAAAACCTATACACAGGAAAAACCTTGACGCCGCTCAGTACGTGGAAAAATATAAAGATGAGCAAATACTGAAGGTAGGTACACTCTCTCGATTAAGAGAACAATTGCATTTTTTTCATGTCTTAATCTAAAGAAGTATGGGTCGGTTGGTGGTATGGAATTATTCATAATGCCCGGGAATTATGAATAATTACAAACTGTTTCTAGTGTCCAAAAAAATAACTAATTCCGCTATAGTTTTGGTTTCGGTGGCAAACCTGCCGAAACTACGATTGAAACTGCATTCGGGCGTTCTCGCGCTCTGATTAGTTGTTTTTTTTCGGCGCATTTAATTCCATCCTTTGTTGGCTTGTGTTTTGATTGTTGTGAGGTTGTGAACGTCAATGTAGCAGGCATACCAACGACTCTGAGGGTCTTATGTTGGTATATATGAAATATATAAATATTAAATACCAAGATGAGTAGCTAAAGTCCCCGTATTATGGAGTATCTGAGACAACGAAAGTACTACAACACCCAGACCCGAGATAATATAGGAAAAATCATTTCCTACATTGACCCGCCCGGAATTGAACCTGGGGCCTCAGAGATGGCGACACCTAGAAACCGGCCTGCGAGCCACTCCGCTACGGAGGTTATGTCAATAACTTGTGAGTAATAAATAGTATATAATTTAAACTAATACGAACTGTATTTCTAGTGTGCCTGCTATTTAGATGTCTAGTTATCAGGCATAATTCTTCCAATATATTTTAATTTACAGTTTCACTAATTATATGCCATGGATCACTATTTGTAACTACTTTTACTGTTTATTGACGTACTCGTTAGTGTGCCTGCTATCTTGACGTTCACGTGATGTAGCAAAGAGTAGGTAGTAAACATCAAACAATTATTGGATATAAGAAACAAATAATTTCATAGATTATAGTATAATCAACATTTCATTTAATTGAATATTTTTGACGTGGATACGTCTATGTTTTCGTTCTACAGGGGGGTCATTCTGTGAGCAGGAGCTTATGCACTAACGCCATCTATTGGCGAATAAGTGAACTATGCTTGCTCTGCAGGGAGAGGGGCATTCTGTCAGCAGGAGTATATGCACTAACACCATCTGTTGGCGCTAGTGAATACTTTTTTCATTCAACAAATGAACGCAACGATTATTTATTTATTTAGTGTTTAGTGTCTTCAATTTGTTTATTTTTTGTTAATTTTCTCGATAATGCTATATGAACATTTCTTACCTATAATTTAAGATTGTTGAATCATGAGTACCACCGGTGTATATAACAAGTAATAATGAATATTACTTGTTATTATTAGAATATAATTGTTGCCTTTTATAGCCTTATCACTACATAGTATAAAACAAAGTCGTATTCTCTGACCCTATATCCCTATGTATGCTTAAATCTTTAAAACTACGCAACGGATTTTTTTTTTCATAGATAGGGTAATTCAAAAGGAATGTTTTTATGTATAATACAAGAAGCTTGAGTAATATAGTGTATATATGAGTAATATAATTTAGTAGTTTAGCGTTTGTTTCTTTTAAGTTACGTTTACGAAATAAGTTAATATGATGTTCATTACTTAAAACTATACCTGTTGTGATAAAAGTAAGCTCAAATAAGTAATTTTATGTAGGTAATATTAAAACGATTGACTGTAAATTAAAGTGTTTACGTCATAGTACTACTAAGACTGCGGAAGATGAGAAATCAACAGAACAGCAACTTACAAACATTAATTTGAGTTACTTATAATACACAATGAGATGCTTCTTAATATATGAGCGACCTAATATTTGTTTGAGCGCCAACGTTACGTCCTGCATTGTTTTCAATATTTGGCAAATGTTTTTTTATACTGCGCGGCATTTTATCTTATATGAAGTGTTTCAAATACAAAAACCACATCATATTAAAAAAAAATTAAGAAACACTATTCTATAAGCCAAAAAAATTATAAAAATTTAAGGGTAGGTAAATAAAATGCAACAATGTATTCTGAAAAAGAAAGTAATATGCATTAAGGGACTTAAATCAAATTAACAAAACAAAAAGACGCTTCAGCCAACTTAAAAAGTAATCTTATTAATTGTAACAAATATTGATAGATAGCTATGAGGAGCCCTACTATTATACTCATCGTCACTGGTAAATAAGTGCTGGCTTCGAATTAGCAGGTCGGCCTCGTTTTCCTTTTTTCATTAAGAAATCATATCAAAATAAAAAAAACATAAGACTTCATATAGAATATCAGTAACCAATAATCACTAATAATTCAGCTTACAAAACTTTGCTTAAAGTGAACTTTTTAGTAGTTCGTTGGAAAAACTTTTATTGGAAAGTCTCATCTATCTTAATATTAAAGTTGCTCTCTTTGTGTATCTTGTCGCTCACTTAGTAATGTAGTCTCACGGACAGAATTGTAATATCTAAAACGGATTAAACATAACCCACTTTTTGTAAGCTTGTTCTGGATTTGATCATTAATCAATATTCGTCGTTAGTTAAGTTAATTTTCCGCTTACTCAAATTCATAACACTCAAATTATTAAAACAGTATGCTATCATCAGTCGCTAAATTCTTTTTTAGTCGATCGTTTTATAATTCCCCATTTTATGTTTAATATTTTATATATATCTAGTTTAGGTGTAATTTTTCCATATTACATCTAAACTAGATAAATTATTTCGCTGTACTGTGACGTAGGCACTAAATACTTATAACCAGTCTAGAAATTTAATAATAGTCTTTAATTTAAATGCCAATGAACTGATATTGAATTATACAAGTATTCATAAATTATATTATGAACATTTGTAATTGTGTTTTGTTAATTGAATATTTGAAACATTTGATGGATTTCAAAGTTGATTTAACAAATTCCAGGTAAACACGGGATATTTCTGCATTTTTTGCGGGACACTTCTGTCTACTAAACTTAGAATTAGTATGCATGTAAAAGAGAAACAGCACATCCGTAATAAAGCCATCGAACAGACAAAGCGATTCGGACGTTACGTGGTGGTCTATGACAGTATCCTTATTGATCACGACGCATGGAGTGGCATGATGAGAGATTCTTGTGCCGTATGTAACGTGGAGGCAGCGGATAAGAACCTTCACAAATCGTCTACTTCACATATTTTAAAATTGATACATAACACCGTCGAGTTTGGTCCCTCTGAAGAAATCTACCGTGAGGTAACAATCTAATGATATATTTCATCTTCGAATTAGGATTGCCCTCTATAAAGACTAACTAATACTCTGGGCTATTTTACTTCTATTTTTCACGTATTCTCTTTGTAACAAAATAGTAGTTATCATTGACATTGGAAAAGTGCGATTACTACTCCGCCTATTACGTTACGAATACAGGAATAGGAATGATGACTAATTTTTGTTTGTTTGTGCGTCAGGTAGAGTGTTAAAAAATATTAAACACGCATTTTTTTATTTTTTTCGTAATCATTAAATTACGGCGTTACATGGAGTTGAAATTCCGCATGACGTCACGTTAGGGTACGTTTTCTACTCAACTGTGACGTAGCAAGCCCCCACTCCTCAACTTTAATGCCTGTTATCTAAGCTATTTCTTGTTAAATTGAAGTTAAAAAATATACGTATCTAATATTTTTCTATTATCTGACTGACGGACTAAATAGAATTGCATTTTTTTACCCAGTCATCATCCCTATTAAGGCTGACGTGCCGGGATGATGATTGAGTAATAAAAAAGTACTTCGATGTAGTTCATCAGTCAGATAATAGAAAAATATTAGATACGGTTTTTTTTGTGACTTATATGTATATGCATGCAAAGTTGAGGAGTGGAGCCTCGCTACGTCACAGTTTTGTAGAAAATATACAAAAGTATAACGTCATGCGACATTTCAAATCAATCTATCGCCGTAATTTATTGATTATGCAAAAATAAAGTATTTAATATTCTTCAATAATCTACCTGACGGATGAATAAACAAAAATTAGTCGTATTCCCTATTGAATTTCATACAATTCGTTGGACTTAAATTTCATTCTCGTAACTCGCCCATGAACGCTAGTAGCAAGCATAGACAAAATTGTAAAAACTGCTAATTATATATCCATCTAATTAATTTTTAATCAGAGCTACGATAGCTATATATTTTTTGTCTTATTATAGATAATATAGTAGAGACGGAGGGACACAGGTAGGGATGACAACAATGATCATATATTTAAAACTGACTCGTTTCAGGTGGACGACAGCACATTTTATTGCATAACTTGTAACGCCATATTTGCCACAAACGCTTTCGATGTTCATTTCAACGAAACTGAGCATAATAGCAGGTTGAAAAAATGTAAAAAGGCTTACTTAGCACACAAAGCAGATGTAAAAAAAGAGATCCCTATTCCTATAAAATTAAAGTCCGGATTGCCAGTAAAAAGAAAAGAAAAGAAAAATATTAGAAACAACAATGGTTTTGCCTCAGATTCTGTTATTGACGAGGCGTCCGATCTAAAACATTTTAATAACGACGATAAAGGATCGACATTATTAAATTCAACACATATATTTGCAAAAAATGAAGTTAACGTTAACTTTGAGTATGAAACTGCATTTTGTAAGAAATGTTTCGAAAACGTAAATTTTGATTATGATTCTATAGTCAATCATATTAAAGAACATGACAGAATGCCAAAAAGCAGAAACGTTAGCTATGTTCCTTACCATTGTGAAGTGAGAAAACAAAATAGTGTTAGATTACTTGCAATCAATTCTTCATCTACCGAGCTTGATGATACAAAACCTAACGTAATAGACAGTAAAGGCAAAAACGTTACATGTTCTAAGAAAAATGTTACTAAGGATATGGCTGCCGATGATCCTGTCGTATTCGCCAAGGAAAACCGCATAACTTACAATAAAAATAATAGCACTGCACACTGCCAAATTTGCGAGGCTAATATCTCTAGTTCACTTAGATCCATGAAAGAGCACGTGGCAGGCAGTGTACATAAAATATTATCATCGAAAAAAGTATCCAAGAAATCTACGGTCAAGAAAACTACCGTCAAGAAAACTACCGCCAAGAAAACTGTCTACAGTAAATTACCAATGAAAGACTTTATAGAGGAATTATTTACTATTAGAAATTTTACTGGGAAGGAGAGAATTATTAATGACAAATATTGTATTGACCATTTAAGTTTTCTCGTGATCACTGAAACTGGCCGATCGCTAAGGTGTCAGGTTTGCGAAGTAAATTTGACTTTAGACCAAGTGAATTTACATGGAGAAACTTCAAGTCACGTTCGTGCCATGGGTGATACATTATTCTTAACATCATTGGATGACACGGAGTTTGTCAGAGAGGTGAGAATGTTTACTTTTCTATTTAAAGGAAAGAATATCAGCGGGTACACCAGCGCTTCTAACTTAGGGCTAATTAATAACCCCTGCGGGATAAATCAGCTATTATCGGGAATAAATAAAGACCCTAATAATTAAGACCAAATTCAATAAAAGAGTAATAAAACTGTCACAGTGTGGAACATGATTTGGAAAACGATGTTATTATAAATATATCTATTAAGAGGGCCGGACCTCCAGTTAGACAGACGTCCCGCGGTTATTGTGTTGGAAGGAAGGCAAAATCTGTTTTCCTCACAGGTCATCAGGGCAACAAGTGTAAAAAGGTTAGGAACGGAAACCAAAACTAGTGGTTTTGTTTGTAATTTACAAAATAAATTTGATAGTTTGCTGTCCGTACATTGTGGCCGCTCCGAAGGGCTTATATATATAATTGCGAATCGACGTGACAACGACACAGAGATAACACAGATCGTGTGACCAGAGTGATGTGGCGAAACATTGCATGAATGCGCGAATACGAATCAATTTACAAAATTTCGTGATAAAGATTTTCACGATTCTATGCCGCACGTCTCAGTTTTATGTACAAAGTCGAGGTATCACTTTGTGGTTTAAATAAAATTCTTATTTTAAGGTGCGACCTGGAATTTTCCATTGCGGGTACTGCAACTTAATCGCTACGCCCTGGGAAGATCTCCAGAATCATTTGAAAAGCAGCGAACACAAGAGTCTGAAACGATATTGGGAGAATAGGATGGATATTCACATACCCACCATTAAAGAGTTCCGACTACGTCAATTCTTTACTAGGCATTTCCCATTTTGTTTTTAATTATAAAGTTAATTTTTATCTAAAATTACACAAACTCATTTTTATCTGAATGCGATGGTTATTTTAATTAAATTATAATATTATTGTGTATCACATACAGATTTTCTCTTTTTTTGTTCTGAAACGGTATTTTATTATTTTGGTTTGATAATTGTTAAATTTAAAATCGTTAGAAGAATATTAATGCGATATTATTCTACAATCAATTAGTTAATTTATGTGATAGTTTAGTTGCGAGTGCCTTTTTGCTGATTCGAAGTAAAAATCATGTTATAGTTAAGTATATACCTATGTGCATTTATAACCCTCATGTCAGATTTTAGTTTTAAGTAATAATTTGTTACGGCAATGTCATTAAAATTTAAAATATCTAATAATAAGTACAAATTTCCTGTTTTATTTAGCAAAATGTTATGGGGAACAATTTTCAAAAAAATGTGAAAATCGGCAGTATTCTGCCATTTTTATTCTCACAATCAAATGCATTACAGCTGTTCAAGAAACATCAAAGTCGGGATATGGTTTTCTGTAGGTTTTTATTAAAAAAATTAACACTTACAAGATATTTTTTTCACTTTTTTAAAGTCGGTTCCATCTTTTGAAAAATATTTATTAGACAAAACTGTTTCCTACCATATTAACAGTTCATATTATAGTTTTTTTTTTTTAATATTTTTAGTCATTCATAATCATCAGAAGTTTATTAAATTTTTCGCACACTTATTTATCTCCCCTCATTTAAGTATTAAAGTATCTTGTTAATAGTGACCCATATATTATTTTTTCGTCCAAGAAATAATTCTCCATTATAATATGTTAATTAAAATCCCGGGCAAGCGCAAGTCGACTCGCGCACGAACCGTTCTGTACCATTATCCACGAAAAAGGCAAAAAAACTGTTGTAGTAAAAAGGAGTTGTTCGAAATTTTCTAGTTAAATAGATTTGGAAGATTATTCGTCGTCAACTTGTAAGGACAACTTAAATGTGATAGTTTTCTTTTTAACTTTTTTATTAATTAAATGATCTATAAAATAGTTGTAATAAAGCGAGGTAAGAATAGCGCCGCAAATAAAGAAAAGCTTTGGGGTACGCCTTTAATGACAGGATCATATAGGAAAAAGAAAACAACTTAAGCTTTTGAAGCAAAATAGTCTCTCAAAGTATTTATTGTTCGAAAATCAAGATTAGGTTTCAAATTAGGTAGTTGAGACAGGTACTTTTATCATCAAATAATGAATTGCTGAATCATGCCTTAACATGTTTAGATATTAGTAAATGCATTGTTTCAAATTTATTTAGCATTTGGGTTTAAATACTTTTTTAATATAGGTAACCTTTTTATTTTCACTCAAAAAATTCTTTCGCATCATATTGTAAAACACAATTTCGTATTACTGTGTGAAACAATTGCTTTGTGTAAGTTTTCTGGACGTTTACGTTCACTGTCGTGAGCACGTCAAGATTTTAGTATGGAATCTGGAACAGCGCCCCTAGCGGTGACTACCAAAAACTACAAATCTCCATACAAATTCTTGACGCGCTCACTAGTGAACACGTCAGCGTAAAACTTACACTTACCACTCAGTATTTACGCAAAATACAGAGTAGATATAAAACGAATGATACAGCAATTCATCCTATGATTATTCAAAGAAACCCAATATTTATTTATGAAATGCTACGTACGTCAATCAATATACATTTACTGTAATTGAGATCACTAAGGCATTACAAGAACACAGATAATATGCCAGCATTCTACGGTGCCACTATAACACCATACGATCACAGATCATCGATTAAATATTAATTACTCGTTACAAGGATATATATATATTTGGCTCCAATCTTTGAGCAAATAATTTGGACTTCTTAACTATAAAATAATTACTAACTTATAATGTACCAATATCTATTATATTACTCATTTTACAGATTATATGCCAGTGAAGAAGTATTGCTAAATACTTATTTGACCATGTCCTACATGTTTTTAAGAAAGAAATGGAAATTATATTAACATATCTCACGGAAAAGATCTTTTATAAAAAAAAAACTGCCCGCACCCTGAACTTACAAGAAATTAGCATTTAGATTTATAAAGAAATCATATATATAGCCGGAAGAGATCTACTTCTCCCATCCTTACTTAAATACCATATACCAAATATCTAAGAGAATGCCTAACATAAAAAAATCACACCATTATTTTAAGAGTATAAAAGCGACTAGCTAAAACCCTTTTCTTTGTATAAGGAGGGAGCTTATCATCTAGTTTTAAAATCTAACGCAATCTTTTTCAACTTCACGCTATAACTATTTGACACATGGTAGCTATTGCAATCGCGATGATTTTTGCAAGATATTGGAATAAAATAGATCGTTAATTTAACGTTATTTGGAATTGTCTAAGACAAGCTTAAGACGCAAATATCATTGAGAGATATTTACAAGCTTTCGACCGGTTTTGCTAAGTTTTTATCATGTGTCGTGATCATTCAAATCGTAATAAAAGCGAATGGGACTTAAAAAGATATATAACATTATAAATCGCTATAGATTTGAAAGGCATTGCAATAAATTTTAAAATTAAACAATCAGCCCCTAATCCCAAGATCCACTATCACTCATTAGTCGACACGTTGCGAGGACTCTTCAAGGTAAATAAATAAAAAAAATGTATTTGTTGGAACAAATACATTTCTATTTTTTTTCGGTCTGGATATCGACTATTAAATGTCAACAGTCAATAGCGCAGTAGTTCTATGCATCGGCTTTGTCCTATCCTGCGAGATTACTTACAGTATACCCCTTGGCTTGTCAATGTACACATAACAAAAAAAATCTCGCCTTATCCACAATTATTGAAGATGACTTTCCAAATGCGAACCAAACGAACGTTCAAAAATAGACCTTAATTAATATATGTATATGCACACAGTACATCACGTACTATCAGTTCACTTCGAGTTGATCACTTTCACACTTCTCGCTTTCTCCTCGCGTCCAAATTGACCCACCGAGTAACGCTAGCAACGACATCGCGCACGTCTGTCTATTTCTGTTGCTATGATCGTTTGTTTTTTATATATTTTTTTGTATGTTTGATATAATCTTTAAAAGGACCTCCGTAGCCGAGTGGGTCGCACGCCGGTTTCAAGGTGTCGCCATCTCTGAGGTCCCGGGTTCGATTCCCGGTCGGGTCAATGTAGAAAATGAACTTTTCTATATTGACTTGGGTCTGGGTGTTGTGGTACCTTCGTTGTCTCAGATACTCCATAATACGGGGGCTTTAGCTACTCATCTTGGAATCTGAGCAATGTATGTGATGTTGTTAAATATTTATTTATTTATTATTTATTTTATTTATTAAGTCTCAACTCACCATTTAAATTGATGGAATGCTGAGCCAAGTAAAACTACAATAATGATTTATTTGTCGACTGTACAAGTTACGTCATTTAGTGGTCATGGGCGGGTAACTCGAAGCAAACGGTTAGTAATGTCAGTGTTTTATAATCTATTTTGAATTCTACTTTCAATGTTTTAAGGTTTGAAATTACATTCAATAACACTGGAACATTTAGTAAATTCTGGCGTGTTCTTTATTAACTGTATATATTTATTATATTATACTTTTAAAACAATATTTCCTCTCTTACGCTTGATAAATACAGCTTTCATAATATTTCACTTAGGCTGTTGTTTTTGTTTGTTAATTTATACTTCTGTTAAGTTTCGTCTTACATTAAGCGCGTCTTGACAACGGAAATGCATACGGTCTACGCGTTTTCACATATCTTATAAGCAATTATTATATTTCTTAATTAAGAAATATAAAGTTGAAATCTAATTATTAAACGACCAACACACGAACCAGAGATTCACTTCGCAATATATACGCGCAAATTCTAAGTTACGGCATATTTAATACATTCGGGTAATCAAAACGCGCCGTAACTTTAACGTTCCAGACATTTAAATATATAAAATAAATATTATAAAAATAAACTATATGTTTGTTCAACCTTTAACTTACAAATCGATCGTGTTGACTGACTATGAATACCTACAGATCATATAATAATCACAATAAAGATAAACAACTGATGATGATAAATATTAAGTTGCTCACATAATGCACTTTATCATAAGGGACTTTACTTATGATGCAAACTTTTGCAGAGAAAATAATTAATGTCCCTTCATTAACACAGAAAATAATTACAAACGTAAAAAAAAAACGTTTACTTCGCTTCATTAAATAGAAGGCTTAAAAATAAATTATAACCTACCAAGACATGGTCAGCAATTAGGTAATAAAAGAAACCTTATTCACACAGAATAAGAACAGATTTCAAACATCCGTCTGAAATGAATATAACGTATAACAAATTGTACTATACGAAGATAACTAATGATCACACAAATTGCTTCAATCTAAATCACAATTTGATCACTTATCTCGGAAATTAGATTTCCATGAATCAAATAGTGTTGTCGTTAATTGAATTATCAGGTAATATACCTAACAACTAGAGAAACAAATGCGGTATGTCTCTTTTCAAGAGATATGTTTATAATTTTGCATCAGCACACTTAACATGCTCTAATACAACTCCTTTACTGTAATACCCATTCACTGCATAAACTTTATGATACCAAATTAAGACTCATGCATCTCACATTGTTTTTCCTATAAAAATAGCATTTCAATAATTTAACAAGAAAGGCGAACCGAAACTTGCAAATCTTTCCAATTTATATTATACTTTAACGGAAACAAAACTTTAAAAACTAAAACTTGGTATTTTTTGAGAAATTAGTGTCTTATGCAGACTTCGGAAGATACTCGTACGTTCAGCTGCATCTGCAGACGCTAATTCCCACTTATTGATACAGTACTATATAATCGATATAGTTTCATTAATAGGGAAAGCCTGTACTTGGTAGTGCTCCACTATCAAGACACAGATTTTAATATGCTGATGATGTAACCGTATTAAATGATGAAAGTTAGTCACTTCTAGCATTTCTATAGCTCTGCAAAAGGGGCAAGGTCTAATAAACTTTTTAAATTAAAAAGAGGGTTCTGAACAACATATTATTATACTGGCCGTTTTCCGTCCGCTAATTTAATTACAACTTCCGTTTTGACAAGCTCGCGGCGGATTAGAGGTGACTTTTCACAGTTTTAACTCCATTACTGCCAGCTGTTTTTTTTTAAATATCCTTTTTTGCGGTCGGGTGATGATGTTTTAGGATTCAAGAGAATATTTGTATAATTTTTCACGGCATAAACACAAAACGGCACAAAAAGAAGATCTAAATTAAACACATATGCTCATTGCGACGCTAATCAATTAACATGATACCATAAGGTCTGTTCTCTTACTCCAAAAACGGGATCCCGTCTTTTTTCGAAATGCGAATATGACTCCAAAGAAACACGTTTTTGATAATTTGTTACGCAACGGAGATAGGATTTGACACTTATGCAGTGAATGTATATTAATGCAGTCGAGCTGCTACGCACCGCAGCCTAAGATTTTCGTTACTTTAAACTAATATATCAACCAAACACAAAGTTGCTAGTGAGTAATAGCTCTAATATTAGACTTTTAAGACAGCTTCACTTATAAAGTGTCCACTTTAGTCACAATATAGGTCACAGTCTAAGTATCACTGGTTTAACGTTTCCACTAATATCACGACACAGTTAAAACACTGTTTCGATAATATCACAATCACTTGTTTCACTTGAAATCCAGCAGATCAGTCTTCATGTTGAACTTGTGTATGTTGGATGTGATCTCTTGCAGCGATTTCTCGTTGTCGTAAGGTGGACAGAGACGTACTCGCCGTCTGTTGTCTTCGTCGTACATTTCTATTACGCCCCATTGACGTAGCAATCGGTGACAATTCCTTATTGCGTCTGTCGAAACCGCTTCACCTGGAAAAAGAATATGTTTTTTAATTAAAACATCAGTCCATCATTAAGTATCAAATATAAATTATCACTCAATACATTCACTTCATTACCATCACTCAATATAAATTAGACTAGACATCGTTAAATTTCGTTAGGTGGTTCCTAGTCAATGGTGAAATGCGTTTTTACCTTAGGCGATTCCTATATATTAAGTCGACAGATTTGGGCGACTCCTAACTTTAGTGAAAACGGACATTAGGAACACATTATTTAATTACCACGGACGTTTATACGAATCATTGTTTTACTGTACCGAAGAACAATCGTGGATACGAGGGTCAAACTGAAAGTTCTTAGAACTGGCCACTTATAAACAATATAATAAAAAAATAATTCTAAAATTTGAAAATATAACTCTTTGCCAATATTACTGAGTATATATTTCATTCATTTGTCATTTGTTTTACGATTTGGCGGCAAATTGAAAATTGTCTGTGTCACGTCATCATGAATTTAACACGAGAAAATTTTCGTGCAATGATTTTTTATGACTTTCGATGTCATTTAAGTCAACAAGAAAGTTATGATAGACTACGATTGGCCTTTCACGATGAAGCCCCATCTCGTGCGACTGTTTACAACTGGTTTAATGAGTTTAAACGTGGTCGCACTAATCTCACTGATGATTTACGTGAGGGACGGCCTTCTACGGCGACGACTGAAGATAACATCTGTGTTGTGCGGCGTATGATAGAGACTGACAAAAGAGTGACCTATCAACAGATTCGGACAAGCTTAGGCATCGGTATGAGTCAAGTGCACAAAATCCTCCACGAACATTTAGCGGTCAGGAAGCTTTGCGCCCGGTGGATACCTCATAATTTGACTGAGGCTCAAAAACTCCATCGTGTGGATTGGTGTCGTAAAATGATTGAAAGATTTAACGGAGGTGACTCAAATGCTGTGTTCGACATACTAACAGGTGACGAAAGCTGGATTTACTGTTATGATCCTAAAACCAAAAGACAATCTGCTCAGTGGGTGTTTCCTTTCGAGGAGTTGCCAACTAAAGTGAAGAGAGATCGAAGTGCGGGAAAAAAAATGGTGGCCTCGTTCTTTGGAAGGATAGGTCATTTTGCAACAATTGTGTTAGAGGATCAAAAAACAGTTTCTGCAGAATGGTACACTACCAATTGTTTGCCACTTGTCTTGGAAAAAGTTCGAGAGAAACGACCTCGCAGTAGGATCCTCCTTCACCACGACAACGCCTCGTCGCACACCGCCAAGCGAACGATCGACTATTTGGCGACATCAAACGTTGAATTACTGGGTCACCCGCCGTATAGCCCCGACCTCGCGCCTTGTGATTTTTATTTATTTCCAAAAATTAAAGAAAAACTTAAAGGAAAGCGGTTTATGAATGCTGAAGAAGCGGTGGCTGCGTATCGCGATGCCATTGAAGAGACCCCTAAGGACGAGTGGGCAAAGTGCTTTTCCCAGTGGTTCCATCGCATGCAGCGGTGTATTGACGTGAATGGACAATATTTTGAAAAGATATAATAAAACTAATAACTGGCTAATGTAATCAGTTTTTGATTTTCTAAGAACTTTCAGTTTGACCCTCGTAGTGTAACGTCGATAAATACCTAGTTTAGCCATAAGTTCTGTTACAAAGAAAATATCCGATAATTACTAAAAAAAAATTTATTTTAAAGTTTTATATGTAATTATGTAGAGTGAAATATACATATATGTTAACGTACTAAACTAGTTATTCAAAGTGTCCACCCTTAGCTCTCCTTAGTGCCCCACACCATTTTCAAAACAAATAATTTCTAAACAAAAAACATACAATAATGGCGGGACAGAAGTCTATTATTTATCGTAGAAGTTAATGTTCGAAATTCAAATTAATGTTCTTTTTAAATGTGTTTAATATATTTTATTACAATCGTTATTGCTTTAGAATAAAGTCTATCTAAATATTTTCCAACATTAGTTCGTTTTCGTCTTGAAAATAATTATTAAAAAGTGCAAAATAAATGCGGTAACTTCAAAATATTTAAACGCCATGCTATTTGTCAGAGCGGATGTGACGAAAATGTACACGTATAGGGATGTCGTTGTTACGAAAAGTTAACATCGATGCAATAACATCAATGTATTATATTGCAAAATAAACAACTGATTACAATTTAAATGATGTTTTAAGCTTTTATTTTTATTTCAACAATTTGGTAAATTATATGATTTATTAAAAAACTCTTATTATACTTTAAAAAATCGATTAGTTGTTAATCGATTTGGGAAATTGAATAATAATCAATCACTCAAAATCCATATTGATTTAAAATATCGTGTACTTTGACGTCACGACGAGCGCGCCAAAAATTCCGGTGTTTAAATTGCACGTAGTTATTACTTATTTTAATCTATTACTTAGATTAATGTTACAAAACTTTAGTTTTTCGGTGCCGGGTTCTTTTTACAGTTATATATCGATGTAAATTATCATATAAAATAATTTCCAAAAATATGCATATTCCCTATTGATGGCTAGACTAGGTATATATAGAGTATGTATACTGACCGTACTGAAGCCGGCCCTGCGCGAACTCCTCGGCGAGCGCGTCGAGCGTGTCCCTCACGAGGGGCGAGTGCGCCGCTGCACGTACACTCCGCGCCGCGCCCCCGTACGCCTCCAGAAGGGGGCGTATCGTCAACAGCAGCCGACGTCTGAACACAGCCAAACAAACACACTCGCTATACTCTCGCTTATATGCCGCCACCAGACTGTCCTGTCGCGAGGCGAAGTCTTGTTGAGTGGGGGCTGCGGAAGTGCTAGCCATCTACATTATCGATTTATTGAGTTGCCCGCTACGTCTAATGCAAGATGGACGTGACTGAGTTCGCTACTTTATGTGCCTGCCAATATTATAACGTCTTGCGTTTATATCACCTAAGTAAAAACAGAAAGCCAAAATGGAGAAGATGGAAGATGACGTCAATACAGGAAGATATAAGTTTATTTCAATTTGACGATTTTTTTAATGAATTTATTATTGTATTCCTAATTTTTAGTTAGTTGACGCTGTAGCAATTCATAATAAACTAAGCGAGCGCGAATGTGGTTGATTCTCTTGCCTCACCGTCTCACGTTCTTTAACTCATAATTTATCATACCACGATCATGAGATGATTTATAAAAAAAAAATTATTTTCGTCCTTTTTTAGCACACCCTATATCCTAAAATTGAAGGTCAATGCGAACCAAGATGGCCGTTTGACAGTCCTACTCTTATTTGGCTCGCACAGTATTATTATAATCTTCTTCTTCTTTCGTGTCAATGGCAACCAAAACTAAATGTCACCGACCCAGAACTCCGCCACTTTTAGGGCGTTAATTTAAAACGAGTATTATTTCAATAACCATAAGGGGTAAAATAAAATGCTGGAATGCCTTTACAGTCACACACAAAGGGGTAAAATGAGCGTATTGGGCTACTTGAATCTTTCTGAGTGGCCCAATTTTAAACCAAGTACTACGTTTAGTCCATGTTTTATCATAAGACGGAATGGCCCTGTGATACTAAGGTAGACTCGAGTCCAGTGACTTGTAACACTAGCGGCTTCACTAACTATGTATAAGCTTTGTAGAGTTACACTAAAACTGACATTGACATGGACAGAGCTATGTGTAACTAAAAAACGTTATAAGTTTATTATTAGTAAGTGTACTAAGATAATGCATAGTATATTACCTTTCCGCAATAGCGGCGGCATGCGAGTTGACTTTGTACTTGATAAGTCTCGTTGGGTCTGGTCTCTCTTCGTCGTTCTCTTCCTCCAGCCGTTGAGCGAAGCGACGTGACCACCGCTCCTCTTCCAAGCCAGGGTTTGTCTATTTACCAATTATAAATTAATAAGGTACATTATGATATTTAATAAATTTTGTAAAAGCTCCATTCATACAGGTACAGATTCAGTGCATATTTTGTCTATGGGTTTTTTCTCTTCCAAGTTCATTATTTAATGTTTATAACTAGTGAATAAACTGTAGTTCTAAAGACATAAGTGTAGTAGAATTATCTAAAGAGCAACATGTAGCGTGAGCAAAAAATACATTATTTTTCATTCGTTATCGTTTAAACTCTTACTTGACAAATATTAATAAAGGGGAGTGGCTTAACCGATTCTTACTTTTTCTCACGTAGTACGAGGGGGTCTAAAACTTGTATCAAAATTTTCTTAACTAATAAATGCATGACGCAATAAAGTTTTATTGGGACACTAGTGAAAGGAGCTATTTAAATCAGAAACAAAATAAAAATGTTTGAATTTTCAAAGGTCACAGACTAGTTAGCATTGTTATTTACTATTATTTATTTATTTTTATTTATTTATTAAATTGTTGGAAGACTTACAGCTATACAATGAAATATTTTATGAAACTATAATAAAGACAAAAAGCCAATTAAAAGTCCCCACCATTAGTAATTATAAATTAAAATTGTGTTATTTTATCCGTACCTCAACTCTCGCTAGCACGTCGTCAGCGACAAGCGAATCGATAGCGTCGAGTAATCGTTCACTGACAGTAGTGCACGGCGGACAGATGATCAACTCCTGGCTGAGCACCTCGCTTAACTGAAGACCCGCTTCGAGCAAATCCGAATGTCGGACTATGTCTTGATCAGCGCCCGGCGACTGTAGAATGCTTTCTAAAGCAGTTGCTATAAAAACAAATCAAAATAGTTCGTATAACATTGATAAAATTGAAATGAGGGCTGCATTTAGTATAATATTAAAATAACCGAGAGAACTATCGACAGGTTTACTTTCTCCAATACATTTTAAGACTTAATTTGTAGACAGCTAAGTCCAAAATTGATGGTAGTAATTTTTACTTTAGTATTGACACGACGTACTGCTGTATGTTTTTTTAAAAAATAGATAAAAGAAAGATATACATTTTTCGTCAAAAATCTTGTAAACAGCGTACATGCGAGTATAAAGACTTATCTCAGTGAACGCAATTTTACTCTAAGTTTACATATAAGTTTTAATCTATTACAATGTCTATACCCTAGCCCGATTATTGATGAATATTTTACACTCTATTATATGTAAATAGAGTTGAAATTACATAGATCACTCACCCATGATTGCGTTGGCCGCGTAATGCACCCCCACTGTATTGGCGTAGTATGACAGTTCTATAGATGCCGGTATAGACAACTGCGGTTTGATTATTGTCTTGTCACCGCTACCCTCTTTGCGAACTAAGCCGCGTCCGAGCATTTCCAACTGTTCAATCAAAAACAAAAGGGATGAGTATTTGATATTAACAATAAATCTGTACTTAAACGCGTTCTTAAGAAAAAAGAGTCTCGTTAGTAAGATGTTAGGTGGGTAACGAGTGATCTTATACCTATGAATTCATATTTGTTAAGGGCCCAATTTGTTTAACGAGTCGTCGTTTCAGACCGATCGCAACGACGGATCGACGGTGTAATCGCAATAGAAACCAAATACCGTAAGTATACACCACCCACCACCACACAACATGTAAAAAATCATCAATCGATTTCAAACTTTATTTATTTTGCGTTTAGGTTTATAGTCAAGTACAGAAATGTAATAGTATGGTTGCTGATTGTAAACAACAATCCGAGTCCAAAAGATGTCTCGTGGGACGCGCACGAGGTGTGTACGGTGCCCGGTAAGTGACGTTCTAAATGGGTAGATGGGTAGTCCCTCGTGCGGGCGAGGTGTGTACTGTAACAGTGCCGGGTACTGACCGCGTGCCTGCACACGGCGGGCGCGTCCCCCGTGCGGGCGAGGTGTGTACTGTAACAGTGCCGGGTACTGACCGCGTGCCTGCACACGGCGGGCGCGTCCCCCGTGCGGGCGAGGTGTGTACTGTAACAGTGCGCGGGTACTGACCGCGTGCCTGCACACGGCGGGCGCGTCCCCCGTGCGGGCGAGGTGTGTACTGTAACAGTGCGCGGGTACTGACCGCGTGCCTGCACACGGCGGGCGCGTCCCCCGTGCGGGCGAGGTGTGTACTGTAACAGTGCCGGGTACTGACCGCGTGCCTGCACACGGCGGGCGCGTCCCCCGTGTAGCCGAGGTCGCGGCCGGCGCGCGCGAGGTGGGCGGAGCGCGCGCTGACGGCGTCCTGCAGCTGCCGCAGCGTGCAGCCGCCGCGCCGCTCCGTCAGCAACACGTACGCCACCACGTTCGTGCACATCAGCGCCGACGCTTGGGCGGCGTCTGCACGACGAACAGATGCGATAACGCTATGATGTATTTAATAGTTTAGACGGGTTATCCGCAAACAGCATTGACAACAAGAATCGATTGCCCGAGTTTCGCTTTAGTCACGTTTTAGCTAGCGTTGTGGTTAATGTCATGTTTACTCGTGTCAATTTTCTGAGAAAAGTTGTGGAAAAAATTGCCTTTCCACGTGTATTATCAATGCACTAATCATATATTGACAATGAGAAAAGCAAAAAGATGTCATTTCGTGCGTAAGTATTGTACTTCTTTTGAATTTTAATAAAAATAATAAAACTTCATTGAACGCGGCCATTTTTTCGTGTATCGTGTTATACGACGAGGGGAGATTGGAGTTGGCACGTAAAGCTATTCAAATATGTTTATCTCGTTCTAACAATAGATATGCTGTATGATTTTAATAGGGAAATAACTATTTTTGATTTCTTCGCGCCATTATAATATATACCCACAAAGGTTGTATTATAATGTAATGCTACCATAATAAAGTTTCGCCGTTTTACAAAGCAACGCAAGAAAGCCACGTTTTGGTACCAACTCCAAATAACAAAATGTGTATCAAATCTAACTCAATGAATTTAGTAGTTTCAGAAGAAATCACCTGTGGCAAATATACAAACAGACCGGATGAGAGTTCCGTTTTTTCTTTTTCAGCCACAGTACCATAAACATAATAAATAACGTTCTTCGAATCGTGTAAAAAAACTGACCATAAACAAGATGTCTGCCTATAGCTTCGACCATGATCTTGTGCTCTATGGTAACGTCAGCGCCGAACAAACTCGAGTGACTATTGTTGTACAGTATACGTTGGTCCAGATTCACGCCCAGACTGTTGTTGTTTGATGCCAATGGTCTCTCTATCGGCGCTTTCAAGTAGTTGTATTTCTTGAATGACGTCACTAGTTCCTATAAATGTAACAGAAAAATGATTTTACATATGAAACATGAACGTTTACAGTGCATTGGTAAACAACAAACTATGCTACGGTACTTTTACGTCAGATGAATTTCTACTGAGAAAAAATTACACATAACTAAAATACCCGCTTCAAAGTGAAGAAGCTTCAAAAGAGGTGTGAAAAGGCTCTTTAACAGGCCGGCAAGATAGTGGTGGCTACCAGAAGTAGTTTTGACTTCAGACAGCTGCGACTATTATTAGACTGTAATGTCACTTCGCACCAAGTATATTACAGTCACTTTGTCGTGCAACAATAAAAAAAGAATAAATAAATAGAAGTCTCAACTATAATATGGTATTAAAAAACTGTATTTTTTTTTTGTATTAGATATAAAAGTAAAAATATTACATAAAATCCATTATTAAATCGGTATCTTTTCTATTTTACTTGGAAAATAACAACAGTGTAGGTACGTGATATTATTCATATAACCTACAAGAATGTTATTAGTAGAATAACAAGTGGATTTTTTTGTATCTGACCTTGAGTGAGATGGGCTGATTGAAGTCTACCCTGATGGTGCCGTGGTCAGTGTTCAGGGTCCACCAGATGCCCCTGAGCGCTGACCAGAAGGTCTCCATTTGTTTGGGCATGCCGAGTTGTTCCCTCACAAAGTTTCCGTCCACTAGTTTGTCGTAGTTGAGCGCAACAGGCACTAGCAACGCGTCGTCTATTGTACCGTCTAAATACGCGTCCATTATCACCGACAGGATACCGGCTACGGGCAAAGTAATTTATTTATTGTTTATTCCAATACCTTAAAGCAGACACTATTTACTAAAATACGTTAAATTTGAAGCAACCAACGTCAAGCTGTGAGATAGGTGACCACAAGCATAATGTATTTGGCCACCCATCTTATGGCCGGCCCTACTTATTTAAACTGTGTAATAGCTGTGATAGTTAATTCACACGAATGATATACTACGTTGTTAAATTTTATAGACATTTCTTTGAACCTTTCATGACTGAAGGATTTTAGTTTTTGTTTTCAGATGATACTATTTAAAACAAAGTGAAGTGATTTATATATCGTATAATGTATATCGAACAAGAAACATAAATGGCTTTAGTAAATTACTTTAAAATATTATTACGATAAATATAACGAAATTAATTCGTTTATATATGTTGACCTAACTTTGACATTAGCTAGTAGAAGTACAACATACTATAGCATAAAAGAAGTCTTATATATATATAAGTATTTTCCAAGGAAAATTAATATTTTTCAATGTCTATTTACATTTCGTCTACGGTAAACACTCACCTAGTACATCTTCCGAGCACAAATGTTGCATAACATACAAATATTATATTAGTATATGTTTATGGACCGACAAATATAACAAGAGACAACTTATTTAGCTGCTTTTATATATAAACTCTGCAGCTATGATAGCAAGGTCTAACTGTCTAACTGAAATCCTGATTGATCTGTCAAAATCAAGGTTAGTGTGTCCAATTCTAGATCTTAATTTTGACAGATTAACGCAACTTATGTAAATATACGTATTTTACTTGTGTAAATATACGTACTTTAAACATAATTATTCAAAATGTCTAATTCAAGACATGACACATTTTTTTTATTTGTACAATAGTAGTAAGTAAGTTAAGTAAAATATAAGTAGAAATACGCGCAGTAGCATATTTACGGGTCTCAATCAAGGTGCGGGGGTGAGACGCATTATTTCAACCTCTTATATTTACGCATAATAAAGTAGCATATGATTTTCTGAAGAGTCAAATCTATCTCTTTACGAATATATATCACACTTAATCTGTTACCATTTTTCTATTATATTATTTTTTGTTTTCATCTTTACTACTGGCATACTACCTACGGCCTTTCTCTCCAAATGCTACACGAATCAAAGGTTGTCTGGAAGAGATAGCTTTTAGCGATAAGATCGCCGCACCCTAGCATTAGTAACAATATTGTTATCATAATATTAATAATTATGTGCGAGCAATAGTGTTAATTATTATTATTAGCCAGTCTAAGAACTTAACAAACAGACAGATTTTGGTAGTTATGCATTCAGAATGTTAGTTTGGATTTATTTATTTTAATAAAGTCTATGTATATAAAGCCTTTTTTTACCTTTAGGCGGTTGTGGTTTTCCAGTTCTCGTGCGTCCACCTTCAATGAAGAATTCCAGATTATTTTTTGCAGTCAAACTATGCAAAATGTAAGACCTGTGAACAAAGAATGTATAAATTTTACCATGCGTTATAGAAATATATATCGCATACAATATAAATTCTAGTGTTTTCCATTGTACAAAAATTTTTTATCCCAAGTCTGTCGTTTTAAATTTCTTTAACGCATTCTGTAGATTCCGAATTCGGGCGTTTTATCCTTACGCCCTGCACAAATGTCCATTAAAACCGTTATTAGTTTAAATTAACATTTTTTAAATTAAAAAGTGTTATTAGAGCTTAAAGTCATCATTAAACCCAGATCGTTTGTGCACTGAGTGTTAGCCTGCATGCGGGATGCTCGAGATTTTTTAACGCATAATAGTTTCGTTTATATTTCACCTTCGCAGCCGAGTGGCTCGCTCGTTTGTTTCAAGGTGTCGCCATCTCTGAGGACCCGAACTCGACTCCGGTTGCGTCAATATAGAAAATGATATTTTTTATACTGTCTCATGCCTGGATGGGTGTTTTAGCTATTTGACTAAGGAGTTAAGCAATATGTGTGCATACGTTAAATTGTTTATATACTTGTTTGGTATACATAATTGTATGCCAGGGACATTCACAGGCGATATATGGATGGATGACTTTTTAAAAACGTTGTTTTTTTATATTTATTTATTCTCCATAGAATGTGTAATTTATCACCAAAGAAATGAGCCTACAGTGTAATTCAGTTCAGCTTCGGCACTACTGATACTTAAAATTGACCACTTGTATATATGTATTTCATATACATCATACAATTATAATTTTAACATTGGGCTGTATTTATAGTCATTATATTTTTTATTCATTTTGCATTCCTGTTAGGTCCTGGGTAGCTCAGTGGTTATAGAGTAGTCGCCCGGATTGCGAAAGATCGTGGGTTCGATTCCCATCTCAGGGTGCCAGGGACCAAGTCGATTTTTTAAGCATTTTGTATTAAGAATGTATTTATAGTTCTACACTAAAGTCGATTGAAGAAACATTCGCTTCTCAAGTTGTTAATGTGCATATTGAAACGTTAAAATTAAAATAATCAACAAATCAATTTGAAATATTAATCTATAAATAAACCAAGTTTTCAAAATTGATTGCAGAATTCGAATTTGACCTTTTCTAGTAGCTAACGTATTGACCACTCTAATAGAATAACAACGAATGACACCGACGTCGCGTTAAACACAATTTATTTATATTGTAGGCATTTGTGTAAATTAAGTACTCTAATGTTGGGATCAGCGGTAGCTCTGGATGGCGCAATGAAATACTGGTGTAATTCTTCAGTCTTGATTTTATTTGCGAATAACATACTACGAACCACTTATAACTAAATGCTAAGATATTGACTCTGTGCCGGTCTGGATCAGAAAAAAGATTATCCACCAGCAAAACAGGAACACGCGAATTCGAATACGGAAAAATAATAATTTCAAATATAAACCGTTCGAAGAGTAAACCTACCTATAGTAATGTGCACGGACGTTACAGTACATACGTAGAAACATTTCTTTTAAACTTAAAATTGACAAAACCGGCTAAGTACTGGCATCGAGCAAAAAACACGTTTTCTGCTTGGGAGCCCTCTTAAATAGTGTTTTTTAATATTTGTTGATTACAATCAGCAACAAAAAAACAGCATCTGTGAAAATTTCAATTAGGATGACGACTGGGTAATAAAAAAGAAATTGTATTTAGTCCATCAGTCAGATAATAGAAAAATATTAGAGATACGTATTTTTTACTTCAATTTAACAAGAAATAGCTTAGATAACAGGTATTTACGCTGAGGGCTCGCCACGTCACAGTTTTGTAGAAAATGTACCAAAGTGTGACATCATGTGACATTTTAACTCAATGTATCGTCGTAATTTAATGATTACGAAAAAAATACGCGCTCAATATTTTTCAGCAACCTACCAGACGGACAAACCAACAATAATTAGTAGTCATTCCTATTGTCTAACTATCCCAGGTTCATTATTCATGAGAATGACAGACAGATAGATTTACCCTTTGGGTACAGAATCCTAAAAAACTACATTTGTTTCTAATGTTAAATATGTATGTTAATGCTATTTAAGTATTCACCTGAGTGCAGCCTTGTATATGGGGTCGCCGTGTTTATCGGAGCCGTCAACACGCCGCCTTATGTAGAAAGCACCACAACCTCGGAGGAACCACCTGTCAAAACAATTCGAATATAAATTATGAATTTTAAGTAAAAAAAAAATAGATAATAAGAATAACTTCTTCCAGAATTGTGATACATATGGAATAAATTTTGCCAATACTAGAGGATTCTGTTAATATTTACGTAATAGGGATGATGAATAATTTTTGTTTGTTTGTCCGTCAGGTAGAGTGTTAAAAAATATTAAACACGTATTTTTTAATTTTTTTCGTAATCATAAAATTACGGCGTTACATTGAGTTGAAATTTCGCATGACGTCACGTTAGAGTACGTTTTCTACTCAACTGTGACGTAGCGAGCCCAACTTAAATGCCTGTTATCTAAGCTATTTCTTGTTAAATTGAAGTAAAAAAAACACGTATCTAATATTTTTCTATTATCTGACTGACGGACTAAATAGAATCGCATTTTTTTTACCCAGTCGCAACTTAATATAATCTCATCTACTTGCATTGTGCTATTATGCTATCTGCCTGAATTGTAATATTATTATATATCTGTCATCATTGCTGTGCCAAAATAGCATTAATAATACTGGACTTCAGGTAGATAATACAATGGCAAATGCAAGTAATTGAGATTCTATTGAAATGCGATAATCACAGAATTGGCCTGCAGAAGTTTAAAGATTTTTTTAAAACAAGCTTTTATTTTTTGTGTGTTGTATTTTATAAGTTAAACCCTTTCATTTAGTAGCCCTATTGGGTACGGAAACATGTACGTAGCCATTTTGTAACGGCGGCCATTTTGTATTAATAATAATACCGATTATATATAACTGTATTGTCATCAGAGCTAAAGGTATATTTCAAATTTCAGCTCAACGGATACTGGGAGGTGGGTGAAATTCAATTTCCTTAGCTTACTATCGTCCGTATTCGCAGTCTCGTACGTATGATTACGTACATACATTCATCCTGACATCAAATATATGAGTAGATCAGTACGAATACGCAGTCTTACTTTTATCCGTCACTATCATTCTCATGTACACTCACCCAAAGAAAGGAATGCTCATGTTCTCTCCAGCAGCGACTAGAGGCGGTCTAAGTCCAGTCAGGTACAGTGCGAATGTAACTAGTATATAATCCAAGTGTGACCTATGCAGTGGCACGAATATAAGCGGTAGTCCGGCCGCTTTAGCTCGCCGCAATCGCTCCACACACGCGATACGGGTGCCACATCCACCTTTTGCGAGCCGACGTATAGCTTTGTGACAAACCCACGCCACCAGTCTGCAGAAAATAATTTCTATAAAATGTTATCGGCACAAATTAATTAGGTGGCTGCCACTGGCGTAGCTACGGATTTTTTCTAGGCGGTTCCATGGCCCCAGCCATAAATCTTTTTAATTATGAAGTTTCTTTCTAGTCTAGGGTGGGTGTGACCAACCATGGCTCCCCCCTAGCTACGCCTATGGTTGCTGTTGTGTTGGTTAAAATATACATATAAATATTGTTTATATTTAGAAATCTATTAAACGAAAAACAATCCTGGTACTTCATTGAAACACAATAAAAACATAAATAAAAAAGGGTAACATCCAAGTGTCATTGAATCTATATCGGAAGCGATTGGTCGTCGATCTCATCCAATTGATATTGTGTTATGCATTGTTTAACTTAAAAAAAGTAAAGCTAAAAAAAAAGTAATTATTCAGGCGTAAAGTCAAATTTAAGACTAAGAACTATTAGTGTTAATTTTCCTGTAAAAAAAGTCGAGTATAACACTGAGAGATTATGCAAAACACATATTAATCCTAATCGATAGAGAATTGTAATTTTTTTTGTATGAAAACATCGCTTCCTTGAGATGCTTTTAGTGGCTCTACAAATTAAGGTCCTATTTGCGTATGATAGAGGTGATGAGAAAAGTGTTTGCGTGCGAGATTTATATTTTTATGAAAAAATAACACTTTACTGTAACTTCTTATTATTAAAAAATAAGCTAAAAAGGTTGTCAATAGTCCGCACACCTGGGATGTGAACGCCTAACTAACCCTCTAATCATTACTCTACTCTAACCATAGGGTAGCATCTTATTGATATTTCGTTTTACTTCTTCTGAAAGACAGGTTTAAACAGCTGGTCTGTCGAACATAGGATGGGTGACCAAAAATTTCTCATCACGAGCTCCTCCGTACTACGGCACACTAAGCTGTTGATCCCGGCTGCATTTGCAGTTGTTAACACCCACCGATCCGCACTGTTACCGCGTGGTTGGTCATTGTCTATACTCCCTATTCGATTTGTTATCCATAAGGAAGAATCGAGCACCAGCTATGGGAACATTAATAGGCTGTTGATGGTAATGAGACAACTAAATCCTATTAATATTATAAATGTGAAAGTTTCTTTGTTTGGATGTTTAGATGTTTGGATGTTTGTCCATCAATCACGCCGAAACTACTGAACGGATTTTGATGAAATTTGGTATACAGATAGGGTATTAGCTACTTTTTATATTTGATACTTTTTATCCCACTAAGCATTTCCCTAAGGACCACGCGGGCGAATCAGCAGGCGAAAGCTAGTGTAGAATAAATCTCTTAAATTGACTGTATATATGAATGACTCACTTCAGAACACCGTTCGACATCGCAGAGCTGATATTGTTGAGCACCTTGAGAGCACGCGCCTCAACTTTCTGCCTCGTTGTTTTATAAAGAGAGGCGTAACCGCCTTCACCGCCTCCGCTACCATTAATATGTAATATATTATTCATCTCCTTCTTGGCTACCTCTTCTATGGCACTTTGAAAGGTGACATCGTTTACAACCTAAAATAAAATATTTATTCGCTAAGTATGTGAAGCCTTTTTTTAAATAAAATTTAGTTTTTGATACATTAAATTCCAACTAATATAGGCATTTGCACTGAGCAGATCTACGGATTCCGACGATAAGAACGTAAATTATAATTCATATTTCATCTTGTTGCATTAACAATAAGGTGTTAATTACAACGCTTTAAGAGTCCCCCTCACACTCGACGAGAAACATGTCGTCTGACTCAGGCGCATAGATATTGGTGGATCGTCCGATGCTGTGGTACTTGCATTTCTTGCATATAACAATTTGATGGTGGAAAACTCTGTCTTCCTTAATATTCGATTTTACTTATTAATTAATACTTAGTTTATATGGTTTTTGAATACTCAATTATTTAAATCAATAATCTTACAAAATTATGTTTTGTTGTAAAATATTGTTATTTTTGTTACATTTTTTTTTAATAAATCGCTTTAAAATTACATGAACTCGGAAATCTATATTGATGATATATAACTAGATTATTCGATGCAACCACGTCATAATTTAAATACAAATTGCGAGAACCGGTTACGTATATTCGATTGCATACGTATCCATATATGAGGCCGTGAACATTCGTGAAGCGACCCGAATGCGTGATTCATATTTGCATTGGCATCTCGAAACCGAACCATAACTTTTTCTGTCGTTTAACTTTGGCTGATTCACCTTTGTTTAATAAACGGAACTATAATACCTTAGTGGAAAATTTGTGTACTATATTACCCGTACATTACATTGGAATTTATATCTTATGGTTATTACATTAAAATATCAATGTTGCGAAAAAAAATAATCACATTGTTCCAGTAACGTAGGGTTATCATTCGTCTGAATTTTTCAAGACTTGTCCTAGTTTCGAAACCGACCAGTTCGCGACCTAGAATATAGGGATATGAAATTATATAATTAACTTGATTTTAAATATTTCGGGCATCATTGTCAATTGTTACCGTCACACTATATTTAATGAAAAAGAAGCTAAAAAGACTGAAGAGCGATGGAAACTCATGTCCTTGTTTATAAATAACAACCCCTCCGTATTCAATCGGCTACCGGACTATTTTTTAGACTTATATTTTGTGACTTTCATCCTTTTTAGGTATATCAGCGCCTCGTATAGTAATTCTAAATATCTATAATCAAATTTTTCCAAGATTGACACATATACGCCAGCACCCCACTTACCTACGTACGGATTAATATGACTCCTAATGCCTATAACCTTGCTCCGGAAACGAAATTGAGTCCTCCGACGAACGATTTTTAGATAATTTATGATGCAACGAAGGCAGGAGCTGTTACTGCCTCTAATGCAAAGACAATCTTCACGCATATGATTTATATAGATTTAAATAGAGAAGGGCCTCAGGAATCATGTTAATTTGAAAGGAGTAGTATATTAAATTTCTCTAACAACGCTTCTGTATCAGTTTCATATTTAAAACATTACGTTATGTTGTACTTACAACGCAGCGCAGGACCAATCGACGTGGGGGCTCGTCGTGGGGCTATAGTCAGCTCTTAATACTGCAGATGATGTAATGATGTATGCACGTAATCTACGACCTATGACCGGGTTATTTAACAATAACTCACTTTAGGCACCACGTCCTCGTAATCGTAATTGATCAGGTTGGCGCACTGCGTCAGGTCGCACAGGTATCGGGAGACCACCCCGCGGTTGGAGAACGTCTGTTTGCCTATGTTCATCACGTTGATCACTGCACCGGTTTCTGCACCTTTCGGATCCTGCCACGATTCCTGCATAAGCAAATTGAAATGTATTGCTATAGTAAAAAAAAATGAAGAAGACATGCAAACAAAAATCTAAGCTAAATTATATTTGTTTTCTTCAAAATGCTTTTATGTATATTTTTTCGTGACTTTTATTTGTGCGAATTGAATTCGTCAAGTGGGCGATGAAAAATAACCTCATTTTTATCTGTTAATAAAGTTATACAAATTGATATAAGAGAAAATACTTTATTGTTTGAATTGAAAATGATGTAAAAGAATTATTTATTACAATTTTACATTTTCCCTGATAAACATAGGCGATAACATAATACGTTAAGGATCCGTACGTGAAATATACCAGAGATACAAATTGTAAAACAAAGGAAAATTTAATGTTACCGACAATATTGAAAATTATCAAAACATATTTCGAATGGTTATTCATATAATGTGTAGGTAAATGTAAAAATAAACGGCACAACAAGCGTGCGTAACATAAACGTAAACTGTTTAAAAATAAACCAACAATTAGCAAAAAAATATGCCAACAAAACAGCTGACAGACAAACGGAATTCGTGCAAATGTATTATAACCGTGTACCGTTAGTTATTACATCATTAGGAAAATCAGGGGCAAGGTCCCCCGCCCCGACCATAGCGAAATAGCATCAATAAAGATAGAATGAGACAGCAATGGCCATTGAGAAGAACTAGAGAGAGACGAACATTAGTCAATCAACTTGTAATGTCGCCACGGTGACAATAATATAATTTGGCTCCAGGAATATAAACACGTGCATGATGCGACGTATCATATATCATATCATAACTCTAAGTTGTATTTACATACTGAAAATCTAAATGGCAGTCATAATTTTGTTGATGTTATTACGCCTTGTTTGGCTGTTAGCGCCACGTGAGGATAGAAATGTTACATTGTAGTTTCCCGTATCTTAAAAGAGGGGGAAGCTATTTGTGGTGACATTAAAATCTGTAGTCAACACACAGATGATACAGAGCATTGAAATAAAAATAGAAGAAGTAGTTATCGTCTATGCCAAGTTATTTTTATGTAAATAAATAACTATAAAGCATAAATGCTGATCAAGCTAAATTCCCAAAACTATTAAAAAAGCATTGCTTTGATTTCTTTCTTGTTTTAAACAGATCTTCGACGGTTCATAAAATAGTACTTTTTTCATTTTGTTGTCGAATAAGAATTTGGAAATCATTCAGTACCTATAAACTGATCAAATAATATTGAAAGAATTTTAAGGATTACAAAAGTTTTAATTCCGTAAACGTTCTGCCGATTATCTGGCAACAGACTAGCATTTGCACATCTATTCAATAGTACTCTACACCGAGCGAGGTCGTCGCACTAACCAAGAAGCGCGCTCGCGCCGGTTGGTCGGCAGAAAGTCACGCCACCGCGCCGCGACGCTACGCAAAAGTATGCTTTATGTTTAAATTTGGAACATAAAACGTGCGTTCATTAAATGCACACAGCAAACTATGAATGAGACAGAGAACAGTTGTCACCGACCTGGTGGTGCATACGATATGATAAGAAAAGACAATCCTCCTTTATAAACAAAGAATCATTGATATAACTAAATAATGGCAACCAAAAATGCATCCATTTTGTGAAGATATTATTTCATTAAATTTAAAATGACCATTTCACGTTTCACATCAATAATCTAAGTCACGTTTGATAAGTAAAAAGGAAAATCTTAAAACAAACAATAGGGACTGGACATCCTCGCTATATCCTCGGTTTGTATTCGACACGTGATCAGAATATTATTTAAAATGAGCATGATTAACCTTAGTTCTACCTATATCCGATTCATTCACTTAAGGTTATTCATTTAATATGCAGACGGAATCAAAGCATTTAGAGATGTAAGAGATATCTCCGTGATGCTACAAGAATAGAAAAATAGGTGGCATAGGACAAAGCGAACTAATAAACCGGTTACAGCAATTCCCTTCGCCTTCTCAAGTTCAGTGGCCAGTGATAAATTTCCATAATCGGTATGCTGATCGTGCAGTCAGCTCTATAAATTGCAGACTAAGTATTTATTCAGGGGATATCTAGCAAAAATTTCATTTAAGTTATCAAAATTGTGTCTTTACTGTAAATACTGTTAGTTATCGGCCTGAAGATTTATTATGGAAATCAACGATATTATTATCAAGTTTGATTATCTAATTACAATCAAGGTATTTGTTTTATCATGATGAGTCCGTGAAGATATTCTTATCGTTATGTATGAAGACAGACCAGAAGAGAATACTACAAGAGCAAATGGTAAAATATTGAAGATTAGCAGTTCCAACTAACTTCGTAGTACCTCAGAATTTATGAGTGAAAGTTTAATTAATTTAATTTCTGAATACGGTACATTCAGTCTAATAGTTATGAACAGTGTGTATGGCAAAATATGTCATTATTATTATATAAAAGATTTTATATATTTTATTATTGATCATTTGAAGAGTTAGGTTGTATTGGCATCACTAAAGAAATATTCTGGATTGAGTTAGGTAATAGTTGAGTTGCCATTCGCAGATTTCAAAAATTAATATTTGAAGTTGAAAAGTCAGGATAATTCAGTTTCAAATAGATGTAGTAATATAATGGTAAAATTGAGTTTTAAGTTATTTTTAAATGAACATAGGTAAGAAGAATTGACACAATGTTATTGGGGTGAAAAACAATACTTTATATAATAACAAACTTTCATTTTGATAAAACACCACAGTCCCAATGCACTTGCTATCTGAATATTAAACTATAGTTACAACTGAATATTCGAATTAATTTGAAAGTATTCAACAAAACATCGTGCAAATTCTAAAAAAATAAAACTAAAGTCAGTCAAGTATACTATACAGGCTGATGCCAAAAGTAGGTTAGTGGTACAGGTGGTGTGCGTATGCGAAGTGAATGAATGTTCAAATGCAATCTATTGTAGAAAATAATATTGCTTAATAATCAGGGTTGCTTGTGTCTTGTTCAATCGTTACACAAAGATCTTTTTTATACAAATTATTCGAAGAAAGTGACAGTGTAAACAGTTCAATATGGACGACGTTGAATTTTTCAAGACAAAATATAGAATCATCGACAAAACGATTTGACTATTTAAGTTTTTCTAAAGATGACCTACTTTTTTTTCATATAGTTCTTCAATAGTTTACATGCATAGAAACATGAAGAGCTCATAAAATTTTAAAATAATTATAATTTTTCGATTTATCCGACTGGCCCTTATTTCGGAAAAATTCGAAAAAAGGGGTAAATTACGTTACCGTAGGTCAAAGTCAGAATGCAATACCAAATATTCTAGCCTATTTCCAGTGAAAGTGACACCACTGACTGCTTGATGACATCATTCCGGATTGTAGACAGTTACTTTTGACTTCCGTAATAATAGTACTCAAAGTTTATTAGCGATGGAATCTTTTTGCAAATCAAATATTTACACGGCACTTTAAAGCAAAACCTATTTTCATGTTAAATCCAATCATCTGCCTAAATACGACCAATATTTCTTTAAACGTCAAAGTATATTTCGCTCCATGGAGAACATTTTGAGAAACACTCGTACGTAAAGTAATAATAAACTTGTGACATTTGATAGAAAATGTAGGGAAATAAAGATAGGGCTGATAAGAATACTTAAATAACCTAGATCATCTCATATGCTAACGAGTCTTCCTATATTATTTACAAATTGAAATATGTATGAAACATATTATTGAAACGTAAGGTTAATTAATTGATAACATAACCTTAATTGGACCATAAATATGGAAGAAGATAACAAATTGATCCCGATCTCCAATTAGTGTGATGATAAACTTAAATGTCCTTGTAAATCTAGATCTGAAATAAGTAAATATTTATACAACATCATGTATGTACATACATTGTTCAGATCACAAATTTAGTAGCACTAGGTATTACAGAAATATGAAACGGGGAAAGTACCACAATATCCAGATCCTAAATAATATAGAACATAGATTTTTCTATATTGAACCGACCGGGAATCGAGTCAGAGACTTCAGTGCACCTGATATAAATATGACACTTTGAAAATTGCGAACGAGCCAATTGGCCATGGGGGTCTTCAAAATATTACATATAATATATAAAATTACAAATACTTTTAGTAATATAATCAAATCAACGAACATCCCAAATGATATTCTATTTTCATTTTTCCATAGAGTTATTTTACAATAATGAAATCTTTATATTTCTTGACAACTTTTGACGTCACATTGTGAATATATTGCTAATATTGACATTCCATGACCTAGAAATGTACTTGAACTTCATAAACAAAACTATCAAGTAGAATGATAGTCTGGAAGTATAAGGTGACGTTAGAAAAACAGTTGAAGAAATTAATGCAGTTATTATTATTAGGCATTGGTTTATTTTAATAATATGCCCTGTTTGTGGGTTAAGGGCTCCGTTAAAACATAATACATGTGTATATTTGGTACACAGACATAATAAAACTACACAATATCTAGAGAACATAGGTATATTCTAATTGCAATAACATATAGCGTTTTAACTAATAATAAACGATTAATTATAGACATAATTTATAGTGTTCACTACTCGTTTCATAAATTATGGGTACAATCGTGAATTAAATTAACAGTAAATAAGAGGGATCTGGCCTGTAGGCAAAGATAAATAAAATAAATTATCTTATATCCTTAATAAAGTATTCTTGGAAATAAATAATAAAAAAATACAGTAAGTAAATCATATAAAAACGCGTAATTAAATATAGCGATCAATAGCAAGTCTGAAACTAAATGAAAAATGAAAAATTATTTTAATGATTTACTAAACAAGTACGGATTGCGGTCTCAGCCTAAAACAATCGTTTATAGCACGAGGACAGTCACCGGAAAATTTGCAAGGGCGATAGCTCTATTCCGGATCTATCTATAATTCCGGAGATCAAGATAATTAGAATGGGCGAAGAAGATATAGCTTGACTAAAAACATATGTTTATTAGTATTGAGTTCGAGAAAAATAACAGACCTTTGAGTAGATAGATCCTATCACAGCTTTGGTTCGTTACATATCTAACGGAAGATCAAGAGAAAAGTCTCACGGAAGTATGGGTGAGTACGCGACTTATATACAATATGTCTAGTGTGCAAGGTTGAATGTTAAATCATGTATTTATCATTATTCATCATATTCCGCCAACATATCTTTATGTACTTCGAATACATCTTTAGAAAAGACAAGAAAACAAAAAGGTCAACGTGGTTAGTTGAAGGCCACCAACTCGATAGACAAATCAAATACAGGTCTCGTCTGGCACCAATTTCTACAAGATTGTTAAGCATACGATAGATGGAAATCGATGGAGACGAATAGCCCGCTTCAAAGTGGGTGGAAGGTTCATATACGTACATTTCATGCATAATACGTTAACGAATAAAGCTACAAAGATACCCACTTAAATCTCTTTAAGCAGTTTTTCTACCTCGACTTTTGAGGTTAAGGTAATGTTTATATAATTTTAAAATTCTTACATCGTCATGTTTTGTGAAATTTCAACAGTGAATGACAATGAAAGTAAAGGTGACATGTTTTATGTAATGTAAATGTAAATAAATACTTTGCCTCGACAATAGCATAAAGATTGAAATTATTTATTAAAAAAAAAACCATGAATTCGTCAATAACTACTACTAAGTTTTACCATGAACTTATCACGCAAAGTATAAACAGCTTTATTAAATTTAAAGATAACACAAATCTTTTAGCAAATACATTTCTTTACGTAACATCCAATTTTGATCTTAAAATCAACATTTTCAATGAGCCGTTTTTCTCAGCATTTACCACTTTCTTACATAACTTATTTTCATTTGTATCATTAATAATTATACGTGATTTTAAAAGTTACACGGCCGGTTTCTGTAATCACAGAAGTTCAAAATCTCCACTGTTTATTTTCAAAAGATTAAGTTTTTTACGATTCACGTGGCAAAAACTCCTAGTTTTATAAAACTGCTATAAACTGTTCATTAAAAAAAAAAAACAGAAATGGAAACCTGTTTAAATGACTTGTTGAAGACTTGTTTAATGGCGGTTTGAGATGTGTTCAACTTTAAATTTTCAATTCAGAAACAGAGTGACAGAAAATTAATATCAACATTTTTTATATTTGTCATCCCAATCTCTTCGAGATTCTTTCTTATGACAACTCTTACCAACAAATATAAAAAAAAAGAAAAAAAGTAGACATTTTAACCTGACGAGCGTTGGTGGTCAAAATTACAAGTTTATTACCGACTCTTCCAGGCTTTTTTTACAAACATATTCCAGGCAGATTAGAATAAGACTATAGAGTCAAAAAGTCTCAAAACATATGAGATGTGCCGTTTCACGTCTGCTGCCGTATACCTCGCATTTTTTTCTATGTCTCAAGCTATATCATCAAAAAACAGTATACACCAATTGAAAGTACAATTAAGTATGGCATAATTCATTTAGATACCGTTGTGTGATAAAAAAATTAAGCTAGAATCAAAGTCAAGCTTAATATTTGTACCGTTATTTTATTAGAGACTCCTACTTAAACAATCATCTGACGGACTACATCGACCTCTTGTGACTAACCCATAGAGGTAGAAAATTAGATAGTAAGTAATTATTAACTAAATAAAAACAATATCACCACCGGCCTATGAATGCCGCTACTACTAGGGCAAAGACATTCGATATGGAAGGAATCGAAACGAATCGAATAGGGAGAATGGGCCATGACGCACGCACCACGCTAGCGCAGTGGGGACTACTGGGTGTTAACGACTGCAGATGAACCCAATACCAACGGGTTCATGCACCTTAGCACGGAGGAGCTCGAGATAATAGCTTTTTCGGTCACCCAACGCATTACCCGCCGTTGCTTAAGTTGCTTAACCTGCGCATCACCGAACATGCGAACCACACCTAATAAATATCAAACTATTAAAATAGCGTCAATTAATTGACTCAGCTCTAGAAAGACCTAGTTGTTCGGAAGGAAACATATAGTAGCGGAACTTTTATATACATATTTGTCATCATCTCGGTGGCTAAGGAAGGTAATATCGTGCTCTAAGTTTCATGGAAATATTTCGGTAGGTAGTTATTCAATTAGATCTTCAACGATAGCAAGATGAATATAAATAAGATTGCTAAAGGAAAATTTTATAGAATCTTTGCCTTTATATACGTAGTTATTCGGCATTTTAATCAACACAATGGTTCAATTACCAAAGTTCTCCGTAAATGTTACAGGCTTAAAACATTCCCATTTTGCAAAACATTTTTGGTCACTCATCTAAAGAGCTCATGTTTACATCAAGGCCATTGGTCGTTGCAGTTGTAAAAATCATTTATTAACTACCAGTACTAAAGTACTAAACATCTGTTTATTTTTATTATTGCTTTATTTTCCATCAGCTAGTGTTGTCTTTATATTTTACTTTGTAATATCCTTATTGCGCTATTGTCCCTCGGAGATTTATAAGTCCTTTTTGACAAACACACACAGTATTTTCATTGAATGCATTAGTTATATGTAATTTAAAAAATAAATGTATTAAACTATTATTTTATCTTAAATACGCAGCGAGAAAATTGTTTGTAGAAAATGATGACAATTACTTTTTAATATACAGTTATTTTAGCTTTTCTCTTCTATTACAGAATAGAAGAGAAAAGCTGGAACTATTTTCGTTTCTATTACATTCTTGATATTCAATCTAGGATGTATTTAGTCTGGTCTGGCAAAATATTCAAAGCTACCCATACAGCTTTGAATATTTTGCCAGACCAGACTAAATAACTATCTAATCCTAATTTCTCAGAAATGAAAAGAGAAACTAAGAATTACTGGCATAGTGTCCTGACAGTTAATCCATTTAAAATTATTTTTATTGTCAACGTCATTGTACATAACTGACATTGACATTTGACTTTATATCATGTAATTATGCACATAAACGATAATGCTCAATAAATTATTATCAATATTAAGACGGTCCTTACTAACAAAGTACCGATTCTTGTAACGAAACAAAAGACAAAGGTGATATTAATGATAAAGACGGGTCGAACTCTTGTATCACAAACATAATAATATTCAAATTAATATTATCTATAGTATTGTTTATAAAGTATATAAAATAGCTTTAAGGTTCTATCAGTATAATTTGCTACCACGATATATGTGTAGCCATAAGAATACGTTTTATTGACTTGCTAAAAATGATAATATTTTTTATTCGAAGAAGAATTTTATATTTTTATTTTATAGATATACATGAATTATAGCTAAAATATTTTTTTTAAAAGTATCATTCGTTTACTAAGCTTAAAATCTAGAAATAAATTTAGCTTCCAAAATTTCCCGCGACGGCGACTCCAACTTCTGTAATGGCGTCGCTATGACGTCACGGCCCTATGCGGTCACGTGACAACGAGCATAAAGTATTTGTTTGTTTTTATAATTAATTTAAGCAAAATTATAAATATATTATAAAAATAAAAGTGTGATTATCGGCAATCGTTTACTGTCTACACTCTTATTAGAGAATATTGACAATTAAAGGATACACTCCTTTGAAGTAGAAAATATTACTAAGGAAATTTACAACGGAGAAGAGAACAGGTTGTACAACACAATATCAACTTAAATTTTACGTATAAATTATAACATGATCTATTTTTAATTCTGATAAGTATCATGTAATATATAGGTTGATTGTATGATAACGAGTGTTATTATGATTTTTATATGACAATATTTAGATAATAAATTCTAATTGGACAACAATAAAATAATATCACTTAGATTTATTTATAATACATAGTTTAAGCGGAAGAGGTCACGAGTTGAAATTTTAATCGAATAAAAGAAGGCCGACGCGTAATTATTGCGAGTACTATTTTTGTTAGAACTATATTGAAAAAACGGTATCGTGATTAAAAACTACGCATATGTACGTACACAATCATAAATATTAACAAAAGCATCGAGGAAGATAAAGAAATATAAACACAAGATGTCCAAAGTCTAAAATTGTATTTTTTGTTCCTTTGTGTGGTATTTGGCACATTGCACAATGCACTGTGGAATAATTTATTTATTTACATTTGCTTTAATATAAATGATTCATACAGGTAAACATTACACATCAAAAATAAATATGTAGATTTATTTTGTTAATAAACTTTAAGGAGGCTTTATACTATATGCATATACATTGTATTAAAAAAATATATGAAAAAGAAAATTGTCAATATTCTAATAATTTGACAAAGTAGTAATATATATATTATTTCTCAACGTGCTCCACGAAGTGACAGGGCTCCGCGAGTATACGTTAGGGGTCCACGAAAGAATTGGTGACTAGTTTTCCGCCAGTAAACAATGGTTGCTATGGTAACATTTTTATTCCCTATACAAAATTTCACTCCTATTTTCATCCCTTTATTTGCTATTTTTCGGGATAAAACGTAGCCTATTCACCGCATATTATAATGATGTAGTTTCCCGTAGATTAAAGAATTTTTAAAATCAGTCGAGAGGTTTCTGAGCCTTTTCGTTGCAAACAAATAATCAAATCTTTCCTCATGAGATGAATATATATACATTACACTTACCCTGGATAATGGCGCACATTTGGCACAGGCGAGGCCGGCTGGTGGTCTCGATATCGGCTGAGGGGGAGGCACCACGGGACCTTCTTTGATACGATACAATGTCGTCGATCTCGCCTGATGAAAATATAAATAGAGTCAACAACAGTCGATTTAGGAAGCGAATTTATATTAATTCTAAAAAGGGGTTATATATAATAATTAGAGAAATTTAAAAAAAGACGTACTAACTTGAACAGAAAATAAAAGATGCAAACTAAAAAAATAACGTACATAAACATACTAAATTAGATATGTGCGTGTACACATCATTTTTGAACACGTTTCTTATGATCACGAAAGTACAATAAATATGATAATAAAAAAATTTACACCACGCGCTTGGAAACAAAAGTTTGTTATCGACAAAATAATCTGTAAAGGCAATAAAGATTAAATAAATAAATAATCACGGCGCATTGCAGAACCTTCACCTGTTGTGTAATAATAAACCTCTTCGCGAATGAATAACTATAATTCATACAAAAAGTTACTAAAACTAGTCCGAAAAGGAAAAAAGATATCAAAACCTCGCCTAACCTATAATCTGTAATAATAATTAATCGTTGCAATTTTCATTAAGCCATAAGCAGTAGTGTGGGAGTGACGAAATCCTCATTGTGTCATGTTGTAACACAGCATACGTTCCAATAACGTCTCCGATTACCTCACGGCTAATGAGCGGTTAAGGCAACCGATACCCTAGCCCAATGACACTATTGTCTTGGTAAGGGTTATCCAATACGACGGTTAATCTATATTTTACCAAAATATAATACCAGTGAAACAACACGAAAGGATTTTCTGTAGAAAGTATCCGTTTTAAACAGACAATCATACACGAGAATCAGAGAGGAAATCGTCAATAAACGATGGACATTCGGACAATGTTTTATTGATTTTATTAATAGATATGTTATATTGTTCTTGTTTTATTATTTACATATTTAATGAAATTACAATATCTTTATTCAAGTAGGCTTATTACAAGCATTTTTGAATCGACCAAAAATTTTTTTTCCCCTACCAAGACGTCTTTTAACTGACAAGAAGAATATGCGAAAGAAATTTACCAGCTCTTTTACATTAACATAAATCATGTCATTACCAAAATAATATGTATTATCACAATAATAAATACAACTTTCAAAGTCTGTAGGTCATAGGTTGTACATATAATTAATCGTTATAGAACAAAGCGAAGGCTATAATATTAATAAATCAAAGTCCATTATTGAAGTTTACCGAATTATTAATTTAAGCGACATTTACAAACTGTTGAATTTAGACAAACAAATCTATATCGAAAAGAAAAATAAACCAAAATGTTAGATTAAACTCGTTAATAATAAAAAAACATTTAATTTTGAAAGAATATCGATAGACTCATTGATGAAATAAAAAAAAAAGTTTTTATATCTATGGCTTGAGATTGGCGAGAAAGTAAAGCGGTCGCTCTGCACAAATCACAATAGTGTAGTTACTGTGATCGTTTCTTTTAATCTCTGGCTGATATATCAGAGTGCTACAGGTACCAAATAATTAATTTAAAAAAGAAAGAAATTTACCAGTACACAAAATATATACAGTCACAACTATTGCCTTTGCCGGCTTTTATCAGAGATTAGCTGATGGAGGAAATTTCTTGCTTTAGAAAATTCTTTGGTAAGAAACAGCTAGCGTCGACGAAGCAAATCAGTTACGTCGACGGCCAACATCCAGTGTTGTGGAATAAAAAAAATAAATTGCAGTCTTGTTATAAAAGAAAGCAAGTACGTATTGGAGCATTTTTTCGTTACATTCAAAAAATTTAAGGTGGATAATATATGGATTAAGCTCTCACCATCTTTCTGATCGTAATAAGTAATTGATACCGGAAAAGGAGGTACCTATATACGAACGTGAAGTGCCTATACGGATTCATCGCTATCTGAAGCAGACTGTTTACTTTGTCTTACGAGTATGAGGATGTTAAGATTGTGCCATACATTAAATGAGGTGACTAATCTATTTCGCAGTGATATCTGACATCTCTCTTTAATTTTTTTTTTTAGTTTCCAGATTCAACGGCTATAATAAAGACGAGTGATCATAATAATACCTTACCGTGTATTCAGCGTCGAGTTTCGCGTAAATGTCGTTGTGCCTGCGGCGCGAGCGCACGCTCTGGCGCAGCGAGGGGTGGTCGCGGCCGCCGCACCAGCTGCCGACGCGCTCGCCCAGCACCTCCAGCATGTCGGCGATGCGGCTGCAACAATGCCAACCCCTTGCTCAATTTTATGTTACACAAAATATATATATAGGGTGATAATCAATTATGTATTGTCTTTATTGCCCAAGAATAAAATCATACATAAGAAAAGTTATCACAGAGTTGGATTTATCTCTAAAGAGATCTCTTCCAGCCTACAAAGGTGTTGTGGGAAAGTAAGAAGTAATTAGGTAAATGTATCTATGTGTAAAATATTATGTCGATAAATCAAATACTTGTATTTGAATATCATGCTATTTGTATAATAATTAATAACATTCAAGACAGACAACTGCTGACATGACAGATAGTGTTGAATGTCTTGTAAGTAAATAGCACAGGATGATTATTTTTAGACAGAATTTATTTTTTGGTGCCTGGTTGTTTAAACTCAATTATTTTAATGAGTTTTAAGATATGGTACCAATTCTTAAAATATTGGTAAATAAAAGGTCCTAACAAATTAATTACCAATAATTATAAATGCAGTTCACTAAGTGTATGGATATCTATTATACACGAGATGATCGAAGATAGTGTCAAAATAGTGGGATGAATTGAATCCAGCACGAATAGCATTCCGAGCTCGAGGAGACTCGAAAAACGGGGTTGAGAGTGAGATGATTGTATGGGTGCACTCGAGAAGTGACATTTGGATGAACGTCTCTCGAATTCATCATCCATCATTTCGATAGTAATTTTTGATATACGTACATGTTTTAGGGAAATATTATTTCCTTTTAACGATTAACATTTTTCGCTATTAAAAAGGTCAAAATTCATTAATATCTGCCATCATTAACCAAATTCACCCATTTAATAAAATTATCGGTTAATTATTTTTTTACCATGGTAATATATATCCTATATTACGTTGGCAGAGGCCCCGTCACGCAGGTTACATAGCTATCACGTGGCTCGATACTCAACTGCGAAGAACACCTGATTACACTTAATTTGACCAATATAATTATTAGACTATTATTATATTTTTAAAACATCTGCATTAACTTTATTACGTAATTGTAGCTAGAGTTGATTATACAAGTACAAGCAAATAAGAACTTATTGATTTTGTTTTTTTTTTTAAGTGTACAGAGACATAAGTGTGGCCAATAACTGTGGTCGCTTTACATATAAATATTAATTAGTTTGATTTTAGTAAATCTAATAAACTACATAGCTAATTCCCTCATATAAGTCGGCTAAGCGTATGATATACTTATATATTTTATAAATTGAAAGAATTTTCATGACCGTATTTTAATTTCCGATTATTCTCCTACAAACAAACAAAGTTAGAAGCTTTACCTCTTTACAATATTAGTTTAAATCATTTACGTAGCCTATTCTAAATAGACTCTACAAAAGTTTAATATACACGCGTAGTAACTACGACAAAGATAAGAAAGCGCGGATATTATTTTATTGTCCAGATATTTTCGTAGCGTTTTATTTCTGGCGTCGGTATGTAAAAAAAATAAATAATTGACGACTCCACTATTTTCTCTCATTTCACTAAAACCAATAATTGTTTAAGTATTTTATGTGATGTTATTATGTTTTAAATTTTTCTATAATATTGATATTTATACTACATTAATAGTTTAATAAAAATACCTACTAACATTTCTTCTACCAAAAATAACACGTTCGAATGTCAATTTTAAAGAATCAAGTTGGTGCCAAGCAGTCGGTGTTTCATTTCTCATTTCATCAAATCAAAAGTTAATATTAACTAGCAACCATCTAGCAACTAATGTAAAATATTTGGGATTTTTTTTACAACACATTTAGATGGACTCAATTTATATTACAGTAATATTATATTTTTCCGACTTTGCATTCACAAAGTCATTCATTCATATTAATATTTATTTTAAAGAAAAATTCTTATACCGCCTGCATTTAAAATGACTCTCCAAATTTTTTCTAGGCATTAGGTATCGTTAATAGATCACATATATGAAAAAAAAACAGTATGTAAAATTTTCAAAATGAAGTGTAAACTTTTTGTAATTACAAGATAATTATAACATTCGCATTGTCACATTAGTTATGAACGAAACGAGCAGGGGTAGCAAGGGGCGCGGGCGCAGGGGATGCGCCGCGCATGCGCCGCGCATGCACCGCCGACGATATCTGCTCGGTTTTTTATTTAGTCGGCAACATCAGTCACCCGCGCATAATCCCTTTGAACGCACGCGCTTCCGCCTTTGCTTCCGTGTTGCGCGCCACCCGCCGCAGCCCCACACTTCGCGCGTCGGAATGTATTCCAATCGCGAATATTACGAAATGGTGCGGTGTTACATTTTAAGCGGTGAAAGTTTAAATGCAGCTCGGAGACTATACGAAACAGAATCCATCCCAGCCCTGCAAAATCAGGGATTAATAAACCCCGCAGTACCTAGTCGCGAGACATTTTTGGCTGTGAACCAAAGGCTATTGGACTATGGTCAATTTACTACGCCTGCTCACGCTCGCGGAGGTGGAAGATCAAGACTTGCAGTTGAAATCGAAGATGAAATCTTGGATTTCTTCGAAAGGGACCCGCGAGCCAGTACACGAGATGCCGCACGCCGATTTAACGTAAGCCACTATGCCGTGTGGAAGCTGCTGAATGTGACAGGGCTACACCCTTACCACTTCCAAAAGGTCCAAGCTCTACACGATGGAGATAATGTGCCCCGTCGCACCTTTTGTGAATGGCTGATTGCACACCCTAATGCCAACATTTTGTGGACTGACGAAGCATTGTTTACTCGTGTGGGGCTTTATAACCATCATAACGAACACTGGTGGTCCTTCAGAAATCCGCATATGATTCGGGAAACCCACCATCAAGTGCGCTTTAGTGTCAATGTGTGGGCCGGTGTTATAGGCACGAAAATACTGGGGCCGTACTTCATCGAAGGGCCGCTCACCGGCGGCAACTTCCTCGATATGTTGCGGCATGTCATTGCCGATTTCATGGAGGACTTGCCCGTGGCCTACTTCCGGGATTTTTATTTTCAACTGGACGGTGCACCACCCCATTACGCCGCCGCCGTCCGAGATCATCTCACCATAGAATATGGTGATCGATGGATTGGACGCGGAGGCCCCATCGTGTGGCCTGCTCGATCGCCGGACCTAACACCGTGCGACTTTTATTTGTGGGGTGAAATCAAAAGACGTGTGTATTTTGAAGAAGCACAAAGCCTCGAGGACTTAAAAGTGCAAATTAGTGCGGCATTTGACCACGAGAAAAATGACACTGTAGTGCTCGCCAAATTAAAAGACAATGTGCAAAAACGTGCAAGACTCTGTGTGGAGAGGAACGGTATGCACTTTGAACAATTATTAAAGTATACGTAGGTAAATAGTTAAATTAGGTAGGATAAAGTGATTAGTTGATTATGTACATAAAGTTGATGATTTTTTAAATACGCCTGATTGCAAAGAATATCTAGTTAAGTACCTACTTTTTTTATTATTGGTTTAACTAAACAGAATTTTAGGTAACTTGATATTTGCTTACCTACTTATTTATAAATTTAAAGCAGTATAGTTATTGTAATAGTAGGTATCTAATAGAATTTTTGCAATTTGACGGTCCTAAGCCCGTAAAAGTATGAAGGAAAGGTTTCAACTTTATGTACCATTTGCCCTAGCATAAAAAAACGAAAACATTTTAGGTAGCTGCTACTAACTCGCAAACGTACTTGTATTACTATCAATGAATTGCGGGAAGGGAGGGGGGGGGAACTAACGTAGCGCGTAAAGCGCACGTACTGGGCAGCGGGAGCTTCCACAAATGTATGTTTTTTGAAAATAACTTGGTGACGATATAACTCAACATTTTTGTTCTAAACGACATAAAAAGAAAAAACACGTATTTCATTATTTGTCGTAAAGATTAACATACTAAAATTTGGAGAGTGGTTTTAAATGCTTCTTGTATAATTCACCAGTCACAGGTACTATTTACTTTGGGCACCGGTGGTAAGTATTTTTCTTTAAATTTTGCAAAGGAAGAGTTACACAAATTTTCCATGTCTTCTATCTAATTTTTTTTTTTGTAAATATGTGAATTATTTTGTAGCCGAAGGCTTTACGGAGAACTTTTATAATATACGTAATGATTTACGTTTAATTACGTTTATTACGGACGCGTCAATGGTGTACGATGATACACCATTAACAGATGCAATAATATCGTCTAGTTTTCTATTCTGTCTTTACGTCCAGTATTAATACACGGCCGTATTATGAAAATATAACATCTGTAAAATCATTGAATATACGAGTACATACTTCTATAACAATAGGACAGGGCATACAAAACTAGAAGTGCGCCATCCGCTTATCGTAACATAATAATATTAAGTTCAACGAACTTGTTATCAGAGTAGGTAAGATATTAAAACAATATATAAAGATATAGTTTAAGAAAAACTTGGAAAGGCTATATGGTAACCTAGTTTCTGGAAAAGACGTGTACTACGGAAACAAAATCTTTGCAGCCTTACTGCAGGACATTGGTCTCAGTTCCAAATATCCAACAACATCGTACGTAGGCGGGATGATAAATAGCTAGCCCAACTCATATTTTGTATAAATCTCCTTAGTATTTTACTCATTGGTTCATTAGCTGCCAGTGTTCCAAATTTCAAATCGATCGTATAGTTTTTCTTTAAAATATTGACATTTCAAAAAGCATTCTTTTGTTTTTTCAGCGAAATGCATAAAATTGAGCTACGATCTGCGATAAAGTTTTTGCATTTAAAAGGATTAAAAGGTGGAGAGTTTTTTTCGGAGATGATGGATGTTTTGGGAGAAAATTCTCCTTCATATGCGACCATAAAAAATTGGGTGACTGAATTTAAACGTGGCCGTGCCAGCACCCAAGATGAACATCGTCCAGGACGTCCAAAAGGTGCCACTACTCCAGAAATTGTGAAAAGAATTAAATTATGATTTGCTACCGCACTCAGCTTATTCTCCTGATCTGGCACCATCTGACTTTCATCTATTACCTAAGCTCAAAAATGTTTAAGGTGGACAAAGATTTTAAAAAAATAGCGAGCTGATGTCTGCCTTGGACAGTTATTTTGAAGGGCTTGAAGAAAACCACTTCAGGAATGGCATCAAGGCTTTAGAGCTTAGACGGATGAAGTGCATAGCGTTTCAAGGAGACTATATCGAAAAATAAATATACTTTTAACACACTAATTCAAGTTTTTCTACGCTAGGTTAGCTATTTATCATCCCGCCCACGTAGGTATTTATGTTTTACATTAGTTTTTAAAGTCCTAAGGGGGTTTTTAATATATTTCCTGAAGAGAAAGTTCTCAATTTATGTCTGCTTATTCAGACTGGGAAAATCTTTTTTGTAAAAAATTATACCCTAATTTTTTAAGAAATCACAGGAACTCTTATGTGTACTTTTGCTGCCTTTTTTGTAAAGGAGTAGGTTCATATATTCGCAATATGTTCCCGTTGAACAATTAAAAAAAAATTATTCCAAAAAAGAAACAAAACAAGCATCAAAATATCGAGAAATAGTACATCACTACATAGTATATAAGTAGCTCGGTGGCGTAGAGGATAAGCGCCGCGGCCCGCGATTGTTGACCGCGATCGACGGGATGGATGACCAAAATATTATTATCTCGAGCTACTTTGTGCTTCGGAAGGCACGTTAAGCCATTGGTCCCGGCTGCATTTGCAGTCGTTAATACCCATCAATCCCCATTGAGCCAGCGTGGAGGGTCATGGCCCATCCTCCTTAACCATCCATAAGGAAGGCCTGAGCCCCTGGAGTGAAGACGTAAAAGGGCTGATGATGATGATGATGATAATGACATAGTATAAAACAATGTCGCTTTCTCTGTCCCTGTATCCCATTCTAGGACTTAAATCTTTAAAACTACGCAACGGAATTTGACGCGGTATTTTTTCATAGACAGAGTGATTCAAAAAGGTTTTTATGTATAATACAAGACCACGCGGGCGAAGCCGCTGGCGGAAAACTAGTAATAGTTAAATAAGAAAGGCAGTTAACAAGTTCAAGAGTGGGCAATATCCATGCGTTCTTTCTCTTTGCCAGGCATGCGGGAATAATAACACCGAAAAAAAATGTTAATTTCAATTTCAATCATTTTAAGTGTTAATAGAATTTATAAACAGTATTCCTTCAGCATATCTGTTTCAGTTTTTCATACACATAGAATTACCTACATAATGTATATAGGTATCTACGACATTAAGCTTACATTTGGTCCAATTCAAACTACATAAATGATTAAGTACACACAATTCCTAATCTTCTAATCAGAAGTTATCAGAAAATATCTTTGTTTTTAAAAATAAAATACCTAAAAATGTGTGTACTTTCGTTCATACGGATTAACTTAAATATGTATGGATTAAGCGCATTTCTTAATCCCAACATTAATCTTTGACGTTAGAAAATATAATTCAAAATATTTTTGTTTTCAATATTGCGTGCGATAAATGCGTACTTTGCATTTGTTATAATTAATTAATCTTTGAACTATTGATTTCGAATTTAGAATAGATAACGTGGTATATAGATGATTAGATTTGAATTAAAGGATTATCAACTATAGATAGACTTCAACATAATTATTTATATTGTTATTAATCATAATAAGTAATATTTTTTTTTGTGTTTGATAACGTACCGCGACGTTAATTACAGTTCAAAAGCTCTTGTTGTCACCCCGCGAACAATTTTACGTGAACTTTGCGTTAACCTTTTATTTTCCTGTATTTTAAAGTATCACATATCCAGTTTAGAGAAACGCATAATAATCTTATAACCTACATATGTCATCCGATCCCAAAGAAGTCCAACAAGTTTTTTTTTTAATGTATCATTTCAATGATTGCATCATTAATACAAAAATCGTCAAATATACCTATTCCACTTGACCTTTTGACGGCACACGACTAAAGAAAATAAACTTTATCAGGGTACAATGGTCCTTAACTTAGAGATATTTATGTATATAATTTTACCTATAATGATTTATCTATAACATTAGACAGAAGTTAAATAAGGTTCTTTTTATAATAATTATGTTACTCTTAAGACTGACGGCTAATTTGCTACATATTCACTTAAATACCAGCTGCTATACTCAACTGTTGTCATTTAAGCAATCTATTAAACAAATTTTTAAGTATTGGATTAACTTAAATGATTTAATAACTATTACAATAAAAAGTGTTCATATTAAAGAACCCAAAGAAGCAGGGTTGGATAGTTTCGGCACGATTCTCATGTCACTATAATTCTACCAAATTTTAAACGTTGCCTAATCCCTTCAAACGTTTCGGCAGTACAGTTGTTTAATTTTGTGAGACTATGATGTATTCATAATTATCAAAATACGTAATCTGGGATTGTCATCCATTGTGAATGCTACTGCTTTTCTTGTTTTTTGCGGTTTTCTGTGATTAAGTTGTGATTGTTTTATTATTGTTTTGTTATAGTTTTGATTTTGTTATTAAGTTTTATTAAATATGGACGATGCCGGTGCAGGCCCTAGTGGCCTACAACAATTACGCTCTTAAGCCCCCATACCTACCCTAAACCTTTGACATTTCGAGAAGTTTTTTCAATGTCTTCATCAAAAGTCTAATGTCTGAATAAATGTTATAAAAGTAATAATAAAAATTTCATTTTGTTTACCTTTCTTTAATGGCCATAGATATAACTAAATTCTATTCTAATTATAATCAAATCAACAGATAGATAGTTTTAGTTCCATGTTGGCTTGGGAGAAAAGAAGAATTTAAAAAATGTTGGCCTCATCTCAACCCCGAGGTATCGTAAAAAATAGAAAATTGCTCAGCTCTTTCAGACTATCTAATGTTCAAAGTTTCAACAAAACTATAATATATATTTTTTAAATTTATCTTGAAAATAAAATGTTTTTCACTGCTGCTTCTCTTTTTTCCAATATTATAATAAATGGAGTATAATTGTATCATGAGTATAAAATAAAAGTTTGTAAAAGGGAACAATTTCTCGATAAAGTAAGTGCATACTACCAACATACTACATATTATTAAATAGAGTTTTGTTCTAGCGATAACGAAACAAGTTTTCTTGAATAAATTAAATATCTTTTATAGACTATGACTACATTAAGAAGAATGCGTAACTGACCATTAACATGTCATCAGGTAAAACAATTTTTTTATCGAGTCTACATTACACACGCAAGGTGTAAATGTTAATAGTTAGTCAAATTACATATGTCGGCCGGGTTAGACGGGTTTACTATCATCCGCTAGGACTGCTTTAAAATTATAGGCTACATGTAAGTGGCATACGTAAGTATTGGTTGGATCTTTACTACTGGCAGCAAGAGTCAATATAACTACTTTCGTACGAATTAACGTGACACCTGAGAGTATTTAATTTGTCCTTCTAATCTGTTCATCAGATGCAGTGTCATCTCCTCCATTGTATCACAAATTATAGAATAAATCGTTTGGTGTCTTATTCCGAAAAATTTTTTTCAGAAAAATAGATTCAGGCCTTCGAGTGTCATGTTAATTCGTACAAGTATAGTAGTATAGACCAGGGGCTTTGTGGCGCAGTGGTTAGCGCGCTCGGTTAGCGATACAGTTGTTAATCAACTTTCGCAATGGCCTGTCACAGGATGGGTGACCATAAACTTATTATCTCACCACGAGATAATGTTCAAACAAACCCGAAATGAAATTAATTTTTCTTTTAGTTTAGAAAGAAATAGCTCTATAGCCACCGATACGTCACCGAATGAATAATATTAATTTTAATTTACTTGACATCCATAATTTTAATTTACAAGCAAAATTAATCAAATATAATCACTATGACAGTGTAAATATTCACAAACGAAATTTGGAATCTTTCTTATAATTTTGTTAAAATCACGTCCGTAAAGTTTGTATGTACATTCAAAATCTTTGGAAAAATAGATATTTTTTTTCAGAATCGAAATGATATGGGTAATAAACGAAAACTTGAAGACCTATGCGTCATACATCGACTTAAGGTTAGATAGTTAACTAAAAACATTAGGATAGCTGACTAAACAATAGTTGTATGAAATAATTATCACCAAACGACACTTATAAGTCATCGGTAATACATTTTTAAATAAACTTTTCACATGGCGTTTAAGAAAATTTCTAAAACAAAGTCAACACCAACCTTGATGTAAAGAACCAGTATACGATTGCAGTGAAGATGGCCAGTTCGGCGGCACCGTTGGCCACCCTGACCTTCTCCACCACCGTCCACACGTTCTGTATAGTTTCCATTCCAGTGTAATTACCAGTCTTTCGTACTACATCACCAACAGTCCAATTGAAATGATCACTCGGAGAAGTAATTTTGTATGTATTTACACTACACGAAACAGTTAAAATGGTGTAATTTAATATTATAACAACTGAAATATTAATTTCAATTACGATAGTTGAATAATCGGAACCGAAAATACGTCTGTCTCCAAAGAGGGACGAGCGCGAACTGAAGAAAAATATTGCACACTCCCCTTGTATTTACCGTTTGACCTGAACGAAGTCTTCTGCGTGATAGATAACGCAGACTACACGCTACTGATATCGCAGGCGATTCTATAATTATTAGCTCCATCTAATTGGTAAACGATAATTTTTTAAACGGGACAAAGATCAATTGTTGACACGCTTCGGGAGGGTTACGAGTTTGATGCGTAAAATAAATGCTATTACGGTGATTGTATTGTGACCTGAATAAAGAATCATTGAGAAAGTGTGCAAATAACAAAAAGTACAGCAAGTGTCTATTACAACAATCGAGCCTTTGTAATCTTCCAACTATAAAGAGAAACTTAATACAGATTTAATCGAAGTTAAAAGATTTTATATACCTATTGACCTTCCAAATGATAATAGATATTTTTTATTTGTTCAAATGTAAAAATACGTTATTCACAAATATTTGAATATTTAAAGACATGACATCCTCTTTATCATTCTTTGTTTTATATTGTTTCTGGCAAGACAAAAAAAAACGTTATTTAGTGCAAAAACTCTCGCAAATTTTATCAGTACAATTCGCTGTTGACAAATAGCATTATCACGCGGTCATCACATCATCTCAATAAAATGTGAGTTAACAACTGAACTTTGACACAACAAATGGCGTGATTGATCACACGATGGAGATGATAGAATTGCAAATAACACGATCACCTAGCATGCGATGCACAGTGATAAAGAATTATTAAACAAAAGTATCAAAAACAAAAGAGAATCTACACAAATAACACATGGAATTAATACTGATACAGTACAACCGATCTTTTAATGAATGAACAAGAAAAGGTTTAATATCAAGATTAACATTAAATAAACGTACATAGATACGAGTACCTATATGATAATTAAATATAACAATTGGAATTTGGCCCACTCGATTTTGGTGTGGCAACTTGCAAATGCTATTGTAAGCAAATTAGTTAGAAATAAAATATACGCAAACTTCATTAATCAATTTACAAAAGTCAAATGTGATGAATTTTAATTGTGTCTTTTCAATGTTGCTATCGAGTTTATAGTTTCCCAATGTAAAGAATAAATTTAAATTTACACAGATAACTAGCTTATATTTTTGTGCTCTGATCTAGAGAAACTATAATAATTCAGCATAAATATGGACGGAGAAATTGTAAGTATAAGAAGTCTGAAATAAAAGTATAACGTGGCAGCAAGCAGAATGTGAGAAATAGATAACGGAATAGGCACTGGCAGACTAAGGGGGAATGGAGGGAGCGGTCTGCCATGAGCCTCCGGTCCTGGTGGGCCTCCAAATGGGCTGCCGCCATCCGCCAAAATCATTATAAAGTTAATATGTATACACGGGCTCGGTGGCGTAGTGTATAAGCGCCGCGGCCCGCGATCGTAGTCGTTAAGCAACTTTCGCAAGAGTCGGTCACGGGATGGGTGACCAATTATCTCGAGCTACTCCGTGCTTCGGAAGGCACGTTAACCAGTTGGTCCCGGCTGCATTTTGCAGTCGTTAATACCCTCCAATCCGCATTGGGCCAGCGTGGAGGGTCATGGCCCATCCTCCTTAACCATCCATAAGGAAGGCCTGAGCCTCTGCAGTGGGGATGTAAAAGGGCTGGTGATTATGATGTACCTACGATATGACTATAATATAATCACTGATATAGAATAATAAAAAGATAAATTGCAAAGATGGTCTTGACGAACCGTTGGAGGTCCTGCCGTAGCGTAGTCTACTCTACTCCCTATCTCCCTCTTGTATTTAGGGCTGTCAGTGGTGTAACTTAATCAAAACGGGCTCTTTTACGATATGATATCATGAAAAAAAAGCTTGAACATGATTTATATTGTGATTAACACTGCCTTCCTGCTAATCGAAAAATGAATAAACGAAAAATCTGAACTTTGAAACCTAAAACTAATAGAATTTTGTAACAGTTTTCTTATGATCACGCAGTCTCGTAACGTGTGCCATTAATATTGCAATTGCATCGAAGAGAGCGAAAATTCCGTGCATTATTACAGTGTACAAAGAAAAACTGGCCGTTTTCAATAATTACTTTAAAAACTATTGACTCGTAACAACAGATATTAATAGTGATGATTAGCGAGTTTGTTTTTAACACCAAAAGGTATGTATATTTTTAACAACACTAGAAAATTTACATAAAATAAGTAATAACAAAACCGAACGTTGTCAATACTATTTGAAGAATAAATTAAGTAATTGACGCACTTTAAAAATACAGGAGGCAAAGTGGCAAATTAGTCACAAAAGGTCTAGAGATCAAGAACATAATTAATATAGCAAAAGAAAAGAAAAAACTATAGTGAAGACGTGTATCGGTTCCGAAAGTGAAATCGATGCGAACGATGTTCATTACGGAAACTGCAAAACCGATGGCAATGCGAAACACATCTTACCGATTCAACTATAACACTTATACACTATGGAATGTAGTTCGAACTAACAATAAAATGCACTTGAAAATTTTTCGTTTCGAAATGATATGAAAATTAAATTTTCTAATGAATAATGAGTTTACGCGGACGACGACAAGGTTAGTTATTTAGGCGCGCAAATACGTCTGCGCGCTCACTGTACGACGCAAAACTGACACGGGAACGCTGGCACGTCATACATGCGTGCACGCCCTGTTATGTGTATATTCTACGACAACAGTAGCGGCAGTGCCAATGAACGTGATGGCAGACAACTGTTGGTCGCACCATGGATTCCTCGATCATGCACATCGCTAATGGATGACTACACTTACAAATAGAAAATAATAATAACACAGCCATTTTGATGAAGTTTAAGAATAAAGGAATTTATTACAATTGGCCACAATTTAAAAAGTCAAAATTGACGAGAAACCAACAACACCGTACACAATTTTCGGAAGCTCTATCACCTTTAATTTTATGAAATTTTAAAGACTCTCTGTCTTTAAAATTTCGTTACATACTATATTAATATTATTAAGCGAAAAGAATTCATTGTTTATTTGCAACAAGTAGGCGCCAAAACAACTGAACCGATTTTTAAAATTCATTCACCTACGAGATGCTACATCATATGCGATGAACATAGGCTATATTTTATCCCGAAAAACAGCAAATAAAGAGATGAAAATGGAAGTGGAAATTTGTACCAGGAATGAAAACGTTACCATAGTAACCATTGTTTACTATTCAATTTGTCATTGTGATGAATAAGTATTTAAAAAAAAGAAAGAACTAAAAAAGCACCTCACTAGATGGCGACTCTACCAAAATATTGATCTTGGCAGGAAACGAATGCACCAAAGATAGTCATTGCCGTTCCTTTTAACTACCATATTAAAAACTTACTTTTATACATGAAAGAAAACCGGAAGGGTTGTCATGGAGAAATCAAAAAAGTACCGTCGCGACATCTAGTTTGATTTCGGGAACTAATTTTATTTTTTAAATACTTCCTCATTATATCCATGTCACGATATGAATCGATATCCGAATAAAGTGTTCCCCTTAAGAATTTATACCCCCTTAAGAATTAATAGTATTGCCCAAAAAATTATTATCTCGAGCTACTCCATGCTTGGGAAGACACGTTAAGCCGTTGGTCCCGACTGCATTTGCAGTCGTTAATACCCTCCAATCCGCAATCCGCCTATCCTCCTTAACCATCCATAAGGAATCAGGCTTTCTTTTCCTGCCCCTGCAGTGGGAACGTAAAAGTGCTGGTGATGATGTGATGGTGATGATACATACAAATAAAGATTCTCTCCCATAAAAAATCATACAGTCGTCTATTTTAAAAGGAACCAATTAAATAGCAAAACCTTTTGAATGCAGGTAATAAGTCGTACATAAGTCTCCCATAGACAGGCAAAACAAATACTTAATAAAATATTGGCCATAAAAAACAAAACCAAAAACTTAACTATATTCGGAACTTACAAATATAAAGAAAATTTAGGCACTAAAAGTAATATAAAATATGTCCCATTTGGTTAATATTATCGATTCGAATAATTAGTTTCTGATGAACCCATTAAAAATAAATAAAAATTTAAGATTACTTTTATTTATTATATCAATGACAAGGTGGTACTTTCATGACACAAAGATAAATAATATGTTATGTTTTTTCGCATTCCACTATAAAATGCGTAAAATACATTTGTTTAGAAGAATTGTATTCAGATTATATAAGTAATAGATTTACTTTTACTAATAAAAATTTTGATATGTAAGTTTTTTTCCGTTTTTTTTAGTAATTGTCAAGCAATTGACCTAGATAGATTTCCATAGTTATATAACGACTTATTTGAAATTAAGAAACAGATTTATCACAACAGTATCACCGCTTTATGCTTACATGATTCTTTTATCAATTAGCATCATGACTCAAGTCATGAGGAGAATCAAAAACATACTTAAATATATATCATTTTGAGGTTTGTATTCGAGTGTATCATCTCTGACTCTAAAACAAACAACACATTACTGTTTAATCAATCTTACGAAGCATAAACAAATGTCTCGAATATTTTGGCTTGCAACCTCACTATTTAATGTAACTAGTGATGTTAGATCAGCGTAAAAAGTCACTGGTGATGAGTTTAGAATCTTAATCCAAACATTTGCCAAGCGCGACTTCGAAGTGTAAACCATGTACCGTCTTAAGTTCTTTTTCATTCCTTTATGTAATACTCAAATAAGATTTTTATAGTTTATATTTGATCAATAATATAATTATCGAGCCTTGAACCCTTGTCACCTTTTCATCATCAGCCCTTTTAAGTCCCCACTGCAGGAGCTCAGGCCTTTCTTATGGATGGTTAAGGAGGTGGGCCATGACCCTCCACGCTGGCCCAATGCGGATTGGAGGGTAATAACGACTGCAAAATGCAGCCGGGACCAACGGCTTAACGTTTCTTCCGAAGTACGGAGTAGCTCAAGATAATAATTTTTGGTCACCCATCCCGTGACCGACCCTAGCAAAAATTGCTTAACGACAACGATCGCGGGCCGCGGCGCTTATCCACTATGGCTTAACCTTTTGCTCACAAGGTAATTGAACTAACTCTGTATCTCTCAAATATTTATTACTTTTCGCTAGTATGAAATCAAATCTTGGCTTTGCATTCTGCAATCTGTGCATTCATTTACTTTAAATCGCTCATAATGTACGCATCGTCAATCGATGCATCAATAACAGGTTCCATTGTGAGATTTCCTGTGAGTCCCAAGTGGATAAAAATGGCACAATTGCGAGGCTCACCAGCGAACCATCAATTGGTTAATGGTGTAATTGATACCACTGGAACGTTCTTTGGTGTCGCGTGCGTGCTGCCCCTACTTATGTGGGGAATACGACTGCAAAACTATACGCAATTTGTACAGTATAGCTAGTATATGTTACCATATTTGCAGAATATAACTCTCATTACAAAAATAATATGAAACATGAAATGTCCAAGAGCTATTAAGGAACGGTCTAATATGTTCTAATTAAAAAAAGTAGTTACAAAGTAACAAAAGTTAATGAAAGTAATACGGTCAAAGTTTACCAAACGTAAAATGCATAATGATGCATCTTAAAAAATGCAACTTAATGTTAAAATAAAATAAACTTAAAAACTTAATAACTAAAAGTATCTAGATGCCTCTTCCAATGACGCGCATCTTAACTGTTTGTTATGTTTCCGATTTGTTTCTTTTTGGTGGTTACCCTCATATTGTAATCTAATATAAGGTACCGTACGCATAGTTTTTAAGTTAAGAAGTGCTGTATTGTATACGCTTTTCGTAGTTACTAGGATTTTTATTTTTTTGTCAATACTTCACGTGAGTGAATTATGTAAAATCTTGTGAGGAATAAATATCTTAAACCACAAATTATCTAATTGCAATTTTTTAAATAACATCCGACACTCGCCATTGACAATAATTAATAAGAACCAAGTTTCTAGAGGTCTAACTAGGATACACATAGTGAGCGTTACATTAATCGATGATAATCAAGGTTTTTCGAAAATAAATCAAGTCCAACTAAGAATTGGTTTCATTCGAGCATAAAGTTCGTTTATCGGTTCAACTGCAATCAATCAATTTATAAGATGTTATATTTTTAACATACCTATTAAATAAAATTCTTCTTTGAGCTTCACCTGGTGCTTGAGCTCTCGTTCTGCAAGTAATTACAGCAACATATGGTAAATTTATTTTATTCTGACGCATTGTTTCACTGTACAATTTTATGCTTTCTATTTTCTAGTTATTTAGTGCTAAGTAAAAAGATTCAATATACTGTAACTGAATGTAATCGATAAATACAAAACAATACTGCTGACAAGAAGCGGATGTAATTCAAAATAAATAAGTATTATAAGTATTGTCATTTTATCGCAGCTTATCAATAAATAAAAGATATAAGCACCTGAAGATAGCATTACAATGTTAAAACAAAAAGTATAATTGATCATATCTTATTTGATATTAAATAATGATTATGAGACTAAAGTACTGCTTTAAGCGGAAAATATTGGAAATCCGTCGTAATATAAATGGTAATCGATACGATCGACCGCATATTTATCGGTGTATGAAGAGTTATTATGAACGTTAATAACGAAAGCGAGAGATCAGACATAAATAATAAGATAATAATAATGTCCACCTACTTTGTACAGGAGCTATACTTTTCTATACTTGGATGTAAACTTGTTTGTAATTAGGGAGGTACATCTGTGATATTAAAAGGCAGTCGGAACGCAATATTCGTTTCATTAAGTTGTGCTCCCGAGCAATTCAGACACAAGTGCATAATGACAGAAAATTATGACTTACGCCAGAGACGGTTAGAGTACCTACACGGAGAGATACTGTAAAGATCGTAGAAAAAGCAAAACGAATTGTAAATCGAACAAATCCATTAGACGACCTAGAAAAAACTTATTATTTTTTTTGCCCATGTATTTATCGTTTGTAAAATGTAAGATCATACGAAAGAAAACGTCTTTGAGGGTAAGTTAATATTTGCATCAACATCATATTATCAAAATATTACAGTTGATATGCATTTTAACAGGTATATATCATTTTCAAGCAAAATCGTGCATGCTAAATAAAAATCGGAGCAAAGCTGATTGCATCTTAATTGCATGACGCATGAATTATTTTTTTTTAAAGATAGAAAATAGCTTCATGGTCTACTTCAGTATGAAATAAAACCAGTAGAAAATGGCAGTCCTTGTTGAGTATCTTGCTGGTTCATCTCAGTACAAGGTCTCTCGTTAGGGTTGCCAGATGGTAGGAAATTGTATGGGGTGCGAAGTCTGGCAAACTCCTCGTGGTGCACCCTGGGCAACGTGGCCGCTCGAAGTATCTTTGAGCCGCCGCGGCTAATGTGACGACGTGAGGGCGACGGAGTTTTCTCCGTCCACGCGCGAATACGCGCGAGTGTGGGCTGGACGGGCGCCCTGCGTATCGCGGGAAGCGGCCGTGCCAGCGAGTCGATGTGAGGTCGAACGCGCTTAGGGGGGTGGTAAGACCCTTCTGGGTCGCGTTTGGGGGTTTCCCTCTTTGAGGGAGTCTCGTGAGGATGGGTTCCGCGTCGGCGTCCTGACCTTATGTCGGGTAGCGGCGGCGCGGTCCGGGCTGGACGGGCGCCCTGCGTATCGTGGGAAGCGGCCGTGCCAGCGAGGCAACTCGTAACTCCACACATGGAGTGGAGTCGAGAGCTGCTGTTCGTTAGAACAGGAGCCGAGAGGAAGACAACCTCTGTAAAAAATCACCCATGGGGGAATGGGTGGTCTCCCAGAGGAGGGTCCGCCTGAAGAAGGCGGACAACCGGCCAGGCTAGCCGTGGATGTTAATCGGTACCATGGCGACGCCGATTGTCGGGGATGTAAGAGCGTCGTGGGTGGTTTTAGTCGGTAGGCCATTATGGAGAGTCCGACATAACCCATCGGTTCCCCCATAGCCGATGGGTATGCGTAACGCATTTACCCCACGTTAAAAAAAAAAAACAAAAAAAAGGGTAGGAAATTGTATGAATTTTCCCGACTTTTCGGAGGTTGTCCAGAGCCCCGAAAACGAACGAAATTAATGCCCTAACGAAAGTGAATTGGTAAAATCATTAAATCAATCAATCGCCAGCTTGGTATCGCCTGAAGTAGTATACGAAATAATGCCACTACCTTTTTGCTCATCAATATTTTTTCGACACGCAAAAGGATAAAAGTATCGTCAATCGTCCCGAGTAATTTTAAAATTTGACCAGATATTTTTTAACTACCCATTTGGCAACCCTATCTTCGCCGTATTAGTTAATCCCGGACGTTAGTTTTTGGACTGCACAAGAGCTTGCTAATAGCCTTGACTGGCTGAACAAATTTTGTGTTTTTTTTTCCATAAAGAATTAACGCATTTTAGTTGGTCGGGTTCCACGATCTATTGATGCTCAATGTATATACTTCTCTACCTTGACGGTAGTCCTTATCCTTGCCTAGACTACCTTATACTAAATAAATGATATAGATATCTAATAATCAGTATTTGCGACCTTTATTTGCCATAAAAAAATCAACAAGAAATTGTCGACTTGATGCATCTATTTTTAATATTTATATAAATTTATATTGAGGAAAGTATTTTCTATATTTACAATAAAAGTTTATCAAGTTACAACTAAAATCACGTGCATCGAATGACAGTGGATAACTATATCACAGTTCATCTTTTCATATATTGCAATCACTTAACCTTTAATTAATATATCTAAGAGTTATTGCATAAACACGGCTGATGTAATACTGTGTGTGAGTGTGTGTGCAATGGTGTCCTAGTGTGACAACAAAAAATAAGTGATGTTCAATAAACAGGTTAGCAAATAACGTTTTACAAGTTCAGAATTAGATCAGCAGTAATTTTGTTCCAAAACTAATCCAAGTTAAGATTTAGTCCTTTCAAACGGCACTGGAGATCTTTAATATTCTAAGTCGTTAAAAACATTGAAGGGAGATTCATCAATAACCAACACTTTAAATAACTTACATTTTTGTTACTAATATAGCATTGGATTAGGATACATTGGAGAGGTTTTGGTGGCTTATGCCTGTGGGTTTTGACTAGTCCTCTTCTGGGGACGAGTTCACAGTGGGAAGCCCGACATAACCTCGTTGATTCTGCGCTAAGGGAGTTTAAAAAGTTGAAGAAAAAATGTTTCTTTCTCGTTTTATATGTAAACTAGTGGCCGCAAGCGACTTCGTCCGCATTTTCCATTATTTCTTCGCTCCTTATAGTTGCAGCGTGATGTTATATAGCCTAAAGCCTTCCTCGATAAATGGTCTATTCAACACAAGAAGATTTTTTCAATTCGAACCAGTTGTTCCTGAGATTAGCGCGTTCAAACAAACAAACTCTTCAGCTTTATAATATTAGTATAGATTCATCTTTTAATGAAGTTTATTTACATTTAACTCAAATGTGTAGGTAACATTTTGTTCCATAACTTTTTGCGATCTTGTAAGTAGAGGGACATTGCTATAGAAATGTTGGGGATTTCTGATAAAAAGAAACCGCGACAAGTAGTTTTTGGAGTCCTCGCGTGATGTTAACCTGACACTCCCTAAAGAATTCTGAAGAGGCCGAAACAGAAAGTGCAAGGTCAGGACTATACGGCGGATGCAGTAACACCTTCCAGCCAAACTCTCTTAATTTTTGCTGTGTGGCAAAAATTAATTCTGAACTTCTCTCAACTTCTTGCTTTAATCTCATCAATTATTCGCAGTAGGATCGATGGTGCTGCCTGGCGGTAACAGCTCATAATGACTAATTTCCTTTCAATCTCACCATACACACAGCATCACCTTGTTGCGAATTAACCCGGGTTTCGCCGTAGTCTGTGAAGCCTGACCGACCTTTGAACACGACCTTTTTCGCACATTCTTGTCGTATGTGATCATAACCAATTATAAGCATCTTCAAAAATGGTTCGGTTTGATAATGCCGTAATAAAGAATCACAAATGAGTGCACAGTTCATTAGGTTTCTTTCAGTGAGCTCGAGAGGTACCCAAATATTCAACTTTTTTGTGTACCCGCCTTTTTCAAAGGCTCCAAAACTGTTTTGTGGTCAATCCCCAGTTCTTCAAGCACGTTGTACATATCTTGCTCCACTTTTTCGAAAATGTCATCCATTTTATCCGTAACAGGGCGACTGAAGCGACGTGCATCACTGACATCAAAATTTCCGTACCGAAAACGCTTAAACCAAAAATTTTTTCGCGTCGTCAGTTTTATTTTTACCTTTTTTTGTAATAAAATTTCAAAATGAATCGAGCTTCTTCATTAGTTTCACTCACTTTGACAGCAAGAAAAACAAATGAATATAACATATTATCCTAATTTGAATTCAGAGTTATTTTCTTTCAAATTTAAACTTCTTAATGATAAGGGAACCAGCCAGATACAGTGGTATAGCCAGAAAGATTTTATTAAAAGTTTATGCATATTATAAATCGACGACTTTTTCCCCAAGCTAATATAATACTCCAACACAATTAGCAATGAAATGGAGATATTTATTAAATACCGAAAAATATGCGTGCTAGTACAGCGAAATAGTAATCATCATCTTAAGCGACCGGCAAGGATTTGGGTTTGGGTTTATTTAATAGATGGGACATTATTTATTTGTGTTATTTATTGATATAACAGAGTGCATATGGTAAACTGTGTTTTCGTGTAATTTATACGTATAAAACTTTATTGTTACTGAAATATACATGCGATGGACGATACAAAATTAAAAAAAAATGTGGCACATTCTCAGACCAAATGAGGACAGGTTACATAACGCGAAGATTACATCACAATATCAATTTAAACTTCAGTACATTCAATACAATATCAATTGCACTGGGAAAGTATAATTGATTTTACCAGATTAGTGTATAAACATAGATAAATCTGTAGATAAAACCGATCAGCTTTTTACGTTATTTGATATTTATAATTCCTAGTGATAGTCCATAAATGACGCAAATATTCATGTATATGCGATAAGAGTGCTTTCGTCATAGATGTATTTTGTTTGATTAAGCGAGGATTAAACCTGCATGTTGTAACAACCCTGTTCAAGCACAGCAGAGTTGAACGTTGATTTTATTAACAGAATAACACTGCTGATCGCAGTAAGCTGTAAAAAAAAAACTAAATTATTTTAAACCAGTTTTCACGAATGGATAAACGAACAAGGTACGAGGTACTAGTAGATATGATATTAAATCCAAGTAAATTAGTGATGCAACAAATACTCAGCGAATGCGAGCCATATTTGAGGTATATGTGATGTGACCATTTTTTTCGTGTCAAAAAGGACGCCTACAGAATTTTGCATATCTTAGTCGATGTAAAATGCCATATTTAAAAGCTAAGTACAAATTATACTTTAAAATGTGACTTAATAGTTGTGGTATCTCACCCGCACTGACACGCTCTCCGAGGAATTTAAGTGAAATTTGAATATTGTCTATATTAAAATTTAACTAAATAGCTAGGTAGGTATATAAAGGTTTATTTGTTAAAGCAGTTAAAGGACATTTTATTCTCTTTGGGAACGGACGAATACCTGAAAGCGGGACAAACCCTCCCAAAGCAGGACGTATGGTCACATTAGGTATATGGTGCATTAATCCATAATTAACAAAAAATACGTTTGTATATACTTGTATATCATAGGTAATAATAATAAATATTATAGATACGCGGTATACAGAGGAACTATTTTTTTTTACACTCAGCCTTTTGATACGTTGATGATATTAATGATAATATTCTGGAAGATTTTAGGCTAATTAAAGCGACTGTTCAGCGGATACGTATATTCGAATTTGATGCATCACTATGGTAAACTTTTGTATAAACTCAAAGTGTGATTGTTGAAGATATAGAAGAAAATTAAGCCAGCTATTTAGGAAGCAAAAGTACTTTAAAGAACTTTTTTGAATATTTTTTTTATATAAGATTGCTTTGTACAAAATTTGGCACTTTAGGTAGTACCATACCCATCCATTATAAGCCCGAGGTGGAATATTTTTAACTTACAATGCGTATGTACGCAAGATCCGTCGTAATATCGCGTATAAGATTGCTAAATAATAACGTGGTTAGCTTGTGTTGTCACCAGTAATTTTGTTATTAGAGGTGTTTCCCAACAAACATGTACAGTGTACCTTAAATCCAACATACAAAATTATTAAACAGTTAGGTAACATTTAGGTAGTAATTTACCGCTGCTTTGGAGGATACTTTCAAGCTTCTGGATTAAAAAGGCGTACCCTTTTTAATCCAGAAGCTTCAACATTAATGGTGAGTATCTTACACATTTGCTTTGCTAATGATGTAGTCCTAACGGAGACCTTGGAGGACCTGAACACCATGCTTGGGGATTTCAGTAGTGCATCCCAAAGAGTGGGTCTCAAGATGAACATGGAAAAGAAGAAAATCATGTCAAATATCCATGTTGTACCCACTCCAGGTAAAATTGGGAACATTACCCTTGACGTTGTTGACCACTATGTGTACCTACTTAGGACAAATAGTCCAGTAAGGCAAGTCCAACTTCGAGAGAGAGATCTCTCGTCGAATCCAGCTGCGGGTGGGTAGCGTTCGGGAAGTTACGGAAACAGAATTACCAGTGTCTTAAGACCAAAGTCCTTGACCAATGTGTGTTGCCAGTAATGACAAATTGGAAGCCAAACGTGGTTACGCACTATGGTTCTCATAAGAAGATATCACCCAGCGGACAATGGAGAGAGTGATGCTTGGTATTTCTCTACTTGATTGAATTAGGAATGAGGAGATTTGTAAGAGAACCAAAGTATCTGACAATGCTCGAACGATTGCTCTGCTGAAGTGGCAATAAGCAGGACACATAGCCAGAAAGACCGAAGGCCAATGAGGCAGAAAGATTCTGGAATAGTTCTGGACGTCGTAAAGTGGGTAGACCTCCCACCAGGTGGACCGATAATCTGTCAAAGGTTGCGGAAAACCGTTGGATGCAGGCAGTGATTATCTTGGAGATACCTATGCTTCCCCAGAAGATGATGATAATTATAGGTAACTTTTACCTATTTCATGATATTTGCATTAGATTTTTTATTATGGAAGGTAATCCCTTTATTTATTGTCTTCATAAACTTAGTGATGAAGCAAAATAATAAGTGGTGAAAATGTTATAATTAATTTGATAATCTAAATACCTACATCTCCATTGATCAAAATGGTTTACTTGTAGATTGATTTTTAGAGAGATTCGTTTAAAGGTAATACGTAAAGACAATACTTAAAGAAAAAATAAACTGTCATAAAAGACAATTATACATTAAATAGGTGTTCAACTTTTAACTTGTTCATTTATATTATGTGTTAAACAATATTAGATCAGATAGTTTTGTAAAGCCTGATGTGCTGTTGATTGTATTACAAATTACTACCTTAACTTAACATAATTGGGTGTTAATTTTATATAATTTAGTTAGATATCATGTCAGCCTCAATTATACAAGATAAAACATAATGTTTCATCTTGTATAAATAAGGTTTGTTTTGTTTTGTCAATGTTTCAAAATTATAATAACCGCTAAGTAAGGCAACGACGATAGTATCAATAATGATAGTTGTCTTGGTAACTCTTAGCATTATAGGTATTAATATGTTCACAGGTTCACTAGCGAGTGCTTAGAGAATTTGTGTGGAGGTTCTTAATAGTTACTGCTAGTGGTGTTATACTAAAATCTTAAGGCACATGTGTAATCATGTAATCGAAGGTCAAACTAAGTCCTCAGTTGTCATAAATGCAACACCACATTCAGGCACTTCCACTCCTGCCCCCAGATTATGCCATGAATACTACATAGTTGAATATACTCTGACACAAGCCTTATATGGCAGCATATGAGACAATTGGATTTCTATGTGATTTCTCAGATTGCTTATTTATAATCATACAAATAAATCTCTCTACATAAAAAAATCAATTCAAATTAAAAATAACACTTATATGAATAAATCTGCAAATTTCTATAATTATTTTGTAGTTATTTTTGGATATACTTAATTTTTAACAAACTACAGTGATTATTTATTATACAAAACTAAAAGTCAATAACAGTGGTAACTATTATACCGGTACATGCAGTTTTATAAACATTATTAATGTTTGTAACTTTCTTATTAATAACCTTTAACCGTAATATTTAGTTACTAACCTTTATTAGCAGGGGAAATAAAGCACTCAAAATGCGTCACGCACAATATTTATTACCACTTCGAAAGATAATTTGATTAAGATTCGGATTTTCGAAAATAACCTGAAAACCCAAACAATTTTTTTTTTTAATTAATGCATTGACATATATAGGGAAGTGCAAGTTAAATTGTGTAAAAAAGTATAAATCAATACCGATTATTTAACTGAAATATCAATTAGTGGTGTGCGTAAGTGAAATTTACGATATGGGAGTGACTATTGTTTTTTATGTATAAAAAAAATATTTTTGAATAGGCATAATTTATGGTTGCAACACGGTGGACGTTAAAATTGTAAGAAATACCAGTCAACTGATCGATTTCTCAAAAATCCAAACCCGAACTCGAAGTTACTCGGGTGGACAAACTCATTACGAAAACTCGGCTCAACCTTGAATAAATTAATTTTCTCTAAACGTCTGGTCGTACCTTAGAGAATTAAAAAGCGTGGCCAAAAAAGTGAAGTGAGTTTCCAAATCATATACAGATGAGATATCTGAGTTAAGTTTGAATCAATGAGGCAGTATTTCTAAATAGAAATTAGTTCTTGAAATCATACTAGATGTCACTCAAATGTTTGGATTTTATTTATGATGTTCATTCAATTTTTTTTCTGACGTAATAAAAGTAAATTTAGTATTGAAAATTAATAAATATAACATCATTATGTGTTTCTTATAATATATAACTATCAAATTAATTTAATCGTAAGTTTAAGTTGCTTATTATTTTACGTGTAAAGGAACGATGTCTGCTTTATACGTCAACATTAGTGATGAACCAACTTATTGGTTGCTCGTAACTTTCATCCGAATTTAGGTTTGGAATGAAGAATTAAAAGCGGAGCGCAGAATTTTGCTTGTATTTATATATGTCATTATGCATCCACAAAAGGAATGGATATGATATTAATATAAATATCAAAATCAATTCAGTCTAGGCTATTACCTAGAATTTGAGAAAGTCGAAAACTTTGCAAATAGTTCGCAAAACTAAGGCGGAAGATCTCGTACTGACAAGAATCGGCAAGAAACTCAGCAAGGTCTGCTTTTTTAATTTCAACTATACAACTCAACTATACTATATTTACAACTCAACTATTTATACTATACTATATCAGTAGTAGCTCTTTGGTGTTGTGGATAAGCGTCACGGCCTGCTATCGTTGTCGTTAAGCAACTTTCGCAAGGGTCGGTCACGGGATGGGTGACCAAAAAATTATTATCTCGACCTACTCCGTGCATCGGAAGGCACGTTAAGCCATTGGTCCCGGCTGCATTTGCAGTCGCATGGGGCCAGCGTGGAGGGTCATGGCCCATCCTCCTTAAGCATCCATAAGGAAGGCCTGAGCCCCTGCAGTGGGGACGTAATAGAGCTGATGATGATGATGATACTATATTGAGGAAGGCAGCGATTTTAAAGAGAGCATGACTACTCTAGGTACTTAGTAAATAATATATTTCAATAAAACTGATTTCTAGAGTAGGTTGTGTAGGAAGTCATTCTGTTATTAACAATATTATTGTAAGAACCAAACAGCACATACCCACCATACGAATTAACTTAACACGTGGCTCGATGTCCGCTGTCGACATGCGAGATCAGTAGCAATAGTATTATAACTGTCTTTGTGATTTTGAAATTTAAAGTTATAACCAGAGGTCGGAATTAGGTAGAGTTATTTATGTACTTGCATCGAAATGTTGATATTAATGTGGACCTTCCCGGGATTTCTAATGGACAATCCCGTGTGGCCAACAATCTTACAACTAAATAATAATAACAACGTCAGAGATAGACAAATAAAACAAAGATAATTAACATAAAATTTTTATTAATTTACAATACAAATTTTGCAACTTTGGACATTCGATGTCATTGATGTAAGCTTGGCAACATCGTGCGTGCAGTAGTTTAAATTGTGTAAAAGTAAATAACTTTTTATTTAAAAAATCACGGGATTTTTTCTGATCTTTAAAATTAATCTCGGGATTTGAGGCATATCCACTTTATTCTTTCGCTGTATGAAATCAGTGTAAGTACATGAATAACTCTACCTAATTCCGACCACTGGTTATAACCTTGCTGTTCGTTTAGAACAGATGTTTCTTGTTGATTGCTGAATGATTATTGAGATGATTTAATTATGAATATAAGATTTATGAACTGATCATAGTTTTTTCAAGTCTTAATTTCGAAAGCATAAGTTATTTGCACGTTTCACTGAGCACAAACGTCATTTTAGCCAGAAGTCATGTTATTTTGTACGAATACCTAGTATATTTGATACATATCGTGTAAGTATATAGATAATAAACGTATTTTTTATTATAATTATTGTTTTTATGACTTTTGTTGCTGATTAATAAACCCTATTCATTCATTCACCATACATAATATAAAAATATTATTGAGACTTGATGTAGTTTTGTTGTTGTAAGTTCAACAAAAATTTAATAGCAATATAACTAACTTACCCAGTTGTTATTGTTTTCAGAACTTTTGTTAAATATTACAATGAAAAATTCCTAGACCTATCATGGCATAAATATTTTATTTATAAAAACTATTTGGTTGTAATATTATTTTGTACCGTAGCTTAATGCCACTCTTAATTATATCACAGCATTAATTCAATTGATGTCCATAAATTAAAAAAAAAACCTCTGTGCTCATTTCTATTATGTTAGTTTCCATTTTCCTCTATACAAACAAAAAGAAATTTATTCAAAGATTACTTTGTATTAATCAAGTTGCGTTTGCATAACTTGAACTAATTAAATTTCAACTCGATATTAATCGTTGTTATCAGATCCATAACAACACTGAGAATTCTGTTCTCTTTGGTTTAACGTCATGACGCTTAGATCCAACAATTTGTGCTGCCATCTAGTGACATAAATTTTCGTAGTTTCTTTTTTTTAAATACTTCCTTAATAAACTTCTTCTGTATTTAAATACTAAAACGGAAGCAAAGGACAATAAAAAATAATCTATACTAATCGTGATTCATCAGTCTACATTATTCATAATTGAAACTAGAAAAAACATTAAATAAAGGTATTACTGAGGTGGCTTGTGGCCAAATAACCATGACACCAATGTAAATTCTAGATAAAATTAATAAAATAGTAACTTGGTTGAGAGATTACACCACCCGACGTCTAAGGTAGTGTAAATGCGAATGTAGAAATCTAACTAAGGGTCCTACATCAATTGAATTGCGTTTCATTTTTTCTAAAATTGTAAGATGAGGGAAATCAAAAACAAATGAGGAAGTATTAAAAAAAAAAACATTAGTTCTAAAAAACATTAAAAAAACATTAATTAAACAAGATGTCGCTACAGTACGATCTTGATTTCTCCATGACAAACTTTCCGGTTTTCTTTCATGTTTAAAAGTAAATTAGTTTTCAAAACTTAATAAACAACTTATATTCTATTTGTACTTTTTCGTATTTGTATTGATATCTAAGTTTCGAACTTCTCAAATTTCAGTTTTTTGAATATGTTACTTAAAAGAACGGAATTATTGTCTTAGGTCCATTCGTTTCCTGCAAAAATCAACTTTTGCTAGATTCGCCATCTAAGAAGTATTAAAAAAAACGAAAGCACTTAAAAGCACCCCACTAGTTGGCGACTCTAGTAAAAGTTGATTTTTGCAGGAAACGAATGGATCAAAGATAGTTATTTCCGTTCCTTTTAACTAACATATTAAAAATTCTATTTCGTTCGAACCTATCAAGTTCGAACCTTAGATATCAATATAAATACGAAAAATTACAAATAGAATATGGGTTGTTTATTGAGTTTGGAAAATTAATTTACTTTCATACAAGAAAGACAATCGGAAGGGTTGTCATGCAGAAATCAAGAAATTAGCGTAGCGACATCTAGTTTGATTTCGGGAACTAATGTATTTTCTAATACTTCCTCATTCGCATAAGTAGAACGTCCAACCAACATCGGTTAGACCGCGGTGCACGGGCTAAAAACGATTCGTACTGTACTTTGATTACTGAAACGATTAAAAAAAATCAGTAAAAACGATTGTCCTAAATCTCTTTTCTAAAAGATCCTGGCATCCCTATTTAAAAGTTCATTTCATGCATCTTGTATTGCATTTATTTTTATATTAAAGATTGGAGAAATTGGGACGAAATTTAAAATTTTATTTGCATAGTTGAGATTTTTATTTTTGTTCGCTATTTTATAATATAAATATTTGAATGTTCTATCACATTGAATATATAAAATAAATAATTATAAAAGAAACGTGAAGATGAGGTCATCTCTGTGACCGTTGTCAAAACATGGAAGCGATTAGTCGGGCGAATTATTGAAAATCTAAACAAGCTTTGCAGTTTCTTTAATTCTAATTACGAAAATGGGTTTATTTGGCAAATCTCCTGAAAGAAATCCGAAGGAAATGGTAATTGGGCTATGTAATATTATTGTTTTATTGAATTGAAAGGCAGAAATGTTTAAATTTTTATTTTTTTAGGTAAATGAATGGTCACATAAATTACGAAAAGAAGGCTACAATTTAGATAGGCAAATACGAGGTATGATATATTACAATTTTGTGAGTGCCTAGCTAATTATCTTTAATATTGATAGTAATACAATATTAGTCAACCTTGAATGATAAAATGTAAATATATTTTAAAGACTAATACACTAACATAAAGTTGAATTATGCGATTTTAAGCGAATTGATTGTGGTTAATAATAATATAATATGTTTTTCTATGTGCATTTTAATTATATTTTTGTGTATAAGTATATCAATTAGGTATGAATATTACTGCTACCAATAAAGATAGATTGCTAATGCGTTTGTAGGTATACAACGAGAAGAAGACAAAATTAAACGATCACTTAAGGAAGCAGCTGCAAAAAATGATAAACAAGTGTGTACCATATTAGCTAAGGAAATCATCAGATCTCGGAAAGCAATCAGCAAAATATATACAAGTAAAGCACACCTCAATTCAGTTCAGATGCAGATGAAGAACCAGTTAGGTGAATAATATAATATTTATCTTAAAGAAAAATATGAATATAGCATAGTTAATTCAACATTGGTCAGTTATATTGAAACATTCTTTTCTTTTAAATGTTATTAAGTTCTAATAGAAATTAATTGACCTCTGTTTGTCCTATGCCATGGAGTTTTTTTTTGATTCAAATAAAATAGGAGAAATGCAGTTCTAATAACCAGTAATAGGCAATTGTAAATTTATTTACATTATTTGTTTCAATACACAAATTCACATTATTTTTTTAATAACACAAGTCTTACTATTTTTTTTTTAGTTATAATTTTTCAAAAACTTTTTGTGAAAGACTCTTGTGAAATCTTAAATATTTTATTTGTGTATTATTTCAGCAACCCTAAGAGTAGCTGGATCCTTACAGAAATCAACAGAGGTAATGTCATATTTTTGTGTTAGATAAATATTACGTAATATCCATCTTCTATGTATACCACTAGACAAGCTGTGTGATATTGAAAAATTATGTGCTAAGTCTTTGTTTCAATGCAACACTGCCATTTAGTCAATTGCGAGCTAGCAGATGCCTAGCAAAAGTAGTGATCAACAAACTAATGCTTATATTTACTATTGTAATTGATTTACTTGTCATTAATTGTGTGTGCATTTTGTTTAAGCGATTTCAAGTTATTTAAATGAATAACTATGCTTATTCTTACTTTTTATGATTGCCTTAAGTATTATGATTGCCATCTTGCTTCATTCTTATTAGTCATTTAAAATGGCAATATGCTTACACGCACATATACTGTGTCACAATTAAAGTTTAGAACACTTTTCTTGTCTTTGATTCATAACAATAATTTTTATTTATTGAATATGATCAAAACAATTAGCTTTTGTTATGCAAACTTATTACCAAATCTAACTTATTAATTTACAGGTAATGCAAGCAATGCAGGCATTGGTACGTTTACCAGAAGTAGCTCATACTATGCAGGAGCTAAGTAAAGAAATGATGCGAGCTGGTATCATTGAAGAGATGCTTGATGAAACCATGTCTGGAATGGAGGATGAAGAAGAAATGGAAGAAGCGGCACAGGGTGAAGTTGACAAGGTATAAATAAATAAATATTATACATAAGTTACATTGCTGAACCTATATAACAGAGCTAAATTAATGAAGGTACTTTAACATTCAGACCTGGGGTAATATAAAAAAAGGCCAATTTATATATTGACCTGACTGGGCAACGAGCCTCAGCTACAGACTTGGTTGACAATAGGAAAATTAATAAAAATATTTTTGCCCCTTTTCTATATAATAGGTAAGAAAACCATTTTTAGCCATGGAAGTCATCAAGTATAACGGGTATTTTTTATTGTAGGTTTTATGGGAGTTGACACAAGGCAAGCTGGGCGAAGCCCCGGCTCCTCCTATGGCAGTTGGTGTTCCTTCTACATCGAAAGAAGCAGAAGTCCCAGAGCCGGATGAAAATGAACTCGACGAGATGCAATCAAGGCTAGAAGCACTACGCTCCTAGGTACCTAATATATAAAAAGCTTCCTTGAAGTAGCGGTATTTTTATGGTTGAAATTTACTTATTATTATATTTGATCAGTTCTGAAATTAATTCATAATTGATCAAATATAAATGCTGAAAAATATTATTAATGAAAAATGCTTAGAAAAAACAACTTTGTCCATGGCACATTGAACCCAAGACCTTTCGTAATCCGGGCAACTGCTCTAACCACTGAGCTACCCAGGACCTAATAGGACTGATGAATTTTTCAAGCACTTGTAACTTTTTCTATACTACAGAGCGTATTTTCATCAATGGCAATCCACCCAAAAGGTTGAAAGAAAAATTTGCACAAATATTTTAAACTTCCGACAAAGACGAAAATTTGTTATAATTAGTCTTGGAACTTTAAAAAGAATTTTTTAAGCATTTTTCACTATAAAATTTACTTCTCGTAACTATGCGATTTCGTCGATGCGATGGAAATAAATAAATGTGCCACCATTTGAAGCTTAATGAATCTCTACTGATGCATGCACAGCTATAAACACAGGTTTCGAATCGTTCTGCTATTCTCCCTTTATATGCTATGAGCATCTTAGAGAGGGCGAGATAGAATACCGCTGTCTACTCTCTCTTTCTAACTGAAAGTATGATCTGTACTTTTGACTTAAGCGTCTCAGAATTTTTACTTTAGTATAAATTTCAAAGAAAATTTAAATATTTGGTCTTCGAAGCTAGTGAGTTGTTTTAAGCTTACATGGACAGTTACATTTGAATTATAGTTTTCTACGGAAATGTTACCATATACCTTGTTTTTATTGAGACATAGTAGCGATCCTGTAGAAAACTAATTTGATGCTAATGTTGTCTAATCATCATTACTCACATCAAACTTTCGAGATTTTTGGTTACCCACCCTATGACTAGCCTTTGCGAAAGTTGTTTACAACCGTATTGCAGATCGAGCGCGCTAACCACTGCGTCATCTAGCTCCTACTTGTGCTGTAGAATAGTAATTAATAGTCCTTTTAACATAGTCCAATGAAATAGAATCGCACGCTGAAAACGATAGTGACATAATGCAAAAAATGCGATTTTCAGTACTGGGCGTTTAAAGTTCAAGAAATTGTTATGACTGCAGTTTTATGATAAAGACTATATAGCTTTAATACAATGTGAAATTTGCCGGCTATATTTAGTGCAAAACGACAGTAGCAAAAATGACTATTTATCGTAGACCAAGTTCCTAGTACTTCGGCGTACCCGCTGCTACTGAAAAAGTGTGGATGTCACATGATGTCATACGCTCCGCCCCTATAAACAACGTATAGTAACTACGCCACCTAGCAGTTTCTATGCAAACTACGTTTACAGGGATCTTTAAAGTTTTTACTTGACAAAGACAGATGTCGCCAAATGTAAAAAATACCTCGTTTTTAGTAAGTGACATTGTCATTCTCAATGTGCGATACTTATATTCGATTAATATTTCGTACGTTTTTGTACGATTTTGAGTAACGAGCGTTTAAAGTTCAAGAAATTGTAATCCGCCCCTCTAAACAACGTATCGTCACTACGCCACCTAGCAGTTTCTATGCAAGCTACGTTCACAGGGATCTTTGCATTATTAAGTTTATACTTAACAAAGAAAAATGTTGCCAAAAGTAAAAAATACGTCGTTTTTGGTTAGTGACATTGTCATTCTCAACGTGCGATTTGTTAGATACCAATTTTAATCGTCGATTTATGAAATTGTTTCAGACTGAAGCAGGGTCTACATGCGACTAAATCGCAATCGCCTTATAAATAACGTGTACATATTAATTAACTTAACAGTTAGTTTGCGGTATTAAAGAGTTGTTGAAGAGATTTTCCGCATTTTGTGATGCCTTTTATAAATTATATTGATGTTTTGTATATTATTGATCTGTTTTAATGTAAAAATATAAGATTTTTATGTGTATACCTGTGTACATAACACAGTGGAACTAACAAAACTAATGAATTATTCATTATGAAGATTTCATTTTACTCTATATAAATTTTATTATATTAAAAGAAAGAAACAACTGCTCTTATAAATGTCACTTGCTACTTTTCTTAACAACCTGACTACATGCCTTAACTACTTGGCTAAGAGGTAAAATAAATTATTTCTTGTAAGTTACCAGTTCATGATACCCATAGTTACCAGACTATCGGTCTGTTGCACAAACGTCTATTAAGATTTAATGACGCCTTTAAGTTCTAATGGATGTCGTATTTGTATGGGTAATGTAACTAATGAATAAATAAAATTTAATGGATGTTTGTGCAACTGGCTGTATATCTGATAAATACGTTGTTTATGACAGTAATACAAAGTTAGACACATTAAGTCATTCAAATGTTCTAATTTGTTTTACAAACAAAAAATTTTATCTGATATTAATAACAAAAAATTACATGTTGATTGTATGTTTCATTTATATTTCTTTATCATCAAAAATGAACATAGAGTGTAAGTTTTATTCCATTACATGTAACATAATAAAACTGAAATCAGAGTGGTTGACAAAAAAATTTTTTCTTAACTTGGAGAACAAAATAAACATGAGTAGCTAAAATTAAACGATAACTTATTTATAAAAGTTTCGAAAATCAATGCGCTGTTATAACATCAAAAATAAAATCTGAACACGCTCAGAATGCTTGTCATAGACAATGAGATGATAAATATTACAGATATTTCAAAGTAATTAGCGACATCTAGTTTGATTTAGAGAATTAATTTTATTTAATTATTTCCACATTGAATGTGAAGATTTCAACGAGTGTTTGAGGTTTGAGAAAAATAATGGTAATATTATCGCAAATATCAGGTTTGGTCTATGATTGGACAGACCAACAGACCAACGCTGTATGGTGCGCTAACAGATTATTCAGGGTTTTATTTTGAGATCAATCAGGAGCCGGACTAAAGGTATGCATATATGTATGTAGAGCAGCTGGTTACAAAATACCATTTATCTTCAATTAATATTAAGGCTTAATTTGTTGAGAGTTCAGTAAATAATTTATTTTAGTAATTATACGTAGTGGTTTTTACTATTTTAAAAAGCACAACCTTCATTATTTCATGGTTCATACAAGATGTCACTTGAAAAGGTAAAAATATTTTACAATTACAATAAATAATATATCACGCTTAAGACCGCTTGTTATACGATAACAGTAATTGTAATATATCTTGGAATTGATAACTTAACACCAGCTATCTGTTTCTGAAGTGTACTATGAAAAGTACAACCGTCTCCTTCCTATATAACTTACCATCTAGTGCTCTAGTTAGAAAGATCTATCTAGGATACCTTCATTATGCTTTCGTGTACGTGTACAGTATATTGTCGGTGTTGTAATTTACAATATATTTTTAAGAAATACTTTTAAAACACAATATGTGTATTTATACCTCAAACTTAGGCTTATTTTAAATTGTATATGTCGTGGGCAAATCGTTGAATTGGGCCGATCGAGCTCTGCCCGGGTATATCACGATATGCCGCCATTGATTTGGCCAGAAAAATCACGATCGGCTCGGTTAAAAGTTTGGTAGATCGACGAGAGCAACGTATTTATCGATTTATTCGATTTTAACTACATGTTACTTGCTTTTATTTTATTTTTTTGAAATGGACGGTAGGATAAAACCCCTTTTTGTTGCCCATCTTTGCTTACACAGTACTTTGGTTACCCTACAAAATCGATAGGCCTGAATATAGTCGGGCAAATTGTCAAACCCTAAGCATTGAAAGTTATGTCGGGTGATAGATGGCCAAATCAAGAAATGGCGTAATATTGTGATATGCCCGGGCAGATCTCGATCGGCCCAATTCAACGATTGTCCCACGACATATATAAGAAATAACACGTAGGTATTTATTTATTTATAGGTTGGTTATCTTGCATTACAACACATCGACGTAAGATATCACCGTTATGTAGTAGCACCGTATGTACCGTATGTAGCACCGTATGATAATTTCTCATTTGCTTATCACATACAATCTAATGCAGTTTATTGAGCGTACAAAATTCATCACATTGTATTTTGTATTGAGAATGGATGTTACGTTCTGCAATAAATAATCCACTAACGATATTGTTTCGTTTTAATTGGAAAACCCTGTTCACGTATTGTTATGAAGCTGATACCAGGGTACAAAGTTTTAGTATGCATATACCTTGGATCAGGTGAGATAGCTTGTTATCGGTCCCGAAGCAGAGTGTGGAGTAATACCTTTCGTGGTGATTTGAATAGCTTTCAGATGGGTGGTTCTGTAGGGATGGATTCCCACACATTCTTACCGTCTGTCATGGCAGGTCTAGAATCTGAAACCTAGTTGCAGGACCTTAGGTAGATCCTTTTGCCTCCACCTCCCACGTGAGGGTACTTCACAGCGGATTTTTAATATGTAACCAAACTGACATCGATATTTTGGGTGGATCCTAATGATTGGAGAGCAATGGTTTGAAGCATAGAGCGTGTGCATACCGCGTTTTTGAAATGCGCGTCGACGCGCTTTTGAAGTGATACAGACGTGATACGCAATTTCATGTGTATACTCTATATCGCTAAAGATGCGTGTCTATGACCCGTTTAAAAATGTGCACACGCTCTAAATGTGCGTTTTCCTGCGTTAAAAAAAGTGGAATAGCCTAATATTAATTTCACCTTAAATAATTGACTACAAGAATGTGATCATCGGTGTCATTAATTTTTAATTATCTATAAGGAAATAAAGTCTGAATAAGCGGCAATTGAAAATGGCACATCATATTTGTAAGAGACGCGCAATGCTCTATTGTCTGTCATCTACCTCACTGATGAGCTCGTGAGTTTATTTCCTTATCTCTTTGATCTTTACGCTCAGCTTTAAAGTATACGCAACTTGGCGGTTCCTAAGCTAATAGAGTTTAGTATTCCTTACAGTTGCTATCGCCAGTTCAACGACAATCAAATCACAACCTGTTGTATACTTTCTTATTCTTATTTGCCCTACAAAAGCAAAATGGGAACCAATCGGGTAGGTTTTGTCTTCACAGGTCCCGTCGCTAAGCAATGCTTTCCTTCTAACTTTCGAATTTGACAATTTTTTTTACAAAATTCCTGTGCAAATATATCACACACTTCTAAATATTGACAGTATGCAAGTCTGTGTCAATCTATATGCACTTGACTTTTCCTTTAAATATCTATTTTGTTTAGAAAATCATAAATGAAAATACATAAATTGTTTTAAAAATATAATCGTAATAATACTCCGAGTAGCTTATCACAGAGGTCACAGCATCGTGGAGGACAGGCTATAGCAGCACAATGGGGTCTACTGGCTAACGTATGATAATAACACAAGTAGACACGCCGGCAGGGGAATTCCCACCCATAGACTACAGAGGCGGGCCGTCACAGCATCTTCGATGACAGATCTAGATCCAATTGCAACTCGTGTATGGATTCCTTCTTCAGTAACGGTTTTTTGTCATTTTCCTTTGGCTTTTTCAAGTTTTTTTTCTTTGTTAGTCTGTGAAAAAAAATCACTAATTTAATGACCTAGAATATTTAGCGAATTTTGCATTCAATAGTAATTGTCGTTCACGGAACGTCAGAAATGAAAAAAAAAAATTGCCATGCCTTGTACATTCGACGGAAGACATTTGACGGATTGTCCGTCGGATTTATATCTGAACAATATTCACCTAGGAATACGGTCAAATTTTCTTAAAATTCTCTTTATATTTTTAGGGTTCTGAACTTAAATTGATCGAGATGTGCCACTAATTTAGATACTAATTAGAAATAGGTTTATGTCATACGTCATTTGCTGTTAAAAGTTTAAGTTAAATAAGGTGGATGTTAAAAATGTTAGCTTACTTGATATAAAGTATATTTCGATTTGAATGACTGAAAGATCGTTGTATTTGTACCTGTTATGAACGCCGTCAGGATGATCCATCATACGTAGTATGTCTGCTTGATCTGAGGAGTCGAGTGGCGCCACGGAGATATCTCTGACGGCTCGGAACTTGCCGCAGTTGTTCAGGTGCTCGTTCTCCAGGCGGAAGAAGTTCCAGATGAAACGTCTAACAAGTGCAAAATTAAAGGTCTAACGGTAACGTAACACGCATATTTTCTTCTTGGACAACAATCAAGGATCTTTAATACTGCACTAATATGAGAAGTACAAGGTGTTCAATTTTCAAGTTAGCAGAATTCACCAGAAACTGGCACGCAGAAGATATTCTAAGTACAGTATTACAAAGATAATCAAAGTACTCAAGATTATAGGCACCAAAAAATACAGGAGGCAGTTAAAAATATTCTACTTTGATGTCATAAGGTAACTGTAAGAGTTTGGAGAAAAAGCTTTCCCACTGCAACGTGATAAATTTTTTAATATTGAATTATTTAATTCTTTATTTTATTGCAAGCAAAGTTGAACCTTACGCCCTTACCTAAAGACTTCAAGCGGTGCTAGTATAGACACCATAGTCTCAGCGCCGACGAGATTATTCTCGGTGAGAAAGAATGACGCTATCCAAATAAAGCGTAGAACGAAATCTTCAACAATCGCAAAATAGTAGAACTGAAACAAATGAAACTTCAACATTAATTTATTTATTATAATGATCAAAATTTTTTCGTTGTCAGTGGAGGCAACACTTAAATTTAATATCACAATTGCAATCTTAAAGAGAAACATTTTCAAAATTTAGTTAATTAAAAAAGTTTTCGACATGCAGATTTTGATTTTTTAAATAATTACCGCAAAGGTAATCTGTGTTTTCGGAAATTGAGCAATCTTTACACAGGCCGGTCATTGAAGGGTGACCAGAAATTTATTCTCCAGCTCTTCAAATACGGTAAGTATTGTGTATTGTTGGACTTGGCTGCAGCGGCAACCCTAAAAATTCACTAACCAACAATCATTGAAATAAATACGTACCATAGACCTAAATCCGTAAGCCTTAGTTAGAGCTTAGCCAACAATATGGGTAAAATTCTTAATGGTTTGATTTTGATTTTGAATATGTGACCGCGACACCTAATTTCAAACTTTAATCGTACTACTCATACGAACACGACACCCGGATGCTTATTCTATTTCTTTAAATTTATTTATTGTTTATATAATTACACGACGCATTGGCGTGACTTGACAAACAGCTAGAAAAACTTATTTTATACCCGCGAAAACGTTGCCCGACATGTTCATGACGTCATTCGGTTACGTATACAAAACAGATGCACAGAGTAGTCGATTAAAATATGTCAGTAAAAGAACAACAGAGCCATTTAACAGTCTGTTACGAAATCTAGGAATTTGATGTATAATAAATGGGCGTTGCTTACGACTAATCTGACAGCTGTCGCACGAGTAACGCCACACAATGGCGGGTTGTGTTTCAAGTCACGTGACACACATAGAATCTCGTCTTTTAATTTTAAGATATTAAGATAATCATGTGATTTTATGACTCAAAATCAAACTTTCTATGTTTTTTACGATGTAAATTTTATTTTTTGTATAATTATATAATTTCATGACTTATTTTTTACTACCGAAACCACCCTATTGTTTTTGTATTCTAAATATAAGAATGGGTTTCATTGCAAAAAGGTTTTCATTGCAGGTCAAAATTGGACAAGACAACGTTGACCGACTCACCCCTGGACTGTAAACGATCTCCTCCCTGAGGAATTTATTCTCTGCGTTGGGGCCGCAGCTGAACAGGCCCCAGTCCATCTTCACGTCCCACGTGTACGTGTACAGAGAGGAGATCAACTGGCACGCGAACCATGCGTACAGGAACGGGTTGTCATACTTGTTGTTGGTGTATTCACCTAGAGATTTTATACAAATGTGTAACAACATTGAAGCGTATAACTTCACTGTAATACGGAAGATCCCACCCCCACTCCTTACGGAGAATTTATAGTAGACACAGTCAAGCATGTCAGCCTATAAAACTGTCCAATTACTTCACTTGATTTCAAACCAAAATATATTCACGGTAAGCTCTAAAGTCCCTCCAATCCGCATTGGGCGTGGAGGGTCATGGCCCATCCTCCTTAACCATCCATAAGGAAGGCCTGAGCCCCTGCAGTGGGGACGTAAAAGGGCTGGTGATGAAGCTCTAAAGTCAACTGCGGATATTTGACATATAGAGGCTACTTGACGTGTACTAGTACTTGTAAACTGTGCGTGTCTGCGCACTTAAATGGATGTGAACCCTTTTCCCTTTTTTCAAAGCAACAAACCATAAGGAATAACTCCCCTAACTTTAATTTGAGAAAGTGATTCAATAAACGGATCTAAAATAAGTCTGACGAATTGCATCGTACTCCATTCGTAATCGAGTAAAGATTCGATTTCGAAATGCAACTCTAGCAAATGTTACACACTCTTATAGAATGTTACCGTGCTATAAAATGTTTTGTGATGTTACATAACTACTGTATTCAAGTACCTTTATTTGTAAACTTAAAGAATCAATACTTATTGACGGAGAGTTCGTGACAAAAATATGCAAGAGCTTGGGACACTTGGTGGGGGTGGCGCGAAACTTCTTGCGATTGCTGAATGGGTTTGTTCCATTTAATGAAAGTCTGAGTATTTAATTATTAATAATTTATTACGCAACTTTTTTGTTTAGTGACTGGCCAATCTGAGTAGTTTAGACAACTTTTATTTATATTAAGAATAAGTTTATCGCAAATTTTAAACAAAAAAACAAAACACCAAAATACCGCAGACACCAGTTCCAGTAACTGACTTACCCTTAAAACTTCAACATACAGTAATCAAGCTTTAGAAAGCTCTAACACATTTTTGAAACGATCTCTTAGCCTATTATGAACTCACCGCTATAGATAGTCTTGAGCGTCGCAAACAGTACCACGAAGAACGTGGTGGAATATTTTCCAGCGTTGACGAGGTGAGGGAACGCCTCCTTGCTGTCCCGGTACCGACGCAGGCACTGCCAGAACCGGGACCATGCCGGTATTATGTTCACCAGCGCTCGACTCAGGATAAACCATCGGGTCATCTGGAACGTGTCTGCGTACACAATTTTATTTCAGGTATGTACACGAATCGAATAAAAAGTGTAGTAGGGTGGCGTTGGACCTGTTGGACTTGTGTCAAATTTCAACGCGCTATTATGCATGCGTTCGAGCATAGTAAAAAAAGAATAGTACGCCGAGCGATAAAAGCCAACTACTCTTCAACTTTGTATCGTCGATCATTACTTTTCATAATTATGGGAGTAATTTGCTGGCTAGTATTTCTTTCTAAATCATATTAAAATGCATATGGCCATGGGTGTAAATTTTGTTTCCCCTTTTTATATAATGGTTGTATTCCGTATTTTTAAGTAAATTAGTCCAAACGGTTTTAGTTTAGCTAGGTGGCGTAGTAGATATGCGGCTCGCAAACGTTGTTTTTAAGCATCTTTCGCAAGGGTCCGCAATGGAATTAGTGACCATAAAATTATTATGTCGAGCTACTCCGTGCTTCGGAAGGCACGTAAAGTCGTTGGTTCCGGCTGCACTTGCAGAGTACCCTCCAATCCGCATTGGGCCAGCGTGGAGGGTCATGGCCCATCCTCCTTAACCATCCATATCGAAGACTGAGCCCCTGCAGTGGGGACGTAAGAGCTGATGATGATGTATATGAACAATTTTTTGCAACGAGTTTTGAACTCTGCTTATAATGAGTTAAAGTTTAACAGCCGATCACGTACCCAGCACGTGATTTCCGTAAGAAACAAACGCACGTAACGTGTTACCAACTACATGTTACACGCAGCTATTAACGTGATAATTTAAGTTTTCGTTGAATAGATATTTTCAATGTTTACATTGTTTGTTTTTTTCATATAATTTAAGCAAATAACCCTTTTAATAATTTTTTAAGGAAAATTCTGAAGAATTTCTATTCATAAAACAGATAAACTTACCCTGAACATTAAACCAGTCACCACTGACAATGTAGAAAGCTACAAGGTAGTGGAAGTCCAGGAAAGCATTGGCGAACGAGTTCCACTGGTCCGCCAACCAGAAATCCGCGAATAACACGGGCATAAAGGGGGCCGCCAATATCCTCCCCTGGAAACAATCACCAGTACTGATGATACCACATCAGGTTATGCAAAACTACGAAATTATGTTCAATCTTTAGTATACTGATTGTTGTAAGAGCTTAAAAAATAAATCATCATCTCTACCTTATACTCGAATTACTTTAGTATTCCCAAACGAGCGAATCTTATGTGGGCTCTAATAGGCGATTCGCTACTGTATAAGACATACAAAGGCGTGGTTTCAGGGTTCATCGAGTGTGTTCAATTTAATTATTGGATTCAATAGATTAGAATTTGCTTTATAAATTAGAACAAATTGATTCGATTAGAACAATTCAGACAACATTAGGAAGCTACTGTGAATTAAAACATTTACAATATTTATGGTCTCTGTCCTTTAAGACAGATGCGTCTTAAGATTGAAATTTGAGCCTAGTCAAGTTTGGGAATCAGTGCTATAATCCGTTCCTAAAGCAGGTATTGCTAATTTCGCAATCAACCAGTAAGCCTTTGCTATAGATAACAAACGAAAAGAAAAATAGAGAAAAAATAATACTCACACATATCCTTAGGAACCAAAACCTAGCTTCGTGTCTAAAAACCTTCAGTGGATTCATTAGAAATGCCAACATTATTATCACAAGTGCTAACGGATTCACAAATGGCGGTATACTCAAACTAGCACTATATATAAAAGTGAGTATACTCAGCGCCCACACCACCCCAAATATAGCTGCTAACTCCATTAAGTGCTGTTCTGATAAATGGTTTCGAGGGTCCAGCTCAAAGATGAGCACATGATTGACACCAGACGATCGCCATCCATATACGTTTATGCCAATTAAAAATATGAATTCAACTAATAGGAATGGTCCTCTGTACAGTCTAAAGGCTATCTTAAAATTCTCTGTGGCACCTTCGTGGAATAACGCTGGAAATAAGAAATTATAATTAAAAAAAAACAAAAATTCATAAGCGTATCTACTAAGCTAATGTACACAGAGGAGAATATCAGGTTTAGCAAAAATTGCCAAATTTCCGGATTTGATTTTGAACTTAATTATCATCGCATTAAGGCTTAGATACGTATAATGAATTGTACTACTTTCCGTTTTAGATACGCTGACTATGCACAATTGACACTATTTATTATTAGACAACTAGTTTAATGAATTGTATTTTTTTTTGTTATTTATCTGTTATATAGAACCGCAACATAAACAAATGATCAGAAAGTAGTCCTTATATTTAAGTAAGCACCTACTAGCCCGAGATGAAACCTCTTTTTTCACGTATCGCCTACCATAGAGAGGGACATCGATGAGTTTTAGTGCACATGCTCCTGCAATTCGACCAGTCCTCATTCTGGGAGTGGGTTCATCACATAGGTAATCCGTTGACCACCGGGTATACAGTAATGCATTTTCAATCGTTTAAAAAAGTAGCTACCTACCTACTCTTAATTCGAATACCTATAAACTAAGAAGATATTCATAGATTGTCAACCAACAACCGCAAATCGTGAACGAAATTTACTGTACATATAAATGTCACCTATTTGATATATCGTTTGCAAAGGTCACCAGAACCACCTACTATGTTGAGCCGTCCTCACTAGCTCGCGGAAAATAGCAGCAAAATCTTAAAATAGTAAAGCATATTTATTTTCCTATACGACTTATGTATATTGTACACATTTGTACAACGATAAAACAGCTTATGGTCAGTGTAATTCAGAATTATAATCGCAAACTAATATTGCTTAATTTAAGAGATAAAGATTCATAATACACACACACCATAAAATTTAATTACACAACAGTTTCACGTAAGTATGGAATAATTTCCATAACCATTATCTTCTTTTGCCAATATTTAACGAGTCACAGGCAAATATAAGCTGATGAACTCTATTGTGAAGATGTTTGTTAAAGATAATAAGCTTAGACGGCCTTAGAAAAAAAACTTGGTGCTTATTCTCCTCCATTTCCGATACACTTTAAGGATGTCATTTCATTAAAATTAAATAGTTTCTATAGAAATTCTTTATTGTCATGTCTTCTCCCCGTTTCGGCAGAGGTGGAGTTTAAGAGAGCTGTGTCACATTATGTAGGAAAACCTAGACTTCGCGGCGAGATGGGAAGCGAAGTTATACGGTCAGAGGCGCCTTCAGCTGATAGATAGATGAAAACGCAGACTGAATTCTAAGTGACCTTACTCGCTACGAGAAAATTGTTTTTTGGATGTGCAAAATTGGACTTTGTTGTTATGGCGGTTTTTTCATATTTTTATCACGAAAATTACTAAATTCCAAATTAAGAAAAAGATTAATGTACAACAGTTAAAACAAAATTCTAAAGGGTGTATATGTAAAATCGTCTTTTGTGATGACAAATTAAGATGTTCTTAAGCAATATTAAAAACAAACTATACTAGTTAATTTTCACAATAGTAGGGCTAGCACTCACCGGAAAGCACTACAGTTATAAACAAGACGATGAAGGAACCAGAGAAGAGGCCCACTTTGAACGTGGTCCAGGGGCTCTGCTGTTCTCCCAGCGGTGGCACCCTGAGTTTCTTCATCGCCTTCTGTCGATCACCGCCTTCTAATTCGTTGGTGACCGTCGCCTCCGTATCGCTTATCAGTCTGTCTATGTCTTTATTTGTGTAGAAATGAGATGTCTCTACGTGTTCCGCCCGCCATTGAGCACCGTTGCTTACATTTAATAACTGTAGAGGAATTCGACATTCATGAAAATCTTGTGGCATTATAGGCTTCGGGAAGTTGTATTATCTAAAGCTTTTATGAAGAAATGGTAAACACATTCAATGATGAAAAGTGTGAAGAGGAAGACAGAAGACAAGATAAATCGATTAAGAATACACTGTGTGAAAGATTATATGCTTATGAAAGGAATGAATATTAGAATGTAGAATGACGGCTGATCAAGGCGTAAGGTTCTCCTTGGATACATATTGCGCCGACCAAATGATGCAAGATGAGGGCAAGCAAATGATGATGATAATGATGGAGAGCGCATTCAGCTTGTGACTGCAGAGGTCAATCTTTTGCAAAAGCCAGTTTCGATGAGTGGTTTCGGATACAAATAAATAGAGATATCGACCTATTAACTATCGCAAATTCATTTTTTACATTTCTAGATATTTGCCATGTATTTATGAAACCCAATGTTTGAAAAATAATCTTAGAATATCTGCAGCGATTTCGTAAATATTTTCTCAATTAATTATTTCTGGTCTGATATCAATAATAGGCCTATGTTCAGCAGTGGACGTCTTCCGGCTGATGATGATGATGATGATGATGATCAATAATTAGAATTTTCGGTGCGAGTAATTTTATTTCTTTCTCGAGAATAACATTATACATAGTTTTGCCATAAATATTGTTACATAGAATATCAACATTTTTTTTATTGAACGTAACATTTATCACTATTACAGTGTGTTAGTTTAATACATGAATATAAAGCCATCAAAAATATAAATAATTTCTTCGATGTGATCTTCATTAGCTGCAATACAGTTTTTTAAACGTCAAGGGCAATTACCAATAGATGCACGCACTCTTTCCATTGGAAAATTCATAACTGACAATCGTCAAATTTGAGGGACTCCAAATTATCATGACATTTAGAGCAAGACTTATTTTTTTAAACTGACCATACATCATAATGCATTGGATTAAGATCTGCACTAGATGACGGTCTTGAACTCTTGGTCTGCTAAGTCCGGAGTCTTGCTAAAGGGACTATTCTTGTTTACTGAACATGGTGTTGTTAAGTGGCTTAACTACCTTCTTGAGAATGCTGTCTTGATACACAAGTGCCGCTGTTTTGCTGCATTTTGCCTTCATAGCTAACATCTCATCAAACCATAGCATCAAAACATCATTGAAGTCAGATAATGTCCACTTCGTACTTTGTTGACTAATCGTGAAGCTTCTTTAGAGCTTTGAGCACAAATACGGTCATTTTGTTTGTTAAAATATTGCTCAATTGTAAAAATGTTCTCATCCGTAAACAAAATTCTTCAGTAATCTCCCTTTGCATAACGCTTAAGCAGTTGTTTTGTTAAGAAATGACCAGTTCGTCTCTTATAGGATGATGCAAGTCCTAAGTCATAATTTAAGAGATCCGAGATAAAATATTTTGTTTTCGGAGAGGGTTTATTCGAATTCTTTCCTTTACTGTTTTGATCGCCTTTTCGTACTAACACTGAGTGGACGGTCAGATATTTTCTGTCACAAACAGAGGAGGTTTCATTGTATCTATCAATAGCTCGGTACACAAACATTTGACAAATACTAAGCGTAAGGAGGGTTTTAAAAATTGTGACTGGCTCCATACCTACTGTATGCAATGCAATCACAACGATGCGGTTCTCTTTATCAACTCACTCCATTTTAATACTTCGATGAACAATAGAAGTAGATGCCCGGTTAGTCTCTAAAACGCCTCACTTCAAAGTGAGGTCTCATTTTGTTTAAGTTTCTTTGCAATGGATGGAAAAAAGTTGTGCTTTTATTGATAATAAAAGGACTTTTCTTTATTCGTTTAGTAATATAGCCGTAATTTTTTTTGGTTCTAGATATTTGACTAATGTGCTTATTTTGGACTTTCCGATAAGGGTTTTCATTTCTTCGTGGTGTTCACGTCGTGCAAATAAATAAAAATTTCAGGACTTTAGTTGGGTAAATATAATTTCCTTTGTTTAGATCTTTAATATTTTAGTGATACCTATACAAAATATTTTAGTGATAATTTGGTAGACTATTACTTGTCCACTTGTAAAGCCAGATTTAATGTGATAGTTTTTTGTTTAACTTCGTTATTAGAAATACTACTGCCGTTTGAATTTCTTACAACGACCGTTTAGTTAGTAGAGGGATATTTGACTCTAACGAAAACTGGCATTTACATCCCATAACTAGAATATTTTTGAAAGACCTATCCAACGATATCCCACGCAATGGGAAGATAAAAAATGTTTCATCCACCACTTTACATGTATGTGAGGATGTACGAGGGGAATTTTTTTTTTCGGGATTTTATTTTACCACTTTGTCGGCGTGATATATATTCATGCTTTACACCTTTCTGATACCAATAGTTTTTGAGCTAATGCGCGGACGGAAGAACAGACAGAGGACAATAAGGGTTCCTTGTTGACAGCGGAACCATAAATACCGTAAAATTAAAAATCAAAGGGACTTTATTTGATAAAAATCGGAAAAAAACATTAAATACAACAAACAAACAACCGTTTCAAAAATATTGTAGCGTCATCTAGCGAAACATCTAAATGTAACAATTTATATGTCGCTACATTAATAAATCTCCATTAAATTGTGTTATTGGAAAAACCACAAGATTTTTGCGTAACTTTCACCATTTACGATGTGCACGCAAGGAAAGCTCTCAAAAGTGAAATATTCTCCAGTTATTGCAACATTTTTCATTGGTACTCCACTCCCATTAGTTATAGCATGATGTTATATAGCCTATAGCCTTCCTCGATAAATGGACTATTCAACACAAAAAAGGATTTTAAGGAGTTTAATTAGAAAAGTTTAAGGAGTTCAATTAAACAAACAAACTCTTCAGCTTTATTATTAGTATAGATTCGGCATCAAATAAGTCGTAAACCAATGTACGATATTAATACGCAGTAAGGAAACTATCTGTATGCAAGAAATCGAATCTATTCGATAGCCATTCAAATCATTGACCAAGTACCTTTATCTTATCTTCATTATTTATGATTTGCAGTTGATAAGTAGGTACAGACGTATTTCATCCTTTGTTATTGCCGATTTAGTAATGAATATTTTGGACTCAAAAGTAATAAAAAAATAATGTATAATTAATATTACTAATGCTTGCATTGTTGTATGCGTGGATTTAGCTATCAACTACGCTTTTACGACGGAGACTTTTATTGAAATAAAAAAAAAATAACACTTTTATAGGTAACAGTAGTAGTAATAGAAGGTGTAACCAAACACTGGCATAGAAGGTGTAACCAACAAAGCAAATCAGGGTTAATTAACGTCCTTTTGATTTCAAATGCTGAAACTATCCATCGCTGACAGGAGAAAAAGAGCTTGGTGCTGCCTCTGATATGCATATTTCAGTGGCTCCTTAAATATTAAAATTTTGTAAAATGTAGTTTTTGGCTCTTTCGTCTCATAAAGTTGCCGGCCAATTAATAAATGGGCTACTTTTTTTTAAACTATCTATACAATATTTATTGTCTTACCTTATCGTGTTTTTTCAATATTTTCCTAAATCCCGTGAAATTGAGGTTCTGGTAGTTCTGCAACAGTATCAAGCTAAGATAGAATTCGCTGAAGGCCAACTTCAGCTCCTGCACCTTCCGTCTAGGCAGCTGAGCCTTTTTGTTATCACCACTTCCCTTTGGTTTCATAGTGTCGAAATGTGATTTCAATTCACTCTGTAATGTTGCGAATTTACGAGTAGCTTCTGCTAATTTTTCTATGGACAAAATGTAGAAAAATTGTAAAAACAGTGGCGGTTCTTAGTTTTTGAATAAGGTACGTGCCTCGGGCTTACGGGCGTATTAAAGTTAGAGAACATTCTCAGCCAGGGACTTATGGGCCCACTATCGTGTGGTCACACACACCACAAACAAAATGTATGTTTCATTTACATATAAATTATCGGAAAAATTATTAGCGTTTCGAAAACAGATGAAATATAATAAGCTTTGTCATGTTACCTGCTACAGTCGCATAGTAAACTAACCTGAGTAAAAAGTATTGATTTTCTTGAGTTCCTGATCACAGTAGTGGAAGAAAGTTTCATCGAAGTTCGCAAAGTGTCGCGACAGTACCTCCGGTTCCACATTCTCCGCGGACGGCGCCTCTTCAACAGCTGTGTACAACATTGCTTTCATTTCCTGTGTATTATTAAGGGATATCTTTTTATTAAAGGCTATATAAGCTTTTCAATTCACAATTTATTAATTTTTATTTATTTGTTTCCTTGACTGTTAATTGTCTTGTTTGTTTTATTCTGTGTTGTGTTGTGTTGTCAAAATAAATGCTTTATTATTATGATAACTACGTAATATGATTTAAATATTTCGAATTAATCCATTAAACTTAATTTAAATGCTTCTGCAATAAAATACATCTAGACTGATAAATCTACTATCTCACCAATATGCAAAGGAAAACTACTATAGTTGTATTAATGCATCATATTTCTGATCATAATACTATAAAAAGATACAGTTGGCCTACAGTTTAGATTTTTTCAAATGAAAAGGTTCAATTCTATGCCAATAACAACAATTCCTATGATTATTTAGGTCATTGTCAAACTTGAAAGCGATACTAAAATCATAGAAAAATTGTTAACAAAGAGATATTGGTTCATGACATTGAAAGTGCACTTGGTTCTGATATGCCTATTTAGTGTAGTTTTGGTGTTATTTAATTTGAATCAGTTTATATTTGAAAGTAATATACTTACTCAGAGCTAAAAATGTTATTGTTTAGGTAAAATTGTGAAATCTGATAAAATTCTATTAATAAATCCTTAGATTTGCCTAGTTTTCATAGTAGTATTTGTTATTTTTTCCTGATAATTTGAGTTTGGATGTTAATCCAAACTCAAATTATCAACTGCTCAATGTGTGTTATTTGGTGAGCGAAAATGTTATGCATCTTAATTTCAATCATTTGTATATTACAGGAGGAGGTAAGATAGTATAACTGATACAAACAAGTAATGTCAAGTGTACTTTAATATTGTTATTAAACAGCTTTTTATTTTATTAGCCTAAACTATTAGGTAGTATTAGGGGCACAGAGACGAAATTTGTGGTTTTATGTAGATAGATCCTAAAGGTAGATATTGTAAAAAAAAAGAGTATGAATTTGTGTCATTTGGATGACCAAAGACAATAGAAAATATTGCATATTTTAAAATTATTATAAGTGATATACTTGACAACACTTTTAACTATCATTGTTGCAAGTTTTAACGTAAGCTAATTCAAAACTTAACATATGCATCAATGGGTAGTCCTGTACAGTATTTAGTGAAATTTCCAAAATGATGATGCCAATACTTTAAGAAATATTAAAAAAAGTTTTTCCTGTAAAAATAGCAATTACATTGTTTTTCCTGAAAAGGCTTGATATATTCAATGTTAATATAAATTTTCAAAATAAGCTCTTAAAACATCTAACAAATAATTATGTCTACAGCACCTCAGGTTATACAAATTGATCAAATTTCTCTACTCGATTTAAAACCTTAATGCTTTAAAAGTACCTACATGGGTAGAGTTTAAATTCAAATGGAAAAATTTGATATACTGTGCCTGACATGCAACCGTGTGTACCTACTTTATCAAATTAATTTTACTAAAATAAATACTTATTTATTTTTCAACAATGCAAATAAATCTTAAATGAATTTCATATATCAATCAATGATAAAACATGAGAGAATGTCAATGTAAATGATTTGAAACACACAATATCTTCATTGACTGATATTACAGATATTATTTTTCTTTCCTCTTGATATTCTTTTGTTTGGAGAATTTATTATTTAATTTGTAATTATTTTAATCTTGGCTCTTTTAAAGTAAACAAGTTTAATCCAGTTTTTATTGTAAAGCAAATAGAATGACTTCCTTGGAACAATTAAAATTATAAATAAATTTCTGAACAGCTTATTGCATTTTTCAACAACAATTGAGGATTTTAAATAATTATAAAGACCAAAACCTAATGCATATCAAGGTTGCTATTGAATACAATAACAATTTTATGATTTCTGTATTAAGTGAGTCAATTATCTATGGCTACAAATCTGAGAAACAGGGGTGACTAATAATTACATTCTTTTTAATTGTTACAATAACAGGCAAGTTAAATTAGGTATTAATTTGATGTAAAACATTCTTGTCACAGTTTGTCATACATACAATTAAGATTTCCTTGTCTGATAAATCATGATACAGATCAGAATTCAATATAGTTTCTCTATATTATACTAATTTAGTGAGAAGGTCAAGAGATTCAATAAATGTTACAACATTAGTGTTGGAAAATGTTATGTATTTACCTCATAATTTATGTATTGTTTCCGCCACTCAGGTGTTATGTGTGCACTTAAGTGCTCGGCGAACTTCATCTTGAAGATCTCTAAAAGACGTCTTTATCACAAGAGTCACTAATAAATACTGAATGTCCCTACGGAGTAGAAGCGTAAGTTTGTTTTGTGATAACCACGACGTGATGACCTCATTGAAATAAGAGTAACACTAATATATATTGGAATGATAAAATTTCACTAAAGGGTATATAAATTACACTTAATCTATAGCGTTCTTTTATTTTTCAGTTTATTTTGGCTAAAAAAAACACTTCTTCCTAAAAAATGTTGAAATGACGTTTTGTTATGACGGCTGATTTTGACAGTTTCGTTCCTAAACAAATGTTCCCTATAATATTATCGCAGCTACATACGTTCTTAAATAATATTCATTTCTTTTTTTAATATTTTTTTCCGAGTTTAAGTAAGACTAACATTATGTAATGGTGTTCATGAAATCAAGAAAAAGACCGTATTTACCTGATTGTGGTAAATATGTACGTCGGAAAGTTATCAGTTACAGTATTAGGAAGGTTTTTCCGAAAGTGAATACCTACATAAATATTATACTGATTTACCCATATTATACAACATCACATTTCGCTACAGCCCTCGTATTATGAAATACCTAGTATTTGTCGTATAGTATTCCATAAGTTCTGGTCTGGGTGTTGTTATTGAACTGACCGGGAGTCGAACCCAGGGTTGACCTAGGGCTTCAGAGATGTTGACAACTTGAAACCTACATGCTAGCTACTCAGCTCTGATCTTAAATTAATATTTTGTCTTTATTAGAGATATAGTGCATAGCCCATTCCATTTATGTAGGCATCTAGGTAAATCAAAAGCTAAATTAATATAAATTTTTTTAATCATTTAACATCAATACTCTCTTTATTACTTTCTTTACTATCTTTAAACATTGTTTGATTGATATTTTCAGGTATTACTCTAGCTACTTTTCTTGGTTCCTTGACAAGTGTTTTAGGACATTGCATTTCAGACCAACTTATGGGCACCATGCTAATACCCTGTGGGGATCCTTCAGCTACCGCAATCACAACTCCAAGTTCATTTTCTGCTGTTGATAAGTGGTACCAGTGGATTTCAGTCATTGGTAACTGGTTTAAAACTAAGGAAGTTATTAGTACAAACACAAATCTGTGAATTAGTGTTTCCAGTTTGAGGTATCACTGAGTGGGTTAGGTTAGGTTGCAAGCTTGGAAACAGTGAATCATCTCATGTATATTTAAAATTTACATCAGTCTGAATTTCTTCTCTCAATTCTCTTTGAATTAGGGATGATGTGGATACTGAAGTTGAGACATGTAGTCTCAACTTCAGTATCAATTCAATATCAGTTATGTAATTCTATTTCCAATAAAATATTATTGAATATTATATTTTTGTACTTAAATAAAGATAATAAAACTTAAAGTTGACATCCACATTATGAATATGAGCACTCACAATTCACATCTGCATCCTAAACATACTCTCTTCCAAGGAACATGAAACTAAACATTCATTTGTAGGAAATAAAATTATATTTTCTTTTTATAGTATTTTTGTAAAAGGATACAACTCTTGCTAATATAACATCACCAGGCCTGAAACATTTGTATGGGTCTATCCGATCTTTGTCTGTAGATTTAATGTCTTCTTTTTTTAGAACACCTTTGTATGGTCGGACAAGGATTGAGGAACCAACACAGAGTATCATACACTGAACTAAACGGGAATTAACTACTGTCACTTTTGCAGTTACAATATCTCCTGCTTTAGGAAGAACACTGGGGGTTCTTGGACTTTCCACTGAAATAATTGTAGCCTGCCAAAAAGAAATAGTTATTAGTCAAGTGGAACAATATTTATATCAAATGTGGCAAAAATGAGATGCACAAACAAGATGAGAAATGAGGTTACCTTAGTTTTTTCGTCTTCTTCCATTTTTAATATACCAGCTAGAGTAGCGTAAATATAACCTTTTAACTCATACGTGCCGGGTCCTGATATAAATTCTTTGTTTGACAAACTTAAACGCATGCCAGGTATACAAATTTTCCCAATTTCTTTATCCATTTTTTTATGAAGTTGAAACAGGTTATGTGTACTATTGTTTTAAAACTAGTTATTTGCCAAGATTTTCTATCCTAAAGTAAAGTTCTAAAAGTACTTGGTAATGTTTTTAACACAATTCACCTATAAGTAAATTAATTAACAACAAACCATCAAAACTTTCCTTTCAAATTAAAAATAAACGATACACAGCAAATACACAAGCCATAGGTAATTTGTGATGACACATGACATTATCAATAACATTTTCTTTTTTAATTCGTTTTAAATTCAATATTTTTTATGGTAACACTGAGGCGTGTTCCATTTCAATAGTACTCGTGATTTATTACCACTATTGATGCTGCTAACTTAACATAAAAGTAAGCAGTTTCGAAAGAGTTATTTGGTTACGTTACGTATGTATTCTAAAGAAGGAACAGGTTTTACTTGCTTGGAGACGTGTCACGTCAGCCGGTTGGGTTGACGTTTGACAATTGGATTATACGTTTATATGGTGGTAATTTATGTGAATTTCTGCAAGAATCGCTATTTATTTAGCTAGAAATGCTGACCAAATTTGAAACGAAATCTGCGCGAGTAAAAGGAATATCATTTCACGCTAAGCGACCATGGGTCTTAGCAAGTTTACACAATGGTGTGATTCAGCTATGGGATTACCGTATGTGCACTTTATTGGAGAAATTTGATGAGCACGATGGTCCTGTACGTGGCATTTGTTTCCACATTCAACAGCCTTTATTTGTATCAGGAGGAGACGACTACAAAATCAAGGTATTATGTCAAAACAAGGGATAACATAAGCGTAGCTTTCGCCATATTATCGTCATTTTTTACACGTCTATAGGATATCCGCCTATTAAACTTTACTTTTCGTATTTTTACTTACGAGATAGTTACAGCGCTTCAATTATATAATCAATTGTAACTATTACTTATATTTTAATTGTTCCTCACTAAACAGCTTACTAGCTATGCGTCAAATTGCAATCTATTTGCCGACATGTCTAGTTTTCAGAATATGACGATAAGCGTTTATTTAATAGCAAAAAAGTCTTTACTACAATGATTATTATCATTTCCAACAAATGTACTTAATGAAAAATTGATAAGACACCTTAAGTTTGGAATATTTTCACTATGAGAGAGTTTAAGATTTTTTTATTGTTAGATAATTAGTATTATGGCTATAAATGTCTGCTTGATTAAATTTTAACTTCAACAGTACTGCCATCACATTATGATTCTGTTATTATTGTAGTACAATTTGTAATATCATATATCATATTATCTATTATTATTTTTTCCAATCTTTTATTTAACTTGCCATGTTAATTAATGTGTGCCAAATCTTGTAAGCTAGAAACCCATGAGAGAGGAAAGTTTTTCGATTGAGCTGACTGAAATTTTGCATGCATATATTACTTGGATGACAATGCAATGATATTATGGGAATTTTGTGATTAACTTACACAACTCTGTGTACAAGATTTCTGTTTAAAAATATATAATTTCTGTTTATCAAAAGAAAATTTATATCTCGATTATTTTAAGGTATGGAATTATAAGCAAAGAAGATGCCTCTTCACTTTGTTGGGCCATTTGGATTATATACGCACTACTTTCTTTCACCATGAATACCCTTGGATATTAAGTGCATCTGATGATCAGGTAATTTCATTGATTATTTTTAGTTTTATCAGTTTTGTACAGCAATTAACTATTATATTTCTGTGTCCCATGTGAACAATGACACTACAAGAGTTGTATCAAATTTGCTTTTATTATGCAACTGTATTAGAAAAACTCTACCTTTCTGTCTAATCCATATTTTGGTATGAGATTTTGATTATGAGGCTTATTAAAATGTGTAAAAATAATGTTTCCATATTCAAAACTTTATTGCATAAAATTATTCATGTTTATTTTTATCAATATCAATATTAATACACAAACCCACTATATGCACAGCATCATATCAGGTTATGTTAGGATATTAAATTAATTACTAAGGTTTAAAATTGATTGTTTTTTTTCATATGGGATATCAAGTAGCTAAATCGACATATCGCCTTTCACATAAGATTTTAGCATTATGTTGTAATTTTAGTGTTATGGTGTAATGTAAAGTAATAAAACTTATTTATAATTATTTTACATTACTACTGTACTTGTCTCAACTTTAAAGGCGAATATAAGTAACAGTTTTTAGTAATATTTTCAAGTGAAAATAAGTTGTATTGTAAAATATACCACATGATATCAATCTACAAAAAAAAAAAATTAAATAATGAATTAATTTTTTGTTAAAATTGCTCTCCTGTAATTTTGACATTTTAGAGATGTATCACTTTTCATAGTAGGCACAGAAATACTGTATATGAAGTATTATAAAAAGTAATAAAATATGGTATAAATCATTATAATTTTCAGCAAATGATTTACAACTAAGTTTCAATGTAGTTTCAGTTCAGTTCAATGTCATTTCATATAGTTCAAAATGTAATAGAGTTTGAGTTGATTAATTAATTTGAATTTTCAGACAATAAGAATATGGAACTGGCAGTCTCGTCAGTGCATCAGTGTACTCACTGGCCACAATCATTACGTCATGTGTGCTCAGTTCCATCCAACTGAGGACTTTTTGGTGTCTGCCTCTTTGGATCAGTCAGTTCGTGTGTGGGACTTCTCAGGCCTAAGAAAGAAGAGTGTAGCTCCTGGTCCAGCTGGACTAGCTGAACACCTGAGGAATCCACAAGCTACAGATCTCTTCGGACAGGTATATGTTAGTGGACCTGTTGTAGATTTTGGGGTCTCATTTGCATATGGATATTTGGTGTTCTTCCATTCTATTGTTTTCTTTTTATTTAATTTTTAAGCATGGCACTATTTCATCCATCTTTTTCATGGCTAGCACAGTTCCCATACATGTTTGCCTGTTTTTTAGAGGGATCATACACAATTGAATTTTTATGTAAATTTTGTTTTATGACAATTAGTTGTGATGATCTATTCCACTATTATTAATGAAACTTATTATTTAGATTTAGATTTTTTGTGTACTGTCACTAAAATAAGTTACAATAATGTACAGATAACATATACTTAATATATTTTAGTTGGTCATAGTTGAACATGAATGTGCTATTCTGACATCCACCATTTGGTTAGTGGGGTATGTGGTGTAAAGGCCTGCAAGCCTACTGCATACATTGGCTTTAATTTGGTTGATATTGGATTCAATCAAAAGTATGAGAGAATTTCATTTGACCTGAAGTATTTAGCACACCACTAATAAAATACATGATTGAAAGACAAATGCGTTTTGATTGAAATCAATTAGTGTCTGTAGGATAACAGTAGGGCCTGTCATTATGTGACCAACATTATGCAAACTAAAATAATTATGATGCGAATTTGTATTTGTTAATTAACAGGCTGTTTATCAATCTATATGTGGTAACTTTGTCACTTGAATATTGTGGTATTAATTTACCATAAAATTAACACCCTTCATGGTCAACTTTGAAAACATGGCAAATAATTTGGTTTTTGGCAGGCTGATGCAGTAGTTAAACATGTACTGGAGGGGCACGACCGCGGCGTTAACTGGGCCTCTTTCCACTCAACACTGCCATTAATAGTATCCGCTGCGGACGACAGACAAGTCAAACTATGGAGAATGAATGACGCAAAGGTAGACATTAGTTATACAATGAAATGCAGCTCCATTTTTACATAGCTCTAAATAAAGCCTTATAGAGTTAATTTTATGTCAATTTCAATATTTCAATTTGTTTTGTGCCTTTTATTTGGAATAAAATGTACAATATGCAGATTTATGTACAAAAAACATACAGTGACTCATTTTAAAAAAAATGTATTATTATATCTTTTTATATCTTTATTATGCCGGATATCTTAACGGATGTGTACTGTATAAACTACCACCTTAACTGCACAAAGTTGTGGTGGTTGAGAGGCAGATGTGCCCCCATTAAAATCTATTATATATCAAATCCCTGCAGATTCAAGCTATAGGTAAATATTCAAATATTTAGACCTACATTTATTTAACATTATTTAGAGTCACACAAAGATAACAGTGAATGAAGTTGTTTTTTTGCAGTGTGAGACTATGTATGACTATGTACACCTATATTTAGATCCTTTCATTACATTTATCTTGAAATAATCCGTGTTTCGAAAGGCACGTTAAAATATTAGTGCAGGCTGCATTTGCAGTCGGTAACAAACCCCAATCCGCATTGAGCCAGCATGGATCCGCAACCTCTTTAACCATCCATAAGGAAGGCCTGAGTTCCTCTGCATTTTGGAAGTAAATGGGCTGATGATGATGATGATTTACAGGCGTGGGAAGTGGACACGTGTCGCGGCCATTACAACAACGTCTCTTGCGTATTGTTCCATGCACGACATGAACTCATACTGTCAAACAGCGAGGACAAGTCGATAAGAGTCTGGGACATGACTAAAAGAACTTGCTTGCACACATTCAGAAGGGAACATGAGAGGTGAAATTTATTATATAAACTTACCAAATATTTAATTTGATAAGTTTCGCAATTTATTTTGACTTGATACTGAAAACAGATTAAAAGTCGCACGACAAATTAAATTAGGATTAAACATTCTGCAAACTGTATTTTTGTAATACCTTTAGTAAGATTTCAGTTTTTTAATTATATTTAATTCTTGCATAGAAGACAAACAAATATTCGTCTTTAAGCATTTATTTTATTACTTAGTGCAATGTGATTTTGCATATGTGTTGTTTTATAGGTACTGGGTGTTAGCGTCTCACCCCAGTTTAAATTTGTTTGCTGCGGGCCACGACGCCGGTATGATCTTGTTCAAGTTGCAACGTGAGCGACCAGCCTACGCAGTCCACAACAACATGTTATTCTACATAAAAGACAGGTGATATCAATTGTACCACAAAAAGTAAACATTCAATATACTATAGGTTAAAATTGATTAGATTAATAGATGAGTATAGACTCAATGCGAAAATAGTAGGTGTTCTAGATAATGTTCGGGATGAAATTCTTGTATTTATGATTTTTTGAGCTGCCGAACTGTACAGGTGAAACTAATATGATTATAAGGTTCGTTTTCGTTGTAGGCAATTGCGCAAGTTAGATATGCAGACTAATCGTGACTCACCAGTGATGCAGATAAAAGGAGGTGGACGCCATCAACCGCATAGGTGAGTTCATTTGCTTGACGATTTCTCTAATTCATCTATGAAGTTTTGTATTCGATTCTCAACTAACCAGAAAAACCATAAATTTTGCTTTAAGAACCAAACACAAATCTGCGGATTGGCCCAATGTGAAATACATTATTAAAATAACTTAATGTTTGATTAGTAAGTTGAAATATAATCAGTTTTTAATTTTTTAAATAGAAAAACAGTAGCCATTTTTATGAGACGACATCATTTTCAAAGATGTCTTGTCTATTAACGTATTTGTTGAAAACTATAACTGCCGTCATGACTTCATAGCAACGAGATTCAGTTTTTATCGAAATTTGGATTTTTATTTGATTGAATAAAAATTTCGTTTTTTCCATGATCAATGGATCGTAGATAGAATTGACACTTTTCTAAAATGGATATTACACCCATCACACGACCTTAGCTCGGTCATCCAGAACGTATTGTGTAAACGGGGTAATCATTTTTTAAAGTTTTTAAATTTATATACAATCATTAAGGTTCAAACTTCTTTGACAGTATGTCGTTAAATCATGCGGAATGGTGCGTACTAGTGAATTGGCGTATAGGCGATAATAGCTCTTATGAGCTGTACAGTGCGCCTAAAGACAACGCTGATACATCACCTTCGGAACCGGCCAGAGGACCCGCTACTACTGCAGTGTGGGTGGCAAGAAATAGATTCGCTGCATTAGAAAAGAATAACCAGGTCTGAATAATGTTTCATAATGTATTCTAGTTAAGATAGTCTCACTATAAAAATTAATTCAAGACATGTTCTGTTAGTTCTGAACAGCCTGAACAGCGCCAGTTTCCATTATTAAAGAATCGAATGGAACTAATGGAAACCGGCGAACTGCTTGAAATAAGTATGAACGTTGAGGAGCCAAAAGACGTTATTATAAAAGTGCCTTGTGGCACTCGAAAAAATGGCTCCAGATTTTGATAATGCTTATAATAAAGTCGATCACTAAAATGTTAGATTTTTGATATTTAGACAATATTTTTTATGTTGCATTATAACTATAAGGTAGTAATCCATTCCGAATATATTACAACGTGTTTAAATACAGAAATGTAACTTCGGGCCTACCTCAGGGATCACTTTGGGGTCCTTAAATTTATATTTTTTTAATAATGCCATATAAGCATGTGGTTCCTTCAAATAAAAACTTAAAAGTATTGGAATATAATTTTTATAATAATAAATTTCCTAAATTTATATTCTCAGTTGGTAATTAAGAACTTAAAGAATGAAGTTTCCAAGAAAATTTCAACTCCTACATGCGAGGAAATCATGTACGCGGGAACTGGAATGCTGTTGTTACGCGAGCCTGACTGCGTTCAACTGCTAGATGTGCAACAGAAGAGAACTATTGCTACTGTGAGTCATATTACGTTTAATTTATATTATTGAGAATTAGGCTAGATCGTGAAGAACACAAATAATACATTACACAAAAAAAAAACTCGAGATAGATTTCACTGATATAAACTTATTATATAATACATTTTACAATGTATTTATAATCAGGTTTTTTTTAACACAATTCAATATATATTGCATCAATTACTGTAAAATTTATTATGAACAAGATATTTCTTAAATTAATGTAAGTGTAGGGTTTCCTCAAGGATAATTATTTGGTCCTATACTTTTATAATAATAATAGGTTTTCAAAACAGTTTAATGTTTTATTATTGACGTGTATTGTGAAAACTTTTTTACTTCTTCATGTAAATTTGATGAGTGGTGATTAAAAATATAATTAAATGTGAGTAGTGGGGAACATTAAAGTAAGGAGTGGGGGCTCGCTAAAAACCCAAAGTTATACGATAAAAATGATTATATTTTTAGGTGAAAGTAGCGAAATGCCGTTACGCTATATGGAATTCTGACATGTCCCTGGTGGCTCTACTGGGCAAGCACACGGTGACATTGTGCAGTAAGAAGCTAGAACAATTGTGTAGTATTACTGAAGGGGCTCGCGTTAAGTCTGGCGCGTTCGACGATTCCACGCCCCAACCTGTGTTCATATACACCACTGCCAATCATATCAAGTACTGCTGCAAAGACGGGTAAGGGATATTTATATTATTCAAAAAGCAAAAGTGTATTAAAATGTTGAGATTCTTAGAAGTTGGATTTTAAGTTGTTAAATATTTAGGTTTGTTCAATGTCATTATTTCTATAAATTTCGATGTTTGTTTTATTATTAGGTGTAAAAATAAGCGTTAAAAGTATTTGAAATGTGTATTTCTACCATAGAAAGAATCATATTTTGCTGTAGTTGTAACTATATTTCACTTATTTGTTAACATCTGTATTGACGAAGAATATTGAGGCATTATTATATTTGATTAATTCTGCATTAACAATGCTATATTAATTTAGAATACAATTGAGATTTTTTTTTTAAATTATCTATCTACACACGGATACCGGTGGTAACCCGTAGACATTTTACGGCATGTCCGCCGGTGCCTGGCAGACAAAGGTCGTGATTATCACGTGATCATATATTTATGATACCTAACATGAAATTATGACATGTGTTTTCGATACCGTCGTCCTACATTTTGGAATGCGCAGACTCATCATAATAGGGATCATGACTGAGATAAAAAAAAAACAACTCTATTTAGTCAGTCAACAAAAAATAGCTTAGATAATAGGCAATAAAGTTGAGGAGTGGGGGATCGCTACGTCACAGTTTTATCCTATTAATATTATAAAGGCGAAAGTTTGTAAGTATGGATGTATGGATGTTTGTTACTCTTTCACGAAAAAACTACTGGACGGATTTGGATAAAACTTTACAGCAATATAGGTTATACATCAGAATAACACATAGGGTACTTTTTACTGGGAAAACTTCTCACTCCCACGGGATACCGACTTCCACGCGGACGAAGTCGCGGGCGTCCACTAGTAGAAAATATATACAAAAGCGTGACATCATGTGAAATTTTAACTCGATTTATCGCCATAATGTAATGATTACCCAAAAAATAAGTGTTTAAAATTTTTCAACAATCTACCTGACAGACAAACAAAAAAAATGTTTTTAGCCCTATTATGGTGTTCCCTGTTATTTACACGAGAATGATTCGTCTCGTTCGCCTCTATGGGCTCGTATTGATTTGCTAGTAGCTTAAGTGGTAATTATAAAATGTTATCTTTACTGGTGTAGTGATTACGGCATCATTCGCACGTTGGACGTCCCCGTGTACGCGGTGAAAGTGCTCGCTAATGAGACGGGCGCGCGAGTCGTGTGTCTCGACCGCGAATGTCGACCAAAAGTACTGAACATAGACCCCACAGAGTACAGGTTAGTTTATAATTATTTGTTTTAATTAATTCTCGTACATATATACAGTAATAAAATTATATCCAGTGCAGTTTTGATATTTTGTTAGTTACTTTTTTTACTGAATTTTTAAGTGATTAACACAAAACTAGGAAAATCGGTCAAGTGCGAATCGGTCTCGGGTAAAAAAAGTTCTGTACCGAAAACAGCCAAAACAATCACTTTTGTAGTATTATATAGAGATCACTTTTGTTGTAGTATTGTATTATATAGATTTTGTTATATATTTATATTATTTTGTTTTTTAGTATTTGTTGTTGTAGCGGCGACAGAAATACATCATCTGTGACAATTTCAACTGTCTTACTGACAGACAACAAAGTTTTTGTAATAAGGTTCCCGTTTTACCCTTTGGGTATGGAACCCTAAAAAGAAATTTATTTAAAGGCTTATGTTATCCTTACTCTAGCTGGTGGTTAATGACCGACTTTAATATATAAAATAGAATATTAATATAAAATACATTAACAATTGCAAATTAATATAATTATTAATTAAAAAAAAAAAAAATTGCAATAATAGTTGGCGTTTTATTCAAACTGATGAAACGCACTTAGAAAAGTAATGGAATCTTGTTAAATCTCTTAATTAGTACAAAAAGAAACAACTACCACTACTTTTAGGTATTATAGAGCGTATTTCGGATTAAAATTTAATGTGTTTAATAATTGGATTCTTCACTTGTATATTTTCATCACGTAAATGTGAAAGTAAATAAAAAGGCGCCTAAGGCTGTTTAAATTAAGTATTAAATATCTATAATATTGTATAGGTTCAAGCTCGCGCTATTGACTCGTCAGTACGACCAAGTTTTACACATGGTGAGGACGGCGAAACTAGTCGGACAGAGTATCATCGCTTACTTGCAAGATAAAGGTGAGTCTAAAGGATTACATACCTACTGAAGTTGCTCCGTAGTACAGCATTCAAATTTAAACTTTGTGTCCTTTTATTAACAGTAGAATTATCAATAAGAAATCTATTTTTGTTTTAATAATTGAAATTTTACACTGTGTCAATAATTGCAAAAATGACTTATATAATTTTTTGTAAACACTAGTTCTACTTTTGACTATATATTTTACAATTTGATTAATTCTTTATAAAATATTTAAAGAATCCACCAGCTACATACCTTAATACCTTGAGATAGAACTCTAACCACAACCGTTCACAATGCGAGCGGCTGCAGTGACGAATTTATCAAGCATTTGTTACTTTTACAAATATAAAAAAATATATGGTTTGTATTTTATCACCGTCATATCTTTCTTCAGTGTTTTAACTTAAGAACAATAGGGGTGTAGACAACATTTTATTATATTATTATTTTATAGATATACATGATATATAAAAAAGTATCATTCATATAATAAGCTAAAATCTAAAAATGAATTTCCCGCGATAACGCCAACTTCTGTCATGGCATCGCCATGACGTCACGCCCCTCTAAACTGACACACTGACATGACTAAGAGGGGCGTGACATCACGCGCTGTTTGCGGTCACGTGACAACAAGTATAAAATATTTGTTTTTTCATAATCAATTCAAGCAATAACATCGGTAATAGTATATTAAACACCACCAGAAAAAAGAATGTATTTTCGTTTACTGTCTACACCCGCTTTTATAATTGTAATTCCCAAGTTACAGCACCTAATATCAAGCACAAATTTGTATAACTATATAAACCGTATAACCGTGTCAGGTTACCCGGAGGTGGCCCTCCACTTCGTGAAGGACCCCCGCAGCCGGCTGTCGCTGGCGCTGCAGTGCGGCAACATCGAGGTGGCGCTGGAGGCGGCCAAGAGCCTGGACGAGGCCCACGCGTGGGACAAGCTCGCGCACGCCGCGCTGCAGGCCGGCAACCATCAGGTACCTTCACTGTTGTTGCAGGGACAAAATATCGACTACTAATAACGCCGTTAATAGACTAGTTTTTTAGTGAAAGATAATGAACGAAATTGCAAAAATACTAAAATTTACATCGAAAAAAACATAGACATACTGATTTTCAATTTTGTAATCGCACGATTGTCTTGATTATCTTAGCATAGTCACGTGACTTGAAACACGACCCGCCATTTTGTGACGTCATCCGTGCGGCAGCTGTCAGATTAGTCATAAAGATATGTCTATTAATGATTAATTGAATTCTCCTAATTGGTGCTGTCTTAGCTTATTTATATATTTTTATTTCGAAGCTGACCGTTAAACGGCACTGTTCTTCTATTGACATATTTTAATCTTCAACTCATTGCATCTCTATTCTGTACATATCAAAATATGTCGGAAAGCGTTTCTGTGGGTAAAAAGTAAATTTTTTTATTAAATTTTAAGACAAGAAAACGTGTGTAATTTTGGTCGAAACTTATTGTTATACATTATAAAGTATTAAGTCTGTGGTACAAATGTATAAATAATTGGCTACTTGACTGTTTTGGGAAAAAAATATCGAAACTTCGAAACAATCATATCCAACCATTATCAAATTTATTTGTTTCCAAAAAGTGTTATTAAATAAAATAATCAGTGACGAGACATTTCGAGCAGTGACGTCACATTTTAATAATAGTTTATTGTTACAACTGTCAAGTAGCCAATTCTTATAAACATTACCTACTGTGAGGGTTCTTGATAATAAGACGCCAGCTCGATGCTTTCAGATATTTATTCTCTATACAATATGTTATAACCCAACCACCATGATATCCGGCTCGTCCCAGAGTATACACTACCTCTGTCACAGACTACATATATCAGAGCGCACAGAGCTACCTCTTACATCCCTTTTCTTTTCTTAATTAATCAACATAATTATCATGCAAGTAATTAGGTTTTCTTACAGGTCTACCACATCTAGTTTTACGAATTTCACTATCCAAATTATCTAAATTGAAAGTTACAGTTTTCTTAGGTTTACTACTGCATTTAACTTTTTCATTATTAGCACTTCCAATACAATCATTTTCTATATTAGAGTTTTCAAACTCTGTACAATCTATAAAATTATCAGTTTCATCACAATTAACATACTCAAAATTAATGTAATTATTCTCATTAGTATTATTACTTGATATGTCGCTATCATTATTACAGTCGACATTTACATTATAATTATCATTATTACAATTAACATTTTCATTAATTATATTCCTGTTTACATTCATATTTTTCTCCAATATACATTCTAAATCCTCATCATCATAATCATATGTATTTTTAGACCTAAACTTCTTATACTTTGATCCTCTAAATATATTGTATCTATTTCTTATTACTTTCTGACCAATCTCTAATTTCTCATTTTTACTTTGCACATACTTTTGTATTTTCCTATATTTATGTTCATTATAATTTCTATTTATTGGTAAAAAAGAAGACACTTGTCTACCTATCATTAACTCATTAGGTGACTTTAATGTATTATCTATTGGTGTGTTTCTGTATTCTAATATAGCCAAATTAATATCTTTACCATCTTTTAAACATTTTTTTAACATTTTTTTAACATTCTTTTAATTGTTTGTATGTGACGTTCCACCATACCGTTTGATCTGGCATAATAAGGTGTGGAAGTCTTGTGTTTAAAATCATATTGTTCACAAAAGTCTCTAAATACAAAACTTCTATACTGAGAACCATCATCAGTATACAATAAATCAGGTATCCCCCATCTAGCAAAAGTTATCTAAAGAATTCTTATATGTTCCTCAGCTGATTGGTTTTTTAATTCATATAATTCTATATATTTTGTTAGATAATCCACTATTAACAAAAAGATTTTATTATTAAAGAAAAACATATCAGCACCTATTGTGCTCCATGGTTTACAAGGTACTTCTCTTAACTTAAGAGGTTCATAGTTATGACTTTTTTGTTGCTCTAAACAAATATTACAATTTTTAATCATGTCCTCTATTTCTTTATTCATATGTGGCCAATATAATAAACCTTTGATTCTATTTTTACATTTTTCATAACCCATGTGATTATAGTGAATTTGTTTCAACATATCTGAACGTAGAGATTTAGGTACTAGTACAGCAGAATCCTTAAATATTAAACCATTAGCTACAGATAGACTTTCCTTAATAGAATGATAAAATTTTAACTGGAATGGAATTTCAGAATATTTAGGCCAATCATTTTGAATATAGTTCATTAACAATACAAAATTTTCATCTTTAGATGTTTCTTCCTGAAATAATTTTAATTTTTGTTCTCTTATACTTAAATTTTCTATTATCATACATACATGTATTTCAATTTTCTCATCAATATCCCGATTACAAATATTATCTTGTACATAAGATCTAGACAATGCATCTGCTACTAAAAGTTCTTTACCTGGTCTATATTTAATATTTAAATCATAACCCTGTATACGCATTCTTAACTTTTGTAATCTTAACGGAGTTTCATTCATAGATTTTTTAAATATTTGCTCTAATGGTTTGTGATCCGTTTCTACATTAATTTGTTTGCCATATATGTACTGATGGAATTTCTCACAAGCATAGACAATTGCCAATAGTTCCTTCTCAATCTGAGCCCATGATTTTTGTGACTCAGTTAATGCTTTGGAAGCATAAGCTACTGGTGCATCTTGTTGCAGTAATACTGCTCCCAAACCTGTGCTACTACTATCTACTGACAAAGTTATAGGGCTATTTATTTCAAAAAATTTAAGAACTGGTTCTGTAATTAGAATTTGTTTTAATTTATTAAAATCATGTTGTTGTTTCTCTCCCCAAATGAATACAGAATCTTTTTTCACTAATTCCCTTAATGAGTTTGTAATATCTGATAAATTAGGTATAAATTTAGATACATAGGTTAAAATCCCCAAAAAAGTTTGCAATTCTTTTTTATTAGTTGGTTCCTTCATATTAACTATTGCTCTTATTTTCTCTGGGTCAGGTCGTACACCTGTACTACTCAAGATGTGACCTACATATTTGACCTCTGTAACACCAAACTGACATTTATTTATATTAAATTTCACACCTGCTTCTTGAGCTCTATTTAAAACTTGTCTTAATTTATGGTCATGTGAATCCTGTGATGAGCCCCATACTAGTAATTCATCTACATACTGTTCTACCCCTTCTATGTTACTAAATATATCATGAAAACATTTACTAAAAACTTCAGGAGCTGAGTTCAAACCAAAGGGTAACTTTTTATAACAATATCTACCAAACTCACCAGCATTGAATGTAGTATATAATTCACTCTTTTTTGATAATTTAATCATATAAAAACTTTTAGATGCATCAAGAACTGAAAAATACTTAGCATTAGGCATTCTAGCAACTAATTCTTCAAAAGTACTCATTTTAAATCTTTCTCTTATAATACATTTATTTAGATTCTGTGGATCCAAACATAATCTGATAGTACCATCACTTTTTTTTGTCACAACCATGGAATTAACCCATTCAGTAGGTTCATTAACCTTTCTAATGACACCTAAACTTTCTAGTTTATCTAATTCACATTTTATTTGTTCTTCTAATTTAAAAGGAATTTTCCTAGGTTTCTCTACTATAGGCACACAATTTTCTTTCAATTTAATCTCATATTCATAATTAATTTTACCTAAACCCGAAAACAAGTGATCATATTGAGTTACAATGTCATTTTTGTTTACTGTGCATATATTATTTATAATACCTAGCTTTACTGTAGTAGAGTAACTTAATATACAAGGTGTATCAAAATCTACTATAAAGAATTTACACATAAAATTATTATCTTTATATCTAATATTTGCATCACAAGCTCCTGTAATTTTAATATCAGAACCATCAAAATTTGTCAATCTTATATTTTTAGAATTATATAATTTTAGTTTCAATTGTTTCATGGTATTTTTATTTAATATATCTACATGAGAACCTGTATCAATCTTAAATTTTATGTCCTTGTTGTTTAATTTCAAATTTATATACCATTCTTTATTTACTGAATTTACTTTATACACTGTATCAATTTTACATTGTTGTATTTCTCGTTTGTTTACTACTGAACACCTATATGTACAACATGCTGCAAAGTGATTAAATTTATTACACTTCATACATTGTTTACCATAAGCCGGACACTGTGCATACGCATGAGACTTGTTGCATTTTCTACACGGTCTTGATGTACTCATATCACGTCTAAAGTTCTCACCCGGTTTCTCCTTTGCAGATCTGTGTTGATTGCTAAGCTGTTTGCTACTGCTTGACTGCCACTTAGTCCCTGCTGTTTTAGCTCGACTAGAAGTTCTACTGCGACCCCTGGCTGTCATCTCTCGGCTCGGTGTTCGCGTACGATGATCCCTATTAACTGCTCCGATTTCACTTGAACTATGACTATTATTTAGATTCTTCAGTTGACTTTGTGCTACCTGCGCCGCTTTACATAACGTTACACATTTATTCAAAGTTAAATCTGGTATTCTCAGCAGTTTTTCTCTTATATTGTCATCATTTATTCCTAGTATAATTTGATCTTTAATTAGACTGTCTTTCAATGTTTGAAAATTACAATCCAAGCTTAGGTGTTTTAAACAAGTAAGATACTCTTCAATTTCCTCATTACATTTTTGTTTTCTCGAAAAAAATAGGTAACGGTTATAAGTTTCGTTGGAAGGTGGACTACAATGTGTTTCTAATCTCAAAAGTACCTCCCTATAATTTATTTCATTTTTATCTTCGAAGCTATTATATATTTGCAAGCCTTCATCTCCTATGCAATGTAATAAAAGTGCCTTTTTCTGTTCGTCGGTCAAGCGTTGATCTGCTCCACTTGCCAAAAAGTACAAGTCAAACTTCTGCTTCCAATTTTGAAAGCTTCTCTGTTTGTTACAATTTTCAAGCGATAATGGCGGAGGAGGTTGTAATAATTCCATCTTCTATATCGTAGTATTTTATTTATCGTACCTTTATTTATAATGCAGTCCGTAGGTCCGCAGCGCCATGTGAGGGTTCTTGATAATAAGACGCCAGCTCGATGCTTTCAGATATTTATTCTCTATACAATATGTTATAACCCAACCACCATGATATCCGGCTCGTCCCAGAGTATACACTACCTCTGTCACAGACTACATATATCAGAGCGCACAGAGCTACCTCTTACACCTACGCAATAAAGTTCAAAATGCATAATTTTATCTCTTTCTATGAGATTTTGTCACTGAAACTTTCGATACAATATGTGGATTAATTCAGCAATTATAAAATGTATTTATTTTCTTTTAGATCGTCGAAATGTGCTACCAGCGTACAAAGAACTTCGACAAGTTGTCCTTCCTATATCTAATAACTGGCAACTTGGAGAAGTTAAGTAAGATGATGAAGATAGCGGAGATCAGAAAAGATGTATCCGCTCAATTCCAAGGTGCTATACTGCTAGGTGACTGTATGGAGAGGATACGGCTTCTCAAGAACGCTGGACAGGTAATTATTTTGAACGAGATGACACCGGAAAAATTATATTTTGCATGCAATAAAATTTTACGTTTCATATATGTCAACAGTTAAATACATATATTTAAGTAAATGTCAATTTGAGGTTTATAAGGAAAAAATGGAATATGACAGAATTAAAAAATTTTACCTTGAATATATTTTTTTCGAAAACCTAGTTTGTATATAAATAGTGAAATAGACCACTGCGGTACATCCATAGTTTCTGGCACCAGAAAAGAAAACGTAAAACATGCATAAAGAAGTTATAGGCAAACAATCATATTCAAATTAACGACATAGGTACTTAAGATTTGAGTAAAATCCATGTATTATTATAATTGTCCAGATTTCTCTCGCTTATTTAACGGCGGTCAACAACAAGCAAACTGCCGAAGCTGAGAATCTGAAGACTGCCTTATTAGCAGCAGGCTTACCTGTGCCGGAAGCGAATCCCACCGCGGAGGTGATTTGTCCACCGGTACCTGTTGTACGGGCACAAACCAACTGGCCTTTACTGGCCGTCTCCAAGTAAGTCATACAATAGGTCAAGCAAGTCATAGTACAGCTAACAAAATATGTCCAGTAAGTCACAGTACACAAAATAGGTCAAGTATGTCATACATAACACAACTAATTCAATAGGTCAATTAAGTCATACATAAGACAGCAAACACAATAGCTCAAGTAAGTCATAATACAGCTATCACAATAGGCCAAGTAAGTCATAGCATAGCTAACTCAATAAGTCAAGTAAGTCACAGTACAGCTAATACAATGAGAAAGTATTTAAAAAAAAATTAGCTCCTGAAATCTAACTAGATGACACCACGGTACGTTCCTGATTTCTCCATGACAACCTTTCCGGTTTTCTTTCATGTTTAAAAGTAAATTAGTTTTCAAAACTTAATAAACAACTCATATTCTATTTGTACTTTTTCGTATTTGTATTGATATTTAAGTTTCGAACTATTCAAATTCAGTTTTTTAATATGTTAGTTAATAGGAACGGAAATTACTGTCTTTGGTCCATTCGTTTCCTGTAAAAATCAACTTTAGCTAGTCGTCATCTAGTGGAGGTGCTTTTTTTAATGCTTTCGTTTTTTTTTAATACTTCCTCATTGGTCAAGGAAGTCACAGTAAAGCTAACAAAATAGGTCAAGTATGTCATACATAACACAACTAATTCAATAGGTCAATTAACTCACAGTACAGCCAACACAAAAGGCCAAGGAGACTTCCTTACAGTTAATATAATTTTTAATAAAAAATAGAGTTCAAAATTTCCTCTTTCTTAGGGTGGATGTTTTTTTGCAATGTGTATTTGTAAAATCTTGTGAATTGCAACCAGGAGTTTCTTCGAAGTAGCGAGTAATGTGAGAGGGGCGGGGGAATCGGATGCAGCTGTTGCAGCTGTTGGGGACGAACCGTTGGAAGCGGGAGGAGCGTGGGGAGACGACGAAGATGTCTTACAAGAAAAGGTAACTTACTGTTTTATTATCTGTTTATAAGGGATGCTGCGGAAGCTGATATTGATGCGGACATGAATGGGGAACGTTCGAAACGTACCGATTAGAAAAAAAAAAACTTATTTTTGCACCCAAATTAAAAGTTTTATATACATATACACATACGTGTATTTGAGCATTGGATCTTTAATTACGTAATCTTTTTGCTTTTAAGTTATATTCGTATATTCTGTCTATATTTTAAATCAATAAAACTATTCCCAGGAGGACGGCGAACCCGAAGAGCCAATGGAAGACGCTTGCGATGATGGTGGATGGGATGTAGATGATGAAGGTTTGGAGTTGCCAGAGGAATTGGCGCCTGTTTCTGGTAAGTAAAAAGTAGTATTTGTTTTTTTCACTTCTAGTGAGCGTGTTTATATTGTTTAGATATTATTCTAACAAAAAATAGAACCTTTGACTAAGATTACAATGTGAAAGCAGCTTTCTTAAAATACTAAAATAATCTAGCCGCGAAAATTCGAAACTATATATATATTTAATAATATACAGGGTTATTTATAAAATATCAGTAACCATGTAAGAATAGGTGGCTAACATCATAATGACTTAACTTTTGTATGAGCTTTTATGATTCTTTCATGCGAAATTATTTTTTTATTTAATTTATTGCCCAAATTTTAATTACTTCTCGCATTATGTCGGCGCCGGAGCGTAACGACGTTTTTTCGTTTTTGAATAAATCATAGTATACCTATATATTCTAAGTCCTAATAAATTAGATATTGATATTTTTGCAGCTACTTGGCTTTTAGAGTATATTTAAGTATAAAACATTATAGGTTTTTTGATATTTTTTCGAATAAGAGTAGGAAACCACTTTGCTACATAAAAACATCCTTCTAATGAGATAATTAAATTAAACTCTTTCTCATTTTACCACCACATAACTGGCGATTACACTTTAATGAATCGACTATTTTAATGTCATTGTCATGCTATTTCTATGATGACGCCAATTAAGACAGACATCATTAAAATACATAAAAGGCTTAACAGTTACCATCTCTTAATCTTCTCCATATTGGTAATTAATTTGCCACAATATATTTCACGATAACATATAAACTCAAGTCTTACAAGACTGTTGGTGTTTTAAATAACCGTGTATATATTTAATTAAAAATGCATAAAAAATACACTAGCGCCAGGTACCTCGAGTATTTTTCATTAAATATTCTTATCAATATAGAATTATAAATGCAAAATTGATCGAATATTAATTGACCAAATATATTAAACTGTGTATAACATGTAACTAGCTGACATCGACGGTGGTGAAGAATCGGCCCAGTACTTCGTGGCACCCACTCGCGGTACAAGCGTCGCACTGTTGGGTAAACTGCGTACCGCACACGATCATGTTGCCACTGGACAGTTCGAGATAGCTTTTAGGTGAGTTTATTTTTTATTGGCTTTCTAATCATTGAGAATGTTGAATAAGTCAGTGAAATTATATGGAAAAATGTGTTATAAATATGGTCCTTCGAGTCGGATTTATAGATGAAAATACAACTATACTTGATTACAAAGAAAAATATGGATTTTTATTAACACAACTATTCAATGAAGAAGATAAAATAACATTTAGCCATGTGATGTTTTTGTATTTTATTTTAACATGTGTAATGTATTCGATTAAGAAATATTAAATACTTTACAAAAAAGATAATAAAAATACAATGAACACTCAAGTCTCAATAAATATACAAAATATTTTGTTTTAGTGCTAGTAAATTGAGTGGCTCAGCTACATAGAAAATATGAAGTTTAATAATATTATGATGGCAGTGAGGTATTGAAACTACGTTATACGAAATACTATGTTAAAATTAAAATAATCTTCATTAAATATTATTCAAAAAAGGTATTTACAGTACTATTACAATAATCAATCAATGGCAACCATGCATTTTGTTATATCAGGTTGTTGAACGAGCAAGTGGGTATAGTGAACTTTGAGCCATACTTGGAGACATTCCTGGGCATGTACGCAGCAGCCAGATTGACCTTCGGAGCTTTGCCCTCCGTGCCTCCACTGGTAGCTCACTTACATCGTAACTGGAAGGAAGCTAGCGGAAAAGATCTACTGCCTATCATCAGTGAGTTCATATATCTAATGTGTAATAAAGAGCTGATTATGTGTGAATTTTTGTTGATTGAGATTTTAACCGATGATCTTTTTCGAACTGGAAGACTGATCTACAAACTAAGCAGCAGAGACTTAACAGGATTAGAATTGCTGATTTTTAATTTGGTGCTTTGTGATGACACGAGGTTAAGGAAGGTGTAGGTGATGGTTACATAAGTTCTTATTTATTATTTCTGATTTCTTATTTAGGACGCATGTACCAATGATTATTTCATTTTTTATTCTATGGTAATATATTATTTAAAATGATTTTGTTTACTTACTACTCAAGGGATATTGTGAATGCCAATGTGGATGCAAAATATACGAAAGGTATCAATTTGCTATAGATATTATTTCTTATTTTGCTTTGACACCTAGATCTAGTTTAATCTGTATCTGCATCTATGAGCCCTCATAATTCCATATCCGTATTTGCATCAATATCCGCATCTCAAATATCATTGACTCACTTTTAGAAACATCAGCAACAACATATAGTGATTAAAATTGTTATTGCATCTTCCAGCTGTAAAACTCAACGATCTTGTCAGCCAACTTCAACAATGTTACCAGCTGACTACAGCTGGCAAGTTCACTGAAGCTGTCGAGCGTTTGCAGCGTATAGCTCAGAGCATACCTCTCCTGCACGTGGACACCAAGCCTGAACTGACTGAAGCCACGCAGCTGCTGCAGATATGCAGGGAATACTTGCTCGGATTACAGATGGAGACCGCTAGGAAAGGTCAGTGTGATACTTGTTCAATTCAATACTTCTATGATTTAAATGTTTTTCACCAAATAGAAAACAAAGTCACAGTACATTTTAGACAATAAGCCAGTCAGTTAAATTATCAAAAGAACAAGCATTGTTATTTATGATGTTAGCTGTCCTATAAGGTTGCCAGCATTTTAAAAATAACCCTGTATATGAGCTTAGAAAGTCGAAATGAAAAATTTATAGGTATTAGAAATAAAAAACCTGTCTTTTAGAACCAAATAAAGTAATAATCAGGAGTTCGCTGACTCGCTTGGCGCGCTCGGGTTGCGATACGGTTGTTAAAAGCAACTTTCGCAATGGCTGGTCATAGGATGGGTGACCAAAATGTATTATCTCAAGCTTCTCTGGGCTTTGGAAGGCACGTTAGCCGTTAGTCCTAGCTGCATTTGCGGTCGTTAATACTCACCAATCCGCACTGGGCCCGCGTGGTGGGCGGGCCCCAGCAGTGAGGACATTAATAGGTTTTTAATGTGAATATGGTAATATACATATAATACTGTTAATGAAAATTGAAGGCAAATGAGTACCAAGTATAGTTGCAAAGCCAGGCATTATTCGAACTCGAAAATAATCAGAGATATCGCCTAATTTACAGACGAATAAATAAATACCCTATCACATTTCAGCGATGCCGAAAAACACACTAGAAGAACAGAAGCGCACGTGCGAAATGGCCGCGTACTTCACACACTGTAAACTACAGCCGGTCCACCAAATCCTGACCCTCAGAACAGCCCTCAACATGTTCTTTAAACTGAAGAATTTCAGGACGGCCGCATCCTTCGCCCGTCGTCTTCTAGAACTGGGTCCTCGTCCGGAAGTAGCTCAGCAAGCGAGGAAGATATTACAAGCGTGCGAGAAAACTCCGACGGACGAACACCAACTATATTACGACGAGCACAATCCATTCAATATTTGCGGTATATCATACAAACCTATATATAGAGGGAAACCGGAGGAAAAGTGCTCCCTTTGTTCTGCGTGCTTCCTACCTGAACACAAAGGTAAACTGTGCCCAGTTTGCGGAGTCGCAGAAATCGGCAAAGACGTCCTAGGCCTCAGAATTTGCCCGTTACAATTCCAGAGATAAATTCCTGATTATATGTACTTTTAATTATATTGTAAGTTTATTATAGAATAAATAATATTGTATCGAGTTTCATTAATTGTTTTTGTTTGAACGAAAGATGTGTGTAAAAATGTTTCGTAGGATATTATTATAATTATTCGATATTTTTATATATAAAAGTATAAATATGTTAATGAATAAGAAAAAATGCTGATCGATTCGTTTGAATAGTTTTGAAATTCAATAAAGTGCCAGGAGTATCCAGTTTTAGTTTGATTATTAATTATAATGATGTTAATTAAATACGATAGTTGTTTATAAAGTTTTTATTTATATTAGTTACTATAATGAAATATTGGAAACATAAATTAGTGAATGAATTATCTTATTGTATTAAAATTAATTTAAACATCCACTGGCTTCACCTCTTCTTTTCCAGATCTGTAAATTCAATATTCAACAATTGTATTATTTTAGTAAATCACATTAGCCCACGCTTTAGTAATAATACATCGACAGTCTAGAACAATTGAATGGTATCGCTCAGTCAATAGAGTTGGAAGTTGGTGTAACGTGGCTTTAAAACTGACGAATTGATTAATATTTGATTTTAAACCTTAATGAGTTGATCTAAAGTTCGAATCATTTCTAACTTCCTATGATAACTCGATACACTGCTGTGTTTCTATAACCGATTAGATTTCTTGCGATCGACTGCTTGAGTTTCATTTTTACAGTGAGTAGATTTCACATCTCAAGAAAGTGTTAAATGAACAACTTTGATGGTACATAATAAGTTCATGTTTAGAACAATATTACCTTTTGTTTAACATATCTTGTATCTCGTCGAAAGTTTTTCCTTTAGTTTCGGGCAATAGCGTGGCTGAGAAAATGAACCCGAATCCGCAGCATACAGCCAGGATCCAGAACGCGGTGTAGATGCCGTACGAAGCCGCCACGTCACGGAAGAACCTGTTAGTATATGATAGCGTTGACTAATAATATGATATTTATCTTGTACTAAAAAATACTTGATAAATTTTCCAGGCCCAGGTGTTTGCTCGAACTATTCAACTATCCGTGACGTCATGCGGCATTTCAACTCGATGTATCGCCGTTACTTAAAAAACGTAACGAAAAAAAAAACACGTGTTTTGTATTCTTCAATGACGACCTCTGTAGCCGCACACCGGTTCTAGGTGTCGCCATTTCTGAAATCCCGGGTTCGATTCCCGGTCGGGTCAATGTAGAAAATGAACTTTTCTATATTATCTCGGGTCTGGGTGTTGTGGTACCTTCGTTTGCTCAGATACTCCATAATAAGGGGGCTTTAGCTACTCGTCTTGGAATCTGAGCAATGTACGTGATGTTGTTTAATATTTAATACTTAATTCAATAATCTACCTGACGGACAGACATCATCCCTATTATAGTATCTGTGATTTTTTATTTACGTTTTGGATGTAACAAAACCCTTAAAATTTTTACCTGGTCCACACGAAGCCAGCCAGCCAGCACATGAAGGAAGCTATGCCGCTGGCTAGACATTTAGTCTTCACAGGAAACATCTCTGCTACCAGGATCCATGGTACGGGCCCCACGCCTTTGAGAAGGGTATTTACATTGCATCAAAAATCAGTACATCTATCGCTATGGTAATATCATAATAAGATATGTTACGTTCAAAGATTGAAATCGCTCATTGAGCGAAAAACTAGTTCACAACGATGTGGCATTGAAGAAACGCCACTACGCGTTCTGAGCATTAATTGGTTTAACTATCTGATTTATATTCTTAATGTTCTCGAACCCATGACCTTTAACAATTCTAATGCCATCTCCAAAGTGCCAGGGGACAAAGTGGGTTTTTTAAGTATTTTTCATTAAGGATATTTTACAGTATAGCATCGTGAATGCAAAAGTGATCAAATACAATAACTATCTCATTTTACAAAAGCGATTCGCTTCTGGCACTTCGCCGTCCGCTGCCGCGGCACGCTTGCTTTGCTCGCTCGGGTCGTGCGTTTTTTGTTATACTCTAACCTAACCTAATCAAATATGGTTCTATACGGTTAATGGTTTTTCTTCATTGCCACAACGCGTTGTGGTCGAATAGCATGGGAGGCACGACACAGATATCGCTAAGCGGTTATTCTGTGAATGCCACAACGTCATGTTGTGAGCGTTTCCATAAGAGCCATAATACATATTTCGCTATGTGGATATTTTACTGTAACCACAACGCGTTTTGAACTAAATTTCCGCCTAATGAGCGATTTAGATCTTTGAGTGTTGCATATATATATATTTTATTTTTAATATAAAAATCTTAAAAATCCACCCTGGGGCTGGTGGATTTTACCTCAAGATGGGACTGAATGCAAAATTTATAACGTGATGCTTGTGAGGATTTCGTTATTGTTTTACCGAGTACGATGGTAACTATCATTTAACCTGTTACTTGCTATCTCATCATCGTCACCAGCCCATTAATTTCCCCACGACTGGAGCTCGGGCCTTCTTAATGGGTGGAATCAAATCAAATGGGCCATGACTTGCCACGCGGCTCCAGTGCAGATTGGTGGGTGTTACTGCAAATGCAGCCGGGACCAACGGCTTAACGTGCCTTCCGATACAAGGAAAAGTTCGAGATAATAAATTTTTGGTCACCCATCCTATGACCGGCCCTTGCTAAAGTTGCTTAACAACTGTACTGCGGACCGAGCGCGCTAACCACTAAGCCATCTAGCACCTCATCCTTGCTATATCTACTATCTGAAATTTAGTCAATGCTGTAATGGTTTCGCTAGGTGATGACTTGCTTGATACTAACCCAAAGTGAAGAGTATCATGTAGACAACCAGACACAGTAACGGTATGAACGCCACGTGCGACACATCCACCTTGAAATGTGAGTCCAATACCGCATACACTCCTATTAAACCCTGTAGTATTTTAATACACTGTTTTAAAAGTTATCAGATAGATATATCAGTTAAAGGTAAAAGTTTTTAACCTTTCGCAAAGTGTAAAGACGTAGTGTTCTCTTTGGAGTAAAGTAGGTATATCCTTTCAGTCATTATGTATGTATTGCATGCTTCGATCAACAATAGGTACAACATCGTTGATCGAATACTGTACGGGTACTGCTGAGTTTTATGGTCGAGTTCTACAAGAGTAATGTCGTAGAGTAAATTGTATTATAAATGATTATAAAGAAGTACTTAAATTTTCTATGCAATTTTCAATACGTATTTTATTACATTTCAAATTTGCTAGGCAGTTATAGACTTTATTGCGATAATCATACGCAATAGGTACCATTTGACAAACTTATATCTTGCCATGAACCACTCATTTGGATAACTAAATGTATATAAATAAAGTATACTTATTTTAGGTTTTATCTATAAATAAAACTTACAATCAACGGACCTCTTGGAATGCTAAAAGTGACCACCAGTGGTTTGCGAATCACAGGCCAACCATTGAACAATTTCATATCTGCATAGAATCCGAATCTCATGCGAGAAAAGAGGATCGAGCATCACAAAACATTTTAAATTAACTAGCTTTCCGACAGCGGCTTCGCCCGCGTGGTCTTAAGTTATACATAAAAACCTTTCTTTTGAATCACCCTATCTATGAAAAAAAACCGCATCATAATCCGTTGCGAGGGACAGAGAAAGCTACTTTGTTTTATACTATGTAGTGATTTCTCTTCATATGTATATGTTTTGTGGCTTTCGCTGGAATTTAATATTTTTATCACTATACTGTCTTTTTCTTAGTTGGTAACTTGTATCTTTCTTAGTCGCAAAAAATACAATATTAGAACTGAACAGAAAAATTAAGTAAAAATATTTTGTCATATTTGAGTTTTACCAGGAAAATGGTAAGTCCAAGCGACGTAGTCCACATTAAAAGTTTTCTTCCGAGCCGGTCTACCACCAGCGGTGTGATGCAGCTGGTGACCACTTGCACCACGCCCATGATGATGGTGCCGTGCGCCGCCGATATGGTGGAGCCGACCTTAGCCAACAACTCCTCCATGTAGAACAGGAGCACGTCTATGCCAGACAACTGGAGTAACATCGCGAGGAACACGCAGATACCTGCAAAAAGACTGGTATTAGGTTTTAGAAATAAATTAGCATAGTTATAGTTTGCTTCTTTTTCACAACAATTAAACGCTCAGCGCGTATTTATAAGGGCCAATTATGTGTGTGTTATGTAATTACGTGTGTGATGTTGCTTCCCGTGGGTATGCGTTAGTATCCTTATAGTCTGTGCCGTAGCGATTTTGTAAAAATCCGAACCCAAATTCGGATTAACTTATGTAGCTGAATTCACTTTATTAAGTTTAAAAATCCTATTGATTTCGTTTTGTATAAAAATACAGAACAAGATTGATTGATTCACACCTACGTGTCTCAGATATTCTGTTCTTATATCATTTCGATACTCACTTCAATTATGTTTCGAAAAGTTATTACTAATGCTACCTTGGTTGATACGGATACCTGAGTGAAATCGAATTCGGGTTCGGATTCTTACACAATCTCAGGGCTGAACAGTATTTCGAACAAACAAAGTTAAAAACTTTTATAATAATTTAAGTATAGAAAAAATCTGACTGAATGTCTTTAATACTTAGGTACATATTTGATAAATGAAAAAAAAAATAAAAAAATGTAGAATATTTTTATGATATTCTCTGTAATCCTCACCCAAAGCCTTCAGATTTCCTCGTGTCGCCCACAAGTCTTTGATACGTGGTTCCTCTTTGAATTCACGCGCGATCATAGCTTGGAGAGAGTCCAGCTCTGGTTGTACAGCTTCCTTCGAGGTGCCACGTATCTGTTGTAACACAGCTGATGCTTCTTCTGTACGACCTACAACATTTTGTTTCAATTGCAAAAGTGTGAACCAGGGACGTCAACCTGTGGCTCGCGGTTATTTCTTTGTAAAATTGGGACTTCCTCATTGCGCTTATAAAAATTATATGACTGTAGAAACTTTTTAAAACGTAAAATCGATCTGAAATTGTGTAGCCGTAGTGACTGTAACTGAGAGAGATATAGTGAATCTTTTGTTTTAAATAAAAGCTCATATAGACATTTAAATAATATTAAAAATATTTTTTTAGGGTGCTAATTCAAAACTGCAATTTTTAAAATGTAGCTATTGGCTCTACTATCTCATACACATAATCCTTTATTTTTTTGGTTTCAATCGATGAATTAGATACAACACAAGGATTCAATAATAATCACAAAGATTTATTACATAAATATATCACAAGAAAATATAAATATAATACTTAATAAATAGAAAAGCGACAAACATGTCTTGAAATGTGGACGGTTTAACAGACTCTAAAAGGACTTTTTGTTTTTTTTTTTTTTATTAAAGTCAATTCGTTTCTAACACTTTGTTTTTAAATTGTAAATGTGTCGTCATCTAACGCATGATTAGACCAACCTTTGTAAACCAAAAAGAACGGCGATTCAGGTATGAACCAGGTGAAAGGCACGTAGAATAGAGACAGGATTCCACCGGCAGCAGTCAGACCCCAATAGGAGGTGAATGGTCCGATAGCATACGCCAACAGGAAGCCCACATTGATGAACAGCAGGAACAAAGCACTAAGTGAACCTCTAATCTTGTCCTTTATGAAAAAAATAAATAAATGGAATGTAAAAACAATTTATGCGTTTTCTTGGGTACGTAAGTACGCCTAAAATCACCAATCGTCAGTTGATTTTGTAAAGAAATAAAGTCCAAATAGCTGTAAGTATTAAAAAACTAGAATCGAGATTAATCTTCAAAAAAGTGACAAATTAATACATATTTTATAAGAGGTTCAATTATTCAGAAACTAATAACAAGAAAGAAATTGACGTGTTCTCTTCTGTCATTGTCAATTTGCATTAGGAAGCAGTTCCTTTAGTCCCTATTTTATAATAAGGGGTTTGTATTTTGTAAGAATTTGTTTACCTCGGCGATCTCTCCGATGTATATAGGGATGGTAGCGAACTGCATACCAGTTGCACATCCCCACATGATGCGCGCCACGTACAAAGTCTCCAGGTTAGTGGCGACGCCGGCCAGCAGCCAGCCCAGTAGCAAAGGAACGTTTGTGCTCATGATGATCCATCGACGGCCTATGTGCCTCGACAACGGGACGGTAATCAGAGGACCTGGATATGAAAGTTGCTTTATTTATAGATACTAATATTAAAAGGGTTAAATTTTATAACTTTGGTTGTGTGTTTGTAGGGGCAATCTTGAGAAAAACTGATCCGAACATGACAATTCGGAATACTTTCTTTCGGATTTTGAATGAATTTGCATTCATATGCAATATGCAATCTGTTGTTTTCTCGCTCATGTATAAACATATCATCTAAATATTTTCTGCGTTTTCGGCCTGGGAATTACTAGAAACGCCTGCGGCCCTAAGTCTAGCACTGATGTAAGTAAGTAGATTTATTTGATTTTTACTTGATTAGTGTTAAATAATTACTAATTATATTTTGCATAATAGAATATTAACTTAGTTGACAATCATAAAAAATAATAATCCGTCTCTATGGGCACTCAACTCCTTTTTTACTATAAGTTCAGAGGAGTATTGTGTACGTAATAGGTTAGAATATAACAGTTCCTCCCTCCCAATTATTTAAGAAGGAACCGAGATGATAGTAGGTACTCAACATCTGATCAAGATGTCGCATCCACAATTCTCTTATATTTGTGTGTACTTCATAATGTAAGGCACCAAGTCTTCTTTTGAAGAGTAATCGTGTGCTTGTACACGGTCTCCAGGTGAAAATATCTTTCTGATGGTGTCAGTAGGTCGGAGCCGGGATGAATGTTTTTGACTAGGTTTCTACTTGACATCTAGTTGTGCGCCAACTTTTTCTTGTACGTTTCGTACTGTTCGGTATTCTTCGAAATCTTGACTTGATCATGAGAAGCTTATCGTGTGATGATAGGGGGTGATATCCCCTTCATAATGTTACTATATACATAATCTGTCTGTCTGTCAGATCATATTTGATACAGATCTTCAGTTACGCGGTAGCGCCGATGGTGTTTGTTAAAAACTATTTTACATGCATAATGTGGTTAAATACCGCCTAGTAATATTTTTCTTATTAGAGTATTCTTTAATATTATGTTATATTAGTTTTCCGTCAACAAGATAAACAGCCTGTGTGTTAATTCGGGCTTAAAATTATCCGTTTTTGTGTTAAAGAATGACAACATACATATTCACAAACTTTCAGATTTGAAATATTATTAGTAGGATTTGTCTAAAAAACTAATCACGGTTAATAATACAGTTTTTGGAGATAGCTAAACGAGTTCTTGTGATATTGATGAAGGTCGATGTAGATTGAATGTTATTCTAATTTAAGTATTTAATTATTACGAATTCGAATTGTCACCGTGACTTGTTCTTTTTTTTAGATTGATATCACGATTCTAAGTTCTCCAAAAAGTAAATGAAAACAATATATACAGGTTTTAAATCTTCATAATAACACATGAATTTATATTTATTAATATGAAACATTTGTGGATCAAAATTTTTAAAAACTTTATATATGGTTATTAAAACCAGCTTTTCGCTAGCGGCTTCGCCGGCGTTGTCCTTTATTTGAAATATAAATCTTCCTCTTGAATCACTTTGTAACGAAAACTGCATTAAAAGCTATTCTGTAGTTTAAAAACTATATAGATAAAGAGTTCGGACGTTTTAAATAAATAAATACGTCGGGGAAATCATAGTCTTATGTAATTTTCTTTAACTGAAAACTTGGATTTTCGTTCGTAAAAGTTACATTCTTACCCCGCAGATATAAAAAGCAGTAATGAATAAAACTAGGTAGTTACCGAGCAATCCCCCGAGCACCAGTAAGGAACCGATCCAAGACTCTTCCTGGAGTGTTGGCTCCTGCGACAGCGGGGAGTTCGCACCCCGAAGCTGCGGCAGCACCGGGGATGTCCACCCCATCGACATGCCCGTACACAGGCTGCCGTAACTTGCTGCGGGAACAAGTATCATCATCATCAGTCAGCGCCGGCTCAATGAAACTTGGCGCTTTAACAAAAATACTAGAATGAGGCTGGAGCCGGAGGGCTTTTTGCCGGATTCCGAGTCCTTCCCCGGGGGGTAATTTCAGAGGGTTTTACCAGGTAGGCCGGCCTCGCTTAAGCCTGTTCTTTTCAGGACGGGCGCGGGATCTGAGAGCAAAACACTAGAACGATGCCCATAAAAAATCAGAATAAAATAAAAGACTAATGTAGCTACACTGATTAAAGAGTGTAGGTAATCTTTCTAAACACAAAAGAAACTCTTAAGAGTACTGCTAGTCTAAAAATGTTATTCTTTTGAATACCGCGGAGATGGATTAAATTCAACAAATTTAAGCTACGATTCAACAAAATCTACGCTAAAAAGCTACGATTAAAAAAAAAACCATCATAATCTTAGAATGATAGTTTATCGCAGGATTACTACGATGTCCCTTGTTATTGTTGAGTTTCCAAAATGTCGTCGCTGTTGCAAGCGGGTTGCTTCCACGGGGTAAGCCCGTAATCAAAGCGCTTACAATATTTCCCATTGGGGTAAACCCCTGAAATCTTGACTAAAACATATCAAAACAAATAATATGTGTGCCATGTCATGCCACCCCCCAAACACAAGCGCCCTAGGTAGTTACACTATATGGGTGAGACAGTTATGTCAACAGTATATTAATCTCACAAGCAGTTGCACAAATGTTCATTTAAATTTTCATTAGTTTAAAGCGACATTACTCATACAAATTAGATATTGATTATGGCTTAAAATCATCATTAAATATTAATGTACGTCTGTGCAACTGACCGTTAGTGTTCTCATGCACGTTATATCACGCACGAAAGAAAGGGTCTAGTAAAGTTATTGGTAAGTTATTGGTCACCCATCCTATGACCGGCCCTTGTGAAAGTTGCTTAACATCCGCATTGCAGACTGAATACACTATAGGGGGCGTCCATAAATTAGGGAAGTTTGGCACCATTCGTACACGGGGAACCTTCATACAGTCACTACTACATCTTGTAGAAAAGCCTAATTATTACGACTTTATGTGGATAGGCGCCGGCGACTGCCAGTTGTCCACGAAGTTAGCCACACATGCAGCCACTGCGAGCGAAACTAGAGAACTTAAAGTGTTTTGGCATGCTCATAGTAAATATTTTGTTAATTTTTTTGGATCTTCCGTGCTTTAATCATACGTCAAATTTTATTGAATTATTGCTTAATCGTAAGTGAATACGATTAAGATAATAATATATATCTATATTGTGTATTTTTCTACGTGAGTTTTGTGTTAGAAAAAATAATTTTATTATTGATTTTCGAGGCACGTTCGTACATTTCCAGAAAGGGCACATTCGTACGCGTATGTGTGTACCCCCCCTAACAATTTTTATTATTATATCAGAAAATTTAGAAAAAATGATCTTAATTTTAAGAAGAAAAGGCAGACGCGTTCCCAATATTAATTAAATGAGTTTTTTTGCGTCTGTAAAAGGTGTTTTTAAATAGTAAAAAACAAATTGTTTTACTGAAAAGATTAACCACTTGAAAAACTTCATAAACACATTTCGGACTCACGATATTGGAAGTCACAACACTATCAAATGATTATGATAAAGTTTTGAAATATAAATGTTTGCAAAATTGTTATGAAACTGGCTTCGCTGATATAGAATGGATGCACGGTTTTCGTAAAAAGATAGTTAGACTGTAAGCCTATATGTCGTTTAGTTTATCACATCGTTGATAAGTTTATGATCAATGAAAACGATTTTTTTTATTCATTTTTTGTTTTACTTAATATATATGAAGTTACCACACTGTCTGAATGTTCCCCGGCCCATGTACGATTGTACCCCTTAATAGGGGTAGATTCGGACATTTCATTAGCTTTTAGTAAAATTCAATCCTTTGATATATTATACAAGATATCGACTTTGAACTTTTTAAATAAGGAGCAGAAAGTATGCTTTATATTTTAATAAGTAATTGAGTAATTTATCTTTGATTATCAATATTTTAAAAATCATTGACTAAAAAGTGTACGAATGGTCCCAATCTTCCCCTACGTGAGATGTTTAAGGGGGGGAGGGAGTCGAGTCAAATCTCATCTAATCTCACGTTGGAGAGAGAGGGGGTCTCGGCAAATATCACGCAATTTTTAAAATAAGGCTCGGTGCGGGGAATCCCTCATAGAGTGACAAATCTAAGGTTAAGATCATTCACTAATTCGTTGGAAAGAAAATAATTTCATTCGTACTTTGACATTATACATCACTCCTGATTGTCAAACCACTATACTCGTTTTATACCAAATAGCTCAATTTAATGGTATAATAAAGGTACAATGTAGCCCGTCCTTTGTTTTCGCGCCACTGTCAGCTGAACATGTGACTCGATGAATGAGAGCAATATGGATTACTAGTCTCTAACTAGTCGTAAATAAAAGTACGAAGCGAATTATTTTTTTTCTTTTTATTAAAAAATCCAACGTGTTTAAATAAGAAACCCACTTTTTGAAAAATCTCACGTTAGATTTGGGGATGGGGGAGGGGATTGAATAAAATCTCACGACATCTCACCAGGGAGGGAGGTAGGGTCAGAAAATTTAAAAAAACACCTCACGTAATTTATGGACGCCCCCATACGAAATGTGACGTTTCGAAGGCTTTCGATCAAAGACGATACAAGGGAAAAGGGGGGAGATCTGATACCGATGTAGATGTTGCGTATACTGGATCAATAAAGAATGTTCTGCCAATGATGGTCTAGATTCTTATAACAAATATTTGTGCTTTTGTTTAATTCTATCTAAGTAATTTCGTTTCTTTGTAATGTTTTTTTTATTTGTATTACAAATAATGGGTTGCCTATCCATTTTTACATTATATGGCTATACCATGTCGAGATAGATAATGACAGCAAGAGCTGTAATAAGGAATGTAAGTGTATATATGTATAATCAATTGTTTTTATACTTACCTAAAGTAGGGATAGTGGTAAAACTATATCAACACTTAATACTACAATACGTAGAAGGTATTGTGGTAAGTTGCAACTTGTTGAATATTTAATCAAATGAATGAAATATTTATTAGATTTGTATCATAAATTCCGCAGTCCTAAGGGCAACCGGTCTCAAGTAGATTGGAATTGTTTTGCAACGGTTAGATCTTGATTGTACAAAAGAATATATTGAAATAGTAAACGTTATTTAAAGCCTAAATAATATAAAAAAGAAATATAATAAATGAAGTAAATATTAAATGGAGTTATAAACAGTTAACTATTATACTGTTCTGTTAAATTCAGTAAAATATAACCTTTATTATCTGAAGTAGGTTTTATTTGATTGAACCTTTACGCTATGACAGAGCTGCGCCTGACGTCAAGTTCGACGCTAATAGCAATGCTAGGCCCGGCCCTTATCTCTTTTTACAAAAATGATTTAGAAGAATTTAAAAAATTATACGAATATCCAATAAATTTCATAAAGGATTTGACCTCAAATTTGGAAAAAATATATTACAGTGCGCAGCTTGAGGTGACTTTGCGATTTTTTTTTCACATAAGAATTGATAATAATTATTTTATTTAATACGCTCTAAGAAAATAAAAACGAGTTGTAAACTGATAACACAACTCAAACCTCAGTGGTTTTTAGATGTTATCTTAAATTGTTTGTTATGTATATGTTTGTTTACTTGATAATAAATGAAAAAAAAATATTATCAAATTTTATTCCAATAAAATTTTAATAAATTATTATTAACTGACAAGAATTGATTACAATAAAATACTTTACCCAAGGAAGCTGCTAAATATTGACGCCATTTCAATTTTAAAGTGCCAATCATATCACTAAAAAATCAGTTGAAAATTTATTTTGTAAACCGTTCTAATTTCGTCATAGAAATCACTGAAGATATCTTCACTATTATTTTTCAAAATTATATTAAATATATATATGCCTGTCTCAGACGTGTTTACAGCGAGACACTGCAATTAATTCTGCCCATAACTTCGCATACAACAGTCTTAGTCAAATCCCTTACAAGATTTTTTCTATTTCCTTAAAAAAGTTAATTGGTTACAAATCGAGTGACAGACCAATGTTTTCAATGAACGAGTTGTTTTTATAATATATCGAACGCAGCGGCGCGTGTTTGTTAATGAAAATAATAAAAAAAAAAAACTTAAAAAAAGGGTTTCCAGATGATTCTTACATTACCTACTCATGTAGAATGCAAATCACATTGTTTTCCGAAATTAACTTGGGTATTTTTTTACTCAGAATCAACTCTGTCCCGGTTTGATCTTTTACGTACGTTAATGAGATCGATTCTAATTATAATTTCTAATATCTCAGGTATTCTGAAAATGTAGTGTAGCATTTACTTAGATTGCAAGATATTATTATAATTAAGTGCATTAATTTTTTTATTATAAATACTGTCTAAAATCAAAGTTATTTTTAAGCGTAAGTTATTGAATGTCACATGTTTTCTATTTCAATTTTTGATGGAAAGCCTTCATTTTATTTATCCAATAGACGAATTAATATTAGACATTTATTACAGAAACAGCAAATCATTAAGGTTTAATTTAATAACAAAATTCTAAGTAACGTAAGAGCCATATAGGTAACCATTTTAAATATAGTTTACCAAATGACTCGGTTAAATATTTTCTTTCTATTAAGGAACTCATTAATTAATAATTATCGTGGCATTATCAAAATGACATTCCGTTATACGATTACTATTTTTATTTATATTTTTATTTTTTTACTAGAAGTCATGGGAAATGACTTCGGTGGAGAAAATATAGCCTATGTGATCCGTGTATGACGAAGCTGCCGTAGGTGAAGGATTTTCCGTAAACAGCGATAATTATTTTCGGAGTCTATCCAACGCAAACAAACAAACAAATCTTTTCGTTTTACGATATCTATTATGTTTCGTATAAATAGTATTTGAGTTATATCCTCTTGTTTTTAAATTAATTCGTTTGCAATAAGGATTATGACTAATTCTTGAATGGCTGTCCGTCAGGTAGATTATTGAAAAATATTAAACATGCATTTTGTTTTGCATAATCAATAAATCGCCGTTCCCGGAGAACAAAATGATAACCGCCAAAACAATGTTTATTGGCGTTATTCCATGTTTGAGTTTTATGGATCCTAATACGCCTACTTAATTTTATTGTTATTAATTTAAAAGTTAAAAAATAATATATTATATTCTCAGTTTACTGCGTTCCTCACGGTTACGAAAATAAAAGTTCAAAGCTATATTAATGAAAGAGTAATATGCATACGATTGTACTATGACAGTCACTGTTACAATAATATTCTTATGAATTAAAACGTATGAAGCTCGCCGACAAAGGTCACTTCTCTGTGCCGTGTATGATAAAGGCTCATTACCATATTTATGTTTATTAAAATATCCGAGAAAAAACCAACTAAAAACACTATAATTAACAGGCACTTTTCAGTTTGCACGCGAATAAAATAGTAATTTACTATTATTAGTATAACATTCATATTAATAACCCAATGACAATTGTAAGACATTATAAGAATATTCGGAGTTGCTCGATTTTTCCGAGAATAGTAATAGTAAGAATAGGTAACTTTAGTAAATCAACGCAATTTTTTTTTCCGACAGTCATTATTTTCTTTGTTAAATAACCAGTATGTGTTGGACATTATAGGTAATTTTTAAATATGTTATGGTAGCTTACACAATTAGGTTTCAGGGAAGGCATGCATCGTCTCTCTAAGATTTTTTTTTTCGTTTCCTACATAGTTGTGATGTAGCGAGCCGCTATTCCTTAAATATAATGTCTATTACCAATGCCATTTTTTCTTAAACTCTTCAGTTTAATTCAGTTCAGTTCGGTTCAGTTAATAAAAAGACACGTATCTAATATTTTACTATTTTTCTTTCTTCTAACTGACGCACTAAATAGATTTGTTTTTACCCAAGCGTCATTACTATAGTTCAGTTTTGCATGCCGAATTACACCTATTTTATTTATATGTTTTTGTTATAATTTATTATAGGTATGTGAGTTTTCATTGTCTTTACCGTTCTAAGCTCATGATTTATACAAATGTAATTGTGTAATTTTCAATGCTATCCACCTGCCTATAGGAATCTATATTAAGTTAATTATATACAGCCGATTACCTGGATTAATCACGATTTGAGATTGTTTAGCCTTGATCTTGACTGCGCTATTGTAGATTATGTACAGTAACTCGCGATGTTGTTTCACGTTCAATATTTTAAAAGTCATCTTTTAATAGATTTTGTACTGAGAAATAAAGTCCAAAGAACATCATATTTGTAAGGGATTTGTCGTCTCCCCTCCCGAAACAGAAAAGTCGTCCATTGCTTTCCTAATAAAACAACACAATTAATCTGTGATTTCAATTATATTCGTCAGTTTATGTTTATACTTAAAAATATGAGTTTATTTTATTTCTTGATTTTTTTTTAACATCGACTTGAGAAATTATTTGCTCTGAGGCATAGCGAGGTTTCCAATTGCGCGGAGCCCACAAATCTGGCCCTGGATAATTAGTAACGCATGCAGAAGTATCGGAATATTTGTCCGATACTTCTACTACATGTTTTTCTTTATGCTTATATTAGTTTGTATCTGAGTTCTCATATATTATAATATTTGAAAACTTCATCTCTAATCCGATTTTAAAATATAAAAAGATGTAACATATTCATTCAAACTAATAAAATAACATATTAAAAATTAAAATGAAATCCGATTTTAAAATTTAAAAAGATGTATCATCTGTATATGAGCACATATTTTGTTACTGTAGATTTCTTGAATCTTGAATTCAAACTTACTGATTTGAAAGATACTATGAATTTACTTTGTTTCTAGAGTTTTAGGAAAATTCAGCTTTACACGTATTGATATATAAGGTTCATTTCAAACTGTCGTCCAGTGAAAGGTTTAATCTTTTCACTGGTCTGAGTTGATTAGCCGGTAGACAATACTTTCAATATTTTTTTCTAAGTAGTCTATTAAGTAACCGAGATTATTTATTTATCAGAAGGTTAAACAAATTAACTGTTAATTCGTCTCTATCGATTTTAAAAAAACATTGAGATTTTACCTATACACTTATTGGTTTTGTTTTTAATAAATAAACTTTACCATGTTTGATAATGTTAAATTACAATTGTTGATTTTGTGATTTTAAATTGTATTATTATATGTTCACTTAAAGCCTACGTTGTTTTATTTAAATAATTCACAAAAATTTGCATATTCATGGTGTAAAATGTTATAATAATGTGCATGGCAAGCTTGTAATATTTTGAAAATCGGTCTACAATTCGTAGAGAAATTGATGAACGAACATGAATAAAATACATACATGTCGAACATAGAACCTCCTTTTTAAAAGTTAAGCCCCGGAAGCTTTCAACGAAGACGCTGCCTTCTACCTCTTTGAAATATAACAAAACAATATATGATTGGATCAGTATCCTCTTATAAAGATCTGCTAGAAAGTTTCGATGACAATATCTATATTTTAAGGATAGCATATTAGACCAATTATATTTTCTAAAACGTCTGCGAATTGAGCGGTCTGAGATTAGAAGTTTATTGAAATTGTAATAGAACTGTGTTTTTATATCAAAATTCTATTATATTTGTTTTTTTTATTTTTTATTTTATGTTTTTTTGTAAACATAAAATATCATATACAACTAAAAATAATAAAATACTTTCTTAAAAATTCTATTGGTCCAGGTTCATTTTCATGAACATAGAATGCTCGCTGCGCATTATTTACTAATATTTTACATTATTTCGAAGTTGGTATTACATATTTTTCAAAAATTATAGTCTAAACGCATGGAGTAGTATAAACGTTATTATAGTTAAATTCCGAGTAATTTATACAAAACCTTTCTCATGTGTCACTCTGGGTATCAGGAATCCATTGATGAAAACAGTATGAAATTTTTTTAATTCATCTCTAACGACTACGATTTCCCCTTTCAATATTTTTATTGCATCAAATAGGGTCCGAAGTTACTGGACCTTAAATAATTCCATTACTATCTTTACCTATGGGATGTTTGTTTATTTGCATCGAATATGCTTCGAAACAACTAGATCGATTTTTATTTATTTTTTTACCTACGGTTAGCTATATCGTACGGGGTGACACAGGATATAATTTTCACGTGCGAATATAAATTACGCGGGCGAAATGGCAGGAAATCAGCAAATTACAAATATAAATAAATTATTTAAATATAGTCTTTATACATTACTTTTTTTCACTTTTTTATTATAATTGATTGCGGCAGTCTAAGTTTAAAATCATAAGGTAATTATTTTTCTGGCGGGACTAAGGGTGTCGTCTATTGTAACTCGAATCCAATTAGTCCCCTTGCCTGATTTGTGATAATATAACGTGGCGGTGGCTCGGGAGATTCGCCGCGGTTCGCACTGTTTTAAACGCCATTTTTTACACAGCCCAATTTTCTTTTTTTTTTGTGGTCACAGCTATCGGCTCAGAGTTTTTGACGTCATGAGTTTCGTAGGTAAATAATTTTTTTGGTAAATTGGATGATGTAAAAAAACTACAGAATATGTAGTTATATCTGAGTGAGAGAGAGAGAGAGAGAGAGAGTTCAGTGAGAAATGAAATGAAAATGTCTTCCAAAAAAAATTTTTTTCCCCTATCACTTCTACACGACGTCTTTTAGCTGACAAGAAGAACAAGCGAAAGAAACTTACCAGTCATAATACTCTTTGTCATAAGCAATGACATTAACATAAATCATGTAATTACCAAAATAGTACGTATTATAACAATATAAATACAACTTTCAGTCTGTAGGACATAAGTTGGTACATTAGTCGTTATAGAACGAAGTGAAGGTTATTAATTCCATGCATTGCGGTCTTTAAAATAATCATCAACTTTATAATAGCCTTTATGTTCTTTACATTAATTCTAAATTTATTTATGGGTAGGTCAATTACATTTTGTCGAACTTTATTGAACATAGCAATGCGTTTACCCAGAAATAATCCTCTGGTATTTTGAAGTCTGAAGCTTGGAACGACAAGTTTATTTTTATTTCTTTCGTGAAGATTATGAACACTACTTTTTTGTGAAGGAATCGTAATGTTTTCTTGCGTATATAATAATATTTTCATAGATGTATTGAGAGGCAACAGTCAAAATATTTATTTCTTTTAATATTACTTTGAGGATATTCTACTTACTAAGTTTGAAAATATGAAAACTCTGACTGATTATTATATTAACGTATCACGTTTTCTAATTGCTCCAACGGCAAAGGCTATTTCAGAAATGGATGTTAACCATCATAATGTATTTTACCTATATTTTTAATCTCATAATTCTTATGTTAATAGGCGGAGCAGATTCCGCATAACCATAACCATATTATTTACATCAACCCCATGATTGTGGAACACAGCTAAGATAACAAGGTCACATTATGTTGAAATAAAATTAATTTATATACCTATTCGCTTATATCGTAGATGGGTTATTATAAACAGCGACATCTTTTACGTTTAAGAGGAAATACTATGTAAAACGAGTAGCATTATTTACTTTTCGCTGATTCTACTGTATTGATTACTTTATGCTTGTTCAAGAAATAAATACCAGAGGGCAGTGCTTGCACTATTGACAGAATTTAGTTCTAAATTAAATATTTAAGTATTGTTGATAAAAATATATGTACCCCATATACATTCAGTCAAAAAAGTATCGGAAATGGATTATTTGTTTATGGTTCCAAATTCAAATTGTGTTTTTTTTTGTTGTTGTTAGATTGGCACAACTGTTTTCTATTTTGGCGCGGAGTTTTAGTTGCATCTGTTATTTATATTAAATACAGTGCTGTTTTTAGTTATAACATATCTAGTGTGTATTGCGAATTTCATAATGGACAAAAACATCGAACAAAGAGTTTGTGTAAAATTTTGCATCGTCAATTGAATTTCATGTTTGGAGTCACTGAAAATGTTACAGAAGCAATGAGTTTAATAACTAGAGAAGCAATCCCATACAACCTATGTTCTGTGCATACAACAAACGCGCCAGTAGTAGTATTATAGTTCGTCCATGGGACAGGCGAAGGAACTAAGCCATACAGCCAAATCTTGGGACAGACGCGCCAAAAAGCGTAGAACTTTTCCGAAATCAGGACGTAGCTTTGCAAATAATATTTATACTATATATTATAAATAGATTTATTATATTTGTCTCCCTCATATCTACGATTAAACTTTAAATTAAACAAAGACAGAATATGTGCGAACTAAAGAATGAACGGAAAAATGGGTAATTGATATTGTATTGCCAGCTGTCGAAAATTTAACCCATTGTGATGAATGAATGAGTAGTGTAGATATATGTATAAAATCAATTAGTAAATTACTGTTACTTTGAAAATTTATTTGAAAAAACTAAAAAAAAAAACACGAAAGTAGGCTTTGTGAATATATATCCCTTTGTTTTTCGATAAAGTCAGTGGTTAAGACAAAGTTCATAAAACATCAAACAAAGGTTCAATTTTATGTATTTCCAAAAGTTGTATCTCGACAACTAACGAATTCCACGCATGGAAAAAATTAAACCACATTAGCATCTGTGTGCGTGTATAAAAAAATTATCAACACAATTAGCGCAGTTGCCTATACTTAAGCTGAGCTATATAATTAATTATAAAAAGATATTTAGATAAATTATAGCCACGTAAAATAAAAAGAAAAGGCTCCCATATACTTGGGAAAATTGAAAGTGAATAGCAGTGGCAACACTGTCGAAAAAATGTCGAAATTTTATTTGTGAAAATTAAATATTTTTATTTTATAACCTAGCTTTAATTTTGTATTTATTATCAAAAATGTTAATGACTTAAGTGTGAAACTTAATATTCTTTCGTATTATGTGTATTTCTGAAAGAGAATCGTATTTCATCCACTGTTTTTCTTCGTTTTTGCGGAGCATTTTTTTGTACTTTCTTGGCGGGAGATGAATGAGTAATGAAGTGAAAAACGAAAAAACTAAGACAAACGTCTTAGTTTTAGTAGCTTCAGATTTTTGGTATGTATTGCGTATCTAGACATATTAATATCATTGTATAGAAGGCTTACGGTGAACCAACTTTATCAAAAACACCTGCTTATGAGTGGTGCAAATCGTTCAAAAGCAGTCGAGATGTGTTAGAAGATTTGCCTCGCTCTGGTAGACCACCAACGTTTGCAACTGAACTTAACATTGCAAAATTGAAAGAAAAAGAGATTGAAAATCCTCATTCAACTTTGAGAGAGAGCCGCCGAACTTTCTGAATCTCACGAGTCGATCCGTACCATTTTAAATAATCATTGTATGAAACATGTTGCCGCCCGGCTAGTCCCAAAAGACTTGAATTTTCTACGAACATTCAATCACATGAGAGTCACTGAGGACATGCTAGAACGAGTCAATTCCGACCCAACAAACGAGTCAACAAGCTTCGGAATGGCGCCTTCCAACTAAACCGAAACCGAAAAAACCACGCCAATGTCAATCAAAAGTCAAAGTCATGTTGAATATTTTCTGTTGTTGTGCACTCGGAATTCTTGCCGGAAGGTCAAACTGTAAATAAGGAATATTATTTGGGCGTTATGCGGCGTTTGAGAGAGCAAATTCGATGAAGATGGCCTGATTTTTGGAAAGAAAAATTTTGGATTTTGTACCAACGAAAATGCGCCTTCGCATAAGGCCAAGACGAATTTTTGGGCAAACATTCAACAAATATCATCGAGCAACCACCATATTAACCAGATATGGCTCCAGCCAAGTTATTTTTTTTTTGCTAAACTCAAATTATCACTTGGTGGAACCCGTTTTCAATCGGTACGGAAACAGCGTTTAAATGTCGTTTTCATGATTGGATTATTCGTTGGCGTAAGTGTATCGCTTCTGAAGGAGCATATTAAAAGATGATAAAATTATTTTAAATGATTAACAAATACATAGTTTGTGTATTATTGATATTTTCTCGGTACTTTCTTGACAGAGTAGTATGAACGAATGCTCTTAGGTCATTTGATTCAATAAAGATTTTTTTAACAGAGCTTTTTACTGCTTTTACTTGATTTGTTTATAACTTATTATTATTTTTACGATTATAATAAAATCAATATAACACAACTACATCTTATACATAACTTTAGCTCAACGATATTACATCGAATGCTAATAGCAACATTATGAGCATACTTAAACAGACCCGAGGGACCCGATTACACCTTATACGAGGGTCAAACTGAAAGTTCTTAGAAAATCAAAAACTGATTACATTAGCCAGTTATTAGTTTTATTATATATTTTCAAAATATTGTCCATTCACGTCAATACACCGCTGCATGCGATGGAACCACTGGGAAAAGCACTTTGCCCACTCGTCCTTAGGGGTCTCTTCAATGGCATCGCGATACGCAGCCACCGCTTCTTCAGCATTCATAAACCGCTTTCCTTTAAGTTTTTCTTTAATTTTTGGAAATAAATAAAAATCACAAGGCGCGAGGTCGGGGCTATACGGCGGGTGACCCAGTAATTCAACGTTTGATGTCGCCAAATAGTCGATCGTTCGCTTGGCGGTGTGCGACGAGGCGTTGTCGTGGTGAAGGAGGATCCTACTGCGAGGTCGTTTCTCTCGAACTTTTTCCAAGACAAGTGGCAAACAATTGGTAGTGTACCATTCTGCAGAAACTGTTTTTTGATCCTCTAACACAATTGTTGCAAAATGACCTATCCTTCCAAAGAACGAGGCCACCATTTTTTTTCCCGCACTTCGATCTCTCTTCACTTTAGTTGGCAACTCCTCGAAAGGAAACACCCACTGAGCAGATTGTCTTTTGGTTTTAGGATCATAACAGTAAATCCAGCTTTCGTCACCTGTTAGTATGTCGAACACTGCATTTGAGTCACCTCCGTTAAATCTTTCAATCATTTTACGACACCAATCCACACGATGGAGTTTTTGAGCCTCAGTCAAATTATGAGGTATCCACCGGGCGCAAAGCTTCCTGACCGCTAAATGTTCGTGGAGGATTTTGTGCACTTGACTCATACCGATGCCTAAGCTTGTCCGAATCTGTTGATAGGTCACTCTTTTGTCAGTCTCTATCATACGCCGCACAACACAGATGTTATCTTCAGTCGTCGCCGTAGAAGGCCGTCCCTCACGTAAATCATCAGTGAGATTAGTGCGACCACGTTTAAACTCATTAAACCAGTTGTAAACAGTCGCACGAGATGGGGCTTCATCGTGAAAGGCCAATCGTAGTCTATCATAACTTTCTTGTTGACTTAAATGACATCGAAAGTCATAAAAAATCATTGCACGAAAATTTTCTCGTGTTAAATTCATGATGACGTGACACAGACAATTTTCAATTTGCCGCCAAATCGTAAAACAAATGACAAATGAATGAAATATATACTCAGTAATATTGGCAAAGAGTTATATTTTCAAATTTTAGAATTATTTTTTTATTATATTGTTTATAAGTGGCCAGTTCTAAGAACTTTCAGTTTGACCCTCGTAACATTTACTATGGGAGCAACACTGAATTCACAAAAAAATAACCAGCTCTTTCATACTATCAATGATTGTAGGTATTACAATTTTGTATGAAACATGTTATTTTTCGTGAATTCAGTCAGAGCCTCATAAGAGATACTTCCCCATGACATTATAGACCCTCCGTGGTAATCTACTGTTTCAGTTATAGCACATGGAGCAAACCTCTGATTTTGACGCCTATAGACACGCTGACGTCCATCTAGACCTCTTAAGGCTGTTCTACTCGCACCTGAGAACAGTACGTTCTTCCGGAATGGAAGAACGTACTACAGTCCAGTCAACATATTCTTGCTCAAAACTAAGTCTAGCTCTACGGTGTTGTGAGTGCAGGTGCGGAGCGCGAGCTGGGAGAAAAGTCCTCAAATTACTTTCTGCTAGTCTTCTTCTAATGGTATGTTCCACAGAACACATTCCGTGTTCTGTGGTATGTTCAGTAGCGGTCGAAAAGCCATTTCTCAACCGCCACCAATGGCACCCTAGTAGCATTTTGGGTTGGCCAACCGTGCAATACGGTCGGGAACAAGTTGGGAAAACGTTAGTGAGATTTATTACAAAGTTCCAACTATCTGCCAACAGTTTTATTGCAGGAAAAAATACCATACGCACATCCAACTATGGCCCTACTGTCATTTATTGTTATTTTTTCTCACAAATATTTCTCACGTTAACCCAACGAAGGACCTACTATGATTTTTGGTTGGGTTGCCATCTCAAATGCCATACCAAAATGTTATATTGGCCCTACCATAGTTTTTCATTCATATCCCAACTGAAAAGCCCTACAAATTTTCAACCTGGGCCCTACCACGACTTTTAGTTGGAATCCTAACAAAAGTTCCACACAAAAATCTGCCGTGAGCCCAACCACAGTATTTTAATAATATTCCAACCGAAAATTCTTACTTATTTTCAAACTAGGCCCTACCACTACTTTTAGTTGGTATTGTTACGAACATTCCATACAAAATTAGGCGTAAGCCCAACCATAGTATTTTTATTAATATCCCAACTGAAAAGCCCTACAAATTTTCAACCTGGGCCCTACCATGACTTTTAGTTAGAATCGTAACAAAAATTCCACACAAAAATCTGCCGTGAGCCCAACCACAGTATTTTGATAATATGCCAACTGAAAATTCTACCTTATTTTCAAACTAGGCCCTACCACTACTTTTAGTTGGTATTGTTACGAACATTCCATACAAAATCAGGCGTAAGCCCAACCATAGTATTTTTATTAATATCCCAACTGAAAAGCCCTACAAATTTTCAACCTGGGCCCTACCATGACTTTGAGTTGGAATCCTAACAAAAGTTCCACACAAAAATCTGCCGTGAGCCCAACCACAGTATTTTGATAATATGCCAACTGAAAATTCTTACTTATTTTCAAACTAGGCCCTACCACGAGTTGAAGCAGAAATTTTATCAAAAATTCCATAGAAAATATGGCGTAAGGCCAACCACGCTATTTTTATTAGTATCCCAACTAAAAAGCCCTACTTTTTTTCAAACTAGGCCCTACCACGACTTTTAGCCGGAATCCTAACAAAAATCCCACACAAAAATCTGCCGTGAGATCAACCACAGTATTTTGATAATATGCCAACTGAAAAGTCTTACTTATTTTAACGAAAAAAAAAAGTCTTAAGTATTGTAACGAAAATTCCATACAAAATCAGGCGTAAGCCCAACCATAGTATTTTTCTTAATATCCCAACTGAAAAACCTTATTAATTTTCAAACTAATCCCTACCACGACTTTAGTTTTGAGTTTAGTACTAACATTAATATTTGTGAACATGCACAAAACTTTACAGACAGACTTCTTATTTATTCTTCTTTTATCTTGTAAACCTCTCATATAAAAATACTTCTGAAAAATCAAGTTTTACCATTTCATATTTTGCGGATTAAACTATTTAAAACCATTTTTTTTCCGGAGGTATAATTATTTTATTTAACGTTGATAATTCATTATATTTTTTTTTAGTTTTATTGTGATTATTATCTTCGTAGCACTTTTTAATCTTTATGTAGTGCCGTCCTTGGCCCATCTTCTTTCTTAAAAATTGGTTTGAGCCCAACTGCAGTATTTTTATTAATATCCCTACTGAAAATGCAAAGAATGTCCCAAACATACTACCCCATCCTACCACAGTTTTGAGTTAGATTTTTAAGAAAAAGTTAATACAGATATCTGATGAGGGCCCTATCTAGTATTTTAATAATATCTCAACGACTCCCAACCGAAAACGCCTACAAAGGCTCAAAGAGGCGCCATCTTATTTTTTGATTTCGCTAATGTTGCTAGATGTAAGGACGTTCTCCCAATTTGGACTATATTCTCAGCATCAGAGAAAATGTCAAAATATATATGGATATTTTTAAAGAATGTTATGTAATGAGAATTCACTTGATAAAATATCCAACAAATAAAATATTAAGGTATTACTTATTACTTACTCTAGAGATTTTTCTGACATAACACAATTTGACACCTTTGTACGATCTAATTTTCATTTTACAACAGTACTACCATATTCTCCTTTACCAACATATGTTGGCTAAAGGAGAATGGTGACTTTGGATTTGACAACGTTTTAGGGGGTAATCTATAAAAATTGCTTTGTTTGAGAATTACAGCATACTTAGATTAAAAACATTACATAATATCATTCGAAAGTATAAAAAGTTCTGTCTTTCTTTTTGTAAGGAGTAATCTCCGGAATGACTGAACTGATTTTGATGTTACTTTCACTGGAAGATAGTTTTTATTACTTTTTACCCCAAATTCAAGCGGGTTCGGGATTTACGCGGGAAAAATCGTGTTGACACAAAATCCTAACTACGGGAGTGAAGTCACGGGCAAGTTAGTCTATAATATAACTGATTTAACAAGATTTTCAAAAATTTATCGAAATAAATCTAACGTGTATAAACATGATAAAAAAAAATATAAAAAAAGCATTGTTAATGGTAAAATATTAAATTCAGTATTAGAATCGATTACCTCGGTAATAATCAGTACTAAATGCCATGCTATGCCTATAATTCAACCTCTTTGTTATATAATGAAATCACTATATTGACCTGTCAAATAGAAATTATTTTCAATTTCACGCTCTATTTCAAGGAAATAGAGTAGGCCCCTAGTTGCGCTCAGGCATCATGTTAACTGGACCGAATAGTATAGCAGTACAATGTGTGGCGTGTGTGACGTTAACATGTGCTGTTGTTCTCTTTCTCTATCTATTGTGATTTTAATAAATAATTACTCTGTATTTTGTCAAAACAATTTTTACTTAATGTAAAAAAAGACCAAACTGGTATTTTTTTATATATCCTGTTTTTTTATATCAAATAAGTAATAAAGTTTAGATCACCTTTTTGGAAGACATAAATCGGTCCTATAAACAAATAATATCACAATAAGTTCTGTTAATTTTTATAAACGTACCGTATGTAAAAATAAATCGTTTCTTTTTTCAAATAATAAAAAAATAAACCATCTTTTTTACAGTTGGTTAAAAAATTAACATTACGGGTAAATTTGGGTAATTTTTGGAATCAGTTTCGGACTTTTCTTGGGTGACTAGCGGCAACACTGCACAACCGCCGTTTGTTTGACGAAAACTAAATAACGTAATCAACAGCAATACAAAGAACGATAAATATAAAATTTATACAAAAGGAAACTATAAAAGATTATTTATTGAGAATAATTCAGGAGAGTACACAGTGTATGTAGAATCCACACAACAAGAGAAACTAGGTAATAAAAACCCAATCTCTCTTACAAAACTTTTTACTGATAATGTGAAAGGAATTGCTGGAGTTCACCGAGTAAATGCACATAAAGTTGGCGTCACCTTTAAGAAAGTCTCTTCAGCAAATTACTTTTTAAAAATGGAAGACTTCTTAGCTAAATACAGCATGCGGGCTTTCATCCCAGCATATCTAACTGAGAAAATTGGCATAATTAAGTTTGTTCCCAAAGAACTGTCTAATGAAGAAATATATAAAAATATAACTTGTGACGCTGAAGTAATATCAGTCAAACGCTTTATGAAAAAAACTAATGAGGGGCTAATACCCTTAACAACAGTAGCAGTAACTTTTGCCACAACTTCTTTACCTCTACATGCATATATACAATTATTCCGGTATCAGATTCACCAATATATTCCTCCAGTTTTACAGTGCTTCAAATGTCTGAGGTACAATCACTCAGCCAAGGTTTGCAGAGGAAACCAGATGTGCTCTTCATGTGCTGGACATCACTCCTATAAAGAATGCGAAGTAGACGAAATTACTTGTATCAATTGCAACGGCAACCATTTGGCCATATCCCGAGATTGTCCAGTGAAGAAACAGAAGATGGAAGAGAATATGAAGAAATATTCACAGCAATCTTATGCCACTGTGGTGAGTGCGACACCTCCCAATAATGATATGAATAATTACCCCCAACTTAACTATAAAAGTCAAAACTCTAAGGAATTTGATATCAATCAAATTGCAAATAATGAAATAATACTGAATGCTATTGTAAAATCTTTAATTGCTTTAGGCAACCAAAAGGAAAAAACACCTTTAAATTCTAAGAAAATCAGAGAGACATTTTTATCACATTTAATTTAATGGATAAGTATTTACATTTGCTTCAATATAATATACAAAGCTTACACAACAAAAAAGCCTTATTACAAAATTTATTAAATGACAAAAACATAGATATCTGCTTACTTAATGAGACATGGCTCAAATCTAATAGTAAAATCCCACATTTTCCATCATACAATTTCATTCACAAGATCTCTCAAAATTCTCATAATGGGGTAGGTATGTTAATTAAACATGGACTGAAGTACAGTGTTATTAATACAGTATTTCATGAATCCATCCAGAACATATGTATTTTATTAGAGACAAAATCTGGTCCCATAACTATACTTTGTATATATTGCCCACCAAGTAATAATAATAATCGATTTGACTGTAATAAATTAAAAACACTCATTAACTCCATACCTAAACCAAGCATAATTATGGGAGATTTCAATGCGCATCACGTAGCTTTTGGATGCCACAGCGATAATAATAGAGGCAGGTCATTATACAATATAATAGATGATTGTGATTTGTGCATTATAAATGATGGTACACCAACAACAATTCCATATCCCAATAAGCAAGCTTCAGCAATAGACTTGGCTCTTGTTAGTTCTCAGGTTGCTCATTTATGTGAATGGTATGTACACAATGATCCATTGGGTAGCTATCACCTCCCGACGTTGCTCGACGTGAATGTTCAGCCTTCTTCATATGATGTGACTCCTGTAGAAGAGAAATATATTTATAATAAAGCAAACTGGAATGAATACTACTCCCTATCTGAAACTTCTTTTTCTCAAATAGATAGTAGCAATGAGAGTCCTCTCAATATGTATAATAATTTGATTGACATTTTAAATGATTTGCGGGATAAAACCATTCCAAAACGCAAAAGAAAATCAAACACATTAGCCTTGAGAAAACCAGTCCCTTGGTGGAATCAAAAATGTACTGATGCTGTTAATCAATCAAAACAAGCATTAAAAGCATACCGTTCTACATCTACTATAGAAAATTGGATACATTATAAAAAAATTGATGCTCTTAAGAAAAAAATATTGAAAAATGAATGCAAAGAATCCTGGCATAAATTAGTAGGTAGTTTTAATAGGTTAACACCAGTATCTAGAATATGGGGATACATTAAAAAATTTAAACGGATAGGAAGTAGTAATCGAAATCGAAATTTTAATGATGAATGGATCCCAACATTTTTAAATAGTTTATCTGATTCTACACAAATATATGAGGATAAAATAAACAAGTTCTTTGAAACAGCTACAGAAAATAGAGTAAATATGTTTCTCAATAACCACTTTACAATAGAAGAGTTGCATACTTCACTGAAAAACAGAAAAGACACTACACCAGGTATAGACAATATTCCTTATTTTTTAATTAAAAAATTACATTTGAATGCACAACTAACATTGCTCAACATTTATAACAAACTTTGGGACTATCTAGCTATACCTGAATCCTGGAAAACCCAGTGTGTCATTCCAATACTAAAACCTAACAAACAAGAAAATATAGCATCCTCATACAGGCCTATCTCTTTATCATCTTGTCTGGGTAAAATATTTGAGAACATGTTAAAGTCACGTTTAGATTACTTTGCTGAATCAAATCACTTAATTCCACCTATACAGTTTGGCTTCAGAAAAGGCAAAAGTTGTTCTGAAAGCTTTGTATCTTTAATATCTGATATTAAAAGAGTGCAACTGAGTCATTCTAATATGATATGTGTCTTTCTAGATGTTAAGGGTGCCTTTGATAATATAAATATAGAAAAATTAATTGAAGTACTTCATGAAATAGGCTTAACAGCACAGAATTTGAAATGGCTTTATAAATTTCTTAATAATCGGACAGTATTTGTTAGATATAATAATAAAATGCATGGCCCTAAAATTATAAATAAAGGTACTATGCAGGGCGCAACATTATCTCCTTTGCTATACAATTTATATACTTCCCAAATATTAAAATATATTGACACAACTTTGATTAAAATATTGCAATTTGCTGATGATATTCTTTTGTACAGCATAAATCAAAACATAGAAGTGGCACAAAGTAATATAAACAGTGCTTTAAATCAATTATATACCTACTATAAAAATAAACTTAAATTAGACATAAGTCCACAAAAGAGTTCTGTGATAATTTTTAGTAAAAATCCATGTGCTCAAACAAATACAAAAATAGTTTACAACAATATCCATATTCCTATTGTAAAGTGCCATAAATTTTTAGGAGTTATTATTGACAATAAGTTAAAATTTGAGGAACACATTAAGCACATTAGTAAAAATGCTTTAGGAGGTATTAATATTCTACGACATTTGGCAGGCACATTCTGGGGATCTGACCCCAAAATAATGAGTATGCTGTACAAAAGTATAGTAAGAAGCCATTTTGATTACAGCAGTGTAGCATACATGAATGCCAGTAGCACTCTTTTAAAAAAATTGGATGTTATTCAGAATATGGGATTGAGATTAATTAGTGGAGCAATGAGGTCTACACCAATTAATTCATTAGAGATTGAAACATGTATACCTCCTTTAACCTTACGCAGGCTGCAGTTAGCTGAGAGATTCAATTTAAAAGTTCTAGCTTCAAATAATAGTAACTTGATTAAGCAACTCACCCCACCATCCGAAATATCCCACACCATTCCATCTACTGTTATCTCAGCTTCTGCACTTGTCCATGGTCCATTTCCTGAAATGACAACAATTTTTACATATGTTAGGAATAATTGTAGAAACATCAAAAAATTTGATATATGGCCTATTTATAAATATCCCTATCAAGGTAAAATTAAATGTTCAAAAAGATTTCATCTTGATGATGTACATTGTGCAATAGAGTTTTTAGAGTTTAAAAATACTAAAAATAATTATTATGACATTTATACAGATGGCTCTAAGGCAAATGAAAGTGTCAAAGCAGCTTATTTTGATCCACAAACAAATTATAAGAAATGTATCAAATTAAATAATTCAAGTAGCATTTTTACTGCAGAAAGCTATGCTATATACTGTGGATTACATTATATAAATAATCTTGTAAATAGTGTTAACAATATTTTGATAATATCTGACTCAAAGAGTGTTTTAATTGCCCTTTCAAATGTAAATAATAATAAGTCGTTTAAATTAAACTATATTTTGTATGAAATTTTAAATATAATAATAGAATTAGATAGTAAGAATGTTAATGTAGAATTTTTGTGGGTGCCCTCACACAGTGGCATAAGGGGAAATGAAATGGTTGATATGATTACGCGCTCAGACCATGATGAAGATCATTCAGAGACATTATACCTACCTTTTACTGATTATTATAATTTCTTCCAAACCATGGCAATGGACCTATGGAAGCAATATTGGAACATTACGCTTGAAACGAAGGGGAAATGGTATAAAGAAGTGCAAAAGGAATTTCCTACCAAACCATGGTACCATACCTTTGCATACAGCGACAGGAGATTCATAACTACTATATCAAGGATGCGATTGGGACATTGTCTAACACCAGCACACTTGCATAGACTGAACATAATCCACAATAGCAGATGTTCTCACTGTAATCAAGATAAAGCCGATTTAGATCATCTAATACTTAGATGTCCTTCATTTAATTTACAACGGTTAGTGCTCGCGGATGACGTTACCGAAGTTATTAATGACAGTACTAATGAAATAAGTGTTCCCCGCCGCATAATAGACTTCTTAGCAAATCCAGATTATTTTTTTCCATTGTTTAAATACATTTGTAATACTATAGAAAATATATAAATTTGTAGGCATATAGCTATTCTACAAATGTTAAATTTCTAAAATGTATTCGGCTGAAGGACTTGTATCCATGGCTATGAATAAATAATTATTAAAAAAAAAAAAAAAAAAGCCGTTTGTTTGATGTCTACGTTTGAACCGCGTAAGTTTTTGTTGATTCCCCTTGTTTCAAATCATTATATAGCAAATTAACATTTGAATTTGCCGAAATATGTACCTATCATAGTGTTAATCAACTTCGTTTTTTATTTATAAAGATATTAACAATACACAATGTACAAGGTGGTAGAGTTTGATGATGGCGGCGTAGGCGTTATTCGACAACAATGGTCGACTCCTAGAAAAAATAGTTGTGTTTGGCCATCAAACAAGAGGATAAATTAAAGTTTGATCGATGGCACAGATCCTGATTCTACCTGGAATATTTACAGCATAAGACGTATGTTTTATGAAACCGGTAAGTCTTTGTATAATACTCGACCTGGTGATTATCAAAAGTGAGTTTTTTATTAAAGCCTGCCCTAGCTTGAGAATCTTATAAAACCTATTTATATTGTATATTTTTTAAGACAAATAAGAGGGTAAGCTGTTAGTGCATCACTAAATACTCCATAATTTAGTGCAGATTTTCCATAATTTATTTATACAGACATGCAGCAGGTACAATAAGCATTATTATTTTTTACAGTATTATTTTTTACATTATTTTATTACAGTAAGCATAACTAGTGAAATAGGTTGTGGACTATCTACTTGTGTGTTAATATGGTTATGGTTGTGAGACTACCAACATGCTGTGTATGCAAGCTATAAAATAATATTTAATTGCATGGCTAAATAATATAAGCATACACAACCTCGCTTTGTTTAATTAATCACATTGCAATAATTCCTATCCAATTTTTAGATGTAAGCAGTTCTACTGGCGATACTGACGTTTCAAAAACACTATCTTATATGTACTTACTATTACTTTAATATTAATTCAGTCTTTTTTGTTTTACACTTGGTTGCACCTAAGATTTGTTATTTACAAATATGTTATATTAAATTCTTATTAAATGCATATAAATGACATTATTGTAATTATATTTCAGTATCATTGGATTTAACATTGACACTTATTTTAAGGACAATTTGCTTAACTCGCAGTGTCTAGGTAAGAAATACACAAGTATTGTACATTATTACTTTTTAACAGATGTAAAAAATATAATGTTAATATTGCTATGCTCTTTTATGCATAAATATAGCTATGAATAAGTTTAATAATCCCTAAGTGATATGAAATACATTTTCAGATGTAATTGCCCGCCATCTAGCTAACATTGAATTTGCTATTAAAGAATTGCAATCAAATCAAAATGAGATCTTAACAAGGTTAAGGAATCCATCTTCAACTCTATCACCTGCTATGTTGCCTGATGGTATTAAAATATTATGTGATGATTAACAATCTTTACAAGATTTAGAAAATTGGATTTCAAATGATAATTATAAACTGTTGGCAAGTATTCATATGTTTTTTTTATTATTTACCATAAAGTTTGACTAAGTATTGACTTCTCCCTACATTGATAATAATACTGTCAAAAACTATTATGACAACTTTTTTTAATACCTGACTTTTTATGAAAAAGAATCGTGTATGAAGTTGTATTGAACAACTTAATAGTTTCCAAGAAATCGGTGAATAAACATGCAAACAGACACACGCGAAATTAAGCACAGGTGTATGGAAGGGATCTGAAGGGATCATCATACTATATGTATGGCAATTCCATACCTGCTTTTTAAGTTGGTTAAAAATTATCGCCTTGTAATATCAGAGCTTAGGTTAAACGACGTGCGATAGTTTTATATCTTGTATTCGTATTTCCGGATAGGGACCACTTTTTACCATTACAATTTTTAACCGACTTCAAAAAAAGAGGTTAGCAATTTGACTTGTACATAATACTGTTGGAATTGGATAATATTTGAGTATGATGATCCATTTAGGCTCTAAGCATGTGTGCTTAATTTCATAAGTGTATGAATGTTTGTCCACGGATTTCTTGGAAACTATGTTGTATTGAGATGATTCTTTTTGATATAAGTTAGGTATTGTTCAACTTGGGGAACAGTCCAAGTTTCTTCAAATTCTGTTGAGTAGTTTTCAATATATGGGTAGTGATTGGTATAGGAGGTCTGTTTAATTTTTTACTAAATTGAGCTTGTTAGTTAAAAGTACCTATAGCAATATGGCAGATAGTAAATCATATGACGTAGAAGAAAAACAAAACCTAGCAGATGCGATAATTTAGTAATCTGTTAACATTTGCAGGTAAATCATTTGAGCCTTGCTAAAATGACTAAAGACATACAAACATTAAAAAACTTATGTAAATCACCGAAAATAGATTATCCCTATACAAGCAAAAAGAGACAATTATTATCGCAAAACTTTTTCACCCCCCCAAGATCATCTGCAACAAAGGAAGCTAATATGGAATATTCATCTTTTCTAAGAAAAATTTCCGATTTGGAACAAGCACTACAGAAATCGAACAATGAAATTGAGTGTTTAAAAAACTTAATTCAAAAATTACAGAATGGAACTATAGAAGAAAATATAAATCAACAACAATCGTTGTCTGCAGTAGCATGCAGCAGCCAAAAAGGTCAGCATAAAATCATAGATGGCGGCACATGCAAGAAGTCACGTCAGCCATACCAATGTGACAGACATATGAAACAATGTAGTGTAAACAAATCTTGTATAATATCATGTGAAAATAAACCTCAAATTCATATATTTGGAGATGAACAAGTAAGTGGGCTGACTCTAAAAATGATAAAAAATAGGCGTAATAAGTGGAATGATATTTATACCCTTAACAGTTTTGTAAAACCGTTTGCTAACGCCAAACAAATACTAGGTAGTTGCTATAATAGAAATGTGTCAAAAAATGATATAATTGTATTGGCTTTAGGTAGTAATGATAAAAATCCGTTTAAATTACTATCAGAATTGTGTAATGTATTGTCGTTTTTTAGGAATAACAAAATATTAATATTAAATATTCAGAATAACCCATATCTTAAGGTTGATAAATTGAATTATGACATAAAATCTATGGTTAGTAACTATCCTCATTGTAAATTTATAAATATTGACTATAAAGTGAAAAATAACAATTATAATACTTCATTAATTGACATGATTTCGACAAAATTAAATATTGATATTGACTTTTTAAGATATGACTACGAATTTATTAAAAATTTAAATTGCGCTAGAAAATGTTATAGCTTAATTATGCAGAATACTGGTATTCACTATACATCAAAGCAAACACAAAGTATAAGAAAGCGACAAAAAGAAAAAATCACAGATTACTTTCCAAAAATAAAGTTAACAAGCCATACTATAAAAGAAAATGAGCCTACAGATGACCTAGGATTATGTCATAATATGAATACCACTAATTTACAGAATAAAAATAAAAAATCATTTAATAAAAACCAATCAGAGTTTTTTCGTTAATAAAGAAAATTACTTGACAATATTACATCAAAATATTGCTGGCATTTTTAGTAAGCGAGATATCCTACTAGTAACATTAGGTGAGCTAGCAGAAGGCTTCAGTGATATAGATGTTATATGTCTCTCAGAAACTTTTATAAAGTCAGGTCATGAAAGTAACTTCCAGTTACCAAACTATGATCTTGCTGAAACATTTTCTCGTAAAAATGAAAAACGCGGGGGAGTTGGTATTTGGTGCAGAAATGATTTACAGTACAAAAAAGTGCCGTACCTAAAGGAGATGTCTGTTGAAAAACAATTTGAATGCTGTGGGATAGAACTCACCGATTATAAATATATAATAATTTGCCTGTATAGGATTCCGTACAATAAAAAATCAACAATGAACTTATTTCTACATAAATGGAATGAACTTTTAAATAAACTTAAGCTCAAAACAAATAAAAAAGCTATTATAACAGGTGACTTTAATATTGATATTTTGAAGGACAGCGTTTGTTGTAGAGAATTCCTAAGTATAGTTCAAAACCATGGGTTTGTATCACATATTATTGAGCCGACTAGACAGCAGGCGTGTATTGACCTCGTAATCAGTAATATTCCCGAAGCTCATGGCAAAATACATTATTTGGGACTATCGGATCATGATACAGCCCAATCACTGATGATTCCAATAGGCAACAGACGAGGTAAATTGAAATATTTTTTTATTAAGAGGCGAGATTTTAGTTCGGAACACATAGACAAACTCAATGAGTGCTTGAAGAAATTAACTTGGTCGGAAATTTATAATGAATCTGACGTAAATAAAGCCTTTAATACTTTTCACGAGTATTTGACATTATTTTATAATTTATGCATCCCCTTTAAAACTGTCAAAATAATACCGCAACAAAAAAGTAATCAATGGATAACGAAAGGGATACGTAAAGCATGTAGACAAAAAAGATTACTTAGATACATATATTACAAAAAAAGAAACTTAAAAAACAAAATAAGGTATCAGAAATACTCGAATGTATTAAAAAAGTGTATTAATATTTCGCAAAAAAATTGTAATAAGAAATATATGGATAGAAGTACCAACATTTGTAAAGCATCTTGGAATTTAATAAAAAATAACAATGCAAAAAATACAAAGAATTATCTAAGAGAAATTATACATAATAATAATATAATTAATAAACCAGAAGAAATTGCTACAACATTTAATGAATACTGGGCAAATTTGGGTTCTGAACATAATGAACCTATACACGTAAAAACAGCTGCTAACAATGTACAGTATATTGATGCTAGTATCTTTCTCTTTCCAACTGATGATACCGAAATAAGTAAAATAATAGCAACATTGAAAAATACAACCTCTATGGGCTATGACGAACTCACCACAAATATTATTAAAGCAAATAAATCAGAAATCGCGCCAGTTCTAAGTTATTTAATTAATCTATCCTTCATACAAGGGGTCTTTCCAGAAAAATTAAAAGTCACAATTATAAAACCCTTACATAAAGCCGGCAAAACAAACTCAATAGATAATTATAGGCCCATTGCCTTGATACCCATACTATCAAAAATATTCGAGAAAGCTATGCTGGTTAGGTTGAATAGCTTCATAGATAAACAAAACATTATTAATGTAAATCAACATGGCTTTCAAAAAGGTAAGTCCACGGCATTGGCAATGTTTGAGCTGACAAATAAAATTATGACTTACATAGATAAATCGGAAGAAGTCACGACCATATTTTTTGACATGAGTAAAGCATTCGATTATGTATCGTTAGATATCCTCCTGGCCAAATGTGAAAAATATGGTCTTAGAGGAAAAGCTTATAACTGGCTGCAAACTTATCTCAGGGGAAGATTACAATACACGGAACTCTCAAATTTGGATGATTGTTTTAATGAAATTAATTATAGATCTAGTGGAAATATAAAGGAATTTGGTGTGCCACAAGGTAGTATCTTGGGCCCGTTTCTATTTCTTCTTTACATAAACGACCTACCTAAGGCCACTAAGCAATTTTGTTCGTTATTCGCAGACGATGTATCAGTGGTGGTATCAAATTCAAACAAATCTGTAGTTGAATACAACAATGAAATTAATAAAACAATGGAAGAAATAATCAACTGGTTAAAAGATAATAATTTAAGAGTTAACATTAAAAAAACAAAATATATACAATTTCATAACCAAAAAAATAATAAACGACTTAATCTTGAAGTACATCATGAGGGACAAACGATTGGGGAAAGTAAAGATATAAAATTTTTAGGATTAATACTGGATAGTAACTGTACATGGAAGCCACACATACGGGAGTTGTGCAACAAAATCAGCAAATTTGCATACGTATTATGGCGACTTGTAAACATTACAGACGAAAGAACTGCTCTTTTGGCGTACCATGGATATGTGGCTTCCATTCTAAGATATGGAGTCATAATCGGGGGTAATTCAGTAGATATCGATAGGGCGTTCATTGCTCAAAAGCAATGTATACGCTCCATATGTAAATTATCCGTAGAAATAAGTTGTAAACCATATTTTCAGACTTTGGGATTGTTAACATTGCCATGTATTTATATCTATGAAGTATGTCGCTTTGTAAGAGTTAACAACAAACTCTTTAAACGAAACTGTGACGTGAACAATGAGTACAGGGGACGATATCCTGAACGACTAGTGTTACCCAGTATGTTTACAACAATGCAAAGCAACAGCTGCTATCCGATGGCTGTTAGAATTTATAATGGGTTGCCGAATTATATCAAAGATGCTTCACTCAATCTATTTAAAAAGAGCCTGTTAAAACTCTTGATGCATAAATGTTACTATTCGGTCCATGAGTATTTGGCTGACAAAACACTATGATAATGAATGTTCCATGACATTGTTTTTTTTTTTCTGTATTTCTAATTGAATTGAATTGAATTTGTTATAATGGTAGTGACATAGTTTTTATTTTCTGACATTTTTTAATGGTTATAATAATGATTTAGTCCTAAATAATAATTATTTTAATTGCCTGTATTTAAATGTAATAATTAAATTAAAATTAATTAATATGGTATTTGCATGCTAGTGTAATAGCTAAGTGAGCTGAACTGTAATTTTCTTTCCATCTTTTATAATACCTCATTTAATAGCAAATAAACGATTACTATTACTATTACTATTACAAGAGTTATATTGGCGGCAATAAACCTCCAGCCATACTTAAAGGGTACTTGAAAAAGTGTTCACAAACAACCTTGCTGTCAATTGTAACTGGACAGGGAAAATATTAAAAGACTTCCCTAAAGGATCTTCGTATAGTAAAGATAATAAAAGTTAATTAAATTAACAACATTTTTACTAATTAATTATTTGTGTTGATAGTAAAATTACAATTCATTATTGCTATACATTAATAATAACATTAGTTGGTACTTGTAGTATGTGATATGCAACTCACCTGTTGGAAATTATCACAGATGCTGTATGTCATCATAAGATTGCAGAGTTCGCAACTGATGATGTAATTCAGAATATAATAAGTGGTTGGTTCAGATTTACTAAAGATCGCGATGGAGGAAGAGAAAAGAGAAGAACTACATTTGCCTTTAAACTGACACAAAATTTTTTAGTCAAGAATATGAGGATCATCACATATCTAAAACTGAATTACAGAACTTGATTTAGGTTTAGTGACGCAAGTCCCATTAGACTTTATGCGTTTAGTTTGTTTAGACGTTATGAAAAAAATTATACAAAGTTGGATATGTAATGGACCAAAAAAATGTAAATTAAATGCTTCTAAAATATCCGTAGTATCAGAATGGTTAAAAATTATACGTACATTATCCCACCGAATTTTCGAGACAGCCTAGGTCTTTAAGTTTATTCAAGTATTGGAAAGCAACGGAATTTAGGGCTTTTCTTTTATATTTGGGTCCCATTGTTTTAAAAAATATATTATCGAGTAGTTTGTATAAACATTTTTTGATGTTTCATTGTGCAATATACATACTGTGTTGTAATAATATTGATCAAAATAATGTATGATGTATATAACTTTGGAGAACTAGATTCCTTTTCAACATTTCCTTTTGAAAAATTCATGTGTAAAATTGAAAGTAGCAAATTGAGAATATATACATGGTCAGTGGTGAAAAAAATGTTATTGTCAATTCAAACGATTTAAGCAAGAAATGTTTATTGTTGCCTAATTTTGATAGTAATGACCATTCATTTATCTGTGTACCTTATGTGAGTATGAATTTGCACTATTAAGCTTGATTTACTCAATGAGAAATGCTAGTTTCAATTTTAAGAGTGTGGGGAGTGAGTCAATTCCATACAATTTGCGGTGCTCTTACACAGCTATAATATGTTTTAAAAACCTACTGATTGTAATTTTTTCAAGTTTTGTTTTTTTTGTTTCACGCCAATTCATGGTTTTTCAGCCAAATAAAATATGGTTAAATTTACAATTGTATTTTATTTTTACAGCCTCACCAAGATGCCCACCAAGACTACGAGACGTACTGCAGTGTTCCTCATAAAAGGCAAGGACACTGGGCCAAACTGAGGATTTACTCGTTATAGCGCCAACATTGTTTTACAAAGTAAGACCTTCAGACACATTATTGTGGGATTTACAAACTGACTGAATAGTAGGCATGTCATCGGGTTCATGAGTATTTATCAACATTGGTAAAAACATTTGATAAATAAATTTTTTAATTATTTGTTTTTTTATACGATATTTTGGTTGGCCATTTGATACTTTTTAATAGTGCTGATATTCATATGTTTTCATGAATTCGATGATATACTGTGCAGTCAGTTTGTAAGCCCTACAAAGATGGTGTATGTAGGCCTTACTTTGCAAAATATGTTGGCCCTATTATGAGTAAATCTTAGTTGGCCCTGTGTCCTTGGCCCTTTATGAGGAGCACTGCAGTTGGCCTTATATAGTAAAAGTTGAGTTAGGCCTACAATTAAATACCACAGTTGCCCTACCATGAACGGTCAGCCCAACGTTATAGAATGTTTGTTGGCCCTATGTGAGAAAATTGTGGGAAAATTCGCAGTTTGCTTTACGTTGTAAAAGGTGACTAGGACCAACGAAGGAAAAGCTTCAGTTGGCCCTTTCTCCAATTGTAACGGTGGGCCACGGTACTTTAGCTTTGTGGGCAGCAGTGCAATCAGGGGTGCCATTACCCACAGTTGACCAACCGAACAGCAAACAAAGGCCCAACGAATTGCCGTACCAAAAATGCTACTAGGGCAACGAAGCGGTCATCTCGAGTCGAAGTGCATAGATATCGGCCTTGACCTGGCCTGCGGGTGTATAAGCTTGTCTTCCATAATCGTCTGATGGCATCTCGTACCGTAAGTTCGAGGTACACAGAGTGTGCGAGCGATGCAACGCTGGCTATACCCCTCATCAGCTAAAGCCACTGCCCTAGCGACATCAGTTGCATCAAGTGGCATTTTTTGCAATCATGAAAGAAAATAATAGGAAATGTTAACTCGGTAACACAACAGCAACAATGTACGAGTAAATAACGACTAAATTCCGAAAACCCTTCAGTGACAAAAATTTAGGAAAGAAAATAATGGTGTAAGTGTTTTATTTTCTGTTACTACTTTTTGTCATTACGTAGATATCAATAATTTCTAGGCATAATATTATTTGGATAGTATTTTTCTCTTACTTGTGTTTTTAAATAAACCAAATTATTAACTTATTCGCCTTATGTTGAAACCCAAAGGAACTGAGAAAACGAAGTGATTTTTTCTTTATTTATTCACTTAACCGGGGAGGATATTCGAATTCCTTCGGCTAACATTTAAATTCGTGTACTGGCCATCTTAAAACTCAGCGATCAATTAAAAAGTTTAATTTTAAAATAAGAACCTGCTCGTCAAATTCTACCCAGATTCATGGTAAAACTTTATTTTAAGACTTAAATAGGAATGGTGAGTAATTTTAGGTTAGGTAGATTGATACAAAATATTAAACACGTGTTCTTTTTTATTTTTTTAATCATTAAATTACGGCGATAGTTTGAGTTAAAATGTCACATGACGTCACGATTTTGTACATTTTCTACAAAACTGTGACGTAGCGAGCCCCCATTCCTCAATTTAATATTAAATTAAATTAAAATATATTAAACAACATCACGTACATTGCTCAGATTCCAAGATAAGTAGCTAAGGCCCCCGTATTATGGAGTATCTGAGTCAACGAAGGTACCACAACACCCAGAAACCGAGGCAATACAGAAAAGTTCATTTTCTACATTGACCCAGGCAGAGGGCAGTTAAAAAGGAAATTTAAGTAGGCGGCGACTGCGCATCGAGTGGGTAAGGCAGGTGTAAAGATAACTACGGTACAAAGGCACATTGTAATGATGACAATAGGTCTTTGATCAGATATGGGGTAATGTCGTGTAGGATACATAGCTGTAAATAGTCATGGCAAAATGCAGGAAATCTTAGACAGACAGCAAGTAGATGATGAAGTGTTTGTGGCGTGTCTGACTCACAGGGGTAAGCATCTTCCGTGACAATACAAAATTTACATAGGTTTTGTTGGCTCCATATCCGGGTTAGGTACTGAATGAGTTGGAAGGACATCAGAGCTGAACTGCGAAGACATCGTATGTATTCTAATTAGGGGAACAGCCCCTTGGTATGTGAACCCTGAGGCAACACCTGTTTTACCTTTGCCTCGGTTTTTACGTATGAGATCGGGAGTACATGTACTTGAGTATTATCCGATTCCGGCATGGCCCTTAGCCCAATAAAAGCGTATCAAACCATACAACGTATGGTCAACGTCGATTCGATGGATTAAGGACACGAGAGGTTGCATGCTGTCGCACTGTGATAGGGCGTCAAGCGAGGAACGTGAGTTCGATAGAATGAGTGCTTTCAGGTATTTTCTTTGATATACCAACTGACATGCGCATAAGATAGTCAACATTTCGGCCTGGAAAACAGTGCATCAATCATGCAACTTAAATTTCCTGATTGTGACCGTTCTGCCAGCCCGCTCGTCTGGGTCTATGCATACTATAGCGGTTTCCACCGCCCCACATTCAAGTTTATTACCGTCAGAAAATATTTGGACAGTATCCGGATCGCAGATCTGATTAACCCGGTTCTGGCTGGGAACGAAGGTCACTTATAAAAAATAATGACGCCAAACAGCTTGTACTCGCCTAAGAATTATCAATAACTAAACCTAATACAAATATATTTAAGGATTACCAGAACAAGCGCTATGATTTAATGTCGCTTTAATCTAATGACAATTTTAAAGGACGTTTGTGCAACCGGCAGTTTGTTGGCAAAAAATAATTTTGATTTAACTGCTAAAGCTTTAACGATTTTTATTTAAACTTTTCCATTACACACCTCAATTTTATTAGTGAATTCCGCCAGCGACTTCGCCCGTTTGGTCTTGTATTTTACATAAAAACCTTCCTATTGAATCACCTTATCTATGAAAAAAAACCGCATCAAAATCCGTCGCGTAGTTTTAAAGATTTAAGCATACATAGGGATAGGTATAGGGACAGAGAAAGCGACTTTGTTTTATGCTATGTAGTGATTTTAATGTGAATTACTTTATCAATTTTCCCTTAAAATAACAACATACGTACGAATTAATTTTAGACGTATCTAACTTTGTAAAAAAAAACACGTTGAGCCATTCATTATCGGTAGAAGATGTTTTCTCACCATAAAATGTGATTTATTTGGACTTTATATTATTGTTCATAATATTTTTAAATAAATTATTAGAAATTTTGATTTACGCTACGTTATAATGATTTAGGCGACTATGGATTTAAAGGAAAAATGACATATAAAAATGACTACTTTAAAAAAAACATTCGTCTGATTTATTAGAAAACCTACTAACTTTATTTTCTTTGAAATTTAATATAATTCATAGAATCATCTTTCAATACTATTTATTCATCAATTAATACACAATTTTTTCAAAATTGTAATTTAAAATTACAAAAAAATATATTTGAGCTACAAATACTTATAGCTATTCAGAACGTTTCTTGTAATAAAGTTGCTTGAAATCTGACACTAGTGTCATCATTATCTGATAAGTTAAGATTGTATTCCCTGTACTTTGAGTCATTGAAAAAAAAGAGGCAAAGGAACTAATAAAATATGTTCCCGCCAGATATGTCGCGCGTCAAATTGTCGCATTCAGGCGCGCTGGGAATTTTAATAACCAATTTGTATTTAACAAATTTGTTTCAGTTAGAGATTTTGATTTTTAGGAATGGAATGTTAAAGATTCAACGATATGGTTTTTAATTTATGAATTTAATAGAGATGTTATTCGTTACTTACCCAAAAAGGAATTAAAAGAGCAATGTAGACACAAATGTAGGGAATATTGTAAACATATATTTTTATTTATTAATCGATTACAAAAAAGGGAGGTTATCAATTCGAGGTGTATGTATGTTATTTCGTTGGAATGGCGTAATATTCAAATATGATGGTACTTCAAAAAATCGTAGTAAAGAGAAACGACAAATATCTACAACAAATATCTCTCAACTCCAAAAAAAAAATGTTGGTATATCCACTTTTGGTTTTCGATTTTATTGAAGATGAAAATTTGTAGTAGTATTTTTTCTTTCAGTCGTTTCTTTTTATTATGATTTTTTTGAAGTTGGTTACATTTTTTTATTGAACTCTTGTTTTTTGAATGGCAAACACTCATAAAGAAGATTGGAATCTTAACACAGTATAAAACAAACTCGCTTCCCGCTGTCTGTACGTTAAGATCTTTTAAACTTTATAACGTAGGTATTTGAATGCGGTTTTCATCAATGTGCAGAGTGTTACAAGAGGAAGGTTTTTTGCATAATACAGGAGAATGCGGGTGAAGTCGCTGATGGTAAGCTTTTTTAGAAAATAAAACCTTAATAATGATCAAACTTCATGGTCGAGTTCGGTAATTTGTAGAGGAAAGTTACCGAATATGGAATGTAAGCTAATATGATTCTTTTTTTTTTAAATATTCCTAATAGGGGAAAAAGAAATTCGAGATCGGGTTACGGATTTGCTTGGCTTATTTGAAAGTGCGAGCATTAAAATTTCTATAAAGAATAATTTATAAAGTGATTTCAGTTTTGTTTCCGATATATTATTCCATATTTGGTGTTACGTATACTTTTATCGCTAGGAGCAATGATATTTTAAAAAGTTTAGATGGGTTATCTGCGCACAAGATTGGCTATGTCATTTTCTCTCGTAATTTTCTTCGAAAAGTTGTAGAAAAAGGTCTTACTGCGTGTTTAAACAATGCACAAATTACACATTGGCAATTAGAAAGGCAAAAAAGTTATTAGTTCACGTGTACTGTATTACCGTTTTTTTTTTTAATTTTTATAAAATAATAAAACGTAATAGAACTCGGCCATTTTTTCATGCATCGTGTTCTATGAGGATGCAGCAGTTGTCATGAAAGCTAAGCTATGTTTATCTCGTTCTAACAAGAGGTATAATTATCTTTGATTTCGTCGCACCCTTTGTAGTTGCATAATAATGTTACGCTACCACAATTAATATCATTCCGCTACCACAATAAAGTTTACGCTATATAGTTTAAAACGTAAGATGTACTGGTATGATGTGTCTATTAATAAAACCTCATTAGCTAGGACCAACCAACTTCTGTGAACTAGGACTATATTAAATTTCTTTTACTTACCATGAAACTAATGTAGATGGAACCCTTAAGCGTTGAACTTTCTAGCTCTTGACGAACTTTTTTCACAAGCTTGCGACCATTACTAACGGAGCGTTCTCCTAATTGAACGTTCTCTAAATAAATTATTGTAATTCATCCGTCCCTCGAGTGGTATGAGATGGTAACATATTTCGGTCGACGCTTTGAACGATATTAATAATGAACTTGGATATTTACAATACTAATTTTGTATTAGTCTCTTTTAAAGTAATTTATTTAAAGTGGAAGCAATTTCTTATGTATTATTTATGAACACCGTTTTTCATCTAGAAATAAAAACTAAAGAAATATAGTATTATTGTTTACTCAATCTCTTAGATAATACGCTTTTGTAAACAATGTATCATATTGAGTGCTTAGTATTTAAGTTATTTATATACGTTATATAAGATACGAGTAATAATTATTTACTACTCGTATCTTTTATTTTAATAATTTAATAATTATTTATTAATAGTTATTTAAGATACGAGTGCGGAAAGTAAGGTTTTACGAATAAGGGCCAAATGGTTTTCATTGGCACGAATTCGAAACATCTTTTACGCTCAAGTTTCTTACAACATTTTTCAATGCTTTTTGTGAGGAAATAAAACAAATATAGAGGTTAATAAAACTAAGTATGTATTAAAAGTAAACAATATTTTTTAAAATTAAACATGATATTTGAACATGTTTTCGTGGCATACATTTTTATTTGAAAATATTCGTTCTAGGCTCCTCGAAATACTTTTGCCTTTAAAGTTTGACATATTTTCATCAATTTTTTTTTGGTGCTCGGCCAAAAATAATTAAAAAAAATACTTTTAAGCACGTGTGCAGTAAAGAATTTCAATACATTTTTATTTAACACGTGTTAAAAGACTCACTTTCGGTGTTTATAATGGATTAAAAAATAGCGCTTTATGAGCAACTGCATTGAAAAGTATTTTTATTATTATTATTATTCGTATTATTATTATTATTCGTAGTGCATAATTTGAGGGAGGATGGCAAATATTTTTATTTTCAAGTGTTTCGTGACAGTCTGGCTGAATAGGTTTCATTTCAAGGGAAGTAAACTGTTTTCCTGCGAGTTTATGACATAAAAAATGATTTTAAAAATTATAGTGAAATAATTTTTAAAATCAGTCCAGTAATTTCAGAGTCTATTTAATGGTCTTTATAATATTTATATATATTTATTTTGTTAATTGTATGGAGTCAAAAAGTGGATATTGGTATACTCTATTTTTATACGACTACTAAAATCCATGATAATATTGTATTTTTTATTTGTAAAAGAAACAAACAGCTGTTGATATCACACATGAATGAGGAACTTAAATAAGTTATTCATTTCCAACGCTTAATTACACTTGGGTGATGAAGACATTCTCTTAAGGTGAAGTTGTACTATATTACTAATATGTATGATAGAATCTGTAATTCTATCGACAAGAACACTGTTGATTACAAGAGCTTCTCAAATATACCTTTATCATCTTTATCTTGGAAGTTACATTTGTTTTTCCCAACAGATTTTTAAAATAGGACAGTTATGTTTGCTGCAAGCTCTTACCACATATCTATTTTTAGTATAGTTAGTTTTGCATACAGGAATTGAGAAAGCTGCATTGGAGTGTTTAATTTAGGACATCTAAATAACATACTACTTTGGAGGAAAGGGGAATCGATATAGTTATTTAATATTTTGTACAGAAACAGCTGATCCCTGTGTTTACGTCTTATTTCTAAAGTTTGTAGATAAGCAACATCATGTTTAAATGTATAACTTAGTATTTTCAGAAACTTATTCTGAATTCTTTCAATTTGTTCAATGTAAGTAGCATAAATTGGGTTTCACACTGTAGATGCATATTCAAAATGGCTTCTTACTAAAGAATTATACAACATAATGTAAGTATTTCAATTTTTAAAATCTTTACACCGCCTGAAAACAAATCCTAGCATTTAATAGGCTTTTGCTGTAGCTTTGTCAATTTTTCAGTTTTTTTAAATAAGCTGTGACACTTTCAACATTATTTTCATTGTTATAAAGTTTTATTTTCTTAATCACCATGCTCTATTTCCTGGGACCTAATGGACGTGAAGTACGTTATAATAGTTTCCTTATAATTGACAGTTTTATTACTCTCACGCCCATACTTCAAAGAAAGCGCCTGGAATCATTAGTTAATACTAATGATCGTTATATATAAAGTGTAACACACACTTAGCCGCTTCAGAGTAATGATTAGGTTTGTGTTACACTGGTCGCAATTCTGTTACGCATACTGGACTAAATTATTGAGGACAATATCAATATCACACACTTTGCTCGGACCCCAAATTAAGTAGCTTAAACACTTGTATTATGGAAATTTGGAACAACAAATCGATGGATCCTGAATGTCGATACACTTTCTACAAACTGCGAAATCCTAGTCTAGCAAAAAAGTAAAAAAGAAGAAATAGTTTACAACAAAAATCCTATTACGGATCCACCGATCTATATTAAAATCTTCAGTACTGTATAATATTGAATGTTGAATGAATGAATGAATGAAATACTCTTTATTGCACACAACATACCTAAGTAAATGAACAAACATAGTAATGTAACAGAACAGTACAATTTGCGGCCTTATTTCTAAAAGGCAATTTCTTCCAGGCAACCTTGTTGTTGAATAAATTTTGATTGAATCACGGTTGATCAACAGAGGAGACTTTTTCTTGAGATCAATTACCGAATTACAATACGTTTCTCTATACCTGCAATAGTTAACGCCACTAGTTTGCGATGTAATTTGTCACCCGCTGACTAGATGGGCGACAGACAGGCGAAATGATTTATCGCCGTTCGTAGATGCCCGTGCAAACACAAAATTTGTGGACGTCACACTAAACTAACCTCTATGACATAAGTGCAAAGGCCTAGTTTTCATTAGGAGCACCCGTTACGAAATCGATAATTCTAAAGTGGTGGATTTACGGTAATTCTGCTAGGATACAGTAGGTTATAATGGTTATGTTTGTAACCTAACATATTTAACCTAGGTTAGTAATATTTTTTATGTGAAAATTTAAAACAGATTATTAAATCATCCTAGTTATATTTTTTTTAATAACCTACTACTTAAGTTAAAGGTCTTACCAATATTTTAATTGTTTTGTGCGTTAAGAGGACCTTATTTCGTCTATTATTGTGTTGATTGATTACGTAATGAATCTAATTTAATAAATATAATTTAATGTCAATCATATTTCATATTTACTTCTATAGTTAAGTTTTACGCAAAGAAAAATTATGTTTGTATAGAATAAAATAAATATAAAATACATATTTGATAAAACATAATGACATACTTATTTTACTAATAATTAAAATTAACTTCGAAAATACAAATAAGTAATTTCGAAGTTAATTTTGTTATCACATTGGACGTGATGTTATTCACTAATCGTTGTCTAATCTAGGATGATTAAGCACCTACTTAACTATGCGCAAACGTTAAAAAATAATAAAAAAATCTGTAAGTAAGTAGCCCGCCAAAACAAATGACTTTTGGCGCGCTGTCACTCGTCGAAGGTGCGTTCGGAAATGAGGCGACATTCCACAACTAATTGTACGGATCGCGACGCACGAACACATTTATCAATTGACGACGCTCTCATCCCCCTTTATAACTTTATAATTAGTCAGGAACTATTTCAGGCGGCCCTTGACGGCTTATTAAGATTTCAAATTGAACACAAATTGGATGTCGCGAGTAAACTGTAGTTATAGGAGATATGTTTTAGACATTGAAAAATTTGTTTGTCGACGCGAGGACAGCTTCGTTTTCCGGGCATCAAAAAGCTATCTGTTAAAGAGGAATTGGCTTAAATAGTAATTGGATGCGGGCTTGAATAATTTTGAGCCTCTGTGAATAATAGCTTGTAATTAGATCTTTTTCCAATAAATAAATGCTTTCATTTTACAATAATGGCACTGGCATGGGAGTTGAAGTTTTCGGTTTACACTTACAGTATTAAAACTTAAGTTTTCCTAAAAGTTTTATTACAGGTTTTAATGCTATACAACGGCTTATAACTAAGAATAGTGCATTCACTTTGTCTCTAGTCATTTCAAATGCGTAAACGGCAAATAGGGCAATATTAAACTAATATTCTCAAACAGCATTTACGGTATGAGATAATATACTAACAATTATTCTTAGTATGTACCAATTAAATTGTGATAATTATAAAAAATATACGCATCATAAAAATTGCGCTCTTTTAGAATACAACAATTTCGAATATTAGATAGACGAAAGGAAGTATGTATAAAGTAATCTACATTCCTTTCAATTTAAAAGAAAAAGAACACCAAGTCCAATTAGAATTTAGTAGCTATTAAGTGTATCCGCATGGTAGATACAACAATTTGGTAGAATGGTTCGAACAACATTGAACTAATTATAGTTTCCCGATTCTCATTCCCGCGTTGATTAGTTGTACCAAAGAGAATATAATCAAATGGACCTATTCCTCCTTGATCAGTGGTGCCATCTGCGTAGTGCGGGAGGCGTCGACAGCCGTACCAATCGATTCGACACATCGAGTTTTTAAATCTGATACCTCTAGGTCAAGGGATTGGAAGGCATTTCTTTACACCAACTTAATAAAAATAGTATCAGAAAATACGTGAGATTACGAGTTAACGCGAGTTTTATAAATTAAAATTTTAATTATGTTTTCGATATTATATTAATTGTATAAAAAATTTATTGTTAGGTTCTGAATTAGTTGTCTCTACAAATAAAAGTTGAAGTCGCCTAAGTTTTTTAAAATATTGGTTTATGGTTTGTCCATTTCAATGTTATTAATTTCATAAAATACTAACTTTAGTAAACATGGTTTCATGTCAGTTTACCTACCTAGAAAATAATTTTTAGATCATACATAGTTTAAAACATTACCAGTCTATAAAAATCTTACACTGTAACGTTACTACGTATTGCAAAACTATTTTAGATTATTGGAAAAAATGTACCACTGTCTCCTTGACTACACCAAACGAATGAACCGAGACGAATTCGGATGCCGAACCATCAATTAGTGAATGCTCTCACAGCACCAAAAAAGTGTTCCGTTTTTTTGAAAAACACACGGCTTTGAAACCGATAGACAGCAAAACGAGAAAGCATCGAAATCGGGTCCTCTCGATGGAGGTGGCGAAAAAAAGTATACCACATCTCGTGTTGAGCCCGGAAATCGTTACAGCGTTTTGATTGCGTCCGTAAATACACACGTTCGTTTGATTTAATTGAATAAAAGAAAAAAGGTATATATCCTTCCTTTACGGAATGCATATAAATTTTGTGATTAAAAAGGTCAGTGCTAAGAAGTTTCAAGCAGATATTGAAATTAAGAATATGTACACACATATTTATTGTTTATTAACATTAACGCTGTAGGTAATTATGACTTAGAAATATAGGGATTTGTAATAATATTACAGAGAAGAAAGATTTAATTTTTATTTGCATTGAATATGATCCGAACTACGAGGCCGATTAAAAAAAAATCAACTACAGTAATTTACATCATACGAGGGTGGCATAGGCCATAATTTAAGCAGGCGAAGTCTCGGGAAAGTAGCAATTTCTAATAAAATTATAAACTGTTGTCAGTTATTTGACAAAATTTTTGAAAAAAAAATAGTTTTAGGTATTTTTTACTATCTACATTTGATAGAATAATTGATCTAAAAGAGATCATCCCCTAAAGTAACATTAACGCAACATTCTATCGAATAAAAGAAAAGATTACTGCTGATCTTAATTATTAGTATATATATAACCTAAATCTAGCCCAAAGTCATAAATAAAATCTACGATGGGATGAGCTTGCCCAGAAGGAACCTATTAACCCTGTTTACAATACTTATTAATTAGCATTAATAAAGACGCTCACAGTGCAGAAAATCTAATATTGTATGTTGTCGTTTTGTTTGTCATATATCATTTTAAATGTGCTTGCTAGTATTTCATATTTATTGATTCTTTACTTACCGATGACCGATTTATTTTTTTACCGATTGATACAAATTACATGCTTTATAATATTGCTCACGTTTAGTGAAAATACATAACGGTCTAGAATCGGCGTTCCATATCTATTTAAGCTATACAACTTTATAGCTATACAACTTTTGTAAATATAAATAAATAAAAAGAGTTTTTAAACCGTTTTCCAAACATTATAAACTCATCGTGTCATAGATTAAGTACACAATGGTGGTCGCTAGAGGGCGTCCGGCTCACAATCGTTCCCCCCGTCGATTCATAATCACGCGCGGATAATACGAGCTACGCAGTGGCATTCGCTAGTACTTTTTTTTAAGATTTCCAAATGACTACAGTACAGGCTGATTAAAAGACGTTGACTATTTCTTTATCTCAAGAAATAAAATGTTTACTATTTTTGTTTGTCTGCCCATCGAATAGATTGTTAAAGAATATTAAACACGATTAATAAATTACAGCGATAGATTGAGCTGAAATATTGCATCACGTCACACCTTTGTACATTTTCTACATAGTTGTGACGTAGCGAGCCCTCACTCCTCAACTTTAAAGCCTATTATCTAAGCCATTTCTTGTTAAATTGAAGTAAAAAAATACGTATCTAATATTTCGCTATTATCTGACGGACGAACTAAATAGTTTTTTTAAACTAAAGTATCATCCTTATTAATCCAAAAAGCATGATAAGTAGCTCTAAGATGACCACAGCCTGTATACCACCTCGTTTGTCCCGGTGCGTATCGAATGAGCTGGATCGTGCTTGTCATCAATCGCCCTAAGTTCTTTAGCTACGATTACTCGCGCAAATAACAAATAAACAACTCCAGCTGCGTCATTGACAGACGGACTGTCAGTCTTGTTGGTTTGTAAACCGGCTACCAAAACAACGAAGTCTTTAATTATGTATTTTTTTAGAAGATGACTTCCTTTTGTTTTTTCCTTTTAAATCTAAAAATATGTAATGAAGATTTGAAATGAAATGAAAATGTATTTATTGAAGAATGATTGTTTCAAGCACTTTGGAATCGTCCAAAACATTTTTTTTTTCCCCACCATTTTGTTCAGGACGTCTTTTAGCTGACAAGAAAAACAAGCGAAAGAAACTCACCAGCTCTTTATCTTAAGTAATTACATTTACATAAATCATGTCATTACCATAATAGTACGTATTATAACAATAATAAATACAATTTTCAAAGTCTGTACGACATATAATTAGTCGTTATAGAACAAAGCGACGGATATTAATTCCATGCATTGCGGTCCTTTAAATAATCATCAACTTTATAATAGCCTTTACTCATAAGTATGTTCTTAACATGAATTTTAAATTTATTTACGAGTAGGTCAATTACATTTTGTGGAACTTAATTGAATATAGCAATGCATTTAACTCAGAAATGATCCTCTGATTTTTTGAAGTCTGAAGCTTGGAACGGCAAGTTCATTTTTATTTCTTGTGTTAAGATCATGAACAATACTTTATTTTTGTGAAGGAACCCTAATGTTTTCTTGCGTACATAATATTTTCATAGATGTATTGAGAGGCAACTGTCAAAATATTTATTTCTTTAAATATTTCTTTGAGATATTCCCTGGACCGTAAACTATATACTTATAGCCCGGACAGCTCTCTTTTGTAGAATAAAAATATCTTAAATGCTAGCCGCAGAACCCCACAACAATAGACCATACGTCATTACACTATGAAAATAACTAAATTATCCAATCTTGCCGTTTCGACATTTGTCAAGAGTCTAATTTTCTTAACAGCAAAAACTGCAGAACTTAGTCTACTTGACAAGTTATCAATATGTGGATCCCATTGCAGTCGGGAATCTAGTGTTATACCAAGGAACATAGTCGATTCTACCAACTCAACTTTTTCACTATTTACATTTATAAGTGTATATGCCTCACATTAGGTAATGCAAACTTTATGCGGTTCGTTTTATTTGAATTGAGCTTTAAATAGATATTATCAAACCACTGTACTGTAGAACATTGTCGAGAGCATCATTTACATCGTTAAAACAATAATTACCCGTCTTAACTTTAAACACTAAAGAGGTGTCAAAAAGGTGTGCAAATAATACTGTCTCGCACAAATTCTTCGTAATTCAAACTCAACCAAAGGGAATCAGCCAGAGAAACAAGTAAGGCTTCTGAAGTATCTGTTAAGTTCTGTTTAGATTGTATTGTCACTGGAGATAATTTCAAATTGATATACCATTTCAATTCAAAAATATTCTCAATTCAAGAAATGTTGTATTTGTATTTGAAATAACGAAATACAAGGTATCGGTAAAATTTAATAATTTTATCGTGATCGTTTAAATATGTAAATATAGGCAAATTAAAGGAACTCAACATTTTAATAAAATAACAATGGATTTCGTCGGGTTAATAAGAACTGAGAAGGCGAACTATTCGGCAAAATTCGCTATTAATGATGGTTCTCAAATTTTCATGTCCAATCTCAAAGATATAATAGGTATTTGGAAAGGTTATTTGGAGATTTAATTGCTTTTCCAAGTTCAATACTGAGGGAAGTGGAATATGATAATTATGAAATGTTCTTCTCGTTCATATAATTATTGATATGAAATTTACTGTCGATCTAGCGAGCACTCTAATGGTAACTGGTGACTTATTTATTGACAAACTCATAGAAAATTACAGTTGATTATAATTGAACTGAATCGGTCCTCTTTTAGCTAACCCGTAAAAGATATGGCGTGGAGATAGAGATGTGATTGACAAAAAACTAAATGAAATTATTAATCAGGACAACACTATTACTTATGAGATCACGCTAAAATCTTCTTTTTGTTGCTTTTAATTTTATTGTAAAAACAAAAAAATTAAAATCAACAAAAAGAAGATAGTTAGACATTATTTCATAAAAACGTTAATCCATTAAACGAGTTAAAAAGAAAAATATTATCATAAACTAAAAACTATGCAACAATAACATTCGATTCAATCTATAATACTCCATAATTAATATTATAAATGCGAAATTAACTCTATTTACTCAACCAATTTTATAGAAATTTGGTATATAATTCATAGGATAATTTTAAAGGATTACCTAAAGGATTTCGGCGCGCGAAGCCGCGGGCGTTATGCTAGGTTACTATAGTTACTTGTTTCTTGGTTGGATAAAATTACATTATATTTTGATTGAGTTAAAAATTGGACGTTAACTATGCAAGAAAAGATTATGTAACAATATTATCATTATGAATAAAATTATTCAAGAAAATGTAACCAAGTCCGTAGTTACCGTAGTCGGCGTGTTGATAAAAAAATCGATCGAGTGGACAATTAAATTCATTTTACAGCGACGACATCCGATCACTGATTGCTCTTTGCTCTATCATTTAAATATCGATTTCCACATTGTTAAAGTTAAAATCTTGCCTAAACGATAATGCTTAGGCAAGATTTTAACTTTAACATAAACCGTATTTTAACCACCAATTAAAAAAAATCGTCTCTAATTAAACTGCCTAAGTCAAAGTAAAAATATCCATAATAAAGTATGGTACCATAGGTAGTATCTAATATACTGTTTTTATCAAGTTTATCTTCTTTTCTGATACTAATCATGGAGAAGAATGGGCGACAAAATTTAACAATTGTAGACAAGTTTCTTTTATTTTTTGTTTCTGTGTGACATTATCATTTGGCTCGTTTGGATGAGCTCGATTTAATAAATTTTTGGTCACCCATCATAAAAAAAAATATTTACCCATGCATAATCGAAGGTTTTTACCATATGTCAAAAATTTATTGTCGAGACACACGAACTCAAAATATAGTAATTAGTTTTCACCTTTTCCTCAAAATAGTATAAGAACTATCACGAAATTAAGTAAAAAAAGATTGCCTGAAAAATTGAACCCGCCGCAAATTAAATATACTTAACCACTGTAGGTAGTCTGTACCGTAATGCAACAATTTAAATCAGTAAAAAAGGGAAGTCTAATATAAATATTTAAAATCATTCTTCTTTCCTAATTCTTCTATTAAACTAAGAAGATTATTCCTGTCGCCTTTAAAAAGGTCTCAAAGCCGAAACACAATTAATTCAAACATAATTAATGAGGCGAATGCTCATTAAGGGAGAATTTAGAAGTTGTTTCATGAGTCATGAAATTCCGCCGGTGCAGCCTGAAAAACTGTGAACTTGTAACGGATCGTTAAACGTCAGTGGAATGCAGCTAACGTACCGTAACATTTGTGACTCGGTGAGATTTGTACGATGAGCAATTTCATTGTGAGAACTGCTCTTACCCGGCACCTAAATTACCTGTGTATTTATTAAAAATCGAATTTGACATTTTGTTTTTTTTATACTTACATTTTATAGAAGAGTGATTTGTTTTCGAACAAATTAGTACTGAACATTTGAATTTTAAAAATTGTTCCATTTACGTGCAACTACACCATACACGAGTAACATAGGTTATACATATTTACGAGAGTGAAGCCTCGGGAAAACAGCCGAACAACCTAGTCTCCGAAACTACTGAACGCTTGAATTTTAAAAATTGTTTAACTACATCATACGCGGGTAACATAGGTAAAACATAGCCTCGGGAAAACAGCTAGTTGCGTAAAAATACTTTTAAAATATACATCATTTAAAGCATTTACCTTTTGGCAGATAAATTTATCTATGTATTTTATAAAATTCATTTATCTACATCACTTATAAAATAATATCAATTATCGATCAGTCTTACAGGTCTATAAGGTCTATAAGGTTAACAGAAAACCTATTTCCGTCTTATTATAAAACGAGGACTAACTTTATTATCAGGTTTAAAGCATTATTCGACCAAAATAAGTCGACACGTCTCAATTTTAAGTCTCTTCTGTTATTGTCAATTTGCATTAGGCGGCCAATGGTTAACCAAGTGATAACTTTAGTAATCGTTTTATATACAAAATGAGTCACGTCGAAACGCATATGAGACACAAAGTAACACTTCGCCCAGTGTTTTAGGGCGAAGTGTACTACTAATAAGTAGGTATTTATATAATTTCGATTATATAACGATTACGAATAAAAGTATCTAAAATGAAATCTCCAAGAACAATTTATTTTCCAGATGACTTTTTAATGAGATGGTAATTTCTTGGAAGATGGCCACTTTTTTCTGCTAAACAGCCAGTTGCACAAACGTCTATTAAAGTTGTCATTAGTTTAAAGCGATATTAGCCCTACAAATTTTAACATTCATTAGAGCTTAAAGGCGTCATTAAAATTTAATGAACGTTTGCGCAACTGGCTGTTATAGTCTGATAAAAATACTGAGCCCGTAATATTTATTAAACTTAGGAATGGGTGCTAAAACTCAACCAAATTCGTACAGTAGATTAAATATAAGGTATAGTTTATGGCATAAAGCCTATAGTATAGAGGGGTAGGGAAATGAAAAAAAATAAATCATAAGTAAAACATTTAGATGATTATTTAAAGGGCATTTGATGTCAACGATAACCTCTATCAACGATTAATAAAGCACTAGCAAAACGTAAACCAAAAAATTTTGTATAACGAAAAACGGACTCAATTTTCATTCATTCGAATTTAAAACAATGAATCATAAACTAAAATATTTTTAAAACTGTGCTTTGAAACGTTTCCACGTAACGTAAGCCGGGTCCCAACAAATACGTTAATAGCTTAAACCGTTGGAAGCCGCGCCCGAAACCCATTAAATTCAAAACTCAATAAACATCATTGTTCCAGCGCTTAACTAGGAAAATAACCGTGCGGGTGCCGCCAGGGGCCGCTTTGGCCCGATCTTCGGCTCGGCCGACCTCTAATATTCATAAGTCAATTTCCTGCACCATTAATACGTAACGAAGTAGCGCAAATGGCCTTATCGCTTGTGCGCGATTACTTGCCCGCCGCGCTCTTACATAATTCAACGTATTAAACGAAATTGTTTAAACCTTATTGCTCGATTACGTTTCTCCACCCAAGACACGCCTCGCTCCTGGCCGCCAATCCGGTGGCTAGTTTCTCCCTCCCTGTCTAACCGCCCTCCTTTTCCGCCCCGCCTGTTGGCCCGCTGGCGTGTTGTGATGATCGAAAATTGGGAGGAGACGGACGCCTCGTACGGATTACAGTGTGCACAAGGTTCACTGAATCAACACGGATTGTTTGTGCCCGAACGGAGGGACGCTACCGACGACACGTGCAGTGATAGTGTTCAGACTTGACTAGAAGAATTCACGCGCCAAACCTTTTCTAAATTCAATTTTTTTTTTATTAAAAAAACAATGTCAGATATTAAAACTTTTTCGAGTGGACTTATTAAGTGACTTTTAATGAGTGAATTATTTTTGAAAAGGGAACATTATAAGATTGTAGACTTGAAGACTTTTATTATTGTTCAATGTCTTAAAAGATAAGTGACAAGTGACGATCGATGTGAGAAAAACATTAGACATTTCTAAATGTTCGCGAAGAGGCATTTTATGAAATAGACGTTGCTATGACGATGCTTGCGATGGCGCGAGGGTCCGAGGAGAGGCGTGAAGATGGCGATGCCGAAGTAGAAGCCGAGGCGGAAGCTGAAGCGAACGAAGTGGACGTGGTAGGGGTCGAGGAGGCCGCGCCGGTGGACTTGACTAGACGGCTAGGCCTCACGAGGCCGCCGGAGAGGCCAGCAATTGCCTTTTCCGTAGAAAACATATTAGACCCTAATAAATTCACCGGCCGGTCTGAAGTGCCGTTGCGGTACGACGAGCAGTACTGGAGGCCGCATTATGACAGAGATGATAGTGATTCCGGTGAGTTTATAAATTAAAGTCTCTTTAAAAATAGGTATTAATTATACTATATCGTTAAAAGGACAAAAAATTTAATGTAATAATTAAACAAAAAACATTGAATTGAGTTTTATATGCTATCGAAAGTTATTAAATAAAAAGATATAGGATTTCAAAATAAACGTTCATTAATTTATTAATAAATTTTTACATAGGAAGTTTTGTCCATTGAAAAGGTTTATTTATATTCCCTATAAACTATAAGTATTTATTCCTACAAATATGCCTAAGTAATATCTGGTCAATTTGTATAGGTAGTATATTTTGGGACGAAACTTTATCCTTGTTTATTATATTTTCACTTCTTTTGGGTGTATTTTTGATCATTATTCAAACGTTTCGGTTCTTTTACAAATTCGCTAGACTGAGATGTCGGTCGTCCTATAATAATAAAAAACAGAATTACCAACACTATCTTATCAATATACAACTCTAAAACCGATTAAGTATTTTTATTTATTTTTGTTTTAAAGCAATTTGGTAACTAATTTATTAGAGATCCCGTTGAAAATTTAGGTACTTAGTCACTTTTATATTACAAAGTCGATATAAATGTAATTGGGTAGATATATTGCACTAATTTATTTCTTTGAAATGACGGAGTGTAAAAAAAACGGCAGATTAATGAATCTTTTAATTAGGTACTTGGTGTGAAATTATTCCCTTCGATGTTGACTTTAGGCAAAGTTACGTAAAAGAGGGATTATGTAATTTTGGAACATCAGCAACTTAGTATGACCAACGCGAAATTGTGTGAAAGTCAGCTTGAACACACTTACTCATCTGTAAGTTTATCATTGGCATTAAGTAAAAACTTATTTATTATTTAAATATATTTTTCGTAAAAAAAATATTTTCTCTATTTATTTTGGTATAAATAGTCTTTACAATAAAGGAACATGACATTTTATTAAGCTTAAAAAGACAAATAGTATCCATAATTTGCTACAAACAATGCTTATAGTTGTAGGTATATTAAGTGTACACTATTATTTATTAAAAAACTCGTATTAATAAATAAGAAGGAAGAGAATGTGTGAATTACAAAAGACTCAAATAAAATTCTTTATAGTTTGTGATTTGAAAAAGATAGTTTTACTAAACAAATCCAAGTCCAAGAATTCGGAGTTGTATATATAAGGGTGTAGTAATATATTATAATTTAATAAAATATTATGTCAAAAGTGCAGAATGTTAATGTTAGATGATAGGATTAATAGTTGGAACGGGCGGTTGGTGGTTGAATTTAATCGAATCGATTTGTATCGAATTTAAACTCGATACAATTATAGACGGATGGAGCTTAATTGATGTTCTTATTTATTCTTATTGGCTATGTGCACGGCTTCAGCGACACCTAGTGTCCTCAACTTTGGCAGCTTTAACGCTTTGAAATTAAATGTTAATTCGATTGCAGCTGAATACAGCGCGACTAAAGTATGTACCTAAGTGATAGAAGCAAACATAATCATTATTATCATTGTATTTAGAAAAACTTTATAATAATAATAAAAGTAATTAATTAGAAAGAAATGGCTTAGATTATCGGCATTAAAGGACTCGCTACGACACAACTATGTAGCAAATGTACAAAGATGTGACGATTATGAAAAAAAATAAAAAAGAACACGTGTTTATATTTTTTAACCATCTATCTGACAGACAAATAAACAAAATAAATTAGTAGTATCGGATCACATCCAGTTGACCAAAGACCATAGGTTTGGAAATCATGATCACTAAATTGTAACCCCTTTTTGGGTTTCTTAATAAAAACTTGGACGCCATTACAGGCTATAATTTATAATTTCTATTTTAATCACATATCTTCATTATTGTAATATTTATATTTAAATGTATACGGTTTAAAATAATATGTTCACACCAGATCAATTTTTTACGAACTGACATTCATAAAGAGCATATTTGATTAGTCAAAATTTCAAATTACTAAAGGTGAATATTAAAAAGAAATAATGTTGAATATCAAAGACAAAAAGTTTGCATGCGGAAACCTAGGATGAAATAATCGGTGGTACGGAACACCGTTACACCGTTGCTGATTTTTAACGAGTTTAAAATAAGAATGAAACTCATCATCGTAATAAGTTTGTTTTTTTTTTTAGAAAATTTATGGCGTTAACCTGTAACAGATATGTGTGGTTCGATTATTTCCGAGAGAGCAAGCTTAAAGAAAAAAAAATATCTTTCGTAAATCAGACACATTTCTGCATAAGCTACTTAATAAGTACCTGGATGACGGAGTTCGGTTCTTTATTGTAAGTGAAATATAACTAAATAGTTTTATGAAAATTCTTGGAGCCGTTTTCTTTGCTCGTTTAAACGTATTAGAGAAGTATGTTTTAAATATATTTATTTTTTAATATCTCCCTGTCTATCTCGAAGAATAATAATAATATATACAAAGAAAGTATGGCGAAAAGCGCGGCCAAAACGGTTTTTAATTATTACTCTCAAACTGTTACGATTATTATTGTAAATATGCTGCATAAATCCATCTATATATCATATATATAATTCTTTTCTACCAAAAAAGGACTTTAATTACAATTAGGAATAGAAAAGATTGGTGAATTTAAGGAGTAACTTTGTGATATTTAATGAAGTCATTTTTCAATATTGATGATTCTCGGTTTGTTGCACAAACGTCGATTAAGGTGTAATAACGCCTTTAAGCTCTAATGAATATCGTTTGTGTAACTGGGTGTCTGTCAGTCAGTTGCACAAATTTCATGTCATTAAACCTTAATGTACGTTTTTGTAACTGACTGTGTATGAAATAAAACAGGAAGAATAAAGCAGTCCTTGCCGAGTTTCTTGTCTATTCTTCTCGGTACAAGACTTACGAACCGATGACTTAGTGTTTCGACTTTCACAAGTGCTTTGTAACAGCCTAGATTGGATAAATGACTTTGATTAGGTTTTAATTTTATTCTTTTCTATGGAAAAAAGAACAAAAGATCTTGTTTTTGATGCGGCAGAATCATAAGATGAAGATGCCGTTTTTTATTTTTTTTAATACAACTTATTTGGACTTTATTTCTTTGTATAAAACCAGTTAAGTTATTGATTTTATGAGTTCGCGATAGTAGTCTGGTTGGCGAAAACTGTCAAGAATAAAATGTCATATATACCTGTATTGTACTATGTTAATGATACAATATAACAATATTTAATTTGTGATAAATCTCAACAATATGTCTGCTTATTAGTTAATCAATCATTGTATGTTTAGTATTTAAACTACTTTTAAAGTGCTACTATTCTAAATGGCATAAATTATTAAGCAACAAAACTGTAGTTATGCTAATTTGACCAAAAAAAAACTCCAATTTTATCGTTGAACAATGCAAATTGAAACTAACGGGCTGTGAACCGGACCTGCTCTCTCAATTCACTTTCGTTATCAACATAAAAACATTTGAAAATGTTAATTAAACTACCGAAAAAAATCTACCGTTTACCTTTCATCACGTATTTGATTGAGAGATCAATCTGACGGGCCGGACAAATTTAATTTTTGCCGTTCGCCAACTGACATTCTCGATCACGTGTGCTTCGAGCTATGAAAATAGAGTTTAAAATTGATTCTCCGTTAAATATTATGATGTAATTTTCTTTGTTAAAGTTAAATGTTGTCACGTATTCAATCAAATCTGTAATAGCCGACAAATGGCAGCGATTCAAGTATTGCCATGTAACAAAAATGCCTAATTACTTTCCGTTATGTTTAAATAAACTATAATTTGAAAGCTCATATTAATTTTTGTAATACTTTTTTTATTGAGCGGAATTGATCGGTTGTACTATAACGAGGTATGATTTAATTGTTTGCATTAAATAGATTCCGAAACTACTGGACCAATTTAAATAAAAATCAAATATCATACGTGGATGACAAATAACACACCGCTGAAAACAGGAAAATAGTTAATTTAATGCTATTTAACTGTTAATGCAATATCAAAACGAATACAATAGTTTAATATATCAGAACGGTACAACATAAAATTGCAAAGTTTTCCATGTACCGATGATTCGCACTCAATCTGTTTATTGCACGTTTAGCATATTGCACGTCGAGTCTCACATAATGCATATATAGGATGTTTCTTTAAGTGTCATAATGTCATAATATATATAAGTTTGTAGAAAATAAGATAGATATATACTTTAAACCAATCAATAGTATATTAGTGACAAGACATAACTGAAAATGACGTGGTTATTATTATCACCATATACCATGAGGTACTCTCGCCTAATAACGCCCACTGTTTCACTGCCAAAGTGATCAAAAATTTTCTAAAGCTTCAAATTTCATTATACCGTCCTTAAAGATCTATCGGTGTTGGACTATTATTAAAATATATGCTAGTTAGGTTTTTAGGACTCCAGCGGTTGAAAACAGTGGGCGTTATTAGGCGACAGTACCTTAAAACATGTAAATATAAATACATGTAAGTACGTAGGTAAGTAGTAATAAGTTTATGTAGGTAAGTAGTAGTAATAAATTTTAGTAATTGAAATATATCAAAATATTTTTTGGATATAAAAGATTACCAAAATAATTTTTGGATACTATAACTTTTTTGTACTTCAAAAAAAAACTGTATTGAACTCAACATCGAGTAAAGACAGTTTCCTCATAGAAGTTCAATCGAATAAACCCTACTTCGAAGCTAATAAAGGTTTTATTTCATTAAATCTTTTTGTTGTGATAGTGCGGGCCTCGACGTCGCATTCGAAGTTGATTTTGCTACAGAATAGCAAAGTATGTTAACAAAACACATTGAAAAATAGCAACAATGAGCTTATTGAAATAGTTAACGTAATTTTTGTTATGACTGTCAAATATGAAATTATATTTTATTTCATTCGTTTTATTAAATGTAATCTTGAAATGAAAAATAATAATTATAGTAAAGTGTACTCCGAATCTAAATATAAAATTGATTTAAAAAAATATTGAATATTATCTCGTGTTCATCTTTTTTCATTGCGCGCAACAATGACTTTCTGCACAACAATCTTTGAACGGGAAATTTTAGTTCTGTTTACCGTGTACGATAGCTTTGTCAATATAAAATCAATACAAAATTTTTAACTAATGCCCGATACAATTTCGATTCGCACTAGACAAATGCTCGAGCTAAGGGTACAATAATTTAGTGAGTGTTATTTGAACGGGCCAGTTAGTCTATCAACAGACCAGTTGCGGCCGAACTGCAAATTGATTTATACACAGAACTGTCATCACTAGACATCTCTACTGTATTGACAGATCATCGGACATACGTATATATATTTGTTAATGTTTTTACTGGATATTTTATAATTAAGACTGGTTTAAAGACTGATAAATTGATTTTAATGGGAATGAAGTTCTTACCTAGAACCGTGGTGTAGAAAAGTTGTTTTGAAAATCTAGAATATGTTCTCATTGGTTTCTTTTAGATTTTGCTATCTTATTTTCACGCCGCATCCTTTGCAGGGAAAACAGAGAAGACCGATCGCCACAAAGCACGGTTCTTATATACATATTTCGCCTTATTTCGTTACTCTTTTCATATATACTCGCTGGTTTTAATGGCTACTGATATCATCTTTAAACAGCATGCGATTGATTTGATCGCGAAAGTATGTCGTGACCTATCTCGGCTTCTGCATCCTATCGCGTTGGATATCAGTTTTATCATACTTCTATCCGTCATTCTTTTCACATGTTCAAACCAACGACAACCAACCTACTAATTTAAAACAAGACAATATCTGATAGCACAGCTCGATTGCATTAATTTTAAATATATACTACTCAAACCTTTAGTATAATAAAATCTGCCTAATATATTATGTAAAACAAAGTTATACCTTTTAGACCTAATGAAAGGTTTGATCGGTTTTCATTTGAGTGCATAGGAATAGCAGAATACCTATAAAAACTATAGAGATAATTAAAAAATTTAAGATTAAGCAAAATAGAAACATTGAGATTGTTTAGGATGCGCTCTATGACAATTATTAGAAAACAGTTGTCTATTGAATGCACACATGATTATTTTTAACACAGAGTTCTAAAAATTACTAACAAATACGGAAAATAAATAAATTCCTTATAATAAAAAGGAAATTTGACGCCTATATCTTTGTCGACGAAGTTATGTCTTTCTACTCATCATAAATTATTCAGAGTTCACTTGAAACGATTCGGCCATTTTATTTAAACAATACCAACAGAAAAATGTTTTTGCCTTTTTATTCTGTGAACATTCGTTTATATTTCTTTTGTTTTCATTCAGTAAACACTTCACGGTCACGTAGATTCGCGTAGACATAAATTCTTCGAGTTATAAAACGGTAACGCAGCGAACCGTTAGTAATTGATACAAACATTATTCGCGGCATTTACGTAAAGTGGGGGTCAATCCGGGCACGCCAGATCAATCGTTAGCCCCCCTATCGCAGAGGAATCTAAATCGGAACGTCACTCGTGAAATGGCTGTTCCAAATCACAAATTTTACGCTACACTGAAAATTACATCAAATGTAACAGTTAAACAGCGCAACTAATGCTTATGGCTGCAATAAAGTGAATCTCTATTTATTTATGCTATTGAGTAATGAATAACTGATTAATAAATAAGATATCAGAGGGATTAGTCGGTAGTAAAAAAGTTGTGACTTCGGTGTGAGTTGTGATAGGAAGTAAGGAAAATTCATCGATTACTTCATGGAATTCATATATATTTTTTTAGACTTGATGTAAAACTAGCATAGGTATTATTAATACGCAAGATCTGTAGCATTTCTTGTACAATTCATTGTTTTCATTGAATTTTCCTTTGACATATTCAAAGATTTAAATATAGATAGATATATTGTATAATTAATATTTTCTAATTGTAAACTATGACTTTTAGAATTTCTTTATTTTATATTAATTTTATCTGAATATGCACTCGTTTATAATTTGGATTTAATCCGTAAGCCTACAATAGAGAGCGCTGCGGTTACCGAAACGTGTTCGAACTGCAATAATACTGCAAGAGAAAAGATTTTATTGTATGTTTGGTTGCATCAAACAGGCTCTGAAACTACTGGGTTACACCAACTTTAATTTATGTAAGTTGCCGAAGTCACGGGTATAGCTACTAATTAATAAAAATTTAAGCAACGTTGTGTTAGGTATCTCTAACTCCTTGGAGTTTCGGAAGGCACATATAAAACTACTTGTCATAATATGACGGCTTGGTGGGTTATAGCTGATATAGCGTTGGTTATAGCGTTGCTGATTTTACACCATAGTACATATGGTGTAAAATCAGCAACGAATACAACGCAATCACAGCTTTAGAGGTTCAATTAAATAAAACCTTTTTATTACATGTCGAAATAAGTTTTATTTTAAGTGACAGCGCTGTGCTCGACGATGCTTTCAATGCTGAATTTTAATTTAATGAATAGCTTCAGCAATAAAGAAATTTGGTTAACATTACAGAAGTCCTAAGAAATAAAAATATATATACAATTCTATTTACTTAGAAGACGTAGTTTTTTAACATTTCATGAACACTCCTCGGGAGTATAAAAAAATATTCTATATCATATTAATATAAATCAACCGATTTCATTAAATACATACTGACACATTTTTGATTTCGAAGTCTGTTAATAAATTGTAGTCGGGCCGTTGGTGTAACTATAAAGCATAACAACCAGACAGACATTTGCATTTATAATATCAGTACCGAATAAGATTATGCTCTGGGTTTTTTCCGTGGACATACAGACCGATCTATTAACGGAAGAAAAAGTGCCTATTTTACATATAAATCTAGATTACCTACATTATGTGACCTATTTTATATAGTGAATATTTCTAGGAACACCATAATCTATCTAAGTTATCCAATCTGTTAACGGTTGCCTCGTAGAAATCGCTTATTAGTGATAAGGCCGGCGATTGTTTCAAGTTTTTTTACAATAACGAATTATATTATTCATTAATATTAATTAATATTTTAATTGTTTTACATAAAAAAAACCTTTAAAATATTTCAAAATTAAAATGTTATTTTTAAATACACACCCAATCTGACAGGTTTCCATTACTTAATTATAAAGTTACCATGACTACATTTCAGTTCCGTCTTCCGACCCTGGGATATTATCTCTTTTTGTCTGTTCTGTGGATATTATCTAGTCAAGTATTCAAGTATCAAATTTAGTCAAGACAAATACGAGTTCAAACCGATAAGATACTCAGATCAACTCATTCCATATTAATAATGCATTATTTAACACCAAGCGATTCTTGTATATATATAATCTGAATCTCGGAAACAAAATTAGTATGCGATTCGGGGGCGATAAATTGATCTAGCAAGGTTTCACTTACGAAAAGAAATTTACATCCATAACTTAACATTATATATGCACCAAATTTCAGTACAATCGAAAACAGGGAGGGCAAAATTTATCTTGCAAGATTTGATGCACACTTACAAGTCTTAGTTAGTCGGCTAGTTGAATAAAAACTTGTAATAAGTAAAATCTTCAAAAATTGCATTAAGCTATAATTGAACGGCCCCTTGATAACCAAGTAGGGAATAAAAGAATTGGACAACATAAAATATTGCCTACTAATTTTATTAAATCTATTATATATAATATGACGATTAACGTGACGCTTACGTAGTGCTCGTAAAAACAATCTGGTGCTACTCTCTCACGGAAACACAGAAACTATCAAACATATACATATGTTTTCAGTATGCCTAATGAATTTTTAAGTATTCCGTATTAGGTATTCATTTCGCCTTTACTATGTAGTTTTACTAAGCTTGCTAGAACGTTTTCAATAACAAGTTTTCTCCAACTCTTACTACACGCGAGTACACTTTCAGGAGAGCTACTTATACAAACCCGCAAACGCTGAAAATAAGAATACCGAGTCCCAAGTTTTGCAATTCACTTCGTCGATTGGTCGGCGCCAGAGGGAGATAGCATTCTTCTCTAAAAAGCCGCGAGAGAGGGACACAGTTAACCCTATGTTGCCTGCGTCCCTTTGCGCACCAATCCGTGAAATTAGAGTCGTCTAAACGAATCTAACGATTATTTTATTATCCCCTTTGCACTAAGATTTGTTCCTTGCTCAGTCAAATAAAAATAAAAGGTGAATAAGGCGTTGCGAGGGTCAAGAGAAGACATAAATTCTGGCGGCGTTTAGGGGCTGGGTTAGGTTATTTTTCGGGCCTTTAAGTCCGGTCGGACGCGTCCGGATATCGGATAGATAAATGGCAGTCTTTATTATCTCGGAATGAATGCTTTGGAGACATTAATAAGTACGGCAAAATTAAGCTTATTGAGAAACCAAAACACTAGTAACTTTTATTTGTGAATCGTAAATGCCTTGAATGTCTGATTCTTAAATGAATTTTGATTGACACAATGCCCCAAAATTATAATTAAATAATACTTCAAAGCGTGTTGAATTTGAGAGGATTTAGAAAGTCACTCTATAACGGTGCACCGTTTATTTTGTCGTAGGTTCTCGCATCCAAAGTTTTCCTGTTTGATCTATAACATCATTTCTTTTTATTCTTCATTTTTTGGAATCGTATTAATATCAGTTCGTAAGAAATCTTCTAGCAACAAATAAATAAAATATTTTTAGTATATTTCTATGCTTGTGATTTACAATTAAATTAAGTGTATGTGTATAACTTCGCATTGTATCTTCTTAGTAAAATCTAGGAAAGGAGTATGTAATTGATTTATTTAAGTACCTCCAATCCAACATAATTTTAGAAATTTATACGAACTGTTTTTATATTATTTCTTTTGTTGCTATAATTTTTTATATTCACATCATAACTTATTTACTCAACAAGCCTAGTCAGCCGTTTCATTTACCAACCAACACCTAAGCACCGATCCCGTCACAACTCTTTTTAACTATCTAAGTAGGTATATCGTGATAACGCAATTATAAGGAATAGGGAAGAATAAGCAGACCAATTAAATAGTTCGTTCATAAGACTTGTGTTGATTTGTAGTCTTCGAAAAATTAATTTTGAAATCCATTTAGGAAACTGAAATCATTTCAGGAACAATGGTGCCTGTAATAGGTCCGAAACATCAATAAAACTAAATAGGTACAAACGCAATGAAACCGTTCAAAAGTTGTTTCATTTATGAAATCATAAATTAAATAAATAAAAAAAATACCGCTTCGACACTTTCTCTGAGCCGCGGTGCTGGTTATAACATTTTCGTGATATTTTCGCATAAAAGCACTGTTGACTGAATTGTCAAAAAGAGGTCAAAGAGAAAAGTACGACACAATCCTTGATATCTGGCTGGATTATGTAAAGTACATATAACTGTGTTGTACTTACAAAATTGAAACTGTCTGCAAGTGTGCATAAAGCTTGAGCTCTATTTGTGCCCAATACATTTGGGGAAAAAATCTGCTGAAAGATACCAATTAAAAAAATATTAAAAATATTTAATTATAAAATTAAAAATATTAAATTTATTAATATATAATATATGAGTAGCTCGGTGGCGTAATGGATAAGTGCCGCGGCCCGCGATCGTAGTCGTTAAGCAACTTTCGCAAGGGTCGGTCATGGGATGGGTGACCAAAAAATTATTATCTCGAGCTACTCCGTGCTTCGGAAGGCACGTTAAGCCGTTGGTCCCGGCTGCATTTGCAGTCGTTAATACCCTCCAATCCGCATTGGGCCAGCGTGGAGGGTCATGGCCCATCCTCCTTAACCATCCATAAGGAAGGCCTGAGCCCCTGCAGTGGGGACGTAAAAGGGCTGGTGGTGGTGGTGGTATTAATATATTAAAATATTGCTTTTTATTTTTAATATTAAAAATAAAAACCAATAAAAATATTTTTAATATTTTAAAAAATCCACTTTGTCTCTGGCATTCTGAGGTGGGACACGAACCCATGACCTTTCGCAATCCGGGCGACTGCTCTAACCACTGAGCTACCCAGGACCTAACAGGTCTAACGATTATTGATTTTTCAAGCACTTGTTACTTCTTCGCTACTACAGAGCGTATTTTCGTCAATGTTCAGGCAATGCACCTAAACAGCCGAAAGAAATATTTTTACAAATTATTGAAACTTCCGATAAAGATGAAAATTTGTTCTAATTATTAATATTTGATTATTTTTGTATTCACAATTCTATAGTGCATTATTAATTAAGAATATTTTTGAGTATAGGATTGTGAATGCAAAATAAATATATTAAATATTAATGTAAGATAACATCGTTCTAAACCCAACTTACACCATAATCTAAATTTACATCGCCGGACGAAATTTCAACCCTTCCTCATTTCGGAAACTTTTCAAATTCGAATGACAAACCAACCGGAACCGGAATTGGCGCGTTAACGAGCGTTCGCAATGTAATGGCGGCTCGCTGACTTTTTAATTACACTCAGCAAAATTACGTGATAACACCCTCTGGCTGTTTCGTGGAATACAAACTGCGTAGTGATTGTTCCATTTATTTAAATTAAAAAAAGGAAACAAAACGAATGTCGTACGATCGTAATTAAATAAATGTACATGTATTTACCATCACTTTACGAATATATTTAGTTATATCCTACACTAAATTGTTACGTGAATTATTTGTATATTATAAATAGTAGAGATACGCTGGGAAATATTTTATTTTTTCTTACTTTTATGCTGATCTAGAAGAGAAAGAAAAGCATGCAAGTTTAGCATGCTTTTGCATGCTTTTACCATTACATATAAAAACTTTTACGTCAAGGAGCGAAAGCATCAAGATTTTTTTTTGTGTATTTGGGTGAAAAGCAAATCTAAAACTGAACTTCTATTCAATCCTTATATTCTATCTAAAGCTTTGCTAAATAAAGATTTTGTGGGACTAGATCAACTAGACTATGACATAATACAAACGAATGATTGTCTCCCAAATCGAAGTCTTTGGTCTGCTTTAAAAATCAATTAAATTAACTAACATAAGTATTTGTGAAGGTCTATGTCATTGATCTTTTTCTAAAACTTGTTCTGCAAATCGACTAAAATATCATAGAGGACCGACGCCAACAAAACTCCGAACACGAGACACGAACGGAACCATCGAACCGCAACGCCTTCCAAATTACAATCCTCCATTTTCTTCATTTAACAAATTGATGGTCCTTGCTTGCTGACAAGAGGTGCAATAGAATTATAATCTTATTTCAACAGTCAATAAGTCTCAAATCCCAAGAATTGTACCTACAAAGCTCTAGCTACAAAGCTTACGCCCAAAAGATAAGGCCGAATTTAGGTTAATAGGAACGCGTTTAGGGACTTTTAACTTTACCATGTAGCGCTTAAAGATAGTAATTGTTTGAAAACTGCTTTGAAGGGTGGTTTGCGGTCCAAGTTTGTAATTAATAAAGGCTCTCGATTACAAGTGCCTTTCCTCGCTGGGATTTCAGGGAGGAAGGTTGTGCTTTCATCTGAGAACTTTATTGAGGGTATCGACATATATATAATATATATCACAATATCAATGGTAGAATGCTTTGTTAATGTGGTAGCGATATTATTAAACAACAAATATGTACATACTCTATTCCAATCCTAAACTAAATAGCGAATTATAAACCGATATAATGAAGGTTACACTACGCCCATACCAGAGATAATATAGATAAGTTAATTTTCTACATCGATTTGATCGGAAACCGATACTCAAGACCTCAGAAATGGTGATATCTTGAAATTAATATGTAGAGAGATAGATAAGTATCCAATAAATCCATATTTTTATTGAGGACAAAAGCGGTTGTAGCTTTTGATAACGATGGATCCTTTGTTCCCACTAATTAGGCAGTTGTCGAACTTGTCGTCGAGGAGCTTCTTATTATCAGCTATTTTCTCACTTATAATTAACAAAGAGAAAAGAAATTAAATCAATATACCTTTTATGCGAAGAAGTGTGAACAATTAGTGATTTTTCGTAGAATCAAGATGAGGTATCTTCTTAAGATATTCACAATATTTAGATATATTTGTATTATACATTGTTAAAGGTGACTGACTGTTAGGACTACATTTTACAGCTTTTAGACCGCCGAGATAAAATGTAAACTTAAATGTAAGAAGTCATATTTTTTGGATATTTCACATCAACCCCCTAATTAGGTATATGTTAGAGCAGTCGCCCGGATTGCTAAAAGTCGTTGGTTCGAATCCCATCACACGAGTGCCAAATACAAAGTGATTTTTTTTTCACGTTTCATTAAGAATCTTTTTATTTTATTTTCGTTTAATAAGTACCATAAAATGTTATCGATATCAGATTAGCAGTTTATTTTTTTAAATAATCAATGATATTGTTTCACAATAAGAAATAGTTAAATATGTTTGGCAGGTAAAAATATTTGTGAATTTATTACTTCAAACTTTAAATCTTAATATCGCCGTGTAGTGAAATTTCATAAAAATACCCATACTTAAGTGGACTTTAATAGCATGTAGGTAAGGTAGTATTCACTGGTGAAGTCGGTAGTGTTGCGTGAGATAAGCCGTAAAGCGGTGTTCGGATACACCCCAAATCACCTGCAAATCCCAGACAAGCCCCCAACGGTTTACAAAATTTGTATACCCCTACACTATAGCTACAAAACATTTTACATAGATTTTAAGCACTAAAGCCATCTGCATTTAAGCTATTTGTCGCAGGGATATGATAAAATCTAATAACTTAATCAAATCACTAGAAGTGGAAAAAAAATTTCAGCGAAATGGAACATAATAATTGTAACTTGAATATGCTAAGCTATTTACTTGTTTTAATCATTACCAGCCTGTTAACGTATCCACTATTGATAATAAGCTGTCCCTATTTACAAAATTGAGTAGTGAGAGTGGCCCACCACACAGTTCCAGTACAGACAGATAGTACAGACTCGTAGATGTTAACGACTGTAGATTCAGCCGGGATGATTAGCTTATAAAAACCGAATGCGAATCGGACTTACGCACCAAGGGTTCCATACCATTATCTACGAAAAACACAAAATAATCACGTTTGTTGTATGGGACCCCCTTAAATATTTATTTTATTCCGTTATAGTATTTATTGTTATAGCGGCGACAGAAATTCATCATCTGTGAAAATTTAAACTGTCTAAATTTCGCAAGCCTGGCGACAGATCTATCTTATTGAGCTATTAGGTGATCTTTTGAAGCATTTCTTCGTAGTTCGCCAGGCGGCGGGGTATGCGAAAAGCATTTCCGCTATAATAAAAAAAAAATCACCATCCACTGTGTCTAAACAGCGGCCGGTATCGAATCTAGTGCAGTCAATTATCGAAATACGTCGCGCGCGTTAACTAGCTACCGACGGACTTATGATCGGGCCTGTTTTGTTATTTTCACTCTACACACTCTACACCATGTGTTACATCGGGAGCTACGCTATAAAAGCATAGCTATTTTCATAATAACGTTAAAAACAATAATTACCTCAATTGATTGCACACTTAAATGCTATACAAGTTGTGGGTGATTCCTGATAGAAGTATTCTTGATCAAATCCATTACTCCTTTTTTCTCGACGATTAAGGATAGAAAAATAGGGTGTCACATTTCTGACGCCAGGAAAGGTTTCTCTGAAATCAATCGTATAATAGATGCCCAGGTATTTATTAAAATTTGGAATCATATACATTATCGTAGAAGTTACCTTTCATTGGTACATGAATAAAAAATTAAATTAAGGTTCTGAAGTTCTTTTAGTTTTCCCATATTATAAAATAATTTAATTCTAATATTAATGAATACTTCTAATATGAATGAATGCTTGTTGATCTTTCATGATATCTTTATATGGAGGAGTGCCCTTGGCGGCTGAGTTTAATTTAAGATCAACGCCGCATGCGAGCCCACAATATATCACTCACCAGCGCCATCCGCGCGTCATTTTATCGCACTAATTCGTGCTTCTCGATGTGGCATACTAGTTTTAAGATAAACATCCCAAACGTCCTTCCGTTTTACACCTTTTTAAACTTTACGTAATGACGTTATGGCTTCATTTCCATTGACAACATGTAACTTTTATGTTGAGTTCATATGTCTTTACTAAGATAAGCGAACTCGATAATATGTTTTCATTTGTCTTGAGTGGCAATAAAAATGTAATATGTTATGTGCAAGTTGAAATCTGATGCGTCAGTGTAGAATTAAAATTTTATTGGTCAGTTCGGTCGGTCAATATTTTTATGATTAAGAATTATAGCCGATTTTAACATGTTTTAAGGACACAACTGTACTATGGCTGTATGTCTATTAATAATTCAGTTAAACATTTCCTTGTCTATTTCTTATTTTACGAAATTTTTTTTTCGAACAACTATTGGATAATTTCTCATATATTTAAGGATAAATAGCTCTTTTGTCGCTGTAATTTATCCATTAATAAATTAGTTCAATACATAGACATGAGTGAATGAATGATTTATTGAACACACCATTATCACATTATAACAGCAAAAAATAACAGTCGACTATTTCTTTTACAAAATATTTTTTCTCTACCTACTATTGAAAATTTTCACATGTATTTGAAGACATAGCTCTATTGTCTCTGTACGTTTATTAAAAAATTAGGCATTCATTTTTTTTTTGTTTTAACAAAATATGATCCCCGTTTATTATTGGAGAATATTCTAAGAATACTCACATATACAATAAATATGTATAATTTTAAATAACGTTTCCTTATGCACAGATATTTCTTTGTACAAATTATCAACAAAATCTGACGTAACTCAACGAGCCAATTCTGCTAATATTTGATAATAAATAACAATGTTTGTGCCAAATAATGAAATTCCTTTTAATTTTATATAATTAATTTTCTATAGGTTTGCTTTCACAATTCAATTTTTGATAGACGTCAACTGTCATCAATTCTTCCTCTAATAAGTACAAACAGCCTGAACAAATAATAATGATAATAATCACAACTCAATATAGCAGTGCAGTGATCTATAGTCAATTATATGTATAGAATCCATAAACTACTTAATATTTTTATAAGAACAAAATTCATCAAAAAGTTTTACTATTTATCAGGAGCATCCACGTTCTTGCCTAATAAAACACTTTCAGTTAATCTCAGAATCGTTTTATCTCAAACTAAACTGTATCAACATAAATACAGCTAATTTTGCTGATATTTACAAATCCTGAAATCAATTTACAATACTACTAATATCGCTAAATGCGAAGACTATCGTAAATTATATTTTAATGTTTCCGTTACAAATGTTGCCACATTAAAAATTAATGGGGTTTTAAAACTATTTCGCATTGGCAACACGCGCCAATGGAACAGGAAACGGATACATCTATTATATCATTTGGTGGGAACATGAAATTTTTTTTATGAAAATAGCATTATATGAGGAAACTATAAAATAATCTGATTTATGTTAATGCTTTATTGGTTTTATAACATTTTCTGTAATAGCTACTATTTATATATGACACTGAGTTGTGTAGCGGGCCTTGTTATATTTTTAAATAAATAAAAGCTTTGGAGTAATTTTTCGTTTCTTGCGTTGTTCTTTATTATACTAGACTTCGTATTTGGAATAGCTATCCGAAGATGAAAAACAATTTCAAATCTATAATCTTCATATATATCGGTTTTAGTCATGCGACTGAAACACCTAATAAGTCGTAGATGCTAACACTTTAAGTTTCTCTATTATGTATCATCAGCGAAATGTTATACTTTTTTATAGTCTGATTTACAATATAGGTATAACTTTTCAAATTCTTCAAAGGTATTTTATGGTTTAATAAAAAAAAAAAATCTGATATAAGTATACCATAGAACGATAAATAGATGAGCTTTTGATCATTAATTACTACGTTATTTTAGATCTTAGAGGAATTGAAAAAACCTCGAATATGATGCCAAGAATTTTTTTCTCGGGAATCATCTTTGTATGGTATTATCTGCCAGATAAATTAATCGGAGCTAAAACTATGAATCTGATCCTTATTATACAAGAGCTTCTAATGCCTATAAGCACATATGATTATTGGCTTCCGTGGCCGAATAGGTCTCATACCACTGGTTTTAAGTTGAGTTGACAGTATCTACTCTGTGGGTGGTTGTGTAACTTCCTTCGATGCAATTTTATTTATGATGATATGTAGGCACCTTCGTTGTATTAGATAATTTGGTATTTGAAGTCATGTTATAACTTATTTTAATTGTTGCAGTCAAAGATCATCTCCATTCGGACCTCGATGCTGATGACGTGGAAACCGACGACCAAACATCAAATATGGATGACGATATCCTAACACAGTCCGACTTGGACGACAACGGGGATCCCAAGAGTCCAACCAGTTCTAGCTCAAAGAAAGGAAAGAGTTCCTCGAGTAGAGATTCTAAGGGTGGCACTAAACCGAGACGAGCTAGAACAGCCTTCACTTACGAGCAGCTAGTCTCGTTGGAGAACAAGTTTAAGACAACGAGGTACCTTAGCGTTTGCGAGAGACTCAATCTCGCTCTCAGTTTGAGTTTGACCGAAACTCAGGTACGTTAAAATTTAAAATGTACAAGTATTTATAGAATTCGATGAATTTTATGAACTGATAGAGATATCATTTCTGAAGTTTTTGTGGTTACACGAACGAAGTAGCTCGAGTAAATATTTTTTTTTGGTCACCCATCCCGTGACCGACCCTTGCGAAAGTTGCTTAACAACAACGATCGCTAGTTACTAGATCACAACAGTAATAAATATATCTGTCACCATTAATTTGCGAGGATGACATTGGATTAATAATACTGGATTTCAGGTAGATAACACAATACCAAAATGGAAGTAGTTAATACTCTATTAAGATGCGAATATTATGAAAAACATTGTAACTAACATTTGCTACAATATTAATTGTATCAAATATCTTTGCCAGGTCAAAATCTGGTTCCAAAACCGGAGAACCAAGTGGAAAAAGCAGAATCCAGGGATGGACGTCAACAGTCCTACCGTGCCACCCCCGCCCGCGGGCGGCTTCCCCTCAGGGCCGTATCCAGGGGGGCTCCTGTATTCCCACGGGGTGCCGTATCCTTTCACCGGCCCTGGACCTTACGCGCCGTACTTCCACCATCTGGCGGCGAATCACCACCATTCGCACGGCAGCCTCGGTCACTCTCATACGTGATTATGGGCGCGCCCAGGATCACAAGATCCTCGGGTAGACAAGGAGAATGATAGCCCGTGCGGACTCACCAATTAAGACGGACAATGTGTGCGAGTGTAAGAAAATATGTGCTCCATCTTTGGTTTTATAAAAGTACGATAGCCTTCAACGAAAACTTTGGCAATTTTTACAGTTACATAATGTAATATAACCTAAATAAAATAGCCACTTCTATTGGAAAAAAATAGGTGAACATTTTGACAGATACTAAGTGTTTCTACAACTTTACATCAATTGTGTAACATGCTTATAGTGAAATAGTTAAATAAAATCGATTGTGATATCTACGGATAAGCTTATGCTTTATTTTTTCAGTTTCAGTAAACTATTTTTAATAATTTTTTAACTGTTTGTTTCCATTTTATGTTACAAAAATACCAGCAAATTTTATACCATCAAATATAAATTCAATATTTTGATTAACTTTAATTTTATTATTGTTCAAAACTAAATGCCGAACTCTATTTTGTTATATAAAAACTTAAAACACTTAAGATCATAATATGTGAAAATAAAAAAACCACCATGATTCAAAGAAAGGTACTTTGAGACTTTTAATAATACATTAAAAGAGGAATTCATTTTTTATTTATGTAAAAAATATAAACACTCTTGTATGATAAGATCACTTCTTTGCTTTTTCAGGTAGTATTTATTAATCCATAAATAAAAATATGTATTTAACATATAAACTACTCGTTAAATCTTACTGCATTAAATTTAAAGCAGAAACCTATTTTATCTTTCATGTGTAATATATTTTATTTTGTTTAACTTCACTATTTGAAAGCAATTGATATTATATTTACATAACTAAAATAGGTTTATTGATATTTTTTACAATAAATATCATTTAACAAATTGGCTCTTTAAATGGACCATGGGCATGTTTGACTGTAGTCTAATACCGTTTTACATTGATAATAATGTTGCAATAATTCAGTTTGTAAGCCACTTGTAGGCAACAATTGAGGAGTAGCTCTATGTTGGCCAATATTACGCAACATCGCAATATTGCCTATTACGCTGCATTAAGATGTAACATGTAACTACATGTTAACATGTTACTACATGTCAACCTGCCTATTCTAATATTCTTTTTGGACACATTATACATAATTATATTCACATCATTAATGTAATTAGCAGCATATTTGATTAAATAAAAACGCATCTGAGATTTTGATTCTGGGGAATTAACATGAAACTGATAATGTTAACATGTGTACATTAATTGGATTACAATATCGTGTCTGAGATCATAAAATTCTAAAGACATGTTGTTAATATTTATTTAAATGCATAAATAAAAAATATGCTTCATAAAAAAAAATTAATTGTAACATAAAGTTGCAACTCTATTTTTGCCTAAAGAGCAAAGGGCTGAATTCAAAATCTTTCAACACTAATATGGCACTGAATAAATATGTAAATTGTAAATAATTTATATAATATGACGTTTCTATTAAATTATTGTAATAAGTACCTAATAATGTTAAGTTCAAAGCTCAATGCTGTACATATTACTTACGTAGCTGGTGGCGACACCTTTACAAACTCGATGTTGGAATAAAATAGTTTCAAGTTGATACCTGTGTTTTATTCGATTACTAATATGACCAATCTATATTTTTTTCTTTCATCGCCAGTCTATTGACGTCTCCACTGCTGTGGCACCGTAAGCCAATTCCGCTAATGTTTACGTAATTATCGTATTTCAAAAGAATCTCAACTACTTGCGTTTTGCCATTGTACTCTACCTGAAGTCCAATATTATTAGTGATATATCTTCACAAATCAATGGTGACAGATATATAATAATATTGAACTTCAAGTACAGGCCCGTCTTTACCCATGGTGCAGGGGGTGCAACGCACACGGGCGCCGCACGTTGGGAGGCGCCGCACTGATGATCTTCGGGAAATTCCTTATAATGGGGGATATGGGGAGACCACTGCTTGCACCCGGGCGCTTGTTGTGCTTAAGACGGGCCTGTTCAATTAGATAGTACAATGGCAAATGCAAGCAGTTCGAGATTCTACTGAGGTGTGATAATTACTTAATTAGCCTACAGGCCTTTCCTATGGATGATATCGAATATGATGCATATCGGTGGTATTAACGACTACAGATTCCGAAGCGAAAACTAATAATTGTTGCATCGAGCTTCATGTTATTTATTATGAATATTAATCAACCGGATGACATGTCTATTACCAATAGACCAACTTGGAGCTAATTATCTAATAACAAAATCTATCATAATAATTTTGAATTTGATATGTGTTGGCGAACGCAACGTTTTTTGAATGATATTACATAAACGTCATCTTTAATTTAACATTAAATGGAAGTATTTAAGGCAAGCGTTAGACGCAAATGCCTATGAAAGCTGTTGTGAAATGTCAATTGAACACTAACTGCAATTTTTCAGCTTCTTAGCTAAGTTAATGTTATGTCTCTTGATCATTCAAACCATCATTAGTTCTAAACAGCGACGATGACCATAAAAGTTTTCTAAACGGCAACGATTGTGATAGCCTATGAAATGGATAGTGATAGCTTTTGTAATTAGAAAGTTTTTGAAATTAGATAATATAGTCCCTGTTCATATCACCTTTGATATTATATAATTCTTTTTTTTTAACTGTATTTGAATGTAAGCACAAGATTAAATTAAAAAGACATAAAAACATGCAAACACATACCTAAACCCCATTCAATGTCATCAAAAAAAATTACATATCAAATTGATTCATAATATTTATACAATAGGACTTATAATCATCATATCATTAATTGTATCATAATATTATTAAAAGATACGAATTAAGAATTACAGTATGGGCAACCTTGGACATGTTGTGGGCCAAACTTTAGTTAGCAAATACGTTCGCGGGCTGCGTTTTAAAGTAGTACATTTTAAAGTAATGTTGTAGCGCTCATATTTTTTTGCGATAGATATCAAACATAAAATAATACGACAATGTTATTATAAATTTGGTTTTTCAAAATGTCTCGCGGGCCGGCTGTTGCCACAGTGGAATTAGAGACACAGATATTTTTTCCCTCGTCATTCATACCATTGACATTCAATGACAAGAACACCAAATAGGCAATTAATGCTGGACTAAACAATAATAAACGAAACATTAGACAAGATCCCAAATTAAACTGCTAAATCACTTGTATTATGGTAACATAAATCAACGAAGCTACACCCAGACCAGAGACAATATATGAAAATTCATTTTTAACATTGACCCGAACGGTAGTCGAATCGGAGCGACACCTTTGGAAGAACCTGCTTAAAAGGTACTCTGTTACGGACTTTTTTATATCTTTATAGAGAGGTAGAAAGTATCCAGAAAGAATATCCATCCATTCATTAAAAATATCTTTTAAATTTATAACGCTGCATCTCTTTTTTAGACACATTATACATACTTAGATATTCTCTTGTGGCTATTTATAATTTCTTTGCAAAAATAAAATTTGAAACTTTATTATGAAGACAAAAATTCACATTTCCTATCTAGCTAACACATGCAGACAAGACGTCTTGTCATATCATGTCATCGCCATGTACTATCCAGCCTATTTCTTGGACTACACAGGCCTTTTATAAATAATATTACATAGGCAGAACGGGCCCTAATGACACACCAAGCGATAAAATCTATGCTGCTCTGTTGTAAAACAGCCTGGAGCTCGAGACTCGAAAGAAAACTTTTATCAACGTTTCTAATAGGTTTTATTTGATTGAACCTATACACAATGACACCGCCGCGCTCAGCGTCGAGTTTTATTTGTTTATAACAGAAATAGCACTGAAGATTATTGTTAATGACTACAGACGTAGCCGGCACCAACGTTTAAATATGCCTTCCAAAGCACTCGTATTAAGGAGTTTCTGAGACAACGAAGGTACCGAGACAGCCGGACGCGAGATAATATATAAAGTCCATTTACTACATTTAACCAACTGGGAATCGAACCCGGTACCTCAGATGTGGGGACACCTTGAAACCAATGTGCGAACTAGTCGAATTGAAGGTCATACATAACCTCTGCAATTGAAGACAGACACGCCAATCACTACGCCATTGGCTTCTTACAATACGTCATCATCTAAAACTAATTTGGACACTACATAAAATATTTTTAAGAGTTTAAGGCATAATGGCCTTATAAAAATGTGTTTGTTTGTTCTTTTGCCTGTTTTTCTGTTTGTTGAAGTATGATGTAGCACTGAAATATATTTGTGTAAAATTTTTATTAATTACGTTTTTATATCCATATTTTATCAATTTTGCATTTATAATGCTATACTGAATAATATTCTTAATGAAAAATGCTTAAAAAATCCACATTGTCCCTGGCAATCTGAGATGGGTTTGAGATATTTAATATTTATTCAGTTATTTCTCCCTTTCAATATCATTTAAAATATTATTAATTGTATAGGATTATTATAAAATCGACGTCTCAATACAGTATATTTATCAACAACAAAAAATCTCAACCGATTGTACCGACAGTCTCAGTTGGACTTCAAGTTTTGAAGCCCGTCTCAGCATAGCGTGCAAGTTATTGGTACAAGATAAATAGGTACGTTAAATGCCTTTTGTCTTAAGGAAATCAAAGAGCTTATAATCCCATAATTATAGTAGATTCTTTGCACTTCTATAAAATAATGGTAGGTGTTAATTTTTTTATTATGGTACACATACAGTATTGGTGAGGAAGATTTCATCCTAATTCATTAAAGTGTTGTGTTTGTAAAATAATCCGTAATTTTATGTAGGTAATTTTCATCTTCGCTAAGAGGTTCTATAATAAAACTGCATTTTTGGGTGTAAACAATGATACTTCTTTTTTATTAAAATGAAAAATGACACCTTTTTTTCACGACCTCGTTACTAATTAACACAGTTTCAACAAACCACTGCAAGATTGATTGACGGCAACAACAAAAAGCTCATCTTGACTAGCTAAAAATGTGTCGAGCAAATTCTTCAACGACATCGGGGCTGTTTGCCACCGATACGCGGCGTCTTTGAGCGGCGCGCAAGATGGCGTCGCATCATCTGTCATTTTTAATTGGCTGTCAAAGTGACAGCGTCACGCGCCGCCGCGAATATATTTAGTTTATTGCCGTATAAACGACACTATTATTGGCGGGGAATGGTCCTCATTAGATTCGCATCGATTTTGGCTACCGTAAGTGTCATAAAAAGATGATATGACTTTATATTAGCTACGAACAACGATCATTCTATGTAGGTCTTTTAAAGTTTTCAATATGATTTCTAATATTCATAGTTCTTATGAAGTTCAAAATAATAAATTAATGGACTATTATAATATAGCTACTATGTATATGAAATTTTTATTTTTTTGTAAGAAATATAAGAGGTGCACTTTTGTGAATCATTCTATTTGTTCTTCCCAAGTTACCTTGGCCTGGGTGATATTTTTATTGCTTGTGTTCATACATAACCTAGTTTATCAAAATTATCACCTTTTCATCTAAACATTTCGCTATTCCACCTATGTTATCAAATAAAATATACATTTTGTAGCACTCCGCCCGCGAAAATTACATTCAGGATTTTTCTGACATTTAATTTACTGTTTGAAATCAACTGTTTTCATATAAGAAATCGATCGTTCAAATTGCTGAAAACTACAAAGTTGAAGTCAAATTTAGTCATCTTAACTAACGGACGTCATTTGTTTTTTATAGTCCAAAGTCTATTTGCAAACATAATAACATTCTAACATCAAAGGGACGATCATCGATGACGTATAAATAAGGGCTTTGAACAAAACAAGCCACTATCCTTGTAATGTCTTAATTTGAGTTAGAGCGGGCGCCTAACAGAGTTTATTTCACAATAAACTAAATATATCGTTTTCCTTCCCTCGTTTTCGACAACAAGTGGCAATTAAAAGTGACAAATGGTATGAGGTATATATGTTAGCGTGTTGTAGTTATAGAGGTGTGTGTCATCTTTGACAGTGTTTCAAAGCGATGTACCTTATGATCTTTCCACCGTCCACTTCACTCGCACGAGGGGCTGACAAGACACATCATGATAATCTATAAAAAACCGTTTCAAAAATTCAATATGAGCTTTAGCTCGCGACGTTAAAGAAGGTGGGCGTTGGCGCGAATTTATGATCGCCATCTTGTTTTTGTGACCGCTTACACTTGAGTGATGTGGATGTCAAAAAAAGATGAAAGTAAACATGTTATGATGCGTAGTAAGCTTTTGTAAAACGTCTTGTCTTTTAGTGCATTAAAAAGCGATAAATGTTCGCTGCAAAATCTGACAAGACTTCTAGAAATTATTATTATATTCTACTAAAATAATTGTAACTATAATTTTTCAACCAATGGCAAATATAGTTCAAAGGAGATTGACTCATCTATGTTCAAGTAAGAGCAAGTATATTAAGTATTAAAAGACAGATTATCTATCTGTCCTATAAAATTTTTTTAATACAATATGAGCAACATTTTTTATGTATAAATGAACTTTTATCTTTTTCATTTCAATGTCAAAACCGAATAAGATCAAAGTATAAAATATCATAAATAGTGTTATAAAACTGTTATCATATAAAATATTCATTATTTATTTGAAACAATGTAATAAAATAACATTTGAAAGAAAATTATAGATTCTATAAAAACCAAAATAAACAACGAATTTTTTACTTAGATAGTTAAGGAAATTTCTACTAGTTAGTTAAGACAATATCGGAGGAGAAGCCCGGTGATTTGAAAACATCAAGCCTTATTTTAGGCTTAGTTTCTGGCTCCAGTCTTCCACATGACTGTTTAGTTTGGCATTTGTTAACGTAATTTTTAAGAACATTTGTTAAGGAAAATAAACTATATATAATCTATAATATATAAAGCTTAATTACCACTCACTGACTCACTCACTCACTCCATGCTTTTTTCGGGTAGTTAAAGTAGGAAAATGACATTTTTATGTATGGAGACTGACTATATTTTTTTTAAATGAGTTGAAGTACCATATCGGTACAGCCAAAAAACAAAATGGCGGCGAGATAATTTTTTCAATTTCTACAGTATTCACTCTACGGTTACCATATTCAAAATGGTCGTAGAGTGGGCTAAAAAAATGGCAATGAAAAAAGGTTTGTTAAAAAAAACAAAATGGCGGCCGAGATATTTTACCTCGAAAATTGACATTTTTCGACCTCTGTTCGGGCAATCGTCGTTTCTTTTGTGGTGGGTCCGGAGGGGGGATTTTTACGCTGGCGACTCGGAAATATAGTCGATTTTCACGTACGGGGAGTTTTCATTTGCGCGTCAACATGGCGGCGGCGGGGGCGGCCATTTTGTTTCGGCAATGAAAAATCGCCATTTTCCAGTGAGATTTTCTCCAAGATGGCGGCGTCGGACGGGTTCACGTTGTATGGGGCGGTCATTGGGCTCGCTGCTAACTTTTCAAGTTGGTAATAATTTCTACCATTTTCGTGGTAGTTTATGAGATTTTGGGATAAAAGTGAAATTTCGAAATACGCCCTTTTCGCGGAAAACAGACTCGGTGCGGTGTGGTGCCGGGGGAGCCCTATGACTTTTGGTAGTTTTCGTTTCTGCGAGCTGACAACCCTGGGCTCCACGGTAGAAAACGTGTTTTTCGACATGCCCTCATAACCCGAATTGTTTGGGAACCTGGGTGGCCAGCGGAGAAAATCTGTGAATGAGGTGCCGCGCCAAATATAGTCGTGACTATGGGAAAATTGTGAAACTCGGCAAAATCAATATGGCGGCGCCGGCAGCGGCCATTTTGTGATTTTTTCACTTTTTCGAAAAATTCAAACGCACTTTTAGCCTACATGGCAACATTGTAGCTCTTCGCTTGGTAAGGACCGGTCGTTAGTCTCCACCGGCTCTTGGGTATGAGGTGAAAATTTTCCCCGATTTTAGGGTAATTTCGGAGATTTACCCCAAAAAGGTGAAAAGTAGAAGGAGCCGTTTGGGAATTTCAAAAATGAATTTCCTCGACGGAGGGCACTCCCCAAAATGACATTTGGCCATTTTCATCGCCGTCACCTGGCAACCCTGGTAGGAGCGGCGATTTGAAAAATTTTGCCCATTTTTTACTTTGTCGACTCTAGCGCAGTCGGTATTACCACTAAGAAAATGGTAAAAACTGCATCGGATGCGTTATCGAGTTGGCCACACCGGTACGGAGCCGGATTTTCAAAATTCAAGATGGCGGCCAAACCAGCGGCCATTTTATCCGAAAAATTGGGTATCGTCACCACGTCGAGCCGATTTTGACGCACTTGGCGACATTTGTCAGAGTGCTTCCGGGGAAACATTTTTTAGGCAAGTAACTATAGTGTTGCCTGGTGAAAAAAAATCTCGAAAATTTTTGATATTTTATGAGATTTTTGAGGAAACACTTTTTGTCGAATTATGGATTTTTTTTGATGCAAATATTTTAATTTTAACTTTTCAAGATACCCGATGGAAAAAATAGACCGATCGACTGGCAACACTGAGAGCAAACAACGTTTGAAATTCAACCTCGATTTTGACCGACTTGGCAAACCCGCAGGTGTTTGGCATGTATGGGGCAATTATGTGTCTCTTCAAACTCTTTCATATGAAGAAAAAATTTTACCCGATTTTAGGGTATTTTTTGAGATTTACCCCAAAAACTGTAACTGTCAAAGGAACAATTTTAGAACTCGAAAATTGGCATCCGTCGATGAAGGGCACATCCCAAAACGACATTTGACTATTTTCATTGCCTACACCTGGCAACACCGGCAGCTACGGCGGGTTGAATATTTAATGCCCACTATTCACGTTTTGGACTCTAGCGCAGTCATTATAGCCGCTAGGAAAATAACAAAAACTGCGTTGGATGCGCCAATAGGTGGGCTACATAGGTCTGAGGTTGAAATTTCAAAATTCAAGATGGCGGCTTAAACTGTGGCCATTTTATCTACAAAGTTGATCATTTTTCACGACTTTTACTTTATAGAACTGATTTTTGCGCATATGATAACATTTTTCAGATAACTTAAAAAAAACATAAGCTGAAGTGTTGCCAGATGAAAAAAAACTGAAAATTTTTTGATACCGAGGTTTTTGAGAAACTTTCATGTATGTAATTTATGAAAAATATGAAAACATTTCTATACAATGATTTTACGGTGTAACAAAAATTTTACTGTTGCATTTATAACATAATTGTTGGAATAATTTGAGTGATCGACTAGCAACACTGATAGTAGTCACCATATAAATTTCAGGACGATTCTGACCGAGTTGGCGACTCGGGAACTTTATAGCATATATAGACCGTTTGTGTATGTATCTTTACCCAATCTTTACGCGGTGAGAAATAAATTCCACTATTTTAGCCAGAAAAATAAAGCGAGCGATACATTGTCATTCGGTTAGATTAGAACTGTGACTAAAACAAAAAGCGAGCGAAGCGAGCCTAAAGGGTGACCATTTAGAGAGATTTGATTAATTGGTAAGGTTAGAACTGTGACTAAAATAAAATGCGAGCGAAGCGAGCCCTTAAAGAACACCATCAATAGAAATCTGATCAATCAGTTAGATTAGAACTGTGAATAAAACAAAAGGCGAGCGAAGCGAGCCATAATAAATGGAGACCTGGTCAATCGTTTAAGGGACTGTGACCAAAATAAAGAGCGAGCAAAGCGAGCCAAAATGCGAGATCATTAAAAGAGACCTGATCAATCGGTTATGTTAGCACTGTGACTAAAACAAAATGCGAGCGAAGCGAGCCATAAAGAGTAACCATTAAGGGAGATTTGGTTAATTGGTAAGGTTAGAACTGTAACTAAAATAAAATGCGAGCGAAGCGAGCCTTAAAGAACACATTCAATAGAGGCCTGATCAATCAGTTAGATTAGAACTGTCAATAAAATAAAAAGCGAGCGAAACGAGCCATAAGGAGTAACTGTTAAGAGATATTTGGTTAATTGGTAGGGTTAGCACTGTGACTAAAACATAATGCGAGCGAAGCGAGCCATAAAGGACACCATCAATAGAGACCTGGTCAATCGGTTAGATTAGATCTGAGAAAAAAACGAAAAGAAAAAGCGAGCGAAGCGAGCCATAATAAATGGAGACCTGGTCAATCGGTTAAGGAACTGTGACCAAATGTGCTTATAAGTGTGCTAGAAAATGTATCAATTTTCACGGTTTTTACTTTATAGAGCTGATTTTGGCGTTATTGATAACATTTTTCAGATTACTTGCAGAAAAAAAAATGTATTCAGTTGAAGTGTTGCCGGATGATAAAAAACAGTTTTTTTTTGATACTGTGATTTTTAGGAAATTTTCTATTGAATAAGAATAAAAGACTACAAGGCGATGTATACAACATTTATTTTAAGTTTTCTTACGTTTTTGAACTGAATATTTCTTTTTATATTGCGTGTAAACAGGCAAGCTTTTTTTTTATGTATGATGTTTTGCGTAATTAAAGATCTTTTATTTGAAGATAGAACTTACTAACTTTTTCTAGGCAATTTTATACTGTAAACCCAACATAACAAGAGGCGGTCTTAAAACTCCAATATCTGTATTAACTAAATATTAACTTACTTTTGAATAAGAATAAAATAATAAATGACTACAAGCCGATCTATTCCAAATTTTATTTTAGTTTTGCTTGCGTTTTTCAACTGAATGTTTCTTTTTCTATTTAGTGTAAACTGGCAACCCTTTTTCTTTGACGTATGACGTATTCATTTGAAGATAGAACTCACTAACTATTTCTAAGCAAATTTAAACTGTAAACATAACAAGAGGCGGACCTAAAATCCCACCGCTCCGATTCCACAAGCGACTCGTTTATGCTCAAGAACTTGACAATGAGTAAAGCAACAAAAACTTGTATAGGTTTTAGGTTTTATTATGACATATGGGTTAGGTTAGGTTAGTGTATGAAAAACAACGCACGAGCCGAGCGAGCGTAGCGAGCGTGCCGCGGCAGCGGCCGGCGAAGTGCCAGAAACGAATCGCTTTTGTTGATGGTAACATTTGGTTTATAATGTTTAAAAGATGATCGTGACCATTTTAATTTCAATTTTGATTTCGATGGACTTGACAATTCGGGATCTTTATAGCGTGTATATATGGACCATTTGTGTAGGTATGTACTTTCACATAGGTAAGTATGGAGAAAAGAGAATTCAATTTTTGACACGATATTTAATACTTAAAATATATTTTTCTATACTTTTAGATTATTGAGAAAACATGTTCTTTTGATATTCAAAATGAAAGTGTTCTACGTAGATATGAGTTTGAAATATGACATTTATTTATTTGGTGTATTATTATTTAAGGTAACACTGGGGGAAATATCTACATCCTTTTTCATACTAAATATATACTTACTATTGAAAAGAATAATAGACTATAATTTATTTAGAGTTTTGCTTGCGTTTTCGACTGAATATTTCTTTTTCTATTGCGTGTAAACTGGCAACCCTTTTTCTTTGATATATAGTGCTTAAACACCTTTCATTTGAAGACTGAACTTACTTACTTTTTGTTGGCGATTTCAAACTATAAAACAAACATAACAAAAAAAAATCGAAAAACTCAAATTCTGCAACGGAGGCGGACTTAAAACCCCACCGCCCCGATTCCACTAGCTACTCGTGACCTCCCCGGGCTGCGAGCAGCCCGGGGCAACCAAGCGAAAGCTTCTATTCTGAAACGAAGGCGGACTTAAAACCCCATTGCGTCGTGAATTGATCTATTCTAATATCTGGCCACGACATCGGTACCCTTTTCATATAATAAATAAATCTTACATAAATAATGTAATGTAATAATGCAAATACAATAAATACTATTTCTTGACATTTAATTGATTAATTAATGATAGTAACACTGATGGAAATATATGTTCGATTGTTTTTTTAATATTATACAGTATTTTAATAATAAATAAGAATAAGAGAATAAAACACAAAACTTATTTTAAGTATCTATACAAAATTTATTTTAAGTTTTGCTTGCGTTTTTCGACTGAATATCTTTTTCTATTAAGTGTGAACTGGCAACACTTTTTCTTTGATGTATGGTGCTTTTGTCCTTTAACACCTTTTATTTGAAGATAGAACTTACTGACCTTTTCTAGGCAATTTCAAACTATGAACCCGACAAAACACAAGGTGAACTTGAAACCCCACCGCCCCGATTCCACTAGCTACTCGTAACCTCCCCGGGCTGCTCGCAGCCCGGGGCAACCAAGCGAAAGCTAGTCTATAATATATAAAGCTTAATTACCACTGACTGACTCACTCACTCACTCCATGCTTTTTTCGGGTAGTTAAAGTAGGAAAATGACATTTTCATGTATGGAGACTGACTATATTTTTTTTAAATGAGTTGAAGTACCATATCGGTACAGCCAAAAAACAAAATGGCGGCGAGATAATTTTTTCAATTTCTACAGTATTCACTCTACGGTTACCATATTCAAAATGGTCGTAGAGTGGGCTAAAAAAATGGCAATGAAAAAAGGTTTGTTAAAAAAAACAAAATGGCGGCCGAGATATTTTACCTCGAAAATTGACATTTTTCGACCTCTGTTCGGGCAATCGTCGTTTCTTTTGTGGTGGGTCCGGAGGGGGGATTTTTACGCTGGCGACTCGGAAATATAGTCGATTTTCACGTACGGGGAGTTTTCATTTGCGCGTCAACATGGCGGCGGCGGGGGCGGCCATTTTGTTTCGGCAATGAAAAATCGCCATTTTCCAGTGAGATTTTCTCCAAGATGGCGGCGTCGGACGGGTTCACGTTGTATGGGGCGGTCATTGGGCTCGCTGCTAACTTTTCAAGTTGGTAATAATTTCTACCATTTTCGTGGTAGTTTATGAGATTTTGGGATAAAAGTGAAATTTCGAAATACGCCCTTTTCGCGGAAAACAGACTCGGTGCGGTGTGGTGCCGGGGGAGCCCTATGACTTTTGGTAGTTTTCGTTTCTGCGAGCTGACAACCCTGGGCTCCACGGTAGAAAACGTGTTTTTCGACATGCCCTCATAACCCGAATTGTTTGGGAACCTGGGTGGCCAGCGGAGAAAATCTGTGAATGAGGTGCCGCGCCAAATATAGTCGTGACTATGGGAAAATTGTGAAACTCGGCAAAATCAATATGGCGGCGCCGGCAGCGGCCATTTTGTGATTTTTTCACTTTTTCGAAAAATTCAAACGCACTTTTAGCCTACATGGCAACATTGTAGCTCTTCGCTTGGTAAGGACCGGTCGTTAGTCTCCACCGGCTCTTGGGTATGAGGTGAAAATTTTCCCCGATTTTAGGGTAATTTCGGAGATTTACCCCAAAAAGGTGAAAAGTAGAAGGAGCCGTTTGGGAATTTCAAAAATGAATTTCCTCGACGGAGGGCACTCCCCAAAATGACATTTGGCCATTTTCATCGCCGTCACCTGGCAACCCTGGTAGGAGCGGCGATTTGAAAAATTTTGCCCATTTTTTACTTTGTCGACTCTAGCGCAGTCGGTATTACCACTAAGAAAATGGTAAAAACTGCATCGGATGCGTTATCGAGTTGGCCACACCGGTACGGAGCCGGATTTTCAAAATTCAAGATGGCGGCCAAACCAGCGGCCATTTTATCCGAAAAATTGGGTATCGTCACCACGTCGAGCCGATTTTGACGCACTTGGCGACATTTGTCAGAGTGCTTCCGGGGAAACATTTTTTAGGCAAGTAACTATAGTGTTGCCTGGTGAAAAAAAATCTCGAAAATTTTTGATATTTTATGAGATTTTTGAGGAAACACTTTTTGTCGAATTATGGATTTTTTTTGATGCAAATATTTTAATTTTAACTTTTCAAGATACCCGATGGAAAAAATAGACCGATCGACTGGCAACACTGAGAGCAAACAACGTTTGAAATTCAACCTCGATTTTGACCGACTTGGCAAACCCGCAGGTGTTTGGCATGTATGGGGCAATTATGTGTCTCTTCAAACTCTTTCATATGAAGAAAAAATTTTACCCGATTTTAGGGTATTTTTTGAGATTTACCCCAAAAACTGTAACTGTCAAAGGAACAATTTTAGAACTCGAAAATTGGCATCCGTCGATGAAGGGCACATCCCAAAACGACATTTGACTATTTTCATTGCCTACACCTGGCAACACCGGCAGCTACGGCGGGTTGAATATTTAATGCCCACTATTCACGTTTTGGACTCTAGCGCAGTCATTATAGCCGCTAGGAAAATAACAAAAACTGCGTTGGATGCGCCAATAGGTGGGCTACATAGGTCTGAGGTTGAAATTTCAAAATTCAAGATGGCGGCTTAAACTGTGGCCATTTTATCTACAAAGTTGATCATTTTTCACGACTTTTACTTTATAGAACTGATTTTTGCGCATATGATAACATTTTTCAGATAACTTAAAAAAAACATAAGCTGAAGTGTTGCCAGATGAAAAAAAACTGAAAATTTTTTGATACCGAGGTTTTTGAGAAACTTTCATGTATGTAATTTATGAAAAATATGAAAACATTTCTATACAATGATTTTACGGTGTAACAAAAATTTTACTGTTGCATTTATAACATAATTGTTGGAATAATTTGAGTGATCGACTAGCAACACTGATAGTAGTCACCATATAAATTTCAGGACGATTCTGACCGAGTTGGCGACTCGGGAACTTTATAGCATATATAGACCGTTTGTGTATGTATCTTTACCCAATCTTTACGCGGTGAGAAATAAATTCCACTATTTTAGCCAGAAAAATAAAGCGAGCGATACATTGTCATTCGGTTAGATTAGAACTGTGACTAAAACAAAAAGCGAGCGAAGCGAGCCTAAAGGGTGACCATTTAGAGAGATTTGATTAATTGGTAAGGTTAGAACTGTGACTAAAATAAAATGCGAGCGAAGCGAGCCCTTAAAGAACACCATCAATAGAAATCTGATCAATCAGTTAGATTAGAACTGTGAATAAAACAAAAGGCGAGCGAAGCGAGCCATAATAAATGGAGACCTGGTCAATCGTTTAAGGGACTGTGACCAAAATAAAGAGCGAGCAAAGCGAGCCAAAATGCGAGATCATTAAAAGAGACCTGATCAATCGGTTATGTTAGCACTGTGACTAAAACAAAATGCGAGCGAAGCGAGCCATAAAGAGTAACCATTAAGGGAGATTTGGTTAATTGGTAAGGTTAGAACTGTAACTAAAATAAAATGCGAGCGAAGCGAGCCTTAAAGAACACATTCAATAGAGGCCTGATCAATCAGTTAGATTAGAACTGTCAATAAAATAAAAAGCGAGCGAAACGAGCCATAAGGAGTAACTGTTAAGAGATATTTGGTTAATTGGTAGGGTTAGCACTGTGACTAAAACATAATGCGAGCGAAGCGAGCCATAAAGGACACCATCAATAGAGACCTGGTCAATCGGTTAGATTAGATCTGAGAAAAAAACGAAAAGAAAAAGCGAGCGAAGCGAGCCATAATAAATGGAGACCTGGTCAATCGGTTAAGGAACTGTGACCAAATGTGCTTATAAGTGTGCTAGAAAATGTATCAATTTTCACGGTTTTTACTTTATAGAGCTGATTTTGGCGTTATTGATAACATTTTTCAGATTACTTGCAGAAAAAAAAATGTATTCAGTTGAAGTGTTGCCGGATGATAAAAAACAGTTTTTTTTTGATACTGTGATTTTTAGGAAATTTTCTATTGAATAAGAATAAAAGACTACAAGGCGATGTATACAACATTTATTTTAAGTTTTCTTACGTTTTTGAACTGAATATTTCTTTTTATATTGCGTGTAAACAGGCAAGCTTTTTTTTTATGTATGATGTTTTGCGTAATTAAAGATCTTTTATTTGAAGATAGAACTTACTAACTTTTTCTAGGCAATTTTATACTGTAAACCCAACATAACAAGAGGCGGTCTTAAAACTCCAATATCTGTATTAACTAAATATTAACTTACTTTTGAATAAGAATAAAATAATAAATGACTACAAGCCGATCTATTCCAAATTTTATTTTAGTTTTGCTTGCGTTTTTCAACTGAATGTTTCTTTTTCTATTTAGTGTAAACTGGCAACCCTTTTTCTTTGACGTATGACGTATTCATTTGAAGATAGAACTCACTAACTATTTCTAAGCAAATTTAAACTGTAAACATAACAAGAGGCGGACCTAAAATCCCACCGCTCCGATTCCACAAGCGACTCGTTTATGCTCAAGAACTTGACAATGAGTAAAGCAACAAAAACTTGTATAGGTTTTAGGTTTTATTATGACATATGGGTTAGGTTAGGTTAGTGTATGAAAAACAACGCACGAGCCGAGCGAGCGTAGCGAGCGTGCCGCGGCAGCGGCCGGCGAAGTGCCAGAAACGAATCGCTTTTGTTGATGGTAACATTTGGTTTATAATGTTTAAAAGATGATCGTGACCATTTTAATTTCAATTTTGATTTCGATGGACTTGACAATTCGGGATCTTTATAGCGTGTATATATGGACCATTTGTGTAGGTATGTACTTTCACATAGGTAAGTATGGAGAAAAGAGAATTCAATTTTTGACACGATATTTAATACTTAAAATATATTTTTCTATACTTTTAGATTATTGAGAAAACATGTTCTTTTGATATTCAAAATGAAAGTGTTCTACGTAGATATGAGTTTGAAATATGACATTTATTTATTTGGTGTATTATTATTTAAGGTAACACTGGGGGAAATATCTACATCCTTTTTCATACTAAATATATACTTACTATTGAAAAGAATAATAGACTATAATTTATTTAGAGTTTTGCTTGCGTTTTCGACTGAATATTTCTTTTTCTATTGCGTGTAAACTGGCAACCCTTTTTCTTTGATATATAGTGCTTAAACACCTTTCATTTGAAGACTGAACTTACTTACTTTTTGTTGGCGATTTCAAACTATAAAACAAACATAACAAAAAAAAATCGAAAAACTCAAATTCTGCAACGGAGGCGGACTTAAAACCCCACCGCCCCGATTCCACTAGCTACTCGTGACCTCCCCGGGCTGCGAGCAGCCCGGGGCAACCAAGCGAAAGCTTCTATTCTGAAACGAAGGCGGACTTAAAACCCCATTGCGTCGTGAATTGATCTATTCTAATATCTGGCCACGACATCGGTACCCTTTTCATATAATAAATAAATCTTACATAAATAATGTAATGTAATAATGCAAATACAATAAATACTATTTCTTGACATTTAATTGATTAATTAATGATAGTAACACTGATGGAAATATATGTTCGATTGTTTTTTTAATATTATACAGTATTTTAATAATAAATAAGAATAAGAGAATAAAACACAAAACTTATTTTAAGTATCTATACAAAATTTATTTTAAGTTTTGCTTGCGTTTTTCGACTGAATATCTTTTTCTATTAAGTGTGAACTGGCAACACTTTTTCTTTGATGTATGGTGCTTTTGTCCTTTAACACCTTTTATTTGAAGATAGAACTTACTGACCTTTTCTAGGCAATTTCAAACTATGAACCCGACAAAACACAAGGTGAACTTGAAACCCCACCGCCCCGATTCCACTAGCTACTCGTAACCTCCCCGGGCTGCTCGCAGCCCGGGGCAACCAAGCGAAAGCTAGTCTATAATATATAAAGCTTAATTACCACTGACTGACTCACTGACTCACTCCATGCTTTTTTCGGGTAGAAAGAGGGGGTAAATGACGTTTTCATGTATGAAGAGTGACAATATTTTTTTTTAATGAGTTGAAATGGTATTGCTGTGCAGCCAAAAAACAAAATGGCGGCGAGATAATTTTTTTAGTTTCTACATTATTCACTCTACGGTTACGATATTCAAAATGGTCGTAGATTTGGCTAAAAAAGTGACACTCGAAAAAGGTTTGATTAAAAAAACAAAATGGCGGCCGAGATATTTCACCTGGAAATTTGGCATTTTTCGACCTCTGTTCGGGCCATCGTCAATTGTTTTTTTGTGGGTTCGGAGGGGGGATTTTTACGCTGGCGACTCGGAAATATAGTCAATTTTCACGTATGTGGAGTTTTCGCTTGCGCGTCAACATGGCGGCGGCGGTGGCGGCCATTTTGTTTCGGCAATGAAAAATCGCCATTTTCCAGTGAGATTTTCTCCAAGATGGCGGCGTCGGACGGATTTGCTTTCTATGGGCCGGTCGTGGGGCTCGGTAGGATATCTCTACTTCACTACCTATTTCTACCATTTACGTGGTAGTTTAGGAGATTTTGGGAGAAAAGTGAAATTTAGAAATACGCATTTCTCGCAGAAAACAGACTCGATGCGGTGTGGCGCCGGAGGAGCCCTATGACATTTGGTAGTTTTCGTTTCCACGAGCTGACAACCCTGGGCTCCACGGTAGAAAACATTTTTTTAGACATGCCCTCATAACCCGAATTGTTTGGGAACCTGGGTGGCCAGCGGAGAAAATCTGTGAATGAGGTCCCTTGCCTGATGTAGTCGTGACTATGGGAAAATTATGAAACTCGGGAAAATCAATATGGCGGCGCCGGCTGCGGCCATTTTGTGATTTTTTCACTTTTTCGAAAAATTCAAACGCACTTTTAGCTCACATGGCAACATCGGAGCTCTTTGCCTTGTATGTACCGGTCATTAGTCTCCGCCGGCTCTTTCCTACGAGGTGAAAATTTTCCCCGATTTTAGGGTAATTTCGGAGATTTACCCCAAAAAGGTGAAAAGTAGAAGGAGCCATTTCGGGATTTCAAAAATGCATTTCTTCGACGGAGGATGCTCCCAGAAATGACATTTGGCTATTTTCGTCGTCGACACCTGGCAACCCTGGTGGTTGCGGCGATTTGAAAAATTTTGCCCATTTTTTACTTTGTCGACTCTAGCGCAGTCGGTATTGCCACTAGGAAAATGGTATAAACTGCATCGGATGCGCTATCGAGTTGGCCACACCGGTACGGAGCCGGATTTTCAAAATTCAAGATAGCGGCCAAACCAGCAGCCGTTTTATCCGGAAAATTGGGTATCGTCACCGCATTGAGCCGATTTTGACGCACTTGGCGTAATTTGTCAGACTACTTCCGGGGAAACAATTTTTAGGCAAGTAGCTGAGGTGTTGCCAGGTGAAAAAAAATCTTGAAAATTTTTGATACTTTGTGAGATTTTTGAGGAAACAATTTTTGTCGAATTTTCGCACTTTTTTGATGCAAATATTTTAATTTTAACTTTTCGAGATACCCGATGGGAAAAATAGAACGATCGACTGGCAACACTGAGAGCAAACAACGTTTAAAATTCAACCTCGATTTTGACCGACTTGGCAACCCCGAAGGTATTCGGCATGTATGAAGCGATTGTGCATCTCTATAGACTCTTTCACATGGTGGAAAAAAATTACCCGATTTTAGGGTAGTTTTTGAGATTTACCCCAAAAACTGTAACTGTCAAAGGAACAATTTTACAACTTGAAAATTGGTATCCGTCGATGGAGGGCGCATCCCGAAATCACATTTGACTATTTTCATTGCCTACGCCTGGCAACCCTGGCAGCTACGGTGGTATGAAGATTTAATGCCCACTATTCACGTTTTGGACTCTAGCGCAGTCACTATAGCCGCTAGGAAAATAATAAAAACTGCGTTGGATGCGCCAATAGATGGGCTACATAGGTCTGAGATTGAAATTTCAAAGTTCAAGATGGCGGCTTAAACAGCGACCGTTTTATCTAGAAAATTATTCATTTTTCACGACCTTCACTTTATAGTGCTGATTTTAGCGTTTTTGATAACATTTTTCCGAATACTTTTAACAAAAAATATGTATTCAGCTGAAGTGTTGCCAGATGAAAAAAAAAAACGGTAAATTTTTTGATACCGAGATTTTTGAGAAATTTTCATGTATGTCATTGATGAAAAATATTAAAATATTTTTTTACAATGATTTTACTGTTTAATAAAATTTTTACTGTTGCATTTATAACATAATTGATGGAATAATTTGAGTTCTAGCAACACTGATAGTAGTCACCATATTAATTTCAAAATGATTCTGACTGAGTTGGTGACTCGGAAGCTTTGCATATATAAACCGTTTCTGTATCTTTACTCAATCTTTACGTGGTGAGAAAAAAAAATCCAATATTTTCACCAGAAAAATAAAGTGAGCGAGAAATTGTCATTCGGTTAGATTAAACTGCGACTAAAACAAAAAGCGAGCGAAGCGAGCCATAAAAAGTGACCAATTAGAGAGATTTGATTAATTGGTAAGGTAAGAATTGTGACTAAAATAAAATGCGAGCGAAGCGAGCCATAAAGAACACCACCAATAGAAATCTGATCAATCGGTTATGTTAGCACTGTGACTCAAACAAAAAGCGAGCGAAGCGAGCCATAAAAAATGGAGACCTGGTCAATTGCTTAAAGTGCTGTGACCAAAATAAAGAGCGAGCGAAGCGAGCCATAATGCTAGACCATTAAGAGAGACCTGATCAATCGATTATGTTAGCAACGTGTCTAAAACAAAAAGCGAGCGAAGCGAGCCATCAAATGGAGACCTGGTCAATTGCTTAAAGTGCTGTGACCAAAATAAAGAGCGAGCGAAGCGAGCCATAATGCTAGACCATTAAGAGAAACCATCGATTATGTTAGCAACGTGTCTAAAACAAAAAGCGAGCGAAGCGAGCCATAAGGAGTAACTGTTAAGAGAGATATGGTTAGTTGGTAGGGTTAGAACTATGACTAAAATAAAATGCGAGCGAAGCGATCCATAAAGGACACCATCAATAGAGACCTGGTCAATCGGTTAGATTAGATCTGCGAAAAAAACAAAAAGAAAAAGCGCGAAGCGAGCCATAATAAATGGAGACCTGGTCAATCGGTTAAGGAACTGTGACCAAATGTGCTTATAAGTGTGCTAGAAAATGTATTACGGTTATTTTCACGGTTTTTACTTTATAGAGCAGATTTTGGCGTTATTGATACATTTTTCAGATCACTTACAGAAAAAAAAATGTATTCAGTTGAAGTATTGCCGGATGATAAAAACAGTTTTTTTTTTGATATTGTGATTTTTAGGAAATTTTCTATTGAATAAGAATAAAAGACTACAAGGCGATGTATACAACCTTTATTTTAAGTTTTCAACTGAATATTTTTTTTTATGTTGCGTGTAAATTGGAAATCTTTTTTTTATGTATGATGTTTTGCGTAATTAAAGATCTTTTATTTGAAGATAGAACTTACTAACTTTTTCTAGGCAATTTTATACTGTAAACCCAACATAACAAGAGGCGGACTTAAAACCTCAATATCTGTATTAGCTAAATATTAACTTACTATTGAATAAGAATATATGTTCGATTGTTTTTTAATACTATACAGTAATTTACTTATAAATAACAATGAGAGACTAAAAGACAAAACTTATTTTAAGTATCTGTACAAAATTTATTTTAAGTTTTGCTTGCGTTTTTCGACTGAATATTTCTTTTTCTATTGAGTGTCAACTGGCAACACTTTTTCTTTGATGTATGGTGCTTTGTGTCCTTTAACACCTTTTATTTGAAGATAGAACTTACTGACCTTTTCTACGCTATTTCAAACTGTAAACCCGACATAACACGAGGCGGACTTGAAACCCCACCGCCCCGATTCCAGCAGCTACTCGTTACCTCCCCGGGCTGCTCGCAGCCCGGGGCAACCAAGCGAAGGCTAGTCTATAATATATAAAGCTTAATTACCACTGACTGACTGACTGACTCACTCCATGCTTTTTTCGGGTAGTTAAAGTAGGAAAATGACGTTTTCATGTATGGAGACTGACTATATTTTTTTTAAATGAGTTGAAGTACCATATCGGTACAGCCAAAAAACAAAATGGCGGCGAGATAATTTTTTTAATTTCTACAGTATTCACTCTACGGTTACCATATTCAAAATGGTCGTAGAGTGGGCTAAAAAAATGGCAATGAAAAAAGGTTTGATTAAAAAAAACAAAATGGCGGCCGAGATATTTTACCTCGAAAATTGACATTTTTCGACCTCTGTTCGGGCGATTGTCATTTCTTTTTTTGTGGGTCCGGAGGGGGGATTTTTGCGCCTTCAGCTCGGAAGTATAGTCGATTTTCACGTAGAGGGAGTTTTCATTTGCGCTTCAACATGGCGGCGGCGGGGGCGGCCATTTTGTTTTGGCAATGAAAAATCGCCATTTTCCAGTGAGATTTTCTCCAAGATGGCGGCAGTCGGACTGGTTTTCTTTATATGGGGCGGTCGTGGGGCTCGGTAGGATCTTTCCATATTAGTACTAATTTCTACCATTTTCGTGGTAGTTTATGAGATTTTGGGAGAAAAGTGAAATTTCGAAATACGCACTTTTCGCGGAAAACAGACTCGGTGCGGTGTGGTGCCGGGGGAGCCCTATGACTTTTGGTAGTTTTCGTTTCTGCGCGCTGACAACCCTGGGCTCCACGGTAGAAAACATTTTTTTCGACATGCCCTCATAACCCGAATTGTTTGGGAACCTGGGTGGCCAGCGGAGAAAATCTGTGAATGAGGTGTCGCGCCAAATATAGTCGTGACTATGGGAAAATTATGAAACTCGGGAAAATCAATATGGCGGCGCCGGCGGAGACCATTTTGTGATTTTTTCACTTTTTCGAAAAATTCAAACGCACTTTTAGCACACATGGCAACATCGGAGCGCTTCGCTTGGTATGGACTGGTCGTGAGTCTCCGCTGGCTCTTGGAAATGACGTGAAATTTTTCCCCGATTTTAGGGTAATTTCGGAGATTTACCCCAAAAACGTGAAAAGTAGAAGGAGCAGTTTGGGAATTTTAAAAATGCTTTTCCTCGACGGAGGGCACTCTCCGAAATGATATTTGACCATTTTCATCGTCGTCACCTGGCAACCCTGGTGGTAGCGGGGATTTGAAAAATTTTGCCCATTTTTTACTTTGTCGACTCTAGCGCAGTCGGTATTGCCACTAGGAAAATGGTAAAAAGTGCATCGGATGCGCTATCGAGTTGGCCACACCGGTACGGAGCCGGATTTTCAAAATCCAAGATGGCGGCCAAACCAGCGGCCGTTTTATCCGGAAAATTGGGTATCGTCACCACATCGAGCCGATTTTGACGCACTTGCCGACATTTGTCAGAGGACTTCCGGGGAAATAATTTTTAGGCAAGTAGCTGAGGTGTTGCCAGGTGAAAAAAAATCTTGAAAATTTTTGATACTTTATGAGATTTTTGAGGAAACAATTTTTGTCGAATTTTTGAACTTTTTTGATGCAAATATTTTAATTTTAACTTTTCAAAATACCTGATGGAAAAAATAGAACGATCGACTGGCAACACTGAGAGCAAACAACGTTTGAAATTCAACCTCGATTTTGACCGACTTGGTAACCCTGCAGGTATTTGGCATATATGGAGCTATTGTGTATCTCTATAGACTCTTTCAGGTGGTGGAAAAAAATTACCCGATTTTAGGGTAGTTTTTGAGATTTACCCCAAAAACTGTTAATGTCAAAGGAACAATTTTAGAACTTGAAAATTGGTATCCGACGATGGAGTGCGCATCCCGAAATCACATTTGACTATTTTCATCGCCTACATCTGGCAACCCCGGCAGCTACGGCGGTTTGAAAGTTCAATGCCCACTATTCACGTTTTGGACTCTAGCGCAGTCATTATAGCCGCTAGGAAAATAATAAAAACTGCGTTGGATGCGCCAATAGATGGGCTACATAGGTCTGAGGTTGAAATTTCAAAATTCAAGATGGCGGCTTAAACAGCGACCATTTTATCTAGAAAATTGATCATTCTTCACGACTTTCACTTTATAGAGCTGATTTTGGCGTTTTCGGTAACATTTTTCGGAATACTTTTAACAAAAATATGTATTCAGCTGAAGTGTTGCCAGATGAAAAAAAAAACGGTAAAATTTTTGATACCGAGATTTTTGAGAAATTTTCATGTATGTCATTGATGAAAAATATTAAAATATTTTTTTACAATGATTTTACTGTTTAATAAAATTTTTACTGTTGCATTTATAACATAATTGATGGAATAATTTGAGTTCTAGCAACACTGATAGTAGTCACCATATTAATTTCAAAATGATTCTGACTGAGTTGGTGACTCGGAAGCTTTGCATATATAAACCGTTTCCGTATCTTTACTCAATCTTTACGTGGTGAGAAAAAAAATCCAATATTTTCACCAGAAAAATAAATTGAGCGAGAAATTGTCATTCGGTTAGATTAGAACTGCGACTAAAACAAAAAGCGAGCGAAGCGAGCCATAAAAAGTGACCAATTAGAGAGATTTGATTAATTGGTAAGGTAAGAATTGTGACTAAAATAAAATGCGAGCGAAGCGAGCCATAAAGAACACCACCAATAGAAATCTGATCAATCGGTTATGTTAGCACTGTGACTCAAACAAAAAGCGAGCGAAGCGAGCCATAAAAAATGGAGACCTGGTCAATTGCTTAAAGTGCTGTGACCAAAATAAAGAGCGAGCGAAGCGTGCCATAATGCTAGACCATTAAGAGAGACCATCGATTATGTTAGCAACGTGTCTAAAACAAAAAGCGAGCAAAGCGAGCCATAAGGAGTAACTGTTAAGAGAGATATGGTTAATTGGTAGGGTTAGAACTATGACTAAAATAAAATGCGAGCGAAGCGAGCCATAAAGGACACCATCAATAGAGACCTGGTCAATCGGTTAGATTAGATCTGCGAAAAAAACAAAAAGAAAAAGCGAGCGAAGCGAGCCATAATAAATGGAGACCTGGTCAATCGGTTAAGGAACTGTGATCAAATGTGCTTATAAGTGTGCTAGAAAATATATCATTTTTCACGGTTTTTACTTTATAAAGCTGATTTTGGCGTTATTCATAAAATTTTTCAAATTACTTACAGAAAAAAAATGTATTCAGTTGAAGTGTCGCCGGATGATAAAAAACCAGTTTTTTTTTGATACTGTGATTTTTAGGAAATTTTCTATTGAATAAGAATAAAAGACTAAAAGACGACGTATACAACATTTATTTTAAGTTTTCTTACGTTTTTCAACTAAATATTTCTTTTTATATTGCGTGTAAATTGGCAATCTTTTTTTTTATGTATGATGTTTTGCGTAATTAAAGATCTTTTATTTGAAGTTAGAACTTACTAACTTTTTCTAGGCAATTTTATACTGTAAACCCAACATAACAAGAGGTGGTCTTAAAACTCAAATATCTGTATTAACTAAATATTAACTTACTTTTGAATAAGAATAAGACAATAAATGACTACAAGCCGATCTATTCCAAATTTTATTTTAGTTTTGCTTGCGTTTTTCGACTGAATATTTCTTTTTCCAATTAGTGTAAACCGCCAACCCTTTTTCTTTGATGTATGGTGCTTTGTGTACTTAAACATAATTCATTTGAAGATAGAACTCACTAACTTTTTCTAGGCAATTTCAAACTGGAAACATAACAAGAGGCGGACCTAAAATTCCACCGCTCCGATTCCACAAGCGACTCGTTTATGCTCAAGAACTTTACAATAAGTAAAGCCATATGGGTTAGGTTAGGTTAGTGTATGAAAAACAACGCACGAGCCGAGCGAGCGTAGCGAGCGTGCCGCGGCAGCGGCCGGCGAAGTGCCAGAAACGAATCGCTTTTGTTGATGGTAACATTTGGTTTATAATGTTTAAAAGATGATCGTGACCATTTTAATTTCAATTTTGATTTCGATGGACTTGACAATTCGGGATCTTTATAGCGTCTATATATGGACCATTTGTGTAGGTATGTACTTTCACATAGGTAAGTATGGAGAAAAGAGAATTCAATTTTTGACACGTTATTAATACTAAAAATATATTTTTCTATACTTTTAGATTATTGAGAAAACATGTTCTTTTGATATTCAAAATGAAAGTGTTCTACGTAGATATGAGTTTGAAATATGACATTTATTTATTTGGTGTATTATTATTTAAGGTAACACTGGGGGAAATATCTACTCGATCCTTTTTCATACTAAATATATACTTACTATTGAAAAGAATAAGAGACTATTTATTTAGAGTTTTGCTTGCGTTTTCGACTGAATATTTCTTTTTCTATTGCGTGTAAACTGGCAACCCTTTTTCTTTGATGTATGGTGCTTAAACACCTTTCATTTGAAGACTGAACTTACTTTTTGTTGGCGATTTCAAACTATAAAACAAACATAACAAAAAAAAAATCGAAAAACTCAAATTCTGCATCGGAGGCGGACTTAAAACCCCACCGCCCCGATTCCACTAGCTACTCGTGACCTCCGCGGGCTGCGAGCAGCCCGGGGCAACCAAGCGAAAGCTTCTATTCTGAAACGAAGGCGGACTTAAAACCCCATTGCATCGTGAATTGATCTATTCTAATATCTGGCCACGACATCGGTACCCTTTTCATATAATAAATAAATCTTACATAAATAATGTAATGTAGTAATGCAAATACAATAAATACTATTTCTTGACATTTAATTGATTAATTAATGATAGTAACACTGATGGAATAAATATATGTTCGATTGTTTTTTAATACTATGCAGTAATTTACTAATAAATAAGAATAAGAGAATAAAAGACAAAACTTATTTTAAGTATCTATACAAAATTTATTTTAGGTTTTGCTTGCGTTTTTCGACTGAATATTTCTTTTTCTATTAAGTGTCAACTGGCAACACTTTTTCTTTGATGTATGGAGCTTTGTGTCCTTTAACACCTTTTATTTGAAGATAGAACTTACTGACCTTTTCTACGCAATTTCAAACTGTAAACCCGACATAACAATAGGCGGACTTGAAACCCCACCGCCCCGATTCCACCAGCTACTCGTTACCTCCCCGGGCTGCTCGCAGCCCGGGGCAACCAAGCGAAAGCTAGTTATTATTATATTATTGGTATAACTAGCATTTTCTAAATCAATCCGTTTATTGTGTGAAGCGGTTATTTATTTTAGACATTAACCATTTTTAGGAATGGTTCTTTTACTATTTATGTTCCTTTTATAGGGAAAGTTATAAATATATGTATTGCCGAAAGTTATATCCAATACTTTTACAATTATCGTAAATAAATAATTAAATTCAAATAGTTTGACAAGTGCCCTCCCCTCCTGCCCTATCTCCGGCCCTGACAAGGTAATTGGCATCACTGATTTTTTACATGGTCTCATGTTAGTAAAGTATTAGCAGCGTGTATATGTCTGCAAAGCGAGTTATTTCTCAATTTTTGATAACCAGGCAATCTGTATCTCTTCTGACAAAGGACGTAACACCCGAACGTCTTAATTAATGTAACAATCTGCCTCATTTTTTTTTGATTACCTGTGTTGTTTTCTATTTCAGAGATTGAAACAAAAAGTGCGGGCTCTTGTTCTGCCTACAAGATATTTTTACCCTTTTAGCATATTATTAAAATTAAATCAAATCGAAACTTCCGATTTGCTTTTTAGCATGTTAAAATTTTGAATGCAGTCATTTTGTGGCTCTGCAAAAAGTTTTCATATCATGAGTCATTCAAAGTAAACATAGATATTTTCTGCATAAATTCTGAGACAGTATCAAATCCGTTGACATTATTTTGGTCGCAATCAACCGTGTCCGTCTGTGTGTATTGTGTCGTGTCGGGATCAAAGCATCGTTCACAACCGCTAATGGTCGCAATTTACATTTAATTATACATAACAAGTTTGGTTTGAGCGCAGAACATCAATTATTATACGTTGATGTTAAGGTGTTGTTTCTATCGAACGATTCAGTCGCTATAAAGGTATTTAGTAAATATCTGAACACATTATTTGTGTCCTAATTAGTCTATTATTATGCATAATCACATGTAAAAATATTGATAGTTTTAATAAAATCAACTAGATATACTTAGACATACATAAACTCGATGACACACCATCTCTATATCCATCTCTAGCCAGGGAGTAAATAGGTACAGAGTTATAATGTGTTTGTAGCTCCGTGTGCGCTGCTAATTTTCACTTCAATAAATTACAATTGCTAATTTAATGTGATTATAGAAACATTCTAAAGATTACGCGCCTAAGGTTTGTCATATTTTATTATTTTACATTTTTGTATAAGCTTTTCGAAAATAGACGAAATTTCGTTATCGGCGACAGAATAGGTTTTCAGGTGTCATGTGCGAATAGTAATTTATTTCTTATGTCATCATCATCAGATGGGTTATTACCCACCATGTAAGTCCAGTGTGAATTGGTGGATGTTATTGACTGCAGATGCAGGTGGGATATATTACTAAACACGGAGGAGTTCGAGATAAAAAAATGGTTTCTCAGCTAATCTATATGGTCTCTAATTATTTCAGTCGCTGCAATGAAACATCACATTAACGAAAACGATACCGCGAACACTTGTCACCTCCCATCCCCATGGCACCGAGACCGAGAGAGACGGATCGAGGCCGACCGAATTAGGCGCAACCCGAGACCCTTGACGGCGGGAGAACGATCTATCCGCTCCGCACACGTGTCGTATCGCATGCGATATGCTTTAATAATAGCCCACCGGGATAATCAACATCATAACCTTGATAAAAGGATAATATCTCTTTACTTTATTAGATACTATATAGACTAGTAAACCTTTAGGGGAAGCATAAATACAATGGCAGCATAAAGGTATAAAAATAGGTAACTTTCAGGAGTACTTGTGGTGTAAAATATATTATGACTAAATTTTTTGTCTGTTTGTCGGGTAAATCATTAAATAATATTAAACAAGTATTTTTATTTTTTGCATAATCAATAAATTACGACATAACATTGACTTGAAATTTCGCAAGACGTCACACCTTATACGTTTTCTACATAGTTGGGACGTAGCGAGCTCCTCAGCTTTAGTGGCTTTATCTAAGCCATTCCTTGGTAAAATAAAGAAAAAAAATACGTGTCTAATATTTATCTTCAATAGTTTTCCAAAAAAGCTCCGTTTCAGAAATAAAGATTGAAGAACGTACAGTTAAGCAATAAAGTTCAAACAGATTTTAAGGGCGTCGCATAAGAACTTTGCATATAACTAGACAGTCTTCCGCCGCCATACGACGACCCACCATGCGGGCCAAGGTGGACAAAGGAACTCGAGATAATACTCGCATTTTTTTGTTCATCCGTCTTATGACCAGCCCTCGCGTAAGTTTCCTAACAAACATATCACAAACAGAACGAATTAACAACTGCACCATCGATCCAAATGAGGAAATATTAAAAAAAAACATTAGTTTCCGAAATCAAACTAGATGTCGTTGCGGTACGTTCTTGATTTCTCCATGACAACCTTTCCATTTTTCTTTCAAGTTATATTCTATTTGTATTTTTTCGTATTTGTATTGATATCTAAGTTTCGAACTTTTCAAATTTTATTTTTTTAATATGTTAATTAAAAGGAACGGAAATGACTGTCTTTGGACCATTTGTTTCCTGCAGAAATCAACTTTTGGTAGAGTCGCCATCTAGGGGAGGTGCTTTTTTTAGTGCTTTCATTTTTTTTAATACTTCCTCATTTAGATTGCTATATTGCTTTGCATTAGGCAAAGAAACTAAAAATCTTGTTCATTATATTATTTCAACGTCACACAATCGGCTCAATCTCTAGACAAACTGCTCCATAAAACAACTCATATTTAACGCCAACTCGCTGCAACAAAATATCAGTTTATAACTTATAACTCCAATGGAAATATAAACTTATTGCTGCAAATTTAAGGTCCATATCGAGAACGGTCACCATCTCAGGCTGAAATAGGTGGTTATAAAATTTTCAGTGGCTGTTGTCTGTGATGCGATCACTGTTCTTTTATATTCAAATATATTTTGTACAAAATTTATGAGGATCAACTTACTTAAACATTGATGTGCTTTAAGGTCTTGTGTTTTCTAAGATTTGTGTATGTTCAAACTTTACGATTCTGGTCATACCTATACTTCTTTATAAAAGAGTGTTTATAGAATTTTCGTACCAAAGACAATCTCTAAATTGTTGAGTAATAAAAAATAGTTGCAAATAAAAGTCATTTATCTAGACATTTTTTGAATATATTTATTCACTTTCACATATAAAACAAATATCAAGTTCAATTGAAATGTATTAAGAAAATAGAATTTAAAATTCCTTAGTTCATGGAAGTTATTCCTGGCCATTTATTTAAATTTAAACTTTAAAATTACATACTATGCTAATTGCAATACATAATTGCTAGATTAACAGAATTGAACTCACGTATATTTTAAAACTTCATAGGAACTCTTCAACTAGTAACTTTTCTATGACTTTACGCGCAAGATTGCATTGCACATACTTTAATTATTTAATTTAAGAAAATATTACCAAGATTGGAATATAATGTATTAAAAACTGATACAATCATAATGCCGCAGAGGCATAATTACTTACATAAATATCTGAATAACATGTGAATTTAATTAATCACCTAATTATAAGAAATTAATGGGAAATAATGATTAAGTTGTAATATTGCAATCAGATATCATAATTCAAAAATCTTTATTTTTTAATTCAGCATGATAAGACAAATTAGTAACGAATGCGGTTCTACTACTTTGTCTAATCTTAGGTCCTTAATATTCCTTCGTTAGTGTAAGCTATAGAAATCCCAAGAAAAAGCAATCAAAGACAGTGTTTCTTTTATAGTAAATTTGCATTTGATGCCAAACTTCATTGAGAATCGAGCTCCAAGAATGGAAGCTGCAGGGACATCGATGGAATAGTCGCTTAAGTGTCGCGATACCCCAGTAATTGGGACTTCAATTCTTTAATAAATTGCTCCGTGGATATACTTTGATACGTTTCCACTATATTAAGTGGCAAATAAAATAAAAAAAACCTTTATGATATAACTTCAGTAATACATAGTAGGTATATGCTTACGTAAAATGAACTAAAAGTTACAAAGCAATAACATTTAAAATTTACTTTCATACACGTTAGGTATACAGTTTTTATGGCTTCTGACATTACTATCCAATAACTAGCGATCAAATTGATCGTGAAAGGTACGTATTGGCCTTTGGAAGTATTCCTTTGCAATAAAGTAACACTCACATTTTGAATGCATTTATTTTTATTTGATGTTCCATCTGAGATACTGATTATAGCTACCATATTGTGAGTAGTTTTGTACTAGAAGTTTCAATAGAAATATAAATACAACTCATATTTATAATTATCAAGAACTATTGTTGGTTATGTTTTGGCATTCAAATGAATAGATATTCGAAATAAGAATAAAATTCCAAGCATCTGCTCGGTAATTGTACATAATTTATCACAATAACTTTGAATAGACATTTGAAATATATTCACGAACTTTTCAGGCTACAACTATAAAAGTCAGAAATAAATATTATTATTATAAATAGCCGTGTGTGAGTGGAAACGGGCGGCGGCGTATTAAACTTCATTTAAAAGCAGTATATTTAGGCAGATCCGACTTTAGCTTTTAAAAAGAATCATAGAGTTCTCCCCCGAGTACAGTCTCTGGAAGAACTGGTTAAAAGTTAGACGAATTCATAATATTAAAAAAAATATAACATAAATATTTTTCTGATTTGTATTACACCTATTTGCATAACTTTTCATTTTAAGTTAAAAGAGACTTGTATAGTAAGGGAAATCCGGTAAACTTGATCAGATAGGAAACATGATTCTTACACATAAATCCGTTTGAAATTCGCCTGGTTGGAATTGCTGTCAGAATATTGTGTACTCTGTTTTGTTTTTTTAAATAATGTTTGTAAAGAATATGTAATGACCTCAGAGCAAACCCTAAAATGCGAATTTTAAACTGATTATATGATATGGGGAATATCTCCTACATGATCAATTCTCCCGGATTTTCCCTAGTTCCCACGGGAACATATCAGAGCTATCCAAAGTGAAGTACAGTTAGGTTAGCCAAATAAAAACGCGATAAAAAAATTGTGGATTTGTTCCAAGGTTTTATAAATATTACGCCTACAATTTTTTGATAAAGCTTTCGCGTAAGCAATACCTTTTTTATGAATTAGCACACCATAAGACAATAGTATTTCATAATAAACTATTTCTTGAGAATCAGTTTGTAGTTCGGGTGTACCGAGCGCAGTAAAAGGCCGCTTAACTTCGCATGAGGAAATTGCTTCCGTCGATTTGTTTCGTGAAGACAGAGTTGTTGTGTTTAAAAAGGAAATATGTAACAAAGAAATTATCAATTTAAAACAAGTTAAGGTATTCTAAAACAATACATGTAGATATTTATCTATTTATATAGCATTTTAGAGAAGCGTTGCATAAAAATCGCGCACGATCGTATATCGTAGAGTTTTTTGGGGAAGCCCTTAATCAGTGGACGCTTTATTATGACAATGATGATCTCAATGATAATTCCAAATTATCACTATTTTTTATTTATAGATATATCTATTTCAGGTGTAATATTAAATCAAATATATTCATTAAGTATTTGAAAAAAGTGACTTTTTTTTTCAAGAAACAAAAATGAAGATGGGTCTATAACTGACCAGGCAACAGGTTGTTTACGGTTTGAGACGAAAAGTTGATTTCACTAAATGTTTGTTTTTATGTCGACTATAAATTAACAACTGTTATAACGATTAGCGATATTTTTCGGATTTGCCTGCGCGGCATATGAAATGGAAAGTGATTTCATTTTTAAATAGCTTCAAGAAGTCATTTTCCAATAGGTTTTCAAAAATTAATCCTTAATGAGTGAACCACTGACTAAAGATCACGAATCCAACTTCAATAGTTCAGCGTCGGCAACAAGACTAAATAAGTATATTGTTGGAGTACAAAAATACGTTATTCATTTAAAATATAATAATACTGAGACTAAATTAAGTTTACAAACTTATTTGTATTTAAAAAGGTCGTAAACACACTTGTGTGACGTCACCGCGATTTACCGCTAATCCCCGCCATTGTCATGTTAAGCCCGGACCCGCGCTGATCTATTTTCCAATCATACGCATCGTTGCGCGTTTAATAACGTCGAAAATTGTTTGGCGATGTCATGGGGCGAATCTGGGCTTTTTCTGCATTTTTTACCATGGAATATCATTATATTCGATAACGCATTTAACGCAGTTGACTGGTAGAAAATACTTTCAGCATTAAGTCTCCCTTTAGATGGTCTTATGCAATAGGCATTAAATTATACAACGGTAGGTTTCTACTTCAGACGGGCGTTGGACTAAGACATTTTACTAGGGTGTTAGACAGCTCCGTAACCGTAACCGAAACTATCGAATATTCGAAATAAAAAAATATCCGTATCTCTAACCATTACCGAAATAAAAATTTCAGGTGCTTACGAATGACCGAATCTACATGACCTATGACAGTTTTCTTTCTACCCGGCCAAGACGATACATTAGCCACGCGAATTTATTTTAGATACTCACATATTTCAAAGTTCATTATGATTGGTAAAGATTAAAAGAAAAAAACAAAACTTGGTCTCGCAGTTCAGTGTGCCCCTTTACATAGGCCTCCTCCAAGAGTTTCCCCTGACTTTAATTCTTCGCTATATTTCTCCAATGGTATCCTATTGTGAGTTTTAGATCAGCTTCCCATTTCATATGGTGACGTTTTCTGTTGCGTTTCCCATCTCTTGGATACCATTCTGATACGATTTTACTCCATTTTTTTCTGTTTATCTCGAATCATGTGTTCTGTCTATTTGCTTTTGGTTGGTGTATTCGAGTAAGTATATCAGTTAATTTCGTTTTTCTCTTATTAAGCTGCGTCTCACACTGTCTGGTTGCTTTATTCCTATCATGCATCTCTCTGTGACTTTTTGACATCGTTCCAGTTTTTCTCTATGGGATTTGGTGAGTGACCAGGTTTCACACCCATAGTAATAACTGGAAATATACAGGTGTTCAAGGTTTCTTTTTAGCCTCACACTCAGCCCCTTGTTTTTAATTTATGCTCTATATTCAGTATCTAAATCTAGTATCCGTAACCGAAACTATGCGAAGCTACCGAATATTCTGAAACTAATCGTATCCGTAACCGTACCCGAAACCGTTATAACAATTCTCAAATATCCGTATCCGCAACCGTAACCCAAATAACGTATCCGTAACAACCCTGCAATTAACTGTATCTTTATATAAAAAACAACTTCTGTAGCTGGCTTCGCCTGTTCATGTATTTAGATACCCAAAAAAATAGTCGTCTATATCTACGTCAATCCGAAATAACATACTTTTGAAATGACAAAGCTCTTTACACAAAATGGCGAAAATGTAAATATAAGCTAACTCATGTGACACTGATGGAAACAAAAGAAATAGTTTTTTTATTACTTGCGTACAAATATTTATTTGTTTTAACTACATTTTATTAATAATTAAATTTAATTCTTGTTATTTCACGTTTTTATTACATTCTATAAATATACTATTTGAAAAAACTAGATAAATATTTATTGATATTTTTTAAAAACTGTTAGTTTTCATATAAAACCCCCCGGATTTCTTACGACAAAACTTAAATTGTAATTATTTAACTAAATTGCTACTGTTACCAATGGCACCCTACTTTATACGCGTTATAACATATTAGTTGCTTACTCGATCGTGTAATTAAAAATTATGCAAGCTACGGCATTCTAGCTTCAACAACCGCCATAGTTTGTCGTGTGCGAGCCACGTGCCGTATCTGCAATGCTTTTATATCATTTAAATAGTATAATAATGGCTTTGGAGTATATCTGAAGGCTTTAAACCGATTTAGTTCCCATTTAATAATCTGTAAAGAGGTTGTTTATAGGGTTAGCTTGATGACTTGAAGTTTCAATTGATTCTTTATTTGGATCTAATAATGTTATTGTTTCTTTTGTTAGCTTATTAATTTCTGTAAGCTTCTTTAAAGGAACTTTTAGGTTAATTATTATGAAAACTAAACAACGAAACAGTTCAGCAAGTCAAATGAATTTAACCATTTTAATTAAGATTTCGTCGGGCGACGCTATATTGGCGTATTAGCTGTTATCTGTCAAATTTGTTGTCATGGCAGCTTTCAAACGCTATGTTTACATTAACAAAAGTATATGAGATTTTGTATATAACATATTTATTTCTTAAGACAAAAGCTAAATTGCAAATATGTATAAGCCGAAACATATAGAAAAACATTTTTGGTTCTAACAAGTATGGGATTTACCAATCACACGAAGAGAGCTCTTACCGACTTCAGTTTCGTTGAAGATCTTTCAAGTTCCATTCCGTTGTCCAGGACAATTGTCCCTATTAATTAACTTCGTTAACGAGTTGATTGAGTATTCGACACTTCAAAGTTTACATAATAAATGTTATTGTTATTGTACTTATGTTTGATTTGTGTTCATTTTGTATTCTAATAGGCATTGTATTCTCTTCTATTTTTCCAATTACAATGCACTTTACCAGCGAAAACATTACCAACGAAAACTAATAGATTCGATATTTAAGGTCTCCCAATTGATAACAATAAAGGTTTTAATCAACTTTTGGATTGAGCTTCATTTTAATTTCAGTAATATCACGATGTGACATTGTAATTTATTAGGTTTCTCTTTGTACTTCGTTAGAGTGAGCCCCGATTTTTTGGACATAATTCACACCAGTGAGCGTGCAGCGCGCGGTTCAAGCAGTGCCGATGCAGGGCAGGCGGCTTTGTGATGCAGATAACCTTAATCCCTATCTGTTGGCTTCGTGTCAACACTACCCGCTGCAGGAAGCAGCTACGAAGGATGCGACTCTGGATAAAAAAGTCAATTTATTTTTAGTGTAGTAATCGGACACAGAGTAAAATTTTCACAATCTTGCATATGTTATTAATAACGTCAATGTAGAAAATAAACTTTTCTATTTGTGATATTTCTATTATGGAGTATCTTCGTTGTACCTTATTATTGTCTACGAGTGAATACAGATTGATAGAATTGACAAAAAATGTATACGACTATTCGTTGTTTTTGGAAATTTGGACCCTTAAAGAATGACCTACTATTTTGTTTGCCCTAATTGCAATTTCTGCATTTGGTATCATATATTATAAAATAGGGATGATGACTAATTTTTGTTTGTTTGTCCGTCAGGTAGTGTTAAAAAATATTAAACACGTATTTTTTTATTTTTCGTAATCATAAAATTACGGCGTTACATTGAGTTGAAATTCCGCATGACGTCACGTTAGAGTACGTTTTCTACTCAACTGTGACGTAGCGAGCCCCCACTCCTCAACTTTAATGCCTGTTATCTAAGCTATTTCTTGTTAAATTGAAGTAAAAAAAATACGTATTCTAATATTTTTCTATTATCTGACTGACGGACTAAAGAGAATTGCATTTTTTTACCCAGTCATCATCCCTATTATACAGAATATAAATTTAGGTTTAGTTTGAGAATATTAATTAAGAGTTAATGTGTGTCTAATAGCTTTTGAATTAAAATTACAAAATGTCTTTCTTGGTGCGTTCAATCGTTTTTTAATTAAAAACGATTGAACGCACCAAGAAAGACATTTTGTCTGGACCATTTTGACATTTTGTCAGACGGCTGAGAAAACATATTACAACAGTGAACTTTGATTAATAATGCCGGCCGGGTAAGTTTCTTTAAACACAATTAAAACTAATTAATAATGATAAACATTTTTGATATAACTTAACGTCATACGTCACATTGCTCGCTCTCTTATCTTTGACCTTGAAAAGCTCACAACACAACGCGGACACATTTCTAGCTTATGATTTCTTTCTAGATTATATCGTTTGGAAACCGTTATTATTCTCTAAAAAAAATACCGATATTACTAAGCGATATATAAATAAAAGTCGCCTTTTTATTTGATGTCCTTCACTCATTGCCTGTTAGGATGAACTGGACTTACTCATTTTTTATTATATATCCCACGTCCACACGTAGGATTTCAAAAACTTAAACAGACTCATTTGAGTGTTCCCCTCCACGGAAATCTTTAGTAAAAGGCGAAAGATTTATGCGTTTTGAAGGGAAACCAGAGTGACTGTTCAGAAATGTGCCATAGATTTTATATGTTTGTACGATCGGTTCAATAGCGCGATTCACGAGAGAACAGCGCCATCTATTGACGATCTATCAAAAGCAAATTTCAATATATCGTATAATTATAGTGGTCTGACTGACGATGTTATAATTCCCGCACATTGCTAATGTGCCTGGGCGCCATTTTGGTGACGTAATTGCGTTCAAAAATCAGTACTGTTAACAAATAAACACTGGTTGTGGAGTATTCTTATTGAATTAGGTTGAAATTCAATAAGAATTAGGTTGTGTTGAGATCACACACAATTTTTGTTGTTTTTGTTTTTTTTCAATTGTTTTTGTTAAGTTTTGTTATTACCTGTTATTGTTGATTAAAATAGCAACTGCTATTATTATTTTCACAGCAATAAACATAATTTTACTAAAAATAAATATATATAATGTCTGTAATTTCGTTATTACATTTTGCTTTGTTCTAAAAAAATGTCCTTTCCGTTTGATTTCGCGTTATTACAATGTAAACGACATTTTTTTCATATTTTTTTACTTGCCATATCTCAATATTTTATATTTACATATATGAAAACTTAGTCTATGAATAAATATTATATACTTACTCTAATGAGCAAATTTATAAAAATAAATACTCTTGTTATGTGAAATAGATCCACACGTTACTAAGAACATTTATATTTATGTTTAAAATTAATAATTACTGTTTTGTCTACTAGATAGCGCTACAATATTTGTACATCGCAGTATGGTTTCGCTTGATTTTGTGAATATCAAATTGAACTTAAGCATTGTTTCATCAACTTAGCAACTTAGCATTGTTTTTATTCTCATGAAAACTGTATTTTCTTTTCTTTCGATTCCACAAATCTTTCGCTCGATCAACATTCAGTTAATTTAATTATGTACTTAAATTTATAAGTTCAGTTTATTTAATTTTAATATAATAACAAAATGCATTGTAAATGTATAAAGTATTCAATCAATTGCCTATAAAGACGTATCCACAGTAACCTGCCGCGAATAGAAACGTAAGCAACTACGCGAAAGGCTTATGAAGGGTTGTGATGAGACAGCAATTTGCGGCGTACTTAATTACAAGATAAATTAGTATGTAAATTAATAGGCTCGCTGTGAAGCTGTGCAAATATACGCGCATTCGATATTTTAAACAATAAGTAAAGATGGTTGTGGTTTAACTTGAATTTCATCGTAAGTGATAGCGACGAATTTGAGATGACATTATTTAATTTAAAACAACTTTAGATGTCACCGAGTCTTGAGAATATTTACACAAAACACAAATAAAAATTAAGGCGCTCATTTTTTTTTATTACAGACAAGAACAATCAAATATATTTTTTGGGAGCAAATAAACCTTTTTTCTTTACTTCAAGTGAACCTTTTTTGAGATCTTCTTATTATATACATTTTTTTATGATTCATAAGCAGTGGCGTAACTATACCGTTGGAGGCCAGTGGCAAATTCATTGGATATTCTATTCTTTTTTTTACTTTGTATAATAATAAATGTCAGGAATAAGGATTCTCCTATGACCGGGGGCCCCTTTCAGCAGGAGGCCCATGGCATTTTACAACTTGCCATCCTGTAGTTACGCCACTGTTTGTAAGTATTTACTTGTAAGAAGTGCACTGTAGTAGTGCATTCTAAGGATATCAAAATGGGTATATACCTTAATCTCCCATCAGCGGGGATAAATCACAAATTATCGGACACGATGTAAATACATTTTCACCTCCTGTTGTGTTGCGACAAAAAATATCAGTTCTATACTGATGTATAGAACATGGCCACAATACGGCACATTTGTCTTTACACAAGTTTATGATTATTACATAAACATCAAAAATAGCTGACATATATCTGATCCGGTACAGTCAACAGCATGTCAGACAAAGCCGTCAAATTTCCCCAATCGATTTTAAATCTTAATACATTGATTGTAAAGGTGAAAATCCATTGCGAAAATTTGCCATATTGTAGTTACCTGACGTGCAGCAACATTCGACTACTAATTGACAAACAATACAAAAACAATTTCACTGCACTACTCTCCACACACAGCTTGACAAAACAAAATTTTGTGTAATTACCTATATAAATTTTACCAGTAAAATTGCCACCACTACATATCTAGTTTTCACAGGTTTCGATACAAATGTAATACATAGTTGAAAACAAAACAATAGACATAAGACTCGTATTTAGTCACAATCCGAGTACCTACACGAGACTTGATATATCAGCAGAGGCTAACATTTTTCTCTTTGGTCAGTAAGTACTTGCTCACTTGACGCACTTGGCAAGTGAGTGCTTAAAGTATAATTACTTTATTTATAACAATATCATACTATCTATTTTCGACTTCGTTAACGCGAATTCGGGAATGATCTTTTGGCGGGATAAAACTTTTTTATATTAAAAACGTTTCGTTATTTTTTTTGTTTGAAGAGTAAATTAACAACTAACTGTCCTTACAAACTTCCACATGATAATTAAATACTATTACCTAAAAAATGTATTTTTTGACATAGAAGTAACTAAAACACATAAAAAGATATGCAAATAAACAGATTATTGCATTCCCGTTTCTTACCCTAAAGTCAAAATTAAAATAAATAATTACAATAAATGTCTATTATGTTCTTTATGATTAGTTAATGTCACAATAATAAGATCAAAATTCAACTGTAAATTATAACATCATATTGGTATTGGTATCCTTAATACTTCTTTTTGCTCTGTCTAAGCAGTAACAATGAAACCAACTAATTTCACAACGTCCAACGCGTGAGAATTTGCCTTAAACTGTTTTTATTATTATAACAATTTCATCAAGTCGTTATTGTAATAAGTTATCTCAATTTCGCGGTATTAAAACCTGAATGCATCGACGAATCAGATAACGTGAGGCGCGTGCCGTGCATGCGCGCGGCCACTAACTTTGACAGCTAAACAAACATGGTGCTGATACCGGGATCAAATCTTTATTAATATTAGATCGGTAAACACTAAGTTCTTTGTGTGCGGTATTGAGCAAATACATATATTTGTAATTGATGTGACTCCCCTATTATTTCGCAACTAGTGCTATGCTAACACTGATTGTTTGAGTTTAGGGTAAAATATCTTGGATGGAATATTAAGTGTTCATTTAATTAATTAGTAATGAATTATATAATTAAAATGAATTATTAATCAATCAATAAATAAGGGATTTAAAATATAGTTTAATTATATAAACAGCACCAAAAAAGATATATTAAAATAATAAGTAAAAAATCTGCTAACTTTCGGAAACTTCTTTTGAAGCCGGGTCGGGTTTCTGTGATTAATTAGTTGTTATTTTTAATGCTATATATACTAAAATTATAAAAAGGAAATATATGATTGTTTACATCGAATAGGCTCCGAAACAACTGGACCGGTTCTAAAAATTCTAACTACGGGAAACTTCATCATACGCGGTTGAAATAGGTTATGATATACGTAAACCGGGCCCTCCTTGCAGGATACCGGGTTCCTCCTTATTTCGCGTGAGGTGAACCGCAGCGGGTTTTACCAGGTAGGGCTTCCACATTAACCTGCCCTTTTCAGGGCAGGGTGGAAGAGGAGCCCTGGTTTGAGGCTTAAGGTGCATTTCCCCTGCGTTAACAAAAAAAAAAAAAGGTTATGATATACGTGGGCAAAGTAGCAGGAAAATAACTAGTGTAAAATATTCATCCAAACATGGAATAGATATTACGAACAAGCAGCAGAAGCGATAACATCACTGTGATGTATTCAACAAATTTTCAGGTAAAAGTATATAAAAAAATGATCACACCTTGATTTTTTATAGAATCGCCTTAGGGATATTTTATATCTTACAGAAAGGCTTTTATTACTTAAAAAAAGGTTCGAATCAGTAACCTTGTTGGAAAATTAAAGGCAACGAGAACTCTAACTTAATGCCTTCCTTCATAGCATAATAAGCAAAATGTAAAATAATACATCTATCTATTTCCCAGATGACAACATTACAGATTATCATCACACCGCACCCGGTGGGGGAGCTAGTATCAAATCACAATTTGGCCCGAGATTGTGTCGACAGATCGGTTACGATAAGCCGGCCCTTGTTTATTTTATTAGCTCGGTTTTTGTCACAATAACTCCCTAAGCAATTTCTTTTAATAAGAAAATGTGATGAGTCAAACTATTATACATTTTCATTTAAAACTCTACCTCACCAAAATTTGATCGACTGCATATTAAAATTATGATCAATTCCCTTAATACGATAAATTTATTTAAGAAACAAAATACTAATTGGACGGGTACTCTTTAAAGTGATAAAATTATAATTATATAAGTTAATTTACAAATTGGCTCAATATGCCCTATGAATGGCACTTTACAATCAAAAGTAATTGTCATTCAAAATCAGAACTTATTTGTGTAATAACCGTGATCTCAATTCAAATTTGGAAGGGTATTGTTTGCGTTAACTGGCGATGTGTTGCTGGCAATGCGCACTGCACTTGCCCGATAGCTGACATTTCTCTTTAAAACATAATGGAATAAAGAAACAGTAAACTGGGAACCCTCGTTTAGGGGAGCACTTCGTTATAGGCTGAAAAGGTAAATCGAATAGCTTTGATACTTTAATTCTGACAACATCAGTTGTTCGCTACTTTGTCGATTGCATAGTCTTCGTAATTAAACATTAGCCTTTAGCTATTCAACGATTTCAACGATCAAATTTATATTCTAAAATATAAGTAAAATTAAAACAAACATATCTCTTTAAACTATATTTTGAATGAATTTGAGTAGAATTAGTTGCGTTTCTATGTCACGTGATTGGTTAATCGAATTAGGTATAATTGATTAGTTATGTTTACTTCGCATACTATTTCTTCTATAATACATATTGTTTAGATATTAATAAAACTTTCAAGAGCCTTCTGAAATATTAATCTATAAACGTAAGCACTTATAATAAAATCGAAGAAATTTTATCTTTCCTTATTATTCAAATACAAATGAATGTTTATCTCACAAAATAATAAAAGTATCAAATCAGATACGTCACGCTCCACAATACATCGTAGGTAGCACCATTCAGAACGAATCACCGTACAAAATGATATTATTTGTAACGTAATCCGCGAACAACTAGAGAGATTGATATTACGCTAGGGTCGTATTGACATTAATTTATATGGATACGGTTTAAAAATGTATAATGGCTGGAACGCCGACACTAATAAAGTCCCCTGGGGCGGACGCGTGTCAAAATTTTTGCGCGCGAAATAGATGACACGATATTAGAGAAAGAGCTTCATATTGCGTTGTTCTCTTGTTTTTAATCGAATCGAACGTAATCGATTTGATTATATACCCAATCTGTTACAACTAGATCGATATTAATCTTGATAATATTTTACCCAACTTTAGTTTCATAGTTGAACAATACTATTAGTAATATATAATCATAGAAATTTTTGATCACATAAATCAGTCAAAGAATCTTAAATGGATTTAAAAGTTCTGAAAACTATACTATATTACTTTATCTATGGACGTGTAAGGGTGCTTTTAAACGAATGATTGATTGGTGAACTATGACTTCAATTAAGAGGCGTGGCTTTATTTTTTCGTTATTAGAAATACATCTCTGTTCGCTTGAGAAAAAAAAACGTACTGGTGCATTACATTTACTAGCCACAGCTAATGATGGATGAGTGTAATTATTTCTACTTATTTAAAATATCTAACCCTAATGCATTATTATCTATTTTTTCAATTAAGTATATAATTATTTTCAAATAAGTCACATTAAGATTCTGCACTTCGTTTTAAAACTTTTTCTTTTTTCCAATAACAACCTAACTTCATTACCATAAAAGTAGAATTAAGATTTTACCGTGCCGTCACATTACAAATCGAATTGACTACCATATACTGTAAATTTAACTTCTATGAAAGGGATTATGCTAATAAGCCGACGTGTATCACAAATTAATGTGAAATATATTGTTAAATAGCGTGTAAACTCTTTTGTGCCATTCATAGACAAAACAGGGTAGTTTTAATTTGTAAGGTCCGGCTTCAGAATTTGTCATTCGAAGTCAACTGCGTGTTAAATTTAAATAAACGATCCTTCCAAATTTGAATAATGCAGCGGTTTGGCGTCTTTATAACTAATTTCGAATAATCGCGTGTTAGAAACGCGTCAGTGGACGCATTCATATTTAAATTTTACTTGCAAATGTTTCAATTAATCGTATAATATGATTAATTAGTTCCTACTAACTCGTATTTAGATAAATCATGTCTATATTTAGACATCTTTGTTAGATTTATTGTACAGGATGCTTTGGTTAATTAGAATTTTCTGAAAACTACGAATTACCACGTAACTAGATAATATTTTCCCCAGCACCAAAATTAGAAACGTATATACAGTTTGCAGTCACGGCGACTAGGAGCATTACAGCCAGCATAATTTCACAAGATATCTGGTTTTCGTTACAACTGGAATTGCCCATCGTCATTCTTACAATTTGAGACTGTCTTTCTACAAAATGAACTAATTGCACGATCGTCGCTCCATGTCGGAGCTACTTTTTTTTATAAAGTGGGTAATAATAATAATATTTTTTATTGAAACTTTACACTTTACAGGTATTATCATGTACGAAAGCAGCCGCTTTAGTTTAAAAACTGCATTGCAGCCACAAACCTTCATTGTATAAAGAACAACGTTCCATTCGACATATTTATATAATTCAAGTTTAGAATTAAATTAAATAGCATGCATTCTTATCATTACTACTGTGTGTGTAGAATATTAGTGTATATGAGAGTATGAGTATATGTATATGAGTGTAAGTTTGTGTGTATTTGTGTTATATGTTATGTTTTTGTGTATTTCTTTTAAACAAATTGCAATTAATCACTATATGCCTGCTCACATACAACTCTTTAACAAGTCCTCAGTATCACTGTAGGACAATGTTTTTAGCCACTGTACCAATCGAGTTTTGCATTCTCGAGAAGTGAGAGGATGTAATTTTATTATGTTATTAATTTTGTTGTATAATTTTGGAGCCAAGAAGTTAAAATGTTTAGCACATACAGATAACCTACACATCTCGATTTTACAACTCCAGCAAAATCAGCGTCATCGGAGCTTTAACTTATTTCATATTCCTTTAAGTAGAACCCATTTGATATTACATAATTAATTAATGTGTTCTTATTTTCCCGTTACCTCTTAATTTATATGATAGTATTTTTAGAAAGGTCGTTTAACATAATTTTACACAATTATGTAAACACCAGTTACTGGCTTTTATGTAACCACTGCATAATTATTACCTGATTTAAAAAAAAATCAAGTACATGTATAGCTGGTGGCGTAGGTGCCTACCTCATTTAAATTAAATTAATCAAAAGAAAATGACTAAGTTACACAATAATATTTTAAAACGTTAGTCCTTCTATAACAGCGATTCTCCGATACTGGCACACCTCTAATTATCGCTATACGGGCTTTTGTCGGTCCCGTGGTACAATATATCAAGCGAAATACAATACTCGTCCCGCGGGAGCGATCCTCGTCACGTGACGTAATATCCTCTTATCGACGCCCATAACGACATGTTATGGCGGCAATTAGTTTCATCCTAGTTTGAAGCAAAACTTTTTCTGAGCTTTAAAAAATTGACCATCTTTTTAATCAATTTAAGAAAATAATTAGGTTAATAATTTGTAACTTTTTTGTATGTGTGTTTCACGATATCTTCTGAAATATTATACTTGATATCAATAAAAGCGGCATGGATCAGTAGCTTTTTATTTTTTGTAACTTTGACCCTTATTATTGCATTTACGTCAAGTAAGAAAATAGAAAAAATCAAATTATAAAAATAATTCCTGATTCAATTAAAACGTAACCAATAAAAATAAGATATAGATGAAAGTATCAAATAAAAAAATAAGATCAAGACATTATTATACTTTTTGAGTTTTCATAAAATAAAATTATATTATAAAATAAAGTTTCTTACCGCTTTCTGTACACTGAGATCTTTTACACTACACAGCGGATTTTCGAGCGGTTTTCATAAATATACAGAGTGATCCAAGAAGATGGGTTAAGTTAGTTGGTATATAAGAAAAAGGGCGTATTCTTAATTTCCTTCTTTCTGTTAAAAGCCTTAATTTATCTTTACTTCTTAAGTTCAAAATTGATAGCGAAAAACTGACTTTTGTGATGTCCTGCTGTGTGTAGGTCATATTTGTGAAATCTTCGTCGTCGAATAAGTTTATTGGCTACATGACATTAGCTGAATTATGAATAACTTAAACAAGCGACCGTCTAAAGAAGCGGAAGAATTATAAAAATAATAGTAAGAAATTAAAAGTTTAATGTCTTAACTTTGTGTATTAATTTTTTTTTTTTATTCATGTAGTTTATTTGTCTGAGTTAGTAAAACCAAATAAATAAAAATGTTCAATACGAAGAATAGGATGATTTCTTCCAGTCAACATTTATTGTTAAAACAATTAAAATGTAGGATCTATCTGTATATCATATCTTTTTCTCAATCCAAGTCTACATATGGAATAAATCCTAAGCATTGTATTCAAATGTGAAAAAAGTCCATTGCTTCAGTCTAGTGTAATTTTCCCCCGCATTGAGCATTCCCATTAAGGTTCCCGTAGGATTAGCGGAATCAATGAGGTGGCCGCGACCACTGTGCCGATTGTCATTCCCCTACTTATGCGTTCCTGTTAACGCAACTAGATTCTACACAATTGTTAGAAGAGAAAACTTCATTATCTTTACTAATCTTAGAGGATAGATTTGAATGCTTGTTCGTTTGTAAGGTAAACAATACTGGAATTATATTAAAATTCCTTCACCAGTATTAAGTTGCACTGTAGATGAGTAACATAGGGTATATTTTTTTATTACTTTTTAACATGATCACTTAATGATACTTTTATCCCAGGCAACAATTAAGTGGGATAAAAGGCAGCCTATATGTAAATCCAGGCAATTTTTTTTCTTGGAATGTGAATGAGGAAGAAAACAAATATTTGTAAACGCCGTAAATGTGATATCAGAATTACTGGGGCTTAGTGATATTTGTAAGTTTATAAAATACTAACACAAATATAAATCGAAAATTTGGAATAAATGGATTCATATAATAGTGTATAGTCGTGCGAGACGAGTGACGTTATCGATTCCACTCGAATACTATCGTGAATCGAGACGGACCGAACCTATTCGGGGTGGAGTGTTTGGCTAGCAGACCGCGGTAAAGGGGTGTAATTGAAGACGCGCTTGTTGATCGAGGGAAATTGGTTTTTAAATAGGTTTGAACTGTATTGAATATGGTAATATTACGTGTAATATTAATACAGACATTAACTGTGCTTACTGTATTCAATTAACGTTTTGCCAATTCATCGATTCATAAAGGATTTGTATAATTCGAAAATGCATCAACACACAATCATATCTACAATTAACAATTTCCTTTATTTTACCTAATAAATTACTGAAAGATATTGTTGAAAAATAACAAGTAAAGCTTTTGCGTGTATGTTATCTTTTATATTTTACCAGCTTTCCGCCAACGGCTTCGCCCGCGAGTTCTTGTATTATACATAAAAACCTTCCTTTTGAATCACCCTATCTATGGAAAAAATCGCATCAAAATCCGTTGCGTAGTTTTAAAGATTTAAGCATATAGGGACTGAGAGAGCGACTTTGTTTTATACTATGTAGTGATATGTAACTGTAAAATCTCAACAATATGGAATATATAAATATAGAAAAAAAAAAAATCTCTTAAATGTTTTATATAAGTTCTTCGATGTATTTTGGTCATACAAAATATTTCACAAAATTAATAAAACTGATCATAAAATAAACCTTTGTTTCAGCAAGTGTACGATTTAGATAACAGTTTTGATGAGACTTTTATACGTTTTAATTTTTTAATAGATCCAATTTGAGTCCTTAGAAATGGCGTCACACGAGATCGTCTAGTCAAACAAACTTGAATATGGTAAAAAAAGCTTGCTTACGATTTCAGCACACACGATTAGAAGGATGAGGTAAGTCCAGTCTGAATCACATCACAATAGAGGGATCTATACAAATACTTATCCCCGGGAGTGCGGAATATTTATCCCCGAAGATGCAAGGGATGCAGAGAGACCGTTAAAACGTTAATCGAATCTGGACCTAATGGGATTTCTTTCTTGAGGGGCGCACTAAAGGATTAATTTATATCAATTTAAATGGCTCCTTCATACAGGATGATGTTATACTGTAACTCTAGAGCCTTTTTGTTGGTCTTTATCTTATTGAGCACTACTATAAGAGTAGGTATATCGAAGAATTTCATTTAATTGATTTATTTTTATATCACACAATATGTCATAAAGTTATCACAAAATATAAATTTGAAATAATAGGGACGATGACTGAGTAACGAAGAAATCTATTTTATCCATCGTATCATAGAAAGGTAATAGAAAAACATTATACATAAATTTTTTGTTTGCTTCTATTTAACAAGAAACGGCATAGATAATAGGCATTAAAATTAAGGAGTGGGGGCTCGCTACGTCATAACTTTGTAGAAAAAATATAGTTATAGTAATTTACTGATTACGCAAAAACAAAAAAGTGTTTAATATTATTCAATAATCTACCTGACGGACAGAAAAAAATATAAGTTATAATCTCTATTGTATTGTGTGTATTCAAATTTTACATTTAGAGAGAGGAGATATAAAATGTAAATGTTACTTATATTTATACAATAATTGGAACAATTGTGCTAGATTACTTTATACAGAACTTTTGAATATATCGACCTTTATTACTTTTGTCTATCATAATTCGCTGATCATTGTATAAATCTAGTCAATCATTTTGCTTTAATTTGAAGTATAAAAGTAGAATATTGTAATACTCGTACAATGTAATTGTTATTAAATTATCTATTTGTTTAACTAATCACTGGAAATCAAAATCATATAAAACGTGTTTGGCTAAAAAAAATTTTTTGGTTCATTTAGTGTACACATTTTAGCATCACCCTTGTTAGCAGAGTTCGACATAATCTATAGCGTTTGTTTGCGTCTCGTAATGTATGTGAGAGCGGTGGCACGCGGCAAATTAAAAACTCAGACCTAAGAAAGACTGACAAAATGGGAATATACTTAAATCGATAAATATAATCAGTAGGACAGATATAGCTATACGTAGTAGCAAGACGTATATTTTAAATTGTTTATGTTTTAAAAGTAGCTAATAATATAGAGATTTTCTAAACGTGTTTTTACACAATCTCAGTAACTCATAGTTTATGTGTATCAAATGTGGTAATACGATTCAAATACGTAAAAAGAGCCGATGCCAAATTACGTCTGCTTCCTTTCAATGCAAATTTGTCAATCGAACTTCTCCAAAGTGTATTATTGAAACCGATCTAATATTCAGATTAAAATACGGTCGACAAGTTGACTTGTAAAATATTCAAACCGCTGTTATTCACACTGGCTCAATCACCGACACAGATTAAACTATTAACCAAATTGTGGGCATGCAACGGTGGCGTGCCGATATTTTGGAAATGTTATATTTACGGCATAAAGATGCGAATATTTGCGGTTTATCTAATTTCAAGACTATCGCAATCTCTTTTAAAGTTATTATGATTGTGACATTGATTTATTGAACCATGTAACGTTTAAAGTCGCAGTCACTTTCGGAACGTATGATGATTTGCATTATCAAGAAACATAATAAAAACTTAGTATCTTAAATCTTGCGTTAGACAATCCAATGAACATCAAATTAACGATATCGTTATTAATATAAAACAGTCAAATAAATATGGTGGAAATTTCGTGAGTATATTAAAAGTTATACTTAAAAATTTGACAATTAGGCTCAGGAGCTTAATGATCTAAGTATCTGTAGATCAGCATCTTCAGTAACAAAAACGATTTTGACTGTTTAAACAGTCAAAATCGACGCCTTTTATCATCATCATCATTTACAGCATATTAAAAGACCCTACGAGACCCCACCCTGCACATCGAATAGCGCGAATGAGTTATGACCCACCACCCGAGTCTAGTGCGACTTTTTTGGTATTAACGATGGCAGCTACAGCTGGTATCAACGGCTTAAATTGCCATTCAAAGCACGGAAGACATCGGGACAGCAAATTTTTTATCACCCATCCTATGATCAGCCCTTGTGAAAGTTGCTTAACAAATATACAAAACATCATTAATGGGAGTTTTCAAATTGGACGATAACTGATGGCAAAAGAAAATATCTTGATTTTCATATGACAATATACATTGTCTACTGTTGACAACTGTCAAATAATATAAGTTTATAACCAGAAACAAATATAAGTAGAATAAGAACAAAAATAAGAATAAAGAGAAGGAGTTGAGTACGTTATTAATAAAAAAAGAAAAGATATAAGTAGACTAGGAAATAGTGATAGATGTGACGAACACGGTCACTCGAACTGGGAAAGAGATAAGAATAAAAGAAAGTCAAGGAATGAAGCATGAAAGGACTAGAGAAAGTCATGCTTATTAGGGGGGTGCAGTGTAGGACCCGGCCAGAGACTACGATTCATGGTTCCCACCACCTACTTTTTCCCCCTACCTCTTCCACTATGCAGCATATCGGCATTCTCTATTTTATGATATTTAAACAATTATTAGTGTTAATTTCGAAATATGTTATAACTGCATTTTTGTATCAATTTATGCACTTTTTCTTATCCGTATTAATTGTAAATCCTTTCTACCATTCCTTAGATTCTTTTCTTTTTAGTTTTCTAAATAGTTTTCATATTACGTTTGGGTCTGCCCCTGCCTGATAGAGTACAACTTAGGCATTAAATCTGCCTCTTTACATATAGGCATAAGGTGTAGGCATAAGGCATAATGAAAATAATCCTACTAATATTATAAATATGAAAGTATAGAGACAATTCTAAACCTGAATTTAACATATGGACTGCTTTTTATTCCACTTAACTGTTACCTAGAGACCACGGAGGCCAAAAAGATTAATTAAATAAATAAATCACTGTCCTAAAATAACTCCTACGCGATATTAGTTTCGCGTATTAAGTATTATAATGATACATAGCTATAATAATAAAATCTTATATAATTTCTACTACAAATAGATACAAAGCGTCCCAAATTCTCATTTCGATATATGTAGGTCGTTTAGGCGTTAATCCGCCATGACAGTTTCACGAGCAGTTGCCTAGCAACGAGACTAATTGGCGGGAAATTGCCAAAAGGATTATACTTCAGCGTTGCGCAAAAGTTTAATGAATGAAGTGAATGAAATTATTTATATTGCTGCAAAATCAGTCGTGTTAATTATATCACCGATAAGTAATGTTAATTGTATGTAAGTAATTGCTTTAAGCATCTTTTAGTAAGATTATTGTATGGCGACAATAATTATGAATATTGTAGAAGCTATATGCATAATCAACTATCTCACTATACGTAGTTGGAATTGTTATATACGCTTAGTGAATGTAAGTTAATTTACGGAAAAATATATAAAAAATTAAAAAATGTATATACTTCTAATAGGTCTTTCATTTTTTGCCTCTGTAGTTTCGGAGATTAGGGGATAAATGGTCAATTGTTACCTATTTCATTTACTAGCTTCAAAATTATTTAAGATTCTCAGAATGAGACCTTTCATTTGATATATCAAATACAGTTTGCGATTTATCTCGTTTTCTAAATGAACTCCTATAAGAGAAGCTTCTAAGTTTATTGGCAATCGGCTTAAGTAGTAATTTTACGCTAACGGTGGACAAATTATTAAAATGCCAGTTTATTAATTATTGCCATGACAATTAAACATTATATCCCTCTCCCATCCCATCTCACAATACATTTTTCATTATATCTTTAAAAATAATCACCAGTGATCGGAATTAGGTAGAGTTATTCATGTACTTACACTGATTTCATACAGCGAAAGAATAAAGTGGATATGCTTCAAATCCCGATATTAATTTTAAAGAGCAGAAAAAATCCCGTGATTTTTTAAATAAAAAGTTATTTACTTTTACACAATTTAAACTAATGCACGCACGACGTTGCCAAACTTACATCAATGAAAGAAAGAAGAAATAAAGAAATAAAGAAACCCCGGGAAGGTCCACATTAATATCAACATTTCGATGCAAGTACATAAATAACTCTACCTAATTCCGACCTCTGATAATCACATACAAAAAATAAAATTAAAACTTCTCCACTAAGGTCACATATGCCGTAAAAATCATTCAAGATGTGTTAAGCTGTGCAATTTTATAAGATACTCGTAGAAAAACTTGGACCCTTATTTCTTTTATAAACGCATAAAACAAAAATGAGGTCCGATAATGAAACACGTGCTTAATCCCGTAACACGTGCACGCATTATTCGCAAAATGACCAATTACGAACAGGTGAGTAAGGGGACAAATATAACAATTCTATTTTATCTTTGTCAATTTGTTCTATTTAGTGATACGAATAGGATTTCAAAACTTACTTTGTTAATTATAAGGTCTTCCTGTAATATAAGAAATGTTCTGAAGGATAATTATTATCATTAATAAGCAAGTTTAGTTAAATTTTACGACAACGCCGAAATATTTGATTTCGTTTGGGGCATTACGTAAATTCAGCGTAAAGTCTCATTATTTGTCTTGCCTTGTTTTCACGAGAGAAGATATATTTTTAACCTGTATGCTATAACAACGATGCGTTCGACGTTCAGTTTGAGACTATTTTTGTTTCATGTTGTGACTATAAATTATATTCACATATTTTATCATACTCTTTTTTCTAATCTATAAAAGCGGAGGTATAAAAAAAATGATTCGTTGCTACACATTATGTCGCCACTTTAACCAGAATTTGTTTATACCTAGAGTACATTCGTCAATATACCTACAGTTTGTTCGCTGCTATAATATATAATTCAACATTTATTTGATATATTTTAACAGAAAAATCAAAAATATGTTCTATTAACAATAATACTAAACGGTAGGAAAAAAATTGTGCACTTTGCTAACTTACCTCTGTAATTTGCAGGTGTTTCGCTCTAAAAGAGGGTAACTGATGCACCTGTTGAATTGTCAATGGAAATCAGCGGCTTAGCAATTTAAAATTGATAATTTAAACGTTGTACTTTTCAAATGGTCATAGATGATCGGGTTAATAGTGAATGATTTGTTTGGATTAATATTGGTATACTAATAATATGCTACTTACATTTTTTTTGTTGACTTATACATTATATCAAGACTCAATATGTGACGTAAATATTATCCAGATTCCGTGCATAATATTTAATATTTTTAATATTACAGATATCGCAATGTCACTTTTAAAGATTCCTTAAGTTTTATATATTCCAATATAATTTGTTAAATATTCAGTGTATTTTCATGTGTCATCATTACATATGAGCGGAGTGGAGTGGCACCACAATATCATTCATAAATATTCTGGGTGTCTCAATCACCATCATCGGCATATGAATGTCCACACATTTGAGGCTTTAGACTTACCTAATTTATTTTATTTGAAAAACAAATACTGCTATTACAAAATATTCTAAGGGTGGGTAAACAATATCTATTCATATAACATGTTTCACATATTAATAGGTAGATAAACTTGTTGTTTGTTAATGTTATTTGATGAACAGTTGCTACTAGATTTTAAAAAGGAAAACAATTAAAGCTATGGATGGAACAGATTAGAATACCCATGGGGAATGGGCCATCATGTCATGACCTAGAACGAATTGGACAAATGTCACAATATCATTTGTCGAAATACTATGCAATGCACGTTGTGTAATGAGAAATGCATATTTTACGAGTATTAACACGAAAGCAATACACCTACGAGAGAAAATGTATTTTATGTATAATGCACAAGGCTGCACGCCAGGTTACCACAATAAGTCACTGCTATGGATTTTGACATCTTCAATATTCTAGGGTTAAAATCGAGTGGGCAAATCCTACAGTATTGTATAACTTGACATGCTGCTGACTGTACATTACATCCAATATCACACCAGTTCACAACGTCTCATCATCGAGTTGACAAAAAAGTATTCGATACACAAAATGTTAAAAACGTATCTAACTTATTCGTTTGTAATTCCACACCATGAATTTAAAGATAAAAAAAAAACTTAATAAATCTGTGTAATTAATAAAAACTTACCTGGGTAAACACATTAATTATGGTAATTATCACAAACGCCGATTACCGGTATTGTCTAGCCTGCAATTATGAGCGGCGATAGCTGGGCTGCGAATATTTCATAATAATTGGGTGTGCTTTGTTTGGCGGGCGGAGCCTAAAATGTACCGTTAGCATAACAAGTGCTATTATAAAAAATAACACGAATAAACCTGATATATTTATTTATAAGTAGAAAGTAGGAACGCTTACCTTAAACTAATTCACTCTTCTAAATAAGAAAACAAAAATATCATTGAAAATCGAGTACCTGCGGCATAATCCAACAACATGAGATCTTTTGTTTCCAAGAGTAAACAAATACAGCTATTATTTTTGATATTGATACCTAAAAATAAGATAATGTCACAAAACTTCGCTTCACAGAGTTCTCATGTCATAATATGAAATTGAAAATCAATGAATTTTTAAAATATTATGGAGTAACATTAAATACTAAGTTAAAAAAAAACGTTTTCCATTTGATTTGAGTCAGCAAAAATCGTCTTACGTAATGAATGGATGACGTCATAATAATCCACTCGATTTTTAGGTTGTCCATACCTTAGTATCGGTATAACAGCGTTAAGCCAGCTACGAGCGGCCGCGGTAATGACGGTGTCATTTGCGCAGTGAATTATAATTGTTCCGATAACGCCCGGTTATCCGGCCGCGTTATATTTACCCGAGTTGTGTAACGGTAGTTATGTACACAGCGTTATTATTATTTAACTAGCTTTCATCCGCAACTTAGTCAAGGTGTACGTCAAAATTGTTAGCTTTGTTTTTTTTTTAAGTTACAAATTAAATAAAACTATATTCTTTTAAATGATTTTATCGCGAGTAATTTAACATGTAAAAAATCTAAATGTAATAATTAGTGAAAAATATACGAAATAAATCCATTTAAGATTAGTTTTATTGTGCGCGTGAGTGTATCAAAATAGTATAAGGTTATTAACTCAATCTAGATGTAATCGTACATTTCGTACGAACGAAACGTACGAAATTTAATAAGAATACATAATTTTTAAAGAAACTTTATTAATCTTGCGGGTTTACATAGCAAACATCATAAATAACAACATTTGGTCCATGAATTTTACAACATGAAATACCCACATAATGGATGTTCCGCGTAAAATTAGAAACATTTGAGGATTATTTGATAAAATCAGAAGTCCATTGCTATACATATATATGCTATGAAACTATTCACACGCACTAACGGCAATGAATCACACTGAATCATATTTGATTGAGATTTACTCTTCGTAAGCCAAAATGTTTTACAATGAGGAAGTATTTAAAAAAAACATTAGTTCCCGAAATCAAACTAGATGTCGCTACTTTCTTGATTTCTCCATGACAACCTTTCCGGATTTCTTTCATGTATAAAAATAAATTCATTTTCAAAACTCAATAAACAACTCGTATTCTATTTTACTTTTTCATATTTGTATTGATGTCTAAGTTTCGAACTTTGCAAATTTCAGTTTTTTAATATGTTAATTAAAAGGAACGGAAATGACTATCTTTGGTCCATTCGTTTCGTGCAAAAATCAACTCTAGGTAGAGTCGCCATCTAGTGAGGAGCTTTTTAGTGCTTTCTTTTTTTTTCTTAAAATACTTCCTCATTAGAGAGCACTAATTCCTGTCCAGCCTTGCGATTCTGTAAAAATCCATATCGGAATTCGAATTCACTCATATATCTGAATTCACGTCATTTAGTGTAGAAATTCTATTGATTCCAATTTTTATGTTAAAAATGAAAAACAACATTGATTAGATATACGTGTCTCAGATATTCTATTCCTATGATATTTCGAAACTCACTTCACTTAGGCCACAAAACGTTATGACCAATTCAAGGTTGAGCGGATGCCGCTTTTTGAAAGTGAATTCAGACACCTGAGTGAATTCGAATTCAGCTTAGGATTTTTACGGAACCTAATTAGGGAATCAGGGAAAATTTATTTGTTACGCTATGCAGTTACTCAATAAAGAATTATTATTTAAATTTACTTGTATATCGTTGAATAAAACTTAAAGAAATTTCTAGAATATATAGTAACAAAAATCTCTACAGCCGTTGCCACACTTATCACAACATACTATTTAATATATTACAAACAAAACAATAAAAGAAATCAACGAATCCATCTATACACGTTGTCATATCAACACAATTAACATCTACCCCTCACACAAATATGGCCATATGGGTGCGTTGTAAACGGCACCAGTTAACGAGGGCGCCTGTTCGACTCCCGTTTGTTTAAACCTCAGAGGACTTCGTAGTGCCGTTCTTTTTATGGCTTTGTCGTTTATTTTTAAATTGCCACTAAATTATGCCGAACAATACCGAGATAAATTTTGTCCGATATTTATCTAATGATTCATAATCTCTTCTTGTTTTTTTTTTGTATTCCGTCACATTGTGAGTTGTAATTTTGTTGTATTAGGTTTAAGATATCACAATTATAGTGGTATAATATTTTCCAAACAATACTGAATATACTTTGATTATATCATACGTGAAAAAAAATTATTCGCTTATCTTAGATTTGTTTAAATAATATTGTAATAATATTATATGATTCCGTATACTACTTTAGATTTCTATGAAAAATAGACATCATATAATATTTTGCGATTAATTTAAATTTAAACATCATACATCACAAAAACTACAATATGTCAATTAGGAAAAATCCTATTGGTGTGCCCCGCTGCTACACTATACAATCGAACAAGGAGGAGGAACCATATCATCTCTTTAAACTCGCCATCGAGCTCCTCTTGCACCACCGGTCTTCTCCGGGATTTTTTATTAAGACATACATATTTTAAAGTTTATATTATGAAAATACAAATTCTTCTTACTATAGAGTTTCTGAGATTGACCAATATCTGTACCAATGGAATTAAAAATATTCAGTCTTCGAATTTGTGTCAAACCTGTGTTTATTGAAGTGAATGATTAATGAACTGTGTCGCACCAGTTTTTAATCTTAACAAATGTATAAAAAGTTAATCTGACATACACAGTCGTTTATCTTCAGTAATCGTAAAACATTAAATAATTAAAAAACAATATCAAACTATTTTCAATGAAAAAGAAATATGAGTATAGCATATGAATATTATATGAATGCAATTTTGATCAAATATAACAATATCAAAAGTATATATTTTTAAAATTCAATTAAAAATAAAAGACTTTACACACATTTTGACCTTACGGACGGCGTGTGTAACACCCCGAGGCCATAACACAATCAATTATACTTAGACCCCAAAGCAAATTATCGCAAAATACATTTGTAAAAAGCCGAATCAACGAACGCTCTCCCTAGGGCTGTCGAACGAAGGGGCTTTGTTTGACTTTGGTCTTCCAAACGGAGATTCAATACGATGCAATGTTGACCAAAGCATTAGGGAACACAACGGTTATTTAATTAATTAAATAACTAAAAAACCATTTGCAATGCTGAAAAATGTAAAGAAGGAACGGATTTTGTTATTAATTGATAAGCTGACTCGATTAATTCACATACCGTATTTTAAAATTTCAGGGATGATTTTGTGTCATAATACACAATTCCAACTATCTAAAGAAATATTTCGATCGAAATTCGTTCGATTAGAGCAGCAGTTAGAATACTTGTCTTGTGCACCTGACGCTGTCGAATTTTAAGTACTTTTCAATGACATAAATATAAATTTAGCAACTAATATTTACAAAATATTAAGCGACTTATCTGTGTTATGACTAAAACTATACTAGATAAAAAATATTCTTCAAATCATTGCTAACAGGTGCCCAGAAGACTGCGAGCGTTTCTTCTTTGAATTGCCAAACTAATTCTTTGGACGAGGTACAAACAGCAAGCGCAAAGATGGAGCTATTACAAGCTGTTCCAGGCGAAAACAAACTAGGCAAGAATTTTCAGTTTCAATTAGATATTTTAGATCTGATAAAACTAATTCGGCTTCTCCTCCTAACGTTCCATCATCATGATACCACATTTTGAATTTAGAATTGAAATAATTGGATGAACAGCTAAACCAAAAATTACTAGCCTGAATGGGTCACCTTGTTGATATCCTACGGAAGAGGACAAATAGTGATTTTTATAAAACAATTTTGAAAGTGATCTATAGCATTGCCATAGGAAATTGTATATAGAACTATAGACTACTGAGTTAAAAGCATTTTTAATATCCACTTCATCACACGACACAGAATTTGAAAAAACCCCTAGAGCAGGAAATTATTTAAGTCACCCTTTGGTATGATATAATGACAGAGTTTTTGATTAACAAAAGCGAAAAACATTTTTTCTTTGAAAATATAATCTATTACCGAAACTAAAACATAGAAAAATGTGCACACGTACGCTGCATTATTTTTTAATATAGTTACAGTAACTAAAATAAATGACTATAGTTTTAGTGACAACAGCGATCTCTTAATTTTACTAAATTATAAAATGTAGATGCTGCAGTATTTATTGCCACTAATCAGTGATTTAAATGTGGACATCATTTATGACTTATATAGTTTTACATATTTTTTTATTTATATAAATGAATGGCTGTGCAATCATGTAAAAATAATTAACAGAAAGAAATGAGTTTCAGTTTAAAACCATTTCATAACTCATGATATAATAGGTACGGTACTATATATGTGTATTTTATTATATAAACACACTTTGGTCAGCTACAATTTTGTATCTAAAATTGTTGGAAAATGCTACATGCTACGGCTACGGTGCTACAACATGCTACTACAATGCTACAACAGAAATGGTGGAGCTACAACAGAAGACATTTTCTGTATTACTCATACTATAAAGTAATTCGTGAAGAAATTATAATTATCGTTGGCGCAATAAATACATGGTAGCAAACCCGTAGTAAACTGTTATTCTAAAAAAATATTGATTTCTTGAATTCTAGTGATAGACAAGGTTAATATCCAATTTCACTAACTTAGAATAAGATATAGCTTAACTAGGAAACACCGTATATTACGAATAGTCTAAGCAGATTAGTTGTATGTAGCAGCCCAATCCAAAACTGATTTTATTTAATATTATTATTGTGTTCAATTGGCTTTGTTGTGTTCAATGCAATAGGAAACGTCTATGTAGCGTTTTTTCTTTCAATAGGGACTTATAGAAATTATATCATATATCATAACAGTACGATCAATAAACACTAAAGTAATAAAATACACGTATTTTTAAAATTACCAAATCCTCATTTATATGCCTCGAAACACATTTCAATGGCAAAAAAATATTAATTTCTAAAAATATGTCTTTCCTATTATAGTGTTAAGTAGCAGGTGCGAATTTATGACTATCATAAGATTAATTTTCGGGTGTTGTAGTGTAGATTAAATATGATATCACCTTATCATATAGTCTACATATATTTTGTAGGAAGACCACGATTGAGAGTGCAAATGTTTTTTTTTCTTTTATACCTGGACATATTTATGACCTGTCATAAACACAAATACCTAGCGCAAGGCGCCGCATAACGAATATAATTATTTTAAACATTGCCTAATTTAGTTAGGTGGTTCCCAGTCAATGGTGAAATGTAACTAAATAGTCGCCCAAATTTAGGCGACAGATTTGGGCGTAAGTTAAGTGTAAAACAGGCATAATTTATTTTAATAAAAATTTTATTCATGAAATGAATAATTTATTATTTTGTATATTATTTCTTATTTCTGCTTATTTTACATAAAGGAAATTGGTATTTTTAATTCACAACATTGAGCATTACATACTACTATCATTAAAAGTAGCCGGTTTCTACTGATAAATAACATATTTATAAGTTTCACTATAACATCCTAAGGCATATTCGAAGGCACAATCAAAATTTCACCAGACCCCCATTAAAGGATGTAAATTAACGGTAATGAAGTAGGCAATATTCAGGGAATATTACCCTACAAATCAAAAGGGACCCCTGACTACCTGAACTCGCTAGGGCGATAATGCCTTGAACTTAACTCCGTTGTTCTCATACGCGTACCAATATAAATAATGCATCAATACAAATGATTGTGAACTCTATGGTACGTTGTTAGGGTATACCGTATGTGATTTTTCGTGTTGGCAAGGTGCCGCGCCACTTCATTTGGGGAAATGCTGGCAACACTGGCTTAAGTGTTGCACGCTGTTAAATTAATGAGGCAATCTGTGTCGAGGCTGCCTCCATACTTTACAAGGTGGTAATGTGTTGTGAGTGCGGCACCTTGTAATGATTTACAAACTGCTTCTATGTACATACGTATTATATAAAGCGTGTTGTTTAGAAGAATAAAGCTACACACTTGATTTAGCTTCTTTGACTTTTGATATCTTCAAATCAAAATAAGTTGTGACATTCGTTTTGTCTGACCTGATTAGAAAGGTTATGACTGCACGCCAGATGGCCACAAAATATCAAATTTATCCAATCGATTTTGGACCATACTCTTAATGTGTTAAGATTCATAATCAAACGGAAAATTCTGACAGTATGATCGCTGATTTCCTATGGAATATGATCATTACGATTTTCTTCAGGTACACCGTAACGACAAATCGTACTGTATATGGGCTGATATATAGTATGATCGCTGATTTCCTATGGAATACGATCGTTACGATTTTCTTCAGGTCCACCTTAACGACAAATCGTACTGTATATGGGGCTGTGAGTGTGTAAATTTTTGGATTAAGCAAACTAATTACTAAGAACAATAATAATAGTATATACTAAAAATCATAGTACAAATTAAAAACCAGAGATAGTACATTGGCCGTTAGGTTCTTATACGTATTAAATTTTAGGTAAGACTAAAAAATCAACAATTGAGTGCAGATAGGTTAAGAACCTACCACTGTAATTATACTACCTACCTTTTAGCTATTAATTTACCTCAACACAAAATCATACCATAAGGAGGTGGATAAAATTTTCTAATTATTTTATAAGCATAAAGTATGATTAGATAGCACCTACTGGTGAAATTGTGAATCAACTGCCTTTAAGGTTGTAGGTTTTATGTTGATTAAATATCAATTGAGTCCGTAGATCATTAGTGTATAGGAATGAAATGTGTGCATTTCAATATAAATTCAATTTCAATCTTAAAACTTAGAATTTTGCCGAGAAATTATTACTCTAACAAATTCACAGGGTTGGTGAAACATTTTAATTACCCTCACCTGTGTATCTTATTCAAACTTATTGTCAGTGCATCCCAATGTTGAATATCAGCGCTTTTGAAACTAACAACAATCCTGGGCCGTATTTAGGGTCAGTGACAAAATTTTCAAATATTTTTCACGGGTTAAAATATATCTGCAAATTTTTAAAATCAAGATATGTTGTTTTGTGTAATATAGTAAAGTATAACAGTAACATTAAAAGTGAAAATCATAAGTCAAACGGTAAGTCCATTCTACTTTTTCGACTTTCACTTATGTAGCATGCTCCCGAAAAACGTGACTCACTCACTGAACATCATGTCACCATTATTCATGTAAAACGTCAGCCTAGGTTGCCCGATGCATTTATGTCACATTTAAGAGATCAAAGTTAAATTCTCTGTTTTCAAATTGGGATCATTAATACATCTTTTTAGACTAGTCATATATATATACATACATTCGATAATCGTAGAAAGTTTCGTCTTCTGTCCTTTTCGAACTGAAGAATTTTTAATCTCAAGATAAAAAGTAAGATAGAGCAGGTGAAGTTGACGATATATAGAAAATTGGTTTTAAGAGAGAAATAAAAACCCTGCAGCCCACTAGAATTTGCCTCACAGTCAGTGTGTCCTCGATTGGGGACAAGGGGGCGAGTGGTGGGGTAAAGTGGGTGGGTAGTTTTCGACCTACAAACGTGGCAATTAGCTGAGCTCCTCCTGAGTAATGATCACCAGACCGTGATTAAGACGGGCCTTGCAGATAGCGATACTGGGAGACTTTATTACGTATTCACTAAAGTTGACAAGGCAATAGTCAAAATTATCTAAAAATATAAATATAATTTTATATTGTATTGTAATTTGGAATTTTCAAAGACTTTTTCGAAATTTAATTAATTTCTTTTTATGTTCGTTTGGTCCGTTATTCAATGTATATTTTGATTAAAAGTCGCTAGAATTTCAAATTCAGAAAAATGCTTACATACAATACTAATAGACTCCATTATACATTCTGTTTAAAAAAAAGAAACAATATGGATTCTGAATAAATGATTATACTGTAATGTTCAACACATTAGAAATAGGTCAATTAATGAATTGATTGTAATTACTTTTCAATCATGATTACATTTGCCTAGTTTTTGTAACATATTGTCCTAGCTTTAACTGTTAGGGCGCTTGTGCACTACACTGAATTTTCAGGTCCGGCGGTCCGATTTTTTCCGGTCCGGAATGACATGAAAAACCCGGATCAGTAGCTTGTGCACTTGTCCGTTTTTTTCCGGATCGGAACAACGCAGTTTAGGGCAGCTCTCGCTGAAGCTACACGTCTTTTACGCTAGATACAATGAGATTTTTAGAACGTCGGCAATTGCTTGCGTTATTACTCTACGTGCGAAGACGTAGAAGACAGAAAAAATATTGGGTTCATCCCCTTATTAGTGAAAGGTACCTGACAGGGTCATTTTACATAAACCACAATAAAATGAGGCAGGACGAAAGCATTTTTTTTAACTACTATCGGATGTCTACTGTTACTTATGATTTTTTGCTATACCGTTTAAGCACATGCATCAAGAGGCAAGATACAAAATTAAGGCTGTGTGTACCACCAAATGAAATGCTTGCTGTAACCTTGAGGTATGTACAGTGTTTAAAGAGGGATTAAGTTAGTTGATTGAGTTAATTTTCAGCTAGTAAGGGCGAGTGAGGGAGTGAGTAAACCATGTATAATAACAATGCTGTCTACGGTGATATAATAAATATACCTATAAGATTTTTGGGTCTTATTCCTTCGTATTATTAGAACTCTACTGTTTACTCCACCCGTGAACACCCGACTTCAGTGAGATACTTACGGCGGGTATTCATTAACCAACATTTGTTGATTGTTGCAAAAGTCGACAGATGTGGACGTATATTGCGGGAGTTTATAAACATGAAAATAGTGTCCTCCAACATTTTAGTTTTGATGAACAAATATTGCCAAATGAATACCCGGCTTCACAATGTACGTACGCGACACGTAAGTTGAATCAAAGTGACGAGTGCGCCGCCGAAGTACATTTTCGCTGAATCCCGGATTGATCTCTCAATATAAAGCCCTGAATGTTCAGGGCTTGTAGCATAATGTACGGTCCTGAATATTTAGGGCTTTATTTTGTCAGGGTCTCAATTCTGCAAATGTTAGCGTAGTTATAGTGCAATAATGGCGTGACGGTTGCGTTTTTAATCAACTTTTTTCACGCAGTTATTATTAATATATTACGAAATATGATATAAAACTGTCATTATTGATTCATCAAGACGCCGTTGTAATGATATTTGGTGACAGGTGCATAATACAGTGGACAATGCAATTAAGTGAAAGCCATTATTGCGTTAAATCGAGCAGAATCTGAGGGTTTGTTCGACAGATTCAGTGAAAATGCACTACTGTATAGTAGACATTTTAGTTTAACTTACATGTCGCGCTCTGTACATATTGTTTTTAGATTAAAACTGTATAATGTAAACAAAAAACAAACACAGAATCGAATTTAATTTTAATGCTATAATTATTTTCATCCATTTATTTCATAAAGTTATAAAAATGGATTGATTTTTATGAGAATAGGTATCAATAATATATATTTGGGTATTTTTTTTTGTTTACGTCTATATTGTTTCAATCTAGGTAGGAAGGCAAGATAGATTTTATATTTGTATTTACTACAAAATTTTAATAAAATGATAGTCAGATTACATTGGTATACCATTTAATAACAAAAATCAATAATGATCAAAATCTTGTCCAAACAAATCCTTAATCGTTATAAGGCTCTCTTCTGCAGGGGAGATTGGAGGTGCTGCTATTTGGTTTTCAATTCGTGGCGGAGACGTAGGCGGCAGCAACGGAGCATGCGTAGTAGGCTGTGATGTTGGTGGTGCAGAGGGATAGTAGATGGATTGTTCTTCATTTTCAATTTGTGGCGGAGACCTAGGCGGCGACGTGGTAGCTTCGTTTGTTGGAGAGTTCATAGATATATATACTGGAGGCAGTGGCGATGATGTTGTAGAGCTGAATGAAGATGCTCGGACGCGATTGGTATACTTGCGAAGCAGCTGCATCACTTCAATTCTAAACTCCAGTCTATCATCTTCGCTTATGCGTTTAATAGATGGGAAGATGGACATTAAAAATGCTTTGTCATCATCCTGAAAGTCATATTGTTGTTGTGGTTCATGATTTTGAAGCGCCTTCAAAATCTCCACATCAACTGGGTTTAGCCTTTTTTTGCGATTTTTAGTTAGAGATGTTGAAGCGTGGATTCTGGATGCAGATGTATTATATTGAGCAGACCCTTGTGTAGCAATTGGTTCAGAGGTCGCTGACATATTTGGCCTGGATTCATTGTCACTATCATTAGATGGATTTTGTGACGCTGATGTACCTGGTCTGGAGTCATTGTCACTATCCTGAGATAAATTCACTATGTTAGAGTATGTCGAATCCTCTTTAATAGTTTTTAGTAAAAAGAGTAAGTTTTTGTGATAAATATATTGTTTTTTCTGAGCTTGTCCAGACTTTGTTTTCAATGATTTAATGAAATAATCTCGTGTGTTATTCCATTTAGTGGTGATGGTATTAACTGAAACAAAAAAGAAATTAAAGTATGTATTTGTTACAGGTACTTAGCCAGTGGAAATACTTTCACCGATATGTTTTACAGCTACCATTTGGGTATTAAAACAATAAGTGAAATTGTCAGTTTAGTGTGCCGTACAATATGGGATGAATTAAGCAGTGAATTTCTTGCACAGCCAAATACAGATAGTTGGAAATTGGTAGCAAGTGAATTTCAAGCCCGAGCAAATTTCCCAAACTGCTTAGGTGCCGTGGATGGAAAACACATACGAATTGAGAACTTTCCTTCTGCCGGATCTATGAATTATAATTATAAAGGCTACTATTCCATAGTGCTTCTGGCAGTAACGGACTCTAACTATAAATTTGTGTTTGTCGACATAGGAGCTTATGGAAAAGATTGTGACTCAGCTATTTTGCAGCGTACAACATTTCATAACCTACTGACTGAGGGAAGATTACAAGTACCTAATCCAACTCCTTTACATCCTTCTCTAAACAACAGAATGCCATATGTTTTAGTGGGTGATGAAGCTTTTCAACTTAATAACAATTTGTTACGGCCTTATAGTGGAAGACATCTTGATATCAAAAAACGAATATTTAACTATCGACTATCTAGGGCACGCAGATATGTGGAATGTACTTTTGGTATATTGGCAAATAAGTGGCGCATACTTCACCGTCCTCTAAACGTATCGAAACGATTGAGTAAAGACATAGTCAAAGCATGCGTTGTTTTACATAATATTGTTCGTGAAAGAGATGGGCACACACATAAAGACATGTTCGTATGTGTTAATCACACTGGTTTGCAAGATATTCCAATCCCTACCAATAATACCCAAGCGGGACGAACAGCTAACGATATAAGAAATAATTTCGCTGAATTTTTCTCAAGTCCTGCAGGATCTGTGCCATGGCAAATGTCAAAAATTTAATAAAAGTATATACTTACGTATTTTGTCTTTCTCTTTATCGTCAAACCCTTCAAATTCTGGTTCCAACGATAAACAAATATCACGCCATGCATTAGTTCTCATAATTTTGTTTTTATATGCATCACTTGTTTTATCCCATAAACATGGTTTAGATTCAACAAGTTCAATTAGCGTAAAAATGTCGTACATGATTGTGAACTCGATCACAGATTAAGGATTAATATTATATTCCTTAATATAATTATGTAGGTAATATCTATGTGTTGAATCAAACCTCCCAAGAAACTACAATTCACTAAGTTTTCCAACCTCGAATCACATTAATCTAGGGATGAACTAGGGATGATCGATATTCATCGATTTTTAATAAACATCGATATTCAGCTAGAAAACATAAATTTTTTGTCGTCGATGTTTTAACTTCGATAACATCGGCACATCGATGTTTTCTAGCCAAACATCGATGTTTATGAATAAAATATCAATATATCCTTAGGTGTTAGGTCCTTAGGTATCTTATCAATATATCACCTAACGTGCTCTATACTCCATTCATTATAACATTAGAAAAAAGAGGGTCATTTTATTTTCAAGATATTTAAAAAAAATATATATTAGATTTTTTTAAATTAGGTAGTATGAAAGAGCTGGGCAATTTTCCATTTTTTACGATACCTCGGGGTTGAGATAAGGCCAGCATTTTATAAATTCATCTTTTACTCCCAAGCCAAAATGGAACTAAAACTGAAACTATCTAACTTTTGAGTTGATAAATTCTAATTGTAAGTGTAATTAGTTAGACTATTGATGAAGATATTGGAAAAACTTCCTGAAATGTCAATGGTTGAGGGTAGGCATGGGGGCTTAGAGGGTAATTTTTGTAGGCCACACGAGCCTGCACCGGAATCGCAATTTAGCAAAACTTAACAACATAAAGATAACAACTAAAACAAAACTATAAGAAAACAACAATAAAACAGTAATTACTCAATCCTCGAAAATGACAAAACAACAAGAAAGGCAGTAGTATTCACAATGAATGAGAATCCCAGATTACATATTTTGACTATTATGAATAAATAAATCATAATCTGACAAAATTAAAAAGTTGTACTGCCGAAACTTTTGAAGGGATTAGGCAACGTTTTAAATTTGGTAGAGTGATAGTGACATGAGAATCATGCCGAAACTATCTAACCCTGCTTCTTTAGGTTCTTTAAGATGAACATTTTTATTGTAATAATTATTAAATGTTTTAAGTCAGTCAAATACTCATAAATTTGTTTAATATATAGCTTAAAAGACTACGGTTAAGTATAGCAGCTGGTATTTAAGTGGATATGTAGCAAATTAGCCGTTAGTCTTAAGAGTAACATGATTGTTGACATTTTGTCACAAAGTATACCATAAGAAGAACCTTATTTTCATTCTGTCTAATGCTATAATGAATGGAGTATAGATGCACTAGCTAGATGATCTCGTATATCAAGTTCAACTATTTTCCACTAGATGATATCGGTTGCACTCCTAACTAATAGTTTTTTTTGCTTGCATTTTCCAAGTAAAAATTAATAAGATGTCCGTAAGAAGAAAACGATACTAACTGCTTGCTGATTTTGTTTTGCATTGAAGCTATAAAGGCTATGATGAGTTATGCTAAACTAAAGTTCGTCTCACGAAAGAAGTCCCTCGGATCACAATGTTTTCGCTTTTATTACAAAGGAATAAGAGTTATGCCGTGGGACTTCGTTCGTGAAAGATATTCTAACTAAACTCTTTTTTATTTCATATTTCAAAATAAGGATGATCGATTTTTGATAATCAACGAAATTGAAAGCAAAAAATCAATGTCTTAACATCGATATTAACAAAATCAATCATCAATGTTAACTCACGGCCTCACGTAAGACCAATGCATTATTTAATATTTGATAATATTAATATCATTTAAATTAATCGATTTTACAAAAAACATCGAAATTCTGATAAAAAGAAAACTGATTTTTGTGTATGTAATACATACATATCTTGAAATACATATTTTACATACATGTTTAGAAAAGTTGGCTCTACTCTTTATCAGTAAAGAAATAGATTAAAAGGTTCTTCTTTATCAAAATTAGTTTTCCTTCAATCAGTTGATATACAATATTGGAATATCTAATGATTTGTTCTGTTTCTTGATAAATTTCGAAAGATTTAATATTTTTTATTTCTTTGTAAATTATTGCAAAAAACCATCGATGTTTTCCAACATTCAGCTAGATTTCGATAAATATCGAACATCGATGTTGGGCTTACGATGATGACATCAATGTTTTTCTAATATCGATCATCCCTACATTAATTAAAAAACAAGATGCGTCGTAGAGATACGCAAAAAATATCGATACCGAGTATCTACTTATAAATCGATGCTTTTATTCATTTTTTTTTTACTTTTCTCAATAAAATTAATTAACAAGTTTAGATGAAATACATATTATCCGAGATGAAATGCAATGGTGGAAGATTTCAGTGACTAATTTTCAATGGTCGGTCATTATTTCAGGGTTTATTTTTCAAACTTACATATTATTAATTGCATATCAAAGTTTTATTTTTAACCAACGCCAAAAAAAATATTTAAGGAATTGCTCAAAATTTATATGTCAGTCTATGTGAGCTATATTCAAAATATTTGTGTCAAATTTCGTAAAGTATATGTGCCATATTACATTTCAAAGGTGATTTTTGCGTAAAATGGTAAATTTTGATATGTCGATCTCGGTAACAAAATTATTACTCTATTATGATTTACTCGAAATGTTAACTATTATTTAAATTAACTACGCTAATTAATAAATATTATTACAATGTCCCGAACATAATCATTCGATACTAAAAATGATATATGAATATCATATCAGTACTTAGCTCATTATAAGGCTCGTGCACCTAAAATCACTTATCTTTCAACTGCTTTTAAACTAAATGATTAATTCCAACAACATTTCGAGTTCCACTATAAAAATTGTAAGCTCAGTTGGCTGCATTATATATATATTTACTAGCTTTTATTTTATACGCGTGGTGTAGTTTCTTTGAGCAGAAATATTATTCCCTTAGAATACTTCTTTTTTTAAATTTATTATGACACAAACATACATTTAAAATTTTATTAAATGCGAAAAAGACATTGAGTGTCACTTAATTACTTTTGTTAATCTTCTGTTTATTCTTTATTATTATTTCTGTTGCCAAATATTTATCTATACTTATAAATTGTCTAAAAAAAAAATTGATAATGACAAATTTCCTGGCAAACTTTCATCCCCTATTTTTCGCGATAAAATGTAGCCTTTGTCCTTTCTTAAAGTTAATTCTATTTACTATATTATTTCCATTTAGATGGGTTCATTTGTTTAAGCGTCTAAGCGTAACAACACTTATTTATCTTACCTTAAGCTATCGATACTTTTACTACGATTCTAAAATCTAGCTAAGTATCGATACTAGAACCATACGCTGATCAAATTAGAACTATACCGAGTTTGCCAAAGCATATGCAGTGATATATACCAACTATATTAAATCATCATAGAAAATATAGCATTTTATAATATAATCAATAAATATCGATTATAAGTTTACAATATTGCCGAAATAAATATCACTCAAATCGATTATTTTTTCCCAATCCTATTCCTTATGAATTTTCCGGATCTCGGACACAGCAGTGCACAAGCGTAAACACGTTTTTCATTGCCGCCACCTCGGACCTGAAAAAACCGGTCCGGAATAGAGAAAAGTAAAATTCCGGACGGTAAAATTCCTGACAGTGCACAAGCGCGCATTACTTACATATGGCCTGACATATCGGACCTGAAAAAATCGGACCGCCGGACATGAAAATTCAGTGTAGTGCACAAGCGCCCTTACTGTACAAATTATCATAGCAATAGACATTATTCCTTTCAGCAAATGTATTTAAACAAGTGAAGTGGTTTTGGGGCGGCCCAAAACAAGCTTGATAAGTAGAGGCACCATCTTATTTGTTCACTCTAACGCAGTTTGTCTCACACCGCACCTATTAATATCTGAATCGAATAGATTAGCTAATTCGGACCTTTAGAAGTAGATAGATAGCGATCAGATCAACCGCGTTTTATTTCGTAGGAGATAAATTAGATTTAATTCGTGTAGGTTAATAAGATAAAGAAAATTTATACGAGGGTGAATTGAAAAGTTATTTAAACTATTTTAATGTAACTGACCTCATTTGATTAGTTTACTCTCTGGATGTCAAATTGTAAAATTCTATCGCAATAGCATTAACTCTATTTAATTAAATTCAAAATTTTACATATTTTATTATTGTTTCTATACGTGTAAAGACCACAAACGTGACATTGGCGGAATTGTGTAAATGCAAATAGGCCATGAATTAAAAAAGAAGAAGAAGAAGAACTCTATTTAAGTTAAACTGAATTTTGTGAGCCTTTGTGCAGCATTTTTAGAATAGAGAAAATTGAGTAACGTGCGGTCATCAAATACCTGTTTAAAAAAACTAACTCCAAAAGAGATTCACAAAGATATGTCAACAACATTGGGGGAATCTGCTCCGTCGTATATGACGTCTGTTGAATCTATGGCTCAAATTCGTGATTGTGGCTTTGAATTACTTCATTTAATTTATACCTAAACCTAAAAAAAAACACCTTGGAGGTCAAAAATTTCATCAAATGAGAAGGTCGAAGCTGCGGTGGGTGACTTTTTTGAAAGCCTCAAAGAAAATGTTTTTATGACCGACATACAGACGTTGGAAACCAGATGGAAGAAGTGCATAGAGTTTAGTGAAGATTACCTGGAGAAATAAAATTGCTTTTGTTTATATTTTATATCGTTTTCTTGCTGAGGTCACGAACTTTTCAATCCACCCTCGTATAATAATTTTTGAGTGATTTCTTAATCATCAAAGGAGATGTCCTGACATACTGACTGACAGACAACACACAGCCTAGTAGAGTACTTGAAATTTGGAGGGTACATTCGTCTTATTACGTAGACGTGTACTTAGAACAGATTTTTGGAAATTCCACCCCAAAGGGAATCAAATATGAAATATCTATATCGATTAAAATTGATATTTGAGCAATTAAAGTCCCTAGAAAGATAATACATTGTTTTATCCCGAAAACCAGCACTTAAAGGGATGAAAGTCGGAGTATAAATTTTTATGAGAAATCAAAATATTACCATAGCAACCATTGTTTGCAATTTGATTTGTTACATACTTATAAAAGTGATTATTTGATTAGTCACTTTAATACATATATCGAATATTATTTAAGATTTCCTTATATAGTAATGAAAATTGGTATTTGAGTACATAATTTAAAAAAAAAATTATGTTTCAAATATAAACTTTGAGAATATTCAACTACAAATCATTTTATATCAAGCGTCAAGTATTATTCTACATCGCACTGTTTTGGTCAAAGTTAAGTTTTAAAATAAAATAGTAAGAACTTAAAGCTCGCTGTACTACCAAGATGGCGTTTATGCTAAACTGCGTTATCATTTTGTTCAAAGAATTCTGCTTAGATTTCCACAAGTTTTGTGTAACTAATGGTTTATTTTTTTTGTCTGTCTTAATTTATGTGATAGTATTTTGTATTTTTAATATTTTTAATTAGTTCACATAAACTCTCCTCAATTTAAACTCGAAAAAAAAAACACCTGTGAGTTTAAAAATCGACCAAGTAATTGTAATTTATTGATTTTCTTAGTTTATTTATTTCAGTAATTATCTGGTAATTGTATAATGTCCGTGGTGATCCGTTTTATTAAATGAAGAAATAAGTAAATATAAATAAAATGTATTTGAATTAACTAAATTGGTACAACGTAATTTTATGACAGAAGTATCTTTTCACATCTCCATGACTACCTGATAACCATTGATGTCAAATCTCTTATTATATTATATGATTACCCTCCAATCCGCATTGGGCCAGCGTGGTGGCCCATCCTCCTTAACCATCCATAAGGAAGGCCTGAGCCCCTGCAGTGGGGACGTAAAAGGGCTTATGATGATATGATATGAGTAGCTCTAACTCTGTGGCGTAGTGGATAAGCGCCGCGGCTCGCGATCGTAGTCGTTAAGCAACTTTCGCAAGGGTCGGTCACGGGATGGGTGACCAAAACATTATTATCTAGAGCTACTCCGTGCTTCGGAAAGCACGCTAAGCCGTTGGTCCCGGCTGGATTTGCAGTTGTTTATACCCTCCAATCCGCATTGGGTCAGCGTGGAGGGTCATGGCCCATACTTCTTAACCATCCATAAGGAAAGCCTGAGCCCCTGCAGTGGGGACGTAAAAGGGCTGGTGATGATGGTGATGATTATATGATTTAATGAGCGACAAGGAGAATCACTTAATTATTTTATATAAATATTAAATATGTCAAAGTAAGTCTGCGTATATGTGTGTTAAACTCTCACGCCTAACTAAACAGAGTTGACTTGAGATAGAACATAGTTTGATTTTTATAGTGATTAGTGATCATAGGGGTTGAAATAAGGATGAGTTTGTATGAAAATTTGTTATTGTCAAAGATAAAATCATGAAAGTTTACATTCCTATATTTTACACGATATAATGAATAAATATTTGTTTTAGAAATGTTATCCAAAGTAACTTTACCACGCGTACGAAGTCGCGGGCAAAAGCTCTATAAATAGAGTACATCAAATCGTACATACTTTATTATTTATAACACGTATATAATTATTATTATATTATATATATAATTATATTTAAAATATATATAAGTAAAAGCTACCAATTAGTAACGGCAATAGCAGTTGCATTAAGAACTACCACAAATAATAGAAAACAATACATTTCATAAAATCACCCTTAAATGTAAACATAAGGTTCAAAGTCGTTTTCATAAGTATTCTAAAGTGCTTGGTCTTAGTTCCAAAACTAATCAAATGGTTAATACTAGACAACTGAACTGGAAAATTTATTACATTTGTCATAAGGTTGAAATTCGTGTGAAACTTATGGAAACGAAATTAATGTTGTGGTTTAGATGCAGGACTCAATCACTTTACAAGTTGTGTTTGAGGAGGCAAGAGCCCTCTTTGAGAGGTTCGATTGGGAAAGCTAGTCCATAAGTTCGGTAAAGATCATGTCGAGGGCTCGTAAAGGGAATTTCTTACTATACGTTCCGATTTGGTTTAAACTAAAGTTTGTGACGTATACGTTACTAATTAATTATGACCCTTATTAATGCATAAATTTGCACGGATAAGGAACATATAAAGAAGTAGTTCATTTACTCAATGTACATTTATAAAAGAAATATACAAAATACCCGTAGCACATGGAAACTCTTTTTCGTTTTTGAAGTCGGTTAAAGATAAAAGACAAACAAGTTTCTTATAGGTAAACCGGAAAATTAAGTGAGTTTTCTTTTATAAAATCTAAAACTAACTTCGGAAATCTAAAAATAATGCTTGAAAACTACAAAAGCTATTTGAAGAACGTCATTTGAATTTGGGCGGTTAAAAGTATCGCCAAGAAAATCTCGCCTAAATCCAAAATAAGTTTCCAAATATTGATTTTTTTATGTTTCTATAAAGTACACACGACTGCACATCAGGGTACCACAATATGTCAAATTACTGCAATTGATTATGAACTCTAGTACCACAACATATTAAGCTTTTAAATCGAATGGAGATATTATGACAGATTTGTATAACCTTTTTTTTTATCGTCGAGCAAATGCTTTTGGCACTATCCCTGTTACCTGGCAAGCAACAGGGGGTGTGTGGGACTCTTCTCCGTGAACCCACTCGGCAGGTGAGCTGCCCAGTGAGTTCCCGGAGGCCTACCCACCAAAACCCCTACGCTGTACCCTCTCGTGGGAGATGAGACCCGGGAAACCGTAGATTTGTATAACCTGACGTGCTGTTGACTGGACGTACATATATAAGAGTAGGCACAGTTCATATAAAAACATATCACAGTAACATTTATGTAGCGTTTCGTAGTATTAGTTAATTGTTTTTGTAGTTTAAATCCAGTCAAGTCCGAGTCGGACTCGTAGGCACACGTAGGTTGACGGAAACGAGCAAAAATCCCGTGTTGTATGGGAATACAACAAACGCCCCCCTTAATATTTTATTCTAGTTTGTTGTTGAAGCTGCAACAGAAATACATCATCTGTGAAAATTTCACGGTTCATGAGATGTTCACGGTTCAGCCTGGTGAAAGACAGACGGACATACAGCGAAATCTTGATAATAGAGTTCCCGTTTTACCCTTTGGATACGGAACCCTAAAAAAGCGACAGAGCTAGTCGGATTCACGGTGGGTTCTGAACAAATATTATATTTTCTTCTTTATTGAGTTAATACCAATTTTCTTAAATAACATTAAAACTATTTAGTTTTGAATTATAAATACCTAAATAGTTGAGATTCTCATAACAAGATCTTTCATTGGATAAGACATTTAATAAAGTTTACAGAGCTTCTTTTTATTTCTAATTTAGCCCCCAAAATAAGGCTTCAAGTTCAAAATGTATGTAAGTTATACGGCTTCGGGTCACAAAATAGTATACCAAATTTCAATTAGATTCATAACGTTAAATTAAATATGTATATTAAAAATTATAATACTGGTAGAGGTTACCCAGTAAAGAAATAACTTGCTAGTATTTAAGTGTAAAACTACGAAAATATTTAAGTTGGTTACAGTAAAATAAAAAATATATACCTACTCAATACGGGATTTTGTAAGAAGATTAAGCAAAACATTCGAAATGCTTACCTGCCGAGTGCTGCTGGAAGCAGTAATAATAGATGAGTGCACGAGACAACACGTGTCTCGCATATTTTATGAACGCCTCAACGGAGACGAATTGAAAACGTAAAGTCCAGAGCCCAAGATACGCGACAAAAGTTTGAGGATAACGCCGGCGACATAAAATATACTGTGGCTTTGCCATGAGCTCGTCAACGCAATACGATTAGTTATCGAAGCAAAATATTAAGATACATGAGAGCAGTGATATTTCGTTTTTCATTACCGTGACTTAGCACCTCAAGGGTTATGGAGAAAAAGAACTCATATAACAAAAAAAAAAAAGAAATTGATGCACACCAGGAAAATATTGACTATTCCCTGAGTTAACAGGTGAGATCAAATTTTAATAGTGATGAAATTTCGATTTAATACGAAAAGTCAGTTCAATAAAAGTAACATGAGCTTAGGCAGAGCCGCCGTCGTCAAAAACTTTACAAACGTCTAGTATGCTAAGTAAGCTATTACTTAATGCTTTATAAAGTACCAAAGGCTTTGTCAAACTACATACATACTAAACCGCGTCTGATTAAGCGAGTGAGGTATGCTATTCTGTTAAAAAACTTTTTACCTCCCGTGTCGAGGTTCATGGCATATCCCCTTTAAATAATACGTTGAATCATGTATGTACGTAAATATGATACGGGTACCAGATGCAAAATGTAATATTACCGTCCATCGAAATCGATAAAAAGGTTTTCCCCAATTTTCGTATATGGGTCAATTTCAACAAGTCCCTTAAAATCTTCATTTCCATGGTTTTTTTTTTCTTTAAAGATTTAAAGAAAACGAAAACGTTTTTTTAAAGTTTTCGATAATATATGTATTCTTGCTTAATATCTAACAGATAACTTAAAAACTGAACTAGATATACTAGTTTCAAAATCTCGTGCCACGGCAATGAAATATGCAAGCACGGCAATGAAACAAAAGTCCACGACAATGAAAGAACTGTGTGCCACGGCAATGAAATCAATCAACGGAAATGAAAATCCATATTAAACATGCGTAATTAATATTTTATAAACTTACACTTGATTCACAATGTTTACTATCCTCCTAATATTATTTTTATAGTGAACTAACTACACCTGCTCACAAAATATGATATTATATTTTGCGAACTAAGTACCTATTTGTAATTTATCTGCGTAAAAGGTAAAGAAGTAAAAAGTTAATAGAATAAAAGCAGAATCATTTATTTCAATTCTTCTACAAAAAAATATTAACAAATAGGATTTTCAAAAGATGCAATAGCAATTGCATGAACTACAAACAACTAACATAACACAACATGATTTTTCAATTTGCACATCAATGCAAAGCAAAACGATAACATTTTTAAAGTCTTAAGATAAAATCTAGTCTACCATCTTTCTTCGTTTTTGTTCGTTCCTTTACACGCTGTATACGTGTGGTAGGGTATCTAAAGATCAATATTTATGGTTCACGTGGAAACATTTTTTTGTAGTTGACTGTACAGTAAAACTCATCACCTGTATTACATGTAAAGATGTTTTCTTAACTATACCATGGCGATGAAAACAAAAGTCACGGAAATGAAACATCTGACCACGGCAATGAAACTAACTTGTTTTACAAGGCATGGCAATGATTTTTTTTTTCATTTCCGTGTCTTTTTTTTCATTACCATAGCAAATTTTGCCCACGGAAACCGCGGAAATGAAAGCATAGCGATGAAAACCAAGGCAAAAATATAAAATAACAAAAAATGTATTAATTATTCGACGTTATAAATATTTCACAAATAAACAGAACAGAAATGGCGAATATCAGAATACTTAATCAAGAGGATAAACTTATTCAAATAGAAGTTATACCTAGACACGTCGATGAAAGAAAAAGTGTCCAGTGATTGAAAAACTGAATACTTACATTTATGGCCCGAAAACGCAGGCACATATGTAAGTCCTTCCAGGCCGGGCACATAGGCGACACTAATATACATACATTTAGCGCACAAAATGGGTAACCGCACGCCGTTAGATAAAAAAAAAACTAAAACAAGCTTAGGCCACGTCGATGAAAGGAAGTTCTGGGACAAATGGATTTTTATTGCCTATTCGTTTTATTGTTTAAATATTTGAATAAATGTATTCCGTAACAATACTTTAATTATTCACGTATGAAATAAAAGTATGATATAATATAAATAACCAATAGATTTTTATCAATCAAGTATAATACAAATCAAGGTGGATTGTGGACAAACACGGGAATGAAATATTTCGAGGTTTAGTAATTTATAAGTAAATACTCATTAATTCCATTAATGTAATATTTAGTGCTCCACATAATTCACTATTTCACCTAATCAGAAAAAAATATTAGAACGTTATAACTAGGTTTTTTAATACCGATTTCATCGATGCCACGCAATTTTTTGTGTCGGGAAATCCACCCATATTCGAGTGGCTTCTGACTTAGAAGTGTCGATGAAAATTTTACTAACAATCAACTTATATTAATGACGGCTTTCTAATTCCGATTTTCATTTTATTGATGTCTCTGGCATTGTTTCGTAGAAATATTAACTATTAAGTAACGAATAGAGATTAGGACCTGTAAATTGATAAGTAGTATCACGCATAATCAAATGTGTACAACTTTAAAACTTTTTTCATTCGCAACTTAGTCAAAGAGGTTTTATCTGAACAGCCAGTATACACGAAACCCTCTTAACTGTAGCACTTCGTAATTTCATCTAATCCGATATACAAGTTTTAACACCCTGGCCCACTCTGCCCGCGGCTACAAAAAAGGGTCCTCTGATAAGTCTCGAAAAACTGCACGCTTTCACACGGTCACATTCTATATACTGAGAGACATAGTCCACAAAGTCATGTTCTTTATCCTTATTATATCGTTTATAATCATGGCTTTATTTGAGTATAAAGACCTTTGTACTAAAATTACAGGAAAAATTGTCTATATCGACAATGAGCTCTTCTGTAGTTAAGTAACTAATGTGCTAAAGATGTATGCTTATAGCCAACCAATCATCAACTTTAACATGCTCTGTCCTACCCTATGAGAAAATTCATAAGTTAAAGCAGGACCTACGACAAAACCGTTCACAATATATCGAATGTCGTTTTTAAGTGGTTTTTAAGAATACAAAACCTGATTAGCTGATAGAGATTCTATGTTTGATTAATTTATTTCAATATGTCATCTCGATTGGCTTCGCATAATTAAATTAACTAAAATTTGAATTGATTTCTTATCTTCGATTGCCTTTTTTTATTAAGATAAACCTCTTTAATTAAAACTTTATCTATAAATTTTAAAACAAAATATATTTAGCCTATCATATTTTTATACATACGCTCCAGGACTATATGAATTAAGAATGGAAATTCTTCTATCACCATCTCTGTTACCCGCTTTTAAGCTAAAGAGAGATAGAACATGCAAAATAATTGAAATCATTTCATGCTGGACCTTCCTGTGTCATACCCTTTTAAATGATTTAGAAGGGATTTGAGACCTTTATAATGGAGTTTTAAATGCGTCTTCGTAATTAAAAAGCTTTCATTTAACCGACGATATTTGGAGTAAATTACATTGATTTATTATTATTTGAAACTTATTTGTTTACAAGTAAGTATTCATAATAAGATTCTTTTGTGATCTATTTTTACGCCAAACAAATCCTCATAATTGTCCTGTTTAAATGCGTTATAGTAGTTTTTAAGATTACATTTAGACAAACAAACAAACAAAGATTACATTTAAAATTTTAGTATCGCAATATTTAGTTTATATTAGAGATAAATACGAGTATTATTGATTACTAAAACATTTAATAATCTTCCTAGCAGCATAAAACCCACCATTTGGTTTGTGATTTTTCCAATTTGTTATTATTTTATTTTTGCAAAATCACTCCTTTAAATTTATATGAAAAATAACATTTTAATTAGACTAACTCCATCTATGAGACAACTTTAAATAATGATATAAAATTTAAAAGTAAAACAATGTTATTTTTTATATGAACCGCCACCGCGATCTACAAAAGAAACAAGACGAAACTTGGAGCGCAGTCTGACTCCAATACAAAGGGGAGCAAGCTCGTTACCATTCATAATTCACGAAGGGAACTCCTCGTACGTTTTCCCATTAGAAATTTTATAAGGTTTTTATTGCGTCGCCGCCATTGCTGTCGTTCCCGCTAAAAGTTGCGCTGCGGTCGTTTGACAGTTCGCGAGCGCGGAATCCGGGATGCGCTCATGCGAAATTAAAAAGTAAAAAGACGAAAAAGGTTGGATACGGAAGCAAAACTATATCAGTGGTTTTTTTTCTTGTCTGCATAAAGATAACAGATTTATTTAAAGTATGTTCATTAACGGAGAATCTCTTATCATAATGAACACCTAATGAATTAATACAAGAAGTTTATGTTAAACTGTATTAAATTTTTGGTATAACAATGGGCTTTATCTCGCGTCAATTAAATTTGTTAAACAAGCCGGCCTAAAAGTTAGGTACTTTACAGCGCAATTTTAGGGAAACAAATTTAGCTGAAAATGAAAACGGCAAGTCCTTTGCGGCCAAAAAGTTAATTTGAGCTTTAGAACACAAGGTCAAAGAATAAAATATTTGATAATTTGTAACAATCTTCCATCTTTGATGTATTGTGACCAATTAATAATACTCGTATTTATCTCTTATATTAAATAAATACAATTTTAAGAAAAATGTTCTAGATAATATTTCCAATTTTTGCGGTACTTCTTATCTATTTGCGGTGTTTCTTATTTTTCGGGAGTCAGACAGACAACACTGAAATAAGAAATACCTAAACAATTTTGTTCTGCTATTTTATCAAGTGGTGTCATGTACCTAATTACTAACGGTTATAGTCGTAAAATTATACATAATTTGTAAATCACCAAATTATGTGTTATCATCATAGTTAATACAATTTTAAAAATAAAGTACCTACCGACAAAACTTATTTGTCTTTTGTTCAGTATCGAATAGTGAAAAATAATCACTGTGAAAATAACATTACTTAATAACAAATATCTTGTCTGCGATTATTCTATGATAAGCAACACAGTGGGTATACAAAATGACAGGTCTCGAGGCGGGACTTGATTACATTAAATTTTGGCGGAATCATCCACACGGAATTTCGCTAGCAAACTTTGCCTACACTTTACATCGCAGACAGTAACAAACCCCATTTGACAAATTCTATATAAATAATGTATAAAAATGTAAATATATATATATTACTTACCTTTCTTTTCTTTTTCGATAACTAATCTTCTTTGATACTGTTACAAATTTTATGATAAAGTTTTAAATTATTGTGATATATAACTCAAATTTAAAAATTTCATGAGATTTTAGTTCACGTGAAGTCATCTTAAAATATCCACATTAGCTTAGTAATTTTGAATTATCAGTATCTATGTTTATATTATACCAAAAATTTGTATCTCTTGAGCGATGTATGTTTTACAAAAAGAATATGTAGATCCACCTATTTTAATGCAAAACAATATAAATAACTAAATATTTTGCGTCAAACATTGGCCCTTGTATAAGTGCGCAGGTGTCAGCCCTGGCATTTTGCTCGAGGACCTCTATTAATTAAAGCGCTATGTAAACCGAGCTTTATCGGGCACGGCCGCGCAACCAGTAAGGGACCACGCACATTTAATGCTAGACACTTTGTTCGTACTGGAAATATTACGGTTGATACTTTTTAGTATCTACTAAAAGCCTATATTACTAGGCCCATTAAAGTCGACTCTGAGGTTTGAAATGTCAACATAATTGGTGAAAATTACTACAGCCTAATTATATTGACATTTTACACCACCACATAGAAAAGCATTGCTCCGATATCTAGGATATAGAATACACACACGGCTCACTATTACTACTATTACTAATAGTTGAGATGATTGCATAATGCATCATGATGATGACACTAAACAAGGGGTAATTTTCTGCTTACAAAAATAAAATAAAAAAGCTCTAGAAGCTATGGTTAATGTAATTAATGTAATATGTCAAATTTTTTCAGAATTTTATCTTTTATTTGATCACCCACAAATTCAACAAGAAACTTAATGTATACCTCTGTAGTTATTAGGTTTTAGTAAAAACTCTATTCTAGCTGTATAGTATACGGTCCCCTTTGCCGATTGTCGGTGGCACCCAATTAGTACGCGCCAACCCGCCGCGCCAAAAATTATGCGGCTTAACGGTGCCCGCGCAATTTTGACAAATGGCCGTTCCGATACACGCTCGGGCGGGCGCTGATCGATTACTCTATTAAAAACGTTTCGGTGGCTTGTGTTTAATCTCTGATGACATTAATTTGTTCTAATATACAATACAGACTTGTGGATGTGATTTTTTTTTATTATTTTTAATTTATAACTGTTATATAAGCCCACATAACAATGTAGGTAATGTAATTAAAAATATTCTTGGTTATGTAATGTCATATAGTTATCTAAGTTTATCGATTCTTGCATGTGTTACAAACCTTAGTGGTTTAAATGATGCAAGCAAAACCAAATTATGTAAACTATATAATTGCAATGATAATTTAATAAAACAAATTATATTCGTCTTCTAGTACCAATAAAATAAGTTTTTCTTCAAAATTACATTGCTGATGTAAAATTTGGCTATCGTCTTTTTATTTTCGCTGAGGACATGCTCCTTGTGAACGGATTCGGGGCTCTCCGGCTGCTAGGACCCCGAAGGTAAGGTCAAAGTATAGTCGGCCTATCCGGTAAAACTTATTGTGATAGACTCTCTACATCAGAAATGAAACCATAGAACATAACATACTCAGTCGTCGTAGACGTACAGGAACAACCACCTAGCAAGTCATACCTAAGTCGTAAAATATAGATTAATCAACCACCAACTACAATAATAATAAATTATTTATTATATAAATAATTCATAATAATACATAATATGTATTATTTTAAATACATAATATGTATTATTATGAATGCTGCCAATAAATTATATTAACAGCTATATTTAATTCTAAATTTTAACAAAGACGTTTTCTGCATAACACAAGATAAAGATTAATTTGCATAAAATTTATAAACTTGAGCAGGTATCACCAATATGCCATTCGTCAAATGATGCTGCTAAATAGCGACGTCTGAGCAGATAACCAAGCAGTAAACCGACAACAATGCCGGGCCTCGCACTCAATAAAAGATGATAACGCATGAAATATGAACTGACGACACCCTTCTACCGAAAACAAAAACAAAATCTCAATATTCAAGTCAATTATGACTGACTAAAGTCGAAATTGAAGTGACCTAATATGCCTCTTAAGATATTTCGTTGCCATAAGCTTTTCAACATAATGAACACTAGCTTACGAATATAAACCACCCTACATGAACATAAAGTTAAATTTCCTAAAGAAAATAAAATGGCTTACAACGTTTCGGACCGGATCGTTGACGGCGCGAAACAAAAGCGCGCGAAACGCCCCCATTGGCAGAGGAGGTGGGCGGACTCCGGCGTAATATGGCGGAAATATTACGAGATTCAAGCCAAGGGTGAGTTGGTTATGGTCAATTCGTCAAAGAGTAACTCAGATCTGTAAACTCTGAGTAATTAATATAGCCCTTAGTTGATGAAGAAGAGTAGAGCTGACGAGTCACCTTTTCAGACACACCCCCAGGTAGGTAACTGAATTTTCATTTTTCCTCCAAAAATATATATTTACATTACGCAAAAGCTATTTTGTTAAAATTATTTACCCCGGGAGGTTAAATAACTGATATGGTTCATTAAGGTACGTGCAATTTTTATAATATTTCTCATAGTCGTTTGAAACGAAAAGCTTACACATTTTCTCTGTTTTTGTTATTTATCTCGAACAGGAAAACATAAAAGAAAGCAAGTTACTGCACTTTAATTGATTATACTAGGGTGGGTCCCCCTGTAAGGTTAATTACCCGCCGGCCGATAAGGCAGAGGCCCGCTAATTACGTACTTATGGCGGACTGAAATTAAGTTATCGTCGGCAGGAGAACGACGCCCGCTTTGTTTGCGTTCCATTTTACGGATAATATTGCGTACTCTGTGGTTAACTATAAAGCGTAGTACACATTAACAACAGTAAAAGAAACAGCTAATTTTCATTATAGTTTTGTATAATGAAAATTAGCTGTTTCTTATTAACACTAATTGGTTGTATTAAATAAATTCCGGTAAGCAATTCATTAAAAAAAATTGGTGTCAATGCTTTTTTTGTAATAAATGCATTCTACCAAATTATCAAGATCGGCGCTGTTAACTCAACTTTCAAAAAGAAACTGTTAATTTGAATAACATTCTAATATTTATTTGACTTGTGAATAAATAATTTATTGTAGAAACCAACACAAAATTCAACTCAAACCTTTTCCTCTAGAGCAAGAAATGCTATTTTAATCCCTCGGTACACTATCATTTCAAACTGTTTAAGCAAGGGAAATGGAAATTATATTTTGTTCCATATATTTAAAATTCATCATTTTGTACTTATTTCATTTTATTGCAATTGCAATGAATAATTTATTTTTTATATGGTCATTAAATCTACGCGGAGGATTTGAGTTAAAATACTTTAAAAAAGTATAAGTGCTATATTTATACAGTAAAACTTTATTAGATCAGATATATATTATTCAAAACTAGATACCTAATTACTTTGTATTTAAATAATATAAATAAGCTGTATTTGTATTGTATATACAAATACAGCTTATTTTGTTATTGTGTATTTTCTTCTCTTAAATTATTTTTATAAGGAAATATATATTTGATAAATCAAGTCATTCTATAAACAAACGTTTCAGATTTCTTTTGTTGTCAACATTTGACTAAGCATTTTATTTAATACAATTAAAAGTGGACCTTATGCCTTTCTAAAATTTTATTGTTGCTACATTTCTTAGTATAGAGTAGATTGTAAGAGGAAAATAGCGTTCTTGTAAAAATTACGTAATATTCCCGACACACAAAAAGATACTAACATGCAAACAACACGGCTGGCAGCTGAGCTCCCAAATAAAATGCGATAAAATAAAAAGATGCCGGCGACAAAACGTAGATACTTATACTCCAGCAAACATTGCCGCAAAACGCAATACTCGCGTCGCCATCTTGTTACAAAGTAATAAGGTCCAAGATAGCGATTGCAGAAGGTTCCGGATGTGAATGACTAAAATGGTAGTCCTATACATATTTACCACAAAAGCGGCTCAGCGAAAGATCGCGGGATACGTTCCCGAGTTTTATTTTCCAAGCTCTAAATGGAGTCGGTGGAGCATTTAAATAAGCTTCGCCTGAAGTATGGTAATGTCGGTAATACGCGGCAGGAAACCGCGCGAATACGAAGCCGGCGGCCATTTTGAATTCCTGAAACTCATAAGAGGCTTCATTAAATATACGTAGCAGATGTTTGTGCAAGTGTAATTTACTCATTCGAAGCCAAAACAAACAAATCTAGTATCAACAAATTTACACAAAATTGAGCCGACCTCCGTATTCAAGTCGTTCGCACACCACTTTCAAGTTGTCATCATTGTGGTTCTGGGTTCGATTTCCGGTCAGGTCAATGAAGAAAATATTGTATGTGGTACCTTCTTTAGTTTGGAGTTCTATAACACAAGTGCTTTATGCAACTCATGTATGTACGTATCTGAGCAATATATGTGATGCTGTCACTCTCTACTAATGAACATTATGATACAGACATTATATTTATTGTTAGATAAATTATAAATATAAAATAACGTAACTTATCAATCTTAGTATTTTTTAACAGCCCTAAGTTAAATTCATAGTTACTTCCTTTTCTTCTTTTCCAAATATAAAAGTTAAAAATATAGATTAATTAAAACTAAATTATTAGAATTGAAATTAGATTTAATTAATCTACATTTTAAACTTCAATCTTAATTAGTATACATCAGTGTTCGTAAAAAATATGTTTTCAATAACCTGTGGTCGACTGTCCCTACCAGAAGACATTATTATAAAATGAAAAATTTTTTTTTATTGTTTGTGTCTAAAATCACGTTACTTTCCCACACGTTTACCAGTTATTTAATTAATCAAAACCATAAACTCTAAAGAGTACTGCAGCGGCCATGTGTCTTCAATCAATAGTCCCCTTTTTTGTCAAGTAATTAGTTACAAATTATGACGCAAAAAAGTCTCCGCTACCCCGTCAGCTGTCTGAAGTCACGGGCGATCTAATGGAACGGCTGAAAAATTCAGACACAGATATAATATTCTCACAAAAGAATAATAAGTCTCCATAACACTCGTAACCATGTTTAAGTACTAAAAAACTTTTATGAAAGCTATCTAGAGAGTCTTGGGTGCCAATTTTATAAACTCGTCGTTTTCGGCGATCCTAATGAAATTTCGTGATATAACCTTTTCTTTGTTGGCTCAAGTCGGTAAGGTTATGAAAATAACGTCATAGTACTTATTTCATAACACAAGTGAGTGCTTTAATTTTCGACTTGGGAGTTAATATTATTTATAGTGGTTCTTAAATTCATAACACAATTAAAAACCTGTAGAATCGCATCAGATTATTACAAAATTAAAATTCCACTTATATGTTAAAGCTCTACTCTTCTGGATATTTCTAGCTCTACCTAATCGTTCCGTTCCGCGCCGCGAGGCGCACCAAGTGGTCCGAAACGTTCATCCCACTCTTGCCTAATTAGCTTCCGTAAGCTGTAAATCTAGCCTATACTGCCGCCGTCAACGCGACCGCTTTGATCACGCACCTCATGAAACGGAACGGCATTCGAACGAATGACTGAGCGAGCGGTTTCTGAACGCGGCGTTTAATGTCAAATGTGGCGGCAACCGGTAATATCAGCTAGTTCCGCTGTGCATTTGTTAAAGAGTCACTTAATTTTATTCTAATTTAGAGATTGATAGTAACAGTTAAAGGAAATTTACGATTTTCATTTTAATTAACTATATTTTTTCTGTTTAAGATTTTTTATTTCATTTAAAATAGAGATTTTGCAGCATATCCGTCCCGTCGTAATCTATAATCTAATTCATCACTAGACAGGTATTATGTGACAAATTCTGTTACCCACGATTTTATAAGAGATTATTATTTACAGTATTCTGTAAAGTTATTACTTTCCGACATGGCGAGCACACGAGATAAGGATTTTACATTACCTACATACTAAAATAATAGTGCCAATTTCCAGCATTCTAATTTAAACGGTCTCATATCACCATATCAACCGTGAATTAAACTAAATGCTCACAATTATTCTAATTCGATTATTCCTATTAGACCAGCTAAAGATAAGTACTTCTTTTTTTTACCGATTTCCGTAAAATTCTAATTAACAAGAACTCTTCTAAACTTCTGAACTAATATATATATTATTTGTCTCGATTAATCTAAACAATGTTTGATTAATCGTAATATAAAAGCGAAAGATCACTCACTCACTCACTCATCAGAAAATCTCAGAAACTACCTGTACTAGGAGTTTCAAATTTTGCATGCGGGTTCTTTTTAGGACGTAGGTACTCACTAAGACGGGATTTGAAAGTTTTAATGAAATTTTCTTATTCCTGGCATCAAAACTAGATCACGTGGGTGAAGCCGCTGGCGGAAGGATAGTTAGTTATATATATCTTTGATAAAATTCTCAAGCTTTGGTGTACCAATATAGTAAGCGCATAGAGTGCATAATGAAATAGGTATAGTCAAATTTTCTTGTTGATTGAGATTGCTTCCAAAACGGCGGACATAGCGGTTATTTGTTCTATTAAAACACTTGATAGACAGAAAATAATATTTAAAAAATAAACTTAAATAAAAAAGTATATAAAACTATAAATATCGCACTTATTACAAAATGTATTGTGTTAGTTTCCGACACCAACTGTTCCCAGTTAGTTTGCAATTTCCATGACCTGAATTTCCATATCGTATTTAATATTTAGAATACGACTAAAAGGAAAACCATTTCTCAATTACGCAGCATCTTAAATACGAACGTTTTTTTTGAAGAATCAAAACAAAAGAAATGAACGCCATTAGAGAAATAAAACATGCTATCTCTATCGATCGTTTAATAAAGGCGCCTAATTACATATTACCGGTCGGTACGCGGTAGGCGTTGTGGGCCTAATCGTTCTATCATATCAATCGGCCGCCCAGAAACAATCAATTAGAGCCGATCCCCTTTCAATTGCCCCCTGTATCTGGACGTAATTGCCTCGCTGCTCCTCCCCGGGCAGCACCTACTAAGTAACGTAAAAGCGATTGATGTCTTTCTGATGTAGGTTAATGTAATGATATTATTTTATTAACTTGCATTATAATATAGGTACTACAGAATCTCATAGAAAAACCGAAGATGAGGCAAAATCAGTGATCATATCATAAATTGTGGTTTGTAATCTTTCTTATGTCCAGTTTCGTAGTTTCAGCAACGTTTTTTAATGTAAAGGCACTATCAAATTTCTGCCCTGGTTAGAAGAAGGTCTTGGCCCCGGCCTAATGCCGCCCCGGGCCTCCGATGAGGTTATATACGGGTAGTGGGCAAAATAAATAGTTATTATGTTATTTTTCATCACATCATTTATAACTACAATATAGATATGAAAATAATTACAATATCCATTTATTGGTATAAATAATAATAATAATAGTATATATTTATTTATATTCGCTCGGTGCGAAGTATAGATGTGGGTAACTAGATTTATCGCAGCGCTCAAAGTGGCTTAAAGTAAAAACTTTGCCAGCTCTGTCATCTGTCATAACATAATATGTACTTGTATTTCTTTCCACCGAACAAATGTGAAAACTGTTCAATAATAACGATTCAAATTAAAAAAAACTAAAATTAATGAATTTATTAATTTTAACTTAAACCTAAACCATAATAAGTAAAGGAATCGATAAAACAATAAATAAACTGTGCTGAAATATCTTAGAAAATTTTCTTAATAATATTTTTATTATCAAATCAACATCACATTACATATAATGATTATATTCATCTATTTTACATTCACAATCCTATACTGAAATATATTCTTAGTGAAAAGTGCTTAAAAAGCTGGCACTCTGTGATGGGTTTATTACTAGTGGACTTTACTACTAAGTGGATTTTATAAGCATTGACATTGGTACATTTTAAAGTAAAATAACATTCTGATAAATACTTTTGTTATTATTATCATTATACATATTTTCTAAATACATTGACTTAAAATAATGTTTATGTTTGCTTCTATCTTATCTTATCTTAATAAAATATACAAATTGCAATTGAGAATTTTAAAAACGATAGTTTAACCGAAAATCAACGCTAAATATGATTGTAATGATAATGGCCTTTTTAAATACTGTGGAGTTTTGCCAATTTTTTCTCAGATAAAGTACGCTCTTCACAAGGAATACTTTTTTGTACTTTAGTGGCGCTGTATTCAGCTACAGTCGAATTAATATTTAAATAAAAACTGAGTCGTGATTATGAGTTCCAATGGATACTTATTAGATACTTTAAAAGCACAAGCATTGCAAGACATCAAAGTTTTTATTTATATTGTGAGTGATACACACAAACTCGGTCCTTAGAATAATAATCATTTCGATCTAAAGACCATATTTTATTTATTACTAACGATACAGGAATAATTGTACATGTTTACTTTTATTTAATTAAATCTTCTCGTTTTACAGTAAAAATTACAACTAAAAATAAGTTTAATGACGTAACCAAATTAAAACACATTTTTTAATTAAAATTTAGTTACCTAATTTAATTTGAATTATCAAAAATAATTTATCAATCCTCTGTCCACCCAAATCGTAGTATCGCAGTAGTTTTGTAATATAAAGTAATAGAAAGTTGTTGATTTTAATGTTTTGTCTAAAATAACACGTTTAATTTCAAAGGGTCAAAGCTGCCAAAGTTGAGGACGCTAGGTGTCGCTGAAATCGTGCACATAGCCAATAAGAAATCTTCTTCCGGACAATCCAAAACAATGTGTTTTAATCAGATCAGTGGTTAATACAAATAATTGCATGAAAATCAAGTAAGTACTTACGTTTATATATTAATTAACCCAGGCTTATAATGATCCGTATACCAAATTTTATAGAAATCTGTTTAATAGTTTTTGCTTGAAAAAGCAACAGACATACAAAGTTTCGCCCTAATAATATTAGTACAGTGAGTTTCAGTTTGTATTATAAATTGAGCAAGCTCTTAGTTACTCTATTATTTCTTTATTGAAATGTAATCAAAAGAGCATTCCTTCTCACAAATATCTTTTCTCGAAATAAAAACGAACATATCGCTTCGATCGCTATAAAATGATAGCAACCGATTGCTATTATTAGACGTAACTGACCTCATCACATCTCGACACCTGAGTCGTTGACAGTCCTGATGAATGGCCATTCTATTGTCGCTGGACATGACTGTTGTCAAACTCACTCCTATACAATCCTTACCTTACTACGAACCCATAGAGTTCAAAATAGCTTGACGGTCCCGCTTGCTTTGTGTTCCGTTCGTTAGGGTTCCACGCCCCTGGCAGGTCATTATATTCAGATTACGTACGGGGATATTAACGGCAAAGTGTATTGTTTCGGTTCCTCACTCGAAGTCGAGCTAATTTTGTTTACGGGGCATCTTAACTTTGAAATTTGTGGGTGGTGATTTGATGCTGTGTAAGTAAGAAGTAACATACATAACAGAACCATCAATATTTACGTTATTTAAGTTATTATTCTGAATCCATTGTCAACGATCTTTTAAAGTGCCCTGTAATATTAAATTGACTATATAATTAGTATATTTCAGCCTACGATTTCTTTTTTAAGATCTCCGCAATTTTAGTCTAGCTAGATTAAATTCTTTTTATTAAGTATCAGTTCATATATTAATTTTCTGGTATTTACTTAAAATAGCGGCAAAAAATACCAATTATATTTTATTATGGAACACGTAAGCCAGAAGACCTCGAGCTGTTACTCAAAGAAAGAGGAGTTTTTTGAAAAACATAAAACCATGACATTGTCATAACGCGAAGCTGATGTGTTTCCGGGATGTTCACTTTCTCTCTCTCTCTCTTTGACAGGCATGTTTTAGTTATTATTCTAAGGGCAGCAATATGTCTTTTCAACTATACAATCATTCTACAGTACAAAACTCATTCAAATAATTATATTAAAAATAAGAGTAATTCCAAATTCAAAATTTTGTCAATTGTGACATTACTGGCAATGATAATTTCATGGAAATTCAGTTGGCACGAAATGATGGCGTCAACTTTATATTGTTTGGAGGTATAATGGTGTGTCGCGCATGGTACCATGAACACTACTGCCGTAGCGGCCCTAGGAGTACTGGTAGTGTTGCTGCTCTTGGTGTTTAGATGGAAATGGAGATCGGGCAAAGTAGAGGTAACTATGTGCTATGTTAGCTGGTCAGGTGTTCCGAGTGGGATACCTACTTACCTACCTAGTTTTATAAAAGTATTATCATGATTCTGTGTACATCTACTGTACGAAAAAAAATGTCGCAGAATTTTCTACGAGGTTACCTCAATCTATAACCGGGAACATACATGATTTGTAGTACGTGTTATCGAAAATTTATATATTATTTATTTATATATTTAATTTTACTTAATAACGACAACCCAATGTTAAGTTATCGTAGTACTTCAATTAAACTTTCTCTGTCTCTCTCTCAAGATCTGTGATTGAATACGAATATATATTGAATATTATCAAAAAATACAAAAATCAAAACATTTTCTTTTAACTATTTCGTATATTTCATTAACTTACTTATACATACATTTATTTTCCTTCTTTCTAGCAGCTAGGCAGATATAATATAATTATTTTCCCACCACTTTAAACTTGATTATCAGAGTGAAATAAATTTAAATATCATAAAATTCTTTAATTTTCATAAATATGGGTGACATAGTTAGAATCCACTATTTATTATGTACTTATAAATGACAGCTTTCAATACTAGACTAACCAAGGTCGAGAGTCCGGCTTCAAAAGCTGTTTAATAGTTTAATAGTATAATACCACTAACAGCATTTATCATGTTTTTATTATTTGTCAGGTGGAAATGGAATGCCCTCCGTGTGCGCAGGTGACGCTGGTGCACCGCCTCTGTCCCCACCACAACGTGGTGCAGAGCTTCGAGGTGGAACAGAAGGACAGCCTCGACGAACACCTCGATGTACTGACCAGGAAACTCGCTGAGAGGGTTTGTCACTATAATATCATTTAAATAAGTTGTCCGCCCATGTAAGCTTTATTAAGTGGGTACAGTAAAATTATTCGTCAAAGGTCAAAACAAATATAAATGTACGAATTTAACTTGGTATAAAGCACTACATAGTATAAAACAAAATCACTTTTTCTGTCCCTATATCCATATGTATGCTTGAATTTTTAAAACTACGCAACATATTTTAATACGGTTTTTTTTCTTAGATAGGGTGTTTCAAAAGGAACGTTTTTATGTATAATACAAGGCCACACGGGCAAAGCCGCTGGCGGAAAACTAGTGATAATATAAGTATTTAATAATCAAGATATCGCCTTCGCTATAGAATTAAAATAGGGGGGGGGATAGGGATCCAAGAGTACTGCCAAGTTAACATTAGATCGAAACCTCTGAATCATCTCTTATATAGTAGATGGCGTTTGTTGTGGAACCAATGACCAGCTCGGCGGTTTTGGATGTCTACCAAAGAGTTAAGGAATATTTCTGCACGTAGACATCGGGTTCCCGAAACAATATACCAACGTATTTATGAAAATTATTCTCTGCCACTTTAAAATTATAGATTCAGTCAATAAGTACTTAATATTAGGGAAATAACCTAGAAATTTCCATAACATCCATCATTTAGACCAATAGAAAACAATACTTCGTTTAACATATGTAAAACTCGTAAGAATTTTGTATATATCTTTACACAGGAAGGCCGTCTGCGCCTCTCTAAGTCAAAAATCCGGGAAACTCAGCATGAGATTGAGAGTCTGCATGCAATTGATCACGACGTGCGCCAGAAATACCGAGAAATCATGGAGTCTTTGCGCAACGACCTACTTACTAACGAGAGAGAGTGCAAGAGACTGCAGGAACAGATCGAATGGGTGTCGAGGCGACGCGCTGAAATACGAGACGAGGTGAGGATGACAATTAACAATTACATAAATTCATTTAAACATCTGATATCTGGGTTACTTAGCCTACCAATCAATCTCTTTGGTCAGATTTTGCTGCAAGTTGAAGAAAATTGTGCAATAAACTAGGAATAACTTAAATTTCTTTATTAGGTTCGCCGAGGTCAAAAGCTATACGGGGAAGCGGCCGCTGAACTGGCCAGTAATTTGGCAGAACTGCAACGAGGCCGACTGACCGAGCATAGAGTCACCGATAAGCCACAGAGACAGCACTCACTGACCTCCCTCAGGCACCGTAAAGAACCCCAACTCCCTAGAGCCTCGCCCGTTCGATCCATAGTAATCAAATCACCGCCTGAATCGCCTGAAGCGAACGTATCGAATACTGATACGCCTGCATACCAATGATCTCTGTCAATCTATGCTAGCCTAGTACTTTTTTGTGATTGTTAAAATTTTTTGCACGTTTTGTTATTTATTTATTTTTTATTTATATACAAAAAATATATACATATAATTGGTTGTTATTTTTTATCACTTGCAAATCATAAAAATGAACATAAAATATCTATTTATTATACGTATAGCTCCTAAAAAAAGTATTTCGCAATCAACAATATCGCACACATGAGACAAAACCACCGAGCGCGTCCCCTTTATAAGTCTCGTTAATTCAGAGGGTTAAAATCCCCGAAAAAGTGAGCACTTGCCTTGTTTACAAGGTTTTAGATTTTAATTTAGATTGGGGTAGAGCCCGCTTCGCGCACGAAACGGCATAAGTCCCTTTATAGAGTTACAGAAAAATTGGGTCTTTTACAAGGCGTTTGAGTCGGCAGGATGCTTAACGAGGGGAGCTCTTGGAGTATCCATTAAAATCGCATTCGTATGTGATCACCTAATACAATATCATCAAGTCCGTGCGGGGGCGCTTTGTGAATAATTTCGCGGCAATCTGCTCGCGTTCGAGACGGATTTGTATAATTTTATAATTTCATAATTGGTCGGTTTAGTGAAAAGGGTTTAATTTTCGTGATGTGCTCGAGACGCAGATTTGAGGTAAAATGTTTTCTGAGAAATTTACTTTTATAAAAGGGATAAGATAACCAATAATACTCTTGAGTTCCTCAAGGTAAATAATAGAATAAGTTAGATTCTGATTTTTAATAAAGATGATTATGAATTTTATATTAAATATCACTGAAACATTTTTGTCCATTGACATTTTTTATAACAATATTAGGATATGCGTAATATGAAAATTAATAACATGAAGTGTGTCATTGCGATTTTATTTGGAGCAAACGAATATAATTAGAAATAATGAACACCACATCTGTACAGTGTACACACTAAAACAATAAATTAATTTGTCTGTTTGTTGATGGCAGTCTGTTACGCTTTTATGAATGAAACACGAGGGGTTATATACCTTACGCACCAGAATAAAAATAATAAACCATGAATTTATGAAGTACTACAACGAATATATAAGTATAGTTGATATTTATTTATTTATACGTTTATGCTTTTGTACCAATGGCGGACTAAATGCCTTTAGGCATTTTCTCCCATTGAACCGGAGAATCTGTGCAACCTTACATATTAAAGTTGCACATTTCTATGTGCATGTGAAGAATGGTAATACTTTTAACTGTACAAGTATATATTTAGTATTTGATAGAGGAATCTCCAATGTTTTAGTTAAAAGTTAGATTATGACATAGGTTTTTCTGATTTGTAATTACTGAATGTAATGAATGAAACTAATTAGTTATGTCACGCTAATTATATTATTTCATATATTACTTTAAATATTATTCTTACATAAGTCTGTTAAAAATAGGAGCAATGCGGAAGCGGAGGGATTAAGAAGGCAGAGGAGGATAAGACACGTTACATGATGGAGTTATTGGTATCATAATTGGGTGGTCAGAAGCCATAAAAGTTAGCGAGCATGTTTGGAAAGAGCTCGAATGTTAATAAAACGAAGGATATGTTACTAATGGCAAAAAAAATAATAGGACACATTAAAATATCATCATATTATTGATTAAAATATAAGTTTGATTTCTGGTATTATTATAAGCCTTCAGCATCAGCAATCATTGACAAGTGACATGAATCCCTTGACTAATTTAAAACAGTAGTGTACACAACTGTACTGTGTAAACACTTAATGTATTGTTCTCGGTTAGGTTGTGTTCACACTGTTGAACTGTGACAAATGTATAAAAGTTATGCTTAATTATTTATGTGTGTTTTAATTTTATAAATTAATGATTTCTAGTAAAATTTGCCTTAATAATAAGGAAATTATTATCGTTCCAAAGGTCCTTGGAAAACGTATTTGAGAAGGGTTGTTGGTTTGGAGAATTGACTAATGGTCATATTTAGAACGCTCGAGATAAAATTTTTAGATTATTAAGTGCAAAATTATTTTTACTTTAACTGTATTTTTATATCTTATACAAATCTCAAATGAATTTAGAATTCTAGTCAACGGGAGAACCCATAAAATCTACTGTAGTTAACGATGTAAACCTAGTGATCGTGAACCTAGCTGCCACGACTTGACTACAAAATCTCACAGCAAATTCGATTCCCGTTTAGGATTATAGCTTATAGGATATAGAGCATGGATTACAGCTGTTACTATTACTATCAGTTCAATCTACGTTAATGATCACGTAATACTCGTATTATAATATAAAAGAGAGCACATACGTACGCCAATGTAAACACACCCTTTGAAATTGTCAACGCGTTTGTTTTGCCTGGGGCTTGAGTGATTGTAGTAGTAGAGGGGGCAAATACTGTGCTTTATTTTTATACTCAAGTGATATTTTATAAACTTATAATAATTTATTTCGCAAGAAATTAAGTTTAGCTCTCACTAAGTAATATTAAAATATAGCACTTTTAAAGGGTAAAAATGATACCTTATTATTAAGATTCCAATGTCCGTCTGTCCGTCATCAACCAGTGTAGATTTGTCAGGGATATGTGGAATATGGGAAAATTTCACGGATTCCACAATAATAATAAATATTAACACTGCGTCTCTTAAAGATAATGGATACGGAACCGTTCACGCGCGAGTTCGACTCGCTCTTGGCTGGATTTTTCGCTAATTACGTGTAGCTTCCGCTCTGATACTAGCTACCTACATCTGTACTAGCTACCTACATTAATATAAATAATTGTTACACTGAAATTTATTTAAATAGTATTTTTTATTGTTTCAATCTAATATTGATATAACCCGATCAGTATAAATTTTCGATTGATATCCAGATGGATAAAATTTAAGTATTATACGTGTTTTTATTAACAATCTATATAAATTTAATTATAATCCATCATCATCGGGCCTTTTAAGTCCCCACTGTAGGAACTTAGGCTTACGGATGATTACTGAGAGTGGCCCATGGTCACAGTCGCTCGAAGTTTTTGGTCACCCATCCCATGACCGACCCTTGCGAAACTCGCTTAACAACGACGATAGCAAGCCATGGCGATTATCCATTACACCACCGAATTACGATATAAAGTATAAACACATTTTTCGCCATCCACAATTGCCAATGAAAGTCTCAAAAATTACGCAACCATTTAATATTAATCCTTTGTTACTCCTTCCGCGAATTTAACAATCCTAATTGTAAAACGCTTAACCACCGGAATAATCAGTTCTCCCACCGATTACACAGAGATAATAAAAAAACTTGTACATAATCAACATTAAACGGAGAGCAAGTTTCACTTAATATTTCATTGATATCTAAAGTCTATATACTGGTTAGTATATTAGTACAAAAATATACTAACCAGTATACAGGTATATATTACATGTGAATATCAAAATGTTTTTTTTTTTAATATTTTATTACTTTTCCACAAATTCAACACAAAGCTTAATTATTTAACAGACTATTTCCGTGGACATGATGAGAGTATTTGCGATTTTGTACATACAATTTTTAGTACGAATACTAGATGCCCGCGTGGATTAGGGCTAATGATTTGGTTTTGGCCACTGGTACTACAAAGCATCAATCGGGCAAATTTAAAAAATAAATATATTGTACAAGTAACGGCAGGTCACGTTATACAAAACTGTCAAATTTCTCCACTTTATTTTTAAATAGAGTTCAAAATTAATTGCGGAAATTCGAAATATTTTGGTAACCTGACGTACTGCTGTATTTATATGAAGGTACGAGTACAACAGTATGATGCAATATGGTACCAAATTCCATACTTAGATGGGCAATCTCCTTCCCTTGCTGCCAGGCGGTTGCAAACGACGAAACATTCTTTCTCATTGTCACTATTTGTCACCAACGGTACTTATAAAGTGGTGATTTAAAACGAATTGAGATTAAACAAAAAGGCACCAAATCTACCACAGACATCAACGAACAGGGAAGTGAGGGAAGTTTCGAAACAACTCTATGTGTCTCTGGGTAGCGTTTTAAAAAGGAGCAGGCGAATTGCGATGCCACGATGTAAATAAAATAAAAATGTAAATGAACGCGTCCCCGTGCCCCGCGCGCCCCACACCCCTCACCCCGCACACCTACCCTCCACAGTATTTCTGTGAGGATGACGCTTTTACACCGAAAAGCCAGAGGTTTCCAAACATTAACATTAGAATTAACTCAAATATGTGTAAGTACATAATTCTGTCCATAATGAAACTGCCCCCAACAGAACCCTACATCATGACCTACGTCATATTGTAGAGGATATAAAAATATCATATAATAGCTAATTAAAGAGTGTTCGGATACGATTTTTAAAAATAGTTATTTTTCACCTATAAGTGCGAATTACGATGTTATGAATTACGATGATTAATATGCTCTACATTTTTTTTTATAATGAGCCAACTCGTAGTAAGAGTTTTAGAAAAATGCATATAAAAATTATGTTAATCAATTTTGGAAAATATTTGGATGGACGAAAGTTACTAGTTTGAAAAAAAAATTAGTAATTGTCTATATCTTTTTTATTCACATACCTAGCTTCATTTAATTTGAAATATAGCAACATTGAAAAATAAAAAAAAGAATTATGTGGGCCATCCTATGAGCGCTATGTTGACGCTTTTAAAATCGATTAAATTTCAATCGTTTTTTTAATTTTTATCAAAAAGCAAACATGATATCACAACCACCTAACTCTCTAGCTTTGATTCCAGCCTTATAATACAATACAACATCTTAGCGATGTTTGGACGATATTTCATTTCATATTACTACTTTGAAATATCATATTTGGGATTTAGTAACACTGCTCAAATCCATAATCATCATTATTTATCGTTCATTTGTGGTTAATAAAGTACAATTCAAAGTTGTAAAATGAAACGAAAACTGGACTCACATGTTCATCAATTCTCACAATAATAAAATATCTACAGAATAATTAATAAATAAGTTAAAACAATCGTGTAGGAAATAAAAGGTGGGATTGGCCGTTTTAAAGTTTGAGGTGCGCTCTAGTTTCCACTCGTAATAAGCGCATTAAGGGTGGAAAAATTTAAACTCGCCCCGAAACTTTTCGCGTTTTCTTTTTGCATTAAGAACAAAAAGAAAAAAAGACGCCTACTTAGAAGGGTGGCCGAACTTTTAATATCCACCAGATGAAGTGAACGACTCAAATCTTCAAACTCTTATATCTAGACTGCTAAGGTTGATATTGCGTGGGTTTGACAAAAAAAAATACGAGAGTAACACGGGTGGTGGGATTATAATATAAACAGGTTGTGTATGTCGCTTAGCGTATTCGAAAGTGATGGGGACTCTCCGGGGAAGAAGTGGGATTGTTTTCGTGATATTTATCGCCTTTGTATAGATACATCTATATTGGCTTGTGGATATTAATTTTTATTTTTCCTGAATTAGTTCAATATGATCATGACCTCAGTGGCCGAGTGGTTCACACGCCGGATTCTAGGTGTAGATGCGTAGAAATGGTTTAGCTAGTTGGGATTTGAGCGATGTATCTAATATCTATGTGATGTTTTCTTATATATATTTTTTATTTTAGTCGAGATACGATCTTAACTTACTATTCATATTTATTTATATAACTGCCTAAAAAAGGTGTGTTTTTTTAACTTATGATAAGTGATTGTTGCCACTTTCAAAATATCTGTAATGTAATTAATAATTTTATTAATGTAATTCATGTAACGCTTATTTTATATAACTTCTAAGCTTTCTAGGTACAACACTTGACACCGGTATCATGTTAATTCGTACGAGTATGTACTCGTCAATTACTATGTACTCGTAGTAATTTGAATTTAAATATTTATATGAGATAACATTTTGTGACAGTTGTTACAAAAAGCGTCGTTCTTCTCCTCAGCTAAAAGAAACTCTCAGGTAGAGAAAACATTATCAGACTGTTCAAGAGTTAGACTCTGAAAAACAGAATTAAAAAAAAATACTTGGACTTCCTCTCTTTACATTTCACATCAAATATTTAATGTAGAGCACATCAATTGTAATCAATTTCGAACATTATTAATTGTATTTAAAATATTAAAATCATATGTCATTTTATAAGAAAAATATTAATGAAAAATAATAAACAACAGTTATTGTAAAATTTTATTTAATACATATTTTATTTACAAGAAAATTTAATACACTTTGAAATAAGTAATGCGGATCCGCAAACAGATCGCAGTTTTAGGTTTATTGAGAATTTTAAATTTTTTCCTATTAGGAATAATTTTTCTATTAAGGAGAAATTTCAAGATTTCATTTTTAAGGATTCTATTCAATATTTGGTTATTTGGAAATTATAGGAATGATTACGAATACTGAATTACTTTACTTTTATTCTACATCATAATACCCCATTTCACACGGCAATACATATATTTTACGAGTGTAAACAATATCCTCCACAAATTAACTTCTGTCGACTCTATTCATATGCAAACATTTGTAACATGTAAGAAACATTTCAATACATTTCCATACTACATAGATATACCTATTCGTATAAAAATCCATTCCAAATAACCATTTTGAGTTATTTGAACGTAAGAAAATGATCCAAATGTTTTCCTAAGTCTGCTATTTCTTCTTGCATCTGGTTAATGTCGCTCATGGAAGGCTGAAAAGTAAATAAAAATTGCATCAGCACCGTGACAAGAGCACATAAAAGCAGAAGAAAATACGTGGCAGTGCAATATTAAACGAAATATTTACTTGAAAAACCATAACGACGTTTTGTATTAAACATGATTATTTTATTTTTGAAAATTATAAGCGCGTGTGTTCAACAAATGTAATTGATTCAATCAAATTTTTCTTTCAGCACTAGTTCCTATAATCTACCCAACAATATGTTCGACTGCGTTTTTGTTACTCATTATCTTAATGGTAGGCCTCGCATCGAGCAATTAGTTTTAAGGTAAAGGACCACGAGTATTATTTTGTGGTATTTTATGGAGAATTTTACCCAGAGCGGTTAAATATAGATACAAACAGCACTGGCACAAACCTTCGTGGTTTACAAATGCTGTAAAAACTTTAAAAAATTAACTTTGTTTTATCCTGTATTGCGAATAAAAAAAAAAACTTAAGCTAGTTGTTTGATCCAGCTACACCACGTGGTTTTAACCACTTATTTTGGGACCTAAGGAGTTTATGTGAATTAATATTAATCTAATATTTAATTACCTCCATAGCCGCCGTTTCACCGGTCAAAGTATTTTCTACATTAAAACATTCTTTCTTTTCTGACATTTCTTTTTGTATATAGTAAACCATTTTAGCTATAAGATGATAGTATTCCGAACGGGCGTTTGCCTCATTATAGTATTTATTCTCGACATCTTTCAATTTATCCACTATAAACATTGGTAAGTCAGGTTTCGTTTGTAGCAAAGTTGCGTCATGACAATTCCGCGTGATATTGTTCCATGGATACGCTGATGATACAGCTTGGATTCTACAAAAACAAATACATGTAATGTGAGTTAGTCAATTTTGATCTTGTCTAAATTAGCTTCAAGCGGGAAGAAAAATACTTTCCCAGAAAGTTTATCACTTACAGTTTATTTACTAAGCTGTTCCTTAGATCATCTGATACAGAATGATGCCATTCCTTTGTTACTGACATCTGTGAACAACAAACAATTAAAAAACGTAAGGACATAACATAAATCTTTTTATTGTTACTACCTGCGATATATTAAATTAACAGAACTTGTTTTTTGTTACAGGTAGTAGTAAACAAAGACCAGGAATCGAATTTGAAACCCCATAAATAAATAATAATGAAAAAATTAATTATTATCATTTCAAGGTTACAAGAAGAAAAGTGAATAGAAATAAAAATAAAATCTCTGGCTCATAGGTCATCAGCTGCGACCACAACAGCCATAAAAAGTTTATTTGAATTATTATTATTTATATCTGTGGTTGCATAACTGCAAAAGCCAAAAGTAACTCTGTCATTCATAATCTGCCTCATGAAATAAAAACATAATGTTTAGAAATGAACTTATTGCTATTAATTATTTGTTAGGAGTATAGGTATTATGTATCGTCCCTCTATTTTAAGTTTAAAATAGGTACACTAGTTTTTAGACGAAAATTATATATTATACACCTGCATTTTAATCAATTATGAATAGTTAAATATTGATTAGATAGGAAACTAAAATAAAACTTAAAAAAACCGTTTTTAGGTTAGTTAACCATAAACAATGTTTTACAGATGAAAGTCACTCAAGATTATATAAAAATTATTTTTAAATTTTAATGAAACAACAAATAAATACCTGGTTTCCACTCACCACTATAAAAAACCCGTAAAAATGTAACTATATTATAATTAATAAGGACCTATAATCAGTACACGACAGCAAAACGCGTATTTACCCTGAAGGACGCTCCGACTTAATAGATTGTCACACTCGATTTGACCTATGGGTAGCGACTCAATAACTTGGTGCAATAACAGATAGATAATTATTATTTGTCTTCATGAAAAGCTAGTTTTTGTGATTACAATAAAGTTCAAATAAATAAGCAAATTTCTAGCATACTTTGATTTGTTGCATATAGTTAGCATGTTACGGCCGTAGAGTTGAGACTCTACAAAAATAAAGAATGCCAGTGTAGGGCATTTCAAATTTTGATTTAGTAAAATAGTACGTTTTGGTTCTTCTGTTACCCAAAATTGCTGACTTGAATTCCAATTTCAAATTTCCTCCAAAAAAATCAAAGTAAATCGAAAAAAAAACGTCTTGAAACGATCAGTGGCGTACTAAACCGTTTGAGTCAAATTCATCGGAAATTCATTATTTTCTTTAATTGCGTAATAATAAATGTCAGGAGTAAGGAGTCTCCTCTGACCGGGTGCCCCCTCCAGCTAGGGGCCCGTGGCATTTTACCGACTTGCCACCCTGTAGTTACGCCACTGGTCTTGATCTTAGACCGAATAAAAACTTTTTATAGAGTCTGATGTCGTGATTTACTTACTAGCCTTCCGCTAGCGGCTTCGCCCACGTGGTCCATGGGGAACCGTTTATTTAGATATCCATTTATATCATGACAGGGATAAAAGTAAAAATGGCCCGAATTGCCCGTGCCTCCAGATAATTACAATGACAAATAGAATAGTAAACAATTGTTACTATGTTATGTTATTACAACGTTTTAATTCCATAAACAAACTTCCACTCCCATTTTCATCCCTTTATTGGCTGTTATTTTTTTTCGGCTTAATATATAGCTTATTTTCACCACATTTGATATAGCTGATATTTTTTTATCCAGTGGTATAGATGTTCCAATTCAATAGTCAAATGCGATCACTACGAGGGTCAAACTGAAAGTTCTTAGAACTGGCCACTTATAAACAATATAATAAAAAAATAATTCTAAAATTTGAAAATATAACTCTTTGCCAATATTACTGAGTATATATTTCATTCATTTGTCATTTGTTTTACGATTTGGCGGCAAATTGAAAATTGTCTGTGTCACGTCATCATGAATTTAACACGAGAAAATTTTCGTGCAATGATTTTTTATGACTTTCGATGTCATTTAAGTCAACAAGAAAGTTATGATAGACTACGATTGGCCTTTCACGATGAAGCCCCATCTCGTGCGACTGTTTACAACTGGTTTAATGAGTTTAAACGTGGTCGCACTAATCTCACTGATGATTTACGTGAGGGACGGCCTTCTACGGCGACGACTGAAGATAACATCTGTGTTGTGCGGCGTATGATAGAGACTGACAAAAGAGTGACCTATCAACAGATTCGGACAAGCTTAGGCATCGGTATGAGTCAAGTGCACAAAATCCTCCACGAACATTTAGCGGTCAGGAAGCTTTGCGCCCGGTGGATACCTCATAATTTGACTGAGGCTCAAAAACTCCATCGTGTGGATTGGTGTCGTAAAATGATTGAAAGATTTAACGGAGGTGACTCAAATGCTGTGTTCGACATACTAACAGGTGACGAAAGCTGGATTTACTGTTATGATCCTAAAACCAAAAGACAATCTGCTCAGTGGGTGTTTCCTTTCGAGGAGTTGCCAACTAAAGTGAAGAGAGATCGAAGTGCGGGAAAAAAAATGGTGGCCTCGTTCTTTGGAAGGATAGGTCATTTTGCAACAATTGTGTTAGAGGATCAAAAAACAGTTTCTGCAGAATGGTACACTACCAATTGTTTGCCACTTGTCTTGGAAAAAGTTCGAGAGAAACGACCTCGCAGTAGGATCCTCCTTCACCACGACAACGCCTCGTCGCACACCGCCAAGCGAACGATCGACTATTTGGCGACATCAAACGTTGAATTACTGGGTCACCCGCCGTATAGCCCCGACCTCGCGCCTTGTGATTTTTATTTATTTCCAAAAATTAAAGAAAAACTTAAAGGAAAGCAGTTTATGAATGCTGAAGAAGCGGTGGCTGCGTATCGCGATGCCATTGAAGAGACCCCTAAGGACGAGTGGGCAAAGTGCTTTTCCCAGTGGTTCCATCGATATAATAAAACTAATAACTGGCTAATGTAATCAGTTTTTGATTTTCTAAGAACTTTCAGTTTGACCCTCGTATATATTGTGATGGACAATGTAATCGGGCATTATAATGTCCCGCGCAGAATATCTACGATGCTAGTCACCTATCGGGCGAACAATAGGGAATATGAAAAATGAACATCGAAATAAAAACTACTTTCGTTTTAGCTTCAGCTTTAAAATAAGCAATCCTACGTATTTTATAAATTATAGAGATATGAAAGAGTATCATTTATATCTTATACTCAAAATTCAATCGATAGTTAGTCGCGTAGGTCACCTGAAGTCAGAAGTTGAGGTCAGACATTGTCTTGCATGCATTTGAAATTCATAATATTTTTAGTTTCTTTTTACTTTTGCCCTACCTAATAGACGGACAACTCGTGACAAAAATGTGCAAAGCTTCCTAAAACTTGATATTTCAGTATGATGAAGAATTAAAGGTATATGCCACTCTGTATCCAGTACGGAGGTCAGACGCTGGCACACCTGGTACCAGCGGAATGAATCAAACTTCTACCGCTTTTTGTTCCAATTTTGTTATATTAAATGTTAACCTGAGTATTTTCATCTGCTGAGTCATCACTTTCCACTATTGTGTAATCTAAGCAGTTTAATCTACTTTTTTATTTTAAGAATATGTTTTTTCGCTAATTTTAAATTGCCAAAAAGCACCTTTAATGTGTTAAAATTTTTCGTTCTTTACATTGCCACGCCACCAGTGTTCCAACAATCGATCTCCGCACGAGGTACTGAGTCAAAGTCAAAATAATTTTTATTCAAATAGACTTCTTAAAAGTACTTTTGAATCGTCCAATATTTTTTCCCTACCAATCCTTCAGGACGTCTTTTGGCTGATAAGAAGGACGAGCAAGAAACTCACAGCTCTAATAGGAGTAATGACATTCACAAAAACCATGTCATTACCAGATTAATACATTATAAATAGAGAGAGAAAAAAAAAAATTCTTATAATTTAATAATAACGGTAACAACATAATTGATATCCTTAGTAATCCATGTTGAAATATTAAGCTTTAGAAAGCACTTGCACATTTTTAGCACTACCTTTAAGACTGTATATAGGTACGAAAGTAAGTACTTTAAGACACGTATCCATTCGTACCCGGCTGTAAAGAGATGTATGCATTAGTACGCAACTGTAAGACACCATACAGTTCCGTATGCAGACAGATTATCATAAACAATATGGAAACATTTCATACTATAATATCTTAACTTGATCAGTTTAATTGTAAAACTTTTAGTATAACATACAATCAATGAGAAGGATGTAGTTATAAAGGAAATGTTATAAAGGAATTGGATCAAAGAAACAAAGGAAATACAGGATAATTAGCGACATTGTTTCCGAGCCGAACCAAAAGTCAGATAAATTCTTATTTAAAAAGACGGAGAAAGAAAAATGATTGATTAATTTCAGTCCACGATTTTTTTATTATTTACACATAAATGACTATAACATTATCAATTAAAACTTAAATATTTAAATATATTAAGAATAACGTGAAGTTAACTATGAGAAACAGTGATATACAGATATAGAAACAGAAATGTCATACATATTGTACACAATTTTATTTAATTCGATTATTTCGTGATTATTCTACAGATCGTTAAGTTTATTCTTCACTCTGGAAACGATTATTTATCGTAAGCTTCATATGTCTCCACCTGTTAACAAAAAAATAATGTATACAAGGGAGTCGTCATGTGACATTTTAACACAATGTACGTATGTAATAATTTAATGTTAGTTATTGTTACATACACTCACTGGCACAATTACCCACCTGTACTATTTATCACCCTGTTCGGTTCCCTCAATTATGGTTTATCAACTATTTTTTGTTAAGTGGATTCTCTAGCAATAAATAAAACATACTATTATTTTCTTTCTAAAATGTGCGTCACTGAAGGGTTTTCGCTATTAAGTCGTTGTTTTACATTGTTGCTGTTGTGTTACCGAGTTAACATTTTCTGTTATTTTCTATCATAGTGGGCGAATATTGTTTAATTTAAAATTATAGTGTTTGCTCATTTTTTTTTTTACTGCAAATCATACAACTATATCCAGCGTTGCATCGCTCGCACACTCTGTGTACCTCGAACTTACGGTACGAGATGCCATCAGACGATTACTGAAGACAAGCTTATACACTCGCAGGCCAGGTCAAGGCCGATATCTATGCACTTCGACTCGAGATGACCGTTTCGTTGTAACCAATGTGTTGTGAAGTCGCTTTTCGACCGCTACTGAAGTTCGTACGCGTCTTTTTAAGGTGAGAAATGTCAGTGTCAGTGAACGTACTATTAGAAGAAGACTAGCAGAAAGTAATTTGATGGCTTTTCGTTTTCGCGCTCCGCAACTGCTCCCACAACACGGTAGAGCTAGATTTAGTTTTACGCGAGAATATGCTGACTTGAGAGGAATGGAAGAACGTACTGTTCTCAGATGCGAGCAGAATAACCTTAAGAGGTCCAGATGGACGTCAGCGTGTCTACATGTGTCAAAATGAGAGGTTTGCTCTATGCGCTGTAACTGAAGCAGTAGGTCACCAAGAAGGGTCCATAATAGTATTGGGAGGTATCTCTTACGAGGCTCGTATCGATCTTCTTGTGTTCGCGACAAACGAAGTGTACACGCTCAATAATAAGTGGAAGAAGTTCTTCAAAACCATGTCATACCTTTCACTCCGTTCATTGGTGACAACTTCAGATTAATGCATAACACATACGTTGCCATGCCATAGATCCGTCAGTTAGTACCTTAATTTCAAAATATCGGTTTTTCGTAAGCATCCTTTAATAAAAGACTTTTTTCCATTATTTTTGTTGTTTCCTTTAAATATAGCTTTTAACAATCCTTTCATAAAATATGATCTGAATTTGGCGATTTCTGCGAATTGAAAGTAATAGAAGGGGGCCGGTTAATTGTGCCTGTGAGTGTATCACCATTTCCATCACACTTCATTTAATTGTTATAACTGTCAAGTTACAAATTGATTTGAGACCTTAAGTTATTGAAGGTGAAGTTTGTAATCGATTACGAATCTTAAACATGTTATGTCTTGTGCAGTGTATACAAACAGTGGACTATTGTCATTCTAAATAAATAAAAAAAAAAATAAACTGCCCCCCGCGCTATACTCACCCATTTATTCATTAGATGCCGATGACTGCTTGCATGCTAGCGACCGCGCGGTCTGTCTCCTTCTCGTCGTTGTCAGACTCTTGACGCTGCTCTTCAACCACCTGCATCTGCGCCTCTTGTTCACAGTCTGTCAAGAAAAATGCAGGAATAAATTAAATTGCGTTTTAAGTTTGGTACACACCTTTAATTTAAATATGTCACTGGAAAATAACAACAACCGCAAATTAATTGCCTAAACGCGTAGAATTCTAAATGAGACATAAAATGTCCACATTTTCGCAAATTGATAAACTTAACGAACTCACACGCCCCATAGCAGAAGGGTTTTGATCTGTCTGCGACGGATTATAATAACCTGAAAATAAAATTCTGTTTCTGCTAGTGTAATTTTTTTATTTATGTAAGACTGCCGAACTGTCTGCAGACCTACTCGGCTGTCTGCGACAATGTCGCAGTGTCGCTCGTTGTTCTGCCTTGGGGCTCACACGTAAAGTAATAAGTAAGCAATAACCAAACGCCATGTGTGTCCTGATTGGTTGAATAAGTCACGTGTTAGGTACCTACTTCTCCCTTTCCACCGCCGTTGTTATCTTTTGTAAAAAAAGTAACCCTGTATTATAAGTACCTATATAGTTTTAAAGTAAAAATACTTTTAGGTGGGTATTCGAAACTGACAATTGTTAGTCTTACTCACTACAACCGTGTCCCTACATCGCAACTACAAATTTTAGTTTGGTAATTCTGCTGATTGTACCAAGTCTATGGACACGAGCGTTGCCACTGTCAACATCGACTAATCAGAGCTGTGTATTATTTGCCGTATTTCATAGAAACGTAAAATTAAAAGCTCTTCTGTGATTGATTGAATTTACCACGATACGTGGCTAATTGATCAATTTTCGGAAATAATAAAATTTATTTCTCGTTTAGAATCCTACGAAATTTTATAAATTTGCTGAGAAATTCATAAACTTGCGGATCTTGTTATTTTCTAGGGACATATTTAACTATCGAATTATCCAGGACCTAACAGATCTCACGAATCTTTCCAGCACTTGATACTTTTCATTAATGTTCAGACAATCCACCCAATTAATATTTTTTAAAGATAAAACAATAGCAGAATATTTTCTAGTATAGCATTGTGAATACATAATAGATCAAATATAGTAATAAGTTTACGGTCGACGTTGGACAAGTGGGCGTTTACTTGTAAAATTAAATATTAGTAGTATTGGCATAGTTCGCCAAATAATAATAGGATAGCTACCAACAAAAATAGAATTAGCTACCAACTTCACATCTTGGCTGTCGGTTTAGTACTCAGTCAGCAAAGAAAAATAAAGTTCGATTTACATGTTTTAAACATTTACATTTTTTGGATTCATTTTTTTACCACATATGTATATTATTGATTTCTTATATTTTCCCGCACACTATCCATAAATGAAAAAGCTTTTAAACGGTTTCATTGTGAACACGGAAGCTGTAAAGGGTCCCAAACATCAAAAACTAATTACAATCGCGATGAAACAGTACAAAAATTGTTTCATTTACATATGTATATTGTATTACTTGGTGTTTTCTTTGTTGCTAAATATGAAATTGACGATTTTTTTCACAAAGTTACGCATCACCATTTTCGGACTTCGGACTCAATTACAAATGTCAGTGTACCGTAAACCGTTAGGGGCCGTCCATAAATTACGTCACACAAAATTCATGATTCTACTTTAAAATTGTATTGATTTATAGAATATGAATATTTCCTTTTCTTTTTTGCACACCTTGCATCTTAAGTTGAACGAAACAAGATAATCGTTCGATTTCTTATTTGGCTTGCACAGCATGTTATATATAGATATGTACATGTAAATATTACCTTCCGAAACTGTATTCTGTGTAAGTTGCAATGTGCCATCAACAATCTGTCCGGAGATCACCCCGGAGAGCCCTATCACGTTCATCTGTTGACGCATCTTCTTTGCTTCAGCCTCCAGCTGCTGCTGGATGTACAGCTCCTTGTGATGCACCTTGTTGTGATACTTCAGATGGTGCGCTTTAGTGAACTTCTTGTTGCATGGACCACACCTATTCAAGATATACACATGAATTAAGATAAGCATATCTTAGAAAAAACTAAAATAAACGATATTGTCACAAGCCAATTATGATATTATTATACAAGCGAAAGTTCTTCCTAATGAGCGAGCAATGAGTTCTTCTCTTAGTCCCGAAATTTAACGAGACACAAAATTTTCAAGTACTTCTTAGGTAGTACAAAGTAATATTACAGTGGCTTCTAGTCTGAATATTAAGCAACGTTTTCGAGTAAATTTTGTACAATGAGACGGTATTACATAGCTGTTGCACTCGCACATACGCAGTGACCGCCGTGTACCCAATTTAGTCATATTAAAATGAAATTAAAATGTTTTCGCCTAACAATCAAGATCAAAATACAAAATTTCTGCTTCATGACTGGACTTTATTTATCTATTCTATACCCATATACACTCGTATCTATCTATAGTCGGAAGAAATTACTTGAGAAGATGTCATTACTTAAGTAGATATTTTTAACCAATAGACAAGAATATATATGTGAAGTAAGAACTGTTACTTAAAATCTAAAATAAATCAGTTCAATTTAATTCTTAATTCATTCAAATCTTGTTTTTTTGGTAAAAATATCTGCTTCAGTCATGACATATTCTCAAATAAGTACTTTTCTACATTATATATATATGAGTGACATTGGATCACTTGCTAAATTCACCAGTTCACCAGCTAAATAAACACAAGGCACGAGCTTATCAACCTTGGAAAATGCAAATATTTTACAAGTGCAATACTTACGAATATTTCTTCTCTCCGGTGTGCGTCAACATATGATTGGCCAACACATATGAGTATGTGAAAGATTTCCCACAAACTGAACACTGGTATGGCCTGAGACCCATGTGCAATCTGAAAATATAATTTACAATTAAAATATATTCAATATAGACATAGTTTTAGTATTGTTAATAATAAAATTGATCACGAACTACGATACTATATCATAATTAAATTATTCAAAGTGTCCTTCGCCTATGTGAGCTTCAAAATTGTGAATCCTATATAAGTTTTTAAAAGGATAAAAATATCACATACAAAACATACTACAACTTTTTGTATACTGCAAGTCACCAAAATCACCTAAGTAGTTTTCACGTGATGAGGTAACAGAATTTCAAATTTATAATATTAATTAGACTTCATAGATTCTTAATAGACATCTACTTTTTCTTATGGACTTTAAATCTTGGTCGACTTTTAGCACTGAATGTTGCAGCTAAAGGGGGAAATGTCAGTTAAGGGAAATGTGTTAAAGATTAATAGTTCTGTATAATAAATAGCAACAATAACTGATTTAACGCATATACAACACCGGGGTGTAAATATTTTTTTTTTTTCTTGACAAATTATTTGGTGGCATTGTGTCTTTGCCATTGACCTCAAATTAAATAACAGGAGCATTTATGACATCATTAATAAATTATTATCGTACTCTTATTTACGAGAAAAAAGTTTCTTACCTTGTCATTAACAGCAAATCGACAACAAAACAAATGAGAAACGACGTACGCGTTTCAACTATAACACGATATATATTTACACGATGTTGGAAAATTTCTATGTTCGTAGTAATAATATTTTATCAGTAATAATGTTTACAAAAAATAAACTTGTGCATTTGCTGTCTCGAATTTGTAATTTATTTTACGGGTATAGAGGGTAACTTCACATTAACGTCGAAGTAGCAACTTGGCCGAGAGAGAAACTCGTAAATTCTCAACTTTCAGTGAAATTTTATAATATTTTATCAAAGTCCAAGCGTCATAGATATAATCTCCGCAAATTGCTAATGCGCCTGGCCGCCATTTTAATGACGTAATTGCGTTAAAAAATCAGTACCGTTAACAAATAAATACCGGTAGGCGAGTACACTTATTGAATTGGGTTGTGTTGAATTTACACTTATTTTTTATGTTTTTGTTGGTTTCGATTGTTATTGTTAACTTTTGTTTGTTATGGTTATTACAATAAGTAAAATTAATTTAACTAGTAATAAATGTATTTAATATCTCAAATACATTTAATGTCTAAGTATTACTTTTGGTTATGTTTTAACAAAAATGTCCTTTCCGTTTGTTATCGCGTTATTAAAAAGTAAATGTTATTTATTCACATTTTTTATATTCCGTATACCTCGATATTAACATATAAGTTGTATCTTTTACAAACTAGAATGTTATCAAATTATTATAACAATATTCTGGAGATTTTTAATAAATATTTCAATAATTAATTTCTTGCTTTTGTGCAATTTATACTTTCTATTTTCATATGACGTCACGCTTCCAGTTCCGGCACATTAGCAATTTACCGAACTTATAATTTATATTATATATTCAAAAAATACAATCCAGCTGTAACAGAATCCTTAAAAATATCAGTATCCTCATTTTTAAATACAACTTACTTTCAAATCATTTCTTTGTGCAAAACAAGTTTGTGATATTTTGTGTATTCACCAGATTAATTTCCACCGTATAGGATGCGACATAAAGTTCACATTCTTACAGTCTAACGTGAATAATGGTGACTTAGTAAACCCCTCGCTATATACCTTTCGTGTTTCTGTCTGGTACCGTAGTCACCGAATCGTCTATCGCATATCCTGCACTTGTACGGACGCTCGCCGGTGTGACGTAGCATATGTCGCTTCAGAGCTTCGTTCATCACGCAAGCGTAACCGCAAACGCTAAGTGAACACCACTAACGATGTCAAGCGATCTATGCTCAATGTCACTACGTTATTTTAACCAGAGATTATATTATCAACGATAGGAATATGAGTGCAATGATCTTGGATTAAACAATGATCTTATTTATTCAATCATTACAGATTTCGAGATGGTCCTTTATTATATTTATGAATTAGATTTTACTGGTTTCAAATCGACAATAACAAATGTTTGTTTTTATTATTGATAATTTTCATATTATTTTGTTATCAAATTTCATGCTACAAAAAGGATTATTTTGAATGTGTTAAAACTATAAAAGTAGTTCTTTACCAAAGTACACTAGTTATTCCTACCATTGACTGTAATAATCAAACTTGGCTAAATCACAAGTGACACGGCATATTTTCAAGTGAAATTCTAAACTTAAAATACATTCGCACTCTCTGTTACAATAAAATCTTATATTTATAGTTCACCTTTACCCGACCAAGTCGCCAGCATCGCCGTTTTATTCACTGTCTAAATTGGACCTTGACATCAAACAAATAAAAAGCAAAATATAAACTTTTCATTCCTCTTTTCTAATTTAACAATATATGTATATTTTGCTTTTTGATTCGTTCGTGTGGACTATTGGTAGTGTATACTAGCCTCTCGTGTTTCTGCCTACTGCCAAAGTCACCGAACCTCCTATCGCATATGCGGCATTTGTACGGACGTTGGCCGGTGTGACGCATCATGTGACGGCGCAACTCCATGTTCAGAACGCACGCGTACCCACACACACTACAAAACACAATCAACGAATTCTTTTATCATTACCAATATTAGATCATATATCCTTAGATCCAATGAGATCTAAGGAAATTTGTTTTAACTTAAAACTTATAAACCATCGAGTTGAGATAAAACTTGGAGAAATTAATAGAGTACTTTCTGACTATTGAAGATTTAATTACCGTTAGGAATGATAAGTACAGAGAGCAACTCTAATATTAAAAAAAAAAAACTAAACAGCCGATTGTTTTAAACATCTATTTTATTTATAGATTAATGCAAGATATTTTAGTTTCTGCCCAATTTCAATAAAAGTTTTCAGTGTTTTCTAATTCATAAAATGTAATTTAACCTATTTTAGAATATCGACTAGAAAAGGAAGTTATAAAAATAAACTCAATACCTATTTCAATCACTATGTTGCATAAACATCTATGTTATTTGAGCAAAATAGATGAATGTAAATCTACATGTGACGAAAACTTTTTAAGAACTATAATCAACGAAGTCATAAAAATTTACAACTTTATGTATTTCTTATAAAATTCAATTTTGCATGTATTCAAATCACGATGTTCTGTTCAATGATACGATGTGGGTGCGTTTACGTTCTGTCGTGAGAGTTCACGGTATCGAGAAATTTATTGTAACAGCTAGTGCGAGCAATAAACAGTGCGACATGGGCGCAGGTGTTGAAGTAAATTCCAACAATTTTACTATACATTAAAAAAAACTTCTAGGTTCGTATTGACGAAATAAGTACAACAAAACATGTTGTGAACGAATCAGTTTTCAAAAGTTGCAATGTCAATATTAAAATTAATCGTGTTTCTGTATATGTTGTTTAATATGTCTTTTATATGAATTCACTATTAAAAAGTCACAGCATGTTTTATTAGTAAATATGACATTAACGTGAATAATAAGAATAATAAGGTACTTTAAACAAGGCACCGGCCCACACCCACATCGACTCATATGGAACAATGTAAATACTAAATGTAAGCATTGTGTAGTTATAATGGTTTGTCCTTGTCACTCAAACTAAAAATCACATTAGAAAGACGAAAACAGCGCCATGTATAACTAAACAACGATTGTGAATCAGTTTTAGTAAGGGTATAAGAATATAGTTATATACTATATATTTGATGGTATAGTTTCGATTTTAGCTGCACATCAGGTAACCAATGAAATCAGATTCAGCAATAAATTATAAACTTAATAATCAAGACACTAAAGTTTTAAATCAATTAGGGATATTTTTTTAATCTAATTTATAGTGGATCATAATCTATCAATAAAAATTTGATATTTACCTGCAAACAAATGGTTTGATACCCAAGTGACGTCGTATGTGAGCCTGAAGCGACGCATTTGAGGTGAACGAAGTGCCACAAGTCTCACAAGTGTGACTGAAACAAAAAATAGTGCAAATATGCTTGAACCAAACTTTGATGGTGGGTTAGTGGATCACATTAACGTGATCTAAATGACTTGTTGTAGTGCTTCTTTGGCACCTTAAACCAATGTTAGTTTACAGTCTTAATAATCTTATCATTAATATATTGGAGTTGAATTACAATTTAATGTACAAAATAATTTTTCACACATGAATGGTTTTAATTATAAACTATCAAAATGACAAATCATACAAATCTGTGGATCCCATTACAGGACTTTCCATAGATACAAATTAGGGTTTGAACACAAATTTTTGAAACTAGGTTTAGAAAAACCAGGTTTTCACTAAATCTTATCCGAATATTGTACAACTCTTGTAAGTTTAATCATTTAAATATATTTTTTAATTTAATTTCTTACATTACACTTGACTTTGAACTGCATTGCAATTGTTCTATGACATAATATAATTTATCTGAAACATAACTTTTATTTTCTGATTTATAAAAAAATAAAACGATTGATGGATGTAATATTATATTTTTTTATACAATCTTACTAATATGATAAAATAAAATATCAAATTTACTAATTTAAACAATTTTTTTATACTGCACTTGTTTTTAAAATATGGACCATAAAAGTCCCTCATCAAATGTCACTTAAGTGGTTCTCATATTTCATTAGTTAATAATACATTCTTGGCATCAGTGAGGATCATTCTTTGTTTACAGTAATTTAAGCTTATCGGCAGTCTAGTTTAAACATTGGCAAATTGTTATATTTAATATATCTGAAGTATTAATTAATTAAAGATGGGCCTCACAATTGGTATCTACAAAAAACACTGTCTCAAAAAAAACAAGATTTTGCCGAATATGTATTTACAGATCCTGTAATAATTAATTATTCAAGATTCACATGAAACTGGACGTTAATTTCGATAAAAAAAAAACTACAAATTTGGAAGAAAAATATCAAAAACCATGTATATAAACATACTCAAAATGGACATGTTTGCTTCATGAATGCTAAATTAGTATGGATACGACTTGTTAAAATAATCAATATAGATTATCTATTTTTCGATTTTAGTTTTATTTAACCATTGTGTAGTTAAAAAAAAAAACATTTTATTACTATTGCGTTCATGAAGGAAAACGATTAGTGTTAAAAATAACTATCAAATAAATAATTAACAACTTATCATGCCCAGATACCACATGTTTAAAAAACGATTCCAAGTTGCATTGGTGACACGACCTTGGTAACCATAGCCATATAATAAGCCTACAGGCACAGATATAAAACGTGCCTAAAGCATACACTATATACATACATAAAACGCATAGAGCAGCATTTTTGTCCAGTACTTAACACCTGTATAGATGGACAGTAATAACACCTATTTAACTACAGAGTGTATGTGTATGTGTGTGTGTGTGTGTGTGTGTGTGTGCGTGTGCGTATGTGTGTGTGCGTGTGCGTATGTGTGTGTGTGTGTGCGTGTGCGTGTGCGTGTGCGTGTGTGTGTGTGTGTGCGTGTGTTTATTGTAATAATCTGTAGCGTCAGTGTGAGGTGTGGTACGGTTCGTAACAAGTGAAAACACACATTGCTACTTCACATGCTTTACAATATGTGATCGTCCGTTTCTTGCAGACGGCGCATTGGCGCTTAAGTCGGTCTGGCTTTCCAGTCTTAATTATATCGTACTGTGCCGGGCTATGTATTGTTGTGATGACTGTTGGACTGGGTACAGGTGTTCTGTGTGCTGTTAACAAATCCATTATCAATACCTTCCGGAACTTTCTGTGTGTCAATGATTTATTTTTAAGTAAAATGTGTGAATTCAAAACACTAGCGTTCAGGAGTTTTCTAAACAATTTTTTGTACCACACTCTGGTTCTCCTTCGTTCAATAGGGTACATTGAAAGCAGCTGATCTTTGCGGTCTACTCCACCCATACAAATATTATAGTCCTGCACGACAGTCGGCTTCAGAGTATCGCCACACCTGGTAGTTGCAAGACCATGATATGTTGAAATAAAGGCCACGCGGTTTTTATCCCTCCACACCATGAGATCCACATCTTCCGAGGTGCATCCGAAAACCTGACCGACAGTCATGTCTTTTTTTGTAATACTCGCCAATTCAGATGGTACGAATTGGCGGTTTGTACGGAGCGTTCCCACGCAGTCAAATCCCAGGACCTTTAGTTCACGTGCTAATGCGGGAGAGTTGTAGAATTTGTCCATCCATACGGTGTGCCCTTTATGCTCAAGACCTTTTAAAAGTCTGAGCACGAGAGCTGGTACTATTCCCGAAAGCGGATCATCATCTTGTAGTGCCGAGGTGTCATGGCCAGCGTGTACTTCAAAACGCCATAGATATCCCGTCTGGGATTCACAAACTTCATAAGTTTTGATGTCGACTGTCGCTGCTTTATTACGGATGAATTGATTTATATCAAACCAACTCTTCCACATGGTCAGACTCTCGTCAAGAGCCACATTTTGTGATAAATTATACAGCTGTGAAAATTTGTAATTAAGATGGTCTAATATTGGCTGAATTTTATAAAGTTTAGCCTGGGGTCGTGTCAGCAATGAGGAATCACAATTGTGGTTATTGTTAAAATGCAGGCATTTCGACAGCAGCTGGAATCTGTCATATGTCATCTCAGTGGAGAAGCCAGGTGTGCTAAAAATATCTTTAGAGGTAGTCCAGTACTCCTCTAATCGGCTTTTGACGACCATTCCCATAGCCAGAACGATGGCAAGATACGTGTAAAGTTCGTTTACATTCGTATCTTGCCAACGAGTAATCCGGCTTTTAGGACAGATGGTCCCATTCTCCAACATGCTAGAAGCCAGCTGCTGTGCGTAAATGTTGGTTTCCGAAACAATCACTACCATAATTTCACGATCCCATATGGCAGTAAATGCTTCGTATGGATTCGTGAAAGAAACCGTAGGACCACTAATTTGCGAGAATGGTTCTCGCCTCAAATGAGGTTCAATTTGAGGCATTGCAAACGCTCTCCATTCAAATGAAAATTTATTGCTCGGCTCAATAGGAGTCGGCGGTACATGCGTCGACGAGGCGGGCGTCGGTGAAACGGGCAGTGGTGAAACGGGCGTCAGTGAAATCGGCAAGGCGGGTGTTGGGTCACAAACGGAAGAATGAGGCGGTTGAGGAGGCCACGCCAAGGAAATGTTGAGGCAACCTTCCTCAACTTCTTCATCCTCTTCGTCCATATACATCCTTGCCACTCGAGGCATAACTATGGACGGAGTTATCCCGTCATCCTCTTCTTCAGACTCTTCCTCGCTGCCTGAAAGAAAAAAGTTACAAGTTCTAGTTTCGATTGTAATAAGTGTTTAACTTCCGCGATTGCTGAAAAATAAAGGTTAACGTTAAAACGCACTTACCATAATTTAGTTTACCGCCTAGTTCGTAATCGCCGAGTGGTTTACCACTGGATGAAGGGATTCTAAAAAAAAAGAGAAGAGTATTTTAATCGCACCACATTCAACGTATCTGCAAAAAATGCATTTGTTAAGATGGTTATAACAATTAAAAATAATAAAAAGAAACAAGTAAATAGTTACAGGGCAGATGATGGCACTGACGACGGGGCCTCTTGTTCGCGAGAGATGGATGGCGTTGATAAACACAAAGTTTCTGATCTGAAAATAATTATTTTGCTACAATTTTAAATATATTTGATTATTTATAAAAGCAACGAATAAATCAAACAATCGAAAATAAATATAATATTTATTTTCAATATTATTATAAATAAATATATAAAACAATCAGAATGTTAACCTTGAGCATTTGGCCACAGAGCTAGGGAGGACCCTCACCATTTTAGGATGAATTGCCGTTTCCAGAGGTTGGCCTTCTGGCAGGTTCTCCAACATACCACAGACTACTCTGAAATATTTGTAAGCATTAAAGAAAATATTTTAAAAAAATCAAAATAAAGAAAATTAAAAAAAAAAGTTAAAATCAATAGAACACATATTTTGTGGGTATAGTATTAGGAGGTTATTACAGTTCAGAAACCGAAGGCTTGTCAGGAAGAAGACCGCCACCACGTTGCCCACCGCGCGTTCGAAATTCTCTGACACCGCTACGTGCTGCCATGCTGCCACGTGAAAGCATACCACAACTACCTCTAGCACGCCGTGACTACGCCCACGGGTTTCGTGATTGTTGTTAGTACTATTTCAAGCAAAACAAGGTCACAAAAACAAACTGCATGCAAAATAGACATTAATAATAGATATCAATATAAATTATTAATCTCATTAAAATGCAAAGAAAACAATAAAAATAAATCAAATGGATAAAAAAATAAAAATCTGAATTGAAATTCAAGTCACTTCTATATTAGTCTACTAACAGCCATTTTGTGACACAAATTCGCCTATATGTGGTGAATCCCATAACAGGACTTTGTGTCTCCTTCCCTTTGAGCGCGGAATTTTCGCCTTTACGATTAAAATACAGGTATTTTATAATAATTTGAATTAAGTTTAATAAAATAGTGATCATACACTCACTTGGATGTTAGTTCAGACTATTTTTTTTATTAAAATGTAAAGAATATATAAATTTTAGTTAACAAAAAGAAATATTACTTACTGTTCCATGATTTATTCAGTAGAATTCACCAAAACTTACAATATTTAATCAAACACAAGCACCAATTCGCGGCAATCACTGACAAAATCGTTCATAAACCGAAACATTGATTTCCAACTTTTTTTGTACCAAAGTCGTGCTAAATTATATGCCAGACGGAGAATTGGCTCTCCGATTCCTAAACGATTTTTCATCTGTGCGAAGGAATAAGATCTTTATAGGCGTTAAAACAAGGTCCGAAATTAAGCATGGTCATCACACTGTGACTCGTCCTGTGAGTAGACACCTCACATACTTGAGTAAATTATTGTGTTCAAATAAATATCCATTCTGGTACATTACACGATGTGACTACATCAGAGGTAATGTCAGAAAATTTCGTGAAAGTATTGTGAATCTTAGCTTTGATGTATACTTATCAGACAATCCTAACACTGCTTTTGACTATTTTTATGAAGCTTTTAAATTATATTACGATCTTTGCTTTCCGACGATGACTATTAAAATACAAACAACAGTGAGGATAACTCAAAAAAATGAGTAAGTAAACGAAAGCGTGAGTTATTGCGACAATTTAGACGGACTCCTAATGTAAGTAGTATTCTAAACGTTTTCAAAAAATTGATAAATTGACGCAAAAGTCACAAAACACTCACTATTATCCATAAATAATATAAAATATCATAAATTTATGACTGCATCATTAAATCACAAAAAATGACTTATAGAAATCAATACAGGAATACTTAAAACAGGTTAATGATACTATATCACCAGTAATTGCACACATAATGAATTTATGTATTGAATCTGGAATTTATCCATCCACAATTTGAAAGTAAGTATCATAAAAGTACTCTTTAAAAAGGGTGATAAGGAAAACATTATCAACTATAGACAAATTGCGTAAATATCGATTGTTTCAAAAATACTAGAATAAGTGATAAACAAATCAATTTATGACTACATCGAAAATAATAATTTGTTTGCAAAAGAACAACAAGAGTTTCGGAAAAATAAAAATATTAATATGGCGTTATTTGAATTTGTCAGTAAAATTATTAACAACATGGATTCAGGAACACAAGTAATAGTCTTATATATGGATATGAGGAAAGATTTCGATTTAGTTGATCATCATATATTATTACATAAATTATATAAGTATGGAGTTCATGGAAATATACTCGAGCTTTTAAAATCATATCATAGTAATAGGAGGACTCAAATTTATAAAATATGTTATAAAACCCAATTTGAAAAAAATATTCTTCTCGACTGAGAAAGAAAAAGGCGTGGCGTTTCTCAGGGTAGCGTATTAGGACCGTTCTTTTTCTTATATACATAAACGACCTTCCAAAATCCATACAGCGTCAGTTGGTGATGTTTGCAGATGACAGTACTATTTATGAAAATTGTAACATTGATTATGAAAATGCTATCAATTACGAGTTTAACGAAATAATTGAATGGGTAGAAGGTAATAAATTAATGATAAATTTAGATAAAACAAAATGCATCAATTTTAAGCAAAGAAAAAAAAAATTGGTGATATTCAAATAAGACACTCAGGGATACAAATAGAGGAAATAGATAATACTAAGTTTGGCATATATATTGGTAACAATATGACTTGGGATACCATTCTTATTATGTGTGCGAAAGATTGAATAAATGTTTGTATGCTTTATACATGCTAAATAAGGTTCCTGATCAATCTGCACTATTAACTGCATACCATGAATACATAACCTCAGTATTAAGATATGGCATTCTTTTTTGGGGACTTTCTTCTAATAAAGGCAGAATCTTTTAAGCACAAAAAATTGTATTCTTGCTATATCTAATCTCCGTCCTACAGACTCGTGCTACCCCTACTTTAAAGAATTAAAAATTTTGACTTTGCCCTGTATGTACGAATTTGAAGTAGCAAATTTTGTAAAATCTAATTTAATATTATATGAAATTTTTTTATCTAAACGACATAAAGACTTTTTACGTCAAATGGCACATCAAACTGCATTATTTAATAATAATATAAACAGTATTGCTACTAAAATATATAATAAATTGCCTTAGCACCTAAAACAGGTAGATAAGGTATCACAGTAAATATCAACCCTAAATATTTTTTTATTACAAAAGACTTATTATAGCGTCAACAAATTTTTAAGTGACACTGACATTTAAGTTATATTCATAATTACTTTGATAAAAAATATTATGAATATAATGTCATTTGATTATTTAAATTTTTATTTTGGATTATTGTATGATTTTAATTTTATTTGTATTACATTTGATTGCTGTGTTTTGAATTAATTGTGGTTAACGTGATGGTTAATTTTTTTGACAAATGGTTGTAATTCTGACAATTGGTTAGGCTAACTATTAATCAAAAAACATATTTTTCTGATATTTAACCATTTGTCAAAGATTTTAACAAATGGTTGAGTTAACCACGGATCAAAAAACTGGCCCTTAATGAATTTATTATTTATTATTTAATGATCTAATAAAAAAGTCAGTTATTTAATTTTATTAAATTAGAATCTAATTATAATTATATTACTATTCGCAAGCCATTAAAAATGGCATATTACATAATCTTTAGACATTTCAAGATCTGTAAATGTGTATTCTGCAAATAAAATTATTTGATTAGATTTGTATTTGGACAGAATCTCAAATTCGTGCTTGATTTTGCACATGTGCGTGAACTGAAAAAAGGTTAAGCAACACCATTTAAGACTTACGTTTTTTCATAGTTGTACTTCTTCCTCTTCGTTGGTTTTTTTTTCGGTTTAGGATTGAGAATGTGCTCGGGAATGGGTTCAGAGAAAGCCAAAATTGTTTCCTTTAGCAGCACATCTTCACCTTCCTCAACTTTGATCTTCTTGGTAGAGTCCTGGTTCTTGCGTGCCCGTCCTCGTTTCTTTGGGACATCAATCTGTGATCATTGAACAAATGTAAATTTGTTACACCCCTTTACTCTTTTACCATTATCAACTGTTTTGAGTTCAGCTGTATCATCTGTTTTCTTGTTTTAAGTTATAGAAAGTAACATTTCATTTCATACAAAAAAAATAGAGCACTTTTTCAAAATTAATTTACATTTATGTGTAGGTTATAGCAAAATTTGTGGGAACTGGGGATTATAAAATTTATTTATCTATTATATTGCATTTATAACAGTTAAAGTTTATATGTAGATCTCTAATCATTAAATTATGAATATTGAAACATTGAACATAAATTTGATTTACTGGACTCGCTAAGTACTAAAATTTGTTACAGTTATTTAACAGTTAATATTACACACCTGTTCTTCCTTCTCAATAGTCTCATTATCAGAGCCATTATCTTCTTCAACACCTGGGTTGAAGTCTGGATCATCAATGCCTTCAAAATCTGAATAAAGAAAATTATATTGTCAAAGTCTGAAGTTACTTTTGAATACAAATAAAAGTCTTCACAATAACCATACTTTTATTAAGATTTTTTAATGATTTTAGATATTAATTTTTAATTGATAATTTGTATTACATTTACATTTTTTGATCAACATTTTTTTTTTCAACTCTACTTGTCAAAGATGGTCCATAAGCATTGTCATAATTGATTAATAGTAATTTATATCTTATTTATATTATCTCACTAGCTTTCGCCAGCAGCTTTGCCCATGTGGTCCCTAGGAAGATGTTTATAGGGATAAAAGTTATCCTATTATCTAAGTAAGCTAATAAGCGTCTGTATACCAAATTCCATAAAAATCCGTTCAGTAGTTTCAGCATGATTGACAGACAAACATCTAAACAAAGAAACTTTCACATTTATAATATTAAAAGCTTTATATATTATAGATTAAAAGAATTAATAAGATTATTTAAAATTCAGTTGACAATGTTGTTATAGGCATAGACAATTTAATTTCTTTGAGTTGTTTGTGATGCATAACCACTCAAAGTAATTAAATTGGATGTTATGTAATTGGCTGTTATGTAAAATGTTGCCCTAATGGATACTATTATTCAGAGAAATAAATACTTTAAGTATGTACTCATACTAAACTTAGAAATTATTCTAAAATATTATCTGGCAGAATCAGTAGCAAAATCATTTTGTTTCACCAACCCTCATTTCCATTATCTTCTTCATCAAGTGGCTCCTGTTTCAAATCCAAAGATCCTGAAGCAAGTAGTGTTGTGAGAGCTTCTGGTTCCTTTGCTGCTTGCTTTGGCTTTTTTCTTTGATAAGGTGATAAATCTAAGGAAAGAAAAATGAATGTAAAATTTTTCTGTTATCCAATTTAATAGTATAACCCAGGAATAAAAATTTACTAAGTGCTGGAGGGTACTAACTTATCCCACACCTAGATCTAAACTAAGACAACTCAAAAAACTAATGTGGAGGTCTGACAATACATTTGTTTACATGGCAGGAGCGCGACCACTGTTGATTCAACAAAAGAAAACTAAAGTTATCTTGCGGCTCATCCCCAAACTTTTATTGAATCTGTTATGTTGGATAGATGCGTATGATCACAGAGAATTTGAATATTGTACTAAGTCAAAACTCAATCAAATTTTTGAGCTGTCTCAGTTTAGATCTAGGTGTGCGTTATGTTGAAATGTGAATGTTGTGTTTCTGACACAGCTTATCTTAATTCTACTCAAAATACATAACAAAAGTGCTCAGCTTAACACAATGACCTAATAACCCAAACAATTTACCTTAACTGTAAAACTGAAATTCGAATTCACAATTATAAATTTTCATAATTATCTTTAAAATAAATGTTACCTAATTAAGTATGAATAGGATACTTACCAATTTGTCCTTGCTCATTAGGATATTTCCTAGGCCGGCCACGTTTTTTAGGACCAGGTGCTTTTGTAACCACAGTGGCAATATTTCCAGATTTAGTGAGTGTTCGAGTCCATTGTGCAGATGGATCATGTTCCACAGGCAACTCATATTGAAGAAGGAAGCCATTCTCCTGTTTTATAGTTATTGTTTCAGTCTCTGTGGCTATAAAAAAAATAAAAATAACATAAATATACATAAACAAAATTTAACAGTTGCTGTTAAATTAGGATGATCTAAAAGCTTACCTTTGGATGTATTGGGATTGCTGCTGACTGCAGCTGTACTTTTTATAAACTCTTCAAGACATTCTTTAAGAGTGTCATTTGATGTAAGACATTGTTGTTTGAACTGGTACGCATATGTAAGACGATCAACACAAGATAAACAAATTAGCGTAGGCAATGAATCGTTTTTAGTGATCTAGAAGAAAAAAATTAAGATGAAAATGAGGAGTTCACAATAAACTTTCTATAAATTGTTGTTAGGGATGTCAGCAAAAATAAGGAAAATAACCACAAAAACGTAATATAGCAACATTAAAGTAGGAAAAAATTATAGGGTGGCCATCGCAACCATTTTGGTGTGGTAATTTTTGGTACCTCAATGCCGCAACAATACGTGTACTTGTCGCTGAGTTGTTCGTTATTTTCATCCCAATCGAATAGGGAAACCATGTCACCTGTCTCTAAGCACACTCTACATGTTAATTGCCAATCCATGTTAGAATAAAATTCAACAATACTGGTAGATTCACGTTATTATTATAATATTTTCCTCAAACCGGAAACTAAAATATGGCAAATACGCCAACGTAAGAAAATGAACACTGCGCGTCATTTCCTACGTTCCGTTATATGCATAGTGTACATCTGAAGGGTATTACTAAAGCCTATTTTTATTAATATTATCTGGTGATATACAGAATAATGCTATTTATTAATTATCATGCAAATAATGAATAAATATTGGATTGTTTATTTTTCTGTTCCGGGTAAGATAGTGTTTAATATTCTTTATGGTTAGATAAACAATGAGGAAGTATTTGAAAAAAACGAAAGCACTAAAAAAGCACCTCCACTAGATGACGACTCTAGCAAAAGTTGATTTTTGCAGGAAACGAATGGACCAAAGTCAGTCATTTCCGTTCCTTTAACTAACAAATTTAAAAACTGAAATTTGAAAAATTCGAAACTTAGATAACAATACAAATACGAAAATGTACAAATAGAATATGAGTTGTTTATTGCGTTTTGAAAACTAATTTACTTTTAAACTGTATTTGGTCCATTCGTTTCCTGCAAAAATCAACTTTTGCTAAAGCCGCCATCTAGTGGAGGTGCTTTTTTAGTGCTCTCGTTTTCTTAAATACTTCCTCATTCTCTAAATTCTGATCTAAGTAAGAGGGGCGTGACCTCACAGGATCTTTGCGTTCACATGAAAACGAGTAAAAATTTTTATTTGTGTTTTCAAATATAATAACTGAAGAAACGCTATATTTACACACTAAACGTCAATCTTCTCGTGGCGAAAGTTAGATGTTGTAAGGATACATTTGAAAAATATCATATTTAGGTGTAGACATACTCGAGAAACACTTTGTCTACACCAAATGTCACTTTTTTGGATACAGTTCGTCGTATATACGTGCAGATTTAGATTTAAAAGGAATAATTGAGTTTATATCATCAATCCATCGTTGAACCTTTTTATAAGTATTGAATGGGCTAAATTATTAACAATCTTTGAAACGGAACGCTGATCAGGTCTACCAACTGCACATTTCTCCCCCACCCCGTCTCCCTCAACATAAACGTCAAATGCAAATGTCTACAACAAATTACAACAATAATAAACACAATGAAATTCAATAAAAACATCCCGGAAAAGAAATAAGTTTCATAAAAATGGAATTGTTTAGATCGGATCAATATTATATATTTGTGAGAAATGAATCAAGTTTATGGTGGAATCGATTAACTGGAGGTTTTTCTGTGAGATCAGGTGCTTGATTTATATTTTCATTTTATACGTTTTTCTTGCTGTTTGACTTAGTTAATGCATGTAATTAGGAAAATACATTCTTTGTTTTCCAGAGTAATAGATCATACAAATTTGAGAGATACAATTATTTGATATCTTTGAACTTTAAGTAATTTTCCCTTTATTCAACTTAATGGTTCGTTTTAGCATGGGATCTTTCTGATATCGAGGATATTGAATGCTTAGGCGTCACAGATGGCATTATTGGTCAAGTGGAGCATTCTAATATATTCGAACCAAGTCTGATGATAATAAAAGAAAGTGTGCCAGTTGGACAAATTTATTTTCATCACACCATCTATAAAATTAAATCAATATGTTTCTTGAATATGGGTTCAGCAAATCAGGATATAGAACTTTGTCCTTGTACAAAACATGGTTCCTCAAACTCTGTCTCAAATGCAACGAGTCTGATAAACAGGAAAATGGGTGGGCGTTTATTTGAAAACTCTGCATTCTTAAACAAAACTGTGGGCGCAGTAAAAAATGTAAGCAACACTATCAAAACTACTACTCAACAAGCTGCAACGCAGGTAAAAAATTTTCAGAAATCATTTGTATACATTTTTCTTGCTGTCATTCAGTAGTATTATAATATATACTTATATGTTTGTATCATACAAAGAAAATTTTGGCAAAAAAGTTGAGTGTTTGATTACAATAACTAAATTTTACAATAATCATAAATTTACAAAACAATGACAGTAGTATAGACCTTAAACATTGATAGATGAAAGAAAAAAAAATATATTTTAATGATTTTCAATAAATTTGAATTCTATAGGTGAAGCAAAGTGTTAAAAAGCAAAGAGATCCAAAGTTAGCAGAGCGTTTTGAGAAACGTTTAACAGATGAACTACATAAGATCTTTGATGAATCTGATAGCTTCTACTACTCTCGTACACTGGACTTAACAAACAGCCTGCAAAGACAATATGAAATTGAAAAGAAACTTGAGGCAGAAGATGGTACAGGAAAGCCAGTTACTGATATAACAAGATGGTGGAAATATGTAGATGACAGATTCTTTTGGAATAAACATATGCTGAAAGATATTATAGCATTAGGGGTATGTTGCTTAAATAAACCTTTAAAAGTAAATGCTGTGTCCTATATCTGTCAGATCTGACATTCTACTACACAACTTCCAAATATGTACTGACCGGCAAACTTTATTTTTAGGATTGAAAATTCAATAACTAAATAATATTGAAACATTATAATTGATAAATTTTATGTAATTCAACTATAATTTGTTTTATGCTGTCTCTATGTACTGTTTTGCTCTGGCTATAACAATGAAAAAATGTTAAAGTAACCACCTAATTTTTCTTGTAGAGTCCTGCTTGTGATCAGTGGATATTACCAATAATCCAGGGTTATGCACACCTCTCGAAAATAGCGGTAGAACCTGCAGATGTGAATCCTCTGAATACAGAATCCCTTGCTAATACTAACACTTGTGATGAGACTTTTACATTAGGAATTATATCGCGGCGGTCAAGATACCGAGCTGGAACTAGGTAAGTATTACACCCGGATTGCTCTAATGATGTCACACCCACAGTAAGCACTAAATGTCCCTAAATAAATCCAGGCCTAGGGTGGATATTAGGGATGACCAATGATAGCATACATTATTGATTGCCAAAAGCAAAGTGATGAAATATGGGGTCTGCACTTTATTACACTACATTATTCATGACAAACTCTCAAATTAATGCAGATTCTTTTACCAAGAAGAAACAGAAAATTATTTTTGACGACATACAAATTAGAGAACTCTGTGCTGGACGCATAGCAGTGATCAAGGATCTAGGATTCATTTTTGATGAGGGTTTATCTTTTCGTGATCATTATGACAAAATGGTATCAAAAAGTTTACAAATGCTGGGCTTTATTGTGAGATCCACAGTTCCCTTAAAAAAAACCCAAATGCTTCCTCTATCTTTACTCGGGTTTGAAGCAATTTTGAATAAGCATCTGTAATCTGGTCTCATCACTATGAAATACACTCCCAAAGATTAAAAGAGTACAGAGGAAATTAATGAAACTTGGTAGAACCTTAACATCTTACACTGAAAGATTGGATCATTTTAAAGTTGCAGCTTTAGATATCCGCAGAAAACAGCAGGATCTTTTAAAATTCAACACTAAGCTGCTCTCACAAAAACGTAAGCAGAGACTATTTGTATTGCAAACCTTTAAAAATAACACTTCTTACTTTAACCCCATTGTAAGAATGTGTTGTCTCAAAACTGAATATGATTTATTTACACCCAAGTATGTCGCCTTCAAGTTTCAGGTTAGGTATGTTCTCGAAGTTCTTTCCAACAACTAATAAATTAATAAACACCTTTTGAAAAGAAAGTCTACAAATTTGTGTATATTGATTATCTTTATACAGGTTTTTTCTACTTTATTCGATTGTAACCTGTTGTGTGAACCTTTTTTAATAAATAAAAAATTATTATTAATCCACATAGTGCTTCATAATTCATAAGTAATAATTTGTTAATAGCTAATAAACATATATTTATTAGCTAAAATAATTTTAGTCACATTATACTAACTCGTTACAACTTCCATTAATATTTATGTTATCAGTATTTTCTTACATCTTCCATTTGTATATTGTTAATAAAACCCCAAGTGATTATAGTTTAATTTTGATAACACAAAAGGAACAAATTTGAATAGTACATATTTAGTGAGAGGGAACTTGTTTGGTTGGACTTTACGAAAAACGGCGATAGGTCTGTACTCTGTTATAAGGGAACGCTCAAATCTATCAACACTAATGAGCACGTTATCTACAAATAAAGGATATAAAATAATAGTCCATTGTGATGCTTCTTGTTTTGTTGTTGTGAACTATGAAGATTATTATCTATTTAGGAATAAAGTACACAGATAAACAAATTTTTTAACTTCAAATAAAAACGCAATTGATTCTAAAAAGTGTTTTAGTATTTCCAAAAAATCATAATTATGGTAGTTGTTATTAACTAGCGGTAAGCGCAATATAACTGCGCAGTTCCTTTCCTTTAATGTTATTGTAACTAGAGCATAGCCTCTCAGCACCGTTAGTCAAGCAATAGCAGACCACGGTTACCAAAATGGTTAAGTAATTCTTTTTAAATCTAAATTTCAATGACTCAAGGTTTAAAATCGATCAGAATTCATCATCATTTTATTTTAGGTAAGAAAAATATGAAAACTTAATGGTTACTTTTTATTTTATTTATAATGGCCTACAGATTTAATGTTTTAATAGGGTGGGAATAGATTATAAAATATTAATTTATCATTCATCTCTGATCTCTCAAACTACAGAAACTGAAATTTATTACCATGTTTAAAACATACAGTACAGCGCTGTTCATAAACAAGGTTTTGCGTCAGAGTAAATTTACACTAAAATTGCAATTTTAGTATTAGTCCAAATTCATATTATACAAAGAATAAGCAAACCTACCACCCTTCTAGGAGTATGTATTACTCCCGTAGAACATCGTACTAGGTTAACCTTTGCTTAGTCTCTGTTTAATAATATGAATTTTTACTAATACTAAGTGCAGTCTCATCGTAAATTTACTCCAATGCTAAATATTGTTTATTAATAACACTGGCATTGTTTAATTTCTAAAACAGGTATAACCGCCGCGGCATCGAGCCGGGAGGTAAAGTCGCCAACTACGTAGAGACAGAACAGATCGTTTCTATAATATGCTCCGATAGCATCCACAGGGCTTCCTTCGTGCAGGTAAATTTTAAATGCTACGTATCCAATAGCGGCCAAAAGTTATAAAAATTTTGCAGCCTCTACGCTAGCAATCATTTATTACTTTTTTACGCTCCGGGACATAGCCATTTGGTCCTAGGGTAAATACACCCCTGTATTTATATCGCTAGTTCTACATTCTAAACTTAACAATAACTCGCCAAAATAATATTTCAGAATCTTGTAAACACAATTCTCGCGATTAACCTTCAAATGTTAATGGATAATACATTCCGTTTGTATTATTATGACGATTTCTAATATACATTTCATTATATGTGTATTACAGAGTTATATAAGGTGCAAACAGCACCAAATAGTAATGCCTGATACTATATGAGGGTATTCTAACTCTAAAATCTGCAGTATGTATTTATAAAGCTAGTCAATAAAAAAAAAGGCATCTAATAGTCACGCTTCGTTAGATATACATTTTGTAGTTTTTCTGATCTGAAAATAGAATAGATCTCAAATAATTCTAAAGTTGTCGTTTTACACTCGTGTGGCAATGAACTTGAAAGTGAATGAAATTGTTTGAAAAGGATGAATAGTTTATAACCTCCTATATTATTTATATATGTGTGTGTGTGTGTGTGTGCGTGCGTGTGTAACTATACGTCTTAAAAATTATGGTACAATAGAGGATTGTATTTTTCAGGTGCGCGGGTCAGTGCCAATATTCTGGAGTCAGCCTGACTTAAAATTCCGGCCGCCGCCCCGTCTGGATAGAAGTAAATATAGCAATTTTGTAATAAGCTTCCAATTGTAATGAATATTAAATATATAAATATTAGACAACATCACGTTCATTGCTCATATTCTAAACTAAATAGCTAAAAACTTTGTATTGTTAAAATCTGAAACAATAACATCTAGATCCGAGAGTTTTAAAGGAAACTTCATTTCCTAAATGAACTTGACAAGGCTTCGTTCCTGGGAACTCGCCAATGGGGAATGCCTCGCTACTACGGTGGTTGTATATTAAAAACACCGTCTATAGAGGATATTTTGAAGATACGAAATTTTGATTTGTAGTGTAATAAATATTTGTTACTCAACTAACTAGTTGTGTAATACTCGCAATGATTCTTACTTTCAAAATTGTATTAATATGAGTTGCTTCATATTATCACGATCTAAATGATTTAGAGCGTGAAACTTACGGCAATTTGTAACCTATGTATGATCATGTCATACATAGGTTACAAATTGCCGTAAGTTTCAATGATCATGAGTAGCGTTCTTATTAAATATTTGGATTTTTAAAGACTTGCAGTCAATATGGTAGTTTGGTAGTAAAAAATAAGTCACGAAGTTGCACAAAAACTAATTTTTACATCGCAATAAACATAGAGATTCTGATTTTGAGTCATAAAGTCGCACAATTATGTTAAAAATTTAAGTCGAGGTTTTGTCTGTGTCACGTGACTTGAAACACGACCCGCCATCGTGTGACGTCACTGTGGTGATAGCTGTCGGACATAAAGATATGTCTATTAATTATAAGTCTAACTCCTAGATGGCGCTGCTCTTAGCTTATCTTTATCGTTTTATTTCGTAATGTCGTTAGATGGCACTGTTCTCATTTTATTAATATCTTTTCTACTTTATGCATCTCTTTTGTATCTATACCACAATGATGTCATGAATATGCCGGACAGCGTTTTCGGGGTATAAAAAAGGTTATATTGTGATATATATTTAAGGCGGGAAAACGTGTTTATTTTTTCGAAATATTTGTTTTATGGCTGTTTTAAATTAAATTAATTAAATATTATTTAAAACAGCGTAAAATATCCTATTGGAAATCTCTTACTATGAATACATATTGATTTAACTGACGAGTTCACGAATACAATTTCTTTTTTCGATAGCCGAGGAAGAGTCTCACGTCGCTTTCAAGAAACATTTCCAAGAAGAGTTGTGTCTATACAAACAAGTGTGCATTATCAACTTGGTAGAGCAGCAAGGTCGCGAGCGCATCATATGGGAGGCGTACGGCAACCATGTCCTCAAATATAACAGTCCTGATATCATTTACGCCACTTTCGACTTCCATGAGTATTGGTAAATATTTTTTAATGTAATTATCCCTAGAAGACATCTCTATCTTTATATAAAACTTACAAACACATCTCAACCTAGTAAAAAAATATACCGCGCCTAATGCCTGATTAACATGCATTAAGTATTAGAATGAACCTTGTTTTTATTGAGTTCTCGATATTTCGGCGCTGTTACAAGCGCCACGATCACGGGGTAACTGAAGTTTTTGCGGGTGGGTATCATAGCTACCTTCTTTTTAATCTTTTTTCGTTCGATAACACTAGCCGACAATGGTTTTTGCTCTGAAATAAAACTTATATATTTTGGTTCCTATTAGTAAGTATGTCCTTAGAAAAATACTGAAAAAAATTCCTCAGGTCCGATTACGAAAATATGTTTTTTTTTAAATGACCAAAAAACGACCAGTTGACCACTTTAAAAATTGTTTTCTTCTCACTAACTTATCGCCTATCGCAACTAAATGTTATTTATTCCTCCTATAGGTGTTCTGAATTAAACTACCCACATTCTGATTAATAACTACGTCAGCTGTTGTTTTGGTTAGGTAAAAGTACCGTCAATTAGTGATATATTTTGACACTTTGCATTTACGTCGTTAACTCGTACACATCTCAAATTTTTTCCTTGTTTTTGCATTAAATTGTTTAAGACAATGCCCAGTAAGTGTAAAAATTCGCCAGATTTATTTTGTTTTGTGTGTGGAGACTTTAATCCACGCTCAAGTTCGAAAAAGTTTTCTTCCACGACTGTTGGAAGCGTATCGTTTGCACTTTGGATTTGGCGCTGAAGAAAGTCTAAGTAAACCTTGGAGTCCGAGTTTATTGTGTTCAAGATGTTCAAGGTACCTCGCAGGATGGCTTCAAGGTACTCACACACCATTGCCGTTTACTATGCCAGCTATATGGCGAGAACAAAAAATCATGTAAATGATTGTTATTTTTGTCAAACTAACATTACTGGAATGAAGTCGAAGTTTAAAAATATTATAAAGTACCCCGATGTATCGTCTATGTCAAAACCGGATACCCTACAAACTTCAACGACCTCAACTTCTGACGAACCGTCAACTTCATGTGGTAGTCGTGGCTTAGAAAGTCATGTTGATGTTTGTACTTCCGATCACGCTGATTTTGACGACGATGACTATGAGCCACCAACAAGGTCAACAACAGAGCCACATCTGATAACTCAAAGTGAACTAAATGATCTGATTCGTTACCTTGATTTACCAAAAGAGAAATCAGAACTTTTAGCTTCTAGATTAAATCAATGGAATTTATTGCACCTGGAGACAAGAATCTGTAGTTATCGAAAACGACATAGTAGTGTTGTGGATTTCTTTGAAAAGGAAAACGATCTAGTCTATTGCAAAGATGTACATGAGCTTATGAAAAAAATGTCTTCTACCTATTCACCTGATCAGTGGAGACTATTCATTGATTCATCGAAAATAAGTTTGAAGGCGGTTTTGTTGCATAATGGTAACGAATTTCCGTCTGTACCTCTAGCACATGGAGTGCATGTCAAAGAAACCTATGAAAATCTCAAAAATCTACTACAAAAAATACAGTATGCAGAACATTCTTGGAAGATTTGTGCTGATTTAAAAGTAGTTGGGATGTTACTAGGCATGCAAGCTGGTTACACAAAATTTTGCTGTTTTATTTGCGAATGGGATAGTAGAGCTCGAGGCAAACACTATATCCAAAAAGAGTGGCCAAAAAGAACAGACTATGTACCTAATCAGAAAAGTCCAATATTCGTCTTGTTGTGCCCGAGAATATTTTATTGCCACCCCTTCATATAAAATTAGGATTAATGAAAATTTTTGTAAAAGCCATGGATAAACAGGGAAAAGGTTTTCAATACCTCAAAAGTATATTTCCGAGACTTAGTGATGCGAAACTAAAAGAAGGGATTTTTGTGGGGCCAGACATACGACGAGTTATGAAGGATCAAAACTTTGTCGCCAAATTAAATACGTTGGAAAAAAGAGCATGGTTTTCGTTTGTTGAGGTTGTAAAAAATTTTTTGGGTAACACCAAATCATCCGATTATGAACAACTTGTATCAAGCCTTCTGACGAATTTTCAGGCTTTAGGCTGTAACATGTCCCTAAAAATACAATTTCTTCATTCCCACTTGGATTTCTTTCCTCCCAATTTAGGTGCAGTCAGTGATGAACATGGGGAGAGATTTCATCAAGATATTTTGAATATGGAGAAAAGGTATCAAGGCAAGTGGACTCCTAGCATGCTGGCAGACTATTGCTGGACATGTTTACGTGATAATCCTGACTACCAATACAGCAGAAGTTCGAAGAAGTACAAAAAATATGAATTATAGGGTAAAGATTTGTAACATTAAAAACATTGTTTGCAAAAACTCTTCTTTTATTTTTCTCTTAACCTGGACCTAGCAATTTTTTTTTTATATTTAGATTATATATGTACCATATCAAAGCAACATAAAAAAACAAGTTTGGTTTCAGAGCAAAAAAAAGTGTCCAAATTGTCGGCTAGTGTAATCGTACCACTGTTCACTATGTCTAGTGCTAATAAGTGCCAATTAGATAAATATAAATATCTGCCTACGACATCCACCCGCAAAAACTTCAGTTCCCCCGGGATTATGGCGCTTGCAACTCAATAAAAACTATGTAAATGACCATGAAAGCTTAAAACAACATAACGTATTAAGTGGTCAACTTAATTATCAATTTCATACTTGTAAACCGACAATTATAAAATGTTATAACCATCCATTAGATTAAAACAAAATAGCGGAAGATACTTGTCCTTAAATTGACGATTTATAAACTACATGCTCGTGTATTACAATAGTTGTGATCTTATTTAACGTTATGAACCTGTGGTTACATATTGTGAATCAGCCGCGGCATGCACTACGAGAACGTGAGCATACTGATCAACGCTATAGCGGACGTGATCGGTGAGATGAGGTTCTGTTGGCGCGACGACCGCGGCCTGATCTGCGCGCAGAACGGCGTGTTCAGAGTCAACTGTATCGACTGCCTTGACAGAACTAACGTTGTACAGGTCAGTTTATATATACCCTATAATATATACAATAGGGATGACGACTATTTTTTGTTTGTTTGTCCGTCAGGTAGTGTGTAAAAAAATATTGAACACGTATTTTTTTATTTTTTTCGTAATCATAAAATTACGGCGTTATATCGAGTTGAAATTTCGCATGACGTCACGTTATGGTACGTTTTCTACTAAACTGTGACGTAGCGAGCCCCCACTCCTCAACTTTAATGCCTGTTATCTAACCTATTTCTTGTTAAATTGAAGTAAAAAAAAAAAATACGTATCTAATATTTTTCTATTATCTGACTGACGGACTAAATAGAATTGCATTTTTTTTACCCAGTCGTCATCCCGTCAGCAGTTTTACGTCCAGTCCAGTCGAATCGGTCGTGCTTTCCAGCCGTTCAAACGATTGTATCTATATCTTTTAGTAATAAAGTTAACACTTAAAATGGTTTGGCATTACTTTATCTACATTAATATTATAAAAAGGAAAGGTTCGTTTTTTTTCCGAAACTATTGGGCCGATTTTAAAAATTCTTTCATCTACGGGATCTAAATCATATGTGGTAAACATAGGCTATATTTTATCCCTAAAAACAACAAATAAAGGGATGAAAATGGGAGTGGAAATTAGTATAGGGAATTTAAACGTTAGTATAGGGTAGTAATTAATTTTTATTTTTCATTGTAATTATATCCATGTCATGATATTAATTGATATCCAAATAAATAGTTCCCTACAGACCACGCCTGGGAAGCCGCTGACGGAATGCTGATATCTAATCAAAATCGTTCAAATAATTTCTTACAGACAGCTATAGCTAAGTATGTGCTAGAACTGCAACTGTGCCGTCTAGGGCTCGGTACTCCAGGCAGCGGTCTACCTCCAGCGTTACGAAACGCTTTCCTCACTATGTGGGCTGACAACGGGGATATTATATCACGCCAGTATGCCGGCACGAAGGCCCTAAAGGTAATAAAAATAAAGTTGAAATTAGATTGACTGATTATAAATTTTAAACGTAAATTATGATCCATGAAAAAGTATTAAGTAGTGTAATTAAAACCTTCTTGGTCCTTTTTTTGCTTGGATAATAATGTTCAAACAGGCTGTAAACACCTGGCTACTCTGAGAAAATATTTTTTTTTATATATTTTATGACTTTATTTGTTATATGCCAATAAACGGATCTGAGTTATTAGGGTGACTACACACGCACAGGAGAAAGAAAACTGACAGGAATGATGAAGGATGGTGTGGCGTCGGCGAACAGGTGCGTTTTTTTGTTATTAATTTGGTTAATAATATAATATGATTAATTTATATTTTAACATATACGCAATGGAAAAAAAATGCTATTACAAATTGGGCATAATTATATTACAAATATGTGTAGGCATTTACCACGTAATTATATTATAACTCAATGAAAGTATTATTCGCGAGAATTTTAATTATTTTGAACATAAACACACATACACTTTTAAATCATTTGGACAACAATCATCAGTGATTTTTGGGTGGCTGCATAGAAACAAATACAAATGCGGACTTTTTCCCGCTACAGATACATCATCCGCCATTTTAATGACGCCATTACACAATGTGCCATAGACATTGCTCTCGGGCAGCCAGTCGATACGGCGACCATAGACAAATTCGACAGTGTCTGGTGGCATTTGAAAACTGCCTCTACGATGATTGTAGTGAATTTGGATACGAATGAACCTATATTAGAAATGATGCCAAGTTACTTTGGACATACGCTGACTAGTGAACTAGCTTCCGCGCAGGTCGCATACGGACTGGGGAGGTCAGTTTATGTTGGTTTCTAAAATTTTACTGTCTTCGCTTACTTATGATTCGTTGCGACCTCCTCACCGTTCTATAAAAATCCAAATATAACTCTACTAATTTATAATTTATCAATTTTTTTAAGAAAATCTATAACTAATAACATTTTTTGTAACCTTTTATTACCCAAGCACACTAAATAAATAGCTGCAATATGTTATTTTATGCACTAACACTTATAATGACTACTGTAAAGTTTAATATTGTAGACGTTTTTGTTTTAAGAACTATAATCATATTTTTCAGTATAGCATTTTGAATGCAAAATTGATCAAATATAATAACTATAATCATGTTGAACAGCCAATGGCAACCTAATATGTACATTAACATTCAATAGGTAAAAACTTATTTCTGAATGCATTCACTTAACTTGACTTATAAGTGTACTCACTTGAGTATTTATTTTTTACTAATTTCGGTAAATTTTGTAAAATGTATTTGCCCAGGACCTGATTTAAGGCCCAGAGCATCAAAAATAGGGTGGAGTCAAAATTGAAAAGGCTCCGAACGGTCTGATGGACCGAAACCCTCAGCTTTCTCTTGGAAGAAAAAAAAAACAGAAAAATTTAATTATCATTAGCTCGATACAATATATATTTTAAATTTCCTTTAAAAATTACAGTTTTGTATACTTTTTCAGAAACTTCCGTAGATAAATATCTATCCGAATATTATACAATTCCCGCAAACTAGCATGTTTAAAATTCCATTTTTAAATTAGCGAGCTCATACTTTGTCTGTAGCGGCTAAATAGCTAGATTGGGTTCATATTACATGTATGTATAATATGTATCTTACCAACTGCGCCATGTCTGTATGAACGTATAACTTAATATTTTAATATACCTAAAAGAAGCGATTTCAAAATTATTGGTTTTAAAATGACATCAAGATTTATGTCACACTGTAGAAACACGAAACCTATTTTTAAAAATATCTAGAAAGATTTTAAAGTTTCGATCAAGTTGTCATCTTTTGGTTCCACTATCCCAAGGTTTACTGGTAGAGAATGTCTTAGCCATTACATGCGCACCTGTATACATGTGCAAAAAGGAGATTGATAATCAATTTATTCGCATCTCATATATGAAAGAAAAATATCTGATCCAAAAAAATTATATAGTTACTTTGGCAAATATGTAAATGTGAATTATCCCTAGGTACTACCTGTCGACGTTCAAGGACGCCCTACGTCAAGTGGCGATTGACGTTATGACCGGTGAATCTCGCTCGATACCGGAACAACTGATCGTGCCCGATTGCACCCGGTGCACTTCTGTCAAGGTGCTAATGTTCAATGTGCGTGCATCCGCTTTAAGCTTATACCCCCCCCCCCTCCCCTTTCTATATTTTACAAGTAAATATTTTCAGGAGTTAACCACCTTATATAATATCGAGTTATCCATTTTGAAACTACGAGGGTCCATTTGACTAATTTCTATCTCTATACTCTGTAGGTACTATCTCTATACTAGTGGGTATATATCAAATGTATGTGAGTGTTATTCGTAAACAACTTTTTTAAATGTCATTCATAGAGTAGGAATTCAATATTTAATTGTAATCTTATTCATTAATACATCTTTGCTGCATATTTGAATGTAAGAAGAGGAAATCATTCATTTCTAAATGCCAAAATATTCGAAAAATCTGTTTATTTACATGTATTAATACTGCCATATTTCCTTATTTATTGTTTGTACCTTAACCTATTCTTGAATCCGTGCACTGTTGCTTTGCTGCCTATGCTGAAAAACTATTTGCTATTGCATTATCTATGACTTAATGGCGTTGATCTATTTTCATACAATATTAGGATCAAGCTGTACCTGACACCGCTGCGATGGCGCAACACGTAAAATCTCTTATCGACGACTGCAAGAAGCTGTTAGTAGATACAGAACCGGTTTTAGGTTCTTGGGGACTTATCGACGCAGATCCGAGGTGAGTTCTTATTAAAAAAACTAGATTCTGTTCATGAGTTGTCTGCATGCCAAAGAATTTTAGTCTTTGATAACATTTGAAAATCTCGTTAGTGAAATTATATAATTACATTTTGTAGTAAGTCTGGTGACTGATCCAAGCAAAAGTTGTAAAACTAACAAGTTAACCATTTCATTGTCGCGAAGAGTCATATGTATAAGGGTTAAAGTGTAAAATCGGAACTTTATGACGTTTGTTATGATACACTCTTCCGTTATGTTTCACACCACTTTCAAAACATGTTTGAGTTTTGAATCTGCATTAGTCAGAAAAATTAAAAAAAAATATTACTTTAATTATATTAAGATGTTAAACCAAAGAAGTTTTTGGCTCTTGAGTAGAACCAAAAACTTTTACGAAGTAGAACGCGTAACACGGGGTTAGAAACTGAATCCGAAGTCGAGACAAGTCAGTGCCAGTGTGTAGCGCTCTCTGCTGGATCCTAAATCCTTCCCCCTAAAAAATGCACCCCGGGGAGGCGTTTAGTAGGTAGTATATTTAGTAAGTATCCAGGGACGGATCTACCTGAGAGCATAATGGTCTTAAGCCCGGGGCACCGTGGATACAATACAAATGCAGGGCCCTTTGACCCCAATAAAATAAGTATACAATTCGGTACTTTTACATTACAATTACTTCAGTAATTATACTTAACAGGGGCCTACTGTTAAGTATTCGCCCCGGGGCCCACAAATTCACGATCCGCCCCTGGATATACCATCCGCGTTTTGAATAACCTTCAGGCAAATCCGTACGAATGGAGTTCCATACAGCCCCTGCAGCGGGTTGTGTTACTGGTTCTGTTACTTCGCTTTTGGCAGTATGTGACGGGTTCTGTTACTTCGCTGTTGGCAGTAAATGAAACGGCTGACTAGGCTGGACAAGTGTATTTAGGGTATAAACAAAAAAACTAACAACAAAAATAAGATAAAAACCGTTTTATTATTTTATTATGATGCGTACTTAAATAAAACAATTACATATCCCGTTTCTGGGTTTTGTTAATAGGTGGAACTTATTAATTCACTTAACGTTTCACTTAACTTTAAATTTTAAGAAAGGAATGATCTTAAATATCAAAGGCACAAAGTTAGGATGCGAAACAAAGGACAAAATAAACAATGTGATACAATACCCAAGTAGCACAAAACACCATTATATCAAACTTATAATAGCACGAGTCCAAGCGTTAAGCATTATAATAAAATCGTATATCAACCGTATTTCTTTTAAACGACTCTTATACGTAAAATTTGGGCCCCCCCTTTGTACGACTTTAAGCTTTATAAAAGCTGTGCAATAGCACTACAACTTTTGTATAATAGCATTAATTAAGTCGGGTAAAAGCATTCTAATAGCCATTAGCATTCTAATAGACTATATTACAATTGATATACGTAAATCAAAATTATAATACGTTAATTTAATGTTATAAAAATGCTTACTGTTTTATTTCCTTTGTAAATAAAGTATATTTAATAGATTTTAAAAACATATAATCGGTTTAAATTATTGTTTTGTGTAAGTGTCATGACATGTTCTCTTGGCTAGTCTTTTAAGTATTTTTGAATATTGATTTAAACAGCTCGTTATGTGTGAAATAAGCTGCAAACATCAGTTTGTGGAGTAAAATATACAAGTTTATGGTGTAAAATACACGCGCCTTCGCAAACTTCCTTTAATATAATAAAAATAATAAAAAATTTAACCTAGTAGCAAAAGATTTTGTTCAATTTTAGGCTTTTTAGCATTGTTTTAACAACATAATTGCTTTTATAGGCATCTGTGCACAAAATAAATTATTATTTACCCCTTTTCATCTGACACAGTTGACTTTAAATATTTTGTAAGAATTGGGAAAAGAAAGCAAATGGCGACTCGTAAATTTAAAGTATTAGGTATTCAAATATAGTGTAGTAGAGCTGTTAATCGTATTATGGTTAGACACAAAACTAAGAACTCGTAATTCATCGTATAACACACTCCCATTTTAGGTACAGCCGTATTTTTATACTTCAGAAGTATCTTATAGTGCTTATAATCATCAAACAATTATTTCATTTTTATTTTGATTTTTAAAAGCTTCAATTAAATTAGAATACTCTTTTTTCAGTTTTCTTTTATATCCACCTGTTTTCTTTGTTTTTCCCAACGTTTTTTGTCCATGGCGCCAGCGATGCGTATAAAATGCCACCATTACAATACATTATATAAAATAATTTTACATTTTAATTTCACATAAAAAATAATTACGATCTATTTATTACTTGTATCTCTATAAATAACTTAATATTGATCAAAATATAGCCTAATGTTTTATAAAAGCATAGATTAAGAAGATAAAGGAGCTTGAGCTTGATTAAAGAATACTTTAAGAACAAATCGGTGCTAAAGTTTTAGTAGTTCTTTATTCAATGTGTATATAGGATAAGCATTAAATCGATACAACCATAGGCCATTAGAAAACCTTTGTTTCTAGAAAATGACTAAATATAACTAAGTGCACTAAATAATATTACGTTAATGCTTATATAATATATAATGTTTTTCATATAACCGAAATACGATAACAGCTTTATATTAATATTACCCAATACTTAAATAGGAGTTTTGACATTGGTATACTTTTTTAATAACCATAATATGGCATTAAGCATTATTAGATAAAATAAATGCCTTTAAACAGATTCGAAACTTGACCAGTGCTGATTAAAAATGTTACTATGACTTTAGGACATAAATCGGTACTTATTTTAGTTAATATATTATTTATGTGCTACTTGGGTACACCGTTACAGCCTTACTTCCGTCATAAAATAAAATCGAGTGCTTGCCTATCTAGAATAAAAAAAAAGGTCAGTGCTGAACCGCTGTAAATTGAACTTTGAAGACGATTGACCTCGTGTAAACTTCTGCATGTCAGGGGGGGGAGCTATATTTTAACTATCGTTCTAATTTGATATCTTTATTGATCAGTACTGGGGATCCGCAAGAGACAGAGATGGATAGTGTACTAGTTTTGACAAGCGAGGCGTACTACGTGGCGGACTACGACGAGACCTCGGACCGATTGCTGTCCGTGCAGCGAGTGCCGCTGCGTGACGTCACCGCCATAGAACTGGGCACTGTCGACACTAGCGCCGCCACTGTACGTATGCACAGGTCTAGGTGAAATAAACTAGGCATAACGGGTAGGCAGCGTAATAACGTCCTGCCTTACGGTGGGTAATAGGGTGGAGTGGTGGAAAAAAAACGATAATAGCTTGCGATTGACCATAGATGATGATTTTATCTTTTAAATAAGAAAATGTCGAAAATATATACCTGTATCGCAGGGATATATTAAATATCAATATTTTCCAAACCATTATACAAATCTAGTAATTTACAAACTTAACATTTCCCGTGATACGATCATATATTTTTACTGATTTTTACTGAGATTTTTACTGGATATACAAACATATAAGCCACCAGTTTCAAGTCAACCGGTTACAAGATTTCGTCATATCTGATGTCCCGGGTTCGTCCCCAGTCGGGTCAAATTAACTTTTCTATAATTGTCTCAGGTTGAGTGTTTGGGACATTTGCTATATCAAAGTTTCATATAAAACAAACTTGTAGGTCCTTGTAATAAATGGGTTCTAGCTACGTAAACCGTGATCAGAACAATCTAGATTTTCCTTAATGTTTATTTAATCTTGCCTCTCTCTCCGTCCGTGTAACGTCCCTTTCATTCGTCATATTACACATAATTGCATATTCACTGTTTTCGGAAAAGTATATTAAACCTTTGATATTGTCATATTAAACCACTATCAGCTTTGTTTTCTCCAAAAAGCATTATTAAATAAAGGGAATCATATTTTTATTTATTAGTTTAAATTGACCCGCGAAAACAATCAATTACGTGCCGTATAGAGCTGTGATGCCACATTTCAATAAACATGAGCACTGGTTGTGACTCTCTATAAAGATGGTGACATTTAATATATTGAATGGTACCTTCGTTAATTTAGATTTCCAATACAAGAAGGCCTACTGTGTTGCTCCGAAAACGAAAATTCGTTTATTTTCGCAACCCTAACACGACTCTAAAGGAACACATTTTTCGATAATTAATAATGTAACGGAGGAAGGACCCTGACACTGCTTCCGATGCACAGATAATATTGACGCTTATGATTTTTATAAAATTTTTGCAATTTTCGTTCGTAGACAAAGTAGCCCCTAAGGTCTCTAGCTATTTAAATTGGGATTTCAATAATGTAGACATTTTCCCTTTCATTCTTTATTTTACACATAATTGCTAACACGCTGTACTGTGTTTGTATATAGATATTCGGCGTCGGTCGCAAGTCGTCCAGCGAGCCTGTGTTCTGCATCAGGTTCCACTACACATACAACGGCGAGGGCGGATACTTCCACATGTTCAGGTCGACGTCGCTTCGGTTCTTCAACAACATGGCTGTCGTTATCAATACCAAAGATGAGATGATCGGTTTGTATTTTTATCGTCATCATCATCACGGTTTTACATCCCCACTGCAGGGCCTCAGGCCATTCTTATGAATGATAAAGGAGGAATGAGTATGATCCTCCACGCTGACCCAATGCGGAATGGAGAGTATCAACGACGACTGCAAATGCAGCCGGGACCAAAGGCTTAACGTTTCTTCCGGAGCACGGAGTAGCTCAAGATATAAATTTTTTGGTCACCCATTCCGTGACTGACCCTTGCGAAAGTTGCTTAATAACAACGATCGTTGGCCGTGGCGCTTATCCACTATGCCACCGAGTTACTGAATTTTTCTTTATCATCATTTATCATTTGTCTGCTAATGCCGCCACTAATGGGGCCTCCTTCTGTCGATAAAATCGCCCTAACCTAACCCAATATTCAGACTTAATGTGGATAGGCGGGTATTAACTGCAGTTGCAACCGGAACTTAAGGCATTAAACGCCTGCCGAAGTATGGAAGAGCTCTAAATAATCTAAATCTTTGGCCACCCATCCGATTACCGGCCTTTATGAAAGTTGCTTAACCTACGCAATCGAAAATCAAACCTTGATTGATCATAAAATAGAAGTGACCTCCTAAGAAAGTGAGGATTTAATATGGATAATGATCCTTTGGATCATTTATCCATATTAAAGTTTTTCGTAAGGTGTAACTGTAACAGCTGTTGCTTCTTCTTTTATTAATGACTTATATGCACGTTTCACACAGTTCTGCCAATGTCAAGTTATAAAATTAAAATAAAATTATTCATGTCAATAAAATTAATGAAAAAGTTTAATTCATAAATGTTCGTCGGTTTTTATATGCCAATTTATATATGTTTCTAAAAAAAAAACTATTTGGTTAATGTAATTGTAATTCATTGAAATTTCAACAGCGTTTCGGTTTTTCCAGAATCCTTGCATTCCATTTGTGAATCTATGATGGTAGCACGCGATGTTGCCAAACTTCCACGAATACCATTCCATGATGGCATCAAATTAGAAAGAAAGAAATCGAAGGTAAGTCGACTTCTTCCATCGCCGACCTATTAACGTCCCCCATTGCTGGGGTGCTAGCTCTCTCTATGTAAGAAATCAAATAGGTAATGGTTCATAAACCAACATATTAACGTCTGCAGCTTTAGCTGGGCGCAGCGGTTGATCGTGCCTTTCTAAGCACGGAAGAGCTCGTGATTGAAATTTTTGGTTACCCATCCCATTGCCGGCCATAGAGAAAGTTGCTTAAGTTCACATCGCAGACTAAACGCAATAACCACTTTGCCATCGAGCTTCTCTACGTTCTCCCTCCTCTCGCAAGTCTTCTTAAAAATATGAAATCTTTATCTATACTAATATTGTAAAGAGAAAGATATGATTTTTTGTTGTTTCGATAAACTCCGAAACAACGGGACCGATTTAAAAAATTCTTTCACTCGTGGAAAGCTACTTCATAGGAGGGTGACATAGACTATAATTTACGCAGACGAAGTCGTGGGAAAAAAGCTAGTAAATGATATTAAGAAAACAATGTACCCAGGAGTATATCAAGGTAGGTACTACAAGTTAAGTCAACGTCAAAATTACAAATACGTTTCTAAATGCCAGCCAGTATAAAAACCTTTTTGCATACATTTTTTTTTATCGTAAGATTAAATAACTTGAATGTATATTTCGCACGTATTTTCTACTTTTGACAACATTTTTCTTTGTTAAGTATAAACTTTAAAATGCAAAGATCCCTGTGAACGTAGCTTGCATAGAAACTGCTAGGTGGCGTAGTGACGATACGTTGTTTAGAGGAGCCGCTTAGAGTTTCTTGAACTTTAAACGCTCATTACTCAAAATCGCATTTTTTGCATTGTGTCACTGTCGTTCTCAACGTGCGATTTATTTAAGGTACACCCGACTCAAGGTCAATCAGGTGGGTTGAGATCATCTCTATATCTGGACCTGTCGCGACTACCCACACTCACCAGGAACGTGAGCGAAACACAGCTGGTAGCCGATATACGTAGCGTTGGTGAGTTACTAAATAAATAAATAATGCTTTTCTTTGTCTCCATAAACAGTATAGGAAATCTCAGAGTACCATTGACAAAGTGGATTTTTAAGCGTTTCTTTTACTAAGAATATTTTCCAGTATAGCATTCTGAATGCAAAATTGATGAAATATAATAAACAGTATAATGACTATTTTTTGCTTGTCTATCCGTCAGGTAGATTATTGAAGAATATTAAACACGTATTTTATTTTAATTTTTTGCATTATCAATAAATTACGCAATACATTGAGTTGAAATGTCGCATGACGTCACGTCTTAGTACATTTTCCACGTGGTAGTGACGTAGCGAGCCCCTACCCCTCAACTTTAATACATAAGCAATTTCTTGTTAAAATGAAGCCAAAAAATTCGTGTTCGTGTCCATCTGACTGATGGACTATATAGAATTTTTACCCAAGTATTAGCCCTGTTTTAGTTACATATAGCCATATTATTTTCACGTGTACTATGTAATATTGAATTATAATAGGGGTTTACCAATCCGAATTTATGAAAACTATGTTTGAATGTTGTAAAACCTAGGACAATCTATACAAATATTATAAAGCTGAAGAGTTTGTTTGTTTGAACGCGCTAATCTCAGGAACTACTGTTTCGAATTAAAAAATTATATTTGTGTTGAATAGACCATTTATCGAGGAAGCTATGTATATAACATTTAGGCTATATAACATCACGCTGCAACTATTAGGAGCGAAGAAATAATGGAAAACGCGGACGAAGTCACTGGCGGCCACTATATCAAATAATATAAAAACATTTGTCAATTTTTTTTTGCATCAAGTTAAAAAGAAATTACTTAGATTTTGTAGATCATGTCGTCACAATTATGGAGAAAAATCACCCGAGTCTTGACGTCATGTAACACTTCAACTCTATGTATCTTCGTTATCTATTGATTACGCAAAAAAAAAATGCGTTTTTAATATTGTTCAATAATTTTGACAGACAAAAATTTTTGTTAACTGTTGTTTACAAATAGACGTTCTAGGACACCATAAAAACCAGAGCCTTAATTCTGCTAAATCAATAGAATCTTAATTTTATTATTTATTGTTGACTTTTACCTCTCCTATCCTCTCCTAGGCTGTTCCTCTCGTCCAACCCCATCTGGTCCAGTATTAGATCAAATTATGAGAATTAACCCTAAAGCTGGCACCAACACTGAATGCCGATACGTCGTCGGATGGAGTAAGCGCGCCGCGCATGTTAGTCAGTGCCTCCTTCATTATGATTTAAACGGAAAACAAAACTAAATTCACTTATTCACTTTTTGACTTCCCTATGGGTAGATAGACACACATACAGAGAAGTGGTTTAACTCACTATGCGGTTAGGATATCATCGGGGATAGTGCAATGTCTCGTAACTAACACTTACGATAGGGGTGTACACATTTCTTTTTTTTAATATCATTATTTTATGGATTACATGAAATACATCCAAAAAATACATAAAAATGTATCATTCATATAATAAGTTAAAATCTAAAAATAAACTTAATTTTCAAAGGGCATTGTTCAGTTATCTACAGTTATAAAAATCTTAATTTTTTAATATTTCATATCTTAAGGAAGTTAACTATTGTAATATTTTCATGGGAAAGTTTAACATTGTATATATATAATGTGCAGTATTCCATAAACGATGTAAAAAAAGTTATATTTTTGGTAAAATACTTTAATTACCTTATCATCATATTAATTTATTTATGTTAGAAATAAGAAACAGAGATGGTTAAATAAAGAAATTGTAGATTTACTCATATTTACCTTTAATTTTACAATACAATTCTACAAGTAAAATTCAGTATTTCTAAATACATTTATTTATAAGAATAGACTTTACATAAAACTTAATAAATAAATTACACTGCTCATACAGTTTCTCTTCAGCTGGATGCTGGCATTTGTGCGGTCAAAAAATCTGCTACATTTATATAAGTTGGTCACCTGACGTCCTAATCATTGAATCTTCCACGGCCTCTCCTGACGTGTGCTCAACCTCGAACACAACTATTCCCAGGATTTGTGCTCACCCTCTAGCACAACTCTTCGGCTTGTAGCAGCTGTAGCCTCACATTTATTTATTTCTGCGCCTTTTAACAGAAAGGACTATTTTAAAACACCTATCCAGTACATTTGTACATTACTACTAAATAATAAATTAAAATTAAATATTGAACTGTAACAATAATACATCATTACCGCATGTTTGAAGGTAAGAAGAAGGGGGATCATACATTAATAAAAGACAAAATTCTCGAGAAAGTTTGTTTGTTTACTACATATACTAGTGCTGCCATCTACGCCGAGTTTGCGTATGCTGAGACTAGATGTATTTTAGAAACATAGAACAACTAGATTTAGTACTTTTTTACTCACACATTAGCACACCAGTGTTTCCGATAGTTTACTACCTTAAAATAAGATTTCATATAGACTATACATTATTTAACTAACGTATTGCGTAACCGTATCTTACATAGGTTATATATATATATATATATATATATAGCTGTATATTATTGACATAGATATTGTCTTGAGTAGTATATAGCATCTGCTACTGTTCTTCACAATATTACGAAGTAAATACGATTTCACTATGGTTTTTGTTGTTTCTTAAACAGTATTCGAACTAGTTTGAAAACGAACACCATTTAGATATTATAGACGACCTTTATAATCGAATGGTTCAATCACAATCTCTTAATTCACTGACTTTGATTCCCGGTCGTGATACCTTTGTTACTACAGTTTATGCGTTTGGGTGTAGTTGCTTCTCTGGATATGACCAATGTGTGTGTTTTATATTTATTATTTACTAGCATTCGCCAACGGCTTCACCCGCGTGGTTCCTAGGGAAATATTTAATGGCATAAAAAGTATCCTATTATCTAAGTCAACTAAATACCCTATCTGTATACCAAATTTCATCAAAATCCGTTCATTAGTTTCGGCATGATTGACCGACAAACATCCATATAAAGAAACTTTAACATTTATAATATTAATAGGATTTATTTAACACTTTCAGCACAACCCAGAAAATTTGACAAGCACAAAAAAATACTAGATGTTGTACAGTTTTATTATAGGTGGATATTAATTTTCAAAACTTGATTTTTTAGGATCAAAAGCCCTCAACAATATGACGGAACAATTCAGTAAACTAAACAGACTGAGCCATTCGCTGAACGCGCGCGCTAGACCAAGTCTCCAATTGAAATTCGATCAAGGAACAGCTCGCACCAAGAAGATATTCACCTTGGGACAAAACAGGAGTGACAAGAAGAAGGGCAGCCTCTCAGACGGTATGAGTTCAGATTGCTCGTCGGACGATGAAAACAGAACTAATATATTTGAACCAACGTTGGACAATTTTGAGAACAGCCAGCATTATATAGGTTAGTTATTTTTAAATATTAATAAGTAAGTAAATGCTAATTCTAAACAATTTTGAATAATTAGATTATTACTTTTAGTACTTATTGAAAATTGTAAGTATCAAGTAATTTTTTCGGAGTATGACTATTATAAGTAAAAATTCCAAAAAAAAAAATCGAGTTCAGGATCCATTTTCGTTAACCATGGATTCCTCCTAATATTTTAATAATTTTTGATTTTATAAGAGGGTGATATAAAAAGTCAAAAATTATACAGGGATTCCATAAGGGAATAGTTAATATAGACGAACTATCAGAACAGACCAGAGTATCGATACAAGAAGACGACAGCAGACAAGACCTAGTTTGAAAATAGGAGCAAAATATGCAATATTTATCTAATACTAAAAACCTTAAAATATAATTGCTTAAAAATTCACCAGTCCCAGATAAGATATGAAAAATATCTAAATTTATTTATATATCTCCGTGTATTGTTCAGGTAAATCTGAGACTCTGCAAAAAGAGGAGGTAGAAGTAGATTGCGACCTAATAGAGAACCCTCTGTATTCATCGAAAATAGAACCTCACGAGAAACAGGTATTCGAACCGACCACACTGATCACCAGTCCGGTGGAGAAACCCCCTGTAGCATACGAGACCCCGAGCAACGTGAACAAATTCAATCCGTTCGATGCTGAAACATCGAAGACTCCAGATATTAAAGTGGAGACAGATGGAAGTAAGCCGGCCCCTCCTAACAGCCTGATGCTTGCTCAGAAGCTGTCACATAGTTCCAACGATATAAACTATGATGATCAAGAGGGTGTCAATTTCCACGTCCGATCCAATTCGCAGCATGAAATTACGCTTAATATAGCGCAGTCGCACAGCGAGTCAGCGCTTAAGCAGCTGAAGAACATCGCCAGTCCCGTTTCGAGTGCTACCAGGGAAATGGTTTTATCACCGCTGTCGAAACTAGCGAAAGGTGTTCAGACTTTGGGGGCTAATCTGGATCCTCGGAAGATAAAAGTGAGTAAGACACGTAAATCAATGTCCACTTGAGATGTTCCTTTAGCTGTTTGTTGTTTCAAAACTTATACAAGTAATTTAATCACGTCTGGTGCTGGTCTGACAGTGACGACAGAATTCTTTTTTGATATACATCTTTAGAAATCTTACTAAATAATTTTAATAAATAAAAAATATGTTTTAATTATTTATAAACTTATTTAAATTGTTCATTACTTATTCCTGTTTACTCAGTATGACGAATTAAATTATTCTACCTCGTATTAAAAAAAAATTTCACCATATTTACAAAGACATCATTTGACGCTACTTTTTCACTATATAACATTTTTTTAAAGTATGGGGAATTTAGATATTTTAACGGCAACACTGTATGTAATAAGATTTCATTTAAAATTTTATATAGTGATGATGTTTTGTATTATTATTATTAAAGGGTCCCGCTACAGTGAAACATGTGACCGAGCAACAGTATGAAGAGCACAAAAAGTTACAAGAAAAATGGCGCGGCTGCAACACACGCCTTGTCGCTTTGTAATGTCAGTGTTGCCAGCTATTAGTGAAAGTGTTATCCAGTGACAAAAATTATGTTATTTTGGTACCACATGGTATCTTATTATTCATATTATTCAAATTATTATTTTTAATATTAATCAATTTTTTTTTATTATGTGACAATATTGTAATGTGCCCGAGGTATCAAAATTGCTTTCAAATAATTTGACGCTTCCAAAATGTAAGGCTAATTTGTTTTAAGAGCTTATAAAATGCCCGTTCGAAGTCAATTATATGTTGTTTCCGATTGTTATTATAGTAATTGACTAAATTAGCTAATCGATTAGCGATAGTGTTACGACTAGTGTATATTCGGTACTCTATCGAGGAATTGTTATGCTTAATATTAATTTCGTATTTATTCGAATAGACATAGATTAATAATAGCACATAGTATTTCAAAGAAGTGTTCTAGGATGTCTCTGTGAAAAATTAATAAATTGTCGATAAAGTATTATATAAAGGATCAGGCTTGATGTAACATTTTAAACTATTATGAATGTCACAAAATATACGTAATTACCCATTTATAAGTATTACGATTTTCAAAGCAGTCGCTGACTGATAAATCAATGTATAGTATTTAGTGCTTAATAGGTAATTGCCCACATTAATAAGTCAATATTAGGACTGCATTACATTTACTTATCGATAAATGCCCAGTGTTCACATAGAAACAACTTGCAGGAGTACATAAAGTATCCAAAATACGCTTTATAATCCAAAGTATTCAAAATGAAAATCATCAACCACCCAAACACTTTATGGGTCAGTATGGCCTTCTGAAAGATATTTTAATACTTAAATCATCTTAGCATTGATTTAGTTACTACAAGTTTCGTTACTACCCACGGTCGCTAGCCTGTGTGCAGTTTTTTTTTCTATATATTAATTATTAATATCATATGCCACACAAAATTCCGTCTTTGCTGCGCTTACTTAGCATGGCGAATGCTGCGCCAGCAGTATTTTAAAAACTAATAATGGCATCAACTTTTTAAACCTATTAAAGTTGTAGAATAGTGCTGGTTTATTGAATAGCTAACATTCAAATGAGTGGTCGAAAAATTAATTGCTTTTTATCAGGGTCCATTGAAATCGTGCTTAATTTCCTAGGGTTCTGTGAACTAGAAAACATGAAGAAATGCCGTTAATAAATTTTAAAGAGCTTGGAATATTTAATATTATTATTTTTTATTGCTCTTCAACTCAGCAACGATAATCATTTATGATTAAAATTTCACAATAATAGTCAAATAAACGTATAGTTAGTATAATACACAAGGACTGGCTAATAAAATTATATATATTCATATTATAATGTTCCTGTTCTATCGATGTCTATAGGATTATAGTTTGTATTCTAGGACGAAATCTAATGTTATAACATTCCTATTTAATTGTAATAAATATGTATTATTATTTATTAAAATGAGAACAGTATTATAAAATGTTTATATCATAGTATAGTCATAAACAAAGGGCTTAGTTTCAGTGTCTATTTCGCATAATGCTTGCGTTCCAGGTAGGTCTTTTGTTGAAATAATCACAAAGGTATCATCATCTGGATTTCCGGTCACCGATCGCATCTATAATAAAGAAAACCTAATTTGGTTTTATAAGATAATATAGAAAACCTAATTTGGTTTTCTATATTATCTTAGGTCTGGGTGTTGTGATACCTTCGTAATTTCAGATATTGAACAGAATATTTAATTATATCATACATAGACACTTAACTATGACATAGGTTAATATGTAGGTATTGGTAGCCATTCTGTTGCATAAACTAAATTTAATGTTTTAATCCAGTCAGACTGCGTTTTCAAGCCTTTTAATAACTTTGATAAAATAATTGAATTACCAACAATAACATTAAAACAAAACTCGAAAAAGAACATTTTAGAATAGTACATGCAACAGAATTGGCACCAATATCTGTGAAAACAAGCTAAATATTAAATGTTAGTGTTAATACAGAACGTATAGACAAATGTGAAAGTATTGGCTAAATTACAAGATAAGTGTAATAACCAAATGAAGCTAATAAGTAATATGTAACTCGATAGCTTAGTTTTTATTAGCTATGGATAGGAGTATACAAAAAAATAACACCATAAACTGAACCGTAACATACTGATTCAATTATTCTTTATTTTCTTAAAAATTTAAATACTTTACAGTATGTGAAAGTATTGCAAAGAAAGTAAAGTGATCAGAGCAGGTTTATTAATTTTAGTACTTTTATCATATGTGCCCATAGAAAGAATAACGTGGATCAGACATTTTTCCTTAATGTATATATTTCAGGGCATGAGCCCAATCCAATTTACCTTTATTTTTCGACTTCTCGCAACCTTTATAAGATCGTCGGTTTACCTGTCGGGGCCCTACCGACTGAATGTCTTCCGATACCCGACCGCCTTCCAGAACCTTCACCAACGAACATCGGTTCTTCTAGCTGTGTGTCCCGCCCGCCATTTTAGCTGAGCGATTCTTCGAGCAATATCAGCAAAGTTGGTTCTCTTATGGATTTCTTCGTTTTTAATATGATCTCTTAGAAAAAAACCTAGCATTGCTCTCTCCATTGCCCGCTGGCTCTTGATCCTTCTTACGAGACCCATAGTGAAGCTCGTAGAACCAGCGTCTCGCTTCCTTAACTCATCATTGGTAACATACGCTGGTCGAAGACCTTTGTCTCGAGACGCCGAGATAATTTGGACACGAAGTTTTTTCGTAGCTTCCCGAACGCGGCCCTCCGAGGTGCATTCAATGAAAGATCTCTTACTCGAAGACTTACCTACCTGGACTCTTTGTCCCAAGCATCCAATTGCAGCGAGCCTTGAGATAGAGAGATGTTATTTCTCCGAGACTGTTAACTGCTGCATTAGAGGATATTTTCAACCTTTTGGACTGGAAAGGACTAGGCATCAAACTTAATGGCGAGTAGCTTACGCACCTTTGCTTTGCTCGTCGCTGAGACCTTGGAGGACCTAAAAATCATGTTAGAAGATCCTAGTAGAGCATCCCAAAGAGTAGATCTTAAGATGGATAAGACGAAAATTATGTCAAATATCCATGTTATACCCTCTTAAGTTCAAATTAGGTACACTACTCTTGAAGTTGTTGACCTTATGTGTACCTACCTACTCTGATCACTGGTTAGTAGTTGTTCGATTATCTGGCAACTTTCAAACTATTTAAAAGCAAATAAATTATTAGTATTTGAACAATAAACCATATTAATTTTGGAGTTCAAAATAATCTTATTGTATTCCATGCTTGAAAAAAGGGAGATCCCTTCTGGAACTCGCCGTTACTCATCTCTAAATACTCCATAGTACATAATAGGTAATACTAGGAAATTATAACTGTCTATAAGTATTGCGTAACATTTATAGACTATTAATGCACCAATTTATTAGCGAATTTGATAAGTGTTTCACACGAAAATGATGTAATAATACGCTTTTTTTTTGTAAACATACATTTTATAGCTTAAATAATATTAACTTGATGCTCTACAAAAATATATAATAGTAAATATTTTAATATAAAAGCTTTATAGACATGTATTTACAAAGTTGTATTGTTCTTTATGTTTTGACAGATGTGACAAAGAATCATGTCCACTTTTCATACATTGATTTCCCCCCACCGCATTTACCCCCACCAATAGGCCAGGGAGATTCGTAATTTGTAAATAATGTTTTAATGTAATAATATCGTGTCAAAACTCGAGATAATTGTGAAGCTACTTTAAAAATTTATGTATTAAAATCAAAGCTTTTTATAGTTTGACTCGTAATATGGAAATAAATTAAAAATTTAATTATGAATTTTTAACCTTATGACGAAATAGTATTTTTCCGTAGTAAGTAGATGAAGTAAAAACGTAGCAACCCGTCATTGGGTCCGACCGAATCGCGCTGGGGTAGTGTAGCAAACCGTCATTTTAGGGTCCGAATCTCATTTGGGTAGTTATCATAGTACTATTAAATTATATAATTATCTGCCTCGCATTTTTTATCCTGGCTAATATATATTTAAGATTTAATTGATTTATTTACGTATTTTTTTCCAAAAATAAACTACAATTTGAGATATATCAAAACACTAGACGTCACGAGTTAGTAATTTTTTGGGTCAAAATTGGACATGATTCTTTTTTTTGCAGTTATGTATTTGATTTAGCCGCTTAATGGTTTTAGAGATAATGTTGGGAAAAAATACAGATACAAGCTGTCGAATAATTCCACAATGGCCAGTCCACGCGACGAGGATTTATCTTTTACATTTTTTTTTCGAAGGTATTTTTTGACCCAAATTAGGCGCATTTTTTTGGTTGGTACCAACCGAACCTAACCAAAGCACTAAGGAATTCGTTTGATCATTTTCGTATGGACCGGCCATAATGCTCGAGTTCTGTGTTTGAGTAGAGAGAAACAGATAAGGTATTTTATCTCGCTTTCTAACGAAAATTCCCTGCTCTATCTATATTACCTCTATGGTTAACTGTAGAAATGTTAGCGTGGATTTAAATTCCAAAAGTGATTTAGTAACTTATTTTGTCAAAGGAAACTGTTTATTTAGTGGTGGTTATACCTTTGTTGCACTCTTTCTTTGATTTTATTTTATGTATCTACTCACTTATTACTTTCTAGATTATAATTTTACTGCTCTGATGCTTATAGTTCAAAATAACAGTGTTGGATTCTGTACCGTATAACTGTTTTTTGTGTGATCTTTCAATTACCATCTTGCTATTATACTACCATATCATAAAGCACGTATTATTATGCATATTCACAAACTAATTTCAATTTTATTAAATTGTTATATAAATACTTCTCAAAAATTAATTCAACCTTACAAACGAACATCAATAACAGTTTGACATTGGACTTTTATATCCTACTTTCTCTTTACCCGCGGCTTCGCCCGCCCATGTCACCCGCGTATAATGTGACTTCCCGTAGGTAAATGAATTTTTAAACCGGCCCTGTAGCTTCGGAGCCTATTCAATGAAAACAAACAAACAATCAAACCTTTCCTCTTTGTAATATCAGTATAGATTACTTTTACAAGTATATAATATGAAGCAATACAATATGAATCCGTGGAAGTTCGGAATAAAAAATATACACGTTTATATTTGGGAGATGTCGTCTTTTTTTCTCACTCAATCATGATATGCTGTATGTGACAAAGATGGGTGTTGTATTGAACACGCAATTTTGTTTTCTTTTTTTTTTTTAATAATTTTATGTATTATATTTTTGATTCCTATTCAAATGGACAATTTATTATACATATTTGCTCTAATCTAGCACTGTACCTACCTAACTTGATTGATTTTTATAGAAACGAATATACATTAATTTTATATATTTTAATTATATTCGTATTTGTTTAGTATTATTAATCATTTTATAAATATAGTCTACTAAAAGTAATTGACGGTAAAATTTTTTTAGACGTGTTTGGTATTTTGTAGTAATGTGACATGCTGTCGACTGTACTATATAGTTCCAATAACTGTTATTGCTGATAATGTAAAATGACTAAACATCGTCGTTTATTCTGATTAGGTTTTACTATTTCTATTGTTTTACTATAGGTACTAACAGCCAATTGCACAATCGTCCATTAAAGTTATCATTACTTTAAAGCGACATTGCTGATACAAAGGGTTAGCTTCTTCTTCATTCTTTATAATTTTTTTATAACCAGGAATCTTACACGGGTACTTGTTACAATTTTTACACTTTCTCGACATTATTACTTAATAATGATTTGGTTCGATAGTTAATAATTTCAAAATGCTGATACAAAATACCTATGACAGAATTTGAGTCCCAAACTGCCTTCTTGTGTAATACAAATGACTGCTACTTTAGCTAAACAAACGATGCAGTAAACAGCTCGATAACAAGTTCGAACTTGTTTGTTTATACACTCACACTACAAGGCGCGAATCACATATAATTTTTTTTCGTTGTGTTGCACCAACTTTTTTTTCACGCAATTTTTATGGGTAATAGAGCACACAAAGGAGCATAACATATATTAATTTCGTGATTGTAAGTCACAGAGAACTCAGAAAAAAAAACATGAATTTTTAATTTTTTATTTTTTTAATGTAATTTTTTATTCTAAAAATTATAAAAAAATATATGTGATATACTCTGTAATGTAACCTAACACCTCGCGTTAGTTTCACTTCTTTATCTTAATTAGCTTTAGAGATATATCACATTCAGTAATAGTCAAGCATACGGATATTTTGCTCTCTATCTCAAGGTCAAAGCGGAAGTCGGTCGCGAAAAGTACATAAATCGTGTTTGAACATCAAGTCTATATTAAAACATAAGTTTCAATATCGATTCCCATTTGGGGGCCGACTCGTCATACGTATCCGGCTAAACCCTTTGACATTAATTAGAGCTTACAAGCGTTATTTAAATTTAATGGAAGTTTGTGCAGCTGACCGTATGTAATCAAAGCCCATACAAAATCGTGTCCGTCAGTCTGGCACTGCTGTATCCCTTATATACCAAAAAGTTATGAAATAGGCACAAATAACAAAATAACGTAGATAGTTTTGTATTATAGATTATTTATTTTGGTAATCACTTTAATAAAAGTGACGCAATCATTTGACAATGTTCTAATAATTCGGCACAGGACATGAAAGTGGATCGACCTCGCGCATCGCGTACCATAGAGATCAATTTTATTGAATATACGTTTGCCCTTTGACTAGCCCCTTCGAAGTGCGGCAGTGAGTGTAACATTATAACCTCGTCGATGCATGAATTAAAAAAGATGCATTTACAATCTTAAAACACGTTTGAATTTGATCATTATAACAGTTTTTCATCACTAAAATATGAAATAGAATATTCGATTGGAGTCATCACAGCGTTAAAATACTTTGCGATTACTGATGGGAGATCTTTTGCATAATTTTGTCAGGATGTCAAATTTTAGGTATTTTATAAATTCATAAAATGACTTGAAGTTTTAAAAATGAGTAGTGCTCCTCTAGTGCTGTAGTTTATAAAATATACTTGTGATGACTTCAGACCCGCATCGGTCTGAAGTCAGCCCATCAGTGCCACATTATTTATTATCTTTACAAATATTTACTTAAATTATTTAATATAAATGCCTCTCGGTTATCTCAAAAACTTTATAACTTGGCTGTTCGTTCCTATGTCGTAACAGATTGATAAAATAAGGACTAGACGAGTAAGAATTCATTTTAAAATTTGTGAGGGTGGAACTGTCAGACTGACAGTCACAACAAATTCAAGTCGGTTACTAAATAATGTAGGTATATATGAGTTTTGTCTGTGATTGTTTCTTATTTTTATTATTAATAATAAATTTCGATTGATTAGACAAATAAGACGTTTCAATATTTATACCATCGTAATATAAACTAGTAATAAATATACTGGGAGGAACAAAATGCCCGACACAGCCGAGTTTCAAGTTGGGTTACATGCAAATGTTCATTTTATTTGACAAATATTTCAAAATAGAGGAGGTGTAAAAATTTAAATTAAAATGTATTTAAAAGTGTTGCCAGCCCTATAACGCGCATGCGCAATATCGATTGTGTGCAGGTTACAAAGAACCGCGAAATACATTAATTTAATTTAATTATTTACCGATATCTTAATGATAGTCGATGCTGAAAATATCCACTTCCTCTCTGAAGACTGAGCTAAGCACGCTCTTTTCAATGCCGCTGCATGCATGCACAAAACACATCACATTTCACACTAAAACTAAACTAAACTTAACTCAAGACGAACACTCTAGTATCTTATTAACAAAAAATCAATTAAAAATGCACTAGAACAAAACAAAAATCGAAAAAAAGACGCTTCGCAGCGCTTCGGGCGGGTGGGGCTTTGATATCGAGGGACGAACTCGGTTCATATTTTTTTTATTCGTCTTTTGATATCATGAATTTTTAATGTTCTTTTTAAATGTTATTTTAATAACTAATTCCTCAATGTTTTTAAAACAAAGTTCATTTGTGTTAATGATGAATCGCTGGAAGATTTGTGAGTTTATCGAGTTTAATTAACGATCCCATTGTTAAAGGAGTATTACCCCATTCAAACAATTTTTTTGGAGAACTGCTCTTTTAAAATAACGTAGGTTAATTTTAGACTGATCTCTCTACAATAATTTAGGATATTTTACACTCGGTTTCTTCATTGAGAATTTAAAGTTAAACATCTCAAACTAACATCACTTAGTTTTCGTTTCGGATTTTAGTTTTCTGATGATCAGTTGATAGCAGTTTGATAAAACTAGGACTATTTGACTTATGAAATTTAAAAATAAATATATATTTTAATTTCCATATATTTCAGTATACAAACTTATAGTTAATAGATTACATAAAAACACTTTGGGGATAATTCATAAATATTATAATATTTAATAAATACCTTTTCTTGTATTTTATGCTATCTGTACTTTCTATTTTCGTGCCAATGAAAACCCTCGCTACGCTCGTGTTTTTTTGTCATTTGGCCCTTATTCGTAAAACCTTTTACGCTCAAGTTTCTTACATTTTTCAATGCTTTTTGCGAGGAAATAAAACAAATATAAAGGTTAATAAAACTAAGTATGTATTAAAGGTAAAAATTATTTGTTAAAATTAAACGTGATATTTGAACATGTTTTCGTGTCATACTCGAAAAACCTTTTACGCTCAAGTTTCTTACAACATTTTTCAATGCTTTTTGCGAGGAAATAAAACAAATATACAGCGTGTTTGGTACTACCTGTATAATCCCGAATATGGCACATACGGTATGATGAATAGAACCCAGAAAAATGATCATTAAGACTGAAACCCAGCACATGACCTAGATATTCAGCTTTTTTTCTTCGAAGTAAAACTGTACGCTGACAACCCTAAAAACAGCTGTTGTGTTGTATTTGGTCATCGACTCCATGTGCCGAACTAGTTTAAAAAATAACAGAAGTTAAATAAATCTAAAGATAAATGCCTAGAATAAATATGCATCTGAGAGGAATTTATTATTTCCAAACAAAGAAAAAGTTAGTAGTAAATGACTTTTAACTATAAAAAAACACTAATCTTGTGATTAACGGTGTTTCAAAAACTATTAATATGAAAACTTCTGTAATAATACAGTCAAAATAAAAAAGAAATTGCAAATACTTTGATTGAAGTTCAATATCTGCACCATTGCTCACATTAGTCTATGCAAGAAGGAGCGAGAGAGACATAAAATCGACGACGATGTGTATTGAGAAACTCGGGTTTCTGATGTGTCAGTAAGGTTCTGTAGATTATTTGCTTTGAAGTTTTGTTATTTTTTTCATAAAGCCGTGTTATTTTCACGAAACAATAAAATACGGACTTATACAATGATATTAATAATCTAAGTATCTCTCTTATTCTTAGTTTAAATGATAATTAAATAAAGGTTAGTTGTAATGGAAAGGTCTAATAATAAATAATATTTCTTGACGCGGAACCCCAAAATCGGTACACTTTTGATTTAGGTACATTGGTGTTCGAGTTGCAATAATAATAACCTATGTAGTTTTGGTCATCGCGTCAGTCGCGTCCGTGACTTTCATCGGCGTACTTGTGAGTTTTCAGAATTTAGAAGGTCAACTTACGTTTTCGTTCTTTCGGGACTTTTGGTTTGTTTTTCATTCTCGTTCTGTTTACCTGTGTATTATGTTTGTGTGCGGTCAGTGCAATGAATTCGTACTCAAATGCCTAATATTACGAGATGATAATGTGTGGCGGTGCTTGTGACGGTAATCTTGCTGCGGCTCGGCGGCGTTATGACGAGCGCCACGTGTCAGGAAGACCTGAAAACCATCGACGTCTTCCTTCTTACCGGTGATTCGCGGCATTTGTGAATTGGTTACATACAACTGGTTCATTCCATAGTGTGCCACAGGTAGGCCGGCCGATCACCTATTCCATCGAGACAGAGGATATGACTTTACGTCGAGAGTAACACGACACGGTCTGTGTCGAGTCGAATGGAGATGTGTGTTTTATGCGGTGGCCGGCATATCGAGACCCTGGACTGATAAAGTGGAGGTGAAGTGTAGGTAATGTTGACAAGTGAAAGCTGAAAGAGTGATTAGAACGCTATAGGTATGTACCTATTTAATCTTAAATTGTTTTAATTACAAGTAAACTCATACGTAGTCGAGTGCGCGCGTCGGCAACATCAAAATGTATTCAAGGAAACGAGAGAGTGAGAGGTAATGAGAGAGAGAGAGAGAGAAAGAGCGAGTGCGCCGGGACGGCACGTGTAAGCTTACAGGGTTGTAGCATAGTAATTGAAAACAAATTGTTCAAATATTTGTATGAAAATATCAATTTACATGAAATTGTTTTTTGACCTATCAATTGTGTTCTTTGTGCTAGGTTGTATGGCCATGTTTCGGGATTATACAGGTATTACCAAACACGCTGTATAGGTTAATAAAATTAAGTATGTATTAAAGGTAAAAATAGTTAGTTAAAATTAAATGTGATATTTGAACATGTTTTCGTGTCATACATTTTTAATTGAAAATATTCGTTTTAGGCTCCTTGAAATACTTTTGCCTTTAAAGTTTGACATATTTTCATTTTTTTTTTTAAATTTCTTTGGTGCTCGGCCGAAAAAAAATAAAAAAATACTTTTAAGCATGTGTGCAGTAAAGGATTTCAGTACATATTTATTTAACACATGTTTAAAGATTCACTTTCGGTGTTTACAATGGATTAAAAAAATAGCGCTTTATGAGCAACTGCATTGAAAAAGTAGTTAAACTAATAATACATCATCCATTAACATAAAATAAATTTGTAATAATAATGGACCATTATCACAAATGAAAGTACATTTGTGTATATTAAAACACTAAGTAAGGGTTTGGTTACTTATTTAAAATGTATTTAAAAAGGAAATTTAAAAACAATTGCGTGGTAACAAAATACGTATTCGAAAAATAGATAAACTGAATTCGTCCCTTGTTATCAAACGCTCCACTCACTCGCCGTGCGCAGCGTCGGAACCTTTGTTTCAGTCACCGCCGGACATTTACGATTTTGCGCGTGAGTCACGTTACTGCATCGCTGCCACCGTACCGCTGCGAAGCGACTTTTTGTCGATTTTTGTTTCGTTCTAATGTATTTTTAATTAAATTTTTGTTAATAAGATACTATAGTGTTTGTCTTGAGTGTTAAGTTTAGTGAAGATTGTGTTTAGTTTTGTGTGAAATGTGATATGTTTTGCGCGTGCATGCACTGGCATGCAAAAGAGCGTGCTTAGCTGTTTTCAGAAAAGAATTGGAGATTTTAAGCATCGACTATCATTAAGATATCGGTAAATAATTAAATTAATGAATTTCGCGGTCTGTTATCTGCGCACAATCGATATTGCGCATGCGCGTTATAGGGCTCTCAACACATAGAAATTAAAATTTTTTACTCCATTTTTACATCTCCTCTATTTTGAAATATTTGTCAAATGTCAAAAGGGGGCCAACTGAAAAGCGACGCTGCAGTTAACTGCAGCACATGTCGAGTTGGCACCTTTTAGACACCACATCGGATGCACTCTATAAGTTAATAATAATTTAGAAATTTAGTTTTTGAAAAATTGCATGTGTGTGTGTTTAATAAATGATTTTTCTGCCTTTCTTTCTTTCTTTCAAATAAAATTGAACATTTGCATATAACTTAACTTGAACCTTTCGGCTGTGTCGGTCATTTTGTTGCTCCCAGTATTATGGCCTTGGCAACCTATAACGCACGCACACTGCGGACCGAGGAAAAGCTGCTGGAACTAGAGAAGGAATTGGACAGGATTCATTGGAGTATTGTAGGATTATCCGAAGTCCGAAGAGGGTGCAAGGACACAATGATCCTTAAATATTACATTAAGCAAACAAGTTTTAAACAAATTATTTTCCATGAATAGTAGCTACCTTTATACTTGTTCTGTCTCTGTGTAAGAATTTTCACCCACTTTCTTTAGTTCTGCTTCTAAATATGAAGGCATCCGTCCAAAAAGCAATTTTTCTCTCTTATGGACATGACGTTGATGTTTCATCATTGCATTTCTGTAGCCAAAAGCCTTACCGCACATGTTGCATACATGATTTTTAATGCCCAAATGGTCTGCTTCATAATGTCTTTGTAAAGATAATTTAGAATGGAATGCTCTCTTGCATGTATCACATTTGTACTGAGGCTCTTTATGTTTTAACATGTGGCTGTTTAAGTTGCTTTTAAATAGAAATCTTGCAGGACACTCGATACACATGTATCTGTAGTCACCTGTATGTGTTCTCATGTGTGTTTTCAATAGTTCAGCATACCGTCCCCTATATGGACAGAATGTACATTTATATGGGAAATCATTTCTATGCCTCAGACTATGGTTATGATATGCACATCTCAATCTAAATGATTTACCACAAACATCGCATACATATTTTTTATGATCAGGATCATGAATTGTCACATGCTCCTTGAAATATGAACGGTTTATGACTTTATTGCAAATATGACATGTCACTTTAGAAGAGCACTTATTTTTTTCTTTCTTCTCTTGCTTTACTGCACTTTCTTTTATCGTAGTCCACACCTCTGCAGGCGATTTCGTATCAAAATTATCGTCATCGATTGTATCATTTTGATTTATATCATTTGAATGGTCTGTAAAAGTTTCTATCTTTAGTGGTTGTTTTAAAATGTCCTCTGATCTTTTCGCTGTTTTTCTAAATATTATAATATTTTCGATGAATTTGTGGCAATCACTGCATAATGATTTGGGATTCCTATCGTGCTGAGATAGTTTAACGCCTGTAATTAACTGCAAGACATCAACAACACTTTCGGCGTTTTTATGACTGTAGATTTCAATAGCACCTTCTTTTAGACAAACTCTACATTTAGAATTCAAATCGTAGTATATTTTCGTACTTGTTCTGTCAAAACGTTCTTGAATATTTTGTCCATCCTTTCTTGATAAAACATTCATAGCTTTTTGTAAATAATACCAAGTAGCCATTCTGTCGGAATATTTTCATTTTATATATTAAAAAGTTTAGATGGGTATCTGTGCCCAACATTGACATTTTTTTTTTTTTGGTAGATTTTTTCCTTAAAGGAAAGGCGAAGAGAGCTTAGCCCATACAGCCATTGTCTGTTGTACAAAATTTTTCTTCGATATCATAGGAAAAAATAGGCCGTAGCCATGTCTTTGATAATAAACAGCGATATGAAGAATAAAAGCCATGAAGACCTTGTTTGTACTGTAAAAGTAAAATCAGAGTATAATGTCACAAATCGAGTTAAATGTCAGATCAAAATATTTCACCTTTTGTCCGTTATGTCATAATTTAAATTTTATATATCTCCGATAGTTGATACAACATAGTCGTAAATAGGTTTAAAACAACGTGGATTATTCAATAATTTCTGGAGGGTGCGCGGGATATTTTCAGGTTTATGATAAATCTCCAGAAGGCGATCTATGAAAAGAATCCTAGCGAGAGCAAAATGACTACATTCAAAGAAAAGGTGATCCAAAGTTTGGCTACTTGAATTGCAATAATTGCAGATAGGTGACGACACTATATTTATTTTATGAAGGTGAGCATTAAAACGACAATGTCCGAGCCTGAGACGAGAAATTATAGTATAATATTTTCTACCACTATAATGGGTTCCCAAGGAGAACCAAGGTTTTGTGATATTTTTGTTTATTTGCCTGTACCATTTTCCCTTGGTTAGAGTGATTTGTTCCCAAGTATTTACAAACTCATCACGCATTTTTCTTTTTATGTTTACCAAGATATCTGAGTCAGGTACTTGAATATTTGTGATGGGAATATTATAAGATGTATTTGTAATGGATTTAGCCAAATAATCAGCTTGTTCATTGCCAGTTACACCTATGTGTGCTGGTGACCATACCAAGACAATATTCAATTTAAATGATATTGTTAGATCTAAATATTTTGAGCGTATTTTATGAATTACGTAGCTAGTTGATGTATTAAAGTTTGGATTATTTAAGGCTTGTAAGACGGACATACTATCTGAAACTATCAACCAATTATCACCACCATTATTGCCCTCTCTCTGAGATTCAATATACTCTAAGGCTTTGAGTACACCATAACTTTCAGCTGTAAAAACACTAGCAATACTAGGGAGTTTATACCCATAACCTCTTCTATTTTGCATATCATAAATAGCTGTAGAAACATTATTGCAATTTTTTGCACCATCTGTATAAATTTGATGAAATCCAATCCAATTTTCTAATAAACAATAAACATCACTTTTGTTTTTTAAAGTCCTATCAATGAAAATTTTGATGGGATAAAGTTTTGACATAAAGCAACCTTCATAACAAGGCCATATAGAACTGATAAATATGTTGTATTCATTTCTTAATTTTAATATTTCAGGAAAATGTTGAAGTAAAAATAAACAATTTAATGAGGAAGCATTGATTGCCAAAAACTGCTGAAGTTTTCCAACTAAAGGATGTTGAATAATTGAAGAAATTTTCAAGAAAAATCTGGATATCAAATATTTGAATCTTAACATCAGTGGTGGTACATTACATTCCACCTGCATTGATATTATGGGAGTGGAACACATTGCTCCAACAATTATACGTAAGCATCTATTTTGAATTTTTTCTAATTTGTCTACTAGTTTTGTTTCACTTGCATAGCAAAAGAAAGCATATTCAAAGTGGCTTCTTACAAATGACTTATATAATATAAGTAAAATCTTGGGGTCAGAACCCCAGTATGTACCTGCTAAAGATTTTAATATGTTACAGGCTTTTGTTGCACGGTTTATCAAGCAATCGACATATTCATTGAATTTGAAATTATTTTGATATATAACTCCTAAAAATCTAATATTGTTGACTACAGGTAATAAATTTTTATTATAATATATGGATATATTTACATTGTTTAATAACTTTTTTGAAAAGACAACAACTTTGCTCTTCTCTGTGCTGATTTCTAACTCCAGACTTTCATAGTAAGCTTGTAACCTTTGAAGAGCAGCATTAACTATTTCCAAGATCAAGGACAAATTATTTCCAGAGCAATATACTGCCAAATCATCAGCAAATTGTAAATTATTAACTTGTGGACCCAAAATATCGTTTAATTGATGTATATACAAAATGAATAGGAGAGGACTTAATATTCCACCTTGAGATACACCTTTATAGGAGCATCTGTACCCAAACAACTGATTACCATATTTGACAAATATTTTTCGACCATTTAAAAAATTAAATAACCAGTTTACTAACTTTCCAGGAAGCTTTAAATTATACAAAATTTTAGAAAGGGTTTCCAAATTAATTCCATTAAAGGCGCCTATTACATCAAAGAAGACAGCAACTGTGAACTCATTTTGACAAAAAGACTTATGAATGTCTAAAGAAAAATGACACAGACTTTCCCTAGCAGAGCGACCACGCCTAAAGCCGAACTGATTGTAAGGTAGTATATTTTTGCTTTCAATAAAATGCTCAAGACGCTGTTTTAAAAGTTGTTCAAATAATTTACCAACACAAGAACTTAATGTTATGGGACGATAAGATTCTGCAACATTTGGGATTTTTCCAGGTTTTAGTACTGGGATGAGACAATCAGTTTTCCATTGTTCTGGGATTAGATTTTTTGACCATAGACCATTTAACAAATTTAAGAATACTAGAAGATTATCATCATTAATCATTTTGATCATTTTGTACGAAATCCAATCTAAACCAGTCGATGTATTTTTCCTCGATTGTAGTGCAGCCTTGAGTTCAGCAATAGAAAATGGGTCAACTAGAAATAAATTTGTATTGTTATCCCAATTATTTGGTGAATTTTGAACAGTGTCAGGTGTATATTTACCTAAAAATGAAGGAATCCAATTGCAATCATCACCTTGTGATATAAATTTTCTACCAAATTTTCTCATCTTAGCCCATATTTGATTCATTGGAGTAAGTCTACATATTGACAGACAAAATTTCTCCCAACTAGACCTTTGTTCCTGCTTTAAGGTTCTTTTCTTCAATGCCTGAGCATGTTTGAATGCAATATAATTTTCCAGACTAGAGTTGGATTTGAACTTAATGAAAGCTTGTTTGCAAGCATTCACAGCTTTTGTACATTTGTCATTCCACCACACTAAAGGGATTCTTTTATGTCGTTGTGGGAGATTGCGACCACTATCTATATTATTTTTATTATTATTTCCTATTTTAGATTTCGTTGTAGATAGAACTTGAGACTGATTGATGGCCCTAACTATTAAACTGCAGAAAGTGTTATAACTTGTAAATAAATCAAAAGGATCAATACAAAAAGCAGATAAATTTGAATTAATTTTTTTTTCATACTCATTCCAATCTACTAATTTCAGATTTGCATGTTGAGGGATGTTGGAAGAAACTGGAGGAGGTTGTGGAGCAGAAAAAAGTTTACATTTGATAAGAGTTGGCAGATGATAACTACCAAGTGAATCAGAAAATACTTGCCATTCACACGACAAAGCTATAGATGAGGAAACAAAGGCTAAGTCAAGACCATTTGGCCTTGAAATATGAGAACCAGTTGTAGTTGCTTGACCATCATTTAAAAGTACTAGATTATTATCATCTATAATGTCCATAATACTACGCCCTCTCATATCGGTGTTAGTACAACCCCAACTAATATGATGGGCATTAAAATCGCCCGCAACAATGAATGGTTTTGGAAGACTGTGTATTAACTGATCGAGTTTATTTTTATTAAATCTTGGATTTGAAATGCCTGGTATATAAAAACTCACTAAAGTCAACAACTTTTTATTTATTTCTAATTGTATTGCTATATTTTGTAAGCAGTTGTCAAAGAAAGTATTAATTTTATGGAAGTTTAAACTATTATGTACAAGTATGGCTACTCCATTGTGATCATTACCACAGTCATTTCTCACAATGGAATATCCATTCATATTGAAAGTGTGGTGTGGCTTTAGCCATGTTTCACAAATTAAGGCTATGTGAATTATTCCAAAGGTTTCCTCACAATCGTAAAGAAACTTCTGAAATTCATGTCGATTGCTTAATAAACTTTGTGCATTCCACTGTACTATATTAATTGCGTTTTTATACATGTTGATGTTTTATTGTTTTTATTCTGTAAAGTTTCTTTAATAGTGTCTAAAATTATTTGAGAACTGATACTAGTGTTGTTTGTTTTATTTAATGTTAAGACTTTAATTAAGGATTCAGTGATTACATTTATAGCTTTTTCGTTGTTAAGTATCAAATTGATCAATTCCTGACTATTTTCAGACTTATTTAATGATGGGAAGTTTTTGTCTTTGTTATTGAATAAATTTGAAAAAGGAGTGGTGGTCACTTTTGTTTTATTTTCAGTAATTTTTTGTTTTTTTATAGGGCATTGCCCTGACACTGATAAATGGTTTCCTTGACAGTGGATACAGATGGCCTTTTCTAAAGGCACGTTACATTCTTTAAAATTGTGAGACCCTGTACAAATTGAGCATCTTTGTGAATTGTGGCAATATTTAGCCAAATGACCGAACCTAAGACACTTGAAACATTGCTTTACCGGGGGAATGTAAGGCAAAACTGGGAGTCGCCACATTTTTATAAAAACAAAGTCTGGTAAGGATACTGAGGCCGAAAACGTAATCGCTACAGATTGGGTAGGAACTATCTGAAATTTGTCTTCTACTTTTACTTTTTTCATGAGACGCCGAACACATATTATTTTTTTGGAGCTGGAAAGTGCCTTAAATATTTTTTTATTTGACATTTCTGTGGGGACAGAATTGATAACTCCTGTCAACTCAGTAGTTCCTGCAGGGATGGACGCCTTGATGTTTTGTTCTCGCTGAAATGTCGTATTATCTAAGAACGTATTTGCTAGGTTGGCGCTATTGAAGATTACCCCTACTTTGTATTTGTTCACCTTTTTCAAATACTTAATACCTTTAACAAAACGGGTAAAACATCCGCTAAGATACATCATATCCCGAGTACCGATAGGGTTTTCATTTACGCTTTCTACAAAAACAATAAATTCGTAGCCAGCCGCACTATCTTCGGGATACCTACGGCAGTAATCCGTAACTCTATAAGGCGAGTACTTGTCCTCATTTTCTTCTAATCTGTCGGAATATTCAGAGTCACTTGACTCAGACTCTACAATAGTGTTCGTCTGACTTAAAGAATCAGATAAAGCTTTTTTCCGTTTTTTGGCCATTTTTCACCATCAGAAAAGAAAAATAAAAACTTACCAATATACTCCTATACAATTGAACTATATAAACAAATACTACCTTAGACTAACAGAATATATACAAAAAACAGAGATATGTGCAATATTAACAAGAAAAATTTACAAAAAAGTTCACGAAAATCAAAAAGACCGCCACCAATTTATAAGCTTCCCGCGCTTTTTGACAATCAGTGACAATTTTCCCAACATTGACAACACGAAAGCAGCGATGAACATCAATCGCGATAAACAGTTATTGTCCGTAGTGATGTGATTTGCCTGAACCGCGATCACTAGTGATTCAGTGATACAATCTTTCTGTGTCTATGGAATGTGGATACAATTACAATATCTATTTTCCACAACGCTTTAAAGTAAAACTGAATTCATCATCATCATCATCATCAGCCGGAAGACGTCCACTGCTGAACATTTGAACGCCACGACGGACGACATTGCGCCAGCTGCATCCAGCGGCCGCCCGCGACTCGGACGATGTCGTCCGTCCATCTAGTCGGGGGTCGACCCACGCTGCGTCTTCCGGTTCGTGGTCTCCACTCGAGAACCTTTCGTCCCCATCGGTTATCGGTTCGTCGAGCGATGTGGCCTGCCCACTGCCACTTCAGCTTACAAACTTTGCGAGCTATGTCGGTTACTCTAGTTCTTTGGCGAATATCCACGTTTCGGATCCTATCGCGCAAAGAAACCCCTAGTATAGCTCTCTCGATTTGACATCGCTGGAGGGACTGCAGTACTGCCCAGGTTTCGATAAGGCTTTCTCATAGTCCACAAACACTAAGCAAAGTGGCAGATTATACTCCTCGGTCTTCTGTATAATCTGCCGCAGCGTATGTATGTGGTCTATGGTGCTAAAGCCTTTTTAATTCGTAAGGAAATCATAAGGATTCGTAAGGAAATCACTTAAGGTTGATATTTAGGTAACTCGCTTTAGAATATCCGCGATCACCAAAAAGCGGCGATCACAGTTCGCAATGATACGTAGATATCTTTAAGAGACAACGCTTTACATTGACTGTCATGTACTGCAATTTTAATAACCCTATAGAATGTAACGCGTTATGTAAAGATTTTACATATATGCATACTATGCAACCTGTCATCATGTCAGTATAGCTCGGCTTTCGGGGTGTTTAAGTAACACCAACCCAAAATTGAGCTTTATCACGTTTGTTTAAGAGTAAAATTCGTTTTAACTTTATAACTTTATGGAAATAATTACATAGTTACTAAAAATAAACAGTTTTGATATCAGTGATCCCATAGCGGTTGCGTTACGTCATTTAAAATAGATAACGACCCATCGCTACTTAGTATTTTTTGAAACTGAAACTCGGGCAATTAACAAAGAAAGTATTTGAAAAATAAAAATGATTTCTTGAAATCAAATTAGATGTTACTAGCGGTTTTTGAATGTCTATGATATTCATTCGAATTTTCTTTCTGACGTAACAAAACTGAACGGAGTATGGAAAACCAATAAATATGACATCGATTCCTGTTTGTTATAATATCTAACTTTTAAATTAATTTTAATTTATTTGAATCGTAAGTTTAAGTTATATATTATGTTACGTGTAAAGGAACGATGTTTGGTTAATAATATGTCAACATTAATGATAGCCAACTTATTGGTTGCTCGCAACTTCAATTGAGTTGCTTCATACATTGTCAAATCAATATTCATAATAAAAGAAAATGGACAAAATTAGACAGACAAAATGGACAAATTAGTTCAGTGCAGACTCATCTCCACCGGCAGCACCTGTTGACGAACTTGACGCATGGGCCAGCCATCGTTTCACTCGTCTATGCGAAAGTATTTAAAAAGAAAACATTAGTTTTCGAAATCAAACTAGATGTCGCTACGGTACATTCTTGATTTCTCCATGACAACCCTTCCGGTTTTCTTTCATGTTTAAAAGTAAATTAGATTTAAAAACTCAATAAACAACTCATATTCTATTTTTACTTTTTCGTTTTTGTATTGATATTTAAGTTTAGAACTTTTCAAATTTCAGTTTTTTTATATGTTAGTTAAAAGGAAGGGAAATTACCGTCTTTGGTCTATTCGTTTCCTGCAAAAATTAACTTTTGCTAGAGTCGCCATCTAGTGGAGGTGCTTTTTTAGTGCTTTTTTTTTAAATACTTCCTCATTGAGAAAACGTAATGACCCAACACATACGACATTACCACAAAGCGATTTGTAGGAACCGTTTTTAAGAGAGCGTGACTATTCTAGGTACTTAATAAGTGATATATTTCCATAAAACGGATATTTAGAGTAGAATGAATAGGAAGATAATCTATTATTGACAATATTATTTTAAAGAACCAAAATAACACATACTCACCGTTCGAATTAACGTAACACCTGGCTCGACGTCCGCCGTCGACATGATAGTATAATAACTACAGTTATTTTGAAATTTGAACTTATAACCTTGCTGTTTGTTCCGAACGGAAGTTTCTTGTTGAATTTTTATTAAGATAATATAATTATGAATATAAGATATAATAACTGATATTTGTTTACATATGAAATTTTGTTTTTGGTATGGGAGGAACAAAAAGTCAAATATTTTTTAATATAATATATTTATTTAATCAAAGTATAAACCAGTGTTATCTATGCACTTTTGCCATCTCATAGGTAGTCCTTTGGTCCCCTTACTAAAAATCCATTCGGACCGGAATCAGTAAATTCTTTAAAGGCGATTTGCACTGCCCTATCGGAGTTAAATGTTTTCCCTTGCAAGAAGTTATCCATATTTCGAAAAAAATGGTGGAACAAGATCCGAGCAGTACGGTGTATGTCTTAGACATTCCAATTGAAGCTCTTCTAATTTGGAAGCCGTTTAGTGTGCAGAGTGTGGTCTAGCTTTGTCGTGAAGTAGCAGTGGCGTAGAGTGACTGACCAGCCTCGGTATTTAACAGCTAGTATTTCCAGCATGGTTTGCAATTGCTGATAATAGACGTCTGCCTTAATCGTCTGGCCAGATTTGAGAAAACTGTAATGAACGACACCGGCACTAATCCTACACTTACAAGTAACTTTTTGGGGTCAATTTTGCTTGGGGCAGGATTTGGCTGGCATGCCAGGGTCCAATCATTGCGATGAGCGCTTCCGATTATCGTAGAGAATCCACTTTTCATCACAGGTAATGATTCGATTTAAAAACCCTTCATTATTGTGCCGGTTAAGTAATGTAACGCAGCAGTTGAAGCGCGTTTGTCGATTTGCTTCACTAAATTCGTGAGGTACCCACCAATTAAGCTTTTTAATCCTTCCAATTTGGTTCAAGTGGATTAAAACAGTCTTATCACTAACACAGCAGACTGCAGCTAACTCGGACGTGGTTTGCGATGGATCCGCTTCCACAATGGCCTTTAATTCTTCATTATTAACTTGGGTCTCCGACCGTCCACGGGGCTTGTTCTGCAGGTCGAAATTTCCAGAACGAAAACGTTGGAACCAAAAACGCACTGTGTTTTCTTTTGCGACACGACTGCCATACACACCATTAACTCTTCGAGCCTTTTCCGCAGCACTGGTACCACGGTGGAACTTGTACTCGTAAATAACATGATATTTAAAGCTTTTCATTTCTTATACTGGGTGACGTAAACCGAAGAAAAAAAAAAAACAAATGAATGCCGCCTAACGAAACACAAATACATGTGTAAATGGCTGTATAAATTTGACTTTGGAATTCCCAACCGAGGATGAGAAATTTGTGATTAAAGTGGCCAGTACGACAAAAAGGCCAATTTCATATGTGAGGACCTAATAAAATCAAAATATTATTAAAACTTGATGTACTTTTGTTGTTGTAGGTTCAACTAACAACTAATAATAACAAAATTAACTTACCTAGTTGTTATTGTTTTCGGAACTTTTGTTTAATATTATAATGAAAAATGCCTAGACCTGTTATGGCGTTAATATGTTATTTATGAAAACTATTTCACGGTAATATTTTTGTATACCGTAGCTAAATGCCACTTTTAATAATTTCACAGCATTAATGAGGAATGAACGAAAACCGGAAGGGTTGTCATGGAGAAATCAAGAACGTACCGTAGTGACATCTAGTTTGATTTCGGGAACTAATGTTTTTTTTTAAATACTTCCTCATTTCAGCTCATTATCAATAAGTTATTAGATCCATACAACACTGATAATGAGGTAGTATTTAAAAAAACATTAATTCCCGAAATCAAACTAGATGTCACTATGGTACGTTATTGATTTCTCCATGACAACCCTGCCGGTTTTCTTTCATGTTTAATAGTAAATTAATTTTCAAAACTCAGTAAACAACTCATATTCTATTTGTACTTTTTCGTATTTGTATTGATATATAAGTTGCGAACTTTTTAAATTTTAGTTTTTTTATATGTTAGTTAAAAGGAACGGAAATGATTGTCTTTGGTCCATTCATTTCCTGCAAAAAATCCACTGATCCACTTTTGCTAGAGTCGCCATCTAGTAGGTACTTTTGTAGTGCTTTCGTTCTTTTTTCAATACTTCCTCATTCTAATCTCTTTGGTCTAACGTCATGAACTAACTTGGCGGAATTGTGTAAATGCAAATAGGCTATGAATTAAAAAGGAAGAAGAATTTATGCTGTCATCTAGTGATATATTTTTATGCGTTTCTTAATTTTTTTAAATACTTCATTTAAATAATGAAATAATCAATAAAGGATCAATTAAAAAATAAAATGACATGATTTTTAATAAATATTTATTCCACAACACAGCAAAATATATTAGCAATCAAAATACTTAGATTATATGTTACTTATGCAATGACAGGACCATAAATGAACCTCAAGGTATCTCCAGACAGTAGTGAGCATCATCATGACTGTTAAGTCCTCTGCCATAATTTGTATATATCAATATTTTTATAAATTAAATATTATGTCAACTTATTAAGATTCCCCAGATCTCATCTATGTACTGTATAACTTTATAATTATTTAAAATAATTATCATCTGCAGAAATGACAATTTATATTCTTGGGAGTTGTCATGTTCTTAGTTTAAGATACAATAACTGTTGATATTCATAGCATAGCATCAAATTATGATAAAATATGAGATTGCATGAAACAAATATTGGACAAAAGTGTTTATTGTTTTAAGTAACAATGTTTTTACCAAATAGTTCACATAATTTTATTTCATTACTTACATATTGTTGGTAATGATTAGTACTTTCATTTTCAATAATAAATAGTGACTAGATATTTTTGGTTTCTTTTTTTTAATACAATACACAATCACAATATTAGTTAACTAACTTTTATAGGCTGTTTCCTAGTATACAATGGAAGAATTGTTCTGATAAGATTTTTAAAACTAGCTAAATAAAGGCCACTTTATCACGTTTGTTAATTTCAAGTTGTCAATAATATTGAGAATATTTCTTTGGTATAATCTTTATAAATATTAGTCTAGTAAAAATGTATAGTTCAATCTTATTATTACAAAATATTGTATATAGGATTTACTTCAAGTCAGATTAGAAAAGCAGTGAAAATATTAAGATTAATTAAATTTGAAATTAATTATTTAACTTAGCACATATAAATTCTTACATAATAATAAGATTTATATAGTTAGGCACATTCAAGAAATTTCTCTTTTTTATTTATTCCAAAATTAATAGGCATCTGACAAAGATAAATAATATCTATATATATATATATATATATATATATATATATATATATATATATATATATATATATATATATCTGTTTGTTTATGTATTTTAAAACATAATTGATATATCTTTACACCAGATTCCTTTTTTATAAGTACTTGAATAACATTTTAAACCATTAAAATAAGTAGAGAGCATTGAATAGTACCTAATATTGCACTAGTTTTAACTTCATCAATCATACATTCAAGTGTTTAATGTGCTTATGTATATATTTGCAACTTATAATAAATATACTTTATAAACACTAGCTAAGGCATTTTTATTTAGTAAAATGTAAATAACAAACCATATCTAATCATATGATGGATCTTTGCACATAGTTGCAATAAACATTACAGCAAACATGAACTCCAGCATCTGTAAGGACAGCATCAGTGTACACCAAATATATTCAATGCGAAGCACCACTTCTTGCCATATCAGGAGGTATAGGACTCCAACAATCGAAGGGAGTGTCAAGGGTACAGAGAACATCACCGGTTTATCTGAAAAATAAAACAGTGACTTTAAATACTTAGATGTAATATTGAAGAAGAAGTATCATTAATTAATTATATGAAAATATTACCTCTTTCACTGAGACTCCCTCTTCTACCTAATGTTAATCTCGCTGCTTCGATGATAAATAATCCTACTAGAACTCCATAATCCTGGCCTAATTTCGTTGGATTTTTCTCAATATCGTATTTTTCTATGATCAATACTGATTTCAAAATTAAAGTACCCAATTCACATGTCGCAAACAGACCGAAATAAAACGAGTTAATATATAACAGTATTTCATACGCTAAACTTGCATTAACCATTCCTCCTAAATAACAGAAACAATTTTCTTTAGGGAAAAAAATAATAAAAATTAATCAGAGAAAATAAAAATAATGCAACAAATGAATCTATACCATAGACCTTTTTTTTTTGGTTCAATTTACCTATTCCTACAGAGGAAGGGGAAGGCAAAGGGTGCTTAGCCCATACAGCCTTGTAATTTGTAATTATATTCTTAAATATTCTTATTCAGCGGCCACAGCCAAGTCTTTTTTAATAAAAATTTGTATTCTCAGTCTAAGTCAAAAGGCCGAAGCCAAGTCTTTTTAAGTTTTATGTGATTTGTATGTTTTATGTCATTAATTACATAATAAACAATAAGTCTGTGAAACTCGTGATACTACAGTTTATCATAGAGACTTTTGTCACTAAACTATGTACATACAGAGTTGTTTTATGAAAAATCAGAAAAGCTTATTACTCATTATCATATTCTGTGAATCTTATTTACAAATTAACAAGCGAAATATACAAACGAAGGTATACCATAGACCACAGTACACATTTACTACACATTTTTTTTTATTATTATTAGTGGTTACCGCTCTGGATACTAGTCCTTTTAAGCCTTACATAGTTTTTTGATAGATTACAAGACTAAAAATTCGTTCATTGTTCTTTCTTCTCACTATTATGTATAATCTATGACAGCTACAGACAGAAATGACAGCTACCAAAGAGGCTGTGATTGGTCAATTTTTACCCAGTTATGCATTTATCTTTTTCTTCTTTTTTAATTAATGGCTTATCTGCGCATTTCACACAATTCTGCCAATGTCAAGTAAATAAATTAATTTTTACATGTAAAATGAAAATGAAATGAATAAAAGATGGCGATGATCACAATCTAGGCATTTATCATTGCCCTTACAAAGTTGACCCCCCCCCCCCACTGGTCTTTACCATAGACACAAGGAGCAATACCAGGGGTGGGACCTATTACTCCTCTATTTGCATTGGGGTAGTGTAGTAGACTTTCATTTAAGGAACCAAATCTCATGCGGTTGTAATCATATTACTATTTAAAAATAAATTATCAGCCTGTCTATTTTAATCCTGACTTTATTTTAGGATTTAAAATGCTGACGTGAATTGAGTAAAAAATAAGCTATTTTGTGAGATATATCATATCACTAGACGTGTTAGCAAATTTTTAGGTCAAAATTAGACATGATTCTTTCATATAATTTATTTTTATTTGGATGTTTTGCTTACCTCATCTGAGAAAGTTGGTCTGTGCTTGATAATGTAAATGTTTCTCTAGGTACTTAATTGGTCTGTGGGGTCGCTCAACTTTAGGTACTTTACTGCTTTACTGCACGTGCTATTTGGTCATGTTTTAAAGTATTTTGGTATAAGTGAATAATTTTTATGTAATGTTATGAATATATGTCAGATTTTCATTTAGATTTTAGACGGACTGTGAAATGGTAAGTGATTTATTTAAATAAGCTTTAGTAAACAGTTACGAACGACCTAAGGCACGACCACAGATCACTAAATTTGTAGCAAGCTCGATCACGCTTTGATATCAACCAATAAACTCTTTTTAGATTTATGCTTAATATAAAAAAAATCTTGATTTATTCAAGTTTTTACTGTTTTTCTCTTACTACTAAAACTTGGAGTGTTTATCGAATACGGAGGACTTTTACGGTTTCATGGTTTTATTTTATCAATCCTGTGTGGATTTTTATTTAAATTTAGTATATTAAATATTTTAAAATAAATAATTCCCACGTACCAATTTTCTATGTATAAAATAATGTATTAATCGTGGTATCCTAACTTGTTATTAGGGCGTATTTGTTACATTTTTATGAAATATTTTTATACAAAAGTTTAAAAAAACATGAGTATTACAGAGTAATCCTTGTAAATTTCTATCCCCTTTTTACTTCAGAGTAGCAAAACCTCAACACCATCACTCATACATTTTCTCATATTCTTACTTGGACATGGTGCTTGTACCTCCAGCCCAGGGGTTACAAACCTTTCTTGTTCATATATTTTACCCATGTAAAATTATAAATCGATTGTTATAAATCGACTAAGGACCCATTTATATGAGTCCTTTGATGAGTAGATCATTCTTTCGCTCTCCTTGACATCTCTTTACAATTCCTGGTTGGGATCTTCTGCTCTAGCTTATGCTTATGGACAAGTGTAAATTGAAAGTATGTCAAAGAGTGATATACTATTTAGCATATTTAGCATGAACAACAATAACTAGGACTAAACAAATAACATTAGGTTATATTATTATCTCTTAGTGACAAGTTTAGATATTGTAGTAAAATATTTCTGATTGACTATGGACATTTTGTTGTTTTTAAAATCTTGCTATAAACATACCAAGCACAGAAAGAAGCAAACGAGAGTTCAATATAAGTATAGTGTTATGCCTGTGTGTAACCTGTTTGGGAAGTGTAGAACCAGCCAGACAAAAAAATCTTTGTTTTGTACTACGCTGTTCCATCCCATCATAAACACCAGAGCGTACCAGTGTACCAGCGTACAATAAAAAGTAAAATCTTTTTGAATCTTTTACTCTGGTGTTGGTTGGCACCCATTAGACTCTAGTGCAGTGATTGCTAACCTAGAGGTAATTATCCAAACAGGGTTAATCAGCTCTTCACAAACCCAAACAAAGAACCTAATAATAAAGACCAAATTTAATAAAATCATCTCAATGTGAAATATGATTAAAAAAAATGCAAAGTATCTGTCAGATGGGGCAAACTTAAGGTGGTCAGACCTCCCGATTTGAGCAGGACTGTTATTTAGTTGGTTGTCTGCGAAGTAGAGAAAAGAGGAAGGCGACGATAGACTGAATACTAATGAGCTATGCAAAATTAATTTGTTTTCCAGTTAGGTACTTTGGGATTTTTGATATACCGAATATTGTAGGTATACCAAAAAGTAATGGGCTTTTTCTTCTTCTCTATCGTTACGCTCTTGACAGAGCGGTCGTGGCCATCATGTTGTCTCGTTCCTTGTCTTTGATAGTTTGTGCACTATCTCTCGCCATTTCGCTCTGTTGGCCGTCATTCTGGTGCACTCATGTAGTTGGCCACCCACAGCTGCTTTTATTTGGTCGGTCCATCGCATGGGAGATCTACCACGGGGTCTGGTACCCTCCACTCTGCCCTGCACTACAAGACGTTCAATGGAGTCACTTTCTTTCCTGGAGATGTGGCCAAAAAACTTCAAAATGCGGGTTTGAACGATAGCTGATAGTCTCTCTTCGATGCCAAGTTCCTCGAGTATGGAAACGTTCGTACGCAACTCAGTCCACGATACTCCGAGCATCTTTCTCCAGCACCACATCTCTAGGGCGTCGATCTTTTTCTTTTCTATCTCCCGTAGAGTCCATGTCTCGGCAGCATACAGGAAAATAGGGAAAACAAAAGTTCGAACCAATCGGGATTTCGTGGCCCTGGTGATATTTCTATTTCTCCATATCTTCTTAAGCCTGTCCATGGCACTCCTAGTTATAGCCATGCGTCGTTTGATTTCTTCGATGCATCCACCATTGTTCGTGATCAAAGTGCCAAGGTATATATATGACTGGACCACTTCACAGTTCGCAATATTAGTGACTTCTGGCGAGTTATTGTTGACGCGGTCCACAATCATCACTTTTGTCTTGCTGCGATTGACCTTTAATCCGAACTCCAGGCTAACATATTCCATCTTCTGGAGCAGTTCCTCTAAGCGCTGAGCGCTAGAGGCGAGTAGGGTTGTATCATCGGCGTAACGCAAATTTGCAATCTTGTAGCCGCCAACCGCTATACCATCCGTCCAATCCTCAAGGGTGATACAGGATACTAAAAAGGGGCCATCTATAAAGACTTATATGATTTTCAACGCCCCGTTTTCTTAAGAAAAATGATGGCTTGTTTTGATACAAATAAAAAATGGTCACATTATTCATACCTACAGTTATTTACCACGTTTGATTGTGGGTAAAATTATTTTTCCTAATAGGTAATAATCATTAAAAGGTTTATTACTTATTAGTCATTATTCTTTCACACGCCATGCAATGTCATAATAAGTATCGCGGCAACTGCGAGAGCAATCTGATAGCAATTGTGGGGTCAGCGGCCAATGGGGTAATTCAATTGGCAAGTACGCATTACGCACGACACGTTAATAAATGCTGAAAGTAGTTTATGAATTGCTTTAATCTTATTTTTTCTGTTATTGAGTTGTCAGAGAATAACGGTCGTGTCTGTATGAATAAAATGATCTGTATCACAATAAAACAAAAAAACTGATAAAAAGTCATAAAATATGGTCGCAATACCGAACTATTTAAACAAAACCGGTACATTCGGTGTTCACCTAGGCGAATTCAGTTTTTGTGGTATTTAATAGAGTTTGTAATGATTATTGCATGTATGTATATGTATAATAATAATAACGGCCGAATTTAGTAGAGACATTAATATGCAATTTGGTCTAGATAAATGCAAAACCTTACATATAACAAAGGGCAAAATCTGCAGCGGTGACTACTCGATAGATCAAAATGACCCAACAACCCAAATAATAACAGCGATGGAATCGAATAACTACTATAATAAGTACTTGGTTTAGACCAAAGGTTTAGACCACATGCAAATAAAACAAAATCTTCGTAGTGAATACAAAAGAAGAGTAACAAACATCTGCAAAAGCCGATTAACCGGGAAATACCTAAGAAAAGCAATCAACACCCATGCTATACCTGTGCTTACATACTCGTTAGATGTCATAAACTGGAGTAAAACTGATATAGTTTCAATTGAAAGAATTACTTGATGTATACTTACAAACTAACTAATAACCATCACCATCCAAAATCAACAAAAAACAGAATGGGGGTAGGGGCCTTATTCATTTACAAAATTTACGGCGAAAGCAGATCTCCAGATTGCAATACTTTTTCTTGCTAAAATCTAATACTAGCCTACTTCATAAAACAATCTTAGAAAATGATTTTAATTATACACCGTTAAATCTACGTAATGTTAACACAGATAATCACCCACCAAACACACTTTCAAACACAGAAGAAATAACAAATGAACAATGGAGCAAGAAGGTGCTGCATGGACGACATTATAGTGATCTTCAACAACCATTTATAGATAAAGACGCATCAAACAAATGGTTAAAAATAGGCTCATTATTCCTGGAAACAGAAGGTTTTATTATCGCAATTCAGGACCAAATCATCAACACCAAAAACTACAGAAAATACATATCAAAGATCCCACAGCTACAGATGACAAGTGTCGAAAATGCCGTATTCATTCTGAGACTATTCAGCATATTACTGGTGCATGTCCTCACCTCACACAAACCGATTACACCCACAGACAATCAAATAGCTAAAATCATTCACCAAACTCTAGCCACTCGACACCTCATAAATAATGATCATACACCATACTATGAATATAAGCCTTGTACCATATTAGAAAACTTCAACTACAAAATTAATTATGACAGAGCTATCTTTACTGACAGAACTATTCACTACAATAGGCCTGACATCACATTACACGACAAACAGAATAAAACCACATACGAAGGTCAAACTGAAAGTTCTTAGAACTGGCCACTTATAAACAATATAATAAAAAAATAATTCTAAAATTTGAAAATATAACTCTTTGCCAATATTACTGAGTATATATTTCATTCATTTGTCATTTGTTTTACGATTTGGCGGCAAATTGAAAATTGTCTGTGTCACGTCATCATGAATTTAACACGAGAAAATTTTCGTGCAATGATTTTTTATGACTTTCGATGTCATTTAAGTCAACAAGAAAGTTATGATAGACTACGATTGGCCTTTCACGATGAAGCCCCATCTCGTGCGACTGTTTACAACTGGTTTAATGAGTTTAAACGTGGTCGCACTAATCTCACTGATGATTTACGTGAGGGACGGCCTTCTACGGCGACGACTGAAGATAACATCTGTGTTGTGCGGCGTATGATAGAGACTGACAAAAGAGTGACCTATCAACAGATTCGGACAAGCTTAGGCATCGGTATGAGTCAAGTGCACAAAATCCTCCACGAACATTTAGCGTTCAGGAAGCTTTGCGCCCGGTGGATACCTCATAATTTGACTGAGGCTCAAAAACTCCATCGTGTGGATTGGTGTCGTAAAATGATTGAAAGATTTAACGGAGGTGACTCAAATGCTGTGTTCGACATACTAACAGGTGACGAAAGCTGGATTTACTGTTATGATCCTAAAACCAAAAGACAATCTGCTCAGTGGGTGTTTCCTTTCGAGGAGTTGCCAACTAAAGTGAAGAGAGATCGAAGTGCGGGAAAAAAAATGGTGGCCTCGTTCTTTGGAAGGATAGGTCATTTTGCAACAATTGTGTTAGAGGATCAAAAAACAGTTTCTGCAGAATGGTACACTACCAATTGTTTGCCACTTGTCTTGGAAAAAGTTCGAGAGAAACGACCTCGCAGTAGGATCCTCCTTCACCACGACAACGCCTCGTCGCACACCGCCAAGCGAACGATCGACTATTTGGCGACATCAAACGTTGAATTACTGGGTCACCCGCCGTATAGCCCCGACCTCGCGCCTTGTGATTTTTATTTATTTCCAAAAATTAAAGAAAAACTTAAAGGAAAGCGGTTTATGAATGCTGAAGAAGTGGTGGCTGCGTATCGCGATGCCATTGAAGAGACCCCTAAGGACGAGTGGGCAAAGTGCTTTTCCCAGTGGTTCCATCGCATGCAGCGGTGTATTGACGTGAATGGACAATATTTTGAAAAGATATAATAAAACTAATAACTGGCTAATGTAATCAGTTTTTGATTTTCTAAGAACTTTCAGTTTGACCCTCGTATTTAATTGATATAGCAATCCCTAACACACACAATATAACAAAAACAATCACAGAAATAATACATAAATACGCGGATTTAAAGGAAGAAGTAGCTAGAATTTGGAGACAGGAAAAAGTTTATATATTACCAATAGTAATTTCAACTACCGGAGTAATTCCAAAACATCTTCACACTAGCCTAAAGTTAGATTGTATAAGACGGGTATTATAATGCAACGCGAAAGTTTAAAAGTTTATTGCAATAGTTTAGTCGTTTTAAATATATACTTGAAATAAACAACAAAACGGCGGCATTTGTTTCACAAAAACAGTGGATACTAGTATCCATTTTTCGCGAAAAAACTTCTTTTTAAATATTTGTTATGCTAATAAGTTTTGTTATTATTTAACTTACTTTGGGGGCTAAGAAATAGTATGAAAATGAACTTAATATGTCATGGGGTTTTTAGGTCGTACAAAAGTTGTTTAGTTCAACCTTACCTCTATAGATGGCGCCATTATGCATTGATTTTTAAATTGTTATTGTGCTAAGTTTATATTGTGCACATTATGCATTATTAAATCTTACAAATATCTGTCGGAATTGAAAAACCCCTACACTTATTTTTAATTGAATAAAACACCATATTTCCTAGATTAAAAATTTTCTAACGGTCTTAAGTTTTCGTGGTGTTATCACATGAGTAAAGAAGTATTATTTTGTACTACTTCCCACCCATGACAAGCATTCACGTAATGAACATATTGTTTGCTATGTATCTGGGTGTTAATATTTATACAAGCATGTATTTTAAAAATAAATAGTATGTACGTATATATCAGGTTCTGATGACCCATTAACTAAATGCCAATGGGCTATCTATCTTGGCATCAAAGAGCTTTTTTTAAAAAAGTATATATTTCATTTTGCTAGAAGTGTGCTGCGTGATTGATAAATTACTAATTAAAATATAAATGTATAATGTGACATTTATCTCTGTTGGTGCTAGTCTAAGTTTATTTGAAATCTTGGCTTAGTCCTTTGTGTATCACAACACGAGATACATATTTTTCCATAACTAAGTAAAAAAATCAATATAGTACGTATATTACGGTAAGAATAAACGTTAAATGGCACATCAAAATCAGCGATGAAAAAAAGAACTCTCACTTCTATGGTAACTAACAATTTGTCGCTTACACGTATTTATTTATTTTAGAAATCAATACTAATTCCAAAATGTTAATTGTTTTGTTGTAAGTATTTAATTGTGTTACAATCAATTAAAAAAGACACGCCTATATAGCATGCGCCACATTTATTTATTAGAAACTCAACAGCTTGTTCGACATGTTGGAAAATAATAAATTTAAAGCAACTTAAAAAGGTTGTTTACCCCTGCAACTTTTGAATTCACACAATGTCCAAAAGCTAACACAACAGGCTAGATCTACGTGCAAAATTATGATAGTTTTTTCTAGGTAGACCCTTCTAAAACTTAATTTGAGGAAGTTACAATCGATTCACAAATGACACGCCTGTCGTGTCATAAGCCACAAGTAAAAGCGTGTCATCAGCAACGAATCGCTTAATCTAAAAACATTAAAGTTAACATAATCTAAAAATCTCTATTAGCAGCTTCTTTGATGATGAACGTATGTTAAAGGCATGGGACGATATAATGCCTACTTAAATTTGCTAACCCTGCATTTAAAAACTATTGCTTAATGGCCCGGGTCGAAACAAGTAGAAGTTGCAATCATAAAGACTAGTGCAAATAGCAATTGTTCTACAGCTGGACAATAACAGTGATATAATTAACAAGGTTTAGTTTCAGAGTAAATTTACGCTAAAATTGCAATTTTAGTATCAGTCTAAATTCATATTATACAGAGAATATTCTTTCCTTCCTTCTAAGACTAAATATTACTACCGTAGATTCCATAGAAGTACCGTAGAAGGTTGATCTTTACTAAAACTCTGTTTAATAATATGAATTTTGACTAATAAAAGTGCAGTCTCAGCGTAAATTTACTCTAACGCTAAACCTAGTTTATTAAGAGGCTGAGGACACCGAATGATTTTTAGAAATCGACACGCCCCCTTACATAATTACAGGTGTCTACGCTAGTGTGGGTTAGCTCATTGCACGTTCCTCAGAAGAATAACAAATGCCTATCGGTTCAGCGCCAGCAGATAAACTTTGTACTAATAACAATGACGTTTTATAACCATCAAGTGCTTTGAGTTAGCTCTCTAAAGTGCTAACACAATAGGTGGCGCTGAATTTTTTTACAAGCAAGGAATAATTTCTTTTTACTCCAGATTTTTATGGGGCTTAGAAAAGACAAGTATGTTTTTTCTTTTTGGGTCGACAAAATAAGATGCTATTATTTTGTCTGTTTCATGTTTCAGAATTTTATTCTAATTCATTGATTTTTGAAAAAAGGTCAAATGCTTTGCATTGAACAATGAAAAGATTTAAAATTAAAAGAAATATGAAATAACTTTATAAAATCACTTATGATACCACACATCACATCACATTTCTTCACTCGATTTTAAACCTTAATGTATTGTAGGTAGAGCTAAAAATAATTAAAAAAAGAATTAAAAAATAATAAAAAATAATTTAAAAATAATTTGATAGACTGCAGTAACCTGACTTGCTGCTGATTGTACCTGATAATGTCGGCCAATCAGAATAAACCAAATATCACGTCATGGCACCTAATCCCCGCCGAGTATGACTGAGACGGACTTTCATACCATTTATATTTTCATACATTTTAATTGTACGTATTTTTGGTAGGTCGGCTTTACGGAAACGAATATTCACCATATGCAATATTGATTGGAAGTCATTGTAGTTAGTACACATATCCATATCGAACTTGCCGGAGGAGGTGAATGACAGCAATTTTAGAATCGTTTTTATGAGAATATAGGGTACATGCGCCTATTTCTACCATCGTCTTGCTGTCGAACATTTCATGGTCATTTAAAAATAATTAATGCGTTAAGAATTGGACTCTACCTGATCTTTGGACTGGGGTTAATAAAACATATCCTGTTTTCATAACTTGAAGAAGAGTTATTTTTTCCTCTAGCCATGATCCTTTTATGGAGGTGGAGAGATATTTTGTAATACTCACTCATCATCAGAGTACAGGACTGGTGACCGGTTAGGATAAAACCATTAAAACACAATCATTTTATTAATCCCATTCATATAGATGATCAAAGTTGCCGTCAGACATTTTTTATTTGATACTTCAAAGGGAACTGATTCAAAAACAATATCTTAAAAGTCTATGCATATTTTAAATAGTACATTAAAGATATAGAGCTTGTAGGGAAGGCAAAGTCATCCAAAAACACTCTTTTTATGAATTCCAATACAATTATAATACTACAATTATTAAACGAAAATTCACTAAAGTTTTTATAGAATAAGTTATCATTGGCTTAGATTGTTTTTGTCATGGAAAATGTATTTTTTTATAAAAGAAAATTGTCTTCGATTTATAAAAAAATATATCACTTGCACTAAAAATATGACTTATAGGTGTATCACAAGAACTGTAGCTATATTTAAAAATATAGAAAAAAAACTGTTGCATCGAATCCTTATTAAGTCCTTTATTATCTAAGCAGAGATAATTTTACTTTCGAGTTTATGAGTAAACATATAAGTATGTAGTAAAATTTCTATAGCAGACAGGGAACTAAACGCGATTAAATACTTTACATCCGCTGTATATCTATATACAACATGTAACATAATTAACGCACATTCTGAAAGTAGTTTGTTTATTCTTCGTTATATCGTACTAACACAGTTAATACGTCGAAGTGCTTAAGGATTGCCGTCAGACATTTTTTATAGCTCGGTGGCGTAATGGATAAGCGCCGCGGCCCGCAATCGTAGTCGTTAAGCAACTTTCGCAAGGGTCGGTCACGGGATGAGTGTGACCAAAAAAATTATTATCTCAAACTACTCCGTGCTTCGGAAGGCACGTTAAGCCGTTGGTCCCGGCGTCATGGCCCATCCTCCTTAACCATCCATAAGGAAGGCCTGAGCCCCTGCAGTGGGGACGTAAAGGGGCTGGTGATATGATGTGGTACTTAAGGATTATGGGATATGTGATAGTAAGACTATGCTAGTTGATATTTATAATTAGTAAGAATCATAATTATTGCCTTAACTTAAAAAATACTGAATCTCGAAACAGAGTAATATTTCATGTCAAGAATTTGTTTTGGTAGATAAGTGGTATCAATGTTGTATTGCGCTGTAAGTACATACATTTGAAGTTACAGGCTTAGCCGTAATTTTCACGTCATTGAGTTGCTTTGTAAGATGTCCACACCGTTACCCAGCAATAAGTATAACTGTGTCATAAACTATGTTTTAATACATAAAAGTGACATTCCTATTTTCGTTCTATGATTATAAATCCATTTTCTAATTGGGGTGTATAAGGATATGTGTTATTTCTGTTACACGTTTTATACTTATAACAAATCTGCAAAAAAGTAATGTCTGTACATTGAATATATTTACAAAAAATAAAGAAATTGAGGGTGGTTAATAAACAGTAATAGAATACGAATTACAAAAAATACGAAATTTAAAAAATATTGTCTGTTTATCTGTATGTACACGTTTATTTTCGGGACTACTGAGTATATTTGTATGAAACTTATTTTGTTAATACCTGGGCAATATATGGGGTATAATTAATTTTGGAAACTTAAACATTTGATGCACCACCACAACAGACCAGCGACACCATAAAAACTATATTGCGCCTGATCAATATATTCTGCTAATGTTCAAAAGTCAAAGATCCGGAACATATAATGTGGTCCTCAAAGATACTAGTTATACTATAACTTCGGATAAAAATGACTTCTTAATAATACATAGTTTTTTATTTATTAACTTTTTTTACACAAATACACATTGGCTTACTTAATGCCATGGCCATTTTCTACCAGTAAACCTGAGGATGATGTGGACACAATTAGACGGGACGGGGTGCACAATAGAGGTGGAAGAGGTTTTGTAGGAATAGGCTATTATGTAACTATACTTACATATACAGACATAAAACGAGATTAACGAAACGATAAAACGATATGTTTGGAGATTTCAGCAAAGAAGATAACGTAGTTAAAGCACGCATACTTCTTCGCTTCCGGACGGACGTCCATTTTGAATTTTAACGATATAGGGACACATGATTGAATTTTCTAAGAATAAAAACCGATATAGTCTTCGGTCTCCAGAATCCAGTGAAGCCAGTGAAAAGCTGACCATCATCATATATTGCCCAAAATCTTTAGATGTACCAGAAAATGAGATAGAAACAATTTCTGAAGTACGCAAAGTTAGAAAAACAGCGCAATAAACCATTGAATTCTGATAGACTTTGATATGCTGTTGAGAGAATAAAAGCTGCTGGTGTTGAACTGAAAATTACCTGTTTTTCTAATGACCATCTTTGCCTTGTTGTCTCAAGGGTTAACAACCCTCTGGGCTTTATATTTTGGCACCCGAATAAAAAAAACAACTATAAAGTTTATTAATTCCATCTTAAATATTATTATTAATCATATATACCGTTGGCACCCTCAACAGGCTGTAGAATTTCGGTACAAAAATAATTCTACCTTTATATGTTAATTAAGTTATAATCTACTCAGTCCAGAACATACAATTTATGCTTACAAAAACTTCATGAGTCCACACGAACGAAGATGTGGGCATCAGCTCTTGGCAAATAATATAAAGGTGTAATGAATCTTTACAAATATTTTGGCCAAACATAACCTCAGTAAAAAGTTATACGACCAAATGAAACAATAACAAAAACTTACTATAACCCAACCTTTCATCGTATTCGAGGTTGTTCAAGATGTTTATTGAGCAACACATTATTTGGATAGTTGCCTCTATAGAATAAAATTTATGAATTTCGTTGGGATCACCAGTTTAAAGCTGCTTTCTTTATGGAAATGATACCTACCATGGTGCTTATATAGAATCAATTCAATCTGCAGATGTAGCGATAGTGATGAAGCAAGATTATGAGTGATGAAAGGCTTAAAATTCAATGTGAAGAACACATAAGATATTAAACCAATGTACTACTTTGACAATAGAACTGTTCACACTGACATTAAGTGGTCGTCCTCTTATAATTTTAAATAAGAGTGAAGTTATACTTCACAGAATTGTCACTGTGATCAAATCTATTTTGTGATTATTCTTTACCAAAGGAGGCAATTTGTCTATATAAATTAAAAAAGAAGCGACCAAGCATTGAGCACTGTGGAACACCCATGATAGGTGTCGATCTATCGATTCAGGGGATTTCTTGTCACCGATATGAACCTCCTGCTAAGCCACTCGACTAAGAGAAACCAAAATCTAACTAGTTATCTCTAAATTCATAATATTCATAAGATTCGTTATATATTTCAGGAACAACAAAATTGACAGCTTTAAATACATCACAGAAAACACCTATATGACATATCCTGTTGTGTGAATTCTCCCAGGCATCAACAATTTGATCTTAGATTCCAATATTCATGCCGATACTGGACTAATGCATCCGTGTGAGGTGAACCGTAGCTGGTTTTATCATATAGGCCAGTTACACTAACCTGCCCTTTTCAGAATGGGATTGCCCAGACCCAGAGTCCTGATTAGATATTCTAGAGAATCACCCGTTTCTCTGAATGTCGAGCTTGTCCTCAACTCCGTGCTTAGAGTTGAACTGAATTTTAAAATTTACGGTAAATCGTTTACCATACTCACGTCACAATAATCAATGCTGATTACCGAATTATTCACATCTAATTCTTTAATGCCAACCTCAGTCAGGAATAAAATTTAGTAACATTTTGGAGCGATTTTCAATTATTACGGTAACCATATGCCAAAGGTTTGCGTCCGTGATGCCGTAAGTAGATTTTTAAAAAATTAAGTTCTCTAATTAAAAAGCCTTCTGTTGATAACAATTAATGACTAAAATGACTTGACAAATTTTATTTCAATCAATTTACCAGTATCTTAAGAAAGTCAAAGAACGACATCTTACGAAATAGCAGTGCGATTGTATCAGTCACGTTCGAAAACTTGTCATGGTTTTTATAATAGGGTGTTATACTCTGATTGCAAAAGTACTTGCTTGGTACTTGTAAGTGTTTATAAACGACAGCAAAAATATTCCAAAAAATCTAAAACGTTTTCTTACCTTAAAATTAAATCATAATTCGATTTTTTTAACACACATAAAAACACCGTCTGCCATATTCATGACGTCATTCGGTTATGTACAGATTGAAATATCAATAATAATAATAAAATAACAGTAATGTATAAACAGATTAAAATGTTTTTAATAATCGACCAATTTAACAAATGTAATGTAGGGAACTATGTGTTTATTACGTTTCAATTTTATGTTCATATAAATTTGCATAACTGTTTGATCCTGTATAAAAAAATAAATAAGATGTTGTTCAAACGAGAACGGTGTTATCTAACGATCTCGACAAAATAATAATAATAAATAAGTTAAGAACAGTGTTATATCTGTTATTTTTTACAACTACTGACAGATGTCAGATTCAGAAAATATTCAAACGAAGTGTCGTCGCGTAATGGTGGGTTATGTTTTTAAGTCACACGATGAACAGATAATAAAACTGGACCTTTAATTTTGATATGTTAAGATAATTATGCAATTTTATTACTCAAAATCAGCCTAGGTATGATTATTTCAAAGCAAATTTCAATGATTCTGCATATTCGTGCTTTACGTTTCACTATTGAAACTACCAAATACACTATCGAAATTACCAAGTATGCTTAAAATTGTATTATTTTGGTTGCAATACAACTATAGTCTATTGAGTATCGTTTAAAATTGTGCACTAATCCGGAACACTGTACCTTTACCTTACAGAAAAATCTTCGGTTTTCATTATCAATAATTGTATGGCTACGCCTGTTGCGTACTGCAATAGTTTGCAAACCAATAAAGGATATCTAGATGTATTTTTGTATCAAATTACCGCGAAATTTATCCAGTCGTTTTTCCATGAAAATGTCAAAAATAATATCTATACAATTATTAAATTATTAATTTATATTTTAGTATAAATACATTAATAATGTTTAATATTATATTTATCATAATAAAAAATATTGGGTAAAATAATTAAGATAAAAAAAAAACATGTAGCTTGGTTTTGATCTGCGGCACAATGAGTACCTAGCGACCAGCGCATAGGATATTGCGCCACACCAAACACTAATAAATTTTGTGAAAAACCTGTTCATTATTATTTAGTACATAATTTTCAAATTCATTCAATAGTAACTAATTCCCTTTTTTATATCTGTTTTATAAAGTAATACCTATAATTGAACTATTTTCTTTACACGATATTATTGATTAGGAATTATTTTTTACTAGAGTTACGGTCTATGGGATGGTGTTTGCATGAAAATGTCAAACTTTTGCAAACACATACTTTTATGGAAATATTTACCTATTGTCAAATTTTATATTATATATTTTTAAAGCAATTAAATTTATTAAATATACTAGATAAATTAAATAATACTGAACAAAATATAATAATAATAACAAAATAATACTTAGTTACTGAATAAAATAATATTCAAAATGGTATTAACGAATTATCAATGAATAACTTATACCTATGAAAAAATAAGAGAGGAAAATATATTAGGAAAAAGAAGAAAAACTAAAAAAAAGAAATGTTTCTCTGATGGGATTGGAACACGAAAATGTGTTTTATTTGGACTATTTCATAAATATCGGGATTTTTGTATGAATATGTCAGTCTGGCTTTCGCCTACGTCATACTAAAGAAAAATTTATTTTCGCATTTTATACTGTTTAATAATAAAATAAAATAAATAAAAGTTGCTTTTTAAAATTATTGCAGAAAAAAATTAAAAATAAGAATAAAATAATAAAAAAACAACTTAAAAAAATGCGAGGTCTAGTGGGATTAGAACTTATAACTTCGAGACACTCGGGTCCCTTCCCTAGTACATTACACCAAAGATATTGTTAAAACAAGCGCGAAATTAAAATACTTATTTAAAATGTTTTTTTTTTTACAATTTTAGCGATCTCGGTACGTCAGAATGCTGCACAAAGCAACATAGGTCCATCTAGCAACACGCCTCAGCGTGAACTAAGTTAGTGTGCGTTATTCTATAGCCTTCCCTGTCAATTGCAGTAGGAGTGACAGAAATGTCAATACTTTAAAGTTGCTTGAAAAAAATGACCATATGTGCCATATCACAAAATAAATTATATTAATTATTATAATAACATTATCAAAAATTGGGAATAACCAACTTTTATATCAACCTTTGATACATATTTGTACTCAATATCATTACTCTAATGTATCACATAATTGAGAAACGTGCCTTTCGCAATATTTTTAAATGCTACTTTGGAATTATTTTCTATCGAGTGAAGTTAATACAATCATGTTTCGGTTTCAACCACAAGATCAGAAATACGATCAAGTATAACCACAAATTTTTGGATTACCATAGGTTTCCCGTGAATTAGTACAATCCTAGATCAATTTTATCAATTTGGCACTATTCAGCCTCTTAATAAGATTGTAAGGGTTCAACGACAAGAATAAAGACAAGAATAAAAAAAGAACTAGTCTGGATAACACAATCACGCAAGGAGTTATTACACATTATCGATAATGGGCTATTTCTCGAACTGATAAATACTGCACGAGCCGGCTGAATTCGTCAAAGGCAAGGGGGCTCTGGACAAATTTGCGCAAATTGATCGAGAAATCCTACGAATTCAATACTTCTTTCGTCCCAAGCTACAGTGATTTGACTATAGTATCATACAAAGTCAGAGAGATCTTATTAGCTCTCTCGATGATACTAGAAGAATCTGTAGTACCTATGTAAATCTTTGGTGGCACTTAAATAATATCAATTGGAGCATTGCGAGGATCGAAAGTATAACTACTGGGCCTTCAGGTTCAGGATATTTGTAAGAGAGGGTTACATCCAATCCCATGTCCCTTCAACATTTACCGAGAATATGTCGTCAGGCAATTGAGGGTCGATAGAGTGAAGTAGCCATAGGTGCACAACGCATAGCAAATCTCCGATATGCAAATCCGACAAACATTGTTGGCAGCTAATTAGGCAGAGATGACAGAGCCCATACGCAGGATAGAGTGTCAGAAAATAAGTCTAAATTATCAGCCAGTGAACTGAAACTGGCTGTAACTGTGTAATTTTTATTATTGTTGATAATTATAAAGCGGCATAAGTTTGCGATGTCAGCAAACAAAAAGATGGGTTATTTTGTCATTTGATTCCGTAGTGCTGACACATCTCATATCCGTCAAAGCAACCATACTATAAATATTAAAAGGTTATTCAAAAATTTATTTTTTATTAAAATAATAATTTTCTAAAAAATTCTTCAGCAGACCTTTCTTGGAGGTTCGGGATATCTTTTATAGCAGAGATGCTTTTAATTTTTGGATTGCTAGCTTTAAACAATTTCTTCCTTGCTTTTTCATTTAGTTTAATATTTGTTACTTTTCTACTTAAAGCTATCTACTGAAATTGACCCACCACTTGAAATATTTATTGTAAAATCAATAATTTGATATCTCGTGTTATGGCAGATTTTAATCCTAGATGGGATCAGTACCATCTTTGGCACCCGGGATTAATAATAATAAAAAAAATATTGTGCCTTATCTTATCTCCGATGCTAGTTTGATCTGTATTATGAGATTTAGTGCTTTCCTAATTGCTGGTACGACCAATATACAAATAGTATAAGACGATCAAAAATAATTTATATTTTCAAACAGGTGATATTTATATTTTCCCATCTCGGAATAACATCTCCCATATCCAAGAGATATCAAATTATTGACTTAGCTTAACATTATGTAAAAATTCGGAGAATATAAAAAACTCCAATGCTATTTTAATAGTGGTATTTTTTACCGATCTACTATGAAACGCTCACTGAGAAGAAGTCGTAGCTTTCCGCTTGCTCATCATTATCAAAATTTGTAGCTAAGTGAGATTATGGACAAACATTATGTGCAACGCCTTGAACTCTACAAGGCATCGGCATCGGAACCGGCCAACTGTCACTTATCGTAACTCATTCAGTCGATGTCATTCGAACCGGCTAGTGGCTTCGTGAATACCGAATACATATTTTAAACTTTTTATCGTGTTAGAACATAATAAATTGTTTTCACGATTGCGGTTTGGATATTTTGTGAAGTGATTTTAGGAGTTTCGTGTTAAAAAAAGGAATAACGATCAAGCAGGTATTATTTACTAAAAATACATGTATCTATCTATACAAGATAGGTATGTCTGTGTGTCAAGGATCTTCGACGGAGTATTTGGTCATTGTTTTTGTATTGCATGCATGATTCATGTATGAACACCGGGCTTTTGTCTGGTCAGTTACAAAGGAGGACATTCCCTTACACATTCCATTCACCCTCGCTTAGGTAGGTAACATTATATTTCACTATTGTCAACATTTTGGTTATTTATCAGTACAAGTTTCAGTTTTAACGTTGATAAATTAAGTATTTGTTATAACAATGCACTTTGGTTTATTAGTATAGATGGATAGTCTCGTTTTCTAATTTCTATTTTAAACAAGCTGATGCAACTGTTTGTCTTATAAGTACGTAACCTTTATGTGCCAACCTACGCAATATAACGCCACATTCACTTTACATTTCTTTTAATAGGTATGACTTTCGAGCTTTTGGGTGTCAATTGTAGAGCGTGCGTGTAATGAAAAAGTTTAAAATATGTCGATCACATGGCAACGGGTATAGAAAACAATTGACTAATCTCTTGAATATTCTTATGAAAGATTGAAATACTCGCTGAGATAATAAACAGTAAGTAGGGTTTTAGAGAAGAAACTACACTGTTATACATGATTATATTTGGAAGCTTTATTAGGAAAAACAACTTCGGCGGCGTTCTATCTAAAGACTTAATGTAGCTCGGATTTCATACCCTTAACTATGGTCGTTTATCCATTGATATAAAATATATTATTTTATTACCAAGTCCTAGTAGTAAACATTGGAGTCAAGTCGATTACTTTTTTTCAAAGAAATGCTTTGTAGTTTTTTTATCTGATAAAAAAGACTCAGTCGAAGCATGCCTTTTTTATGTGCGATGACCACTTTGGGACGTCAATGATGAGGATGAGTAGTCAGATTTTGACCACATTTTCCCAAGATCCCCATTTAATTAAAAGTATCGTCAAAATATTTCTATGGTTAGAAGTTTGTTAAGTTTCTACTTAGAATTTGTACACCAAATTAGAATTTGAAACTACTAGGCAAGCGTTTTAGTTTTACTAATCGCAGGGTAATCAAACACTTCGTTCTAACGTTAACTACAGTCATTGAGTTTATTTTGATTTTCAGAATAAGCGAGCGGTTCAAAACATTTAGAATTACAAATAAAATTATTTTCACAGATTTGACACTCGTCGTCCAGGAGTACACAGATGATTGCACCGTGGTTATGATATCTGAAGAGCGTTAGACATGGAAATGACGCACCAAGGAGGAGCGGAGGCCGAGAGTCTCCTGCGGCCGGATCAAAGAAACACCGTCGTCATGCAAGGGCGCAGGCCAATAGGTGAGTTTTGTAGCAAATCTTCTTACTACTTGATATAATTCAGCGTTACCTCAGGGAAGTCTAGTATAGTTACTGTAGTTTCCAATGATGTCTTATGTATTAGAGCGTATTAATCACTACTTTGTAAAGCAAGGAAGAAAGATGTCTTGTGTAGGGGAGAAACACGTATAATTGAAATGACGATTTCGATTGTATTCCACAAAAGCTTTTCAGAATAAAAAAATCTCTTAAGTACCCACCGATTATAGCCATCAAGTAAACATATAAGTTGCTTCATTTCGACTTGCACTAAGGACAACAAACATTCTTTCAAATTTACTAAAGTATAATTTTAAGAAACATTATCTTATGTGTACATTGTTCTGTCTGAGTGCATCGTCTGTTGTCGATGGCCCTCCACGCTGGCCCAATGCGGATTGGAGGGTATTAACGACTGCAAATGCTGCCGGGACCAACGGCTTAACGTGCCTTCCGAAGCACGGAGTAGTTTGGTCACCTATCCCGTGACCGACCCTTGCGAAAGTTGCTTAACGACCGCGGCGCTTATCCACTAAGCCACCGAGCTACTTGCTATCATTATTTACAGCAAAATGTGATATGAAAATGATGCTTACGTGATCTTAACGCAAACGTTTGCTGTTGTGAGCTTTAGCAATTGTTTTGTAAGTAGGCGTGAAGTGGGGACGCACACCTGCGCATTAAATTACCATAAAGAAATAAAATTCATTGGAAAAATATATTAGTTTCGAGCGACTCTATGTTGATTTTATGACAGAGATTTTTTACGGTTCAGTTTTGAGAGATTAATTGAAACACATTGTCTTTTAGGAAACGAAGTAATGACGCAAAATCACTGAGTGTACCTACTATGAAATTATTCTTTTATCTTTATTGTTTCTTATAGATAGCCTTGAAATTGTATTAGATTGATAAGATTGTCAAGCAAGTTACTAAGCGAGTATTTAGGTAGTTAAATATATTATATCAAACTTATCATATCGGATAAAAAGCCGGCAAAGGGGTCTTGAACTCATTGATATCATTTCTCATCTAATAATGTACATGTCAGAACCTGAATAGCATATCGCCACGCCCTATCATTAATGTGGGATCTGCATTTTAACTATTTTTGTTTTTTTTTTTTTTTTGTATAAAACCTCATAAAAGGGTGTAAGGAATAATATCACAAAAAAAAAATTGTTGATTTTATAATAATTACGAAGATAATTACGTTATTAATGTCGGTAGTGTCGCTTGTGTACGTACAAAAATGAAGATACTCACTTACAGTCAATTTTGATCAGACATAACCGACGAGTGGATGCGTCGATCTTACGTCGACCTGCCAGTTACATAGTTAATGTCGGGAAAAATGCACGTAGGTTCTTTAAAGCGCCAAATTTTGGTGAAACATTACATACACTCTGATTTCAAAAGATATAATGTCTGTCGACCGCAAAAAGCAGATCCTCAAGGATTTTAAGCTTTATTTTACCAAACAAAGTAGTTGTTGAAAATAGTGCATGTACCTAATGATACAGGTAATATTACAAAGTTATTAACTTTATGTAAAGACTTGCCACTCATATTTTATTAATATAATAGATTTCAAATATATAATTTTGTATAGCAAGTTATTTCCATTTTTTTGATGTAAGAAACAACGTATCTAGGAAAATTAACAAAATATACTTAGTTTACCGATCAAAAACTTCATACCTACCATATCCGACTTATTGTACAGAATTTAATCTAGTCAAAAATGTTAAATGTGCCACATCCGACATGTAGTACAGAATTTTATACAACAAATAAAGTTGGATCTACCACATCCTGCGTAAGATAGTAAAATATGTCCGTGTAAAATAGCTTCACGTGACATTGTAACGTTTATAAAGTAAAATAAATTAATCTATTATATTTGTTTAATGTATCGTAGAATAAACAACACCCATGCCTAATTTCGTAATCCTAACCCTTAACATATCGTTTGTATACTACCTGTAGCTTATAGCAAACGACCCATTGTTTTTGGATGCACTTTAGAAATGTTATCCTATATCGTCATAGTAATCGTTAGATGAGAAAGTGATCTTCCATATAATATATTAATTAATACAAGTATTTGTAGATAAGTTGAGTTTGTAGTAAGTCATCTGTAGAAAAAAATATTAATCACGCTCACGGTCAGAGGTCTTGTGTTACTTTTCACACTATTGACATTGTATGGCCACTAGCGAGATATTTTGTAAACTCGAGTGTCACAATAGGACGCCGTTTCTCAACATGTAATTTGGCGACTCATTAAATATACACATAGTCAAATGTTAAGATATTTTATGTAAAGTGCAGAGTTGTCTTATATGGGCGGAATTTTATGGCTTACAAGTTGCATACCCACTAAAAGTTTACTTAATAAAATAAAATATTTTTTTCTCAAATGATAACAATTATTTAAATATTATCTAATGATTATCTTTTTAATTCTTTAGAATGCGTTTAAAACGTTTAGCTTGCCATGTGTTTGGTTAAGCTTTCCTTGTTCTTTTTTATTCTTTCGACAAACTGTAGTTAAAACATTATCTGTTCTAAATAAATGCACTGTCTAATGCTGATAAAGCGACCTCTTATTTTTTATCGTTGTCAAAATATTTCGTCACAGGTGTTATTTATCAAACACAATTCCTTTTAATTATAAATGGGACCCTTTAGAGGTCGCTATTCCCAGTTTGAGAAACTACATTGTAGACATGCAATAGAGGGCTCACGGTAGTGGTACTCCTGGTTGACCTTTCTTTATTATAAAACATCTTTACACGACTAGGGAACCTTTTCTTTTTGTTGTAAAAACCAGTTTTTAAGTGCAAATAGGGATATCACCCCTTTTTATTCAAAAGGGGTCTACCTATGGTAATTTGTTTGCTTGTTAGGTAAATATTTAGTACAAAGTACTTTTTTTTAAGTTTTAATTGTTACAATTATTCATTATTATTTTCTTATTATTCTAAAGTTTGCGTATGAAAATGTATGAGTGCCCACACATGTTTTACACTAATTAATTTAACTACTTCTGAGTGTTAATTATCATAATGATTTAGCGAACCATTACAAAACGATCTATCGCTAATTATAGTATCTAATCATGGCTGCAGCAGAATCCATGGTTTTGAAATTGCGCAAGGTGTTGTTACAGGTGTTAAATCAATATTAGTTTGATAAATCAACTTTTTGTAGATAGTCTTGGTTTTGGTTCTTAAGCGTTGTTATGAAATTCATATCCTATATCATATCCTAATTCCTAATCCTAATGAAATTCATATCCTATATCCTATATTATATACATATTACGATCATGAAAGATGATGGATGATAATGGCCTTGAATTGAAATGAAATATACGTATATAAAAAAGTTAGTTTTACGAATTCCCTCTCCAATTAGACCTTTCTGTATGAAATAAAACATGTAGAAAAAGCAGCCCTTGCTGAGTTTCTTGCCGGTCTTAGTACAAGGTCTCCCGCCGTAGATTAGCGAACCGATGGCGTACATAGCTTTCGACATTCACAAGTGCTTGTAACGGCCAATACTAAATAAATAATATTGGATTTGAATTTTTGATTGTAGAAACTTAAAAATATGTGTTAATGTATCGATGTTCTTAACTGGTGTTCCACGGACTTCTGGTGGTTTCTAGAAGCAGCCTAAGTGAACCGCGGAGTCCCGTCCCGGTTACGTGTGTGATCTCATATATATATCTATCTGCGAAATAATCTTGATATTCTGTCCTACCTCGATCCTAATTCTGAAAAGATCATTGTAGCTCTATGGAAGAAATCGTATATTTATTAAATGCGAAATCCATAGATATGAAACACCCCCATGGAGATGGTGATATCAGTATAATAACAGTAATGTTCTCAGATGCTCATAGAAGTTTCTCTATGAATTTCTTTATATCCAAAAGTCTAGAGAAATGTAGTATCTTCTTCTTAGTCTGTGAGAGAAATCAAAAGTCAAAAAGTACATAAAACTAATGGTTTTTAATTTTGTTAATATATATTTTGGCTTTGATAGGTAAGTGTATAGATTAATTATACAACATTCAACATATGGACAGAGTAACAACTGCTGTTTAATTATTCAAATTACTACTATTATACTATACTATTCTTTACACTAATTCTTAAGACTTATTAAAATTATTTTTGATGAGGAAATTTTAAATTAATATGAGCGTTGTAGCCGAGCCCTTTATATGATAATCGTAATAGTTTGCGACCAATTAATTAAAAATTATTTTTTACGCATTTCGCTATCCTCTGTCCATTTTATTATAGAGAGCAATGAGATCGGCAAGGACAGTGTTTTAAACTATGAATATTCCAATGGATGTAGAAAATTGTAAAGAAGGAACTAAGAACAAATATCTGATAGCATTTAATATAAAACTAACGTCTACGTGACATCAATAAGGATATTGAGAAATCTGTATTTCAGAAGATTGAATTCATTCATGAAATCAGGCACAATTTATTCCACTAATTTGTCTTTTGTGTATGTGTAAAGATTAATCAAAGATGTAAAGGTTTCCTTTAAAGTATTTTTCAAAAAGTATTTTAACAGATTTTTTATAAAAGATTGCTCTGTGTATGAGATATTAATGTAATAAGTCACACATAATATATGCATTAATGTAAATATTTACATAGTATATGGACATCTGCAGCGGGTCGCTCGCGATTTGTGTAAATAGGCCAACGTAATTAAACTCTATAATTGTTTTATCGAGCGTTTTCACATTAAATCAATGTTTTTTACGACTTTCAGTATAATCACGTGCAAAACTGTAATATTGCAGACTTACCATTTTGTACTATTAAGTTTTACAGGAAAAAATGTAGTCAGTGCACACAACATAATATTGTGTTCGTTACGGTTAATCGTATTTATTGAGGATGCTGTATAACCGTGGATGATGGTGCAAAACAAAGACGGATTTTTCTAATGACGATTTATTTTTCTTCTTACTGACTAGTTGACTTAACTGCTACTGCTGATTGACTTCTTGCTGAACTGCTTGACTGACTACGAATATTTACAAATTTGGCCCTACCCTTATTCTAAACTTAACATCTAACTTAGATACTAGTGACGCGCGGCGGCCGACCAATCACAGCGCGTTTTACGCCCGCGCGCCGGGTGGGGAATCGCCCCCACCGTGCGGACGGCGCCTACGCAGCCAATGGGCTCCCCGATAATTCCGCTAATGTAGGCGCTGTGATTGGTCGTTCGATCTGTACATTTTTCGGCACGTGGCTGTCTTCAACAGTCTCCCCCCGGCGAAGGATCTCTGCAGCCTCCTCCGGTTGGCAGCCCGTGCCCGTCGCGCAGCGCGTCCTCTCTCATCGTTCCGTGGAGAGTGCAGGTTCGACGACGATCAGCTTCGATGTCGGTCGCCGAAATGTTCCTCCTCTTGTGGTTATCTCCACGTTCCGAATCACGCCGTCAGGTCCAGGGTAGGTATTGGCTACGATGCCGCGTGGCCACGTGTTTCGAGGCAGAGCGTGGTCGGCTATGATAACCACGTCTCCGGTTCGTACTTCGCTGCTTCGTGGACGTTGTGGGTCGCGGCGTGGTACGAGGGTCGGTAGGTACTCTCGTAGCCAGCGTTTCCAGAAGGCGTCGGCTAGTGCTTGCGTCGCCCTCCAAGTCCTGCGGTCGCCCTCTTCACATGGCCCGGTGTATGGAAGGCCGGTCGATGACCCCAACAAGAAGTGGTTTGGGGTTAGCGCCTCCGGATCGCTTGGATCTACGGAGACATGCGTCAATGGTCGTGAATTGACAGCATGTTCCGCCTCGGCCAGTAGAGTGTGCAGGACCTCCTCTTTCGGTGCTCGTTCGTTTAATGTGGCGTTGAGCGCGGTTTTCACGGAGCGAACCATGCGTTCCCAGGCTCCGCCTTGGTTAGGTGCTCCCGGCGCGATGAATTTCCATGTGGCATCGTAGTTCATCGCCTCTCTCTTCAGCTCGGGAAGCCACTCGGTGTACGCCTTCTTGAGCTCGGTGTCAGCCCCTCGGAAGTTAGTGCCGTTGTCACTATATATTACGGCGGGCCATCCTCGTCGTGCTGCCATTCTTCGCAGCGCCATGATTGCGGAGTCAGTGGTGAGTGATGCCACCAGCTCTAGGTGCACGGCGCGTATCGTTAGACAGGTGAACAACGCCACCCATCTTTTTTCTCGTCGTCGTCCAATTTTGATGGTGACTGGCCCGAAGTAATCTATCCCACAATGACTAAAGGGACGTCTGAAGGGCTGTAAACGTTCTGCGGGCAGATCCCCCGTCGGCGGGCTCCTTGGCTTCGATCTTCGTAGTCGACACATAAGGCAGCCTGCTGCGACTTTCTTAACTGTTGGTCGCAGCCGTAGGATCCAGTACTGCTGCCTGACGTTGTTGACCACTCGCTCGTTGTTGCAGTGTCCCGCTCGTCTGTGCTCTCGATCAATAATTTTCTTCGCGAGTTCGTGGCGTCCGTCCAATAATACCGGCTTCTTTGCTGTTTCCGGTACGTCCGCCTTATTGATGCGTCCGTTCAGTTTCATAAGCCCGTCCTCCCAAGTGAGGTCGTAACGGTGCAGAGGGCTCGTTCGTGCTACGGGGACTCCTTTCTTCAGGCACTCGATTTCTTGGCTGAAGGAGTCTTGTTGCGCCTGCTGCAGCCATAAATTTGTCGCTCGGTTGAAATGTTCGCGGCTGAGTGTCTTCGTTCTGTCGCGACATCTTTCCACGAAGAGTAGCGCTTGCGCTGTTGCGCCGATCAGTCGCTCGAACGTCGAGAATCGTTCTATCTCCGGTAACGCCGCGTTTCTCTCTGTTGTGTGCGTGATGACGTGCGTTATTTCCGTCGTTTTGTCATCTTCGCGATCCGTTGGTTGCTTCGGCCATTCCGATCTTGGTAATTTCAAGAAGGATGGTCCCGTGAACCACAGGTCGTTTTCGTTGGCTGGCGTATAACCGGCGCGTGTGGCGACGTCGGCTACGTTCAGATGCGTCGGTATCCATCGCCAGTCTTGCGGTCTGGATGACTCAGTTATTTCTCCCAGACGGTGTGCGACGAATGGAGTGTAGCGCTTGCTTCCATTCCGCAGCCAATGAAGCACCGTCTGAGAGTCGCTCCAGTACACGGTGTCGTCGACGTTGACACGGTGTTCCTCTCTGATTGCTTTCGCTAGTCGCGTTCCGATGAGGGCCGCTTGAAGTTCCAGGCGCGGTACGGTTTGGGTCTTCAAGGGCGCGACCTTAGCTCTAGCCGCTATCAGAACTGTCTCGATGACATGGCCGGGTCCGTAGTGCAACCTCCAATACGCCGCCGTAGCGTAGGCTTCTTCGCTGGCGTCGCAGAATACATGAAGCTCACGGCGACGCACTTCTCTCCCCCCGTTGTAACTACGGGGTAGCCGTAGTTGGTCGATTGCTGGCAGGCTTGTCAACCATGCATCGAAGTCCTCGCTCAAGTCGGATGGTAGAGGGTCGTCCCAGCCGGTCTTGAGGCGCCATAGTTTTTGAAGAGTTATCTTCGCTGTGATTGTGAAGCAGCTGAGCAGTCCGAGCGGATCGTATATGCTCATCACCGTCGATAATGCTTCTCTTTTCGTCGGCGGGCGTTGTCGAGACTTCACTGGCGGTGGGACTCTAGGCAGGGCGGTATTGAAGCCCAGCCGATCGGTACTCGCATCCCAAAGCAGGCCCAATGTCTTCTCTGTGTCTCCAAACGTCGTCGTCCCGCTTTTGGCTCTACTATCCGGGCTCACGGCTTGTAGAAGCTTCCTGTTGTTACTGTTCCATCCCCTCAGGTGGAATCCAGCCTTCTGGTGCACTGCGTCGACTTGGGTGATGACTTCGTGGGCCTCTCTCGGATCATTGAAGCTGTCGACGAAGTCATCCATGTAGTGCGCTTCGGTGATTGCGCGCAGTGCTGCAGGGTGCGTCTCAGCATGCTGTCTCGCGTTGTGGTCCCTCACGCTGTGTGCGAGGAACGGTGAGCTCGATGCGCCGAAGATCATCGACGTCATCTTCAGTTTGCGCGGTGGTTCATTCTGCTTGCAGTCGCGCCACAGGAACATCTGTGCGGGTTGGTCCTCGCGGCGTATCTTGATTCGCAGGAACATTTCCTCGATGTCAGCTGTCACCGCGTATGCGCCCTCTCGGAACCGGAATAAAATGGTCTGCAGCGATCGTAGCAGATCCGGCCCTTCGAGTAGGTGATCGTTCAGGCTGACACCTCGAATTCTTGCTGCTGCGTCGAAAACCAGTCGCAGCTTCCCGGGCTTATTGGGATTCTTGACGGCGAAATGCGGCAGGTACCATGCGACGGGGCTTGCGTCCTCGGAGCCGTCGCAGGGTTCGGCGTATCCCTTTTTCACGAGGTTGTCGATCCTCCGCTGGTATTCTTCCATGTCGCGTGGATCTTTCTTCAGCTTGTTCTCTAGATTGGTGAGCCGGCGGAGTGCTGAGTCGTAACTCCGTGGCAGTTTGGCGTCGTCGTTTCGCCAAGGCAGGCCCACTTCGTATCTGCCGTCCTTGTGCTTCACGGTGCGTTCGAACGTGGAGACGGCACGCTTGTCCTCTTCGCGGACGTGTGATGCGTCGAGCGACACTCCGAGTGAGTCGATCCGGAAGTGTCTCGACACGAGTTCCTCGAGTCGGTCGTTTGATGCTTCGGTCGTGACGACATGTAGGATATCCTCGGTGCGGCGAAGCGATCTCGATGGCGCCGTCCCGTGGATTACCCATCCGAGTTCGGTTTTGGAGGCAGCTGGTTCCTTGGTTTTTCCTGACCGTAGCTCACGGGTCACTATTAGCTCCCAGTTGTCCATCCCGATCAAAATGCGAGGCTTCGCATTCTTATATACGACTTCTCGCTCGTCGAGATCTCTCAGGTGTCGTAGCTTCATCGCCTCCGCCGGTATCGATTGCGGCGTGAGGTCCAGGCCCACCATGGTGCGAGCGTTGATTTTGAAGATCTGGTCACTGCGCGTTCCTTTTATTCCAATCTTCACTCGACGGCTCTGCACGTGACTTTGCTTCTTATTTATTCCTCGGACGTTGAGCTGTGCGGTCGGTCCGTCGGCGCCGATCTGTCGCGCCAGGTCGTCGTCTAATAAGGTGACCGTCGAGCCTTCGTCGAAGAGCGCGTAGGTGTCGCAGCTCCCACGTTTGCCCGTGATCGTCACGGGGCAAATCTTCAATTTGACGGCGCGGCTTGTCGTCGTGGCAGCCGTCGTCGTTTCGGTGGTGGCTGGTTCCATCGCATCCGTGTTTGAGTCGGTCGCGCTCGTAGCCACGTCGTTCGTCGTTCCACGCTCGTCTGCGTGCAACAGTCTGTGATGCGGTCGCTTGCATCCGTTGATTCCGCAGAGTTTCTGTCGGCAGTTCAATCGGCGGTGCCGGCCCACGATGCATTTGAAGCAAAGGCCCTCCTTCTTCACCAGCTCCCATCGGTCATCATACGTTAGCTGCTTGAACTTTGGGCAGCTAGGTAGTGTGTGGGCTTCCTGGCATGAAAGGCATCTGCGCTGCGGTGCTTCTTCGGTGGCGACGTACACCGTCTTCTTCTTAGCCTCCGGTCTGGGGGCGGGGCGAGGCGTTTCTCGTGTTCGTTGCGATGTGGAGGGTGCGGTGAGGTTCGATACATAGTTGTATCGTATGCAGCGGTCAGCTTCTTTCATCAGGAACGATGAAAGTTTGAGTAGATCGGCGTTCGGGCCCGGCTGTGACTCGGCGAAGTTGCACCAACTCGATACAAGGTAACTTGGCATCTTGTCTAAGACTTCCCGGGTCAGCAGTGGGTTAAGCAGGTACTCTGGCTGCACGTTCCTCAGGACGGCCACGACGTTCTGTAGCTTCACCGCAAACATGTTAAGATCGTTCGCGGTAGGTCCAATCTTCGGCAGCTTCCGTAGATCGGCGAAAGCCATGTCCACCAGTCTTTCTGGCCTTCCGTAGCATTGCTCCAGTGTTCGCATGATCTCGTCGGGGTGCGTCGCGGTGCTCAACAATGATGCGACGTTTTCTCGAGCTTCTCCACGTAGGCAGTTTCTTAGTCTTGCCATATTCTCTGTAGGTGTGAATTCGTACAGCCGCGTTGTTTCTCGCATCGCAGTCGCGAACTGTAGCCATTCCAGCGGTGAACCAGAGAATATCGGTAGATCCGATGCTTGACGCGGCGGCGGTCGTGACTTCACGAGGGTTTCGAGGACAGAGGCGAGTTGATCGATGCCTCTGCCTCGCGATGACGACCGTCTTCGTTCTTCCCTATCTGGGCGTCGCGTGTCGCGTTCAGGTGGCGGTTCAGCCACGGCGGTCCTTGAGAGCTCCCCCCGTTGTTGGTCGACGTTCGCGTCGTCGAGCCACTCGAACACTCGATCTTGTAATTTATTTGCCGGTTCTTCAGCTTCGGGTTCGCTCTCTGCTCCGTCTAGCGTTTCTAACTCGATATTGAGCGTCTTTTTTATGAGGTCCGCTTCAATTTCGAGTTCTCGGCGTCTTATGGCAGCCAGTCGTTCTTCTGCTTCGATGCGTAGCTTCCGGCGTGCCGCGTTGCTCGCTGCCGAGCGGGTCGAACGCGCGACGTGCACTTTCTTCGCCGGTTGCACCGATGACGTCATCGCAGATGTCGTTATTCCAGTAGTCGCCGCTGTGTCCGTTGGGTGTGCTGCGCGTTCGTCCGCTCCGCTTGGCGGCTGCGTAGTCACTGCCAAGGCGACGCGTGCTCCGGCAACGTCTGCCCCAGCGCGGTTCGCGTTAGGCGCTAGTTGCGAGACTTGCGGTGCGGTGCGTAGGCTCTCCCCGGCGTTACCCGTCTCGAGGCGTCCTCGTACGGTCGGTGTACTTGAGGGCGATCTCGGCGGCTGGTCGAAGACACGACGTTGGTTTTCTTCGTCTTGGCTTCTTGTAAGCACCATCTTGAATTGCTGTTGCTGGATCTCGAAGGTTCTATGCGTGTTTAGATCCGGCTTCTCGAAGGACCAAACTATTGAGGATGCTGTATAACCGTGGATGATGGTGCAAAACAAAGACGGATTTTTCTAATGACGATTTATTTTTCTTCTTACTGACTAGTTGACTTAACTGCTACTGCTGATTGACTTCTTGCTGAACTGCTTGACTGACTACGAATATTTACAAATTTGGCCCTACCCTTATTCTAAACTTAACATCTAACTTAGATACTAGTGACGCGCGGCGGCCGACCAATCACAGCGCGTTTTACGCCCGCGCGCCGGGTGGGGAATCGCCCCCACCGTGCGGACGGCGCCTACGCAGCCAATGGGCTCCCCGATAATTCCGCTAATGTAGGCGCTGTGATTGGTCGTTCGATCTGTACATTTTTCGGCACGTGGCTGTCTTCAACAGTATTCAAGTTGAGACGTAAAAAGGCTGATTATGATGATACTCAAGTTCTTTCTCTCCCTTTTTTTAACTCTGTAACATCGGAGATAAAAAATATAAAAAAAGTTCATAAACAAAGGCATTGCTACTTAAGATACGCTTATCTACTTACTATATATACCTACCTGATTTAAATATGACAATGTAAATAAAAATTAAAATAAATTATCAATTTTAATGGGTAATTTCAAAAAACTTCGTAAGTATGTAGTATTGATGATACTAAACCTTAAAGTTTTAGCTCGATAAAACCAGAAAATGTGTCTTTAGCGTGCAAGATGTGAATGTGATCCACACAAACTTGGCGAGATAATAAAAGTCTATAAAAATAAACTATATATTAAGGTTTTTCTATTGTAAGACCTTCAAAAACCGCTAAAAGGTTATATCTTTAAATATTTTTCTCTTCTAGCATTTTCGGAGAGAAATTATAATTATTGTTCGATAATTGAAGAGCTGCAGATGAGTTGCTTGACCCGGTTCTGTCAGCTCGTGTCAAGTACATTTACTCGCCACCGTCCATAGACATTGCTCCCGATAATGTTTCCGTAATGATGTGTAGGCATAACGCAAAACATTCCCACAAATTTGATTAAATTAGATAGAGGTCAGCAATCTGTGGTTCTTCTTTCTATATTAACTTGCGGCTCTCAAATTCCATTTACAATGGGAATTGAACTTTTATCTTTCAGTGGCTCTTCAAAAACTCTAAATTTGTGCAAATTGGAGCTTTTGATAAGGTGGAAAGGTTTGTTGTTGAAATAATTGTGATTATGAACAAAGCATATTCATTTTTGAATGAAAATTAGTAATTTCTTTCATGAGTTATTTATTGCGGTTATTTGAACTATATAAATATTTATGTGTATCGACGAGATTAGAACTCTATCCTCCTTTATCAAGTGATCAATGATAGTTTTCACTTGAATACTTATTCAAATACATATATTAACTGATACATGTCCTGTTCTATAATATTTATGCGATTCTATGTCAATGTTTTTGAATAAAATCCGTGATTGCTGTTTCTTTTTTCTATAAAGAAAGATCATGAATAGGAAAATCTTGATGCGGACACATTAAAAAAAAAAAAGAACTTTCAAGATTATAAATAATTGACCAACTTTTTATTCAAATGGTTGGGAATCAATATAAAAAGTATCTCCTCATAATAAAATACAATGCTAACTTGGTAAGGAAGATAACATTGTTTATAATTCCGTACAATATCTTATCTAATGTATGTTGCTTAAGCATAATATTGTGATACTTGTGACCCCAATAATAATAATGTGTCTCTTACTAACGTATATAGTAAAACTGGCAAACGTCAACAGCAGTCGGTTCTGCTTATCAGAATAATATAATTTCTAAGAATGTATTTGAACACGCTTTTTTAAGATTGCTCAGTGTATGAGGAATTATGTAATTACTCATACGTAATAGGTGCATTATGTATTTTTTCATACATACGGACTATCTGAAGGAAGATGTATAGTAGCTCAAAAAAGTGGTGTACCAGTATGGACAAAAGTTTCTGGGAAATCTAATTTTTGCTAAGGCTGTAAGGCTTAAATACTCAATTATGACTATTGTCTGTCATCCGAGTTGTTTGTCTGACTTCTGAAATAATAGTAATTATTATAATATTATTGCAAAGGAAAATCTACCTTGTTGTTGTTGTGTTGTGGCGATAGGCCATATTTTTGGTCGATTGTAATATTATTTTATTGTTAGTCGCTTAAAATATGCTGTAATTACCCTTTTATTTTCTGAGCGCTAAAACCAATATCATTGATTTCAAACCTTTATAATCAAAGTAAAAAAATTACATATAAACCGAAAATGAGACAAATATGATAATTATGTAGGTATGTAAGTTACCTCGAATTATATTAAAGTAGCTGCCCACCTTGGCTTCATACGGTTGCCATAGGTACCTATTGAACAAAATGAGAAAATTATCTTTTAAACAAACCTGATAACACCGAGGACAACAAAAATTGAATCATTTAGCTTGTTGCAGTCGTTTTGAAGTTACGCGAGTTATTATTATTTATATAGATTTTTGTCGTTATTATGTCCTATATTTTGTTATAGGTAATTGATATATGTATGAGTCATCTTGTAGCCGTGCATATGAAATTGGAAAATCATAATGGCTTACGAGAAAATTATTCAAAAACATTTTGACGCTCTATTTTGCGCAGTGCGCCTTTGTCGTCTGTCTTTATCTTTCTCATTGACTGACCTTTCCATTTCATCTTGTTTTCTCTTTCTTTTGTTTTATGTACACATTAGCTTTGGAAAATTTATAAATACCAAGTGTCTTTGTGTTTTAAAAACAGTAATTATAGAGAGAGAAAAATACAGTCTTGCATGATGTATTTTAATTTGTCTAAGATAATATTTTGGCAGCAATTTAGTTTTGTAGTTTGCCCTGATTCTGTCATACCTAGCAGTCTTGTTATCTTTGAGAGAAAATGCCACAGAAGCTCGAGTAATATTATAACAATAGGTATGATCTCATAACATTCCAGCTTTGACGTAAGGAATTACAATACAAAATAGTAATATCATTGCTGTAAGATTTTTCTGTACATCATTCTTCTTTAAAGCTTACTAAGTAAACAGTAAGTTTATTAAAACAAAAGGTGTCATTGTATCGTGTACCGCACTAGGGTCTTCTTTATTTGTTTGGCAGTTAATAATACAAAGGTAAATGAATCTAACATAATTAACTTTATATTAAAACAGTATTTTATTAAAAAAGTACTGCATTCAAAAAAATATATTTATAAAACTTCAATATAATTATCTTAATTTCGTTGTTTTAGTTGTTAGTTGTTAAGTTACTTCGTAATTATGGACGTTCTATTTGGCGTTATCTTTTGAAATATATAATAAACAAGAATGTATCTTGATTGTTTGTTGATTGCTTATTGTTTATTATAAATGAGATGAGAAAACTTTGATTGTTGTAAGTACACAACAAAAGTAAACGTATATTAGAATTACTAATATTATTTGTGTCGCTTTCGACCTCATGTCTGTAACTACTGTGCTTGTTTTTCTGATAGCAGAGACGAAGGCGGTGGATAAAACGATTTTATTACATCTTGCAAATGAATATCAGCAGTGATATTGTTATAAAAACAGCCTCGAACTCGTCGTCGACCGGAGAGCCGTCATAGCATGGAGGTTCAGTCAAATAAAGCCAACCCCAAGCGTGAAGCTCTATGCTGTCATAGTGTTGTGCTCGACCTCGAGCTGGTAGCTGTTACTTAGCAGAATAACATTGGGGTTATTAGAATTCTGATGATTCCGATTGCTTTCTTTTTTTTCTATTTTTTCCTTTCTTCCTTCGGCGTTCTATTCATCAGAATAGAACGCCGAAGGAAGAATGGAATCGGAAGTTCATAATCTATCAAGATTATGAAGTATGAATCGGACTTGTCAAGCGCTACATGTCAATTTTATGGATTGAAAACCTTAGTTCCCGTAACGTAGTTACGGAGGAAAAATCAATATAAAATTTTGAGTTATATCTTTGATATGAATTGCTCTCGATACTTATTCGGTATTCGATACGATAAGGTCGCAGGTTGTCTTGTAGTAATCGATATTGCTGGCATTAATTATTTATTTGATTAGTGCAAAAGCCATTAATAAATGTACAAACTGAACAGTATCAACAGTGACCATCCGTCCTAATGCAAGAGAGCTAGATGCTATGTGTATGCTCTTTATACTCTATACTAATAAATTTATTTCGCCATTAAAGTGTCGTAGTGACAATGTTTAGTTATGGGACTTTTAACGGCATACAAAAGTGCTACAAAAATTTCGGTGAGTGGAGTCTTAGTGTCTTTTGAGTCATATGGTATATGTTGAATTCTTTTTTCTCTTTTTATTTAGGAATATGTTTGGTTTCATTTAAAAATAGCTCAATGAAGAGGCGGTATGAGGTTTCTTTTAATGGTATAGGTCAATTCGAACAATCATAATACGTATATCAAAAGTAGTTATGATACAAAAGTCACCTAAGTATTAACTAGCTAAACAGGTATTAATTTACTATTTACTGTAGTCTCTAAATTATGATTTTTTTTCTTAATTTTATCCCCTAGTTTTAGACATAAAAGGGCGAATTATTATTAATTCAAGTCATTTTCTTAGATTTTATTACTTCGCGTGGATATGATTTATTGTTTATTGAATTTATTGTAAAGTGTTTGAACTTACATTTCCATTTTTAAAAAAATTTTTTTTAAACAATATTTTTGAATTGAGATGAATTTCATTATTAATGATTAAAGCAATTTCAATGTCAAACATGGAAATGAAAAAAGTGATGCAAAAACAATTATATTTCAATAATAATGCACACTCAAACCCGTTTTCATTAACCGAGAACAAGGCATAGATTAAATAGAAATCTATATACCTAATTATAAAGCTGAAGAGTTTGTTTGTTTGTTTGAACGTTAATATTAATACGCATAAGTTATGTTGGTTAAGAATGGCTAAGAAAAAGAAATACACGAAAGTGTTACATTTAGTACACCTTACTGATCGCTATATGACGTTACTGTACTTTTTAAACTGGATTTTGATCTTTTTTATGTTTGTAGTCTTTATTTTTTTCGGTAGCTTTCGTTTTCAAGTTTGTGGTTTTTTCAATAAAATAAAATAATAGGGAATTATTAATAGAGCGAAAATTTTTAATGTTACTTTTATTTGACGCTACTGGTCACTAGATGATGCTACTGTACTTTGAAAACGAGTAAAGTGGGGGATGAAATATCTTTTTATCTTCCCATAGCGTGGGATATCATTGGATAAGCCTTTCAAAATTATGCGATGTGTGGGATGAAAGTGCCAATTGCTGTTAATTTTTTTGAGTCAAATATCCCCCGTCCCCCTACCAACTAGGTATCTCTAAAATATTAAAGATCTACTTATAAAGGAACTTATATTTACATAACGAAAGACCTCAAATTTTTATTTATTTGCACGGCGTATCCACGAAGGAATCGGTTTGCAGAAAAAATATACATACCAGTTGAACATTGAAATTCCTCTTTTCGGATTCTGAATGAATCCAAAGTACGCTATCTTTTGTTTTTTCGCCGATATAAACATGTCATCAAAATATTTGGGTGATATCTGAAGAAAAGGTTTTGTTTAGTTATAATAAGAAAACTACTGATTCGATTTCGATAAATTTAATAAAATATAATTTAGACAATCGATTCATAATTAGCGGACTAATCGCGCAACAAACATACAGTGGAATAGGGATGATGACTAATTTTTGTTTGTTTGTCCGTCAGATAGAGTGTTAAAAAATATTAAACACGTATTTTTTTATTTTTTCATAATCATAAAATTACGGCGTTACATGGAGTTGAAATTTCGCATGACGTCACGTTAGGGTACGTTTTCTACTCAACTGTGACGTAGCGAGTCCCCACTCCTCAACTTTAATGCCTGTTATCTAAGCTATTTCTTGTTAAATTGAAGTAAAAAAAAACACGTATCTAATATTTTTCTATTATCTGACTGAAGGACTAAATAGAATTGCATTTTTTTTACCCAGTCATCATCCCTATAGAAAACCTCCTCCTTTTTGAAGTCCTTTATAAATAGCAACATTTCAAAGTATGAGAGTTAAATAATTAATTAGGGGAAAAAATGCTAAGTGAAAGAAATAAGATTCGTTCGTTACCTAAAAATTGAAGAGATGACGTCATTTCCGTTGGCATAATTTTATTTGCTATCACGCACAAAATCTTTGAAAATGCTGAATTGAGAAAGCAAGAACAAGCTGACTATTAAGTTGCTATGAGGATCAGTCATAGAGTCTTGCACAAGCAAAGCATCAGGCGGTACCTTAGCTGAAAGTTCAAATAAGCACAGTAGTTGCAGATCCAAGCAAAATGACGACGTTATTATTAAACGCATAAAGAATAGTCCTTATATTATCACTAAAAAGATGTTTTTTTCAAAGAATTCTTGTTTTTATTTTTTTGCTAGAAAGTGTTAGAATTTCTTTCTTCATTGTACCAATTTGCAATCCAATAAAAATACAGTAAATGTACGTACGTTCACTTGATAATAGAGTATTGTTAGATGGTGATAGATTTTAGATTGTTAGCTCCGGCCGGCGTTGTTCGTAGGAGTTATGAAAGTGATTCTGTGGTACTACTTTACTAAAGTTGAAGAGTTTCAACATAGACAGTGACACCCACTGAATACTCACGGTGACGAAAAACATTGCATTGGAGATTTCAGTGAAATAATTGGAGCGTATCGGAATATTTACTCTACTCTAGTTTGCAGTGGCGCATTTTAAGGTACAGGGTCCCGAGCTTTTTATACATCCTAAAAAGAAAATCCAGGTGTATTTTGTTACTGTGGGCTGAAAAAATTATCATAAGATTATGTATTAAAGAAGCTAAAAATACCAGAAAACTTTAAAGACAAAGTAATGAACAGGTTCAGTTTTATTTCGCTCGCGATTTACCTGCCATAAACTATTTAGCGCTAGAGAAAATGGGCCTCTAATTCTGATAATTTGCGTGCAACTAATTAGCTAACATGGCATCAAATCGATCAACTACTGTTTGAATTTTGCAGCGAATAAAGCTTATTCTACAAAATATTTTTTTTCGTGAATAACTAGCAACCTTTTAGTACTACACAGTTGTTACTTATTATTTATATATATTTTTCATTAATGTCTGACTTGTTGTGTTACTTAATAAATAAATAAACCTACCATAAACTTTTGCATCTCGGCAAAGGACACCCAGTCGGCATGTTTTTTCCAACTTTTTTAATAATCAGTCTTATTTTCAAACTTTCACTGAAACTGTATTTATGTACACACAAAACAAAATACAATTATATTACAAAAAATATTTTATCTATAAAACCTCAAGAAATTCCGTTCGGTATTTACATCTATGGTAGTTTATAAGTTTTCCACGTTAGAGATGGTGGGAGAAACCCACTGTTGGGTCTGTGACCTAGTCTAGTTGGAGAAATGCTGTTATAGATCTACATGTGGCGGGTGGAACTACGAGCACTTATTAGTAGTAGGGGTGGAATTTTATGAAACTATACCCAGAGGGACATTTTTTCTGGGTTAAGATTCATCGCGTTGTTACACTTATATTACTATTATATTCGATTATGCTAGAGGTTCTTTGAATAATAGTTTGATGTCTTATTCACGTTAAGCGGGAAGTTTTGCTTTAATCGTAAATATTCTTGTTATTTTTATAAAAAGAAAGACATTCGTGGCAACTATGTACGCATTTTCATATACAACGTGAACTTAAAAATTAATGGTGATTTAATTAAGCAATTGCGGAAATTGGACATTATACCAAGATGTCTTATTAATTGTTGAGAGATTTCTATATGTAAAAGGATTGGTTTTAAATTTGTATTTGCTTGTGTATATTTACGTAATAATTATTAGCCCGATTAAACGACCAGGTGACTAAAAAGTCTGCAGTCATTGAAATATCTTTTTTAGTATTATCTATGAACGCATATATGTCACAGAATACATATATTATATTTGCTACTTTTTTGTCAACCAGGGTGGCGCGAGCCGGATGGGGAGAAGTCTCCGTTCCTCCGCAACGAGCCAGTGAAGCTGACCCCTGCGTGGGAGGGCAGCAACCTGCCCAATGACACGCTCAACTTGAAAGGTAATCCGCCGTGATATGCCCACAACGTTTAGGCGTGTCTCACACTGAAATGCATCCTGCACCTGTGTGCGATCGAAGAGAATGTGATATCGGGTATTTTATCTGTCAAATTATTAAGATTAAATTTAAGAAGCGGAGCTAAGACACCTTGTTTCTGTAATTAAGCGCGACTTATCGGTATCTGGTGTCGAAAGCAATATAAACCGTCGAGCGTATATAGAAATATTTATAAATGTCAAGGAAGCTAATGTCCATATGAAGGATAGAATATCCCACAATCTCAATTATTAAAGTATCTATATGAAATGGGTTGAGCTGATATTTGCAAAAGATTGCAGTAGTCTTGAGTCATATTGAGTCTGGTCAAGAGGCTGTGTCAGTTTTGTACAATAAGTAATCATATAAAATTAAGGACTTAAAAGTGTCGTCAAACTACATCCCGCATCGCGCTCGCTCCGGTGTGCGTTTCAATGTGAGATACGCCTAACAAACATGACTTACAAAATACAAATTCTTTCCATCACATATTTAAAGTTTTTAGGTACATCAGTAAAACCTAGTAGATTTCAATGATGAAAACGTTATCGCTGGTTTATAACTGGTTAGTATTGCTAGAAAAATGCTGATGTGAAATATGTTAACTTAGGTCTTCTGCGTACAAATGATCAATATATGAGGGATGGTCTGCAACGTACAGTGGCTCATCGGAGGTTTTTTAACGATTACGACAGCGTTTATCTTAGTAACACGAGTTAATACGCTAAGGGTAAATATATCTTATTCATTAGCATCACGTTGATTGTTAGTAGGTATTTAGCACTCGTAAACTCGTAAGGGTTAATGTAGAAGTTGTATTGGCTTAAAGGCTCAATTACCTACTCAAAATAAAGTAACTCAAAATTTTAAACTACTACTCACAGTCCGAAATAGGTTATCTACCCTTTTGAAACTAATCGATATTTTGAAACGGGCATCTGTGAAAACATATTATGAAATTAGAATTGTTTTCCGGGGTGGTAAGCAGACACAATATTGTTCCTGGATCCTAAATAGCCAAAGTTATCATCATTAATATGCGTAAATATGTAGTTTCTGCGTAAATATTATCATTTTATGGTTTCAATTCAATAACATTTCTCTTTGTCAGCGTTCTTGTTAATTTAACATAATATTATCGTTTTGGTCAACGTGTTTCCTTGAAAGATTCTGTAGTAGTAGTAATAATACTAGTAGTAATTCTGCATCAAGTTCTTGAAATGTTGTTTTGGTTATCATTGTCGGAATAAAGATGAAAAATATTGTCACAACTTTTTGTTTTCTCCTTTTATTAACCAATCAATCGTACATCGGGCGGTTGTTGATTTTTGTCAAGTCCAATTTTGTTAGGACATAAACCAGGTTGGTGTATATTGAACTAGTTTTCCGCCAGCGGCTTCGCCCGCGCGCTCTTGTATTATACATAAATAACCTTCCTTTTGTATCACTTTATCTATGAAAAGAAACCGCATCAAAATCCGTTGCGTAGTTTTAAAGATTTAAGCATACATAGGTATGTAGGGACAGAGAATGCGACTTTATTTTATACTATGTAGTGGATGTAGGGAATGCGACTTTATTTTATACTACGTAGTAATGCGCGCGTACGACTTCTCATGATACAACTAGAAAGTAATTTCTTTCATCCTTATTTAATTTTCTCTAAGTGTTCAAACAGTCGAGAAGCATACTTCGACCCTTTAAAATTTTATTACATTATTCATTCTTTATTCTCGTAGCAAATTCCCATATGGCAAAATTAACATAAATAACGACATACATAGTTCTACCATCTGCTAAAGGAAAAAAATATAATTTGTCGTTGAGTAATATGTCATGTGCTTCGAACAGTCTCATTTATAAGCGAAAATGGAAAGCGGAAAGATGATAATAAATTGCATAAAGAAATATAACAATCGCTTTCTATAGATAATAGAATTCCGTGTGCGATGGAACGAGGGGCGATAGGATGGAGATTCCTTATTATTTAGAGGAGTATATAAATTTATTGTTGTGAGAAAATAGCAGCCGGCTTTTTTAGGATATATTTTACGTTATATTATATAATTTAGTAGGTATATCTATTAAGCTAGGACTTTAAAAGAATTGTGTAAATGTAAAACTTTTGTGAAATGAAATGGTCTTGATTTAAGTAAGCTTATAACAAGTACTTATGACGTTCAGGGCTTTTTAGCTGACAAGAAGAATGCGAAAGAAACTTACCAGCTCTTTATCATAAGTAATGGCATTTACATAAATCTTGTCATTACCGAAATAGTACGTATTATAACAATAATAAATAAAATTTTCAGTCTATAGGACACAGGTTGGTACATATAATTAGTCGTTATAGAACAAAGCGAAGGCTATTAATTCCATGAATTGCGATCCTTAAAATAATCATCAACTTTGTTGTTTAAAACTTTTTTAACTTTTTTACTTTTATCAATGACATACATAAAAGTTCCTCAAAAGTCCCGGATTAAAAAAAGTCATTTTTTTTTCATCTGGCAACACTCAGCTGAAAACATATCGACGCTAGAAAGCAAACACGTAGTAACCTGCAAAACCAAAATGGACATATGGAGTGGAAAATCTTTACATTTTTCCAAAAAAATAAAATCTTTTTCCGTACAAATTGACTAAGGAACATCTTATTTATTACAATGGACGTTTATAGGAATTATTTATCGAAAATAAATAAAAGATTTTGTGCTCTGAAGAACACTTTTGGTTTTGCGGGTTACTAAGTACGTGTTTGCTTTCCAGCGTCGAATTTTTTGTTTAAATTATTCTGAAAAATGTAACCAAAATAAAATAACGTCAAAATCAGCCCCATACAGTGAAAGTAGTGAAAAATTATTAATTTTCAGGATAAAATGGTCGCAATCTTAGCCGCCATCTTGAATTTTAAAATTTTAACCACAGACCTATATAGCTCACTTATTAGGACATCCAACGTAGTTTTTATTTTTTTCCTAGCAGCGATCGTGACTGCGCTAGAGTCCAAAACGTGAATAGTGGGCATTAAATCTTCAACCCGCCGTAGCTACCAGGGTTGCCAGGTGATGATGATGAAAATGGTAAAATGTCATTGCTGGATGCGCCCCCCATCGACGAATAATAGCCTTTACTCATAAGTATGTTCTTTACATGATCTTTAAATTTATTTACGTAGGTCAATTAAATTTTGTGGAACTTTATTGAACATAGCAATGTATTTACCCAGAAATTATCCTCTGGTTTTTTGAAGTCTGAAGTCGAAGTAGTAATGGTATGTTAAATTAACAAAGTACATGTTATTTTAATGAAATATTTACATGACGTCCTCGACGTTGGTATGGAATTCGGATTCTAATTTTAATGCCTATATGTTGAATAAAATTCGATGTTATATAGGCTGTAATGCGTGCACTATATCATGCCATTACAAAATTCAATTGCTTGTAGATAGATAGAGATGTATTTATTATTTATTAAAATTGGCCCAGAAAAAAAATTGCGTTACCCGTTAGTTACTCTTACTTACAGAATGAAGGTGACAGTCCCTTTAGATATCACTCGCTCTTGGACTTAAATGAATTTGTAAATCAACGTTTACGGTAATGTACAGTGTAATTTGAGCTTTGTAACCATTATTGGACGTTGCGTTGGAGTGGTAAGACAGTTTAATATTTTCTTTGGTTCTGCCAAAAAAACTTGTACAACTTAAACAATTAAACAATTTTATTAAAAATTGTCACGAATTGTAAATATTTCTACACGTAGGGTGAAAAACATTCATTGCAGTAAGTAAACAAGTTTGCGTATTTTCTATGTTTTATTCTTTTTAGGGACTGTTTAAATAGAGCGCTGGAAAATTTATTAAAAATATTATTGAAGCAAGTGTTGGATATGTCAGCATTAAAATAAAATAGTCGAGTACAATAACGGATCCGAAATGTATTAGTAGAAAGAGTGTTAACTTGAAAGAAAGTTAGAAATGATAACGGGCATGATTCACTAGTTGTTAGGACAAGTGAAAAGAATGCCGGAACAAAGTATAACAAAACTAATATATAACTAAAATATAAAACTACTATATAAGGAATTAGATACTGAGGACCTATGATGATAGATTGACTTATCGGGTGGTGATTCCAGACGCTATAAAATCGAATAGAAAGGATTTAAATTAGGAAGTGAAAGATGTATCAAGAGCATGCCCTGTGGACAGTAAGATATAACTAGGTTAAACATTTTTTTTAAAATGAAACTTTTTTCTTCTTCCCAGGAATTGCAATGGACCTAGCACCACCTAAAGACAGATGGAACATGATATACATAATACTTGCGATACACGGACTTGGTACCTTGATAGCATGGAATATGTTCATCACTGCAAAGGATTATTTCGTTGAGTATAAATTAGCGAACGCCAAGGAATACTCTGAGCATTATTTGTCATACGTCGGATGGGCGGCGCAGGTGCCAAACTGTTTGTTCAATTGGATTAATATCTTCGTGCCTCTAAAGTAAGTTAAGCTCACAAACGAGTTATAGTTTTAATATAATCAATTTATAAGTTTTTAAACTAAGCGATTAAAAAAAACTTAAAAATTTTAACCTCAAAAAATTAATCAGTCTGTTGCTCTAACTCTATCTTATTTTTTGAAACAAATTATTATTTGATGATTGTTTTTATATACAGCACCATATTAATTCTAATGCCAAATTTCCGCAACCAATTTTGAGTTTGAGACAATAAGGTTTAAACTCGATTAGAGAAATTCAACATGTTTCGTTAACCATAATATACCACTCGGATAAATCTAATATTGCACGGTATATTGGTCTCTATTTGCACGTAACAGAGTACTGTTTAGCAGGAAGAAGAATTCATACGAGCGTATCTAATATTCATTACCCCTCTTGATATAGAGGTCAATATGCCAATTGTAATTTAAGAAATTAGAGTAGTTATTCTTAATGAAAAATGCTTAAAAACTACTTTGTCCCTGTAGATTTTTTAAACATTTTTCATAGAGCCTGGGTTGCGAAAGGTCATGGGTTACAGTCCCATGTCAGAGTACCAGAGACAAAAGTGGTTTTTTTAAAGTATTTTTCATTAAAATTATTTTTCAGTATAGCATTGTGAATGCAAAATAATTGGAATAGTTCCTTGCTGTATAGAGTTAATTATAACCCACTATCCAACGCAGCGACTAAACATAATTCGATTGTTTTGTCGCATTATCAAAGTGGGTAAATTGAAGCTTTCTAAAACACATGCAAATTCTTATGGGTTTGTGTGCACCTAAGTCTTGCAACATTTTGACAAAATATTTATTTAACACTAGCTGACCCGACAGACTTCGTCCTGTCAAAAAGATTTGTAATGTGGCAGTTTTTTTGCCTACGTATTTAAAAAAATTCTGAACAGAACCGTCACCCTGGTGATAGGGCGTTGTGAATAAAAAATAATTAAATAAAACATATATAAGGATTTAAAAGTAAGTAATCGCTTTATTGTTAATCATGTGAATCATAATTATTATTGCAATGTATTAATAGTAATAGTATTAAATATAGAAAAAAGAGATTTTTATGATCATAAAAACACATTACACACAACAGCATTATAAAAGTAAACTATTCGAATTAAAAAAATATATAAACATTCTCAAGGAAAAATGCTGGAAGAATCCATCTACCTGTACCCCGGAATGGGACTCGAACCCATTCGCGATCCAGGGACTGCTCTAACCAATGAGCTATCTAGGACCCAACAGCTTTGCTACTACAGAGCGTATTTTCATCAATGTTCCGGCAATACATGTATTACAAAAGATTTTTACATTACATACATTATTTTTCTAAATATGTTTTAGGATTGACGACGATCTATATTATCTATGGGTCACATAGAGTAAAAGCGGATATAATTCAGAACTGATTCATTTTTCCAAATAAAAAACAAACGGAAAACGTGCAATGTGGATAATATACTTAATTAAGTAGTTTATGAGTAGCACTTACTTGGTTGATCATGCACAATAAAGAGTTTGAGAATAATAAGTTTTTTTTTTTAATTTTCAGGGGCAGTTTGACGACGCGTATAGTATGGTCGCTGATGATAGAGGTAGCTATATTTGTGGTGACTGTTATTCTGGCCATGGTGGACAGCTCCCAGTGGCCCGCCACATTCTTCTGGCTCACGATGATATCTGTGTTGTTACTTAACTGTAAGTATTATTTGAATTATGTTATTATGAATTACTTGCTGACCCGGTGGACTTCGTATCACTTACCTCTTAATAAAAACCATATTAATATTGAAAAATATTGCATAAACTGACCACTGCACGACCATAAATATTGATCGTCAACTCAACGTTTGACAGCTAAGAACAGTTTGTATGGGAAAATCAAATTATCGTTTTTAGTATTATACTCGCAATTTTGTTATATTTTCTCTTTGTTTAAACCTTACTTGGACTTCCACGAATATTTCAAGACTAAAATTTGACAAATCGGTTCAGAAGTTCTCGAGTTTTAGTGAGACTAACGAACGAAAATTCATTTTTATTTATATAGATATAGTCGACAGAGGTCGAGATAGACTTCACGCTCAAATTAATTGAACGTTATCGCTTTATGATATAAGAAGTCAATTAAACTGACTGTGCTTTGTGGCGTTTAGTTTTTTATCCCGCAAGAGATCGGTCAATGCCTCTGCTGGCGTGACTATAGATAGATATTTCACTATTATTTGTTAGTCAAATTATATTATTGGTTAGTCAAATTGCACCGGTTGTAATAATATAAACATAATTTTTGTATCGCATAAATAGTCAATGTTAAATCAATGGACTAAAACGATGTATGTAAAAATCTAAATATTGTCGACTTGTAAATGTCAGGTATAAACAACTTCAGTATAGGTATATATGAAAAATTCAAGTACCTATATGATAAAAAAAATATCGTTTTTTTTTACTTCATCATAAATGATATTTAATGATTATTGAAATAGATCAATAAACAATCACAAACCTGCATATAATTATATTTTTATATGCTACTTACCACTGATGTTTGTATAATAAATCTATTTGAGAAACTTTATATATATATTATTTATATAAGTAAATTATGAATGGCATGTGAATATTTAAAACCGGTTTTGTTAAAAAGACGATCCACATGCTTACTAAATATAATCTGAGGAACGGGAATAAATTAATTGTATCTACATTAAATAATGAAATAGGTAGTTTACATGCTTTATTGATAAGGCCATTGATGATAATTTATCTCATAATATTATAATAACAAATACATCATCATACCTATTGAATTTTTATCACTATTGCTCATAATCTATATTATTATCTATATTATCTATATTTGAGTTATGTTATGACACAAAATTATGTATTAGCCATAATAATACTTATTAAAAAAAAGTATATTTACATCCACTTCAAAGTAGTGGTAATACCAATGTTATGGTGTTGCCATATTGTAAGGTGGTAAATTAAAGCGTCTTACAAACGCATGCATCGTTTCTCTATAAACATGTGCGCGTAATGGATGATACAATGTTTTTTTGTCGACATTTAACATTAATTTATATATTTTACTGCATAATTTATGTAATTGGTAGCTATTAAAGTATATACAAGGCCGGATTTCGTAATCATCATATTATAATAAGGTTAAAAAGAGACCGAGCTATCCAAAAACAAAAAAACATTAGGTTCAAAGTCCTTCAATAGAATAAAAGAAAGGAGAAAGAAAGAAAATGCACATCCCTTCTATGAGTGTACAGTTATCCTTATGATAGTTGAATTAATTTTTTTATGAAGTGTAAGTGATTAACATTATTGAAATATTTGCCAGATTTATAAGGTTATATAACTAAAGATTATTCTGGAACGATTTCCCATTCCACATAAAGGTAAAACATAAATTTAATTTTTACGTTTTAGATAAAAAGGTAATGTTCTTTGTTACAGCTTTCAACGCTATTTTCCAAAACTCGGTGTACGGTGTGGCAGCTCGCTTACCGCCGAAATACACAGGCGCTGTGGTACTAGGGTCGAACGTGTGCGGCACCATAGTAGTGTTCATGTCTTGGACATCGGAGTTGTTCGATAGCCGACGTACTTCCGCCATATATTACTTCATCACCGGCATATTTGTACTGCTATTATGCTTCGACACGTACTTCGCTCTGCCTCTCAATGTAAGTTACTTTTATTTTTGTATTATTCATATTTTATTTTTTTCATGTTTGGAATAGTAGTTAATAATCTATGATGTATTGAAGGTATTGAAGCTACTTGCAATGTTTTTTAAAGACCATTTTAAAGAATGAAAAATATATATTTTTCAATATTGAAAATTTTTGCCAAATTTACCATTATTCTTACTTAGGATATTTTTTATGAAAATCATTATTATTGAAAATTATTTTACTTGGGCTGTTTTTATGCTATGCAACAGCATTTTACAGTTGGGTCATTATAATAGTCCACATTTGACATCTCTCAGTCTCAACTTCAAAGTAATCTTATAATGTAGGAAACATCTTAATATATTTTTTTTCAAAATTCTTTGTTATTAAAATACGTTTATTGTCATAATATAAAACTAAAGCAATGTCACGTTTTACTTTGAACAATAAACTTTTCTAAATAATAAATATATTTCATTCTAAACTTACTAAATGCCGTTACAATCTGTGGACCCATTGCCTCTTTTAACAGTAGGGGCGTATCCAAAAAATCGGATTGATTGTTTGGTCTACTCGGGTATGTATTGTATGTATGATTTGATAATTATTTAACTTCTTCATATTGTTTGAAACTTAATGAATATATCGCTATATTTGCAAAATCTTTTAAACACAAAAATATGGACAAATAAATACATAGTATGTAACCCGGTTGGATTTCTAACCACTTGTATAATCGAAATCTTTAATAAATTCGTATACAATTAACTTGGTAAATGGTGTTCAAAATACCTGGTTACATTCAAGAAGGCGTATACACCAAAAGCCATTAACTTTCAATTAGTTTTGTAACATTTGTAAGGAATCTGTCACATGCAAAACGTGAAATCATAAAATTTTCTCTATAGAACCAAATAGCAGTTTCCCCTAAAATTCTCAATTTGCTCTTATTCTTATTGTAATTATTTTTTATTAGGAAAATTGATAAACACGTAAATCATTTAATGACTGATGAAATCATGCAGCAGTAAACAGTAGTTGTCATATGAAGTTTACGAGTAATACATCAAATAGTTTTGACGCGTAATTAATTCCACATCCTCTGTCCCTAACGATTTGCCGTGGGCAAAAAAGGTGTTTTGGATTTATTCACACTCTTTCAGTGTTATTAATAAACAAAGTTAAGCGTTGCAGTAAATTAATACGCTGAGACTGCACTTAGTATTTGTCAAAATTCATATTATAAAACAGAGACAGCAAAGGTTAACCTAGTACGAGGTTGTACGTATTATTTACTCCTAGAAGGTAGTAGGTTTGCTTATTCTCTGTGAATTTTGAGCTAATACCTACTAAAATTGCAATTTTAGCGTAAATTTATTCTGACGTTATACCTTGTTTATTATTATCACTGTTTAAGTTTTACGTTACGCTTAGTAATAAATAATTTGTACGTCATAATCATTTATTATCTGTAATTTTTATTCTGTTGTTCTTGTTTTTGTAAACTAATCTCGAAGTAATATATTGATAATAATCATAAAATTTTTATTATTTTGCGCAAAACTTCATTCGATTCAAATTTTAATTGAAAAAATATCGATTCGTTAAATTCATCTATAATTTTAAGGAGGAGGCCTCACTATCGGTTTTAGATTGATAGAAGTCAGATATGACTTTACTAGTATAGTAGTAGTAACAAAATTTAGATATGTATGGCAAATATTGTATGTAGTAATCAAATGTGTCTTAAATTACACAATGGCTTTCAATGAAATTACATCTAATGGCCGGGTAATAAAGCGGCATATTTATTAATTTCTTTTTATAAAAAATGTGCTTTTGATCATTAATTCACATTCTTTAGAAGCAATAATTTGTTGAATGTTCATATGATGTTGTCTATAATGGATCATTATATTTATTTTCAAATTTATACCCGCAGAGGTTCTATCGCTATCATGACACGCTGCAACAGAGAACGTTACGCGTTAACCCAGCATTGGCTGCCACCAACCAAGTGGCTACTCCAATTAAAACGAAAATCCCATATGGGACAATTTTCCTTCAGGCGTCGGTTCAACTCTACAATATATTCATTGTGTTTTTTGTCTCGCTTGCTATATTCCCCGCTATTCATTCTGGTGAGTTTTATATATTTTTTACTAACTCTTACAAAGGGTTTAGCCGGATACGTATGACGAGTCGGCCCCCAAATGGGAATCGATATTGAAACTTATGTTTTAATATCGACTTGATGTTCAAACACGATTTATGTACTTTTCGCGACCGACTTCCGCTTTGACCTTGAGATAGAGAGCAAAATATCCGTATGCTTGACTATTACTGAATGTGATATATCTCTGAAGCTAATTAAGATAAAGAAGTGAAACTAACGCGAGGTGTTAGGTTACATTACAGAGTATATCACATATATATTTTTTTTAATTTTTAGAATAAAAAATTACATTAAAAAATTAAAATTAAAAAAAACATGTTTTTTTTTTCTGAGTTCTCTGTGACTTACAATCACGAAATTAATATATGTTATGCTCCTTTGTGTGATCTATCACCCATAAAAATTGCGTGAAAAAAAAGTTGGTGCAACACAACGAAAAAAAATTATATGTGATTTCTGTCTTATGGTATACCCCTGTATTATAAGGTTTTCACATAACATCATTGTTTTTTTTTTTCGAAATTTCACATCAGCTTGTTTTAAAATATAAGTAACTAGTCTTAAGAGATGGAATAATAGTTAAAAAAGAAATGAAAAAAACAGCCAGTGTTCAATACTTATTATTATTACTTTTTCGTGTCTATCAAAATACAAGAAACAAAATATTAATCATCGTCACTGTTGTAATTAATTACAATCGGAACACTTTGAGTCGCAAATAACTTAGTTAGTTAGTAAGATTCCTGGTTATAAAAAAATTATAAAGAATGAAGAAGAAGCTAAATCTTACTAACTAACTAAGTTATTTGCGACTCAAAGTGTTCCGATTGTAATTAATTACAACAGTGACGATGATTAATATTTTGTTTCTTGTATTTTGATAGACACGAAAAAGTAATAATAATAAGTATTGAACACTGGCTGTTTTTTTTTTCATTTCTTTTTTAACTATTATCCCATCTCTTAAGACTAGTTACTTATGTTTTAAAACAAGCTGATGTGAAATTTCGAAAAAAAAAACAATATGTTATGTGAAAACCTTATAATACAGGGGTATACCATAAGACAGAAATCACATATAATTTTTTTTCGTTGTGTTGCACCAACTTTTTTTTCACGCAATTTTTATGGGTAATAGAGCACACAAAGGAGCATAACATATATTAATGTCGTGATTGTAAGTCACAGAGAACTCAGAAAAAAAAACATGATTTTTTTATTTTTTATTTTTTTTATGTAATTTTTTATTCTAAAAATTATAAAAAAATATATGTGATATACTCTGTAATGTAACCTAACACCTCGCGTTAGTTTCACTTCTTTATCTTAATTAGCTTTAGAGATATTATCACATTCAGTAATAGTCAAGCATACGAAATATTTTGCTCTCTATCTCAAGGTCAAAGCGGAAGTCGGTCGCGAAAAGTACATAAATCGTGTTTGAACATCAAGTCGATATTAAAACATAAGTTTCAATATCGATTCCCATTTGGGGGCCGACTCGTCATACGTATCCGGCTAAACCCTTTGTAATATACTTCCATTCTTAAAAAACATTATTGAAATACCAACGCCATCTATTCACATGATAAAATAACGCAACGACTGGGTTTTATTCTCGTTGAGAGATGGCGCTGGCAGTATAAATTCACTACTATGATATCGTAGCAAGGAATCGTGCATCGCGCTTACTAAGTTTTTATGGTCGCTAACTATATAAGATGCGTTGAATACTCCTATCGGGAACGACTATATTTCTCGAATAAAAACAGACTAGTTTAGTTATCCCGCTTTCCAACGCAGTGGACAAACCTAGATATGTCGGTATTGTTCATTACTTTATTACAGTGGGTAAATTAATGCTTACTAAAACACACGCTAACTCTATATGAGTTAGTGTGCACCTAAGATTCGCAACAAATCAGTTTTTTGCTATGTATAAAGTTAATATACTAGCTGTTGTCCCGCGACTTCGCATGCGTATATTATAGTCTATGTCGAACCAGTATGATGTAGTTACCCGTAGGTAATAGTTATTTAAGATACGAGTGCGGAAAGTAAGGTTTTACGAATAAGGGCTAAATTCATTGGCACGAATTCGATAAACCTTTTACGCTCAAATTTCTTACAATATTTTTCAATGCATTTTGCGAGGAAATAAAACAAATATATAGGTTAATAAAACTAAGTATGTAATTAAGGTAAAAATTATTTGTTAAAATTAAATGTGATATTTGTACATGTTTTCGTGTCATACATTTTTATTTGAAAATATTCGTTCTAGGCTCCTTGAATTACTTTGGCTCTAAAATTTGTCAATTTTTTTTTACTTTCTTTGGTGCTCGGCCAACAAAAAAAAATACTTTTAAGCATGTGTGCAGTAAAGGATTTCAGTACATTTTTATTTAACACGTGTTTAAAGACTCACTTTCGGTGTTTACAATGGATTAAAAAAATAGCGCTTTATGAGCAACTGCATTGAAAAAGATTTATAAAAGCGGCCCAGTAGTTTCGGATCGTATGCGATGCAAACAAAAGAAGGATCCAATATTTCCACATTAGTATATGATAAATGAATGATTAGGTATTTCGCATATGTCACATCTTGCCTAGACCTGGAATATGGAAATTTTAGATATTTTTCTCAAAAATCAATATATATGTAGTGATATTTTTCTTCAATTAAAGTTTATAGAAATTACAATATAACGTTTTATTAAATAACAAAGAATATACAGCATAAAAAGATTTACTTAAAAATTAATCACATTTTTATGTCATAATTATTTCATTCTATACAGATATCGAGCCTATTCAAGAAGGTTTTCTCGGTGGCAAATTCGTGTTGATCACATGCTTCCTGACATTCAACTTGATGGCTATGTTGGGAAATATCACTGCTAGTCTTTGGCAATTCGTAAGTGTTTTTAAATAACATATTTTTTTGCAATTGTGCCCTATTTTTCGACACTTGTACCATTTTGGTCCGCAGTCGTTGTCGTTAAGCAACTTTCGCTAGGGTCGGTCACGGGATGGGTGACCAAAAAATTACTATCTCGAGCTACTTCGTGCTTCGGAAGGCACGTTAAGCCGTTGGTCCCGGCTGCATTTGCAGTCGTTAATACCCTCCAATCCGCATTGGGCCAGCGTGGAGGGTCATGGCCCATCCTCTTTAACCATTCATAAGGAAGGCCTGAGCCCCTGCAGTGGGGACGTAAAAGGGCTGGTGATGATGATGTTGTTACATTTAATCTGTGAGTGCGATAAATTTTATTTTGTGTACACTTAACAATGTACAACAAAAAATTAGGTACATTCGTTTTCATTTTTTACTTCAGTCATTGAATTCATTGCTTTTAAATGTAATAGAGGATATATGTTTGATCCAAAAAAGGATTAAATATATTTTATAACGAACATTATCTTCTAATAATATTTTGTTTTCGCCAGAAAAATAATTATTAAAAAGTGTCAAAATATGTATAAATGCAAAATACTCAAACGTACTAATGGTATTTGTCAGAGTGGATAAAGTATATGTATAGGGTTACTTAAAGTTGACATCATGCATTAGTAAAACTTGACATCAATGCAAGATCATTAATAATAGTAGCAAAATTAATTATCGCGCCATAAATGATATTATAAATTTATTTTTACTGAATTTTAGTTTTTCAGCACAGGTATTTTACAGTTGTTAACGATTCAAATTATCATATAAAAATATTTAAAATTATTCTGTGGCACTCCAGCCGACACGCAGATGGTTGTGGGTGTTCACCTCGCTGCGTATCCTGTTGATCCCGTTCTTCCTGATGTGCAACTACAAGCCGTCGATCCGCACTTTACCCGTTTGGGTGACCAACGACTGGGTGTACTGGGCAGCCGCTGCGCTGTTGGGCTGGAGCTCTGGACATGGCAGTTCTTTGGGGATGATGTACGTCAGCAGGTAATTCATATTTCCTATATTTCTATAGCTGTTAAAACGACGACGAATTCTTCAGTAAAAAAGTGGTTTGTTAATGTAAATAATGAACACGTTTATTTTTTATCTTTTTTTTGAATACTTACATCCGAGATAAAGAAAAACGGTGTAATATACTCTGAGATTGAAGACCGAATTTTAATGTTATGGGCATCTACAGTTTGTTTACTACATATCAAAATTTTAATAAATAGCAACATATTACTATTGTTCTTTTTTGTACATATGTACTAAAAATAAACATACATAATTTAACGACATTAAAAAAGGAAAAAATGTGAACCGATTAAATACTTACTATTGTATAATAATTTTACTTATCCCACTTTCCAACGCAGTGGACAAACCTAGATATGTCGGTATTGTTCATTACTTTATAACAGTGGGTAAATTAATGCTTACTAAAACACACGCAAACTCGATATGAGTTTGTGTGCACCTAAGATTCGCAACATATTCAGTTTTATGTATCAGAATTTTTAAAGAGAAATTATATCCGTTTCTGTGAGAATATTGTTTGTTGGAAAAGGTAATGCTTTTAGCTATTATTCCCTTTTTTCACCAAATGAAAGTATGAAAACCTATTTGCAAGACTGAATTAAGGCCCTAGACTGAATTAATGATCTTAAATATAAATATTTGTTATAGTACGGTAGCGCCCGAGCACGCGGCCACTGCTGGTATGATAGGCGCGGCGACACTAGTGACGGGCATCCTGGGCGGACTGCTGTTCACACGTCTGGGGCCCGCATTAGTGACGCTACCCTCCATCTAGCGGCTGCGGGCCCTGCTCCAAGCTATATACGCACTCCTGGCCGCGCTTTGACCGGACCAACTCATCGACACCCCTGACGATACCTAGAGGACGTAAGCTAAACGAGCCTACTATAAAGTTCCAGATGATTTCGAAACGTTCTTATGATTTAAAGAAAATTTATATGTTTCAAAAGATGTGTAATGATGTTTCGACATTATAAGAAATTTCGTTGATGGAAATATAGAGTAGGCTCAGTTTTGTCAGATGATATGTGTCCGTCTGATTGTGAATAGTTTATAGATTCACTGTTCTGATTATTTAGTTGAAGATCCATTGAAGATATAATTTTAAATAGCACATGACTATCAAATCAGTTTTGGAGATTTTGTGGTATAAATATTGATTATATTTCAAGATTATGGATAAAAGGTTATTCACAAATATTGTTAAAAGTATAGGAACAGGAATTAATAAACTATCCTGATGCAGTGACGGACCTTATCGTCAAATTAATAAATCACTGATCCTCTATGTAGCTATCGTAGGTGTGAACTCGATGAGAGTGTGATGTAATAGTGAATCTGGTGTGTAACAAGTGCCAGGATAAAGACTATTTCTTCCGAACTAGATGAATTATTGTGGTGAAAATACATTGTAAATGTGTCTGTGAGCTTTTTCAACTGCACCATCATTGATGACGAAACTGAATTTCGGAGTTTTGACGTATAAAATGACAGTGTCATATAAAATACATATTGTATTTTTGACAGCTGGCTGTTTTCAATTCGACTGTTACTGCCAAATATGTCAATGCTATAATAAAGTATTTGAATTTATCTAATTGTTAGATTAGTTCAGTTACTAGTAAAATGTTGACATGTTTATGAATTGATACATATAATATGAGAATTCCATGAAGAAATATATGCCAATGTCATTGGTTTCTAATAGTGATGATGTTCCATGTAATTTTGTCTGTACATACAGTATGAAAATATGTAATTATAATACAAAATGAGCGCTTTATGTTTATTTTGTGTATTTGAAATGGTGCGATACATTAAATGGTTCCGAAATAAACTATAGTATCTAATATATAGAGACCATGTTTTATAAAATACTAGTGATGTTAATATATAAGTTTGACGATCTTGCCGCCAATGTTATCTAGGTAATTATATAAAATATATCTAGCATTGGTTAATACTCTAATGGTTTTAATGATGACATTTGATGAATTTCACCATTCACTAACAGGATGGATTATTCTAAGCTTACTTTTTACATCTTTCATTTGCTCATCTTTTAATTTTCAAAATATATCTTCTTCATTACTTTTTTTAAGACTTAAAACCTCTTGATAGTGGTCAGTGTCATAGTGACCATACAAATAACTTCCATACTCATGAGATGTTGTGAATATAAAGACGGTACCTTATACGGAATAGTATCATTGGAGATTAAGCTTTATGCACAAGGTATAGTTACTAAAATGTAAAAATAGGATAGACTTATACATGAACTGTACACACAATTTATATATGCAGTGGATGATATTATATACTTAATAATACGACAAATTTATTGTTTTGCTTGTATTGTGTTGCACAATAATATTTAGTATATATATAATATGCATTTACCTAATGTTTATTGAGGTTCGGTCATAATGTTGTATTTTGAATTAACTTTATGTATGAAGCTGTTTGTAGGTGTATCAGTAAATTTATAGCATGCTGTTAATGTTTGTAATTTGTAAAGAATTTATATAGTGGCTAGTAAAAAATGTATGAGATGCGCTGATATTATATTTCCCATTGAAACTTTTTTTACTTTTATCACTCATGTCGTCATGTTTCTGCTTTGTTTACACATCGAAATAAGGTAAACGTTTTATTAATATTTTTCTTGAGGGTTTGTTTTTAGTGTAGGTAGACAATTTTAAAATTCTACTAACACCTTATTGATTTCCTCAAAACTTTGTATGTTAATTACTTAACAAAAATAACTGTTGTATAGCTAGATACGGAAATTATTATTACTTTACAAAATTATACTCATTTCGATAGACATCTAAAATTAACTTGATTAGATTTAAAGTATATTAAGATAAACGTGTCAGTATAAATTTAATTTTTACACATCTGACATTTCCACACAGTAAAATATATTGAAGGTTAAAAGGTCAGATAGTTAATATATTGGAGGTGCCTTTATTATTTGAATGTTTTGTTGCAAAGGTCATGTTGACGATAAATTGATTTACAAAGTTTAATGTAGGATTGACAGACTGAAAACACTAACACTGTTTCTTTTTAAGTTATTGTAGTTGGATATCTAATATTTATAGGTTTTCTTATTGGTTGCAGTGTCTTTAGTATATATTTTTTCATCCCATTTATTGCGTACAAAATGTATGTAAGAATATTTTATAGAGTTAAAACATGTGTTAAATTCTATACTATTTTTACATATACTTTGTGTTAAATAATCAATTTAAATGGTGCGTTTTTTATCTGTTATGTTTTTACGTCGTAAATAGTATAGAATTCAATAGAATCCGCCCTTATAGGGATGTTTTTTAATTCGGTGCAATATTGAAATTATCATTTAATAATTTACATATAACCATCATTTTAAATCATAATTATTAAAATAAAATATCTCAATCATTATGATTCAAATTGTTAGTTTTTGCAACTATTATCCGGCAAATTTCTGTTATGTTAAGTGAACTGTGCTGCATGTTAAACTGAGCCTGTAACTTAACCTGCCTTAATTTTTTTTTTGTTATATTGTACAATATATTTATTAACTTAATGCACATCATTATGTGAGTGTATATAGTTAGACGACTCTGTGACGTCATCCTTAGACATGTGTTCAAATCCCTAAACCAAATATTATTTTCAAAATGACAGTCGAGAACAAAGACAAACATTTTAAATATTAGTTGGCGTTGTTAGGATAGTGCTTAGTAAACTTTTTTTTAATCAACTTTTGTTCTTTTATTTTTCCTTTGGAATGAAGCATTTATTACTTAAGTTTGCACCACGAAAGAATGCCTGCGACTTTTATAGACATTTTAATAAGAGCAATATTAATTGTATATCTTTTTCTATAATAAATAACTACAGAACTAATTAATGAAATAAATCATTCAATCATATATATAGTTGCTGATAAAAACTAACAGGGCGCCGTATTGAAGGTAGTCGGACTCCGGAGATATCTTTTTATTCGCGCGAATAAAATCTGTTACTATTTTCAGCTTAATTTAAAAACAAGAGTAGTTACTTGTCGTGAGAATTAACATGATACCTGAAGGCCTGTTGTATTTCTCCTAAACGGAAACGTTTTTTCCGAAATGCTTGTACGACTTCAAAGAAACACATTATTCGATAAGTCTATGATGCTAATATTGCCTCTGATGCAGTAATGTCCACGGATATAGTTTTAAAGAATGATTCGAAGTTTTCCGTATTTTTGATCCGAGTACAAGTGGAATAGGCCCTCGGTATCATGTTTCGTACGAGTTATACTTATTTGCTTTGAAATTACATACGATATGGTCCCTCGCATTTTGGATGTGCTTATGTAAGACTGATTCATACGTTATCCAAAGTTCAGCTGCCTTTTTTTTGTTTCAATTTATACCTTTTGTGTAGTCAAGGTCAAATATATAGATACAAGTTTTTTGACATTATGTGCACTCATATATAAAATTGTTTTCTATTAATTGCATATAAATATGTATACACAATGTTGGAAACATCAATATGTAGTTCATGGGTATCACAAATTTATGTGTTCAATTTAGGGTATATCAATTTGTTTACAAGTTACTTACTTACCTATTTATGCCTGCGCAGTATTATGTAGTGTGTATATGATTGGTTTCGCGTGTCTCATCCGTGGTTTGGTGCCACCACCACGGATTGGTTTGGTGCATTCCGTACTGGGTCCACGTGTATGTCCCAATGCGAATTGGTGGCGCTAAAGCACGTATATCCTTAATGGATAAAACCAATCCACCGAGCATTCCTTATTGTGTCCGCGTGAAGGTCTCAATGCGGATTGGTGGTGCTAAAGCACAGGATATTCTTAATGGATGGAACCCAAATACGCCGGTCACTGGGTCGGCGTATTACAGATTAATAGGCCCGCGTGATTGTCCTATGTCACTCCGCCAAAAATAATTTGATCACCCATCCGATTACCGGCCTTTGCGATCGTCACTTCACCTCCGCAATCACACATCTAACGTGATAACCACTAACATTATAATTCTTGATGATCAGTTTGGCCCTTTGATTATCATGTGGGTATATGTTTATGATTATGTGGTTGTTTCGAAGTTAATGAGGTACCTATGGATATATATTATTGCAGTTTGGATGGTTACATTTTGTGGCAACTTGAGGTGTATATGTCGCAGCTAAGCGGTATAATCAGACGACCAGTAAAACGGCTAGCCCTTTAATTGAATTGCGTTATTTAATTAATGGGCTGACTCGAGCAGTCGAATAGCTGAACACATCGTTCTACAATACGACCGCAATGGTCAGCCATTTTTGTTATTCCCAATGAATTGATAGTTAATTATTGTCAATTAATTACTGTAGATTCGTCGATAATAATAAAATTTATTGGTGGGATTATTATCGAAAGAAGTAGTATCGAAAATAAGAGTTAGAAATGTATTTGACTACCCTTGCTTTCTTTAGAGTGTTTATTACGATTTCGAAGTTTGGTGCTACAATAGTTAATAACAACATAAAATGTTAAACTGCGAATTTATTTTGGTCTTGTAGGTCACGTGATAGGTTTGAAGTCTTAAATTTCGATGTAATTTTTTAAAAGATAATAAAACTAAATCAGCCGTCTGTTGTCTATCAGTGATAAACGGTCCAAATGTCATAATGATTCAATTTGAAAACTAGGCATGCAATTGAATGGCGTCATTCAATTAAATGGCTACTCGCCTAATTGAAGAGCTGTTTCAACTATTTGGCTGCGACACATATATCTATCTGACCTTGACAGTACAATCGGGAAAATTGGCGGTCTACCGGTGTTTAGAATCGACCCGGGGAAAGTTTTCAAAATATGTGTATGTTGACTTGACGTGCTTTTGTTTATGACCCGGCACTTCATATCTTTTTCACTCGTACGTAATCGCTTTTTCGCTCGCACAGATGCTTCTTGCCAATTACGTCATAGTAAAAAGTGAACCTAAAATGTTTACGATATCTATCAGTTAGTAGACGCAAAGGTCAACGTACAGAATTCTTTCTGTTCGGCGGCCATGCTATAGTGCTTTCTTATGTTATTTTACATAGAACCCGGTGCCTTATACATCTTTCATTCATTTTATGTATTTATAGATTCGTAAATTGGTCTTTTGTGTAGTGCTAGTGTGAATTTATAGCATTTGTCATATACATAGGAAAGGAAATTTCGCAAAGGTTTTCTTATTCAAGTAAAAAAATATATTAATAGGTATATTTTTTTATACCTAACCGACACCAAACACAATATCCTATGACAATAAAACTAATGAAAAATTTAAAATGCCATTTTTATAACCGTAGAAAAGTAATCAAATTACTATTTGAAGTATAAATTAATATAAGAATTTCTTTCTTCAGATACTTACCTACAAGTAATTTAATATCTCCCATCGTGCATTTTTATATAAATAGACATTCAGTTTGCATGATTCTTATAAAGTAAGTGTACATAAATAACAAGCGAAATCTTTCTCTAATATATACATATACAATTCAAATATGTGTCCGTCAGACCAGCAGCGCCATCCTTATCGATGTTGAATGTCAGTCTGCGACTTATTTGTTTACGATTTCGATGATTAACTTCATCTTTCACTAATCACTTGAAGTACCTTATGAAACGCACTCCTTAGCGAAGGCTGTGAAATAATAGCTTTAACCTTTCCACTGTAGATACCTCACTTTGTAAAGCTAACCTCAATAGATTAGGATATACGTGTGTAGGTAATAGTTTCCTATTTAGAATTTGCTCATTCAGATAAACACAAAGGGATAGACATAACCACGAAGCAGATACAAAGAGAAGGCAGTAGTATAAGTATATATTTTTAACACAAGGGAATGCAAGCTATAAACTAGGGCTCTCCGACCCTGCACTCGTTCTGAGAAGGACATGTTTAACCGAGGCCGGCCTACCTGGTAAGACCCGCTGCGCGTACTCTCTGGGGAGGACCCGGATCCCGGGTCCTGTAGTAGTACCTTAATCGGCTGTGTATTATTCAATTCTGCCTTAACGTTATTGTTTGATGGAGCATTTATGTTCTTGCAGCGAAGGCTCAATGAAATAAATCATCAAAAATCACAACAAAGAAAACACTAATGCAGGTATACCGATTAAAGAGTCTAATTTTGCTAATGACAAAAATAATCCTTAGGCTCATATTCAAAGAATAAGTATTTTTTTTAAGATACTAAATTTCTAAGGTCGAATTTTGATGCCAACACATTTATATCTGCTTCGTGTATATAACATTCACTTTCAGAAATCTGTCCGATGTCTTCCAACCTCTTAAGTTTAGCCTACCAAATCAGTTGTGTCATGAAACAACTCTAGTGATCAACTAAATTTCAACACATCGTTATTTTACAAGACCTTATTAAGATTATTCATGAAAACTGTGAAACGAGAGTTAATGGTATGTCGAAATTTAGTAAACCTTAGGGGCCGTCCATTAATCACGTGAGGCTCCAGAGGGGGAGAGGGTTCGAATATCACGATTAGGCGGGTCTAATAATATATCACGTGTATTTATTTTTGCCTCAAACACGCGATTAAACTGAAAAACCGACAAAAAAATTAAGATTTTTTTGTGGGTACTAAAAATAGTGGAGGGCTCACCCTAGCAGCTAGGCTTAAACTTCATGTATCACAAAGGGGCAGGGGGGTAAATGCTGAAAGAACTACACTTGATTAATAGACGGCCCCCTTAAAAGTCAGTAATATTGCAATGCTTCGCTTGATAAAGTAGAAAATTGCTAAGGGTTTGAGTCTCGGAAATAATTTTGTACCTACTAAACTTATAACTACAAAATTTGTTTTTAACAATCAAGATTATAACACTGTATTATCTTTTATCTATCCCTATTATTAAAGTTAATTCTCCTTTTAATTAAGCTCTAGTACAAATTGATGTCCTTTTAGAATCCGAACTATTTCATTTTATAAATTCCCTTTTAGAGGTTGTAGAGTATTTTTAATGTAGCGTCCTTGTAAATAAGCGATTATACAGTATTTACAAAATTATCTTCATTCTTATTATACTATATACGTATAAAACATTGTCAAGTGTTATAATAATCGTTGAGATATGACTAAAAGAGTGTTGTACAACTCTTATATCGGAATAGGTTTAAAGAAATTTATATTTATTATAGAGTAAGGAATTGAAAATATGAAATAATATGCAACCATTTTTTACCAAATTTTGCGTTACTAAAATTATTTAATGAAAAATTATCTTTAATTTACACCCAATTGTACAAACAGCCATTATGGTTTATAACGACGTTAGCTCTAATAAAAGATCTTAATTTGAAATTTTGAATCGGTAATGTCACTTTAAACCAGGGTTCCCAAAAATTTGATATTTAGTCGATATATATTATGCTTTACTTAATATATGATCTTTTAAAATTCCGTAATTTCTAGTAAGATTGCTACTTCGGGCCAATGTTGCCAGCGTCACACCGGGTTGATTAATTTTCAATACTCAAACGAACAATAAAATAAACATCAATTGATATATATCAACGTATATATCAACGATATCTTTACCTATCATGATATTTATAAGCAAACCCTGCTTTAATTTAATTACACTATTGATGGATGTTTTTGGAACTGGGTGGCGAGGCGTGCCTTGGAGGGGCCCTGTATCAACATTAGTTGTGTTTATTATTAGTTGGCCCATATGAAAGGTAAAAAATTTTGCTTACACATGTTTGGGGGCCCTGTAGCCCGGGTATACGGTTGATCCGGTAGTAGCTACGCCCCTGGTTCTAGGGTTTTTTTCTTTCATAATCCATCATATTTTGTCGTAGTTGCCTATATTAAGTTTTAAAACAAGTTTAGGGGATTTAGCCAGTTGCACATTAAAAAAATCATTAGTTAATATCGACATTACCCATACAAATTTGTCATTCATAAGAGCTTAAAGGCGTCATTAAACCTTAATGGGCGTTTGTGCAACTGGCCATCTTCGAAATCTTCTCCAGAGGGTCCACGACATTTTACCGATGTTATACCGGTATTTAGTTTCATTTGACTACTGTGAAATGAACTCTAAACCATAAAGTAATAAACTGCCGTTTTTTAAATAACAAAGAACGAATTCACCAAAAAACATGTAAAAGGAGTAAAATGAAACAAAATACCAAAGTAACAATCAAACTGCCATTAAAATGTTTGAAGTAGGTTTTTCTGTGGCAACTTTGCCACTTTATATAAAATATTTTTCATACTTAATCTTAATATACCTACTTATCTTAATAATCTAATTAAATTCACCGAATTCTATTATCTAATATTCAGATTCAATATGTACGATTGACTTTTTCCGAAAAATCTAACATCTTTGACAATAATATAAATAATTAAGACCATTTAAATTCATATTTTTCCACTTTTCAATATTACACCTACTTACTTACATTTCTAAACTTTTCTAATATCTATACTACCTATACTTAAATAAATCATAATGTAACACTTTTACATAATAATCTTATCATCCGGTATGTAATCAACTTATTTCAATAAAACATAAAAGAATGTTTTATGTATTTTATTTTAAAACTATTTTTTCATATGAAGTCGAATCGATGGTATCCGAACGCAATACTTAAATCGTTGAATTTGTGCTGAGGCTATTACCGAAGAATTTTGAAAAAACAATTATATTTTATTAAGTACGGAGAGAATTTTTAAATTGGTATAGTTTTTTGTGTTTTCATTTCTTGCTGGTGGTTAAACTATATTATGTTATTCGAAGGTATAAGTCGTATATTTTATATATTTTGTTATTATGCCATATATTACACACCCTTTTTTATCTACAATTCATGTTCATTTTATTAGTATAGGAATTATGTCTGTTAATCGTGGTAGTACTGCGACAGAGTACCTGTCATACGCCGCGTCTCGCGTGTTGTAGAAACATTACGGACACAAGTGGCGCAGGATAGATATAATTCTGGCTTAAGTACTGTATCTAACGCAAAAAACATACTTCCTACTGTTCAAAAGAGGAAATATCATTAATCTGATGGATTTAATGTAATATGATTAATTGATTTCTTAAAATTTCACGCGCACTATCTATAAATGAAACCACTTTTAAACGGTTATATTATTATTGTTATAAAAAACTGATGATGCATAAATAGGTACTAGGTGGGAATGAATCTTAATGGAAAAGACGAACAGTTGAAAATCGACACATTTTATTCCGTTCATTAAATAAAATAAATAACTTCAATAAATAACCAGCTCTACTACTCTAGCCGTATCGTTCGTGAATTCTATTTACATGGGAGCATAATAGTACTATCAATAGGTGGGTGAAGATGATGATGATGACGAGGTAGAGATTGATGAGACGCTTGAGTAGCTCGGCGACTGGTTGGAGGCGGCTGATGCGTTGGAATCGCCGGGGAAGTAAGAGCTATAGGCTAGTTGGGAAGGATCCCATACGCGAGCGTACGGTCCAGAGCTCGCTGGCTCCCATTGAGGACCGTAGGTGTCTGCGGGGGCGGCGGGTGTCGATGGTGGCCCGTACTGGGATGCTGGTGGGCCGTATTGAGGCGCGGGCGGTGCAGCTTCCGTGGGCATCATCATTGGCATACCTGCAATTTGAATATTCATTACTTAGTGGACGGAGACAGATTAGTGGTCCCTATTCGATGTTGTAATACCCGTGATCTGGGCATCAATAATATGGATATTCCATGTATTACAACTAAGTATTTTGGTTCTATACTTGTTTAAAACTTGTGAATGAGATAAACGGTACAACTGTAAATTGCTTTTAGATGAGCGGTCTTTTATATTTGACGGAAGGTTACTTCTAATTTTGTGGTCGGTGACATTAGTGATATTTATGAATAAAATGTGTTATAGGTATTGTCCGAAGAGAACGCTTTCACTTATTGTCTAGCATATCTTTTTATTGTCATAATTTTTTACTCTACTGTTAGGAATTTTGGAAGAATGATTTATACATGAGAACTGCATTTAATTTTATTTTACCTCCTTTCTTCATCAATAAATTATAGATGAGGAATCCAAGGACAAGCGTAATGGCTAGCTTGCTGAGGATAAGTGCTTTCACAGCCTTGATGCCGATGATAGCGACTAGGATCGGCATAAGAGCCTTCATCTTCAGCTTCAATAGGAGAAGAACTGGCAGCAGCAGTTTCTTCTTCAATATGCCACGAGCTAAAAAGAAAATTCTCATTAATAGAATTTAGGTAATTACTGTAAAATTTAATTCGAGATAATGGTTACCTTCTCCATTTTCGCTTTCAGTTTCAGGGAAGTCGATGTCGAAACCCCTGTCCGCTCTGTAGGACACTTCAGCACTCTGGAAAAGGAACTCCGGAAGTCTGAATCTGAATTCATTCTCGTTTAAGACCCGACCGACACGATCGAAAATAACTTTGTCGATGTTCTTTTCGTCGAGCGCCCGTGCTGATTCAGAGGTCACTCCCAGCTTGGTGTCCAGGAACGATAGAACTTTCACTTTGAGACATGACGTCGAGGAATCAGCTCCGAAACAATCACTAATAACACTATCCAATAAGTCGTCACTTGTGTCCAATCTCGCCGTTTCTACCTCATTGTCTTTTATGGAATAACCGTTTGCTAAAGCCACGGAAACTACGATTACAAGCCACTTCATTTTAATAATTTTCACTTTGTCATCAGATTTTATTAATTAGACGTTCAGCCCGGTCGGTTAATGGAACAACAATGATTTAATTTTTCAATGGGCTTGGTTTTTATACGTGGTCCTTTGGGCGGCTAGGCACGCGGTTGTGTGCGCGTGCGACGCATAGTAAGAGCTCTCATACTTGGCAAAGTATTTATTTTCATTTAAGAAAGTCCTGAGTGGTGAGAGTAACTATTATAAACTTATTATTTTATTAAATCAATATTATTGATATTTTTATTAATAGTATTTCTTATTGACCAGTGTTGACATGCAGATAATATTCTAATTAAATACGACGACGACGACTACGAGTATTATTCCGAAAGTATGAAATTGTATTGGAAAAGTGTCCCAGTAGTTTAGTAATAGTTTTTCGGAAGTTTCAGGTATATTTATGAGGAATTCTTTTAATTTTTGTTTCACCTATCAAAATAAAATAAACATTAGGGAAGTTCTTTTGTTTTGGATGGTAGTAATTTTACGACAAGCTTCTTGGTGGTATTTTAATGAGTTGTTATTATTTAGTTGGCTTTAAGTGGAACTAAGTCCTATCCTGAAGTTGAAAAAAATTACCATTCGTTTTTTATGTGAAGCTATAATATATTTGTCTTAGGCTGAAGGGTCATATTGAATGTTTTTTTTAAATAAAGGGTGTGGTTAGCTTTGTGCGTTCGCTCTACGATGCGGAGGTTCATCATAGCTCGTTATAAGATTGGTAACCAAAAATATAATACCTCCATGATTAGCAGACGAGTCTTTGGATATTTTCTGAACAAACCACTCTATTGATTGGTATATTTTGTTAATTTATTCTCTAATTTCTAATAGATCTCTGTGTACACATAGTTTTCTTTAATTGATTATAATATTTCTGTTTAATAGTCGATTCCAATTAATTTTAATTTTAATTTATGATTTCTTGATGTTTTGTTAAATAAATAATTATTAAAAGACCTTTGTGTGATATTAGCAGAGAATATTAGAAGACACGACAAAGTGTTCTATTTAAAACTTTAGTACCTGAATGACTGAGCTTTACTTGGTACTTATTTGGTAAATGAAACCTAGCTAAATCGATTTATCGCCCTGCAGAGGCTCTGCATACTAATTGCCATGAAAATTGTTGAAGCCGTTTCCGAGAATCAGAATATAATACAGAAATTGCTCGTTTAAACGTATTTATAAAAAAAAATATTGGTAATATCAATATAAATCTTTAATGAAAATACACATAAAAATAAATGTTTATTTAATATTATAAATTATTATTATTCCTTTTCCCAAATTCTTCAAATATTGTGATTACTTGCAACAATAAAAACACAAAAGTGCCAATCACGCGAGATCCCGAAACTGGCGAGATATCGCGAGATTGCGGTACTGATATTCATAAACTAGCGCGATCCCGCACGAGCTCCAATCTTGCGAGATTGCATTCCATAGATATATCATTTTATCGGAATCATAAGTACATAAATGTGAATCAATGATATTATTATCTAAGCTTTGTGTATTACTAATACGAGTTAATAAAAAGTTATGTGATTGTATGACAGTCTTTCCACAAGCCTCCTAATTACACCCACCCCAAATCAGCTACCGCCGAGCTAAATGCTAAATTAAAATATAAAACAAAATATTTTCAATTGAAGTCGACAAAAGTGGTTATGACGTGGTTATGACTAAATTATATATAATTTGGTAATTAAAAATTTTTCTAAATAAAGTCTAATTTTTGTGTAATTTTTGAATTGGAAAAAAGATGCGAAAGAAGATCTCGGTAATCCAAGATTGGAAACTCTTATTCATATATTTATTGATGGTACGAGTACTTTGAAAAATACCTACTTATTAGATAACGTATACTTATATTTTTTTTGAGCTAAATTTTAGTAGGAAAAATCGGGAAAAAGTGCATTTAACATGCATGTTCTTCTTGAAATCAAAGGTCTGGCAACTATATCATACGCAGGTGATATTACAATTTACGCAGGCGAGGCCGCGGGAAATCAGCTAGTATGGTAATGACACGGACCGTTTTTCTTGTGTAAACACTTGTAATTCAAATTAATCAAAAGTTGTCAACTATTACAAAACCTTGGAATCAATTCATATGATAGCATCAGACGCAAGACTTGCATACAATTCTTCACAAACAGCGCGGCGAGCCTGATTTATGGGTACCGGTTTGTTTGGTTGATCGCACGCACCGAGCAATTTAACATATACTGGCACATTACACTAATACCAATTGATTTTACGCTATAAAACGTATTTTAAATAAAGCAACGAAAATTATATCACCTATTCAAACAGTAAGGAAATATGGGACCATGTACACATTTAAGTCTTTTTTTTTAAATTGATAATTAAAGATATATTAATCAATCACTTATTATTACCTAAAACACAAATGCCTTTGGCCCCTTATTTAAAAAATCAAAGACAATAACTTGTAAAATAAATGAATGGATTGAATTTTACCACTAAGACGCCTGCTAAAACTACGAAACTTGACATAAAAAAGATAAGGCAAGGGGGGTAAGGGGTTGTACCCAGGACAAGAGGCCCGAGGCGGAAATTTTATAATATTGACCAATAAGCAGGTATTACAATAACTCTTAAAATTGAGAGGCGTCATACTGTTGCATCGAAATAGGCGTCCAATTCTGCTTACTGTCTGGTTGCTAAACCTGACGCTGATTCCTAAATGTCTTTTTGACACATGGATGTCGATATGAAATCCTCCTAAAATAAATAGAGAGAATCAAAGAAAGAGAAAAAAAAAAACAAAAACAAAATAATTTAAAAACAGTAGCAAACGGAACAGTCAGACAGTGTGGTAGCTCCATACATTTACATTTATCTATACTGATATTATAAGGAGAAAAGGTTTGGTTGTTTGTTTGCATCGAAGATGCTCTGAAACTACTGCACCTATCTTAAAAATACTTTCACTTATCGGTTACTATATCATACGCGGTTAACATAGGCTATAATTTACGCGTACGAAGTTGCGGAAAAACTAGCTATTAAATAATAAGCTGGCCTTAAACATATCAATAATGTAAACTAAACGACAAAACTTCCATTCTATATCAGCCATCAAGTTTCAACCTAATTTGGCGAATATTTATATTTCAAAGCTTTGGTATATATAATAAGGGGTCGTCCATTAAGCACGTGATATCTTTTTTACTTTTTGATTTTCTCATTTTTATGTCGTGATCCCCGTAGAAATATTTAGAAAAAAAACGGTGGATGTTATTTCATAATACTTATTTGGGATCGTGAGCAATTTATTATATTGGACAACGTTAACGTTAAAAGAAATATCTAAAGTACTCATATTATGGAAATCTGAAACAACGAAGATCCAACCAACTCTGATACTATATAGAAAAGTTTGTTTTCTATATTGATACAAACGCAATCGAATTCAGGACTTCAGAGATGGCAACATATTATACCGGCATGGGAACCACTCGATCATGGAGATCGTCAAATTTGGCCGGTTACCCATCCGAATTCCGTCCTTTGTAGAAATCGCTCGTATGCTCCCATTACGCTATAAACTACTTGCTAAAACAGCAAATACTACAACTAGGTCTTCTTTGTTTTGACGTGATGTAATGTTATCACCAATTTGTGTCTGAAAGTGAAATTTGCTCGCATTTAACAAAAAGCTCGCGTGTTACTTATCCAATCTTCATTATGCAATAAGGGTAGACGCCATTTTGTATGCGCACCGCGTCTGCTGCCAGCCGCCACCGACCATGTCCGGATTGTGAAATGACTGTTTCACTTCCGTTACAGCTTCTAATGTCGAATGATTAAATTTAATTAAGTATTTGTATTAATTGATTATCGAAAATATTATTTATTGTGGCTTGGCTTTATAGTCATTTTTCCAATTTTATAATGAATAATAATGTCAATTTTTCAATTTGACTTCACTGTATCAAAAAACAAGGAGAAAAGCCATAGCTGTGTTTCATTTCGGTTCGTCTCATTACAAGGTTACGATTTTCATAAGTGACTGTAACAGTCTAACATATCGTATTTTGAAATTTGTCATAGTAAAATACCAAAAAAGATACAGTGATTTTTTACTATATAAGCGAGTGCTCTTTCATTTTGACAGATCGACTGTCAGCAGACCAATCAGCTATACTATTCTTTAATATAATTGGCGTCGAACTGGACTCGAGCACAGCACTGTCACAGCATAAAGGTTCAATGAAATAAAAACTTAATTACCTTAATTTTGGTTTTATTTGATTAAACATCATAATTTTGCTTTTATTTGGTTAGTCGATTTCCCATTTTCACTTTGATATCCTCCATGGCAGAGCGGTTCCTACCTTGGTTTCATTGTATATTTATGTCACTATCTTAGAGGCCCGTGTTCGTTCGATACTACAAGGATAAATGTAAAAAAAAAACTTAAAAAAACTATTTTGTTTTGTTTAGGGTTGTTTTGTATTTAGTTTTTGGAATTTCCAAAATACAAATACTTTTACTTATTTCACTTCGAAACAAAGCAACGTAAGTGACATTGTTTGATTTGATAATATAATAGGATAATAGGATAGAGTAGGATTAATTTGAGTTAAATGTTTTATATATACCTAATCTATTACTATCAAAATATATTTTAAGACAAAGGGCAATACTAATAATCAAAGGGGAAATACGTTACGCATACACTTAACCTGGGGGTCAGCGGTCAGAGTCTGTCCTGCGGACCCACCTCCCTAGTAGGTCAAATAGAACTCTATGAAGTCCATCTCTACGGCAGATGATGAACGGTAACAGCTAAGAGTTCTGACAATCCCGTTCGTCCTCATATGTTTCCATAAATTCTTGGTTTATTAGATGTGTTTTCCTAAATTATATAAGTAAACAATAGTAGTTTCTATTCAAATGCTGCGGTAACATTAGACGTAGTCCCATCAATCAATCTCTCACCTGGCTGTTTTGTGATCGCCATTTCAATTACTATGCTTATGGCATAAATTTATTATTTAAAATTTTGTCTAGGCAATATTGATGCAGTTTTTCTAGTTTTAAGATTTATTTGTACATACTCTGTTATACTTAAATATATTAATTTTCTTCAGTACAATCACTGAAGCAAATTAATAAATTTACTTAAATTCTTACAGTAAAGTAAAAGTAATTAATGTGAAAAGCTAATAATATATTAATAGTATTCTAACTTTTGATGATTCTTACTTCCTTCAAATTCTTGTTTATTTGTTGATAATATTTACTTTAGTAATACTTTTACCTATTCAAGCAAATATTTCTACGCGTTTATATTTTTAAGACTAAAATAAATTTTATTATTTAAAAATTTATACCGTAACGTGTAATATCGAAAACAAGAACAGTTTTTGGATGTGATTAAATATGAATAAACCATAACATAGTCGCGTATCATTTACCTGTCCGCCTCAAAAGGCGCGGTTTACCGATTAATATATTTTGTTAAAGGTGCGATGGCACTTTCATTCTATAATAAGCGTCATAATATCTCGGTTACGGGTTCGAATCCGTGCTAATGTGTCGCTAGTGGGTCAACGGGCAGGTGGCATGCATTTCTCGGTGCCATCCTGAGTGCCCTGCGGAATTACAATTAAGAGTGCCATAGGGTTCTATACTACGCCCGATTTTACTCGCTCATAGACATACACTCGGTTTCTGAATTGAGAATTTAAGTTTAGCACGTCTTAAACAGTGTTTAAACAATCTTAAACGTCACTTAAAAAGATTTTCGTTTCCAATTTTAATATCGTTAATGTGAAACGTAAAAAACGTTATTGAGAACAACCTTATTTGTACGATCAGGACATATTGATTTTCAATAGGTATCTACAAAAAATATTATACAGAGGCAAAGTTTTTTACTTTGTTACTTCCGAAGATTACGGAACAGAAATTGAAAATACCGATCAGATCTTGAAAATTCTTTCACCTCCCGGAAGCTACATCATACGCGGGTCACATAGACTATAATTTACGTGGGTAAAAGCACTGGAAAGGAGCTAGTATAAAAAATAAAACAAGTACAGCTTAGTAGATGCCTATAAAGTGTACCGCAGATCGCAATGATACAAAGTGGCGAAAGCTCAATTATATTTTTGCATGACAAGCAAACCGCTAATTTTCAGTTGCAAACACTAATAATAAGATACAATTAGGCCTTTTTCTACCTATTAAATTTAATACTATGAATGAATACTAAGTTATATAACTTTAAAATTAGTGCACTTCATTGAAGTAGTTCATTTGGCCAGCGACGCGAAGGTAAATAAACTTTTAAAGCGAAGGTAAAAAAGGACAAACTTTTCGCGATGTTCGGTCATAAAATGGGTGACCCAAAATTTTATCATTCCGAGGCCATTGGGAACCAACGGCTTACTGCTTACTTTTATATTATATTTGTGTTTAAAAGGGGTTAAAATATTTGCATGGTGTTATGTCATTAGATTATTGTAGAAGAATGGAAAATTAACCATTATATTGTCAAAATCGATGTTGATTTCTTTTCAGCTTCAACTTAATCATTCAAGGCTTTTCTTGTGTGTAACTCCAATCACCCAATAACGGTCGTAAGATCTTCAATTGATCAGATTTTATAGACATTGTCACTATCGGGAGATATTCCAAGAAAATCCTGCAGCAACACTGATGCTTCTTCTTCCAATTCAATGTTATTTCTGGAACTAGCATCCTTGAAACAATTATGTATGGTTTCAGGCTTAGGTAGGTAATCGTTTCCTGTGCGAAAACAGATCTCATAGAATTAAATGACCTCATAGAACAACCTCCGATATTTATTTACAGTCAATACAATGATTGATGCATCCGTAATATAAAAATGAAACTCTTTCCTTACGACATGGATGTGTAGAAAGCATTTATTTAAATTCAGGTGGTATGCGCTGATGTGTGCAAAAGCATTCACTGTCTCACATAGAAAGTCCATTCAGTTCCTGAACAGAAAACTAATCAGTTTATAGTTGTCACACTTTGCAATTATGAATGTTCGATGGTTATTCTAGATAAAATTGATATAAGTATCGAGAAATGGGATTTGGAAATGGTATTAATTAATATATTTTTGCATAAATATGGTAATTGTAATCATACTGAGGTTTTGACATAAAGTATGTATTGATATGTCCTCCTTAACCATCCATAAGGAAGGCCTGAGCCCCTGCAGTGGGGACGTAAAAGGGCTGGTGATGTGATGATGATGTATTGATATCGAGAGTTACTTTTATTAATATGTATATCATATCACCTGTTTCATTTAAATATATATATATATTATTTTTATTATTAGTTTAATTTATTAGAATTTTTGTGTTTTTAGTTTTTATTTCATTAAACAGGATAAGGTTAACGTTATGCCGTTGTATTGTTCTTTTTAATTGCAAAATAAAACAAAGTATTCACATTTTTTTTATTTGCAGCGCATTTTTGAGTGGCGCATTTTTAGGATTTCATAGTAAATAATGAAAGGTGAATTTTTATTCAATGAGTTTATTGTTTAACATAAAATATTAACATCCATCCATCACATTCACACTATCTCTCATTCGCATTTAATTTCAATAAATAAGTTGCTAAGTTTTACATAGTATTTACATTCAGTTTCCAATGAAACATTTTTCTATTTTTGGTCTGTAGCCGATCTCGTTTGCGGCGGCTTCGAAAATGAAATATTTTGCAGCCACGTTGATCGGTTCGTGTCGTCGATTCAGGTGTATTAGTGACTCAGAAGTATGCGTTGTAAGCCATTTCTTGTGCTTGCTCCTGGGGTTCAGCATCACGTCGGCGGCGGGTAGCGGCGTAGGCGGCATCCCACGGGCCATGAGCTGCGATCTGCGGGTGTGAGTTGTCGGCCGCAATCTGGGTAAACTACAATGTTAGGCTGAGGGTAGTAGGGTTGTGAAAAGAGGTTAGCTCACATTCTAAAATAAAGTTAAATGTGCTGTAGTATAACTTCAATGTGCTACAGACAAAAGACAGTCTTTATAGTGCTTGTGCGTTTTAGGTAATGTGCTTATTGGTGCTTGAAGTAGAAGATCTGACACGTTAGATTTAATTTAAACTCACCTTCTTGCAAAGTTGGAAGATGGCCAAGGCAACGGATACCACGAAAGAGAAGAAGGAGAGTTGCAGCGCGTTCCAAGCCTTCAATCCGAGAACACCAAGAGCCAGAGGGATGAGGGTCATGGCCTTGAGAAGTACGAATACCAGAATAGGTACAATGATTTTCTTTAGCTTGGCTTTGCGGGCTTCACCGACCGACCGTGCGCCATCTTTGTTGAACTTGATGTTCAGGCTGATCTCATCATTGTCAAGGTTTCTGGGGCTGACAGTGACTTTGGTGTCAGCGATTGGCATTTGGAAGGTCACATCGTGGGATTGGATGAAACCTTCTACGTTGTCGAAGAAGTCTCCAGCGGAGCGGCCAGTGACGTCATTGGCGGCATCGTTCTTAGTGACTTCGACGGCTTCGGAGATCTGTAAATGAAATTAATTATTACTTGTTATTACGAAAAATATTTAATTGATTGTGTTCTGTTAGAGATTTCCAAAAAAACCTTGCCTGGAACGTGTCCTTTTTGAAGATGGAGTCCAATAGAGACATAACCTTATATTTGATACAGGCAGTGGGATCAGATCCTTCGGCGCAACCAGATCTCATCTCCTCTACCATGCCGTCCATAGGAGTGCCTTTCCAAAAGGCTTGCTTGGGTGGTTGAGCCACCGCGCTACCAAAAAGGGCAAGCGCCACTAAACACACTACTTTACTGGACACCATTTCGTTATGCTGTGGACCTGGTGTTCACTGGACGAAGGCTAGTTTGATTGTGATAGTTTCGTCAAGGAGCTCATGGTTTTTATACAGCTATTTCAAATTCAGTACGTATGTTGTAGTTCCGGCACGCATTGTCTTCCTAAGTACGAATAAGTGTATCACATAAGCCTTTTTGTATTTAGAGAGGCGAAGTGTAAGGGAAAGCTATTTGATTCGGATCCTTCTTGACGTTGCCAACGAAGAAAGGCTTATGTTCTAACACAGCTTTGGGTTTAAGTGACTTAGTCGTTCCAATGTGTATTATGAGCTCCTTTTCTGTTGTTTGTGACTCGATGCCCTGATTCTAAGGGGCATGATCCAACTGTTGTTGTTTTTTCTGTTGCATGAGTTTTTGTACGCATGTGAGAGGGATAGGCGATATGCGGAGCGCCGAGGTGTTTGATATGGCTGAGGAGACGCTGCGCACGCGTCTCTCGCATACATAATCACCTTAAAATTGCTATCATTGAACTTGTCACATTGGAGATAATGTAAGTGATAAAAATTGTAACACTTAATTGTTTGAAGGATAGCAAATTATTATTTTGTTACAATAAAGATATATAAAACAGTAGTTTTGTTACATAATTTTATTTGTATGTTGCTAAACTTAGGAAAAATTTTGAAAATCTCAAAGAAAGTGTTTAAGAAAATATGAGAATTTAGTTAAATGATAATAACTTTAGTAGCTCGGTAGCATAGGGGATGAGCACCATGGCCTGCGATCGGTGTGGTTAAGCAAATTTTACAAGGGTCAGTCACGGGATAGGTGACCATAATATGATTATCTCGAACTACTCCGTGCTTCGGAAAACACATTAAGCCGTTGATCGCGGCTGTATTTGCAGGCGTTAAAAACCTTCAATCCGCATTAAGTCAGCGTCGAAGATCATGGATGGTCAATCCTTCTTAACCATCGATAAGGAAGGCCTGAGCCCCTGTAGTGGAGATGTAAAAGTGCTGATGATGATGATGATTCATTTGGTGAACAACTAGTTAAACTAACCACGTTCTGTTGTGATTGTTCCCGGTATAAAAATACTCTTGTATAGAGACAAGCTTACAACAAACATTAGGAGTGGTATAGGTATACTCTCTTGTACTTAAAATTTCATTATATCATTACATCATGTCAGCCCTCATGACCTTTATATCATTAGATAAACAATACTGGTGCAGGGGTTTTCCTATAAAGTAGAAAATGCAATAGTTATTGAATGAAGTATGAAAACTAGGTTTATTGAATAGAACTGATAAGTGGAAACAGATATTGGCAGAATATAATGATTACAATACGCAGCAAGCAACCTGAAATGAAGTTGAGAAGTACATCTATACTGATATTATAATAAGGTAAAGTTTCTAGCTTTGTTTGTTTGTAGGAGGTAATCTTCAGAAATACCGATCCTATCATGAAAATTAAAGCTAAAACAATAGTTATATAAGCATTTGAGCATATTTTTATACATTATAATCGTGAGACACATTTTGGTGATAGACGGACGGCCAGAGGGGTTAGTATAACGTCCCACTTTACTCTTTGGGTACGGAATCCTAAAACACAATGTTATTATAGGCGTGCTAGTGACTTATAATAATATCGGTATATCTTCTTTAAATATTACAACTTCATTTTAAAGCATTTATATCCTCATGATATGGACACAGACACAGTGTATAGATATATTAAGATTATATATGAGTTTCAAAAAAAGGCTTGATAAGGAAAATATAAGTATTTAAAAGTAAATTTAACCTGTCTCTCTATATTAATATAAAAATGAAAGTTTGGATTGTTTGGTGTTTTTTGTATTGAATAGACTCTAAAACTACTGAACTGTTTTTGAACTTTCTTTCACCTACTGGAGCTACATCGCATGCGGGTGACTGATTGGTTATAATTTCCGCGGGCGAAATCGCGGAAAAACAGTATGAGTACTACAAAAAAGCTTTTATTTTTGCTAAAAATTAAACAAGTTTTATTATTCAAGTTGCATAATTAAGTCATGTTGGAAATTGCATCTTAAATTGGTTAACCAAATATAGAAAAAGTTCAATTTCTATATTCACTCATCAACTCATTTTTTTATAGTCCTTACTTCTTTATAATACTATAAAGAAGTAAGGACTATAAAAAAAATTAGAATTTTGTAACCATAGCTTAAAACTATTAAGTTCGAATTTTAAAAAACTTTGACAGCGGATTTACCTACTGTAAATCGAAAACACGATACTTGAAAATCGACACATCGACTTTTAAGTACTTGTTGATTTTTTTTTTCTAGCAAACGACTGTAAATCATGACATGCTAACATTGTTTGAGTATAATTTTTCTCAGTGTGCCCGTAGTAGACTTGGCACAAATACTTTGATACTTAGTTAACGGCTGATACCAATTTTTATTATTGATCCGGCATCTAGTGGCCCCTAAGGAATACTGATGTGGTTACCATTTCTGGTAGGAAAGGTAATGAATATGGTGAAAGTGATATACTACGAAGAAACTCAGTTAGTTTTATAATAAGTAGCTATTAGTAGCTGTTCCCGCAACATATACCTAAAGTTATAAATTTTGTCCATATTTATTAAATCATATTATATTACATACCTATTTATTAATCTAATTTCTAATAATTTTCGTCCGTTACGTGTAATAGACAATTAAAATTTTTGTTAAGGGTTAATTTAATAGGTATTTCAGTTTAATCCTAAACAAATATAAAAAATACAATATAAAAATTATGATCGCACATTTTGTTTCGTGCGATGCTAAGACGACAATATGATACCTATAGGTCATTGGATAAAAAATCTTTACATGCCCCATCCAATATTTTCTCATAATCATTTTTATTTAAGCATATTGCGTGTATTGGTCATTTATTCTATCTACGTTAATAAAATGAACCGCTGAGGTAAACCGTTATTTAGAATAAAACTAATATTTTTTTTACTTTAAATATTCGTTGACCAGAAAGGTTCTCATGACGAAAAAAAATTAATAATATAGAAGAACATAATAAAAAAGGAATAGATAGTGTTACTATTCCATAGGCGTTAATTTTACTGACTACGTCTTAATTTGCATACAAAGGCCATACGAAGTTCGCCAGGTGAGCTAGTTATGATTTTAATTGCTATCTCATTGATTTGAACGAGTCGAAAGAAAAAAAAATAGCTTACACTTTTATTTATATGTATAGAAAAACGTCAATTAATAAATTATAAGTGAAAACATTGGGCATAAACATAATGATGCTAAAATGGTTTATAATTCTTTGTGTTACAAATAAATGAACAAAACTTTTTTATGAGGATCTTTTGATCTCGTGTTCGATATCCTAGAGTCCGTGGGCTAGAAAAAATTAGGAAACGTTGATCTAGAGGATTTCCATGTTTTAATTAATAATTTCTAACATAATGCTATGTAATAGAATTCGTCTGAAATAACATTCTAATAATACGTCACGTCTTCTAGTTATAAGTAGATTATTAAATTATTCTTGAGCTGTCAACGTCAACATTACTCAATGCAAACTGCACTTGTGCCCACACGACACAGTGCTTCTGCGTAATTAATTCATTGCCACGCCTAGGAAGCGACGGCCAACCAAAAGTATGGAGCGAAACCCACACTTGGGCGGCAAAGGCCATTGCATGCTATATCGCTACGTTCAGTCCTAACAGTGACACCACGCCGTTCGCCAGCTAAATCTCAGCGACGAAATTCAGTGACCCATTCAGCATTTCTATGGCCATATATATCCAAGATCCATAGAAGGAGATGTCCCGGTTAACTGTAACGAATTTTAACAAAAGGACCGGCAGCCCCTTCCAAAGCAAGAGTAAGGAGCCCTCACCGGAGAACACAAGAGTCGTTCAAGATATAGTCTTGGAAAAAACACATTACGAAAAACAAAAGGAGAAACAAAGTGAGTTGATGCAGAAAGTGAATAAAAAAGCTGCAGAATACCAAGCAAATAAACCTAGTTCAGGCGTGTTTACTGAAGTAGTGACCCATGGAGCGTTTACCAGTAAGACAAATAAAGAGAAAACGCCACCAATAGAAAACGTAAATAAGGGACCAAACGGTTCTAATGGATCTAAACAACTTCTGGGATTTCCATCTTCAGCAAACGATTTGGCCCTTGATGCTAAAACTGATCTCGAATCAGATCCAAATATCTCAAAGGAAGTGAAAGAGAAAGTTATTCAAAAGTTATTTAAACTTGTGTCAATGGTACAACACGTATACGAATCAAAAGTGAGGATTATGACGGAATTTGAGAAATTCAAAGATACCCATTTAAAGGCAGAGGTGAGAAGAGAAAAAGAATATTCGGAACAATTGTACAAATTGAACATGAATTTCCAAAACGAAGTTGTTCAAGCTATACAAAGACTGAAAAGTGAAATGGATATTACTAGAAATGCAACGGGTGATTTAGAACAACGCAGTGTCAGTGAATCTAAAAATAGTTCAGTTGATTTCAACACACATGATGCGCAGGATTCACCTAACAAAAATTCTGATGACGTAACCGATGAAAACAAAAGTGAACACGATATAATAACACAAAGCGAAAATATTGTTAATACTTAATATCTATCAATTTATTAATAAGTAAACTGTAGAAACATAATACAAAACTGGGTTTGTTTTGAAGTTTTATTTATTCTTCTTAAAATGAAATTAAATTAAATTCCTACTAATGAAGACAGAACTTCACTCCATTGCATCATTTGTTACTATTACTGTACACTCTCTGATTTATATACTGATTTATATGATACTTACCACAACTTTTTCCTTTTTATCTATAAACATCTTTGCGATTGGGAAAGGCTGTTATAAACGGAAGATCATTTTAATTGAAGGAAATATTTACCTTCGAAAATTAAAGCAATGTGATTGATCTTAACTGATTACTACGGAATTTGCTTTATGATTTTGGTCAAGGTGATAATTGACGGACTACAAACAGATGTTGGTGGACGTTATGTGGGAGGAGTGTTATGTTAAGAATTTCAACGATTCCAAATGTTTTTAATAAGTAAAGTTTCGCTTGTTTCTATAAAATGAGGATTTTTGTTTGATTTGAGTTAGTATTATTTTTTATAAAAAGCAACATTGGGGAAAAAGGATAAAGACGTCTTGATACTTGTAATAATTTAATATAACAAACTCTTTCAATCCTGCTTCATAGCATTAAATGTACTCCTATTTAAATCCCTATATCGGCAAATTTTGACGTAGATTAGCCATCTGTGTGGGAGATATGTAACATGGTGCACAAACATTCACCTGTACTCTCTATATTACCAAGATCTAATATTTTGTCGGGACAGCACCCGGCTTAGAAAAAACCCAATAATATTTTATCTGACTCGTAATCTAACACGAATAAATAAAATAAAAAATTGTTAAATTTACATAATCAATCAGTGCGAATATTTGTTTGTGATAACATTACAAGTAAGTATTTAGAAATAACTATATCAGGGTGTTATAGATCTTCAGGACCGGATTAAACATAGGTGAGTAATTAAACTAAAAATGAAAAATAAAGTGTGTGTGTGTGTGTGTGTGTGTGTGTGCGTGCGTACGTGCGTGCGAATTTCTTTATTGCGAATTCCTACTAATATGGTATGGTAACTAATGTATTAATTCTTTTAAAAAATTAAGTATCAAGACTAGTCATTGCTAGTTACCGGTCAATTCATAAACACACTTTAAAATCAATAAATTTCGTCAACCTACAGCTTCTTTTCACAAATTTTGCTGTAAGCACTTAAAACATTTTTTGTCGCTTGGGATATCAAATTGGGCATTTTCATAAAATAAATTAATATTTTCACAAATATTTAAAGCAATTTATACTTTGACTTGTCACCAAAATCGAGATATTTCTTTGTTTCTTTTTTGCCATCAGATTCTGGTAAACCTATAATTAATGCAAAATTAACAAAGACTTTTCTAACCTTTGCAACTCTGTTAAACAAACTTAATTTTATACCTGTAAATCTGTATTTTTAATTATGAAAACAGCTAACAGGTCAATACCTATTCGATGAATAGGATCTCAGAGAAAGAAAGAAGAATTATTAAATATCTTTTTAATACCTCTCTTTTTTATTTGGTTTTAGGTAAACATTTTACTTACACATATTTTAATAACTTTTTAATACGCAATTCATAATTGTTTAGGGAAACACCAAGACCAAGATATTTTATATCTGATGAGGAAAATCTGTATATTGGCAACACACGAATTATTTGAAACTAAAGTGTTTATTATAAACACAGAAATAGATCTCAAAAAGAAAAATACAATAAGCCGTATCTTTTTAAACTCCCTACTGTTTATAATTTGCAACTATTACAAGCTGTGTAACTAGTATATACCTAATAGTTAGTATGTTATCCCTAATATTTATTCAAAAGCGACTTAGTCAAGAAAATTCTATTGTAGTTGGGTACCTATCATTTAATTAAAAACCGACTTCAATAGCAGTTTCTTGAATAAGTAGTTTTTTTATAATTATTATTTATCACTTTTTCGGAGTTTGAAGTCGAAACTGATTAAAAAAAAAATTCATAAAAAAGGGTCAATGTTTTGCTTCACATATTATCATGAGATTCATTCAGATTCACATTATTAAATTTTTTTGAAGCGTTCTTTATATTTTTATTTTTTTGTATATAGTACAAAAAATTAAAAATATAAAGATTTTCATACTATTTCATTCATACCGCCAAATTTCATACTGCAAAATAATTAATGATAGCCCCGGAAGTTTATTTCAATAAAAAAGTTTTTATTTTGAAGTAGTAAAAATAATATAGAATAGACTCGTGTGGTTTAGTCATCTGATCACGTTCCAAGGGTTTTGCAACCAACCTACTCACGAGTGTGAGGATAATAACGGCCAGACATTTATTGGTCATTGGAAGAAACAAAAGCTTTGTGAAATAACATATGGTAAGTTAACGTTTAAATTATTAGTAAAATAATGTTTTCATATTATATTTGTAAAGTAACATCACCCAAGTCTTTGTTTTAAAATATAATCCCAAATCAGGAGTTTTGTTAGCAGACTTTGCGTTTTTTATGACTATAATAAGCTAGTTTATTAAAAAAATCTATTACTTTAAGTGGACAATGTATATATCACAAAAGATGTTAAATTAAATAGGTATTGTAGTACATTCCATATTTTGTAAAGTATTTAAAATTTTAATAACATGTATGTAATTATAATTCCAGGTAGCCATTGCAAGATGTGTAAGTGTATAATAACTGTTATATTAACAGCGGGTATTATCGCAACCAATGCAACACCATCTTGCAGATTTTATGATGAAAATAAAAACAATTTTGTGTGTTCTCCAGTTGGCACAGACTATGAACTGAAAAAGGGTCTGGTTTCAAATCAAGATAATGTTAAATCAATAAGTTTAAGAGGCTGTGGTATTACAGATATCGACTGTGATGCATTTGTTGGATTACCAATGCTGCAACATTTGGATATAGCTGAAAATAAACTGCAAGAGCTAAAGCCATGTACCTTAGTATCTTTGCCTCAACTTAATTCCTTAGATTTATCATTTAATAAAATATCAGTACTATCACCTGGAACTTTTGATCATCTAAATAATATCGAAGAGCTTTATTTAAAAGGCAATGAACTACGAAATCTACAGAATGAAATTTTCGATAAATTGAAAAAGTTAAATGTATTGGATTTATCTAACAACGTCATTGATGGCAGTAATTTGAGTCCTCGTATTTTTGATAACAATAAGATTATAACATCGTTGGATTTATCAAGGAATGATATGTCAAGAGCACATGAAAATTTACTTCAATCGTTTCAGACATTACAGTCTTTATATTTAGATAGATGCTTTTTAACGCGTGTTCCTTCATTCGTAACCAAGAGTAACCTCAAAACGTTGCAGCAATTGATACTGTCTACAAATCAAATAACTAATCTGGATGACCCGACAAGCTTCATCAACATGGACGAACTTATAATGTTGGATTTTGCTGGCAACTCAATAGAGAGTGTCGCTGAAAATGTTTTTACACCATTAAGAAAGCTTAAAACGATTGTGTTAAAGCATAATCATTTGAAACAGATTCCAGAAAAATTGTTTCAGAATATGCCGAAGTTGGTTAATATCGATTTGTCATATAACGATATTCAAGTAATAAACTTAGCTTCGTTCCGTAATACACCGATGAAAAATTTGAATTTATCTGGGAATAATTTGACTTATATGCCTGTGAACTTTTATGGGACATTGATAAGCTTTGGAGGGAAATTAAAGAAATTTTTATTCACCAATAATCCTTGGCAGTGTGCTTGTTTGCGGGACATCTTACAGGAGGTCAAGGAACATAATATTGAATATAATATGACTGTTTACGATGGAAAACTCTCTGTTTGCGTCAGTGATGGTGATTTTATTTGCAATAGAGGATAAATAATAAGGATAAATTATTTCATTGAACTTTAAAATTTAATTATTTAATCTTACTAAATATTTAGCTTATTTAAGCGTTTATCAGGCTCTTTTTTTATCTAATCATTTATTTGTATTTTTTGTTTTTTTATTTGATTGGTTTCGTGTCTAGAAACATCATAAATTATGCAAATAGATAATTATATTTGTGTATCAGAATCTGATGTCAAATCAGGAAATTTTAATTTGTAGAAGACAAAATTTGGGAAAAAGGATAAAGATGTCTTAATACTTCTAATATTTTTAATATCATAAATATTTTTCAATAATTGCCGCATAACATTGAACGCACTCCTGACGGGATTCTGATCACGGCAAATTCTGACATAGATTAGCCATTTGCGTGAGACATAATATAATGTACAAACATACATCTATATACTCTATATAAGCAACATCTAAAATTTTGACGGGATAGCACCTGGCCCAGAAAAAAAAACCCAATAATATTTTACCTGACTCGTAATCTAACACGAATAAATAAAAGAAAATTTACTTTATGTATTTCTTTAATGATAATCTCTACTAACCACTCGTCTGTCGGGCCGCCTAGCGACGAAAATGCACTTCTGTTGGCACCGCGTCGCGAGCACGTCACAGACAGGATCGCGGAGCGTGTCGATTCTTATTAGAATGTGTTTTTTTCCAATAAGACCGTTAAAATAAGCTTAAACTAATAATATTCGGAATCTAGAAACAATTATCTAGTAGCATTATTAATTACAACTGCTCTGAAGAGTTAATAACAATAGAAAATAACTATGGAAAAATTGGTTCTAAAAAATTGGAATTATAATTTGGAATTAAATAAAAACAACGCAATGAGTTCTATGTATTTTTATTGTTATTTAATCCTGCCCATATATAAATAACAATACAAGCAAAATATTTGTACACGATCATAGAAATAGTTTTTGTATAACAAGATTCTTTGGTACCTACCTACAAGGCATCCACTTGAAACGCGCGTCAAGTGGCCCTATATTCAGATCTCGGTTCTCAGTAACGATAACAAGTAGAACAAAGACTTTTTATTTATAGTAACTTAAGTTCATCTACTACACAATAAAATAGCGAGCCGAACGTTTAGTTTTATAGATTTTTCATAAAAAAAAACAAAAATGACACTAAAATATGACCTTTAAAACAGTACTTCCGAAAAATCTATTTTCTTGCCAAGTTTATATGAATATTGTAATAACAGTTGATATTTTGAGTTCTCGAAAGATCTATGGATCCTATTTTATATAATTACAAGTATGCTTCGAACTAAAATTTGATAATAAATTCAAGTAAAAACAGAGAAATTTGAGACATATTGGGCATAAACATGCTAGTTTAATATGGATAAGACATAAAGTGACGTATCACTTCACGTTTTAATTTTAATATATAAATAATTTTAGAACATACTTTTTTATAAGATTACCTAAAAACAAATGTGTAAGGTGGACATAATGCTAAAAACATTATCTATTAGTCAACTTTAGCAGATAAGTATATAAAGTATATAGGTAGGTAGGGGTTTAATGCTGAAAGTGCATTATTAAGGTGATATATTTAAAATCTAATAAGTTATTTATCACATTATTTACAGTCACTTGGAAAACATCAGAATATTGGCTATATAAAAAAAAAAAAACACTGGATACAATATAGATGGAAAGTTTTATCATAAACAAAAACAAGACAAAAATTTACAGGTAATGAACGTTTTTAATGAAAAATGCATATTAATATTTTAATACCTTTTTTATAAAAAACAACTTAATTTTATTTTGCACAAACTTGCACAACATTTAGTGTATAAAAACAATATATGTATTACAGTATACAATGGAACAGCTACAGAAATTAATTATTAGGTACGTAATAAAAATAAATAAGTTACCACATCCGGCTTCCAACAGTACACAAGTAGCCATGCATTTATTTGTAATAGAATTAATTTTATTTAACGAAATCTGCAATTTTCGAAAATAATCGGTGCAAGATTACAAAGCAAACGTCTTATCTATACTATCCCACCATCGTCGACTGCCGCCATCTTAAACGCGAACTGGGTCTGTGGCGGCACCGCGCTGCGGTGACGCTCTGTCTGTGGCGTGCTCGCAACGCGGGCGTAGCATTCCCAGCTTTGTTTTTAATGATTTGCAGCTCAATTTAAACATATATAAGCTTTGTTACTCATAATAATAGGAAACAGTTTAATTTTAATACGCAATAAACAACAGTACAATAAGTTTTGATATTTATGTAACCTAAAAACCTTAAAGACAAAATTCGAGACCCTAGTGGCAAGCAGTGGAGTCCACACTTCAACGACGGATAAAACAAGAAAAATGGATTAAATACATGCTAATATTTATTTAAAATGAAAGAATAATAAACAATACTTACATTTTCCTCGAATAATTCCAAGCGGAGACACTAAACACAAACTTTATTGCTTTAAACAATGACTACAGTGAGCGGAGAATGTACCATAAAGTAACAGCTCACTACCATAAAGAATTGTATTAGATGTTAGATTTTGTTTGTTAATATTCCGTCTTTGTTATCTTACTCTTTATTACGTAGGAGAAACAGGGACAAAGGTATTTTAGAGCGCTGACTCGGCCGATTTAAGGAGACCGAATGTCAACCACCGCGCTGCGGTCATGCCACAGATAACGGGGTAGATGACGATGCTCGCGTTGCGGTGGCACGACAGACGAGTGGCTAATATAGTAACTGCTGTTGCGCTTACACATCTAAATCAAATCTTTAGTTTATTTTCTTCTTTTCACGGTTTCTTCCTATATTTACGTCGTATAAAAATATCTTCACATCTTCTTCTTCACTAATAATTTGTTTTATTGTAGTAGCCAACACGCCAACGAGTATTTACGAATTAATTCTTTAGTATCAAGACTAGTCATTGCTAGTTACCGGTCAATTCATAAACACACTTTAAAACCAAAAAATGTCGTTGATCTTCAGCTCCTTTTCACACATTTTCTTACGAACATTAAAAACAATATTTGTTGTGTGAGATATTAAGGGCTGTTTGGGCATTTTCACAAAATAAATTATTGTTTTCACAGATATTACCAACAATTTACACTTTGACTTGACAGTTGTCAACAGTTGGCAATTTATATTGCCATATGAAAATCGCCAAATTTATTTATTTTTATTTTATGCCGCCAGATTCTGGTACGCCTATAATAACATAATCGCTTAAAACAGGCAATTATGGAAAAGTAAAGAACAAAGAAGTGGTTGGAGAACGAGAAGAGCTATGTCATCTATTCCAGATGGATTTTTTTTTAATTCAACCATTTTTCTTTAGTGGGTTCAGTTATTGAACTTATAATAATATTATAAGGATTTATAATAATATAAATATAAGCAATAAAATTATTCACAAATTTGATTATCAATCCGTATCCACCCGTAATCATGTGTAGTTTACCATATTATAATTACAGCATAATCATCTATCACAGTTTACAAAAACTAATATTTTGATTGGTTCGTAACCTCAGTGAACCTGTTCGTGTATCATTAGCGTACAAGTATTATTTTTACACTGACTACAAGAAGAACGAGTTTTACTCATAACAAATGCCATATTATTACGACGCTACATCCTCAACGGACGTATTTCATTTGACATAAATGTTAGCAATTGGATTGGTGTTGTGTTCGTATAAATGCATATTTTAAACATAAAATTGAAATGAAAATTCAGTAATTTGTTGTTGATGTGAAATATTGTACAGAAGCCTTAGTGAACAAAATAACGTGTCGTTTTATTATTTTGTGAAATCAAGTATAGATATCAAATAAGTATCAGGTACGATTTAAAAAGCAATACATATATATTTTATATTTGATAAATTTAGCATTCAGTACACCATGTTGCTAATCATCTTATAAAAAGGATCTGTAGTGAAGATATACAGAGATGGATATATCGATGTATAAGATAATTTGCCTCGATCTCACAGTAATATTATAAAGAGAAAAGATTAGATTGATTGTTTGCTCAAAAACTATAGGATCAATTAAAAAAAAAACTCACTTACAGGAGTCTACATTATACGCGGGTGACAGGTTATATTTTACGCGGTCAAGTAAAAGTAAAGGTCAGTAAAAGATATATTAGTTTTAGAATTTACTTACTGAGGGACTCATTCAAATCTTATATTATCTTTCAAATGAGATTTTTGTAAAATGTTTACAAACTTATCTACTAAGATAACCTTAGAAAGTGTGATGCTCGAATATGGATTTATCTAGATTTTCTCTTACTATTATGTTTGTTCTTCGATATTTTTCAGTTGCTTTTAAATTAAGTAACATTACATTAGCAAAAATAAGTTATTTGTCAAAAGTTTTACTAATGAACTTTAATAACAAATAGACTCCATTCATGTTTTTGCGTATGGTATTTTATTAAATTCTTATTTGCGTATTTACAAAATACGATTTCACGTTTGCCTTAATAATAATTAGTGACGCTCTGATGCTATTACTTATATAAATAAAATAATGTAAGAAGTTATATTTTTAAAATTATTTATACTGATTTATATTTCGTAAAGATTTTAAAAGATTAGATAAGATTTTTAAATAGATTTATGTTTCTCCTGTCCCACTTGTCCCACAATAGACCACATTTATTGAGATCAGGAGCAACAAACAAATAGTAATAAAATGTAATATTGATTATGAAGTAACTTTGTTAATCAAATAAATAAATATTAAACAACATCACAACACCTAAAGCCCTGTACTATGGAGTATCTGAGACAACGAAGGTAACACCACACCTGAGACAATATAAAAAGTACATTTTCGTGACCTCAGAGAGGGCGACACCTTGAAACCGGCGTGCGAACCACTCGCCGTCAATAGTTCTTGGGACTATCAAATCTAACCTTTTGTTTCTACTTTATATATGTTTTCTTATTTAAAAATCCAGATTAAACGTTACAAATATATTGCATTGCAGGTTAATCGAAGAAACTCAATATGCAGCGTGCTATAATTGTAGTGTTAACAATGAAATACATATTAGTTGAAGCACAGCCTTCTTGTACTTTCACTGGGAATAATCAGAGGGATATTATTTGCGTATCAGGTAAATCTGACTATGTTCTAGTGAGAGGACTTGTCTCAGATAATAACAAAACTACAGGAGTAACTCTAAGAAATTGCAAGATAATTGACGTGGAATTCGAAGCATTCGAGCGAATGCCAGTATTGGAGTACCTTGACTTGTCTCAAAACCAAATAAAATATTTGAAACTCGGTGTTCTGGACGGTTTTAACAGATTGAAGTTTCTTAATCTGTCTTATAATGAACTCGAAGGATTCCCTCTGGGATTATTCGATCAGAAACCGAATTTAGAAGTTTTGGACCTTAAAGGTAACAGTATCGTTAATTTAGAACTTGGTGTTTTTGATCCCATGAAAAAGTTAAAACACGTCGATCTCTCCAGCAATGCTTTATTAGGAAGAGATATGAATCCTTACATATTCGATCAGAGCACTCACATAAAATTTATGGACTTTTCTAGAAACGACATGACTGATTCGAAAGATATCTTGTTGGATGCCTTTGAAGAACTAGACTTTTTAAATCTAGATAGATGTCAACTAAACGAGGTGCCAAAATTTGCAACCAAATCTAATTTGAAAACTATAAAACATTTGATGCTATCGACAAACAATATAAGAGCAATCAATGATTCGAAAATTTTTATGAATTTGGAAAATTTGGAAATATTAAACTTATCCTACAATATCATTGAAAGTATTGCAGCAGACGTATTCACTCCACTCAAGAAGCTTAAAATGATAAAATTAATGAACAACAGATTAACGCAAATACCAGATACATTATTCCGAAATATACCAAATTTAAACAATGTTGACTTGTCGCATAATTTAATAGAGTTTGTTCCAGTGAATGCATTCAGAAGCTCGCCAATCAAGCATTTAAATCTCTCAGATAATAGATTCAGTTATTTGTCAGATAATTTTTGTTTGGAATTGAAAAATTCTGGGGGTGTATTAGCTAAGTTTTATTTTAATCAAAATCCTTGGCAATGTGCCTGTCTAAGAGACATCCTTAATGAAGTGAAGAACTTTGGAATAGTTTACAATAATGTTAAATATACTGGTGACGAACCTGTCTGCGTTACTAATCCAAATGGATTTAACTGTATGAGACAAATGCAAGAAAATAAGTACTATGTTGATCTGTATTACAATATTTACAACTCCATTACTAGTGTTTAAAAAAAAATTTACTTTATGTTTATTAATGACTACGAGCAATAGATTCTTCGATTTTGTATTTTATTAAAGCAAGACAGTGCTTATTACGTATACCAGATGACGTTTTTGAGGATTAATTCCCAATCTATTCGAATATTATAAAGAGATAAAATTTGAAGTATCATACGCGGGTGACTCAAACTATAATTTACGCTGGAAAACAGCTAGTGTTTTTTAAAGATATACTCGTTAAAAATGGAAGCGATGCAGTAGCTTTGACAGAAGTCAATATTCGATAGTGAATATTAGATTTTGGAAATATTCTAGTTATTTTAACAATACTCCATCAAGATCATTAGAAGACGAAGCTTTGTGAAATAATATATAATAATGTTTTATTTGTTATTTTTTTGCCGATTTAGAAAAAGGTAGTTAATGCTTTCAAAATTTCTGAACTGATTTCAATGAAACTTACACTATTTCCTAAGTTGAAAACTATTTAAGCTCAAGATGGGTTAGAGGAATTCCCTATGGATGGGCTCGAATTAAATAGGGAGAATGAGATATGACCAACCTCACGCACCCAGTGCGGATTGCGGAGTATTAACGACTACCAGATCCAGCGAGGACAAACGCTTAACATGCCTTGTGAAGCACGGAGGAGCTCGAGATAATTTTATTTGTTTTACCTATCATAGGATAGCCGGCCGATTTAAAGTTACTTATCTTCCTCATAGGAGACGCTATAACAACTATGCCATTGAGCACTACATTTATTCAACGTAAAAGTACATCTTAAAAAATAATGACCTTTGCCTTCGCTTACACTTTACAAATATGTGCAATAAAAAGTAAAAAATAAAATATTTTTATCTAAATATTGATGATTATTTGTGTTTAAAAATTCGACAGTTTCCATGATTTATGAAACAAGTTCGCAATGCAAAGTTCGCAAATCACGTTGCGAATTATGAATGAAAACGTTATCTATCATATCATAAATCATGGAAAGAATGAATGTCGCTTACGCACGTGCTTTGCAATTGTCTAATTGATTTGCCAGTTTACCAATATTTATGTGTTTTCAGAGACGATTTCAGGTTATGAACTTTTTAAAATGTAACTTCACATATACAGTGTTATGGGTGATTAGACTGGATCCTTTTAAGGGATCATAGGAGAGGTTATTCATAATTATTTTCACCCCACATTGTATATCCGAAAGTATTTTTTTTAAATGCACTTTTGCAATATGACCTCTTAAAAGGATCCGGTATAATTAACCATAATCCTGTATAATAAACTAGCTGTTTTCCCGCGCCTTGGCAGGCATAATCTATAGTTTATGAAAACTCCGTATGATATAGCTTCCCGTAGCTAAAAGAATTATTAAAAGAGGTGTAGTAGTTTCGTAGCTATTGAAAGCAAACAATCAAATCTTTCTTTTTATGAATACACCTCTTCAAATTTTAGATTAGATGTACTTGAAAATTAACCGCGTATATAGGAAACTCCGCGGACAACCACATAAGAACTACTGATCTATGTGGACCTTTGGATCTTGGCCATTAAGGTTTTTCACTTGTTCAGATTGATTGTTGTGATGTGGTGCAGCCATGCTGGCTAACTAAAAAAATAAGCATTGGCACGATATTTTTATATTTTTTGTCTAATCATATAGGTGATGCTTGAGTAAAAATAAATTGTATTTAGCCCGTAAAAAGAAACTGTATTTAGTTAGATAATAATTTAAAAATATTAGATGCGTCTTTTTATCTAAAAAACCTTCATTTTTTATCTAGTAGTTTTGTTTATATTGGCAACAGAAATGTTGTCTTAAAAGTGAAAAGTAGAGTGTAACATACGGTGCCTAATTAAAAACCCAATATAACATGGTATCTGTTTATTCGCTAAAGCTCGGGAGTAAAACTACTGCGTAATAATGAGTCATTTTAGCCCATTATAACAATCTACTTTTCATTCTGGACGAATTAATAGAAGATTGTTATAAAATTCCTTTTTATCTTACTAATACCAACCAATGGAACTTGTTTTAAAGTAATAAAACAAATTAGACTCTTCTGATATTTACGTAAATCTGTGACGGTATTATATAATATCACTGCCAATAAAATTAATTATGTATATGTATAATAAGAATTACGATAAAGGAATGTAAATGACCGCAGGGTTTTGCGAGCTGTTGCCATAATAAAAAAAATGTGGCTCAATCAGCTATCAAAGTGTAAAAAACAAATGAATTGTGACTTTAGTGGACGTGGATCGCGAGCTATCGAGTAAGTATTATTTTTATTCCGACTAAATATAAGAAGAATAAGTTTAAAAGTCACATTTAATGCCATATTATTATATCATTAGGGCACCACGAATTTACGGACGTATATTACTTGATTTCATCTTCACAAATAGGTTTCATTGTATGATGTTACATTGAGATATATTATAAATTACATTTTAAAAGTCTAATAATTGCTTCAATGGTGAAATATTTTATAATAATCTGGGGAATAACGTGTAGAGTAATTTGTGTGTAGGTTATAATTTGAGGTAAGGTAAGATAAATTATTTATCAAAATAATTTATAAACCAATGAATTACAATGTTGTATTTACAAAATGTTGGCTACGCTAAATGTTGAATCCCATGATGTAGAATTTGAGAATATTTGCTTCAATTTTACATTGTTATACGAAAGTTAAACTGACTTACATACTAAATATCCTAGAAACTTTATATAAATAACTATCATGAACACCAGAATAACATTATTCGTATCAATTTTTAACGAAAATTGAGCGGACGGAGTTTTGTGAAGTTTGACATAATAAATTTAGTTCATTTATTTATATAAAATAAACATGAATTTAATAAATTAACTAAATTATTCAACAAATCATTTCACAATGTGCCAAGCCTTTAACTCTTTTGTTTATTGAGTGTCAAACAATCATATAAAGTATACTCTTTAGTAAGTATAATAACTTTAAATTAAAAGTTAAAAAATATTAGGTATAGTTAAAAGTTTATGACTCAATTTATGCCGAGTTTCGACCGTTGAGTCGTCGGGTGACACAATCTAATATTTGTTACTTTGATTACGAGCGACTATTATAGAATAACGTTTAATATAGATTATTTTACTTTAAAGATTCAGCACCGATATTTTTCTTATTAAGAGTCAAAAAATAATAAAAATAATCGTTTGTTTACATATTGCAGATTCATCTTAGTCATCAAATATGCAACGTGCTATATTAGTTATAGCGTTAACAATCAAATACCTCCTATTAATAGGAGCACAGCCATCCTGTGAATACACTGGGGAAAAAAAACAAAGGGATGTTATTTGTACAGCCGATAAATCTGACTACGTCTTAACAAGAGGGCTTGTCTCAGATAATAACAAAACTACACGAGTAACGCTAAGGAACTGCAAGATAATAGACGTAGAATTTGAAGCGTTCTATCAAATGCCAGCATTGGAGTACCTTGACTTGTCTCAAAACCAAATAAAAAATTTAAAGCTCGGTGTTTTGGATGGTTTTAACCGATTGAAGTTTCTTAATCTGTCTTATAATGAACTCGAAGGATTCCCTCTGGGATTATTCGATCAGAAACCGAATTTAGAAGTTTTGGATCTTAAAGGTAACAGTATCGTTACTTTAGAACTTGGTGTTTTTGATAAAATGAAAAAGTTGAAACATATCGACCTCTCCAACAATGCTTTATTAGGAAGAGAAATGAATCCTAACATATTTAATCAGAGCACTCACATACATATTATCGACTTTTCGAGAAACGATATGTCTGATTCAAAAGATAACTTGTTGGAAGTTTTTATAGAACTAGATTTTTTAAATCTAGATAGATGCCAACTAAACGAGGTACCAATATTTGCAACCAAACCTAATTTAAAAACTATGAAACATTTGATGTTATCGACAAACAATATAAGAGTAATCAATGATTCGAAAATTTTTATGAATTTGGAAAATTTGGAAATATTAAACTTATCCTACAATGTCATTGAAAGTATTGCAGCAGACGTATTCACTCCACTCAAGAAGCTTAAAATGATAAAATTAATGAACAACAGATTAACGCAAATACCAGATACATTATTCCGAAATATACCAAATTTAAACAATGTCGACTTGTCGCATAATTTAATAGAGTTTGTTCCAGTGAATGCATTCAGAAGCTCTCCAATTAAACATTTAAATCTCGCAGATAATAGATTCAGTTATTTGACAGATAATTTTTGTTTGGAATTGAAAAATTCTGGGGGTGTATTAGCTAAGTTTTATTTCAATCAAAATCCTTGGCAATGTGCCTGTCTAAGAGACATCCTTAATGAAGTGAAGAACTTTGGAATAGTTTACAATGATGTTAAATATACTGGTGACGAACCTGTATGTGTAACTAAACCAAACGGCTTTAACTGTATGAGGCAAATGAATGAAAATAACTACTTTATTGATTTGTATTACAATTAACTAATAGGTAAATTAAATGTTATGCCTTTAAGACTTCATAGCTTGGAGTATTTTTTTTTATATTCAAAGCGCCTTCTATGTAGCAATCGTGTAAGGATCAAGTGAGCGCACCGACATGCGCAGACGTTTCTTCGATTCGATGACTTAGTGCCTCTTACGTTTGCTAGATGGCGCTATTGAGTATAAAAAATCTTTAAAAATTACTTACGTTGTATAGAAAATGGTGACGATGGCGATGCATTGCTATAAAGTTAGTTAATCGTCGTTAGTTATAAAATAGATTAAAGAATAGGCGGGAATTAAAAAATCTTTAAAAAATAAATAATTAGAGAAACGAGTGTTGTTTCTCTAATTTTTTTGGATATGTATGTACACAGGGTTGCACGTCAGGCTACCTTTTATTTATTTATCTTTCTGGGTAAACCAACATCTATTCAAAGAAAAAATTATAAGTATAATAAATAATTAGCTAATTATAGGTTTCCGCATATATAACTTCAATATAGTAAGTATGCTATATGTATGTAGTACGATGGTACCATTGACGTTATAAAAACTAATATAGATAAATTCCTACCGTTAATATGTAGCACTGTGTAATTTGATTTAATCAAAATCCGGTGCCTTGTTAATTTAATTAATGAAATGCCTTATTTTATTAATACTTAATCCATAACACATTGATATACAAGTTGGTATGCTAGTCAGTTTGCACGCACGAATTATATGATGAATTTTTATGAAAATTAAAGGAATATTTTATATGTTGGCTCCGTTGGTCCTTAGGGATAAGGATTACCATCCATCCACATTACCATACCATCATTTTTAACACACTACGGTTTAGTTTACTCGTAAAGCTCTTCCAATAATATTGTTTAAGATCACTGTCAGTGTGACTTGCACGTTAATTTCAAGATGTCTCAGTCTCTAAAGTCCCGGGTTCGATTCCCAGTCAGCGCAATCTCTTTTTATTACAGGTATTGATATTATAATAATATATTGTGGTATAAGTAATAAGTTATATATCTGATTTTATGTACTTAGTAACAACTGGTGTAATTTAAGAGGATGGCTGTATAAAGGGAAAGGAATAATAAGAGAATGTGTATAATTAATTTAAGAATCATGTCGTCTGGAAGTAGATAAGTTGCATCCATGCGATATTCCCAATATAAAAAACCGTGTAACAGAAAAGAGTGATCAATTCAAAAAGTTCATTTAAGTTCTTTTCACAGCTGCAATTTCATACCACAATTTATTCCTAATTAGCCATTTTGAAAAATTATTTTCATACGGGACCGCTTGGAGGTCTATTAAAAAAGGCCATAACTTATAAAAAAACGCCAAACCACGTGCAAGAAATTTATAAAACCAACATCTGCGAAATCGGATTTTTTTGTAATATAATTTCTTTCGATAGCACCATTGCTGGGGTCCGTTTTTTACGGTTCAAAATATCAGATATTCGGTTCGCGTAAGTGACGTAGGTTGAGGTGTTTTAGTATACGGAGTGTATATTTTATGACATAATTATATTAACAGTAATCTATAATGGTTAATAAAGACAAATGACTTATGGACCTGTGATCTAACGTTTTTACGTGTATGTCAAATCTTAAGACAAAAAGACGCAACTTTGATCATATCAATTTCGTATAAATACGATATGAAATGTTATTTAGGTTTTTTAACAGTTAAGTCAGCTAATTTAATCATTTAAAATTTAGTATTTAGTAATAATAATATGGATAAATTTCTTATTTAATTGCAATTCTTATTCAATTCAATTAATGCAACAAAACTTATGCCATAACTAATTGTAAGTTGTTGAACGTCTCAAAATATACACACCATTAAAATATAATATTCCTTATTTGTATATGTTAATGATTGTTATTTGTATTTGTGTCATGATTAGCACGTGATTTCAGTTTTTTTTTATATACAAGGATAAAACAAACGTCGACAAATAGAACAATCTCCAACATATATAACACAGCTGCTTGCGTTTTGGATCTACCTGTATACACAATTCATTTGATAGCTCAGGTAAGGCGAATGTTTTTTTTCCAATGAAATGATTCCTCAAAAGCCTTAATTATCTGGCACGAGATCGCAGTTTTTAACAATTCTGTTCCACACCATTTGGCCAGTTTTGTTAAGTTTAAAATAATGTCCGTGATAATAAATTAGGAATTTAAAAAAGGAGAGCTTTACATTTTTCGTTGGTTATGCTATATCGAATCTTCTTTATTATAAATGAACTTGTAAATGAACTAACATTACAATAAATATTGGTGTGGTTGATTCCAGCTCAAACCTGTCTACTGTGCTTTTCTGTTAAACACAACATTAAATGCGACGTCGAATACAGCGCTGTGAAAGTATACAGCTTCAATGAAATAAAATCATATTGCTGTAAGGTATTTTGTGAATAATTCAACGTTGAACTTACTTAAAATGGTAACAAGGTTATCTCATTGAACCTCAATGCTGTAACAACGCTGTGCTCGATGTCGAGTTCAACGCTGATTTTTTTTACAGAATAGCGCTGCAGTAGTTTTTGTTTTCTTTTTGTTGCGCTGCAGTAAACAATTGTAAAAATATTCGATATAATCTTGTTAAATATGACATATTTGTATCTATAAATGTAATTTTTTGTACTATATAAAAAATATTTTTTAGAATGTAATTACAGTAATTATAATATTTTTTAGAATGTAAATAGTATATACAAGAGGGTGATTAAATATCATTGTTTGCTAGTGACTACGTAGTAGCAATGGAATGCAACCTAAATTAAAATTAGAATTTTTGTGGAAAATTTTGAGAGTGGCAAAACTGAATTGGCATCAATATCTGTACATAATTTAGTTATTGTTTTATATCCCATTAACGTATGTCAAATAGAACAACACGTAAAAACCACGCATGATTTGTAACTAGGACTTAATATATTATGTTTTGTAAGTTATCCTATTAAATAAACAAACAAAGCAAAGTGAAGTAGGTAATTTTGTTTGTGTCGCGGTTCCTTACGAAAACGAATATAGTTATATAGTGACTAATATTGATTAATTTTTACTGTGAATAATAAAATAAAGTTGTAATGTATGTATAAGTAGGTAGCCGGTACCTATGTAGGTACCGGTACCTACATAGATTAAGTAACTATTTATATTTGTGGGTACTTCGGTGCCGTTTTTGTAACGCTCGTGTAAATGGTTCAGTCAAATTATAATCGTCTAACCAAGTGACATAGTGTTGGCAACATAAAATTTAATAGAGAGATTTATATTTCTTGGGCTGGCAACTCTCGCTCTCTTTTCATGGCGCCGCCATTACGTGTACATGTAAAATAATTGATTACACATTATTTACTATATAAATGTGTTTATTGGAACTCAGCGCCCTTCAACAATCAAGGAAATGTAATCATCGTAGAGAGAGAGAGTAATTTGAGATGATTAGAAAAATTACACATATGTTAACTCATTATTACAATATTTTTGCGTTATTTCTTTTCTCCACATACCAATAAGAATTTAGTGATTTTGATCCAGGTGTCTTTTATTACATGACTGTTGTATAAAATTAACTAATCCAAAGTTTAGACGCAGTTATAGGTTAAAGTTATAAATGTATGAAAAATGTTTTAATATTTTTATAATAAAAATATGAAAGCGGTCCGTGTTGTAATTTCAATAATTCACTTTTTGTATATTATCGGTAATTAAGTTAAACGTATGCCTGTAACTGCCCTTGAATGTGCTTTAGGTATGTTTTAAATGATCGATCATCGATTAGGAAATCCTGACTCAGGTCAGTTTTCTTTAGAGCTGACATACAAAATATAAAAATTTGTATACAAAAATAAAAATACAAAAAGCTCTTACACAAGTCCAAGCGGTGAAAACATGCCGAGGTTCCACCAAAACCTTCCCTTGTTCCAAGACACGCCTTTGGAATGCAACCAATTGTGTCACACCGCGGGAGTAAACAGGCGAGTCAGTTTTGTCGTTATTTCTGATATATTAAATAATATATAAATATCTTCAAAGTAACTTTATTATTTAATATTCTGTCTTTTCAATTTAAATTAACTTTATGATTAACACATGATTTTGATTTAAAATTCAGTTTGAGTTTTATAGTAGCATCAGCCGCAAGGCATAAAATTGCAACTCGTGAATGTAAGTGTGATAGTTTGTTTAAATGTTATCTTATGACTATAATTCCGACCCCTATTCTTAAATATTATCAAAAATAAAAGAAATAAAAATCTAAGAAAACGTCTTATGCTGTGGCTGCTGTAAAATGCCATCGGACGCGATGGTGTATTGATGTATATGGGCACCGTTTTGAAAACATTGTTGTTATTTTATTACTATATCTAATAAAACTAATAACTTACCACAGTTTTTTATTTTTAAAGAACTTTCATATTAACCTTTTTCCGGCAAAATTAAATTATTTAAAATTGTAGAGTATAAAAATTGTTGTTTCTAAAACACTACAGTGAAAAAAAATCAATGCGGACAAAAGAGACAACTGCTAAGTTTCTTCCCTGTTCTATCAAAGTTTTAAGTCGTAGATTTGAGATCTCGAGACGAAGTTCTTAGAGTTTTACAAATGTTGTTTTTTTAATACTTTACATTTTTAAATAATTTAATATAGCTGGACAAGGGTCAATGTGAAAGTTCTTAAAAAATATAAAACTGTGCAAAGTAGCAAGTTATAAGTTTTATTAGATATAGTAATGAAATAATAATAATATTTTCAAAGTGGATGTCCATTTACTTCAATGCAACATTGCGTCTGATGGAAGCATCGATAAAACCACTTTTCCCACTTAATAAAGTTTGAATTAGATAAGTTAAAGTAAACAAATTACAATACCAAGTACTATTAATGTATATTTTTTAGGACAAAACTACCTGTAAACTATTTCTCTTTGGTATAAAACTTAGAATGTTCTACGGCGGCTTACGATGTGTTTTAGTTACATTTAAAACCACAACGTACAATATATAATAGTATGTACAAATTCATTCATGTAAATTTGATTCATATAGGAATTATGCCTTATGAGCAAGGTGGTACTATGACAGAGTATCATTCCACAAGCCTGTTTTTTGTTTAGTTTCATTCGATAGTCAAAACAGACGTCTAATTCTACTAAACTTTTGTTATATAAAAAAATATCTTAAAAAGCAAAAGTTGCAGCTGATACCGCACGAGCCATACGTGCACCATTCTTAATTGTTAACATGGAAAAAATATAAAAAAATTATAGCATATAAAAAAGACAGCAATTTGCAAGGAAAGCAAAAAGGCAGGATGAGACGGCATGCTGCGGCCACTTCCGCGGTTTGTTCTGCTAACGGAAAGATTAATGTGGATCTTACTATATTCGATAGTTGTTCGATATTTAAAATTCGTTACTACCTATTTTATGAAATTGGCCGGCTAAGAATGCTCACTATTTTTGAAGGTCAAAGCGTGCGTCCTAAGTGTTAAAAACACAAACATGCATCTTCTGTATTGTTAGAAATTTATGTATATGTTTATAGGAATTACTAGTTTTGTATAAATATGTCTATTTGCATTAGTACATTATTAGCATTAGTACAGTATTTTTATTTGTGATATAATTAAACAGTGTTTTTTGTCTTGGATTAATTTTTAACAACTAATTTTATTTATATTAGAAAAAATAAACTATTCCAAAGAGGCCCTAAAATTTCATGCTTTGAAATTTTACAGAGTGTTGATACCAAATGAATATTGTTTAATTTGAAATCATATCCATAACATTCTTACGTAAACTTTTTTAATAAATCAACAATTGTAGAGCATACAGCATGTCCTTTTATCGGAATAGGATGCGAGAAATTATAAAAAAAACGTAGCTCGTGCTCAAACTCTCGTTTTTTACGGAAACAACACCATTTGCTGCTTCCTTTATCACGTTTTGTGCTCAATAGAAATGCATGAAACTAATTTCACTCTCTCCAGTTTTGGTTACATGTGTTTGATGAAGTATAGTTTATGGATATAACAGTAATTTAATTACGAGGCTTGATCATTTTGTAAACATAGGAGATTTTTAAATTGAATTAGCTGTTTTCTCGCGAGTCAATTTTAACCATAGATTTTTCCTGACTTGCTTACGTCATTACGTTTTTATTTTCCCTTTTTGACACTGGCACAATTGACATTTTAAATTAATTCTATCGTATTATAATCTCATGTATATATAGGTATACTTAAAACTATTTAATATGAATTTTATTTCTAACTCGAAATTTCTGGTATCTAATCTATTATTATTTATTATACAAACTATTCTATAGAATATTTCTGTCTTTTAGTTGGACTTTATTAGTTTACTTAATCCATAGCTCCAATAATCTGCCCTGCGCACTCTAGACTGGGTGACGGCTGAATATCGGTGCTTCGTCTATTCTTGGGTGATTCACGGGCACCGAGCCTTGACCCTTATTTTAGTGCTGCACACAGGTATATCATTATGTATTCTGTTCTTTTGTATTATACAAGTTTGTGATATAATTATGTGTGGTTGTTAGAATTTGTCCATATGACGATTTATCTATCTATCTAAATTATAACTGTATGGTGTAGCTATCCGTAGGTGAAAGAATTTTTAAATCAGTCCAGTAGTTTCGGAGTATATTCGATGCAAATAAACGAAAAATTAAAATCTTTTCATAGACTAGACAGTTCTATTATTGTTCGGCACTGGTTGGTGTTTTTTTTTTAAATACAAGACGAACCTTTTTTCCCGATTTTTATAATAGATATAGTCTACTGTTTATTAAAGTAATATTATTATTTTTAATAACATAACTGAGAAGTTATTGATGAAATTCCATTATAACCATTTTTTAAATAAATTTATATATTAGTTGTTCTCGTTACATACATATATATAGGTATATATATAAGCTAAGCTGAGTTTATCATACGAACATAAAGAATTTAGTGTATTAATTAGTTAAAAATATATATTTTTTAATATTCTGACACAACTGAAATGTTTGTGTACAAACATATAATAATTTAAACATATGTTTTTACACACATATACTACTCATTAGATACAAATATACAGAATATGCATACATATTGTCATTACATATTTAAATGAACGTCAATTTTTTTAATAAAACCGCAAACAGGCGGAAGTATGGCACATGCCACGAATTATAAAAAAAGCTCACTTATCTGAATTGCGAACGTAGAAAAAAAAGTTAAATTTTATTTGATCACTTTTTGTGCGCTTTAAACGTGCATTTTTTATCGGCCACACGTCTTCCAATGACCAGATGTCGTATGCAGATGACATTTTTTTTCGTAGTGCGATTTTTAGCTTTTTTTTTCGTCTATTTGTTGGTGTAGGTATATTTTTCGAACGCAGATGTGTTGCATATTGATTGTATATTCAGTGCGAAGCCTAAAACACTTTTTTATGCAATAAGTTACGAGTGGTTGGTCGCCTCTACAAACTTATTACCATGTCGGTTGTAACATGATATAGATAAGCGATTTTATCGATGGTCCAATGTAGCTATTTAATTTTGTAACCATGGCCCCAACCTAGGGCAATTGATGCCTAGAGCGGCAAACATTAAGGATACCAGGCCGGGCAATTAGTTTGTAGTGAAAAGAAATGCAACAATTATTATTGCCTGGAGCGGCTTACTAGCTAGATTGGGATTTTTTTTACATAGGTGTAACGTAATACAATCTTGCTATAAATTGTATGTACTTTGAATAAGATATGCAATTTCTAATAAAATATAAAATTAAAGATTTGTGTTTAAGAAACGATGGCGTGTAGGTAATATCAAAAAAATATTTGTAAATTTAATTTTGTAAATTTTTATTTGTTCTTAAACTAGAACCTTATAATGCAAAAATTCCGACGCGTCATCTATTTTTACCATTGCAGTAGGAATGACGCTCGGGTAAAAAAATAGAAATTCTACTTAGTCCGTCAGTCAGATGATAGAAAAATATAAGCCGTAATTTAATGATTACGAAAAAAATACGTGTTTAATATTTTTCAACAATCTACCTGACGGACAAACATATAAAAAATTTACTTTTTTATTGACAAATTCTAAGTGTGTATCTCTAGTGTAAGTTTTTTAACGCGTTCACTGGTGAGCGCGTCAAGAATTCGTATGAAGATTTGTAGTTCTTGATAGTTACCGCTAGGGGCGCTGTACCGGATTCCATACTAAAATCCTAACGCGGTCACGCACGACGGTGAACGTAAACGTAAAAAATACTTACACTAAACCTAATATACGTGTTCAGTACGAATGAAAATATATGATTATTATCAGTTAAAATAATGTATAAGAAATGAACAAGGGCATAGGCTAATTGGTCTATAAAGGGTACTTGTGTATGACATTGAGAACACCTCTGACAACCTTTTTTCTGGAAATCGCGTGATAAAGAATTATATTCGCGTGACGCAATATCTTCTATCGAGTTCAAAACTGTTGCTATTATAATCGATAATCACGCAATTATTCTTAACTATTAATTCGTACAGATTTAGGTATAGTTTATTGATATATGAAAAACTGAGAAAAGTAGTAACAGATTAAGAAATCTAATAAAAGTATAAAGTTATTTCTACTTATGTTTTTTTTTTAAATTCACATTTATTCTTAATTACATATAAGATGAATGCGGTGGTGAGTAATGAGGAAGTATTTAAAAAAAATGTATTAGTTCCCGAAATCAAACTAGATGTCGCTATGGTACGTTCTTGATTTCTCCATGACAACCTTCCCGGTTTTCTTTCATGTTTAAAAGTAAATTGTTTTCAAAACTCAATAAACAACTCATATTTTTCGTACTTTTTCGTATTTGTATTGACATCTAAGTTTCGAATATGCGATATATTCTGAATATCATAATAAGTTAAGTAGTCATCTATTTAGCTTTATTGATCAATGAAAAATGGTACAAAAGGCGGAATTAATGCTAATAGCAGTCTCTTCCAGTCGACCTTTGGGAAAAAGTCAACCGCGATGGCAGTTTAGAGGAATAAAAGAGAGTAACAAAATGAAAACGAAAAAATGAACGTGTAACAAAATAGTATAATGATACATATACCAATAATACACATATACAAACCATAACATGCATTATAATCTTCATAAAATTTACAGTTGTTTTTTTTTTAATTTATTTATTTAAAGATCTCCTGATGGCGTCGGGGAGGCTGTTCCACGATCGAATTGATTGTAGAGTGATTAAGATGAACATAAATCCGCCATTTGCTATTCCATGCAATAAAGATTAAATAAATGAAATAAATAAATAAAGCCACTGTGAAAATGTGAGAAATTTAGAACAGCGCAATTGATGACCATGAGTGTCGAGAGGTATTGAAATTTATACTATAAGTTAAAAAAAATACTGAATTAAAATTTAATCTGTTTATTTCGAATATAAATGGCATTACATGTGTCATACACAAAGCGATAATCTTAAATTTTAAAGATTTTACAGATTTATATGTTAGTTAATTTGTTTCACACCTATTAATCCATACACTTACATGATTGTCAAAATATTGGCTAAATCACAGAGTAATAAAGAAATTATATTAAATATAACATATACTATACTATCTCTGAAATAGATTTTTATTTATATTTTTCTTTCATATAATATCTTTTCAAAATGTTTGTAATTTGTACAGGTTTTTATCTTTAATATTATCTATTTTAGTTGTTGGTAATTCATTTAATATCCGACGGAGAGCACACATCCAAGCCCTTCCACCGTATTCAATATTACATTTGGGTATTTTATCAGAGAACTAGAACTACAACTAGGAACAAAGCAAAACCGGGTCTTTCCTCTGTCGAATTCGAAGCTATATTATAGCTGAAATCGATAGGAGGAAACATGGTCTAATTTGCGAGGACAGAAAATGAAACGGATAGCTTTGTTATTACTATCATAAAAAGATAGAGGCTACTACGTCCAAAAATTACCGATATAAAATCTTAGTAATAGGTAAATCTTTAAAATTAATATTATGTTTGAGTAGAACCATGTTCAATAATAGTACCTCAGCATAGAATTCGAAAGGCCAAAATATCTCGTGAATTAAAAAAAAAATGGTATCAAAAAATGCAAAATGGTTTCGCGGAAAAATTAAACGTTTAGCGGATCATGCGAAATGCTATACCAAAAGTTCACTAAAATAAAATATAATTGCCATTTGAAAACAAATAATCCGCGGTCCGCTAGAGGCACAATCAAAATCATTTCGCTTTGAATAAATCAGTCCTTATAGAAAATGCATTCTTATACAGGTGATTTCTCTTATATATTCGGTGACGAGCAGTTTTAAATCAGATGTATTTGTAACGATAATACGTGAATATTTCTCATTTGGTTTTAAAAGAAAACTTTAATTAATTAAATTTTATCTCACAAACGTTAATACTTTATTAACGTTTTGGTGGTTATGGACCCATTATAAATAAGATGTAGTTTTATCATATTTTATCACAGCTTATTTAGATTTTAATTGTAAAGGGAACAAACTACCTATATTACTTAAAATTGTTTCTTTCAATATAGTTTGCCTGGGAGAAATGGCCCGCCAATTGCACAAAAAGATTTTATGTTTTTATTGTACATAAAGTGTTTTTATCTTATTTATCTAAAAAAGAATATTTGAAGAATTTTTTTAAAGTTTTTATTACTAATATTGTTTTAAGTGAAATTACTTTTGTAAATACTTAATATCTATTAAAGAAGCTCTTACACTATTTATGTAAAGCAAATAGACTGTTCTGCATTAATGCATAGAAATATTTCTAATTTTGCTGACGTAGACGCCGATACAATGGAATAATTTGCATAAATTATTCTATGTGGACAAAGGTCTCGAGCATTACAATTAGACAACACGTTTTGATAACAGCGGAATCAATAAAAAAAGTACTTTCTTTAGTTTTAAATGAATTTGAAGTTGCTTTTCAATAATAATTATAATAATAATAATAATTGTATTTTATAATAATAATTTTTAAATACAATAATAATAATAATTCATTTATTTTTCTCCACAAACTTTTACACTTATACAATGTGCTTAGTATATATAATCATAAACATAGTTTGTAGGAGACTGACATCTAAACTAGGCAATAAATTGCTTGTATTTTAGAATATCAGGCCCCCACCCTCAAAAGTTCTTGCACTAAAAAAATAAATTTAATCATCTTATGTGTTACCATCTTGTGTGTGTGTGTGTGTGTGTGTGTGTGTTTTGTGTGTGTTGTGTGTGTGTGATGTGTGTGTGTGTGTGTGTTTATATTATTGATGTATTTTATATTATTTAGTCATAATTCTTTCAGTATCATTATATGATTGACTTAAGAGCCATTGTGTTACTATTCTTTTACATTGTAATTTTGTTTTAGGATATATATTAAGGAGCTTATTAGCATAATTATACAATCTTTTACCCATTATAAAAAAGAATCTCAAAGCAAAGGACGTCCTAAGTGACTCAATCTGAAATACTTTGGGGCATCTTCGGGATATTGTTGAAATTGGTGCATAATCTATAAGTGAATGTTGTTTAAGTATGCTCATCATTACAAACAACTTCCTGACTGTAAGAACCTCAGCCTCTCTGTATAAATTTGAGGTTGGAAAAAGCCTGGGTTTAAAAAGGCCTACTTTGAGTATGAGTCGCTGTGCTCTTTCCAATTCTATCAGTGTTGTTTTCGATGCACCGCCCCATGATGTTATACAATATGATATAACTGATTGAGCTAACGCTGTATAGACAGATTTCATAGTTCTTCCATCTGCTACATGTCTTAATTGTTTGAATGTACTCGCTTATTTTATTTGCGGCTAGCTGTTTTCCCGCGACTTCGGCAATGTAAATTATATCCTACGACAAACAATGATGTATTTTCCTGTAAGTGATTTTTTTTTAAAACGGTCCATTTCTTTGGACTACGTTCAAAGTAATCTATCAAAATTTTCTTTTTAAAATTAACAGTTAAGATATATATTTTCAAGCGATTTCGGAATCATAATTCAGCTTTTTAGATTATCCTATGTTTTAGTTTAGTTACTCTTAAAAATATAAATATGTATATAATTTGGGTATTTCGTTTTGTTTGTAATAAAAGTGATTGCCAAATATATTATTTTGTCACAGTTTTATTGATGGTGTTTATTGGTGAGCTCCTTGCAAACAGCTGGATAAATATGGGTATTTTCTTAATACATACATAAGTATTCTAAATATGATTTTATGAAATGAAAATGAAAAATAGGATAACATACTGAGTAAATACAAAAAATGTAGACAATACATACCTATAGTTTGTTTTCTTTTATCCGTTTGGACATCTCGTCAGAAATAACGCCAGACTACAAGAGGAGCAAACAAGCAAGAAATTTAAATTAATGAAATATTATTCGTTAATTCTTTTTTATTATTCCTAATGGGCAATGTTTTCATTTTTTATTACAGTAATTTATAAGATTATAAGTACGGAACACCCTGTTCGTGCGCACTTTTTCGTAACATTTTAGAGGTTGTGTTTTTGAGAGGTTTTTTCTCCGATCGTCGGCAATTATGCACATTTTTGCCGAGCGGGCCTTTGACTGGTCCGTCGCCTTATACTTTTACAAACGGAGTCCTTCAAATAAAAATTTGGTAGGAGACCGTTTTTGCAATGCTTTTTGCTTGGATATTGATGAGATTTTGAAGGGATTCCAAGCGGGACGTTAGAGGTCAACCATTGTGTATTCGCATCGATATTATATTTTAATTCTTTTAAGTGAAAACGAAAGTCTTGGCGACGACGCAAAAAAAGCGACATTCCACATGTTTTAATTTTTTCTTTTTTCATTTTTAAGCATTGTTCTGACGGTTTTCTTGGTGAGGATATTGTTAGTCTTACAGCTAGTGATAATATTGTGCGACAGCTTTTTAAAGCTTGATATTTCAGTAGCGAAGGTTCACTGTAAAGAATGAGAAATGGTACCACATAATAAAAATGCTTTTTAATAGTTTAACATTAGCTAAAGTTACACGGCAACTCAGCAGATCTCAGACGTTGATGTGAAAATAAGCTCTGAAAGAGAGTGTCGTAATGGGTAAATGTTAATTTAATACAAAATTATTAGTAGTTCATAAAAAAACAGTCTTAAATATTCAGCAATCGCTACAAGTTTTTTTCGCGCCGCAGTCGCCAGGTGTTTCAGAGCCTGACCTCCGCACTGGGTACTACCACTCGTATTCATAGTCGAGAGAAGTAATTGCTTGAGAAATAGCCATGAATAAAGCAATTATTTATAACCAAAACCACTGTTAATAGCTAATAATAATAGTATTCTGACCTTTGAGAGTTCTTACCTTATTTAAATTCTTATTTATTCGTTAAAGTTGAGACATTTTTTCAAGTTACAAATTACATCTCTCGACTATGGATACGAGTGTAAGTGATATTACGCTTAGTACTTCTACTTATGAAATATCAAGCTTTAGAAAGCTCTTGTACATATTTCTCACGAGCTCTCCCTCTATGTATTTTGTTGTGTACGAAAATTTTAATTCTAAGATAAAACTTACAGTCGCATAAGATGATAAAGAAAGAGAAACAATTGTCCTTAAAATTTATTGCAGCAACGTATTATATGATTTATTTATAATGTCACAAGGTAAAGTTTATAGTATTGATTGTTTTGCTATTAATAGTTTACGAGTTTAAAGATATAAAAAAATTATCTTTAACAATGATTTAGTGATGATAATGGATTTGAATAACAAATTTCGATGGTCCTAGATTAATAATAAAGTAATATAGGATTTTCACATAAATATAATCACAATGAAGGAATCTTTAGTAGCAAATATTTTCCTTTATTGAAAATCATAAATTTAGTCAGTTTCTTTGGTTAAATATTATAGAATAGGGTACCCGCGCATATGGATCTGCCATTTCGCACTTTGTCATTGTCACGTTATAATTAATTTATTAGACAACATCTCAAGTATTGCTCAAATCCCAAGTAGATAACTAAAGGTAGGTACCTAGATATTCTGGACATATAAAACAACGCAGCTACTACAACACTCAGATCCAGGACAATATAAAAGTTTAGTTTCTACATTGAACCATCAGGGAATCCGAACCTGAGTTCCTCACAATAGGTACTTAAAAAACATATATCACTAGATGTTTTCCTGCGACTTTACCAGCTTAAATTATAGCCACTTTTTATAGATGAAAGAATTTTCATTATCTGATAATTATTTACGAAGATTACCACTTACAAATAATTTTGGAGGCTTTACTTCTTTATAACATTATAAGGTAAAAAATATATAATATTATTATGTATGTAGTAAAAAGAATTAAGTACTTAAATGTAATCTATACAAATAGATAAAATTGAAGTGTCTGTTTCTAATATGAAGACAACCGTATTTTACTAAGTGCATATGTAATTATACATGGTACATATACCACAATAACATTTTTAATATAACTTTGCAACATGCGTGAATCCTCTTCCTTGCGCAAGAAAGCTCTTCAATTTCCTGTTATATTTAAAAAAAAAATACACACCTCGTTAATTCTGTAAAATAATAACTAACCCTTTGACTTATAATAGTGAATTTTGACAGACGCTCCATAACGGTTTCGACTTTCGACCATTGTTTACAGATGCGCAGCGATTTTTTATATTAAAAAAACCTATGCATCAAACCCTTTTCTATTTGCGGACATCTGCCGAAAATCAAATTTTGCATTTTTTCATAAAAAAAAATGCCGGTGCAAAAAGGCAGCGATATAGTTTTTGCCGTTCGGCAAACGGCAACCCTTTTAATCAAATATATGTGGGCCCATAATCAGATTTCGGCATGTGCTATTTTTTTTAAAGAAACACGATAGTTCTTGAGTATGGAGTGTGCCTCTTTTGTGGCTGACAAATGTATTTGCTTTCGCTGTCTTCCGCGTTAGAAAAAAATATGGCACGCGCCCCTTAAGGCGTTTAAGAGTACATGTGACGAAGTAAAAAAATATATAAAGGGTAAATTTTTTTGAACATTATTATTATGATGTACAATTCTCCGATGCTTTCCTGTGCACCTTTTATTGCACCTTTTTGAATCTTTGGAAAGTAATCGAAACTTATTTTTTATAGACGGAGAAAGTTGAACAGACTGAAAAGTAATTCATTTATATTTTTTTAAATAAATTTATGAAGATCAATCTAATTAATTCTAACTTAAGTACAACGCTTGACACATATATAATTCACGTAATGGCAAGCATGAAGCATTTTATTATTTTTAATAGCATTAAACTGACCACAGATAACGAACACAGTAATCCTCTGACAAAGGCACCTGTCAAAACAAGACTAGTCGTGGCTTAAAGCACAGGTGACGCAGCACCTGACTGACGATCGCTCGGACTGGTAACGCGCTATTCTCTAGGAGTACATTGTTTAAAGTATGAAAAAAAGGTTTGCAAAATGAGCTTGAACTCCTTTTGTCTCTGATATATTTTTTTAAAGTTTCTATTCGCTTTGCTCGTGCTTCTTATCAGTCAAGAGACGTCCTGAATAAGTGAGTGGTAGAAAAAAAATGGGTTAACGATTCAATAGTATAGGTACTATGTAATAATTAGTTATTACATGAAGAAGAGCTTTGGATCCTATAAAGAAAAATAGAACAACTAAGGTATAAGAATTTTTGTACATTTAAATATGTGGATGAAAAACTTATAAAATATATACTATAAACAATTAAAGATAAAATTAATAATCGCAGATCAAATGACAAAGGATTATCATGTAGGTGTACCTACTGCATTGCCTACAACGGATTTGACTTGGTTTTCACCCTTTAATACTTATATAAATAGAGTTAGGGAGCTTTGTAGGCTTATAGTAAACAATCAAAGGTTTTTTAGTGGCGGTTTTTTAGCGAAACATTATTTTTTACCATTCGTTAATCTACAAAGGGAATGAAGCATACTTATAGGGACATAGTTTAGTCGACTATAATACCAGTCGCCTATCAGCCCTGCGATTCTGTAAAAATTCAAACCCGAATAAGAATTCACTCAGGTGCCCGAATTCACTTCAAAAAGAAGCATCCGCTCAATCTCGAATTGATTATAACGTGTCCTTGCATAAGTGAAGTGAGTTTCGAAATGACATAGGAATAGAATATCTGAGACACGTATATTCAATCAATTTTGTTTTGTATTTTTATACAAAAAATGGAATCAATAGAATTTCTACTAACGTGAATTCGGAATTAATGAATGTGAATTCAATACTAAATTTTTAGGATTAAACTTCTATTAGTCCTTAGATTATATAATGTCATAATCAGAGTATTATTAATTTAAAACGATGAAATTGTGGTATATGTCGAGATAAATCAAAGTCTATCAAAACCCACCGTCTGTTTGTCCGTCTGTCACCAGGAAAATGAACCGTGTATCTAATAAACAGTTGAAATTCACAGATGATGTATTTCTATTGCCGATATAACAGCAAATACTAAATAACAAAATAAAAAAAATATTTAAGGGGGTAATGAATATAATAAACGTGTATTTTTTGCGTTTTTCATGGATTATGAAATACACGCACGGATTCCGCGCGAGTGCGACTCGCACTTCGTCGGTTTATATTTACCTACCATAATTTCTGTTATTTCTTTTTCTAGTTTCTGACTTCTTGGCATTTAAATGACTGGCTGTTGGTAAAATACATATCATAAACACCTATTTTAATTTGGGAATATGTAACCACAGCAATAACTCAATTAGTCCTATAAATTCAATATAAACCGTCAAAGTCAGACAGACCCGTCCGTTTTTAATGCTTCCGTAATTGTGTACTATTATAGTGTAGAAATAAGACACTTAATTGCTGAAATAAATTAATTCAAAATTATTAATATTTTTGTTACACTGGTCGTTTGTAACTACGGCCTGCAACGTAAATTCCATAAATTCGTTATTGATAATCATCTGATTTATTTTGATCTTATCATAATTATTTAAAAGAAAAATCCAAGAAAAAAGTATTTAGTTCATTTTTACTTCGAATGGGACGCTACTACCGACAAATTCTCGATTTTCTGTCGAAGTATTTAAAATATTACGATTCCGTCAATACTCCTCCTATTGTATTTTAAATCTTTATCTGCACAGGAAATTTTGGACTGATCTTGATTGGTAGACCTTACCAAAAACGTAAGGTACATTTGCAAAGAAAACTTTCAAGTTTTACATAATTCTCTGTTTAAGCTGCCTGTACTGCTGTTCTGCATTTTTATGATGATCGGATGACCAAATTAATGTTTTTGTTCCTTTTAATATATGTATAACACACACGAGAGGACTTACATATGCATGCCAAAAGACGATTCTAACTGTGAACTTTCTGCTAAATTATAGTTTTACCTTTTAATTATTATGCATATAAAATATACGTCTAGATAAGATTTTGACTTTCAAAATTATGACATTTATAAATATGCTTAATGAGTGAATGCCGAACGACTCTGCGATATGAAGTTTATGCCATTCTGTCTGTCTGGATTCTAATGTAAAAGTCCTGCCACAGAGCTGAGATTGCGTCAGAAAATGCCACAGATTTATTCACAAAAAGTAATGGACAAAATTTTAATATAACACATAAAAATAAGCTTGTCATTCCAAGCTCTTGAAAAACCAGAAGGTATTTCTGGGTAGAAGCTATCTTATAATAAATAATTAAACGTTTATGTCAAGAATATATTTGTGCTGATATAAAGTGTGCATGAAAAGGCGAAAACTATTTCTCGTTTTTCTGCATTAATGATCATTGTTAGCTATTTGTATGTAGGTATATATCGTAGCCATCTGGGGGGCTAGCCCTTTTATTTAATGATGCTGAGTAGCGAAACAAACAATACAAAAGGCCAGCCAACTGGTTGACTATTATTAACTTAGAAAAAGTATTATTCGCAATTGATTCACACATGATATTAAAATAATTATTATAATGCATTTTTTTCCAAATTTCTGAAAATATTAACACCTTTGAATCACTTGTAAGTAACTATTATATCACTTTTTATACAATACTGGCGGCGAAAAGAACGTACACAGTGATCAGAAATATAGAGTTAAATCAACTGTTGACGCCATTTTATTAAAAGCAAAACTATATCAAAAGGTTAATTTAGTAGGTAGCACCACATCCGCTTTATATAAATATTATGTCATGCGTTAATCATCGGGTAAACCAATAAACAAATAATTTTGTTAAATAGCTTCATATTTTGACAAGATAGAGTTGTGTATGTGACTGTACTGGGATCGGAATCCCCGACAGCGCCTTATTTAGCGCGTTAGACTTATATCCAAGAGGACGAAAGAGTCGACGGGTTAATGGCTCTCCTCATCACCCCAGGGATCCTTAGAATCTATTTCGGACTAACTATTAGAAGTTAGTTTTATAAGGTTCTCAAATCACCATTTATGAATATAGCAAAAATAGTATACACATGTTGATTTTTTCAATAGTGGACGAAAAATTAATTTCATTTTACCTAGACGAATCTATTCTGGGGTAACTCTTTGTGCCGTTAAAATCTTCCGACTGTTTCTCCGCACCAGATCCAAGACGGATGCATATAACATTCGAGAACGAACATAATCAGTGCATGCGTTATGCGCGAACGCAGATAAGGGTCGACCATGACATTTGCATACCGGCCGTTTATAACAAAAGTTAACAATGTATCAATAACTTTATGGTGAATGTTGTGACAGAAATCGTTTAAAGTTCATATATGTTGTTAATTGATTCGTTTAACGTTATAGCAAAATATGATTTGAAAGTACAGTTGAATCCTGCGAATGTTTACTCTTAAAATCGATATCCTATGTATCATAGGTAACTTCATCGTCTGTCCTGCTTTGACTTAATTTTTATCAATGATGTAGAGAGTAACAGAGCATTATGAAGTTGACTTTATGTTGGAAATTGTTTTAAAGAGTACGAATGTTGTACTTTATAATAAAGCTTCAATTTTTATAGATTATTAATAACTTTGTAGACGAAGCAAAAATGATTTAAGAAATAACTGCTAAACTCTGTTATATCTAAATAAAATAAATATTATATAACATCATTGTTAATAATAATACTTCTTGAAAGCAATATCAATTTATTCGAGAGTTTAACATTGCTCGAATTCCAAGCCCCCGTATTATAGGGTATCTGAGACAATGAAAGTACCACAAAACCCAGACACGAGACACTATAGAAAATTCCATCGAACTCAGTTTCTCAGTGATGGCGACACCTTGAAGCCAGCATGAGAGCCACTCGTCTACGAAGGTCGTGTGTATGAGGAGGTTCATATTTTCTTATATCAAACAAGTTTCTTATATATAGAAAAATAAAACTTAGCTAAGATTTGTTTATCTAATTTGCAGTGAAATAATTTTCCAATAAATCAACCTCATCACATCAATGTAATAATTTAACGGATTCACTTTTGCTATCGATTGTACGAGGAAGTGCACACATGGCCTACGTCAATGTCACCAGAATTCAGATGCAATTCAGTATAAGGTCATATCGGTTGATATTTTTCCAAAAATAAATTGAATTATTTAACCAATTATGGATTTCCCACACCGAAGTCGTGGTTTTACTCGAAGATAAAAGCTAATTATTCATTTTGATATTCTATTATTATTATTTTATAGTGTTGTAAATGTATTAAAATCTTCAACTACTTACCGTTTAGCGGCACGAGAACAAAAGAAGCTATTATGAAAAGGATATAGAAATAACTCTATAATCTATATGCTGGCTAATGGCTTCGTAATGTGTCACTTACATATTAGTATTTCCGATTTCACTTGTCGTTTCATTTAAAATTATTCTTGGCATATCCCGAAGCGCCACTGTTCAACCCTAATACATCAGCATATGACACAAAACCGGAGCAATAATTGGCACAGGTGATGTCAAACAAGTTTTTCATTATTCTCTGCTCAAAAGAAATTAATCTTTATTGTGGGAGTAATAAGGTTTTGTGGTATGTGTACTAGTTATGCGAAAATAGTTACAATTTAGATGGCACATGCTGTCGCAGTAACAATTATGGTTTAGCACATGTTGCAAGGCACGTGCTCCGAGGAACTAGGCCGTCTGTAGAGATTCCTTTACAAATAATTTTACACGACGGCAAGGATGTTTCTGTGTGTTGGATGATACCAAATAGATATAGGAATGGATTTTAGGCACTCCAAACTTTATAAAAAAATCCGTTAAGAAAAAGGTACACGTAAACTTTGTCAAATTTGCTCAACCAATTTTGAGAAATGGTTTTATGCATTTTATGTATACATTTGTTATTTTCCAGTTCTCCTGTATACGCGAACAAGCGGTCAAACAACTTTTATCCTTAAAATAATTTATTAAATAATAATCGGTAAACAGTTAAAACATTAAAGACAAAAGTATTATTTATTAGTTATCACTGAATTCATAATTGTGAATAATAATACTTTTGCAAGGTACCTTCAGAAAGTTTTATAATTAATCTATTCCATATAATCTATTCGAGATTTTGAGAGATAAAAAAAGTCAGTGTTCGTCTCTTTCTAAGATAAACCATTGCTATATTTCTTTTTATACGGTGTAATAATTTTATTAGGTAGGTACACGAACAGGTACAAAATAACGTGTATTTTTATATATCACGAAGTTATAATTCTGTAATAATTATGCGAACATTAAAAAAAATACGAACTATCTAACAAAACCTGAACAGTATTAAGTCGTCTCCATCGTTTTCTTTGTCGTCAAGAAGTCACTTGTCGCTTCAAAATCAGTCTATTGCTTGTTGATTTGACACACCTGTAATTTGAACGCTTTTTGTATTCACGCATGTTCAGTATAAGTAATTACATATACTTACATAATGGAGAGCAACCATGTGACATTAGTGTTCTAATTATTGATATCCTGTTGCGATTAAAGTATTTAAATTACTTTAATATATACTCGTATAATTATTTTTTAAATTTATTTTGAAGCCTAGACACCGTATTATATTTATCAATATACTAGCTAGGTATCTGCGACTTCGCTCGTGTAGATTACAGTTTAATAGCCTTACATGCTATATAAGATGGCTATATAAGTTAAAGCTCTCGCTGCACTTAAATATCATCATTGTAAATATAACCCTATTTATTGCAAATAAAGACATTATTAATATTGCCCATTAGCAATGTATAAGCTTTGTATTAGCTATATAGTGTTTTGTCTATTTCATTCGAACTGAAATCAAATTGGAATGATGTGAACAGCTATATTTTTTTTTTTTTTTTTTTTTTTTCATTTATTTGTGGCAACAACAGTCATACATAATTATGTTACTTAAAATACACTTATTCATATAGCTAAAGACCTAACGTGCCATCGTTTTACTAACATAATATTTGATGGAAAGACTTATTTAAATAGTTTATATAAACATAAAAACAAATTACTTGATTGGAAGATAAACTTCTGACTAAGAAGACAAAAAAATAAAACGAAACGCTATAATTTCATTTAACAGTTGCCCATAATAATTGATTACAATTAAAGTTCTTATTCTATTAAAGTAGTTGAAAGCACGTGTTATAAATCTAAATAAAATTAAAGTTCATTTATAACAATTTGTTGTGCTAAAGTTTTCTTTAATTTGCTAAGGGAAGTATTAAAAAGATCTATACCAGTAAAATTTCTGTTATACATGTTGGTGGAACGGTATATAAAACAATTTTTTGTGTAAAGCTCATTTAGGTTTGGGGGAGCGAAAAGTAAACGTTTACGAGAAGAGCGCACTGGAATTCGGACCCGGGATACGAAACGGATTCTACTTAAGAGAGTTGGGGAGTCAATTAAATTGTTTAGTATTTTGTATAGTAATACTATATCAAATATTTTTCGTCTATTCTGGAGAGATGGTAAGTTGTGTTTTTTCAATGAGTGTTCATAGGAAACGTTAGTAATATTTAGGCGATAATTAAGTGACTTCACGAATTTCTTTTGAAGCTTTTCGATTCTATTAATATGAATAAGATAATAAGGGTTCCATATTACACTACAGAAATCCAAAATGGATCGCACGAATGCAGAGTATAATATTTTAACGGTTTTAACTTTATTAATATATATAACTAAACAACTGTTGTAAGTTTTTTTATTAACTAGGGTATTTGTCATATGCATATGATGTAACTTAGGTAGGTGAAAGAACTTTTAAAATCTGTTCAATAGTTTCGAAATCTATTCGATGCAAATAATCAAATTTTTCTTCTTTATTTTTCTTGTGTCGTTTTTATGGAGATGTTACAATATTTGCCCGTTATAATGTTTGCTTTTTTGATCGTCGGTGTACTGTAGATCTCTTTGTAGACGTCTTGTACTTTCTTTATGTCGCATTTTCTATTTAATTCATACTAAATGATATATATCATAAACAAAAAAATATTTCATTAATTTTAGAGATTAATATTGTCAATACAATGAAAGTTTTTGAAAAGTAGAGCTTCGCTGGGTACTGGTTACTGACACTGGCAGTCATAATTATTATAAACTACATAATGTATATTGATTTTGTGATCATAATATAACTGTAATAACAATAAATATATAAATACTATATTATATATTTACTGTTTATTATATACTAAATTTATATATGTTTAATTAGACTCATTTATTGGATATGTGGATTATTAATATTATATTTTGCCTAACATAAAAATATGAAAGAAACTTTTTATCCATCAGAGAAACCTTTTTAATTTAGCAACAAAAAACATTGATGAGAAGTTAGATAGCCGTTTTACGATACGACTTTATGTGTCACGTGCAGAACGATTTTTTTTTTAATAAAAAGGATCATCTGCTTATAATCATTAATCATAGACAGGATGCTTGATAAACATCTTTTTTTAATAGTTAACGCGAAAAATTAACAAAAGACACGACTGCTACTGGTGATTTATGAACGCTAACTATATCCAATGTATGTATACATGACAAACTTTTTGTTCATTAAAAGATCATAGACAATAATAAGGTATAGTAAGTCGTATTACGTTTAATTTCTTGTTTAATCAACTATGAGTATATTATAAATATAAGTGATTTATATCGAACCTATGACCTATCCGTAGTACTGAGCTGGATTATATACTCATATATTTTATTTCCATCGTTTCTCTTATTTCACGATAATATAAATTTTTAATCATATCTTTCTTTTATTTTTATTTTGAATCATATCTGATAAATATAAATAACTACAAAGTTAAAAGAAGTATTAAAATTTTATGTAAGATTATTTTTATCAACATTGACGACTTTTGAGATGCGGTCGCAGTTTTGATATCGGCCTAGCTAGAGGCATCTCTAGTTTTGAGTTATTTAGTTTTGGAGTTCATCTTATATTATATTTATAGCTTTTGAGAACGTTTGATTATTTTTATCAATGAATATGTTTATATTATTATTAATGTATATAAAAATTTAAAAGTTAAAAAACATGACTGTCAGAATCGAACTAAAAATGGAAGAAACAAGTGGTATTACTTTCCTAAACAAATTCTTATTGCGCTCGGGGGACCACTTAGATTACAAATGTTACAAAGAACGGTCCCCCGACTGCAATGACAATTTTGGGCATCCAAGCCGTAACATAACTTGTGCACTTTGTTTACCTAATTTGTTAATTTAGCAATGAATCTGTCATCTGTATTATGGAATCAATTAAATCAGGGGCTTCCAAACTTATTTCGTCTATTGCCCACTTTTAGAAAAAATAAACTATTATTAGAGCCCCATTTTTTCACTTCCTTAAAACTACCATTACTTCTAATTAAATTATTCAACTTGTAACCTCTAAAAGTTGACTTTAGATCTGGGAGACCTTGAACTTTTCCTAAGCTACACAACGACCCTGTGTCTCTTATCCTCCAACCCGCCCCCTATTTAGACCTCTAGCGCCCACAAGGGGGCGTTATCACCCATTTTGGTAAAAGCTGAATTAAATTATGCTAACATCTATCATAGACAACCGAACTTTTTATAAGGTTCAACATAGGTTGTTTCACACCTGGTAAGCGTAAACAAATGATATTGTCTGTGGTAAAGAATACTTGTTTATAACGTGACACAGGGAAGAGCTTATTAGAATATAAGATACAACACGTATTCCCACGGACTATGTTAGAGTAAAAACACACATGTGATAGAGAAAATGGTAAAAACTGAAACGACAGTCAGCTTTGAGCCGAGATCTACGTGAAGAGGTTCCGCCGACAACGAAACTATTTTTTATTTTTGTAAGATATTTGATATAATAAGTGATTTTGTGATATTTTGCTCATTTACCGACTTCATTTTAAAAGTTATAATTATGACATTATATACCTCTGTATGTAAAGTCGTGTTTAGTGGTAAATCAATGATTTTTTTAATATATGTTATAATAATGATTTGTAGAGAATTTAATTCAAGTGGGAAGCAAAAGAAACTATGTTAGTTACTGTATTAGTTTGCTTTTTGTATAATAGTAATAATTAAATATTTACCAAATGTGAACGTATACTTCTATGTATATAAATGGGAATTGTGTGATATACATTGGTTATTTGGAATAACACTTCTTACTTAAATGTGGTTCCACACGCTTGGCAGACAGACAACAACGAACACGATTGATACAAAGTTTAGATGGGTGTTTACCCTGTTTGTGTTCGCTGTTTGTCTTTTGTGTGTTCCAGTGATCTGGATGGTATCGGTTTTAAGCATGAAATAAAAGACGTACGGAATACTCAAGCCAAGTGTGGGGATGCAAGTTTGTGTTAAGTGTTTGCCGTGGTTTGGCACAGGTTTGCTGTTTAAAGCAAACACCAAGCATGTAGTGCTAGCATAAAATAATATGCTTGTTATTTATTTGCAAATACTACAATCAAATAATTTATTATTCTTAATGGCAGGTACCCTAAATATACCGTTAGATCACTGCGGATATATTTACAACAGTTACGAAACTTTTTTTGCCGCCAAATGCGTTCAGAAACCAAATGGGCCGGCCACATTTCACACCCGGAAACGCAGCCAAAACTATTTTTTGTGACACATCATCGCGCGCGGCCTAACTTTTTTTTTTAATTTGTGGTTTTACGGCCGATGCCAAGGGATTTATTAAGTGCGACTTCATTGCCGAGCGATTTTTATGTGAATTGTACGATGAACCGATGATCAACTATGAATTATCTATAACATACTACTTTTTGACCAACTAATCTGTTATGGTGTGAAAGAACTATATAAACACCGAAAGTGGAGAAACGAATTACGTGCAAGTACTAATATAGTAGTAGTTTACAAAAAATCACTATACCTAGCTATGTGACACGCTATAGGTATGAGACTAGAAAATATTAGATGACGATTACACTAAAAAGGTTTAAAACCACTTCATGGACATGCCCATTACAGGTTCCAATTTTACAGTAATCGGTAAACTTAATAAGTGACTGATAAACGTAATAACTCTCGCTCTGTTATTTATTCAACAGGAAAGCTATTTTGAATTTTTTTCACACCGTCACAAGCAGGATATATTTAATTTTATCTCATAATTCCGAGCATACCTATCTACTACAAACTTAATAAAACAACTCTTCAAAATGGTTTAAAGCGCCCTTTAATATAAAACTTTTTAATTGTTAAATTTTTAGGAATTCTCTACAAGCTCCGTAGTCTCTAGACGGATATGGTGATCAGCTTAGATGTAAAGATTGCATTATGTATATATATCTGCTCTTTCTTTTTTCTGTGACCTTTTCCTACCTACATCCACCAAGGTTCGTTTGAAGAGTTAGAGAGATTCTGCAAGAGATTCCTAAAAAATACTCCTGTACCGCATATGTTTAACAATAAAAGTTTTAATACTTTACAATCTTTGTATTTGTTTGGAAAATCTAAAAAGTTTCGTTAAAATATGTTATCGATTGTCATATTGAAAGTTAATTGTTATTTGCAAAACACAAATGCGTTTACACGTTCTTCCCTTATATTATGACCTGTTTGTTTGTGTTATGAAAATTATCGATTATATGGAAACAATAAATCGTTATAAACATATCACGATATAAAAAGTAAGCAATAGGTTTTTTTATCAAACTCTTTCCCACTTCCTTCTATCTATTAAATCTGAATAGGTTTCATTTGTAATACGACAAATGAAACATTGTATCTCGTAACCGAAATGAGTTCTAAAACGTGATGCCATCGGCAGGACGGTCATTCGTCCGAACGCTAGTAAGTACATCCGAGCAGGTCCTGTACAGAGAGTACATACAAGTTGGGCAATTTAAACATGGGAACTGAGTACTTATGAACCGCCCTGACTACTCCGCAGGTTTAGGGGAGCAATGACCTATATCCTAGTCGTCGTTCTCTATTAGAAAAACGGAGTAACAACACAGAAACATATCATGTATACTAAACTCTAATTGATAAACTTTAGAATCTACATCCAAGTATAGATTTCGGCCTACCTCTCCGAACGTAAAAAGCATACATCAGTTTTGGCGGCAATTCCAATGTGATTCCTATTGGAATGTCATTCGAGATCGAAATTCAAATTTCAATAGAAACTATTTTATGTCCTATTTGTACTGCAGCCAGTTCGAAGTTTATGTTTTTTAAGAATTTATACGGTGCCGGGTGGTAACATGGCTGAGCTATTTTTAAGCAATCCAAAAGTTTATTACTTACGGTTACGCAATTAATAGGAGTTTTTATTAGCCGGTAAAGGACTAAAAGCGTTCCATTGAACTAGGGATACGAGTTAAAACGTAGTTGTTATTTTGGGAATGTTGTTAGACGTATCACGGTTTCTACAAGTATGTTGCTTTCAAGGACTCCCGTCGTATGTAATAAAGAAATGGATTTGTTCTTAGAAGATATCCTTTTGACTTTGAATGTCATGAGTTATGAACAACTCCAATCTGGACAATTTACAATTTACCATTATATTTTGGTTATTTTTGTTCATATACGCCATTCATAAATCCAAATAATTTTATATTAAATAATTTTTATTTAATAAATGAAGATAGATTTTTCTAAAATTCGCGATTCAATCGTGACAAAGCCTTCAGAAATACTATGTGGTTTTCTTATTTTTAATTTAGTGAGTTTTTTTTGGACGTAATTAATTTGTTTAAACTATTAAAAAATTAGTGATTTTTATTATAACACTGTCCTAATAAGCACTAACTTGATACTATCGCTAGCCAATGATATTAAATCTCAGTAATCGCTACCGCTATATTTATAAAAAGTTTTAATGTCTCAAGACAAATTGGATTTATTTGAAGTTAATATAAAAAGGTGCAGTCGCAATTTTTAATTTATACAATTTGTTCAATTTCAGAACGTCTACACCGAATTCTTCATTTCGCAGAGTTAAAGCAGGTGTTGCCAGTAATTTCGTTATATTTTTAAACTCCACATTGTATACAATATGCACAAAAAAGGTATATTATTAAATGCAAATGCGTAATGATCGTGTTTAATGGTCTGGCTGAATTAACAAGCGCCCAGTGGGCAATCATGAATTATGAACTTAATATATTTATTGGTTATCTTTATGATTTTTTAAATTTCAGAGATGAATCGTTGTTATGAGTGTCTTACGAGTTGCATTTGGTATGGCAGCACCGGAAATCTAAGTTGAGTGTAAAGAAATATCAAAGGCGTAGATTAGATGGCCATATTTTACATACTTTTCTTTGAACTGAAAATAATAACTGTCTCATAATAACATCATAATGGTGGTAGTGGTTGATTGTAATTTTAAATGTCAAGAACCGGATGGGTGATCAAAACTTTTGACTCGAATTCGCAGGTACTTCGGAAGACAATATAAAGCATTAGTCCTGCAGAGTGCAGAATAACCGTCTAAATTTTATATGTCTTTGATAAATTTGGGATATATTGGTTGGTGGATAAATTAGGGATATATTGTTGACACTGGTCACTGGTTGGTCAGTTGTCACTTGTCACCAATATTCATCGATCTTCAATGGAAATGGTAGTTTGTGTCTTGTTTATCTATAGCGGATTTCCATAGCTGTTTTGTATACAAATTTGTTCACACGCATTATTTCCCTAAGGGTGAATGGAAATGTAATTTTTTTGTTGGCAGATTAATTAATTAGTTTTACTGCGTCGACGGAAACGTTCGATGGATATATTCTTCTCAGGGACAAGAGAAACATACATGGTAGTGACATTAAATAATATAACGAGACATAAAACGTAGTGTCTCAATAGGGATGATGACTAATTTTTGTTTGTTTGTCCGTCAGGTAGAGTGTTAAAAAATATTAAACACGTACTTTTCTTCGTAATCATAAAATTACGGCGTTACATTGAGTTGAAATTTCACATGACGTCACGTTATGTGATACGTTTTCTACCCAACTGTGACGTAGCGAGCCCCCACTCTACAACTTTAATGCCTGTTATCTACTAATGTCAAAAAAATACGTATCTAATATTTTTCTATTATCTGACTGACGGACTAAATAGAATTGCATTTTTTTTACCCAGTCATCAGGCCTATTGTTTATGTATAAGTATCATTCTCAAAGAGACTAAGTAGATATTATTTTTTAAATTAAAATAGGTAACCTGGCAGATATCACTAGCAGCTATTGTATAATATTAATGTAAGATTTTGTATGTGTATTTTTTTATCTGTTGTGCAACAAAGAGCACTTCGGTATTATTATTATGACAAAACATTTTTATATAATATAGACCAAATGTATGAAGCGTGTAGCGTCTCCTTAGGAGACGACTGAAACTGTTGTGAGCTTCTCAAATTACAATAGGAATAAATCTCTTTTTTGAGTCAGTTAGATAGTAATAATGATTTAGTTTTCTGGTTGACTGGTAGAGAATGTTTTTATTAAGTCCGCATTTTTTCTAGACAATAAAGAATGAATATATTCGCATATTATGCGAATGTCTATTTTTAATTATTAAAATATTAATTAAAGGACAATAATGATAAAAGTTATCAATGTTTAATGACTTTTTCCATGGTGTTTTTAGAGGAGCACATACAAGGAACTTGTTCAAAGTTAAGAAATAACCTTGGTTATTAGAGCACATACAAGGAACTTGTTCAAAGTTAAGAAATAACCAAGAGTTCAAGTTAATAGGTGAAAACAGGGAATGATGATTACTTCACCGCCGAAAGTCTGACTCTTAAACGTTATAGGTATAAAGAAAATTGGTAAAAATAATTCTGTTCTTCACGGTCATTGTTTTATTGACTAATGAGATGAGATTGCATCGACCGGTGTAAATGAGGTGTAAATAAGGACATTATTATTGCATACGGAGCATCCTTGTACGAAAATTTGGATAAAATCGAACCGTACTTGTAATTTTGTTCCGTGAAGATTATCTGATTATCAATGGCAGTGTCAGGTCCTACATCCGTTGCATTATAATTTATCTAAAATTTTATTTCTTTAGAGTCTTATTAGCATCTTTAAAAATATATGAAATTTCGTTTTTTGATACGATTCGTACGTAATATTAAGTACCCAACAATTTTTCAATATTATTTTTTTTTTACTCAGCACATCACAAAGGCCTTTGTCCAATAGATTTTAAGACTTAATTTGATATAAGTCAAGTTCAAAATTGATTGTACAAATTTGAAACATTATATTGAACGAGGAATATAAAGCAATAAAATATCATTCTATATGACTTTTTAGTATTAAAAGGACTCATTACTGAGACTTATCTCTATTGAATTGTTTCTTAGTTCGGAATTTGAATCCTCATTTATCAAAATCACACACAACGTTACAACATATTTAGGCGCCACAAAAAAAAAACTGAATAGATGAAAAAAACAGATAGCTCCTATTATGACCTCATTCAAGTTAAATGGGTCATTCCACCTTATGTCTTCCAAGGGGTCAGTACCCCGATCTAACAGGACTAACAGTTTTTTAGGCGTTAGAGGGCCCATTTTTTATCGGGCCCTAAGCGTCTGATTTTACTTATATGGGTACCGTTAAACATTGGTAAGGATCAGATGGGTCTTACGGGATGTATCCGAAGATAAATATTTTGTTATAATAGGTGTTTATGAGTTAAAATTTGATTGATATCTGGTCCGTAATTTTTTTCATAATAAAAATTAATATTGTTTGTGTACCATTAAAACCAATTTTTGATATATGATCAGTTTCGATTTTAAGAGTACCATTAATTTTACATAACATAATTTATGGTTTTTCATTAAATCTATTTCTGCTCATAACAATTTGATATTACACAACTGTAAAATTCTGCATGAGTTTTAAATTTTATTTATCCCCCAATTTTATATTAATAAAGCAGCCGAAAAACAACAGGATAAATCCCGGGATTTATTCGTTCCTTTGTTGCATCGTGTGTATATCGGCGCGAGCCCTTCCGCATTCCAGCCGGCCGGCGACCCACTGCGCTAGTGGCCGCCTATCCCTGATCCTGCCGAGTGATGAGCTAATCAAAATATCGACATCGATAGATTTCAAACTGATGGATCTGTAATAATGGAGTTAGGAGTGAATTAACAGTTTAACAATCGAAGCCAATGCAAGTCACACAAACGACAGTTCAATATTTTTTTAAAACTCTAAATTGCATATTGAAGTATGTGAATTAAGACTTTATTTTCTGTTAACGTAGTAGAAATGCACCTTATACCTCAAATCAGCATGTGCTACCTATTATACACCAGTAAAACTAAAAATACTGAAAAATAATAGCTAGTTCTGTAGCTAGGATAGAATAAAGTTACATATAGACTTTGATTACAAAAAAGTTTTTGGAATTAATTCTGACAGTTTCGAAATATCATTAACATTTTACTAGTCGTAAAACTAATATCACTATTATTTAATTATTAAAAAGGAGTATTAAATATCTTTACTTTATTTTGATACTAATTTTAATATAAATGTAAAGTCTAGTTGTAAATAGTTGACTCTACATCGACAGCTATAGCAAGAGGTTCCCTCATCACTAATGTTATTTAACGGGTACCAACACTACATAGTTACCTTACATATTTACCGCTAAACCATACATCAAAGCTTCGGTAATAGCTTATTAAAGCAACGTCGCTTATCTATAAGTGGTCGCGATTATACTTGCCTTGGAATTTAGATCTAACGGCCCAACGCCTATGTGCTCATGAGATCCTGGTAGCCAGTTGTTAGAACTAACACAGCGTATTAGTTTTTTTTTATAAGAAAATAAATGCATTCGTTTCGTGTAATGTTTTTTTTTGTCGTATTGAATTACGTATGTATGATTTCTTTTGAATTTTTACAAACTATAATTTACAAATATCATTAAATGATCATTTTGTATTAACCTAATTTACTCTGCCCATTTATATGTCATATATTATAACCAATTTAAAGTTCATACGGTAGAACTTTCAGTCAGCACTTAAGGTTACTACAAAATGACAAATGTCGGTATTCAATTTTATACTATACCTCCAACGCATGTGGTTCAAAAGCATTTGTATATAAGTATGTAGTAGGTTCCGATACACCTATTGAGGCGCTCCAGGCAACAATAATATTCGCCACCATGTAATAATAAGTCATGAGCTTAATATTCTATAGGTGGGCGTAATATTCACACATGCTAGTGTAGGGGTAAGGTTTTGGTCTCGAGACGTCACCTGTGTGACTTTATGTAAAGAAAAATGCCTCGAGACAAAATATTTTGATTCTAATCTCGAGCCGAGACACGTTTGTCAAATAAGTATTCAAATAACTTTTTTTCAATAGTAAACTATTACTTTAATGATTAATTACTACTTAACTTTACTACCGAGTAACACATTATCGCTTTGGCCGCGTTTTAAAAGTTTATTTCATAAAATCAGCAATGAAGTAACTGAGTGAAGACTGATTTATATTTAGATTATTTATTATGTTACAAAACTAATTTAATATTTTCAGAATTATACACTGGACCGCAAAGAAAACGGGTCGGTTAGAAAATCTTCAATAACTTGAAAACTACCTCACCTAGCTTTATGAAATAAAAACTCAATTAAAGAATATTTAATGTTATTTAACATAGTATAAAAAAATCAAAGCATTTGTTTCGCATTTGTTTTAGTTTTGACATAAAAACTACAATAAATATCGTGTGTTTGTCATACAAAAATTGTATTCTGAAGTCATCATGTCGTTAACCCCTGAAGAATGCACCAGGATCCTGACAATGCTTGAAGATGGGCGCAGTCAGCGCAATACAGCGAGAACTGTTGGTGTGAGTCTTTCCACAGTTCAGCGGGTACTCCAGCGTTTCCATGAAACTGGATCCAACCTAAGAAGACCAGGAACAGGCCGAACGAGGTGCACGACTGCGCGGGAGGATCGCTATATGGTGTCAACAATTTTGAGAAATCGATTTCTTACGGCCGTTGAGGTAAAAAATCACCATTTACGAGCTGGAGGAAACTATCTGAGTACAGATACAGTAAGGCGACGTCTGGCTGAAGCAAATTTGAGACCATTAAGGCCTGCAAATGGCCCAAAATTAGAAAGACACCACTTAAACTCAAGGCTGAGTTATAGCAGAGAACACGAAACTTGGACTCTGGATGACTGGTCAAGAGTTATGTTTTCAGACGAGTCTAGATTCTGTTTATACAAGCACGATGGGAGGAAAAGAGTGTACCGAAGACCGGGAGAGCGCTATAACCAAGCTTGTATAGAAGAAAAAGTACCATATGGCGGTGGCTCTATACACGTGTGGGCTGGGATTTCTTCCGAAAGCCGTACTGAGCTAGTAGTGATAGAAAATGGCAGTTTAACAGCAGAACGATATGTGAATGAAATTCTTAATGACTATGTTGGTCCATTTTTAGTAGATATGGGCGAAAATGCTGTTTTTATGCAAGACAACGCCCGCCCGCATACAGCTCAGATAGTGTTCGACTATTTTCACGAAGTAGGTATCACATGCATGGAGTGGCCAGCACGAAGCCCCGACTTAAACCCCATCGAACATGCATGGGACGAACTGGGACGACGTGTACGTCAACGGAATCCGCCGCCAATCACGCTGCGTGAATTGAAAGGAGCTTTGATCGAGGAATGGCAGAACATTCCGCAGCATCGCCTTAAAAACCTTGTGGAAGGTATGCCGAATCGCATAGCCGCAGTTTTGCAAGCTCGTGGAGGCAACACGAAATACTAACATGCGTAAAAACGTCACATCTTTATACAATTCATATTTACGAAAATGTCAGAAAAACTACCTTTTTCATTCGTTTGACATTTATTGAAAATAGACAACTTTTAATTTGTATTTTTTTATATTCAATAAATTACAATTAAATAATCTTTAATTTAGTTTTTATTTCATAAAAATAAGTTAAGTAGTTTTCAAGATATTGACGATTTTCTAACCGACCCGTTTTCTTTGCGGTCCAGTGTATATGACCAATAACTAAAAACTTTATTATAATTATTTTAATATATTCTAAAGAAATCTAGAAGTCCGGCACAATCCGGACTTTGATCGTACGCTGTCTCGTTTCCCGGAACTTTAATACTTTCTATACTTTAACAAGTAAAAATAGGATAGATATTAGTTATTAGGTTAAGGGAAATCTAGAAATCGGCAATCACCCGCTAGGGGCGCGTGCCACTCTACGCTGCTTTCAAGCTTTGCGTGGGTTCAATAATAGATGTAAATTATCTTCAATAATTTATTATGAAAACAAAAAGATAAAACTGAAACAAAAATAAAATAAATACTTCGTGCTCGGCTATATAGTATATAGACGTATATAGTATATATGCTACGTATATCTTACACACGTGCACGTGTTAACGTGCTATGTTTACCTATCGCAAACGAAGCTGTCTTGTTAATTTAATGTACCCAATGTCCCATTGTTATGTATATAAATTGTTTGCTATTCGTTACAGTTATATTCATTAAATTACTTCTGAAGCAATTACAATTAAAATAAACTAAAGGCAGTGCTGTAAAATACTCTTGTTCTCCCAGGACATGTTCTTATTATCCGCCAAATTATTATGCTTCAGCTACTTTCATCATGTAAACCATTATACAAATGATTTTTGATCTACAGAAAAGAGCTAAAGTATCACTTTCTAATCTCAAGGTTAATGACTTGTTAAAAGAAAATATAGAAGAAATAGATTTAATGATTTTTTCTTATCAATACATATACGAGAACTTGATATATGTCCGTAAAAATATTAATTTTGTTTCTATAAAAAGGGCAACACACAATTTTATTACATGAAATATGTAAACGACACCGACTCTAACGAAAATTAGCTCTTTAAAGCTTAATAAGTCACAAACGGTTTACTCATTCGAAAAACGGCCTTACCACACCCCTAAAGTTTTTGAAAGACCAATCTAACTATGCATGCTCCATACTAAGTGGAAGACGAAAAATATTGTCCACACTTAACATGTAGGGGGGGTACCTTACAAATTATAATTTTTTCATCAATTTACTTTACTTCTTTGTCGACGTAATTAACCAAATGATACCTTTCTAGTACCAATAATTTTTGAGCTTAACTATGGACGGACACACGGGCATGTTGAAACTATTTACTACGGAACCCTAAAAATTTCATAAGAAAGCATATTATTCTGTTTATTAGCAGACTTGAGATTCTCTAACTATTTAATTGGTGATTTCTTTTCTAAATACTAAAAATCGTATCTATAGTCGAGAGAAGTAATTACTCGAGAAATAATTTAAACCAATATTTTTAACATATAAACAAGAATTTGAATTAAGTGTCTTAAAATATTAATAACTATTATAATTAGATATTTAATGTTTTTATTCATCCCAATTGTCGTATATTGGTTAAAAATATTTGCTTTGCTATAGTTTTTTATTTTTTATATTGTGATGGTGTTTAAGCTCAATAGTTCAAATAGTAATTTAATATAATAGATAGCGTTATGTAAAATTTGAATCACGCTAACATTAGTTTTTTTTATAATATACGAGTATATATCAAATAAGTTCATGTTAATCGTTGTTGCTAATAAAGAACTCTTTTGTTCAGATTGGGTTTTATTTTTAAATAGTTAGCCGCTCTAGTGCGACCTAGGTCAAAATAATACAGATGGAAAGTGGTCTAATTGGTAAACATAATTATTTTAAATGTCGTCGAGTTTCTTTCACCGGTTCTTCTGACACACCGAAGTGGATATATTGCCAAATTAGAAAATGTTATATTTGCTCTACCATATTTCAGAAGATTTCTTTTACAGTCTTAAATACATTATATTTGTATATTTCTGCATTAGATTATCTTAGAGAAATATAAATTATGATACTAAGCAATATTACTATTCTTTTACAAAAACTGCCTTGAACTCGTCGTTGAACACAACGAACACAGCGTCGTTGTCATAGCATAGAGGTTTAATGTTAACAAACTACTTCAAAAGTTAATAAAGATTTTATTTCATTGAAACTCTGAACACTGTCAGCGTTAACAATAGCTTATAAGAACCGGGGTAGTATTTTAATAATTAGTTCAATAAATTTCAAAAAGCTTCAGTGTAGTAGATTTTTTGTACACGTGTAGTCTGATTAAAAATTATTTTTTGAGGCTGAAAGCCAGGGCCGATAAAATATTTTGGACAAAAAAATATCACAATAACAATAAGGTCAGAAAATAAAACGATACAGCTTTTTCACAATAATATAAAAAACATCTTTATTATATCATTAATTTTAATCTATAATTACTTACAAGTAACATTGTTTTAATAATACATCCTAGGGTGGGATCATCTCTGGGTCTTTTCTTTTACAAGATACAGGATAAAATACAATGACAGTCTATTACAACATTCAGTCTTAATAATAGACATCGAGTAAATTTAAATTTAGTGATCTAAAAATAGAGATAAAAGTGCTTTATCTTAAAAATAGTCATGCCAATTTTTAGTGCACAAAATAAAACCAATAGTATTTTTTAGTTGTTTTAAATAACATTCCAAACTTAAAATAAAGCGTTCCTAATTCAAATTACTGTTACAATATCATAGACAGATATGTAATGTTTTCAAAAAAGTTTTAATGCACGCTACAAGCCATATTCGCCACACCTTTGTCTATCTATGTATAGTCGAATTCATTAAGACTTTTTTAATCTAATTTAAAAAGCATAAGCGAAGTGTTGCTATTATATACAGATTCAAAGCGGAAGGATAAAATGGTAACTCGAATTGTGTTGGAAGTTACGTATACAATGGACACTGGAATCAAAATATCTAAATCTATTAACTAAATAATTAGTTTTGTTTATTGGAAATTTTTTGAAGGTTTCTCAATTTAATATACAATATAAGTGATGGAAACCATTCAAAACCCCTTGCCTCTGATTGCTTGTCTTTCATCGTCTTAATCTAAATAATCAAACGTTTGTCTATTTGTATTATAATATTTGGTACCTAAACTCAAAAGAACGAAAATAGGAAATACCAAATATTATGAATTAATGACATCGTCAACTTAATTATAAAATAATTTATTATAAAAAACAAATGCATGAAAGATATGTGCTTTTATACACGATAATATTAATCGTCAGTCCTTTAAATCCTAGTTACTAATGAGTATTTATGTTAATTTTATGAAAATGTTTTTTATGAAACGAAATTTGCGAATGAAGATGATTATTTCAAAATGTTCATGAAATTGTTAGTGGCGCCATCTATATTTCCAGCGTTTAGATAAATTGTTAGAAAAAACGAAAAACATGAAGACGACATTTTTCTCTTTCAAATCAAATTATTAAAAAAAGTGATCTTTATTTAACTATATTTTGTGATTTGGCGCCACTCAACAACTGCCGCCCAGGGCAAATACCCCGGTTTGCACCCTTAGATCCGGGCCTGGGTGTATGTTGATGAATCGTATGAAGAAGGGGAGCCTTTGCAAGAAGACGCGATCGGCAGGTATCTGAAGCATTATTTCATCTGTAAATAAAGAGAAATATAACATTAATAATGTTAAAACTATAGAAAAATTCTTAAAAGAAAATACTAGTTTCAATATGTTAGCCTTACTACTTCAGTGCATACAACATATAAAAATGTATTATTCTTTGTATCAAAATTTACTTATGTTTTGGTTTCTTTGGACTTAAAATGATCGATTCAGGAAAAGCTAAACTTATTTTAATAAATTTCATTTATGTGCACACGGTCCCACGTCAGGCTACCACAGTATGTCAAAATTCTGCAATGGGTTTTGACCTCTGTGCTTAGTGTATTGACGTGCTGTTGACTGTACCAAATAAAAAAAAACTCAATAAGGTTGTATTGAATTTGACGATGATGAATTTTAATAGTATTTAATATGCAAAAAAAATATTTAGGTTTTTGAAAAAGTTGTTTGTTTATATTCGACTTTACTGATTATAGCCATTTTAATTTAGTCAAATATAATATAATTTGGAAAACTAAAATTATACATATATATATAAATAGGTAAGAAAAACATAAAATATTAACATATTAATAAGAGACAACTTCGTTCATAGAGCTACCTCCGCGTGCTACAATTCAATTCAATCAAGATGGTCAAGTTACTACAAATTATCAAAACTTCAGCAATAACTTTTGAAGTTTACTTGCAGAAGAATGACGTTTAAAATTTATTGAAAGAATTTCTCAGTTTTTAAACTGACATGCTGTTGACTGTACAAAAAGTGTTTAGTGAATACCTTTTTATTTTCAATGTCACATTAAATTAAGAGTTATCTTGTTTGGTGTGCATATTGCTTCAAATAATACTTGATGTAAGATAATACACGGTCTAAACTTGACTGGTTTTTCAACGGCCAATATCTCGTCCTTATTGCACATGCCGTCAGGTGGTCACTTGTAGTTTACATATTTCTTTTTATGCTTTTATTGTTTAAGCGTGCTCTAGTTAAATTAATACAACCATATAAATATTATAACAAATAAAAGAGTCGTTCAAATGTAATGTGGGAATTGAAACAAAATACTAACTGAGGATTTAATTATTTGATTTTATCAATTTTCATTTGCAATTATTGATATTAATCTTAAAAATAAATCTCCTTTCGAGCACCTGGAACTGGTGAATTTTTAATGGATTTTGTTTTAATATTTTCAGCTTTGGTTAATCGTATGTAGAATTTTTCATTAATGAATTCTATGATTGTTTGATATAACTATCCGAAACTGACTTTGCTAAGTGATTGTATTGTACCAGAACCGTGATTTTCATTATTTTTAACATTATATGAATGTTAATTTCAAGTAGTAGTAGTAGTCATACATTAATAAAAAAACTCAATAAAACAGACAAAACTTCTTTCGCTGATAAAATTAATGAATTGAACTAGATATTTTCTGTCACCAAAACGGCTGGCATAGTCGGCACGCCCTTTGATTTCGACAATGAGATCCATAAAAAGATGGAACCCACAAAAAACTCGACCACCTAGATCTACTCAAAAGGAGTTATTACTCAGTTACAAGGTCTCTTTTTTTGCAAAAACAAACGAACTATTCCTAATGTTTGCAAAAAAGGTGGTTTTGTTTCCGACTTTTTTCATGACGACGTTTGCGCAAGAACATTTAATTTTACGCTTATTGTTTGTGAGAGAAGACGCGTTTTAAAGTATCTTTGTATTATTAAGTATTAAATAAAATAGTCCAAGTGAATGGTTATGCTCCATAGTTGGTAATTTTTTGTTGTGTACTTCTCTGCATGCGGTTTTAAATGAAATAGAAATACATCAATACCACATTGACAACTTTAAAGGCGTATTATAAACATGACTCATGGAAAAATCGCCATAAAACTTTATTTATTGAAAGTAATAGACACCAAGCGATATGTGATGCTAATTTATTCAAAACAAAAATTTTACATGAAATTTTTATTTATTCGTTTGAATATTTAAAGCAAACGTTGTTTTCGAAAGATCATGCCTTTTACGATTTTAAAGTGGTTTTCAAAACATTAGAAAAACGACCGTTTATTATACTGAATGTTTAATTAAAATTTGTTCATTGCGTCACATTCTGATGATGTCGAAATAAAGTATCCGATTTCAATTACAATATACCGATACTAACGTATGTTACAAGAAAAGTAAACGGTGTCTCTCTTGGCTGTCGTAGGGCAAAAAACCCGCCAATATTTGCCTCCATTTGCCCTTGTGCACCGGCCAGTAGTCATCCTTGGTGGACCTTGCTCTAGACACCTGTCATTGTTTAATTAAACTTGGCGACACATTGCCTTAAATAATTCTTCAAACACTTCTCTTCTACTTTTTTATTATTATTTTTTCTATATTAAAACACGTACGTAAGTTGATGATGCCTCTCGTTACAAGATGGCGCTGTATCATGGTTTCTTAATATTGCTTTTTTTTTGTAGACAAGATCATGTGGTGGGGGGGCTTTATTGATATAAAAAAAAAATGAAGAAAAATATCTTAAATAATAATAATCTCTACCTGTTTCATCGTCATCTCAAACTGTTCGGATCGTCAACTAGAACACTTGGTACTAGGAGAACATAAGATAGTAGAAACTGAATGTTACAAGCTTACTCTTCTGTAGTGTTCTGAAGACCGAGTTATATCGGTGTGAGTATTACGAAGGATCTGCATTTGAAGAATAATTAATTTTATTTATTTCAATGGGAGTATTTTTAATTTTATATTTAATTTTGTTCAAATATTTTGATATTTCATAACACAAATGCCGAAAACTGTTTATGGTATTATTTCCACTTTTATGCTCAAAAATTGTAAAGATGATTTGTTGTGTAAGTAAATCTTATCCACCATAAATATACCTTTAGGTTAACTCTGGAGACGAAAAGATAGATAGATGATACGCGGAAGTTATAAATAACGCCTTCCTTTATTGTAAAGATCAAGAAAAGCGAGTTATCTTCAGCTTATTACGGGGAGTTGAGGTACCAGGCGCGCAGAGATCGCGAGAGGCCAACATATGACGTGCCTAGCTTCAATGTGTTGTTATACACAAAATTTGGTAGTGTGGTTGCGTTTGATAGTGTGCGAGTGCGCGTTACCACTGACGAATTATCTTAATTTGTATAAATTAAAGTAGGCTTATGTTTTCACCATTAACACCGGCATTGTTATCGTATTTGCTTAAATTATTATTTAAAAAAAAACCGAATTTGTATTTTATAAAAAATAAGATAATTTTCAATTTGAAAGAATTTTATCTCGCTGGGTCGATGATGATGAGATGTCGGTCGAAACAAGTGGCGGAAAGCTACTTTTTTTTCTAATTCGTAAGGTTGACGCTCTCGTGTTCACACGGGGGCACGACTCACACGCTCGTGATCGTTGCCTCTTAGAACTGCCTATGCGGAAACACAACTTTGCTATTAACACGCGTTCCTTTGCTATGAGATACTGCCACTTAGTACGTACATATAACCGTGTATGTTAGTGTTAAGCTAGAAAATTTTCTCTATATATGCAACAGCTCCAATACAGATAGATGCTTAAAAGCGAGCATGCGCCGTGTACGCATGTATTTCTAACATTTGTATACAGTTTTCCCACATGCGAGAAAGTTGTGCCGATGTGTTTTCAAATTCGTTCGTGAGCTGTTTCTATGTTTCGAGTACTAGGATAGCATGAGTTCTGAAGAGTTTGTTGTGCCGCGCACGTGCTTAGTTACGAATTGCTTTTGTAATGTGTGCGTTATCTAATATGCGTTATCTGTTGCTTATCAGTGAAAACGTAACGCATTGTGCGTTTATACGTTAACCGCATGTATGAAATTTTCGCAAAACGATCCTTGACAATTAATTTCTTTAAAAGCGGATCTAAATAATCCTTATAAACCATATTCGTACACAAAATACTTCAAAGAAAAAAAAAATCTGACTTTACCAATATTTATTGCGCATCTTTAACATCATTATTATATTAGCGTCGGTTGCATAGCGGTGTCAATGACTCCGCGAGTGACGAATCTAGCTCGTATCTTTGCAGAACCAGTTGCACAAAAACACGTACGTATAATAATATTATTGTAATAGAAACACTAAAATTCTCAACGATCAAAAACATTGATGAATATTATTTAAAAAAAAAAAGAATATAGATACACTTAAAACACGTTTCCAATTGCAAAACACCTGCATAATTTATTATCACTATTTTATCGATGCAAGTAAGGCTTAATGTATAGACCACGCGAACAAGTAATTTTTATGGCTTTCAAATTGCAGTTCACATACGTATAACTGCTAATATTTACCTAAATAAAGTCTCCTAATAATTAAAAAACCCATTTATTCGTAGGTAAAGTTGTTTCTAGTGCATTTATGTGAACGTATTCACGATTTTCTCCAGTAAAATTCAGTTTTCTATTTTAACATAGACACTAGAAAGGGGGAAGTGTAGCTGTCACATACATTCACACTATAAAACAGTTTATGTGCGACAGTAGTGACAGTGTCGT